>CM035845.1:166248064-167665564 GCA_020510985.1 Pholidichthys leucotaenia
TATGCACCACGTATGTTGGTGTAAACATGGTCCAGTGTGTTCTTATCATGGGTGGGAATGTCCACATACTGGTAATATTTGGGAAGTACAGTCCGTAAATTGCACTGGATAAAGTCACCAGCAACAATAAAAACAGCATCGGGATAGGACGTCTCTAATGCGCTGATGATGTCATGAAGTTTGTGGAGCGCTGCTGTGTAGTTAACTCGCAGGGAAATATAAACAGTGGCCAAAAACACAGCGGTGAATTCCCTCGGTAATAGGGGTGGCATTTCAGCAGTAAAAATTCCACATCAGGCAAACAGTGCTTGTAAACAGTCTGTACATCTCCACACCATGAGTTATTTATAAACACACACATACACACACAACCCTCTCGTTTTACCCACAGCTGATGTCCGGTCTGCCCAACGTGTGGAGTGGGTCCGTAGCTGAACAGCACACTCAGGGACTTTGTCTGAGAGCATGGTCTCACAGAAAATTAGAGCGCAGCACTCTCTTATCTCCCGCTGGTCTTCAATCCTTACTCTTAGCTCGTTCAGTTTGTTTTCCAGAGACCGTACATTCGCTAGCAAGAGGCTAGGTAGCAGTGGGCGAGCGCGAGCTCTTAGCATAGCATGTACCCCCCCCCCCCCCCCCCCCCGTCTTGTGGCGCCATTTCCAAAGCACTTTGTTGGGATCAGCATGCTCACATGGGCTCAGTACTTCGGAGCTTTCCTGGAGGTGGTGGTGATCACTGTGGGAGAGGACAATGCATTGTAGTTTGAGTGGTATAAAATCAGTAAATTCCGTATGGTTGCTTGTCTTGGCGATGTCCAGCAATGCCTGTCAGTTGTATGTTAGCAATGCATCACATTTACGCACTGCAGAATGAAGAAACAAACATGCAAAAAAGAAGAAAAAGCCAGCATTCTAGAATGGAGCAAGCAAACACGTCTGCCTCGGAGGGCGCCATGATGCATGAAGACGTTGTGGAGCTGCTAGCAAACCATTTAAACACCCCGGACAGCGTGACTGTCCGGAGGATTAGTTTTCGGCAACAACATCAGCGGGTAGGTGAGCCTATTCATCAGTTTGTTGCCGACTTGAGGCAGCTAGCTAGCAAGTGTCGCTTTGGGCCGTTGGAAGATGAAATTGTTCATGACCAGCTTGTGAAGCACACGTGCAGCAACGCATTGCAAGCTAGGCTACTCACAGCGACCAATGACTTAACATTAGCCAGAGCTGTCGAACTAGCTCTCCAGCTGGAGGCCGCAGACAAGCTAGCTTCGGAACTAACCTGGCACCAGTCACAGCGGCCGCCAGAGCCACCCACCACAGCAAATGTTGTGGACTCATATAGTGAGGATAGCTTGGATGATGACACTATGGAAGCCAATGCTGCCAGCCGAAGGTCTGCCCCGGGAAAACTCCTGTGTAAGGGTTGTGGGTCTGCAACGCACTGCAATAAGGCTAAGGACTGCCCGGCTAGGGGAAAACATTGTAGCAGATGTGGACACTTGAACCATTATGCTAGAGTGTGCCATACTGTATATCTGAACCGGAGAGCCCACGGAAGAAATCATTCCACCCACCCCTGATGACCATCCATACAGTGTTCCCCAGTACAAACAGGTACACGTACTGCACATTGGAACTGGACAGCATGGAGGTGCCGCTGTTGCTCAACACGGGAGTGGAGGGGTCATTGCTGAATTGGGCCACAGTGAGGATGTTTTTCCCTCACTACAGGATTAGAGGTAACCCGGCACCATTGTATGGTTATGGAGGTGGCAGGGTGTGTACGGTTGGGACTTTGGAGTTAATGGTCCGGTACAAGTCTGTGAAGATGGTTGACTTCATGTCCCACATGACAGCGCAAGGCGATAACATCATGGGCTGTGATTTGTTTTAAGGACTGGGTTTCTCTATAAAAGATGATGTCAGGATCGAATGGTTGGGTTGTGGCTGCTGGAACCCTCTGGTTCCGGTGGTCGATGAGGACGTTGTGTGGGACGAAGAGCTAACAGACACCACGGTGGTCAAGCAGGACCAGCCTCACTCAGGTTTGGCGCAGGAGGTTCTCAGTGCCAGCACTCAGGACATGGTAGAGGGGGTTACCCAGCGTGGCGACGAGGTGCCTGTGTCGGCGAGTGACACCAATGTGCTAGCCCCAGATGCCTCCGGAGCTTGGCTGCAGGAGGATGGAGGGTCTGCAGCTATGATGGTGACTGCTACGATGGTTTTAGAAGGAGATGGGGACAGACCGACAAGCATGGAAGTACCGCATGCTCAGCAGCACCACATCAGGCTGAGCCGGGCCCCGCTGAGGGTTTTGGACTTGGTTCGGGGTCGGGACGAAGAACATCCACGGCGAAGATGGGCCAAACAACAGCCATCAAAACATTGAGGGTGTCTGCACATAGTAGCAAAGCTGGGCGCAGCATACTTCCAGTTGTCTGACGGCTCATCGAGGCACGCCAATCAGCTTCGGCGTGTCCGAGAAGAGGCTCCAGGTGACGAGGCTGGACGGGAGTCAGTGTTGGTCGTGAAGGAGTTGGGCTCCATCCTCCAGAAGATCGGCCATCATCCCAGAGGTTTGCTGCTTTCAGGGGCGCGCTTGCTGAGGGGCTGCTCTGGGCCCCCCCATGCTGGTTCTACCACTCCCACCCAAGAGATTGTGCTGTAAATAATGGGTTGTTTAGAATTCTGATGTTTTGCATGTATGTTATAGTATGGGGTTATTTTATGTGTTTATCTTTTACTTTAGGAGTACAGTGAGCGATTTTAGTTTAATAAAGGACTTTTTCTTTTGGTATGGGTAGCAGAATAATCCACCCCGCCATGCGGGCTGTGCAGTAGTCCACCCGCCAGCCCTATTCTAGGTTGTTTTGAGTGAGTGTGTTATGCCAATTCGGTACATTAGTTTTCGTTACCTTAGAGTGTGATTTGGGTCCCAAATTGGGGTAGGGGGCATCAATTGTGTGTGTGGTTTTGGACTTTTCTAAAGGGGAGAGGACATGTTGTATATAATGAATGGTGTGGAGAGTGTAAATAATGGAGGTGTGGCGGTTTGGGAAAACCCCCACAAACAGACTAAGGACAGACAACTCGCTACTCCTGGTTTTTTCCGCTACACTACTGTGGTAATGTCACCTTTCACGCATTGTGTTCATGCGTCCTGTCCTTACTGTGACCTAGAGACTCAGATCAATATGTAGATGTGCCTGTTAACCCCTTTGTTCTGCACCTAGAGCACAGTCTAGCAAATCTGCCTATTGTGATGTATGCCTCTCAAATGCAAATGCCATACTCCCTGCTGTGAATGCCTTTCATGCATTGTTTGTAACTGGTATTTAAGCTGACTGAAATCCATGCTCTCTCTCTCACTCTGATCCTGCAACTGGAGACACACACACGTGCCTCTCCTCTCCTTCTCTGAGAGCCGAGGGCTCGCTCCCGGCGCGCACGCACAGCGCCGGGAGAGGAGCTCGTGACGGCGGTATGATTAATAAAAGCCTACATAAAACCTCCAACAACGCCGCTTTATTTCATGCCGCCGCACTGGTGACCCGACGCTGAAACGAACACGCTGCCAGCGAACGCAACACCCGGCGGTGATTCTCCGACGACAAGCGAACGCGGCAGCCTGACTGATCTGCCCTCCCTTCTGCTCCAGGGAGACCGCAACGCGGAGTTTCCAGGCGAAACTCCACGGAGAACACCCACGACCGGGAAAGCTGAGCAACGTTTCATGGTGAGATCTGCACGCCTAGATCGGCACATCCACGCTGGACCAGCCGCGCTCACAGCTCCTCCACTCGAGAGCGCATGTACCTCGTCCTTTCTCCGCGACGGCGACTCCCATGGCCGACGGAGCACACGTGGACCTGAACGCACCATGACCGAGCGAGGGACAAGAGCGCCTACTTTCCTCGCACCGCTCCAACGCACCACGACCGAACGACGCAACAGACAACAGGGATGATCTCCAGCAAGCTCCCTGACCCTGGTTCTCCTCTCCAGCGGCCCAACCACGCACGGGACCCCGGCACACGCACCGGGGAGTTACGAGGACGGCGCACACCACGCACGGGACAAATACGGCTTTTCTGACCGCCTTCCTTCCGCTGCGCACTGGCCCTTCAGGCTTGCTCGTTCACCTGAGGCACGCAGCTTGCTCACTGGATTTTATGGTCTTAGCCACGGCACACAAGGGGAATTCAGCTGTCTGCGGTTCCCGAGGCTTTAGGGTTACGCCTGAACCTTAAGTCAACACGCCAGTCCCTCTGCCCTCATCACAGCCGCCACGCAGCCTCGTCTTTTCTTCATGGCCGTTATTAATCCTTGCAGGACTTAATCGCGAGAGGAGCCAGTGACTAATTTTTCTTCTTGTGGACCTCTGCACGTTCAACGGGACCAGCCCTTCGACATCGCGGACCCACAAGCAATTTTTGCGCGGCCTGGACGTTTTCATCGTCTCCGGCCGGCTTTTACTACCCCCAACCCCCTCCACCCCCTCCTGCACAGAGCTTTTCCCTGCTCGCTGCCCAAGCTGCACTATCGAGATCTCGACCACCTGCCGAGCCCTCTGGGGGGGAGCTGTGGCGGTTTGGGAAAACCCCCACAAACAGACTAAGGACAGACAACTCGCTACTCCTGGTTTTTTCCGCTACACTACTGTGATAATGTCACCTTTCACGCATTGTGTTCATGCGTTCTGTCCTTACTGTGACCTAGAGACTCAGATCAATATGTAGATGTGCCTGTTAACCCCTTTGTTCTGCACCTAGAGCACAGTCTAGCAAATCTGCCTATTGTGATGTATGCCTCTCAAATGCAAATGCCATACTCCCTGCTGTGAATGCCTTTCATGCATTGTTTGTAACTGGTATTTAAGCTGACTGAAATCCATGCTCTCTCTCTCACTCTGATCCTGCAACTGGAGACACACACACGTGCCTCTCCTCTCCTTCTCTGAGAGCCGAGGGCTCGCTCCCGGCGCGCACGCACAGCGCCGGGAGAGGAGCTCGTGACGGCGGTATGATTAATAAAAGCCTACATAAAACCTCCAACAACGCCGCTTTATTTCATGCCGCCGCAGGAGGCAGACTTATGGAGCAGACGACTTTATTCACTCTCACATCAGTCATAAAAAGAAAAAGCATGTCTCAATACACCAGGGTCTCTCCTTTTATATCAACCGCCCATCTTACATCTGTATGACATCTCGCATAACAATACATTCAACCTTTCTCCCCCCACTCCTTCTTCCTGCTACCTCACCATAATCTCTCCCATCTCAATACCTATTGTCCTTCTCTGTTTACCCTCTGCATCTAGTCTGAGATGATTAACCCAGCTTCTACACCGCTTACCCCCAGAATCTCAGACCGAGTTTCAGTCCTCACGTCCTTTTGGCTTCAGTCTCCTCCCGTATCTGCTGTAACGGGGGTTTTCCGCCTCCGCGGCGCTGCTGTGCCAGTGGGGGGGGCTCCTGGGGGTGTGTCTGTCTGCGGGTGGGCCATGGCGAGGGGGGGGGGGACTTTTGACTTGCCCGTGTGGCTGATCTGATAAATCGTTTACCTGGGGAGTTCTCAGTGGGGGTCTTCCACGCCGAGGGGCCAAAGCCAACATCACTTGCTCGTCCGCAACCACAAAGGCGGGCTTAAGTCTGTCTATACATATTTTCTCCCTACGACCCCCCAAGTCTAACAAAAAATGTTTGTACCCTGTTTCCAGCACTCTGAATGGGCCATCGTAGGATGGGCGCAATGGGGGGCGGTGGGCATCGTGCCTGACAAACACGAACGCTGCGTTTTTCAAAGTTTTTGGCACAAAAGCGCGTAGAAAACAGTGGTGGGCCAGGCCTGGCAGCGTGACTGTGTCTGCGCTATGCTGCAAACGCTGAGACGGACAGTTGTCCGGCGCGGGATTATCTGGCAAAAATTTCCCGGGGAGCCGCAGTGGCTGAGAGAAAACAAGTTCCGCCGGGGAAGCCTCCAAATCCTCTTTTGGTGCAGAAAGCAACCCCAATAAACCCCACGGCAACCGGTCTACCCAATTTGCATCCGTCAGCGAGGCCCTGAGCGCTGCTTTCAGTGACCTATGAAAACGCTTGCATAACCCATTGGCCTGTGGGTTGTACGCGGTTGTGCGATGAATTGCAACACCCAGGCTATGGGCCATCGCGGACCAGAGGTCAGAAACAAACTGTGGGCCCCTATCAGACGTGATATCCGACGGGATGCCAAAACGTGCCACCCATGTCGTCAAAAAAGCGCGCGCCACGTCCACGGACGTGGTTGCTGCCAGCGGGACTGCTTCTGGCCAGCGCGTGGTGCGGTCCACCACTGTCAGAAGGTGCATGCACCCCTGCGATGGTGGGAGGGGGCCTACGAGGTCCACGTGAACATGGTCGAACCTCTTAGCCGGTATACGAAATGGCTCCAAAGGAGCCTTCGTGTATCTGTATACTTTGGCTTGTTGGCACGCTACGCAGGCTGCCGCCCACTCTTTCACTTGTTTGCGCAGGCCTGGCCAAACGAACTTCGCTCCCACCATTTTGACTGACGCGCACACTCCTGGGTGCGCCAGAGTGTGAACTGACTCAAACACTCGGCGGCGCCAAGCAACTGGGACCACCGGGCACGGGCGTCCCGTGGAGACGTCGCAGATTGGGGGGGGGGCTGCCATCTTGCAGTACTCTGCTCTCCAGCCTTAACCCTGTTGGTCCAGACTGGAGCGTGCACATATCCGCATCGCCAATCTGCTCTGCGGCCATGGCTGTATAATCTATCCCTACGCAGAGCGGGGCCACTACTGCGTGCGAGAGGCAGTCTGCCACCACATTCAGTTTACCCGACACATGCTGAATATCGGTTGTAAACTCAGAGATCGCGGACAGCTGTCTCTGCTGCCGCCCTGACCATGGTTCCGAAACCTTGGCCATCGCGAACGTTAGCGGCTTGTGGTCCACGAACGCGGTGAATCTGCACCCTTCCAGCCAGAACTGGAAGTGGCGTATGGCCAGGTGGAGAGCCAGCAACTCTCTGTCAAACGCGCTGTATTTACGCTCACTGTCGCGCAAAGCCTTGCTGAAAAAAGCGAGCGGCTGCCAAGAACCAGCGACGCGTTGCTCCACAACGGCCCATATGGCCACGTCCGAGGCGTCGGTAGTGAGCGCTATCCGGGCCGCCGGGTCCGGGTGCGCCAACAGTGTGGTGTTTGCCAGGGCTGTTTTAACCTCAGAGAACGCCTGCTCCCACTCCGGAGCCCATTCCACTCTGTCCACCAGTTTCTGTTTCTTGAGCGTGGCGTACAATGACTGCATGAGCTGAGCTGCGCGGGGGAGGAACCGGTTATAAAAGTTAACCATCCCCAAAAACTCTTGCAACGCCCTGACTGTCTGAGGCCGGGGAAAATTCACCACGGCGTGCACTTTGTCAGGCAAGGGTATCGCTCCCTCCGGTGAGACACGGTGCCCCAAAAAGTCAATCCCCATCACGCCGAACTGGCATTTTGCAGGGTTGATTATTAACCTGTGCTCCTCCAACCTCCGGAAAACTGTCCTGAGGTGGGTTACGTGTTCGTCCTCGGACGCACTGGCCACCAGGATATCATCCAGGTAGACAAACACAAACGGCAGATCGTGCAACGCCGCGTCCATCATGCGTTGGAATGTCTGTGCTGCGCCTTTTAATCCGAAGGGCATGCGTAAAAATTCAAACAAGCCAAACGGAGTTATTACCGCTGTTTTGGGTATGTCCTCTGTGCGCACCGGGACCTGGTGGTAACCGCGGACCAGGTCTATTTTAGAAAAAATGCGTGCCCCAGCGAGGTGAACGGAAAAATCCTGAATATGGGGAATCGGGTAGTGGTCATGCACTGTGGCGTTATTCAACCTGCGGAAATCTCCGCATGGTCGCCACGATCCCTCGGCATTAGGAACCATATGTAGCGGGGATGCCTATGGGCTGTTTGAGCGCCTGATGATGCCCAACCTTTCCAAGTTGGCAAACTCCTCGCGCGCTATGGCCAGCTTAGCTGCGTCCAGGCGCCGAGGTCGTGCTTACCGCCTGGAGCTGTGACGTTGGCTTGTGTTATTGGCCCGGCCCCTCGAGCTGTACAGGGGAGAGAATCAAAAGACATTGCATTAACCAGGCGTCTGTTAGCAACACTGGCTAGCAACCCGTGTGCACACAGAAAATCAGCTCCCAGGATTGGGAAACTCAATGCCGCTATGACAAAAGTCCACTCGTACATACGGCCGTGTAGGGATAAAGTCAGTGTTCTCTCACCAAAAGTCTTAATGTCTGAGCCGTTTACTGCTACCAGTTGGGGGCCGCTAGCTCCCGCTAGCCGGTCGGCGTAGGACGGCAGAATTAGGCTCTTCTGGCAGCCAGTGTCTACGAGGAACCATCTCCCTGAGCGCGAGTCCATCACGTAGAGCAGCTTGTTCTCTTCACCGGCGGTCGCAGCTGCTACTGACTGCCGGCCTTGGCATTTCCCGAATGCTTGAATTGGCATGATGGCACACATCTGCATGCATTCTCTCCAAAGCGGCGGTGGTAGAAGCAGAGCGTGCCAAAGAGACACGCTCTGCTTCTACCACCGCCGCTACCGTCGCCGGCTCCTCGCCTCTGCTGATCGTCTCGCTGGGTTCCGACGCCGCTGCGTTCACCGTGAGGGCTCTGGTAGTGAGGATGATCCGATCTGCTTCCTGGGCTAGCGCCCGGTAGTCACGCGCGGCCAGCAACGGTGAATTGGCCAGAACCGCTCTTGCCTCTGTTGGGAGGTTCCGGAGGAAAAGGTGGGCAAACAGAAAATGCCCGTCATCCGTGCCCATCAACGCCAACATCTTCTCCATCAGTTCGACCGCCGACCCATCTCCTAACTCAGAGCGCCTCAGGAGCCTCTCTGCTCTCTCACAGTCCGAGAGCGTGTAGCGCCGGGTCAGCACAGCCTTGAGAGCCCCGAATTTGTCATGGGCTGGAGGCTATTGGAGCAGGCTCGCTACTTGCTGAGACGTGCGAGCGTCCAGCGCTGCGACCACATAGTAATATCTGGTGTCGTCTGCCGTTATTCCCCGGAGGGTGAACTGAGCCTCGGTATGGTGGAACCAAGACCGCGGGTCGTGCAGCCAAAAGTCCGGTAGTTTGACCGAAACAGCGCACGCGTTGCTGGGGGTTCCCATCTGGGCCGTCTCTGGGATGCTTGCCGCGTTGCTGGGGCTTCCCGTCTGGGCCGACTCCGGGGTTCTTGCCTCATGTTCCATAATTCGTCAAGGGATCACCAGTGTGGAGAGTATAAATAACGGAGGCAGACTTATGGAGCAGACTTTATTCACTCTCACATCAGTCATAAAAAGAAAAAGCATGTCTCAATACAACAGGTTCTCTCCTTTTATATCAACTGCCCATCTTACATCTGCATGACATCTCGCATCACAATACATTCAACCTTTCTCCCCCCACTCCTTCTTCCTGCTACCTCACCATAATCTCTCCCATCTCAATACCTATTGTCCTTCTCTGTTTACCCTCTGCATCTAGTCTGAGATGATTAACCCAGCTTCTACAATGGCACTTTTATTGTGAAGTGCAGTGTGGCGACGTGCACTTCCCGTCATATCACTGCACTGCCCTATATAAGGCAGGGGCGCCATCTTACGGCCTCTTTGCCGGATGCCCACGCTAGGTGCCTGCCATGTGTTGTCCTGTATATAGTTCTTTAATAAAGCTGTGTTCTCCAACTCCATCCTGCCTCATCCTTCACCCAGGTATTTTCCATACATAACATTAACCTCTTACCTTTTTGTGTTTTTGTGTTTCTGATTGACTATGGTTCTATAAAGCACCTAAAGCACCTTGGGTTGCACATGTGCTTGAAAGGTGCTATATACGTGAATAAAGTGAACTGAACTGAACTGAACTAACGTTACCATGCAAACGTTAGTGCTAATGTTAGAACTGATGCTAATGTTAGCATGCTTTTGTATTTGTGGTGCAGCTTTTGTATTTGTGTTATGGCTTTTGTATGTGTGTTGTGGATTTTTTTCTGTATTTGTGCTGTGGCTTTTGTTTAGACAGTTTTAGTATGACATCACACAGCTTACGGCAGCCATAGTGGCGGTGATATTGCAGGTGAAGCCGCAGCCGCATTCAACAGAAAATGTAGATATGGTGAACCACTGTACTATCACTGGTTGTACAAACACTGGTGGGAGGGACAAAGTGTCGTTTTATCGATTACCTGCAATTATTACCAACTAAGCAGAATGAGTTACAAATTTACATAAATGTGCATACTCCATCAGGCTTTCTTTATTTTTTATTACAGTGGACTAATTATCTACCTTATTCCTAGTCCCCATGATGCCTTGCGTGAATTATGTGTGCAATTTCTGGTACTAGTTTAGAACGTGGAGTTGTCACTGAAACGGGACACTTTTCCTTGTTAAAAAGCAATGACTTCGGCATCAAAAATGCAGCAATAATGCCTTTTGCACCTCAAAAAGAGTAATATAATCATACCACTTCGACGATGGAGGAATGAGAAGATGACCTTAAAAAGTGGCTTTGCAGACAGTAGCTCCGTTAGTTAGCTCCGCTGCTAAAATGCTAACGCTCTAAACAAACAAAAGCTCTGAGATAATGTCTCCACCACAATAAAGTCAGTTGCATTTTGTTAAAATATGTTGGTCATTATTAAATTTATCTCAGAGCAGACGTAGAATCTAGTCAAAGCCACAAAGAACCACAACACCGTTCTTGGGTGTTTTAATGTCAGGGTAAAACAGACAGCTGCAGCTGTTTGTTTTATCCCGTCATTAAAAAGCTCATGCTGCTGTCATGCCATAAATGCTTGTTATTTAACTTAACACATACAGACCCCTTCTGACAATTGTTCAAAATTTTATTGATCTATATTTTGTGATAATTTAAAAATTAATGCATGCTGAAGCTGCTAATATCGAGTCCATATCATTCCAGTGCAGTGCAACGAATGCCAAAAAAAACTATTTGATATCTTTCTTAAATCATTAAGCCTTAGGAAGCAAACTGGTACTATTTTTTTTATTTATTATTTTACTTCATGCAGCCTTGCATCTGGTGACATATATAAATGTCAGATCTGTGGCATTCATACAAGTGAAAACATACCTGGTGCTCCTGTGTCTGTACCATGGATCACACCAACGATCCTTTTTAGTTTTCGGTGCATGATCTATGCATTGCTGCTGAAGCCACAGATTTAGCTGTGCTTATTTGTGAGAAGCCTTCACACCATGAACAGCAGTAACAAATACCAGAACTACGCAAAAACATTCAAAACTACAAAAACTACAAGTGCTGAAATTAGCTGCCACTTGACTGCAAAACATGTATATGAACTATAAATTAAAGTGAATTTCAAAAACTTTTAAAAGTGCTATTTTAAATGCCCCACTACCCCACTCTTGCTGATGGATTTAACACTACTTCAGCCGAAACCAGAAGTTGTCCCCATAGTCGTTTCTGCAGCAGCACCCTCAGGAATAAGGTGGATACTTTTTCATGTTTTAAGTCAAATACCAATCAAACTCATAATTGGTTCACTAATTAGTTGCAACAAATGGTTTTAAAAATTGCTATGTTCATTTAACCCACAATAACTCCGCAAAACAATCTTCCAACCAAGTTTTTATAGAGCTTTAGCAGATAAACGCTAGCTCATAATTTTGACCAACAACAGGTAAAAAGACAAAACCCACTCACCCTGTCTTCTTGCAATCTCTGTGACGTGCTCAGAACTCAGTACAGCCACAGACTTGGTCGTGTTCACACTCTTTCACCGAATGAACAGCATCAGCTTGGCCCTGTAGTCTGCTGCTCGGCACACCACGCTGGGTGGTAACATTGCTGGGGGAATTGCGGCGCTGACCACTGCGGTGTCGTCCCGCTCGTCTCCGGTGTACAATAACAATATGAGGAGTTTCCATCCCAGTGTTCAAAGGTCCCAAAGTGAGGTGGTGGTGTTGTTGGTACTGCTGCTGGTAGCGGTGGGCTTCCGCTAGCAACACCCCACTGGAGCAGCCCGAGGAACCGTAGGTGCCATTCTTGTACTCTCAAAGGGCAAATGATACTGCCCAGACTGCAACAGTCTACCAGAGTTCAGAAGGAAAGAAGATGTGTCTGCAAGTGAACGTAACATCTATCTATAAATACAAAGAACCTCTGTGTGTTTATCTATCTGTGTGACTCTTCCACACATATCTCTTGAACCATCTGTCAGACTGACCTAAGATTTTAAACATGCTTTGCTGAGGTTATGAGGGTGTGCATCCCCAAATATGGAGTCACTCAGTCAAAATATGTCATTTTTATGAGTAAAAGTGTCATGCGGTGATCCTCGCGGATCACCATAAGACACCAAGAGTCACCAGAGAGTTTTGCAATGATGTTTATTTACAAGACCAGACGTGACACAAGACTATGAGCCGCTAAGGGCAAAGGCACACAATACAAGGTACAGGGGCTCGTAGGGCTAACCCCAGCCACAACGAGCTTAACTATGACATAACAAGAATATAAACGAACCTGACATGAAGGTCTGACGAGGTTAGTGCGCCGACCAAGCTTGACAATGACTTGACAAGGGTTTGACAATACTCCCGCAACTAAACTGCCGTCAGCGCCCACCTAATAAAACCGGACGCTAACGAGCAGTAATGACAAACAGCTGACCGGCCTTGACAGCCGGAAGCCCCACCGAGCGCCTTCACAATAAGAGCCCGGTGACACCAGAATATAACCCACAGCTGTCAAAGCCGGCAGCGAGTATACATAACCCGAGCGGGGCAAGACCAGCGCTCGGATCATGACAAAAAGTTTAGCCACCGCTCTGTGTCTCTTCATGTCCTGACTTCAAGAAGCGTGGGCGGGGTTTCAGATTGACTCTGTGTTGATTGGATAATACACAGCATCACGGCCATGCTGATTGGATAGTACGTGGCATCATGGCCATGGTGATTGGACAATATGTGGCATCACGACCATGCTGATTGGACAATACGCGGTATCACGACCATGCTGATTGGATAACACGCAGTATCACGACCTGTCAGTCACCACAGTGTTCCCCGGACAAAACAAGGAAGTGAAAAAATGACAGATTTGACCAGAAAAAGATAATACTGAAGATTTAATGCTTAAAAAAATTATACCGTAAAGTTGCCGCAATTGCGTAGGTCTAAAGGATAATTCGCCATATGTGGAGAATGAGGTGCGCCGAGAAGACTGGACGGAGCGTCAGCAGGGACTGGGTCTGACAAATCAACACAGAACAGGCCGGGAGAAGCAGCGGCCAGACACGACCTGGCTCAAACAGAGGCGGATTTGCCATTAGGTAAAGGTAGGTGACTGCCTTAGGCTCCAATCTGCTAAGGGCCCTCATCTACTAGGAGCCCAATATATTTTTTTAGATGTTTACCATATTTAACATGATGGCCAACAAAATAAAGAAACACCAGTATTTGCATAAATGGCACATTAAGTCACAAAAGTAAGGTCCTCCTCCCCTCTCCTTAGACTGTTGGACTCTTCCATGTTGTCTCTGAGACATGCGCATGTGTGTATTGTTGATTACATTGTAAACAAACCATTTAGCGTGTAGACAAAATGAAACAAAGTTATCCAAGTAGTGCAGAGAAATGGAGAAAAAGGAAAGAGCACAGAAATTTTTTATCAAAACAACCTTTTTCATTTCAACCTGGGGGGAAACTTACCCTCCCGATAGAAAGCATCGCTGCTTGTACGAGCAGACATGATGCTAATGACGAGCACCTGTTGTTAATGAGGAGGCAGCGGTGATGCCTACTGCTGACAGTACAGGTAAACAATAGAAATTTTTTTACTGTTTTTTTCTAATTGCATGATTTGCAGAGGCCAAAGCTCACAAGGTTAATTTTAAATATGACCAATTGTGCTCCCCAGACATGCACAGGATATCTGCAGCCTCAGCAGATGACATTACATGAGATTAAATACTGTTTGTTTGTTTGTTTTATTAAGATCCCCATCAGCACTTGTATAAAACATTGGCTAGTCTTCCTGGGGTCTAACATATATAGTAACGTCGGGGCCATGTTAAGGGGGGCAGGGATTTCCCAGCATGCTTTGCCAGTTGAAAACGTTACTGTGTGTGTGTATTAAATGTGTTATTACTGAGTTATACTGCTGTGTCATTATAACTGTGTTATAATGACCCAGCAGTGTTTAGCAGGATTAGGGCAAGATGTATCATGTGTGTGTAACCAGGATTGAAACGGAGGTCTGGGAGAATGACCTCCCCTCCTCTCTGTGCTCAGAAGTAGAGTTGGGGTTGGTGGTGTGTAAATAAAGCCTGTTCATCACAACCATCTTGCTCCTCTTTCTTTGTGTGAATCCCGCAAACGTCACACTGGTGTCAGGAGTGGGGATGGAGCAAGATGAGGATCCAGGCGGAGGTCTGGCGGCCAGAGCGGTTCATCGCTCGGCTGGGAACGGAGCGTAGAGCTGAGACGCCGGCCCCCGGACAGGTTCGCCGCGATGGACGGAGCAGCGGACCCGACGGGCCGAGCAGAGCAAACCAGCCCCGTTTCCCGCCCTTTTCAGGGCAGGACGGGCTGGCGATTCCAGAGCAATTAGGAGCGGCGATCGACCGGGAGATGACCATCCCATCCGTCCAGCAGCGGGCCAAGATTCCCCGCTACAACGGCGAGAACCTGTTGGATGACCACCTGGCCCAGGTCGAGTTGGCTGCCGCACTGAACGACTGGTCATCGGAGGAAACCACCGTGCTGAGAGCGAGTGGGAGGAGGAGCTACGGCAGCGCGGAGGAGACAGCCGCGGCAACGCGAGGAAGGGGGGGCTTCCGCTGCACAGAGCCAGGGTACTTCACACGGTACTGTGCCGCACGCGGCGCACGACAAACTGGCCCCTCGCCAACGTTAAATTAGAGCGACGTGGCATGGACGGAGAAAAAGCCGCCTCCTGCAGATGCTTCCCCCGGCGGTGACGTCACAGAGGCCTTTGGAGCGCAGCAGCAGCGGAGCGAGCAGGACAGATCCGGTCTTTTCCCGGGCTCGGCAGGGGCTGGACGCGGGCCAGCTGCCGCCTGGGAGGTCCTGGCAGCGGTGGGAGTCATGGGACTCCCGCTGCCAGAGGAGGAACTGTGCGTGTCCTACCGCCACCCGCAGATGCCTTCCCTTTCGGTGATGTCATGGAGGCCCTCTGCGCAGCAGCGACGCAGCGGAGCGAGCAGGACGGAGATCCGGCCATTTTTCCAGGCGCAGCAAGGGCTGGATGCATGGACGCGGGCCAGCGGCCGCCTGAGAGACCTGGCAGCGGTGGGAGTCGGCCGGAGCGGGCATGGGACTCCCGCTGCCAGAGAAGGGACTGTGCGTGGTCCTACAGAGGCTGTCAGATGTGTCCATCCGCCCGCTGGTGGCCAAATCGGAACCCTACCCCAACCAGATACTCCGACCGAGACTCAGATGGACACTGGATGGCCCGTGCATGCCGCCCCGGCACCGGGCTGACTCGCGTTGGATTTCTGAAAGTGGACTTTGAATTTTCTGGGGACAGAAACCAGTCCGGGGGGGGGGGGGGGCAGTGTAACGTCGGGGCCATGTTAAGGGGGGCAGGGATTTCCCAGCATGCTTTGCCAGTTGAAAACGTTACTGTGTGTGTGTATTAAATGTGTTATTACTGAGTTATACTGCTGTGTCATTATAACTGCGTTATAATGACCCAGCAGTGTTTAGCAGGATTAGGGCAAGATGTATCATGTGTGTGTAACCAGGACTGAAACGGAGGTCTGGGAGAATGACCTCCCCTCCTCTCTGTGCTCAGAAGTAGAGTTGGGGTTGGTGGTGTGTAAATAAATCCTGTTCATCACAACCATCTTGCTCCTCTTTCTTTGTGTGAATCCCGCAAACGTCACAATATTCTCCCTTGTGTCTATGTTGTACAGAGGAGGGAGCACAATAGATGCCTCTGCAAAATGGACCAGTCAGCAGACCATGAACAGGACCCTGCTGGCAAATGTGGGTAAGTCAGTCCCTCCAAGATTTCATGGGATGTTTTTATGATTGTTGTGGCCCAAAAAGCCTGAATTTCCAGGAGCATTTTTAGAGTTGCGATAAAAGTTGTGATGTGTTTGAGAGGGTTTTTTTTTTTTTTTTTGCACTAAAGGTTGTGGGAAGAATTACAAATTTTAAAGCAGATGCTTTTTTCCATAGTTTACTGCAATGATATTCTATATAACACCACAAGAAATGCACAGGATTGTCAAAAAAATTCCTATTAAACAGTGATTTGTAAATTAAGCAGAAACTTCTGCTATACAGAAAAACTCTTTTGTGCAACAGCAAATATAGACTTTAACACAGTTAAGTGGGAATGAAGTAGCGACTCATAAATTTGTCATAAAAATGATCAACACTGTCAGCTACTCTTGCTGAGAACTTGAATAAAAAGGGTGAAAAAGTAATTATCCATTACAACAGCTAAACTGCATTGAATCCATGTTAAAGAGTATAGATTTGGAAATTATGGCAGCACCTTCATTTGAAAACTCCTTAACTGCAGCAGTCCCCAACCACTTGGTACCGAGCACAGAGAAAAAGGAAATCATTTATTCTATTGCTCTGTATTGTCTATTGAAGTCTGTTTTTTTTCTGAAAAAAATTACTGAATATCCTCTCTCTTTCTATGCCTGACTCCTACCTGTTTGTCTATCTGCTGCACCTCTTGGCACACACCTATCTCATCAGATACTCATCTTTCCTTTCCTGGGAGTTTTACTAGGAGGAGGGGCTCTCCTTGGGGGTTTGCAGGGGGCACACGTTGGTCCGTGTCCAGACCGGAGAGTCACAGCTTTAAAGCTCATTGACAAGATGTAGTAATGATTTTACCTCTAAAGACATATAAAATGTTATAAAATGTTATAACACTGGCTGTAGTGTTAGATTTGCTCGTTGTTTGTGATTTTACGGGGTGCTTTTCAGGCAGGCGGACTTTTTTCAACACAAACCCGGCACTTCGTACACGTGGTTAAGACAGAGACGTGGGGAGACGTCCACCGGCGGGCCAGGCAAGACGGAGGATGGGATGGTGTAGGAAAACTCGCGGGTGAGTGTGTTTTTTTTTTAAATCACACTCTGTTTTTTTGCTGATGTGTTACGTTAATACTCATTGTAAATACGGAAGTGAGTGCGGTGCAGTGACACATTTGATTGGTTAGACTGAGTGTTTGAGTGCTACTCAGGGACAAATTTGTTTGGCAAAATTGGTGGAAGTTGACGAGGATTGGACAAAAATTGCCAGAAAGTTGCGGTGACTGGGACAAAGTTGCAATGTTGCTCAAAAGATGCGGTGATGGCCTGATTTCATGTGAATTAGTGTGATCACAATATCGCAAAATCCTGGAGGGACTGACAAGTGTGAACAAACAACAGATCTTCCACGTGAATTGTTTTGGGGGTTTTTTATAATAGACAAGAGTCTACATTCAATTTGTTAAACTTCTTTGTTTTTCTACACATGTAATTCCTGATGCCTGAATGATATCATCATAAGGCCTGAAAAGAAAATATAGAACAAAGAAAAAGTAGGGCCCCATTTCTGTCTTTGCCTTGGGCCCCAAATGGACTAAGTCCGCCCCTGGGCTCAATGGCACACTAATTGGTGGTGATAAAAAAGTTATTTTCAATAAAGTGAAAAAAAAAAAAGATAATGCATGGAGTGTGCTTTTGCCCTGAGGCTGATTTATCATGGAAAACAGCTGAGCTCTGTGTTTCGAGCAATCAGCTGATTGGCTCCACCGGTGTTCTGACATTTTGGCATATCAATCAGAACAGCTACTATACGTACAGGACATATAGGAGAATTGAAATGGCATCTCTCTCTCTCTTCAGTGGTGTGCGCAATATGAAAAACAAAAGGAATATGGCTGGAAAAAACAACAGCAGTCCATGTACAGTAATGCTACCCGTACTGCAAATAGCAACAAAAGTGTTACGATCCGAGCGCTGGGTTCTGTCCGTGCTCCGGCTACGCACAGCTCGTTGCCAACCTTGACAGCTGTGGGTTGTATTCTGGCCTCACCGGGTTCTTATTGTGAAGGCGCTCGGTGGGGCTTCCGCCTGTCAAGGTTGGTCAGCTGTCTGTCATTACTGCTCGTTAGTGTTCGCCTTTATAAGACGGACACTGACGGCAGTTAGATCGCAGGAGTATCGTCAAAACGTCAGACATTGTCAGATATCGTCTAAACCTCGTTAGACCTTCATGTCAGGTTCGTGTTCTTTCATGTCATGTCATAGTTTAGCTCGTAGTGGCTGGGGTTAGCCCTACGAGCCCTTGTATCGCTTAGTGTGTGTTTTTGCCCTTAGTGGCTCATAGCCTTGTGTCTTGTCTTGTTGTATTAATAAATTACCATCATTGCAAAACTCACCGGTGGACTCTTGGCGTCTTATGGTGATCCGCGAGGGTCACCGCATGACAGTATACTCCTGCCAGATGTCTAAACGGAGACGCCACACCGAGACGCCTTTCTGCCGTGAGTTTTGCTATTGTGTGGAGTTTTTTCTCCTGTAGTTGGACTTGGTAGGGAGATGCCCGTCAGCGAGTGTGATTATTGCCCGGAGTGGCTGGAGGAGATTAACGGCTATCTGGTGGAAGCCGCCCGTCTCATGCCCACCCAAGCGGCTGGTTTTCACTTAGACCTTGCCCAGCGGGCTGTGCACCGTTACCATCTAACCTATATTCCGGAAGGAGAGAAGAGGTTAGCATGGATTTTTGCACAACGCACATTGAGGGAGAAGGCGCTCCTGGGAACCCCTACACCTCCCGCGAGGACAGCGTCCCAGGCGAGAGTGGAGATTCGTCGGCTGGAGGGAAAGCCCGGCAGGGGACCTGTGGATCGGACTCCAGTGCCTGCCGCCCGCCCAGCGTCATGTGTTCCCGGGTCCTTCGCCACTCCATCGGCCAGTAGGCCCCATAGCCGTGCTCCTACTAAGCCCCAACGAGAATCCCGTCCGGATCCAGCTCCGGGTCGTCGGAGGGACCCAGACTCCCTGTTGGCCGCATCTTATACGTCACGACAGAAGGGAATCCCCGCAGCCGCCGCCCACGGGTCATCTGTTCCAGCTGCGCTGTCAGCTCCTCGTGCCCGCGTCACCCCGACTGCCATGTCCTCCTCGGTGATGTCACCCCCCGCGGCTGGGAATGCTGTGAGTCGTGCTTCGGCAAGGCCTGTCAGCAAACCACCTCGAGCGGCTCCTCCTCGTGGCCCCGTGGAGCCTGCCGTTTTCTCCCGGAGGGATGAAAGGAGAACTCCACCTGCTGCAGCAGGAACCACCTTCTCTCCAGGAGACAGGCAAGTGCAAATTGTTTCTTTCCATCATGTTTATGAGCTGCCTTGTCTGACTCCTGGGGCCGGAGTTCGGGGTTCGCAGCCCCCCGAGCTTCCGCCACCTGCTGTAACTATTATTCCTAAACCTGCTGCCTCTGTGTCCCCCCCTGTTGAGCGGTCCGCGACGCCAGGCCAACGTCGTCGGATGAAGAGGGGGCCTGCTGTGCTGGAAAGCCTGGATCCGGCCCTGCAGCCACGTCGTGGATGGAGGAGAAGAGCAGACTGCGGCCCGGAGCCTGAGCCGACGATGAAGCGTCCCCGGGTCTCCTCGCCAGAGCGGTCCGAGCCAGTGGGTCGAGTGTCCTCTGCCCCCACGCCATACGGGTCATCGGTGTGGACAGCAGCGCAGGAGGAACCTCAGGCTGCAGACGACATCTTGCCAGCTGCGGAGCCCAACGCAGCTGAGTTGGAGCCTGCTGATGAGAGTCGCCGCCCTGAACCTGGATCATCGAAGTCCTGGGTGGCAACAGAACCCGAGTGCAGGCAAGTGCTCCCTCTTTTGTCTCTGTCCCCTGTTTTGGAGCATTTTTGCCTGCCTCTTGGGGAGGCGAGTGAGGAGCAGCCGTCTGCTGCGCCTAAGCTCGTCTCGCTGGGTTCTGTTGCTACCGGTGATTCTGATCCCGGTTTTCTTCTTGTTTGTGAGCCTTGTTGCAGTGTCGCCGGCATGGAACCAGTCGGAGTCACTGGGTTGGAGGTCCCAGGTTCGGGGGTGGAGATTGTCAGCGGAGCTGCACCGACCCAGTCGGGGTCCGTTGTGGAAGCTGCTGTGGCCCAATCGGGGTCCGACGTGGGTGCAACAGAGGCTCAATCGAGGTCCACCGCAGGTGCGGTTCTGGCCCAATCAGGGTCCAACGTGGGTGCGCCAGAGGCTCAATCGGGGTCCACCACAGGTGCGGTTCTGGCCCAATCGGGGTCCGACGTGGGTGCAGCTGGGACCCAATCGGGGTCCAGCGGAGGTGCAGAGCCGGTGTGGTCCATGGACAGGGGAGGAGCTGCAAACCTTCTGCCGTCGGACGGATTACGGGCTCATCCTTGCCTTCTTTCCCCTCCACTGAGTCACCGCCCCTGCGCATCATCGCCGGGGGCCGTGGGGGTTCCTGTTCGCTCGCCCCGGCTCTCCCGAGTTTTGTCCTCGTCAGGGAGGCCGCCGCGGGCTGTTTTTCCCCGGGACTGGTGGCTGAGGGACACGGGTCGGCCGCCTGAGGAACTGCTTCGCCGGTTCGGTGCCCCGGGTCAGCCACCTGACGTGTTGTGTGTTTCATTGGGCAACCTGGTTCGGCCACCAGAGGAGCGGACGTGCTGGGTATTGGACTGTGGTGAGCCGCCTGGTCATGTTCCGCCTCCCATGACCACCCGCCGGCCGTTGGACGCGGGGAGACCACCTGAACTGTTCCTATGGTGCCTGGTCTCCGCCGGTTGGCATAAACTGTCGGGGGGGTAGTGGTCATTTTTCTGGTGATGATCTGTCCCAGTGATTGTTCTGTTTTTTTTTTCTCTCCCTTGCTATCCTGTGTGCTTTGTGTTATGATCATTTGGGTGTCGGCGGGTATTTGTTATGTCTTGCAATTGCCCTAGTTTGTGTTGTGTGTAGTCAGGTATGAGCCAGTAAGTGCTCTGTTTTTTTGTATTTGGTTATTTGAAAATTCACATGTGAATTCACACAGGTGGGAAGTCATTTTCTTGTGTAACATGTGGGCCAAGATTTAATTTTCTCATGCTGTCCTGTCTGTGTTTTCTGTAACTGTTATTTGGGATCCTTGGCAATTTGTGTTATGTCCTACTGTTGCCTTATTTTCCTCCATGTGTATTTTTTTTTTTGTTTAATCTGAGTAGTTGGTATTCTTCTCATTGTCCTGTATTTAGTTGTTCTTGCCGGGTTTTCATTGTTTCTGGGTTTGGTGGGGGGGGCAGGGTGGTCCTTGGGCGTTCTGAGCCCGCCCTTGGAGGGAGGGTACTGATACGACCCGAGCGCTGGGTTCTGTCCGCGCTCGGGCTACGCACAGCTCGCTGCCGACCTTGACAGCTGTGGGTTGTATTCTGGCCTCACCGGGCTCTTATTGTGAAGGCGCTCGGTGGGGCTTCCGCCTGTCAAGGTTGGTCAGCTGTCTGTCATTACTGCTCGTTAGTGTTCGCCTTTATAAGGCGGACACTGACAGCAGTTAGATCGCAGGAGTATCGTCAAAACGTCAGACATTGTCAGATATCGTCTAAACCTCGTTAGACCTTCATGTCAGGTTCGTGTTCTTTCATGTCATGTCATAGTTTAACTCGTAGTGGCTGGGGTTAGCCCTACGAGCCCTTGTATTGCTTAGTGTGTGTTTTTGCCCTTAGTGGCTCATAGCCTTGTGTCTTGTCTTGTTGTATTAATAAATTACCATCATTGCAAAACTCACCAGTGGACTCTTGGCGTCTTATGGTGATCTGCGAGGGTCACCGCATGACAAAAAGATAGACTTAAGGTTTAATGCTTAAAAAATTATACCATAAAGTTGCCGTGATTGCGTAGGTCTAAAGCTGGATTCATGCTGCACCTCCGCTGTCTGCGTATGTATAACCGGAAACCTCATGTGACAAAATTTATGTCATCGTCTCCTGTCCGCTAGTGTACGCAGGGTTCTACTATGGACGACCGCATGCAGCCCAAATTTTATGACCGCGTGGCCTGCCCACAACTTGAACATGTTGACAGCGCACGCGCAAAACTGAACATCCCATTTATTTATCTTTTGTTCTTATTAAAGACAAGAATAGAAAGGAGAGAGAGGAGGTGGTAACTCCAAGTGGAATCCTTCCACCTGGAGTTCCCACCTGACCTGGGTGTAATACGTTCATAATTCAGCCGTCTCCTCCTCTACTGGGCTCACGCCATTCGTGGCCTCGATGAGCTATACACCACCTCTACTGCCCATGGCAGAGAGGGGCCTCGCTGTCCCATCCATCGAGGCCCACGCGCACCGGTATCACAGTCTGTGAAGGGCCACAAGAGCCGTCCTCCTCTGCTCTGCGGAGCGCAACCAACTGTATGCCAACCACAGACACATGCTGGCGCTGAAGTACACAGTGGGACAGAAAGTTTGGCTGTCCACCGAACAGATCCCGCTTAAGACTGAGTCACGGAAGCTCTCCCCCCACTATCTGGGCCCAATCACCATCAAGCGGTTGATCAACGACGTCACTGTTCGGTTGGACCTGTCACCTTCAATGTGGATCTACCCGACATTCCACGTTTTCTGCATCAAGCCCCTCTCCGCCAGTCCTCTCTGCCCTACTCTGGACCCCCCGCTGCTCCCCTGGGTTATCGATGGCCAGACAACACACATGGTCATCTCGATGTCTGTTCCCTGGATGTTCACCGGTGCTGTGGGGGGTTATCCTCACCTGTGGCAGTCTGCCACCAATTCTTGGGTTTTCCTCACATTGATCTGAAGACAGTTCCACAGGCACCAGTCCATGAAGTCCTGGATAAGTCCTCTGTATGCCGCATCATCCCTCTCAAAGATTAGTCTGACAATCGCAGAGTCATCAGAGAACTTCTGTAGATGGCAGTGAGGTGTATTGCGTGAAAAGTCAGCAGTGTAGAGGGTGAACAGGAAGGGAGCCAGAACTGATCCCTGGGGGGGGCCTCGTTCTGCAGATGATGGTGTCAGACACACAGTCCTGGGTTCTCACAAACCGTGGTTGGTCTGTGAGGTAGTCCAGGATCCACAATGACAGGTGCTGGTCCACCCATGCACACAGCAGCTTGTCCCTCAGGATCACTGATTGGATGGTGTTGAAAGCACTGGAGAAATCAAAGAACATGATCCTCACAGTGCTCCCAGGCTTCTCCAGGCGGGACAGGGAACAATGTAGGAAGAAGATCACTGCATCCTCCACCCCGATGCCATGCTGGTAGGCAAACTGAAGTGGATCCATCGCTGGTACCACCAGGGGGTGGAGGTGAGTGAGGAACAGCCTCTCCAGGGTCTTCATTAGGTGTGGTGTGAGGGCCACTGGTCTGTAGCTGTTCAGGTCCTTGGGGTGCGGAGCCTTTGGTACGGGTACCACACAGGATGTTTTCCACAGCTGTGGTACCCTCCTCAGCTTCAGGCTCAGACTGAAGATGTACTCCACGATCCCACATAGCTGGTCTGCACAGGACTTGAGGAGCCTTGAGCTGATGCTGCCCAGACCTGCAGCCTTCCTTGCCTTGATCGTCTTCAGCTCAGCTCTCACCTGGGTCTTAGTGAGAGTCAGGCAGGCAGGGGGGCTGTGTGCTGGGAGGGGGGATGTTGGGCCTGTGAGGGGAAAAACAGCGGGGGATGTACAAGGGGGAGGTGGAGGGAGGGCAGTAGACAGCGGGACTAGATGAAGGTGGAGGCAGCAGTGGTTGGGGGGCAGGCAGAGAAGATGGTGGTTGATCAAACCTGTTAAAGAACGGGTTCAGGTTGTTCACCCGCTCCCTACTCCCCATGGCCTGGGAGGAGGTATTCTGGTGCCCAGAGATGGTTTTGAGGCTTCTCCAGACACGACTGATGTCACTCTGCTGCAGCTTGTCCTCCATCTTCTTCCTGTAGCTGTCCTTCCCCTCTCTGATCTTCCTCCTCAGCTCCCTCTGTACGGACTTCAGCTCCTCCTTGTTTCCCAACTTGAAGATCCTTTTCTTTTCCTTCAGCAGTGACTTTATCTCAGGGATGATCCAGGGTTTGTTGTTTGAGAAACACAGTATGATCTTGGTGGGTATGGTGTTCTCTACACAGAAGTTTATGTAGTCTGTGATGGTGTGTGTGAGGGCGTCGATGTCCTCATCGTGTGGATCACAGAGCTGCTCCCACACAGTGGATTCATAGCAGTTTCTCAGGGCATCCTCTGCCTCCTCCGACCATATCTTCACTGTGCAGGTAACAGGAGGCTGTCTGTGTACCAGGGGTTTGTACACAGGCAGGAAGTGAACCAGGTTATGATCAGATCTACCAGCGGGAGGTGGGTGATGAGGTGTAAGCCTCCTTGGTGTTTGCATAAAATAAGTCCAGTGTTTTATTATCTCTGGTGTGGCACGTGACATACTGGGTGAGAGCGGACAGAACGGAGGACAGGGAAGTATGGTTAAAATCACCAGAGGTGAGCTGGAGAGCATTTGGGTTCTGCGTCTGCAGCCTGCTGGTGACTGAGTGGATGATGTCACATGCTGCCTCAGTGCTCGCAGAGGGGGATACATAAATAACAATCATGATGACTTGTGAGAACTCTCTGGGGAGGTATGCCGGTCACATGCTAACAGCTAGCAACTCAATGTCCTTGCTACGGTGTTGTTCTTTAATCGGGATGTGCCCAGGATTACACCATCTGTTGTTCACAAATATAATCAGCCCCCGCCTCTGCTCTTCCCGCTATTTGGTGTCCGATCTGCCCGTATGAAGTGAAAACCCTCCAGTCCGATGTTAGCATCTGTTGTTAGCTATGTTAGGCCCGTTTCTGTGAATAGTATGATGCTAACCTGTGGCGGCTGTGGCTCAGGTGTAGTGTGGTCGACTACTGATTGGAGGGTCAGAGGTTTGATTCCTGCTCTGCCTGCAGTCTGTATGTCGAAGTGTCCTTGAGCAAGACACTGAACCCCCAGTTGCTCCTGGTGGGTCAGGCCAACGCAGGTGCATGGCAGCTCTGCTGCCATCGGTGTGTGAATGTGTGTGTGAATGGGTGGATAGCAGGACCTGTAAAGCGCTTTGGTCATCTAGAGATGAGAAAAAGCCCTATATAAGTGAACGTCATTTACCATTTTTACCATAACCTCTCTGAAGACGCTCTCATACCGGGACACATTCGCTAGTTCATCCATCTTATTTAGCAGCGATCTCACATTTCCCATAATGACGGATGGTAAAATGGGCTTGTACCTTGTCTTCCTCGCATGTCGCTTTGCTCCAGCTCGACATCCCCATCATTTTCACCTGATTTCTCGAGGGATATCGGGTCTTTCAGTCAGCACTGCAGAGCAGCACAGCGCTAACAACTGACTCCTACTGTAAACAGTAGCTCCTCCACTCACCAAGTCAGTAGTCATTAGCGATATGAGTAGAAAGATGTCTAATATCAATGCCAGTGCGGCGATATTAGTGTCCTTGGCGTCTGTGATGGATATGGGGTAAGGAGATCAGAAAAGCTGTTGCAAAAAAAAAAGAATAGTAAATAAAAATGAGAAAGAAACTCAGAATTGAGCCGCTGCTGCAAAAAGGCTGTCAACCTTGGGCTGCACGGTGGCGCAGTGGTTTAGCACTGTGGCAGCACAGTTTTACCCTCGGCTGGGGGATCGCGGGGATCATGAGATCGTGGGTTCGATCCCAGCCCCCGACCAACAGTGAGCTGTGTGGAGTTTGCATGTTCTCCCCGTGTTGCGCGGGTTTACTCCGGGATTTCTCCGGTTTCCTCCCGCACACCAAAAACATGTAGGTTTAGGGCGCTCGCCACGCAGCGACCAGCAGCCGGTGGCTTGTCACCAGACTGCAAACCAAGTCTACCTACGGGTACAAATAAGTAACAAAAAAAAAAAAAAAAAAAAAAAAAAAAAAAACCTGTGTGGCACTGGAAGTAAACCATATGACCCATAAGACCCATATGACCAAGCGGGCACACCGGCAGTCAACCCAGTTACCCAGTTAGAAATGCTATTGTTGACATACTTTAAGTGGTTCTTTATACCGGCCTGTTCAACCCAGTCATGTGTGTGTTCAGTCTCACATTAGCCAGTACACTAACAAGTATGTTCTTACAGTATGCCAGCACGTTCCTGCTAAGCTAATCCGCATATGAGTAAATGTTCTGAGCTTCTCGGGGGGGAGCAAATGTGGTATATACGAAATGGTGCAATGCACTACACTGCGAAAGCACACACGCACGTGTGACGTTAGAGTGCCTCAGGGTATATTTGGCAACTGCCAGTCGCTGTGCTAGCTGTGCTAGCTCCATAAAGCTAATGTCAACACGTGGACATGTCTGCCCTTATTTCCAGACACAACAGGTATATCCTTATCTTGACTGGTCTATGAGTCAGTGCTCTTAGACTATGCTATAAATTTTAACTTGAGCTACAGTTTTACATCAAAAACTTATTTTTCATTTAACAATAACCAGTGTTGGGAGTAATGCGTTACAACACATTACAAAGTAACGCGTTACTGTAACGCCACTACTTTTGCAGTAACATGCTGTGTAACTAAATTACTGTTTAAAAATTCAGTAACGCGTTACAGTTACTGAAATTTGATCAGATGTGTTATTCCTTACTCATTTTTATTAATATGGATTGATATTTTTAACACAAATAAATACAAACTGACCCTACGTAGCTAACGCAGCCGTGAGTCAATGTGACCTCTTGCAAAGAGCCTCTTCACTGCTGCAGCCAGCAGCCACAAATCAAGCTTGCTCCTGCTGGGAAAAGATTAAGCTACTTTGTTTTTGTGGAAATAGACAGATTATTTTTCCTTTGTCACTGCAGTATGTTAGTTAGTTAGTTTGGGCGAGGTTTGGACACTGCGGCTTACCGTAGCCGACGTCTGACGTCAAGTAGTATGACGTCAGGCAGGCTACTGCTCTGTATATATGTTTGAGAATGTAGAACAATAAAGTGTGTTTGTTGTTCGCAGTACAACGGCTCACATCTCACTATTTTCAGACATAACATTTGGCAACAAGAAGTAAAACCATGGAAGCGTGCGTGGGACCACTACATCTGTTTCCAGAATCATCAGGCGAGCCACCTACACTGTGACACCGCTGGCTCAACTTGTTTGCCAACTTTGTCAACACGGCTGGCCTGGGTGACGCTGACGATGAGAAACGGAAGAATATTCTGATTCACAGTCTGGGCGAGGAAGGACAACAGGTGCTCTGTGCTCTGGGCCATACGGACTGTCTTGATGACTGTGTGAGCCTAATGGACAAATTTTACAGCAAAAAGTGCAACGTGACGATGCAAAGATACAAATTCTTTGACCGCTACCAAAAAGTGGGTGAGTCGACCCAGCATTATGCTACAGAGCTCTGAAACTTAGCGAGCACTGTGCTTTTGGGCCTTTGAAAGATGAGCTAATCCATGACAAGCTAGTATATGGCATGAACAACAAGTGGCTAAAGGAGAAGCTGTTGCTAACCACGGACAATCTTATGCTAAGCCAGGTGACACAGATGGCAAACCAGATGGAATCTGCTGCCCAGCTAGCAAAGCAGCTAACAGCTAACGAACGACTAGCCCCCCCCCCCCCCCCCCCCAAGCGACCCCTCGACAACAGGCCGATAGCAACGCCGCTAACTGCTCAGGGCGGACTTTCACGCAGAAATGGAACGTGGCACGAGCAGGAGTGGGAGAACGGATGTTGTGTGGTGGCTGTGGTTCACCTAAACACCGCACAGGCTCACTCACCTGCCCCACTTAATTACTTACTCCCTCCTCCTGCAGGGTGAGGGCTGGGTGGCCATCACCATGCGTAGAGCCAATCAGGTTAACCAGTGCGTGTCAACATTGCTGGTTTGGGGCCAGCTCCTCTGCATCGTCAACAGTGACTCTGAGCTGCCGGAGGTCTCTCTCCGCCACATTGAACCATCTGGTGCGTGGCTTGCCCCAAGGTCTTTTCCATTGTGAGGTCCTAGGGTTGAACATGAGGATGGCTTTTGTCAGGTGTTCTGGTGGGCGGAGGAGGACATGGCCAAACCAGCTGATACATCGCTGTGTAATAAAGTGGGATGCTGCAGGCTGATGTGTGCAGGCTCAAAGTGTGCCATTTGAAGTGCGCCGGGGCCACCTGATGCTCTCGATGGTTCTCAAGGCCCGACTATCATACCCATCCACTCTCGAGGACAGAGTCTTATTCATTGGCCATGTCTCTGACCCATAGAGTAGAGTGGAGAGGACTGACACATTGTATATGCGGAGCTTTGTCTTTCAGGAGAATGAACGATGGCCCCATAGAGATTTCACAGTGCCTGCAGGGCTGATGTAGCGAGACCACATCTGCGGTTGATCTCTGGTTTCATGTCCCTGTTGTTGGTCACTGTGGCACCCAGATACACAAAGGAATTAGCAAACTCAACGGCATCACTAGGGGCGCCACACGAGTCGGCTGCCTTTTGCAACAGCGGCTCGATTCCGAGTCTTTTTCCCTTCCTCTCTCTTTTGATCCGTCTTTTTTTTTCACCCCACTTATATCACGGACACACAGATCGTCCTAAATGTCTCCTGAGCCGGTGGACGGAGCCACTGTCTATAGCAGGATACGATACAGCAGAGAACAGCTGCTAGCATTCAACCGCCACCCGGTCCCATTGGAAATACTCGACATACCGAGAGAACTGAGGCGAAAACGCCGCGGCTGCCGGGCTGGAGTAAGGCGGAGGACAAAAAATATAAGGTACAGACCCTCCCTTCCATCTGTTGTCATGGGAAATGTACGGTCGATACTGGGAAAGTTAGATGAGCTAGCGGCTATCTCCCGTTATGATAGCACATACCGGGAGTGCTCTCTCCTTTTGTTTACTGAGACGTGGCTAACTGAACTAGCAGCAGATGCTAACATTGAGCTGGAGGGTTTTCACATGATACGAGCTGACCGAACACCAGACAGTGGCAAGGCTAGGGGCGGTGGAGTGATCATGTATGTTAACAACAACTGGTGCAGACCGGGACATATCACTGTTAAACAACGACACTGCAGCAAAGACATTGAGTTGCTAGCTGTTAGCATGAGGCCTACATATCTCCCGAGAGAACACTCACACGTGATCTGCATTGTTGTTTATGCAAATCCGACGGCGAACGCTGGGACAGCACGTGACGTCATCCATTCAGTAACCAGCAGGCTGCAGACAGAACACCCAGATGCTCTTCTCCTCATCTCAGGCGATTTCAACCATGTTTCACTGTCTCCCATTCTACCCACGTTCACCCAGTATGTCACATGCCACACTAGAGACAATAAAACACTGGATTTATTCTACGCAAACACTAAGGAGGCGTACACCTCATCACAACTACCCCCACTCGGGAGATCGGATCACAACTTGGTTCATCTCCGGCCGGTGTACAAACCCCTAGTGCACAGACAACCTCCGGCCATGCACACTGTGGAGTTATGGTCTGAGGAGACAATGGACACCCTAAAGGGCTGTTTTGAAGCCACCGCCTGGAAGCAGCTCTGCGATCCACATGGTGAGGACATCGATGGCCTCATTCACACCTTCACGGGCTACCTCAGCTTCTGTGTGGACAAATCCGTTCCCACCAAGACCATACGGCGTCACTCAAACAACAAACCCTGGATCAACCCTGAGATTAAAACACTTCTGAGAGAGAAGAAGAGGATCTTCAGGTCAGGGAACAGGGAGATGCTGAAGTCCGTACAGAGGGAGCTGAGGAGAAAGATCAGAGAAGGCAAGGACAGCTTCAGGAAGAAGATGGAGGACAAGCTGCAACAGAGCGACATCAGCGGGGTCTGGAGAAACCTCAAAACCATCTCGGGGCTCCAGAATACCTCCCCCCAGGCCACAGGGGGCAGGGAGTGGGCGAACAACCTGAATCTGTTTTTCAATAGATTTGACCAACCGCCCTCCCCCCTGACTGCACAACAACCACTGCTGCCTCTAAAGAAATCAAGTCCTGCTGCCCACTCCCCACTCTACCAACACCCCCCCACTCCCAACACACAGCCCCCCATCCTGACCCTGACCAGGACCCAGGTGAGGACGGAGCTGAGGAAGATCAAGGCGAGGAAGGCGCCGGGACCGGACGGCATCAGCGCAAAGCTCCTCAAGTCCTGTGCAGACCAGCTGTGTGGGATTGTGACGTATATCTTCAACATGAGCCTGAAACTGGGGAGGGTACCACAGCTGTGGAAAACATCTTGTGTGGTACCTGTACCAAAAACTTCCCACCCCAAAGACCTGAACAGCTACAGACCGGTGGCCTTGACGTCCCACTTGATGAAGACCCTGGAGAGACTGCTCCTTGCTCACCTCCGCCCCCTGGTGGAACCAGCGATGGATCCACTCCAGTTCGCCTACCAGCATGGCATTGGGGTGGAGGATGCGGTGATCTTCCTCCTTCACCGTTCTCTGTCCCACCTGGAGAAGCCCGGGAATATGGTGAGGATCATGTTCTTTGACTTCTCCAGTGCTTTCAACACCATCCAACCGATGATCCTGAAGGACAAGCTGCTGCGCGCAGGGGTGGACCAGCACCTGTCATCATGGATCCTGGACTACCTCACGAACCGGCCTCAGTTTGTGAGAACCCGGGACTGTGTGTCCGACACGATCATCAGTAGCACGGGGGCCCCCCAGGGAACGGTGCTGGCTCCCTTCCTGTTCACTCTTTATACTGCGGACTTCTCACACAACACAACACACTGCCATCTACAGAAGTTCTCTGATGACTCTGCGATCGTTGGCCTCATCTCCAATGGAGATGAAGCTGAGTACAGAGGGCTTATCCAGGACTTCGTGGACTGGTGCCATCGGAACTGCCTCCAGATCAACGCGAGGAAAACTAAGGAGCTGGTGGTGGACTGCCGCAGGCATGGGCAGCCCCTCACAGTACCAGTAAATATACAGGGAACAGACATCGAGATGGTGACATCCTATAAGTACCTGGGTATTCATCTGAACAATAAACTAGACTGGTCACACAATACTGATGCACTCTACAAGAAGGGACAGCGCAGGCTGTTCCTGCTGAGGAGACTCAGGTCTTTTGGTGTACAAGGGGCGCTGCTGAAGTCATTCTATGACACGGTGGTGGCATCAGCCATCACTTTTGGAGTGGTCTGCTGGGGCAGTGGCATTACTGCAGCCGATAGGAAGAGACTGAACAAACTGATTAAGAAAGCTAGCTCTGTCCTGGGGCAGCGCCTTGATCCGATGGAGGAGATAGGAGAGAGAAGGACGGTGGCTAAACTGTCATCTCTGCTGGAGTCCGAGTTCCACCCTATGCAGGACATACTGAATGCACTGAGGAGCTCATTTAGCAGCAGACTACATCATCCCAGGTGCACAACCGAGAGGTTTCGTAGGTCCTTCCTACCAACGGCTGTCAGACTGTACAACCTAAGCAGGGCTGCTCGCAGAGATAGCAAAAAAGACGTAACAAACTAATAGTTTTTTGAATGCAGAAGATGCAATAGACTTACACAGTGGTCCTCTCCGGCATACAACTAGGAGCATGCCGGTCGCTATGGAGGGTGAGAGTGTGTATGGGCACATAATCATACCATGCAGGATAGCTGGGTAGACGGTTATGCTGTTTCATTCCATCTAGCGGCAATGCTCTGCACTGTGTGTGTTTATATATTTGCATATTTGTTCCGTCTAGCTGCAATGCTCCGTACTGTGGGTGTTTATATATTTATATATCTACATGTTATTCCATCTAGCTACATTGCTCCGCACTGTGTGTGTTTATATACTTGCATATTTATTCCACCTAGCTGCAATGCTCCGTACTGTGGGTGTTTATATATTTACATATTTATTCCATCTAGCTACAATGCTCTGCACTGTGTGTTCATATATTCATATATTATTCCATCCAGCTACAATGCTCTGCACTGTGTGTCTGTGTGTGTGTGTATATATATATATTTTATAGTAATACGTACATATGTATATTAGCTGCTCTTGCTTGCTTGTTTTTTTTTCTTGCCTTCTGATTGTTGCTCTGAGTGTTGCTATCCCTGTGCTGTTGCAATCCTGGAATTTCCCCGTTGTGGGACTAATAAAGGCTTATCTTATCTTATCTTATCTTATCATTCCCAAGCTGTAACAGGGGTGGGTACGGTCCGTCGTCAACATGCATTAGCTTAGTCTTCATCCAGCTCAGCTGAAGGCCAAGCTTTGCTGCCTCTTCATGGTAGACAACTAGAGCATCTCTCAGCTGACTATAGGATGGGCTGAACAGGATGGTATCATCAGCATATTCAAGGTCAGCCAGATGATAGTTGCCAAACTGCATGCCAGGGACCCAGTCGCAGACCTTATTCATCAGTCTATGACACAATTGAAGATATTAGGAGTGGCCACACAACCATGTCGGATCCTGCTGTTGATGGGAAACCAGCCGGACTCCTTTCCGTTCACACGGACTCCAAGCTGCTGTAAAGCCGCTTAAACAGGGCTACGATCTTGGGTGGGGCTCCGAGGGTCTGCAGGATACTCCAAAGAGAAGCGGGGTCCACAGTGTCGAAGGCAGCTTAAAGATCTATAAAGGTTATATAGAGAAGGCAGTCCTTGCGGAATTCATAGAATCAGAATCAGAATAAGTCAGAATAAGTTTATTGCCAAGCACATTTACAAGTAAATAACAGGTAAATATACGAGGAATTTGACTTGACACTGAAAACGTCATAAATGACATTCTCAATGACGCGGCGAGCCATGGAGGTGCCTGTCAGCAGGAGGGGAACAGAAAGCAGTGGGGGGAAGGGGGGTGGACACAGTAGGAGAGAGAAAAAAGCATTGTTTATCAGAATAAAGTTCATATATGACCGATATTATGATTACAAGAAAAAAACTCTCAATGCACAATTAGCAGACAATAGAATCCACACAATGACACAAAGAGAGCAGTGAGTGTATATCTTCAACAGGCCTTCAATAGGCCTTCTCTATTAATAGGCGAACAGCAGAGATGTGGTCTGAGGTCAAGCAGCTGGGCATGAAGCCTGCCTGCTGAGGGCAACAGCCGCCTCTGATGGCTGGAAGGGCATGACTGAGGAGGATCCTGGTGAAGAGCTTACCAGGAATGGACAAGAGGGTGATGCCTCTGTGATTGCTGCAGACGAGTTTGTCGCCCTTTCCCTTCCAGAAGGGGAGGATGATGCCCATGGTCCAGTCACTGGGGCGCTGCTCTGTCACCGCCTGCCCCGCTAGAGGAAGAAAATGTCACTGCTGCAAACGTGCTAATCATTTGGCTTGGGTTTGCCGCTCCACCCCTGTGAAGATCGATACACACTCAACGGACTTAGCCACGTTATGTGTAGCAGGCGCCAAAAACTGGCCGCTAAAATGGCACTTCGTTCAGTTGGACGGAGTCAACGTGCTGCTTCTAGTGGACTCGGATGCTGCACGGTCTTTACCAAGCGTGGCAACAGTAAGAAAACTTTTCCCCAGAAAGACTATTGTTGCAAAGGCTGAAAATATGTTTGGCTATAGACATGTGAGAATTGGCATGGTGGGAACAGTTAGTTTTTCAGTGACTTGTGGCCCGAAGACAATTCCAGCATTCACTTTCCAAGTATCATGCCAGGGGGCTGACCTGTTGGGTATCAACTTGTTGGGCAAGTTGGGGTTTTTCATTACAGGCCCAGTGGGCTCCGCCATGCTAACCGTTTCATCATCCTGGCAGTACCGCTGGCCAGCGCTATTCGCGGGCCTGGGTTGCATAACCACTTTTAACCATCGGCCGCTCATCAACCCGAAAGTGACACCAAAAATCCAACTTCTTCACCGGCTACCCTTCGCTCTGCAAGACGACATCATGGCCAAACTTAAAAAACTACTGGATGCTGGCATCTTTGAGAAGGTGGAAGCCTCACCATGGATCTCCAACATAGTGGTGGCGAAGAAAAAGTCGGGCGGCATATGACCATGTATTGACCTCAGGATGGTTAACAAGGCGATCATCCTGGACAAATACGCCCTGCCCACAATGGAAGAGCTCACAGTGACTTTCAGCGGTTCAAAGGTGTTTTCAAAGCTGGACCTCTGCCAAGGCTACCTACAGGTACCCCTTCACAAATTTCATCTTTTCTGGGCATGGCAAATTTCTATGGGCGTTTCATTCCCCACTACTCTGAAACAACAGAGCCACTTTGCACCCTCCTGAAGCAGGATGCACCGTGGGAATGGACCCCAGCCTGCTCAGCCACCATTTCTAAACTGAAGTCTCAGCTTACTTCTCCACCAGTGCTGGCCCACTTTGACCCGCGATGCCCCACTTTCGTGACATGTGACACATCAGGCTCTGCGCTGGGTGCCGTCATGTCTCAACTTCAAGAGGGAACATAACGTCCAGTGGCGTTCACGTCGAGGTCCCTCACATCGGCAGAGCAGAGGTATGCAAAGATTGAAAGGGAGGCTCTCGCATGTGTTTGGGCATGCAAACGCTGGCACATATATCTCTATGGGCAACACTTCACATTACGGATGGACCACAAAGCCCTGACAACACTGCTGGAAATGTCTGGGTGGGGACACAAGCCCCTACGCATCCACAGATGGACCAAAAGGTTAAAAAAAAAAGGTGGACCAAAAGGTGGTATAACTTCACCACCCAGTTTATTCCGGACAGAGAAAATGTAGTGGCGGACCTCCTGTCCCATGCCACACCTAGTACCGAACAAAATGGTGACTGCGACCCCCTGGAGGCAGAGCTGATCAATGTGCTGCACAACCCCCTTCAGAATACTGTGTCTCTTCAGGAACTCCAGGCGGTGTCAGAGCAAGATCCGACACTAACGCAGTTGCATTCATTTATCCAGGAGGGATGGCCTGCAAAGGCACTGGGGGAGCTGGCGCCTTTCCACAGGGTCAAGGATGACCTGAGTTGCTGGAATGTTGTCTGCGCGGCGAGAGGACATTGTACAATAGTCCCGGAGTTGTTGAGGACCCGCATTTTGTCCATGCTACACGAGGGTCACTGGGGGTGGTCAGAGTGAAACAGCACTGCAGGGACTCAGTCTGGTGGCCGGGTATCGACAAGGATATAGAAATCATGGTAAAAGACTGTGTGCCCTGTCTGGAGAGTGGAAAAACTGGGACACCCCCGCCCCCACCACTGCAGTCGCTACAGTACCCGGCGGCCCCCTGGAAACACATTCAACTGGACATCTGCAGCGAACTGCACATGGCCCCTACAAATGGATGGTTCCTGCTGGTAACCTACGATCTGCACTCAAAATTGCTGAAGATGATGCCCACTGGCTCAGTCACAACCAACATGGTCATTGGCTTCCTCATCTCACTCTTCACTCGTTGGGGGTGTGCCGGACACCATTACAACAGACAACGGCCCACAATTCATCTCAAGGGGTTTTGAGACGTTTTTGAGTGAGAGGGGCATTGAACATATAAAGACTGCTTTCTACCAACCACAGGCGAACGGGGAGGGGGGGCAGGGGTGGAACGATTCAATAAGACCCTAAAGAATGGGCTGAGGGCACACCTGATGGACGGGCTTCAATTCTCTGACGCTCTTCAGAGTACACTACTTCATTATACGGCGACTCTTCATGCCACGACGGGGCGCTCACCAACAATGTTAATGTTGGGGCGTGAACTACACCTTCCCCTGGACCGTTTGCGGCCCCCTACAGCGACCACTCAGGTGGACGGATCATCACCAAGGGGGTAGGTGGTCGAACAGCAATGCCAAATGAAGTGGTGATTCGACAGGAAACATCGGGAGAAGGAGCACGGGCTTGCAGTATTAGATTGGGTCAGAATTAGGTGCCTCAACTGCACACACAAGCTACAGTCATTCTGGACGACGGCACTACAGATCATGGCGCAGATGTGTACTGCCACATTCCGCCTCTCTGATGGATCACGGTGGCACACTAGCCGCCTCAGGAAATCACCGCCGATCCAGGGTCAGAGGACGTCGACAGGCGTGATGGACACAAGTTGGGACTTTGCTGACATAGGACAAGAGGATCTTTGGGAACAGGTGATGGGACCAGCAGCAGAACCACAGCCTGTGAGACGCTCATCCAGGGTTCGGCAGAGGCCACGATATCTGAATGACTTTGTTGTGGGTTTTGGCTAGCTAGGGCATGTTGGCTCAAAAGGTGGCAGAATAATCCACCTCAACACGCGGGCACCTTGGTAGTCCATCCAAGTGCTCAGATAGGTTTTGTTTATACATAAAAAAGGGAATAATAGGTGATGCTAAAAGGGGGGGGATTGTAGTTTTTTTGGGGGGGGGTGATTGTAGTCTGTGAGTTTGGGGGGGTTAGGACATTGGGGCTTACCGTAGCCGACGTCTGACATCAGGTAGTGTGACATCAGGTGGGCTACTTCTCTGTATATATGTTTGAGAATGTAGAACAATAAAGTGTGTTCATTGTTCGCAGTATGACGGCTCATGCCTTGCTATTTTCAGACATAACAGTCACAGTTAAGGACATAAGCATATTGGTGGGTTGCAAACGAAAGTGTTGGTTGAGACTTATTGCAATCTTCAGAAGCGCCTGAAAACAGCAACAAACTCCTCCAACAAAGCTAGCGTTTGCTATGCTAACGAGACCATGAAGTGGATCTACTGTATTCTCAACAGCCACGGCTAGATTTCAAGCACAGGTATGCATCTGGACAGTTTATGACCCAGCAAGAATTAAACCGATTGCCAGATACGTCGTTACAGACTGAAGACATAACATAAACAGTGACTGTGATGGCTTGCTCTGTCTGCTCATTATCCTCAGCTGCACGCACACCTGCTCTCCATCACTGCCGGGGCTATTTAGACCATGCTGCCCTCGGATCAGTGCAGAGTCGTCTGTCTCCATGGTCAGATGAGACCTACACTCGCCTTTGTCCTCTTCGTAGAACCTCCTAGCCACAGCCTACTCTCGTCTGTGAACCTCACCTCCTGTCATCCGTCATCAGGAAGGATTGTCACCTCGACACCAAGTAAGCCCTCATTCTATTCATCATTGTCTACGCTCGTCTCTTGTGCACAGGTGGAGATCCGTGGTGGTGGACCTCTCTCTCTCCTGGCGGCGGACCGAGCTGCATTGCACATTCCCCGAACTCTCCTAACATCTCCAGCTGCAACCGGGACAGCGGGCGCTGTCTTCCTGGCCGGAGCATTCAAGCTGAACCTGAGCCCAAATCCATCTCTGAAAACAGTAAGCACTGACGCACACACACACTGAACATAATAAAGATAATTGTATCTACTTTTGAGTCTGAGTCTGCTCTCTGGGTCGGTAAACCATGTCAGTGACTTTGTTATGAGGGGATTTGGTACAATATGTGGCGTAATGACGCAGTCGGCTTGTGACATCATTATGTCAGCAAATACGTGGGAGAGTCCACCATTACAGGACTCTCTTGCCCAGGTGACTCGGTACTGTGCAGTGTATACGATGCCTTGCACATTGTTTGGTGATAAAGCCAGTTCCAGTGCAGCACCCTAGTCCATCTCTTTACTGCCAGGTTTGTGGACATAACATTTGGTGATGGAGGATTAACCATGGAGGTGTGCGTAACACCACTGCGGCCTTTCCTTCAGCTCCCAGGGGAACCGCCAGTTCCATGGCCATGTTGGCTGGAGGCATTTGAGCTTTGCATTACAGCATTGGACTTGGGAAAGTTGGATAAGGTGAGGATGCGAGAGCTGCTTGTCCACAACCCAGGCATGGAGGGCCAGAGGATTCTCTGCATGCTTGGCGTGACGGACTCATATTAGGAGGTTGTGTAGCTAATAGCTAACCATTTTGCTGCACCGGACAGCATGATGGTACAACAAATTCGCTTTTGCCAGAGACAACAGAGAGTCGATGAGCCAATTCAGCTGTTCGTCACTGACCTGAGACAGCTAGCCAGTGTGTGCCATTTTGGGCCACTGGAAGACGAAATGGTGCGGGACCAATTGGCTAAACACACGTGTAATACTGTGCTACAAGCTAGGTTGCTAATGGCGCCTAACAACCTGATGCTAGCTAAAGCGGTTGAGCTAGCACTCCAGCTTTAAGCAGCAGACAAGTTAGCCACGGAGCTAAATGGGTGCCAGACACAGAGGCTGCCTGGACAGTCGACGCTAGCTAATGAGGTGGACACTGAGGATGAAGAGTACATGGCAGAAGAGTACAAGGCATATGCAGTGAGCCGAAGGTCCACTCTGAGAGGCCCTGTCTGCGGCGGTTCTGGGTCCCCAATGCACCGGGACGGAGCACGAGTTTGTCCGGCAAGAGGAAAACAGTGTAACAGGTGTGGATGCCTGGACCATTTTGTCAGGGTATGCTGGTCACCAGCACCATGGGGCCCACCAAGTCAGCCAGCCTGCCCGCCAACAACGACTATTCACTCAGTAAGCCCCCGACATCAGTGGTTACTTGTACTGTACAGTTGAATTGGACGGAGTGGCCATACCACTCCTGCTTGACACGGCGGCAGTGAGGTCGATGTTAAACTGGGCCACGGTGAAAAAGTTTTTCCCCAACCACAGAATCAGAAAGAACCCAACACCACTGTACAGGTGCAGTGGTCACAGACTGTACAATGTCGGGACAGTGGAATTGACTGCTCGCTACAAGTCCAAAGCTGCGCACAACTTCACGTTCCAGGTGGCAGCACACGGTGACAACATTATGGGTTGCGACCTTTTCTACAGACTGGGCTTCGCCATTAGGGACAACGCTGGGTTTGAATGGTCCGGGTGCAGCAGTTGGGGCTCACCGGACCTGGAGGACTACGTTGTGGTGTGGGATGAGGTACTTATGGATGGTACCAACACCAAAGCGCACACTTTGCACTCTCGGGAGGAAAGTTGCCCAGAGGGGGAACTGCACTGCTTCAGTACCAGAGCCCAACCAGCTACAGTAGGGGCGACCGAGCTGACGAGTGAAGAGTCTGCCTTGACGGGCAATGCCAGGGAAGCATCAGACACCTTCAGTACCCATGACGAGCATCAATTGACAACGGAGACGACGGGTGAAGGGTCCGCTGTGAATGCGGTGACTGCCGAGCCGCCGCAGCATGTCGGAGGTGCCAAGTCGAATGAGCGTGCAGAGCCACCGGGAGCACAGCAGCACATAAAGCCAAGCAAGGTACCGCTCAAGGTCATGGACTGGGTTTGGGTTCGCACTGACGAGAGACCATGGCGACGACTGGTCGGGCCACAGCCGGCGAAACAACAAGTGCCACTGAAAATCGTGGCAAAGCTGGGGACGGCATGTTTTCGGCTGACGCAAGGCTCGGTTTGACACGTAAACCAGCTGCGGCGTGTCCAGGTAGCTGCTCTGGGTGATGAGGCTGAGCGGGAGTCAGCGGATGCGATGTGGGATCCGGGCCCCTATGCTATGAAGATTGGCCCTTGTCCCGAGGGTCTGGCGCCTCCAGGAGTGCGTCCGCCACGGGGCCGCTGCAGGGCCCCCCCGGTAGAACCACCCTTGCCATGGGAGACTGTAAAGGAAAAACAGAGACTGTTTAAGTACAGTAGGAGCACAGCTAGACAAGTGGCAGAAAACCCCACTTAGCCGTGTCGGGTCTGGTGGCAGTCTACCCACAGACCCTAGTTCCAGGTTTTGTGTGGAGTTTTATAAAGTGTGTGTTGAATATTTGCTAATGTTCCAGTATGCAAGATGGGGTTTCTGATATACCAAATTGGGGAGGGTCTGAATTGGGTGTGTTCTGTGTTTTGCAAAGGAGGGAGAATGTTATGAGGGGATTTGGTACAATATGTGGTGTGATGATGCAGCCGGCTTGTGATGTCATCACGCCGGCATGTACAGTATATGGGAGAGTCTGCCATTACAGGGCTCTCTTGCCCAGGCGACTCAGTACAGCGCAGTGTATGTGATGCTGTGTACATAGTTTGGCAATAAAGCCAGTTCCAGTGCAGCACCCTCGTCCGTCTCTTTACTGCCAGATTTGTGGACATAACAGACTTTCCATCAGTCAGCTGAGACTGTGAGCCACTGAAGTTAAAACACATTTACCTGCTAGCTGGATAAAGATTATTCAAAAATGGATTTTGATCTCCAAAAGGAATTTGAGAGACTGGATCATGTCTCTGTCACAGCAGGCATTTGGAGTGGATAATGGACATTTTCTTTGGATCACTGCACATCGGATTAATCCATATCATAAAGGTAAGATATACATAGACAGCTTTATGCAGTGTTGCCAACTCACTATTTTGGAGCGAGTCTCACTCTTTTTCCCTCTCTCTCACTCGACAAACCCTATTTCTCACTCCAAAATGAGGAAATTACTGGCAATTTCGTGTTGATTTTCTTCAGATTTTTCCCACAATACACCTCACAAAACAACTCTCAAGGTAGGATAAAGCAGACTGAACATGTTCTAAAAGCTCTGTCTGAAACCGTCTGTTTTCAGCCTGGCATTAATATGCCTGTAATGTAATCAATTAATTAAATTATCTTGCCATGTGTGCAAGATGATTTAAGTATGCATTTCAAAGTAACGTGAAAGTTGCTTTTCCAAGTAACGAGTTACTTGGAAATGCAGTCCAATTACTCATGCAGTAATTGGTAAAGTAACTCAGCTACTTTTGAAAAGAAGTAACTAATAACTGTAATTAGTTACTATTTTTTAATAACTTGCCCAACACTGGAAATAACTAAGGGTAAATTTTAATTAGCTACTTACCTGTATGGGCTTTGGTCAGGCTCTCATTTAAGGGCATCACTGTACCATGGTAGTTTGTAAATGGTTCACAACTGAATATTTTCTTTATGTTTGAACTAAAAACATCAAAAGGACACCACTTGTTAAAAGCTAACTAATTTTTTTTTATACTTTTATTTAGTTTACATTTTAAGTATTTTTCTCTCTTATTTCAGTACCAGGCAGATTGGAATCTCCAGAGTGCACCCAAAACTTTACATATAGAGTGAAAACTAGCAGGTTGAGATTTAACTTGATTTAATATTATTGAGTAAGGTTTTTCTGACCTACTTTTTCATATTTTCACATTAACTGCTTGTGTTTTTAGAAGCAACAACACTAAAAAAAAACTGTCTGGACTGTATGTAGACAGTTACATAACCTTAAACACTGACGCTTTCATTCCTGAAGAGTCTGCCACTTCAGGGCATCAGGGGCATTGTAGGTGGGAGTGTGCTGTGGAAAACAAATTCTGCTTTATTATTGATTTTCTGAATATGCTGACCATGAGACCCCAAGTCAAAATTTAACCTTTATTTTTTTTTTTTTTTTGGTCCATATTCCCAAGTCAAGTTTAAAGGAACTGCAATAACCAAAGTTATCTTTAATAAAAGCCCTTTATATGTGACCTTGGCACACTGAAACCCATAAAGACCTGACGGGTTGATTTATTTATGTTTACCTTTAAAGCCTTTTTATTTCTCCTTCCCAGCAGGGGAGAGAGAATAAAAAGACGGCTGTTGCCAATAAGCTATCTGCAGTCCATTACCTTCATTAATTTCTCTGGGTTTCTGTACATCCACTATTCTCTTAAAGTGGCCACACCTCAAAGTGACATGCTACCAGAAATTGAGTTTTTTTTCTCCTTAACATGTCTGTAATATGTTTTTTTATGACTAACAAGACATATCAAGAGTGAAATAACTCAAATGTGTCAAGTCTGTGTTTTTTTGCTGTGAAATTTCAGCTAATCTCTGCCCCTTGAAAAAAGGCAAGTTTAGACGGAGCATTTTTAGTCACATCAGTATAACAGGTCTGTAGTGTTGAGCCAATTGTTATGTATTGCCATAACAACTAGGTGCAGCGCAGAAGTGATGGCGCAGGCACGGGTGATGTCATCATGCTGCGCCTTTATTAGAGGACTGACAGCGGCAGCCTGTCTTTTTTGGTGCACCGCCTCTATTGCAAACACCAGCCTGTACTCCCATATAGTTAGCATACTAGCTATTTCTGTGTGTTCCACATGTTGGATAACTGTTCAGTAAAGGCCACAGTTTAGCACAGCCATCAGCGGGTGTTTAGTACATTGGGACAAGCGGACACATATGAGGAGTGCACCACGCTGTTAGCCAGACACTTCGCAATGCCCGAAAGTGTGCTGGCGAGGAGGATAAGGTTCCACTAGCACCAACAGAGAATGGGAGAAGTGACCCAGCAGTATGTCGCAGACCTCCACTGTCTGGCAAACACATGCAGGTTTGGTCAATTAGAGGAAGAAATGGTGCCGAACCAGCTAGCAGAGTACACCAACAACCCGCAGCTGCAAGCAAAGCTGCCATCTCCCCCAAACCACTCCATACCTCCACTGGTATGTCATCTGGACCAACAGCCTTTCCATTCTTCATCCTCTTCAAAGCTGCCCTCACTTCTGCCTTGCTAATCCCCAGGACTTCCTTATTCACCATCTTTCCTTCATCCATCCTCCTCTCTCTCTCTCATTTTCTTTATTCATCAGCTCTTCAAAGTATTCCTTCCACCTTCTCAACACACTCTCGTCATTTGTTAGTACATTACTATTTCTGTCCTTAATATGCCTAACCTGCTGCACATCTTTTCCAGCTCGATCTCTCTGTCTAGCCAATCGATACAAGTCCTTTTCTCCTTCCTTAGTGTTTAGCCTCTCATACAACTCATTACAGTGGGGCAAAAAAGTATTTAGTCAGCCACCAATTGTGCAAGTTCTCCCACTTAAAAGATGAGAGAGGTCTCCAATTTTCATCATAGGTATACCTCAACTATGAGAGACAAAATGAGAAAAAAAAAATCCAGAAAATCACATTGAAGGATTTTTAATGAATTAATTTGTAAATTCCTCAGTAAAATAAGTATCTGGTCACCTACAATCAAGCAAGATTTCTGGCTCTCACAGACCTGTAACAACTTCTTTAAGAGGCTCCTCTGCCCTCCACTCGTTACCTGTATTAATGGCACCTGTTTGAACTCGTTATCAGTATAAAAGACACCTGTCCACAACCTCAAACAGTCAGACTCCAAACTCCACTATGGCCAAGACCAAAGAGCTGTCAAAGGACACCAGAAACAAAATTGTAGACCTGCACCAGGCTGGGAAGACTGAATCTGCAATAGGTAAGCAGCTTGGTGTGAAGAAATCAACTGTGGGAGCAATTATTAGAAAATGGAAGACATACAAGACCACTGATAATCTCCCTTGATCTGGGGCTCCACGCAAGATCTCACCCCGTGGGGTCAAAATTATCACAAGAACGGTGAGCAAAAATCCCAGAACCACATGGGGGGACCTAGTGAATGACCTGCAGAGAGCTGGGACCAAAGTATCAAAGGCTACATCAGAAACACACTACGCCGCCAGGGACTCAAATCCTGCAGTGCCAGACGTGTCCCCCTGCTTAAGCCAGTACATGTCCAGGCCCGTCTGAAGTTTGCTAGAGAGCATATGGATGATCCAGAAGAGGATTGGGAGAATATCATATGGTCAGATGAAACCAAAATAGAACTTTTTGGTAAAAACTCAACTTGTCGTGTTTGGAGGAAAAAGAACGCCATACCTACTGTGAAGCATGGGGGTGGAAACATCATACTTTGGGGCTGTTTTTCTGCAAAAGGACCAGGACGACTGATCAGTGTAAAGGAAAGAATGAAAGGGGCCATGTATCGTGAGATTTTGAGTGAAAACCTCCTTCCACCAGCAAGGGCATTGAAGATGAAACGTGGCTGGGCCTTTCAGCATGACAATGATCCCAAACACACCGCCCGGGCAACGAAGGAGTGGCTTCGTAAGAAGCATTTCAAGGTCCTGGAGTGGCCTAGCCAGTCTCCAGATCTCAACCCCATAGAAAATCTTTGGAGGGAGTTGAAAGTCTGTGTTGCCCAGTGACAGCCCCAAAACATCACTGCTCTAGAGGAGATCTGCATGGAGGAATGGGCCAAAATACCAGCAACAGTGTGTGAAAACCTTGTGAAAACTTACAGAAAACGTTTGACCTCTGTCATTGCCAACAAAGGGTATATAACAAAGTATTGAGATGAACTTTTGTTATTGACCAAATACTTATTTTACCGAGGAATTTACCAATTAATTCATTAAAAATCCTTCAATGTGATTTTCTGGATTTTTTTTTTCTCATTTTGTCTCTCATAGTTGAGGTATACCTATGTTGAAAATTGGAGACTTCTCTCATCTTTTAAGTGGGAGAACTTGCACAATTGGTGGCTGACTAAATACTTTTTTACCCCACTGTATATGCCTTTTCCTTTGCCGTTTCCACCTCTCTCTTTGCCATGCGCCTAGATTCCAAATACTCCTGTCTACTTTCTTCATCTTCCTGACTATCCCATTTTTTCTTTGCTAACCTCTTCCTTTGAATACTTTCCTGTACCTCCTCATTCCACCACCAAGTCTCCTTGTCTTCCTTCCTCTGTCCACTGGATGCACCACATACCTTTCTACCCGTTTCCTTCAATACTTTGGCTGTACTTCCCCAGTCATCTGGTAGTTCTTCCCTACCCCAGGCCCAGAGCCTCTATAAACTCCTTCCTGAGCTCTGTGTGACCTTCTTCCTTCTGTAACTTCCCCCATTTAATTTTTGGCTCTGCCTTCACTCTCTTCCTCTTCTTGCTTTCCAAAGTCACTGTACAGACTACCACCCAATGCTGTCTAGCTACAAAATAAAAGCTACTCAGTGTTTTATCACATTAGAAATAAAATTAATGATAAAATTATATCTGCCCTACAATGGACTGGTGATCTGTTCAGCGTGTATCCTGAGGTTCCTACGCACATGTGGTGATTTAAAACAAAACAAACCACAATGGTGGATGTGCAATGCTTGTTAATGTTATCAATCTTTTCTTAGGGGTTTGTGCACTGAAGTGTTTGACAGTTTTTTATTCAGCTAAATGCCCTTTGTGATGTGCCAAGGTCAGTTATGACCAGAATGTAGTATATTTTATTTCAAAAGGGAAACAAATGTTAATGCTACTAACGGTGCACATTAAGTTTTTATGCACTTTGAGATATGCCTGAGTAAGATGTGACCAAAATGGTTATTTACAGAATTTTTTTTTTCATTCTATTTATGTAATTGTAGTTCAAGAGGAAATATATGTCTACTACTTCAAGTTCTGCTCAACCCCAGCACTGTTATTGTGTTTTTATGCACTTTTGATTTGCCTTTGTCATGTGCCAAGCACACATTGAAAACCAAGCCAATGAAAAGTGCATATTTTTCATCATATCGATCTGCATTGGTTTGAAATTTGTCATATTCAACAGATCGCTGAACATGTGCAGCCCAGTTATATGTCTTGATTTCAAATTGTGGCCCAACTGATTTTGTAATTGAATAGCCTTGCAGGAGAAGATGGATGGCTGGATGGATAAAATTACATCATGACCTAATTTTTAAAACTCTCTCCATCAAAATGATGAGCAAAGAGAAATTCTGGACGATAATTAACAAAAGAAGTCAAGAAGAAAAGGCGATATGATGAGGCTTTGTTTGCTCATTGTCATTATCCTGGGGCACAGGTTAGAGTCGTGCCAAGTTTTTCTGGCCAGTGAGCATTTTTCTGTCTGTATATTATTATTTGTAAGATTATTATTATGGTTTTGATTGTGTTTGTATCTGTGTATTTTCGGTTTGTTTATTTTGACAGCACTGTACAGCTTCCGGCTGTCAATTCCTTCGAGGCTGCACAGCTGCCGTCTATTCTGTCACTCATGGATTACACCTGTCTTTGATTATGTGCTGGGTATTTAAGAGACACAACAACCCCTGCGAGTTGTCGTGCCCTTCTTCAATCTTCTTCTATGCCCTGTTCTTCTCCTGCCATAACCTGCTTTCATGGTTTAGGTCCCACTGTCAAGGTGAATTGGTGTGGTCCGTCTTGGTGCCTTTTTTCTCTGTTTTTCTCAGCCGTCAAGCCCCATAGCCCTCGGGGTCCTCCGGCTGAGCTTTTCCCCTGGTCAGGCATTTCCTGATGTTGTACTGCTGACGTTGAGCCCAACTCTCCTCCAGCGTTTGTGTTATTTCAAATCATTTGTATGAGACGTTTTTGTTTGTGTTTTTGTTAATAAATGTGCCAACCTACAGAGAGTGTTTGGTGTCACAACCCCTGCCAGTTGTCGTGCCCTTCTTCAATCTTCTTCTATGCCCTGTTCTTCTCCTGCCATAACCTGCTTTCATGGTTTAGGTCCCGCTGTCAAGGTGAATTGGTGTGGTCCGTCTTGGTGCCTTTTTTCTCTGTTTTTCTCAGCCGTCAAGCCCCATAGCCCTCGGGGTCCTCCGGCTGAGCTTTTCCCCTGGTCAGGCATTTCCTGATGTTGTACTGCTGACGTTGAGCCCAACTCTCCTCTAGCGTTTGTGTTATTTCAAATCATTTGTATGAGACGTTTTTGTTTGTGTTTTTGTTAATAAATGTGCCAACCTACAGAGAGTGTTTGGTGTCCTATTTTGCGCCCGTGAAACAGACGTGGTATGACAGAAGGACACAACCAGTGTGGACACCAGCCGCTGTAGGTTTTTGGTGTTTTTTCTTTTTTGTATTTTTTGTCTGAAGTGTAGAGGGTATTACCACCATGGATTTCAGGGTTTTTGGATTGAGTGAGGAGGAGTGTGCAGTGGCACAACTTGTTGTGGATTTTGCCTCTAAGGCTCAGCTCACCCACACTCTCAAGACCATTTTTGGCTTCGTGAAGTTCGCAGCCAGGTTAATTGAGACCTGCCCCAATCTCTGGAGCTACCCAGGTCTGACTCCTCTTCTCACCATGATCTTTGAAACTAGACAACGAGTTGGGGAGTTGTTGGAAGATTCTCCTCCAGTTCAACCCAGCCTGAAGAAGCGTTCACGAGGGCAAAAGGCTCGCCAATCTTGCCTCAACTCCACGCCATCACCCTCCACCCAGACAGCTCTTGAGGCTCCCGGAGAGAGGGAGCCTGACCTCAAAGCAGCAGCTGAATCCATCACCTCCCAGGAATTCAGGCAAGTGAACTCTTGTTTCCCATTATTAAAAAATAAATATTCTTGCCTGATTCCTGTAGAGAAAACCCAGTTCCTGTGGTCCGCTGGGTTTTCTCCGCCTGCTGCAATTAATTCCTCACTTGCCCTCTCCGTGTCTCCTCCATCTGTCCCTGAGTGCCTGCCAGTCCCTGAACTATGCCGCCGGATGATGGAGGAACCTGTGGCCCTGGAGGACCCTGTTTCAGTGCCAGCAGAGAGCCGACCCCCAGCTGCCACGCCAGAGGAGCCATCAGCATGGGTCACTTCGCCTGGGGGCACCGAAACTGCACACTCCATCACGCCTGCTGTGGAGGTCGTTGCAGCAGAGTTGCAACTGGACCACCAGAGGACTGAGCCCGGAGCATCGTTGCCTGGATTGATGGAGTCCTGGATGGCGGTGGAGCTCGAGTTCCGGCAAGTGCCCTCTTCTGTTTCTATTGCTTCTATTTTGGAGAGGTCTTGTCTGGTTCTTTGAGAGGAGAGCCAAGTGCAGCCGTCAGCTGCACCTGAGCTCACCTCGCCAGTCTCCGCCATTACTGGTGACCCGGACCATGTTCTTTTTCCTGTTTTTCCTGAGCCTTCTCCCAGGGTCGCCGAGGAGGATCTACCTGAGCCAGAAGTCTCTGTGGGTCCAGGCTTGCCACCTGAGGTCGTCACAGGTGCTCCACTGGTCATAGCCCAGAGTCACCACGGGCGCAGCTCCGCTCCCGTCCGGAGCCACCAAGGGTGCAACGTTGCTCCCATCTGGAGCTACTGAGGGTGCAGCCGTGGCCTGGTCCGGGTCCACCAAGGGTGCAGCATTGCCCCAGTCTGGAGCCACTGAGGGTGCAGTGTTTCCCCAGTCCAGAGCCACTGAGGGTGAAACTCAGCCTCAGCCCGGGGCTATCGAGGGTGCAGCTCCGCTTCAGTCTGGTCCCACTGTGGGTGCATCCCGTGAAGTTCCCCTTGAATGGCTGCCCGTTGCTGGGGGATGCCGCCTCCTAACTCCAGTGGGTCATTGGCCTAGGGATGCTGGGAGACTGCCTGAACTGCTCCTGCTGCTTCGCTGGTTCCTGGGCATGGGGAGGCCACCAGACATGTCCCAGCACAGATGCCGGTGGTCTTGGGACTTAGGAAGACCACCTGAACTGCTCCTGCTGCTCCGTTGGGTCCGGGGCACGGGGAGGCCACGGGACGTGTTCCAACACAGATACCGGTGGTCGTGGGACTTGGAAAGACCACCTGAACTGCTCTGCCCACTGATCGGTTGGGCTTAGAGTCCCGTTTGGCCACCTGATAGACTAAGTGTGATTCATGAGTGTTTTCTTTTGGTTTTCTCTTTTGTTTTTTGCTCTAGTTATGGTCCCTCCATGCCTGAGTTCCCCCTCCTTCCCCCCCTGGGTGGGTCATTTCTATGTGTTGGGGAGGCTTTAGTTTTTCCTGCCTCTATCTGTGATGTTGCCCTGGGGTGTCTGGGTTCCACCCCTTGAGGAGGGGGCTCTGTCATGATCCTGGGGCACAGGTTAGAGCCGTGCCCAGCTTTTCTAGCCAGTGAGCATTTTTCTGTCTGTATATTATTAGTTGCAAGATTATTATTATGGTTTCAATTGTGTTTGTATTTGTGTATTTCCGATTTGTTTATTTTGACAGCGCTGTGCAGCTTCCGGCTGTCAATTGCTTTGAGGCTGCACAGCTGCCGTCTATTTTGTCACTCATAGATTACACTTGTCTTTGATTATGTGCTGGGTATTTAAGAGACATGACAACCCCTGTCTGTTGTCGTGTCCTTTTTCAATCTTCTTCTACGCCCTCTTCTTCTCCTGCCATGACCTGCTTTCATGGTTTAGGTCCCGCTGTTGAGGTGAGTTGGTGTGGTCCGTCTTGGTACCTTTTTTTCTCTGTTTTTCTCAGCCGTCGAGCCCCATAGTCCTCAGGGTCCTCTGGCTGAGGTTTTCCCCTGGTCAGGCGTTTCCTGACTTTGTACCGCTGACATTGAACCCAACTCTCCTCCAGCGTTTGTGTTATTTCATTTCATTTGTATGAGACATTCTTGTTTGTGTTTTTGTTAATAAATGTACCAACCTACAGCGAGCGTTTGTGTCCTATTTTGTGTCCATGAAACGGGCGCGGTATGACACTCATGGATTCATTGTGGGTGTGGATGGGCAGAGAAATAGCTGTGTGGGCTTGGTAACATCAGGCTCCCTAAAATGGGGAATTATAAAAAAAAAAGTTGACGAGCCACTGGTATAAATAAAAAAAAAAAAATCAGCAGATTACAATGACCAGTCTCTGAACTTTTATTGGTGACATGGGCTTCACCTGCCAAACAAGAATAAATGCTACACCTCAGCTGTACAATTTTTCTTGTTTAAAAGCAGCCTACTTTGTACATTTAGTGTTGTTTACAGCCTATTAATGTGGTCTTAGCATGCAGAACATACCTGACAACACTCCAGTGCACACTGCTGCTCCCGCTAGTGTTCCCTCTCTTGTGCTATCACTTGCAGAGAGCAGCACCTAGGTATTGATTAGAGCTCCCTCTGCTGGCGGACTCTATAAATTCATTTAAGAATGAGGTTCCAAACGCGATATAAATAAATAATTGATTTTGGGAAATGGACTGTGTTATGTCCACAAACCTGGCAATGACCAATGAAGGACACAGCTGTGCTGGAACTAAACTTTATGTAGCCCTCTCACTAGCCTCACTTTATTTGCCAATTCAGTGAAACCACACAGCATGGAAGGTGAGCGAATGAGGGACATACAATAAAAGTGATATTGTATCAATTTGAATTACAAACTTGGCAGGTGGGCTAAGAGACCTGGGTAGTTGCTGCTATAGCCATTCTGTGTGAATTATAATCTCCCATGGAATGCTTATCCACCCACCTATAACCTCCATTTACCCCAGATACCTGTTACACACTGAATGGAACTGTTATGTCTGAAATAAGTGGGAAGAGCGCCTCTCCACTGAACACTGAACTCTTCTTTATTCATGTACACAACACAATATATACTACAGCCGTAGCCCGTCTGACGTCATCACTCCAACTCCTCGGCTGGGCTACGGCAAGCCCTGAGATACAATTCTCATATGTAACATTCCCCCCTTTACAAAGTCCCAGAACCCCCCCACCCCCCGAAAGAACCAATGAATATACTATCAACAATGTTAACATTTCCATCAACTCTTTTGTTATTTTTTTAATACATATATATGCATAAAACTACTCAGGTCAACTAAACGAGCATCTGGGTAGACTGCCAGAATGCCCCACCTTGTTGGAGCATATTATTCTGCTGCTTAGTCTCAACAGGTGTCAATTATTGCAGTTCTCAACACATAGTCCTCCAGGTACCTGGGCCACTGATGAACTCTAGCCGGGCGTCCTCTAGGAGGGGACTCTGCACCGGGCACTTCAGCCTCACCTGGGAGCCCTCACCAATCCAGACCCACCAGTCCCAGCTCACATCAGACCGCCCCGCTGCAGCTCCAGTCTTGTGCTCCGGTGGTGACCTCCTAAGTCTGCTGAAGTGCTACCGTGACCCATCTGCGAGCTCAAACGTGTCCTGACCCCGCTGCCTCACGATCCGCAGGGGCCCTATCTATAGTGGCTGTAGCTTATAGGTGAAGTTAGGGTGCCTGATCCACACTCAGTCCAACATCTTCAGTCCTTGGGCTCTCGCTCTGTGCTTCTTATCAAACTGACGTTTCATTTTCTGCTGCTGCTCTGCAACGCGGTCCCGCATATGGTCTACACTCCTTGGAGATCGAGTCGTGGGCGGCCTCAGTTGATCCACAGGCAGGAGAATTTCAGGTCCCAGCATGAGAGCCGCCGGAGAGCAGCCTGTCATGCCATGGGCTGTCACTCTGTAGTGGAGCAGCGTACTCTGTAGGGCATCCGAGAATGCGAAGCCATCCACCAAATGGGCTCTCAGTCCATTCTTCAGTGTTTTATTAGACCGCTTGACACCCCTGTTGGCCTGGGGATGGTAAAGCGCGGTCTTGACATGCTCCACACCCTTACCGCTCAATAACCCTTCACCCTTCAAATGCCCCAGAGGTAAACTGTGGGCCATTGTCCGTCATGATCATGCTCGGTATCCCCCACCTGGCAAAGAGGGATGAAAGGAAGCTCGTGACCACCTCCGTTGTAACCGAGTTTGCTGGCAGCACCTCGAGCCACTTTGAAAATAAGTCATGGGCCACTAGCAAGAACCAACTGTTTGAGGGTGCTGTGTGCAGCTTGCAGCAGATGTTAAGCTGCACGTGTCTCCAAGGGCCCTCAGGGTATGACACCGGCTGCAGGGGTGGGGGCAGTGGCCCACTGGTCTTCCCACTCTCTAAGCATGGAACACAGTGTTTCACCAGGGTCTCGATGTCCTTATCGATACCCGGCCACCAGACTAAATCCCTGCTGTGTTGTTTCACCCTGACCACACCGAAATGGCCCTCATGGAGCATCGTCAGGACACGCAACCTCAGGGACGACGGGATCAAGGTGCAGTGTCCCCTTGCCACACACACATCGTCCCAGCAGCTGAGTTCATCTTTGACTCTGTGGAAGGGTGCCAACACTCACCCTGCACCCTTGTGGACCAACCCCCCCCCCCCCAATCATTGAGCGTAGCTGCACCAACACGGGGTCCTGTTCTGATTCCGCCCGAAGCTCTTGGGGAGACACTATATCCCAGAGAGTCCCATGCAGCGCATTAACTAGATCTGCCTCTGTTGGGTCGTCATCACTGTCGCTGTCCAATAGCACAGAGTTGGCCGTGGCGCAAGACAGTAGATCCGCCACAATGTTTTCCTTGCCAGGTGTGAACTGGGTGGTGAAATTGTAGGCTCTCAGCCATTCTGTCCACCCATGGATCCTTAAAGGCCTGTGCCCCGAACCCAACATCTCCAGCAGAGTCGTGAGCGCTCAATGGTCAATCCTCAGGGTAAAGTGGTGGCCGTAGAGATAAATATGCCACCGCTCACATGCCCAGACACAGACAAGTGCCTCCCTCTCATCCACAGCATATCTTTGCTCGGCTGCCAAGAGGAACCTCGATGCGAACGCCACCGGGCGTTCCGTGCCATCTTGCACCTGGGACATCACCACCCCTACCACAGAGGCAGAAGCATCACAGGTCACGATAGTCGGCCAGTTAGGGTCAAAATGGGCCAACACTGGAGGAGAGGTGAGCTGGCGTTTCAGCTTGGCAACCACCGCCAAGCAGGCTGGAGTCCACTCCCACGGTGCATCCTGCTTCAACAGGGTCCAGAGGGGTTCAATTGTCTCTGAGTAGTGGGGAAGGAAGCATCCATAAAAGTTTACCATGTCCAGAAACGAAGAGATCTGTGTGGGTGTTGATGGTTCTGGAAGACGTAGGACCACCTCCACATTCGAATGTAAAGGCCGTAGCCCCCTCCCAGTCAGCCGAAACCCCACAAACTCTATGGAGTCCGCCACGAAGATGTATTTTTCACCATTCAAAGTGACCCCGTGCTGTCATAGTACCTCCAGGACCTTTCCAACCACTCGTCGTGCTCCTCCCGCGACTCGCCATGCGCCACAATGTCATCTAAATAGGCCACCACACCCTTGAAACCAGCCAGGGTCATCGATATAATCTTCTGGAAACAGCTGGGTGTTGAGCTCAGGCCAAACGGCATCCGGGTGTACCTGAAGACCCCCATATGGGTCACGAACGCCGTCAGGTTCCTGCTGGCAGGGTGAAGGGGAACCTGCAGGTAATCCTGAGGTCTATGCATGGTCTGATGCCCTTTGATTTCTTCTTGGCCACCACAATGTTGGCTATTCAGGGTGAAGCATCCACTCTCTCGATGATGCCAGCCTCCAGTAGCTTGGACAATTCCACCGTGACATCATCCCGCAGTGCTAGGGGAAGCCGCTGCAGTGGCTGAATCTTTGGCGCCACGCTCGTATCAATGAGGGGGCGGTGATGGAACGCCTTGGTACATCCCAGGTCCTTAAACAGTGTCGGCCAATGGAGATGCCAATCAGGGTACATCGTTAGTACTGTCGAGCCCTCCGGGTCCCTGATGGAAAATCCCAGCTCACCCAGCAGGTCTATTCCCAGCATATCTGCCCCCTGGCGCACTACCTGGAACCTGAAACTGGGCACCGTCTTCGGCCCACATAGCACCGAGAAGTCAGCCATACCCACCATTTCAATCTCTGCATAGCCATAACCGAACATCTTCACTGCTCCAGGGTTGATGGTTTTCCCGGGGAACAGTCTCCTCATCGTTGCCATGCACAGGATAGACTTGCCAGCCCCTGAGTCCACCATAAGAGACATGTCAACTCTGTCCAGCTTAAGCACATACCACTTCAATGGGCCCTTCCCCATACGTGCCACACACACCCGTATGGTGTTCCTGGGCTCCGCTGCCAACGGGCTAGCAGTGAGGCTATGGGCCCTGTCCCACGCCTTCAACTGCCGCTTCTTGCAAATTCACCCCCGAGGCTTAGCTAAAATGCTAACCCCCCTGCTAGGCGAGAAAATGTGGGCAGCTGAATCCCCGCCAGCTAACGCTGACAGATTTCTCAGTGTTGTGGTCTCCCTATGTCTAACCATGTCCAACACATGTTCGAGTGAAAAAGCGTCTCTAGTTAGCCTTAGCTTGTTTTTTAGCCATACATTGTTGGTGCTGTGCACTAGCTTGTCCTGGACTAGCTCCTCCTCAATAGGCCCAAAAGCACACTCCTTTGCTAGGCTGCAGAGCTCCATAACGAAAGACTGAGTGGACTCACCTGTTCGCTGTTGGGGGTCAAAAAATTCATACCTCCGCTCAGTGATGGTGGAGTGGTCTCCGAAGGTACTGTCCATCAACTCTAACCCGCTTTCCAGCGAACCGCTGCCGCATAGCCCAAAGAATATCCGCTGTCCTTCTACACCGAGGTGGTGGACCAACAGACTCCTCCGTCTCTCCTCGCTGGAGTTCCCCAGGCCGGCCGCAGCCACGTACACGTCGAACATGCCCCTCCAGCAGGCCCACAGTATAGCCAGTGTGCCCAAGGAGTGAAGAAATAGAGGTGGCTCCCTGACACACACGCCCATTTTTCTTCATTGCCAAATGTTATGTCTGAAATAAGTGGGACAAGAGCCTCTCTCTGCTGAACACTGAACTCTCCTTTATTCATGTACACAACACAATATATACTCCAGCCGTAGCCCGCCTGACGTCATCACCCCAACTCCTCGGCTGGGCTACGGCAAGCCCCGAGACACAATTCTCATATGTAACAGGAACACCAAAATTAAGATGCACATATATGTTGACATTTATTTGACAAACCAAGGACATTTATCACACAAATAAAATGAAATAAAATAATTAAACAAAACACCAATACTCAAATATACAGCCGTGGACAAAATTGTTGGTACCCCTCTGTTAATGAAAGAAAAACCCACAATGGTCACAGAAATAACTTGAATCTGACAAAAGTGGTAATAAATAAAAAATTTATGAAAATTAACCAATGAAAATCAGACAATGCTTTTGAATTGTGGTTCAACAGAATTATTTTAAAAGACAAACTCATGAAACAGGCCTGGACAAAAATGATGGTACCCCTAGAAAAGATTGAAAATAATGTGACCATAGGGACATGTTCAACCAAGATGTGTCCTCTAATTAACATCACAGGTGTCTATAAACTTGTCGTTAGTCGGTCTGCTTAAAGGGTAACAAGTAGTCACTGTGCTGTTTGGTGACATGGTGTGTACCACACTAAACATGGACCAGAGGAAGCAAAGGAGAGAGTTGTCTCAGGAGATTAGAAAGAAAATTATAGACAAGCATGTTAAAGGTAAAGGCTATAAGACCATCTCCAAGCAGCTTGATGTTCCTGTGACTACAGTTGCACATATTATTCAGAAATTTAAGATCCACGGTGTGGTTTATATTAATCATATATTCCATACCTACATATGTATAGACATATTAGAATGTTTAGTGATTACATATGTGCAATGACCTCACGCCTCAGAACAGGACAAGAGGTCTCGACCACCAGCGAAGATCAAAGAGCATACGGAGTCGCAGCGGTGGAGACCAGATCGATCTCCCTGACTACCCAGGGTCAGGTGGAGGAGACAGAGGACAATGGAGGAGATCGATCTCCCTGACCACCCAGGGTCAGGTGGAGGAGACGGAAGACAAAGGAGGGGGGATTAAGTTAATGCGGGATGTCAGCTTTGATATGCAATGTCTTTTGTTGTGTGTAGGTATAAGTATGAAAGTCTGAATGTGTTCAACCTCTTATTCTGCTTCTGCACTGAGATGAGACTTGTTAGAGGAGCGAAGCTGATATTAAACTTTGGTTTATAAATCACATCGCCTCGTTATTCCAAGCTCTTCTACACTGGTGACCCTGACACGAGGATGGAACAGAGACGTTCTCCCACGATTGACTCATCAGAGGCGACCCAGGCAAGCACCGGCGCCCATGCAGACAGGGGAACAGATGGACGACGTTTCCCCACGGCAGAAGCCACAGAGAGGGCTCAACCGAGCACCAGCCCCGCCGTGAGAGCTGAAGAAAGGCGCTCTCACCCGGCGGACACATCAGGGACGGCCCACACAAGCGCCGTCACCGTCAAGCTGCCAGACTTCTGGCAAGAAGACCCGGGCTCGTGGTTCCAGCAAGCTGAGGCTCAGTTTGCACTGGCGGGCATAACGGCAGACGACACAAAATTTTATCACATCATCGCCAAACTCGACGCTGCCACGTCGAGATGTGCGCGGAGCATAATCCAAAGGCCGCCCGCCCATGACAAATATAGAGAACTTAAGGCGACCATCGTCGAGAATTTCGTCCCCTCAGCCGAAGAGAGAGCAGAGAAGATCCTGGCGATCTACGGCCACAGAGGATGCAGACCCAAGGCCCTCATGGAGGACATGCTGCAGCTCAAGGAAGAGGACGACAACTTCCTCTTCCAACACATCTTCCTCAGTACTCTGCCGCCACACATGAGAGGGACGCTGGTCAACATGCGGTGCAGCACCCAGCAAGACTTCCGCGCGCTGGCCCACGAAGCGCAGCGACTCATCAATGCCTGTGGCGAACAGATGGCCACAGCAGCATCCACAGATCTCAGCGCGGATACCCAGAGCAGCGGAGAACCACAGACAACCGAGCAGAGCCCACCCACCATGGTGGCAACACGACCAAGACGCAGCAGGCGGAACGACATCTGTTATTACCACCACCGTTTCGCCGAGAGGGCGTACAAATGCGTTCCCCCCTGCAAGTTCAAAAAGTTCGGGAAACGCCAAAGCCGAGAACCGTTAACGGCTGCGGTTCTCGGCGAAAAAAATAAGCTCCTTTATGTGACTGACGGACACACCGGGAGACAGTTCCTGATTGACACCGGAGCTCAACTGAGTTTTATCACCCCTTCCCACGCAGACCGGGCCATGGGTCCCCGGGGTAATGGAGCGATGGCAGCCAACGGCTCCATCATCGACACTTACGGTGAAAGGAGCCTGCCTCTTTGCATTCACGGCCGCAACTATAGATGGACATTTATTGTAGCGGCGGTGAGTTTTAACTTGTTGGGCGCTGATTTTTTGTGTGCACATGGGTTGTTAGTCGATCTAGCAAATAGACGCTTGGTTAATGCACTGTCATTTTCTTCTATCCCCTGCTCAGCTCGAGTTTCTCCACCATCCGTGCAGGCCAATGTCACAACAGCAGGAGGTAAGTTTGACCAACTCCTCACCCAATTTCCAGCACTCACAGTTCCCAAATTTTCAGCAACAGTAGCGAAACACGGGGTTGAACACTTCATTCCCACAACGGGCCCACCCGTATTCGCCAAAGCTCGGCGCTTAGACGCGACCAAGCTCGCCATAGCACGGGACGAGTTTACCACCCTGGAAAAATTAGGCATTATTAGACGCTCAAAAAGCCCCTGGGCATCGCCACTCCACATAGTCCCGAAAGCCGACGGTTCTTGGAGACCGTGCGGCGATTACCGCAGATTAAACAATGCGACAGCGCATGACTGCTACCCAGTTCCTCACATCCAAGATTTTTCACTACATCTGGCAGGTGCGCGCATTTTTTCTAAAATAGACCTGGTCCGCGGCTACCACCAAGTCCCCGTTCGAGCGGAAGACATTCCTAAAACGGCTGTAATAACCCCTTTCGGTCTTTTTGAATTTTTGCGGATGCCGTTTGGCCTCAAAGGCGCTGCTCAAACCTTTCAGCGGATGATGGACGCGGTATTACGCGATCTCCCCTTTATGTTCGTCTACCTCGACGATATGCTGGAAGCCAGCCCGTCAGAGGAAGAACACGAACAACACCTCACTACAGTTTTTCAGAGACTAGAAGAGCACGGGTTAATAATCAATCCAGCCAAATGCAAATTCGGCGTGTCACAAATTGATTTTTTGGGACACAGAGTTTCACCGAAAGGGGCAGTCCCATTGCCAGACAAAGTCAGCGCGGCAAAAAATTTTCCACGACCACAAACGGTCAAATCGCTGCAAGAATTTTTGGGAATGGTTAATTTTTACAACCGTTTCCTCCCCCGCGCAGCTCAACTCATGCAGCCCCTGTATGCTGCATTCAGAAAACAAAAGCCTTCCAATGCGGTGGAATGGACCCCGGAGCGCGAACGCGCCTTCGCGGAAGTAAAAAGTGCTCTAGCGAACGCCACATTGTTGGTTCACCCCGATCCCTCGGCCCGCATAGCGCTAACCACAGACGCTTCTGACCTGGCCATAGGGGCAGTTGTGGAACAACACGTTGGCGGAACCTGGCAACCTTTAGCATTTTTTAGCAAATCGTTAAACCAAACCGAGCGTAAATACAGCACTTTTGACAGGGAGCTGCTAGCGCTTCATTTATCCAGCCGCCACTTCCAGTTCTGGTTAGAAGGGCGACGTTTCACGGCTTTTGTAGACCACAAACCGCTCACTTTTGCGATGGCTAAAATTTCAGAACCATGGTCAGGCAGGCAACAAAGACAGCTAGCTGCAATTTCAGAGTTCACCACAGACATTCGACATGTGGCAGGCAAACTTAACATGGTAGCAGACTGCCTCTCTCGCGCTGTGACATCGCCAGAGCACGAGGAGACAGATTATACTACCTCAGCCACAGAACTCTTCACCAACGCGGACACATACGCGACCCCAATTCACGTAGGGATAGATTACGCAGCCATGGCAGAGGAGCAAAGCGGTGACGCGGACGTGCGCGCGCTCCTGTCTGGACCAACAGGGTTAAGACTGGAGGAAAGGGGTTTACGTGACAGTGTACCCCCCCTAATCTGCGACATCTCAACCGGCCGACCTCGCCCGGTAGTCCCAGCTGCATGGCACCGCCTTATTTTCAGCTCAATTCACTCCCTCGCGCACCCAGGTGTGCGTGCCTCGGTTTGAAATGGTCGCCGAAAAGTTTGTGTGGCCGGCCCTGCGCAAAAATGTAAAGGAATGGGCAAAAACTTGCATGTCTTGTCAGCGCGCCAAAATACACAAACACACAAAAGCCCCTCTAGAGCCTTTTCGAATCCCAGCTAGAAGGTTTGACCATGTTCATGTCGACCTCGTGGGACCACTACCTTCGTCTCAAGGCTTCACACACCTGTTAACAATGATAGACCATACTACGCGCTGGCCTGAGGCGGTCCCTCTGGCGTCAACCACAGTGGCGGAAGTCGCTCGTGTGTTTTTTGACAAACTGGGTGGCACGTTTCGGCGTCCCATCGGACATCACGTCCGATAGGGGGCCTCAATTTGTCTCAGAGCTTTGGTCAGCCATGGCCAGCAGCTTAGGGGCGACAATTCACCGCACCACCGCTTATCACCCTCAGGCTAATGGGTTATGCGAGCGTTTTCACAGATCTTTAAAGGCCGCCCTCAGGGCCTCGCTAACGGACACAAATTGGGTAAATAGACTTCCCTGGGTTTTATTGGGGTTGCGTGCTGTGCCTAAAGAGGATCTAGACGCCTCCCCAGCAGAGTTAGTTTTTGCACAACCTCTCAGACTCCCAGGTGAGTTTTTACCAGAGAACCCAGAGCCTGGGCATCTTCCAACCCTGAGGCCTTTAGGCAGTAACGGACCAGACACTCTCCCCGGACCGGCACATCACTCTTTTCCACGGGTTTTTGTCCCCCAAGCTTTAAAAAACGCCGAGTTTGTTTTTGTTAGGCATGAAGCTTTAAAATCAACCCTCCGTCCACCATACGACGGACCATTCAGAGTGCTGGAACCTGGTGATAAGCATTTTGTGCTTGATTTAGGGGACAGAAAAGAAACAGTCAGCATTGACAGACTTAAACCTGCTTTCTTGTTGAGAGACGAACCTGCACGGGTGGTGAGGACACCTCGGCGGGGTAGACCCCCCAAGAAAAAAGACTCAACCCCCCTGCAGGGAACAAATAACCACTCTCCTCCCCAAGCTGCAGATTCCTTACAGAAGGGTCCCACCAGGACGCCAAAGCGGACCTACAGCAGATTCGGGAGAAGATTAAAACCCAGACGGCACAGGGACTGATGCAAATTAACCAAGAGTTGTTAACTATGTTATCAGATTGTGCCGTGACAGTTTTAAGGCTGATTTGTGATATTACTATACTGTTATGGTTACCACTGAATTCTCTACAGGAGCATGACTGCTGGAAAGATTCTTCCTTGTTTTCCCTGTCAAGAGGTTTAACAGCATAGTATGTCATAGAAATTATCTTAAACTGTAGACTTACTTTGATTGTCCTTTTCTTAGTCGTTTGGGGGGGGCTGTGGTTTATATTAATCATATATTCCATACCTACATATGTATAGACATATTAGAATGTTTAGTGATTACATATGTGCAATGACCTCACGCCTCAGAACAGGACAAGAGGTCTCGACTGCCAGCGAAGATCAAAGAGCATACGGAGTCGCAGCGGTGGAGACCAGATCGATCTCCCTGACTACCCAGGGTCAGGTGGAGGAGACAGAGGACAATGGAGGAGATCGATCTCCCTGACCACCCAGGGTCAGGTGGAGGAGACGGAAGACAAAGGAGGGGGGGTTAAGTTAATGCGGGATGTCAGCTTTGATATGCATTGTCTTTTGTTGTGTGTAGGTATAAGTATGAAGGTCTGAATGTGTTCGACCTCTTATTCTGCTTCTGCACTGAGATGAGACTTGTTAGAGGAGCGAAGCTGATATTAAATTTTGGTTTATAAATCACATCGCCTCGTTATTCCAAGCTCTTCTACACACGGGACTGTAGCCAACCTCCCTGGACATGGCCGCAGGAGGAGACGGATAATACGAATGGTCACAAAAGAGCCCAGAACAACCTCTAAACACATTCAAGATGAACTCCAAGGTCAAGGTACATCAGTGTCAGATCGCACCATCCGTCGTTGTTTGAGCCAAAGTGGAGTTCACGGGAGACGGCGAAGGAGGACACCACTGTTGAAAACAAATCATAATAAAGCCAGACTGGAATTTGCCAAACTGTATGCTGACAAGCCACAAAGCTTGTGGGAGAATGTCCTATGGACAGACGAGACAAAACTGGAACTTTTTGGCAAGGCACATCAGCTCTATGTTCACAGACGCAAAAATGAAGCATACCAAGAAAAGAACACTCTCCCTACTGTGAAACATGGAGGAGGTTCTGTTATGTTCTGGGGCTGCTTTGCTGCATCTGGCACAGGGTGTCTTGAATCTGTGCAGGGTACAATGAAATCTCAAGACTATCAAGGTATTCTAGAGAGAAATGTGCTGCCCAGTGTCAGACAGCTTGGTCTCAGTCGCAGGTCATGGGTCTTGCAACAGGATAATGACCCAAAACACACAGCTAAAAACACCCAAGAATGGCTAAGAGCAAAATATTGGACTATTCTAAAGTGGCTTTCTATGAGCCCTGATCTAAATACTATTGAACATCTGTGGAAGGAGCTGAAACATGCCGTCTGGAGAAGGCACCCTTCAAACCTGAGACAACTGGAGCAATTTGCTCATGAGGAGTGGGCCAAAATACCTGCTGAGAGGTGCAGATGTCTCATTGACAGTTACAGAAATCATTTGATTGCAGTGATTGCCTCAAAAGGTTGTGCAACAAAATATTAAATTAAGGGTACCATCATTTTTGTCCAGGCCTGTTTGATGAGTTTGTTTTTTAAAATAATTCTGTTGAACCACAATTCAAAAGCATTGTCTGATTTTCATTGGTTAATTTTCATAGAATTTTTATTTATTACCACTTTTGTCAGATTCAAGTTATTTCTGTGACCACTGTGGGTTTTTCTTTCATTAACAGAGGGGTACCAACAATTTTGTCCACGTGTGTAACAGAACAAATTAATAAACTTAAATGAATAAGACCGTACCCAGGTATTCAGTTCAAGCTGTGTATTAACGGTATCACACGTTGGCGCACTTGTTGGAGCTCATACGTTTCCTCCGAACAAAACACTGCTGGTACTCACTGTTCACAGATCAGTCAATAGTGATAGGCGACTGGGCTTTCCCAGGGACCCCTACCACGATAGCCCTGAATAGGGGGGATACACTCATGACGAGGGTTTGGAATGCTGGCTGAGCCTCTTCTCCAGAAACAAGTCCTGAGTGCTTCAGTAGGATGGCGCCAAGCCCTGAGAAACTTCAAAGCACCGCACCTCTTGCCGCCTTGCAGCCACAAAGCACACTATGAATTTACAGACATTTATAAATTCTTTGTTCCTGACTCACAACCATTTACATTAGCACAGGTTTAAATTAAGTGCACACTGACTCAGCAAATTGGTGTAGAAAGGCTCAAAACATCATCTCAGCCCCCCTCTGAATTAGCCAAATGTCCAACAGCTAGCTACTACTCGCCTCGTGGTCAGCCTCGACACAGCTCGCTCACTCTATGGCCCGGCAGTGGTTCAAACATGGTCACTGACCCCTCGAACAGGTTACAACAATTGTAAACACCATGCACTCAACCAAAATACAAACACTATTATTTATAAACTTACAAGAAAGTCTGTTAAATCCTCCAGCGTGCTCTTCTGTCTCACCTCCTCAGCATTTCATGTCAACTGAACTCTCTCTCTCCCTAGTCCCACACTCTGTAAAATTGGACCATGCCAGAATCTTCCCTGATTGGTGCCCGAGCGGACTATTTGGGTGCAGCTGCACTTAACGTGGGGAGTGAGTGGCACAGTCACAGACCATTCCAAAATGTAGGAGAATCGACATTAATTCTAATCATACAGAAGCATACAGTGTTTAAGAGAATTACACCCAGTACCCCAAACACATTTTATAGCTGGGGTGCTACATTTATTACAACAGATTGCTAAGAAATACAATACAGGTTATCTGGGCACTGAGCCCCTATACTGTTGCATGTCGAGAGAAGCCTAAGATGGCCGGTTCTCCCCACTTATTGGCTGACATGATGACATTACCAACTGGCTGCGTCATCACGCAGCTACCTGTTAGAAATCCCTTTACAACATCCCCCCAACACTTTAATAAATTGTAGCCCTTGTGGTGACCAACCGCAATCTACATGGACATTCAATCCTCACACTCAGCTAGCCTGCACTAAGCAGGGGACAATTTGCATACGGACAGAGAGCCCCTAGGAGACAATCAGAACAATGGACTATTGTTATACATCCCCGGATTAAGGAGAGGACGTCCTGCTGCCAGTTGGTCACGCGAATGATACGTATTGACTGATATGTATATCAATATGCAAATGTGCCATGTATTCTCTCTGTTGGTATAACATGTATAAAAGAGCTTGCTATACATGCCTCACGAGACAGCACAACACGATTCAGCACAGCACTGTAGTGCAGAGCACTACAAGTGTGTCTCATTATGTTGGAGGAAAATAAAACTTTGCAACCTTCCAGCTCGCCGCATCTCGCCTTAACTTATTTTTCCTCCAAACTGGTGACCCTTGACGAAGAATGGAACACGAGGTGAACACCCCGGAGATCACCCGGATGGGAAGCCCCAGCACGCGTCATGGTGCGCCCCTCGCCTGATCTCTCTTCCCTCCACACTGGTGACATGATGAGAGAGAATGACCGTCTGCTCCCTCTCACCACGCTGTGGACACAGAGGACCAAAGAATGCCTGCAACCTCTACACCCTCACTGGAGCGCGTGCCCCGGAGCGCAGCGCTGGAACCAAAACGCACCATGAACGGCGACACGAGCAAGCCAAAGGAAACAGCCGGAACGGGGAAGGACATCGGCGCCGACTGCATTGATTTCCGCCAAGCTCCCCGAACCTGACTAACCTCACGACAGCAGACCTCCCGCACACAGAAGCCCCGCACACACTCTGCAGGATTACGAGGACAGCACAACTGCCAATTAAGTGGTCACAGCGCCAAGCGCGCACCACACACGGGACGAAACCAGCTTCACAGACTGATACAGCGTCCTGTGCTGCTGCACATGCCCAAGAGACACGGCTGATCGCCTCCCTGGGAACCTTCAGGGCTGCTCACGCACCTGAAGCAGATGTGCAGCCCGCACACAGGACTTTGTATGGGTTTCTCAGCCACGGCCGTTCAACGTGCTGAAACCCGGAGCGGAGCACACTGTTTTTTTCCACCCCTCCCCTGTCCTCTTCACGGACTGACATGCCCTCCGACAGTTCTACTGGAGCTGGAGCCAAACAACGGCGGGGGGGGGGGGGTCCCAACCCCTGCTGAGTGTTCTGGAGGGGAGCCCTGTGGTGACCCACCACAATCTACATGGCCATTCAATCCTCACACTCAGCTAGCCTGCACTAAGCAGGGGACAATTTGTATACGGACAGAGAGCCCCTAGGAGACAATCAGAACAATGGACTATTGTTATACATCCCCGGATTAAGGAGAGGATGTCCTGGCGCCAGTTGGTCACACGAATGATATGTATTGACTGATATGTATATCAATATGCAAATGTGCCATGTATTCTCTCTGTTGGTATAACATGTATAAAAGAGCTTGCTATACATGCCTCACGAGACAGCACAACACGAGTCAGCACAGCACTGTAGCACACAGCACTACAAGTGCGTCTCATTATGTTGGAGGAAAATAAAACTCTGCAACCTTCCAGCTCGCCGCATCTCCCCTGAACTTATTTTTCCTCCACACTGGTGACCCTTGACGAAGAATGGAACACGAGGCGAACACCCTGGAGATCACCCAGACGGGAAGCCCCAGCAGGTGTCATGGTGCTCCCCTCGCCTGATCTCTTCCCTCCACACTGGTTACATGATGAGAGAGAATGACCATCTGCTCCCTCTCACCGCGCTGTGGACACAGAGGACCAGAGAACGCCTGCAACCTCTTCACCCTCACCAGAGCGCGCGCTCCAGAGCGCAGCGCTGGGACTAAAACGCATCATGAACGGCGACATGAGCGAGCCGAAGGAAACAGCCGGAACGGGGAAGGACATCAGCGCCGACTGCATTGATTTCCGCCAAGCTCCCCGAACCTGACTAACGTCACGACAGCAGACCTCCCGCACACAGAAGCCCCGCACACACTCTGCAGGATTACGAGGACCGCGCAACTGCCAGTTAAGTGGTCACAGCGCCAAGTGCGCACCACACATGGGATGAAACCAGCTTCACAGACTGATACAGCGTCCTCCGCCGCTGCACATGTCCGAGAGACACGGCCGATCGCCTCCCTGGGAAGCTTCAGGGCTGCTCACGCACCTGAAGCAGACATGCAGCCCGCACACAGGACTTTGTATGGGTTTCTCAGCCACGGCCGTTCAACGTCCTGGAACCCGGAGCGGAGCACACTGTTTTTTTCCACCCCTCCCCCGTCCCCCTCACGGACTGACATGCCCTCCGACAGTTCTACTGGAGCTGGAGCCAAACGATGGGGGGGGGGGGGGTCACAACCCCTGCTGAGTGTTCTGGAGGGGAGCCCTGTGGTGACAGTAAGGCTGGGTCCTTACTAATCGGGCGATTGGGAAAAATTTCTTCACGTGGCTCATTTTAACATTGACCTCACTGCAGCGGTGCCAAGCAGGAGCGGCACAGCAACGTCGTCCAATTCTACCATGCTGTATGCGTACAACATGTTCTCAGGCTTACCGCGTGGATGGTTGTCATGGGTGGATGGCTTTGCCTGGCTGGTGGGCTCCACGGCGTTGGCAACCGGCAAAGTTTGGCAAAGTGATTAAATCTTCCACACTTCTTGCAAAGCTGCCCTCTTGCTGAGCAAAAACCTGCTCTCTCATGATGTGTCGGGGAACCACAGTTACCACACGCGGGGCCCTGCATGTGGCAACTGTGGTTCCCCTCGAAGTGGTCCTCCAGCCCACGGTATTCATCTCGAACTCTTCTGCCATGCCACCGTGTTCTTCCATGCCCACTGCGTAGGTTAGCGGCATCTGTCCTGGTTGTCGCTGCTGTTGCCGCACACCTAGCTCCAATGCTAACTTATCTGCTGACTCAAGTTGGAACACTAGCTCGATGGTGTTAGCTAGCATCATGTCATTTGGCGCCATTAGCATCTGCACCAGCAGCCGTGGGTTGTTCATGTGCTTGGCCAATTGGTCCTGTACCATTTTGTCTTCTAAAAGCCCAAATCTGCACATGCAAGCTACATGACAAAGGTCTGCGACGAATTGCTGGGTGAACTCACCAATACCCTGTCACCACTAGTGGAATCTTATGCACCGCGCCAACATGTCCGGTGCAGCAAAGTAGCTAGCTAGCAGTTCCACAGCCCCAGGTTGTGAATCAATAGAGCTTGCTTTTGTACCTTGTCCAATTTGCCCAAATCCAGTGCTGTTATGTACGTCTCGAAAGCTTTGAGCCATTGTTGCCATGGAACAGGTGGCTCACCGGGGTATTTCAAAAATGACTTCAGTGGCCTCAGGCATGCCTCCATGGTTTAACTCTCATCGCCAAATGTTATGTCCACAAACCTGGCAATGACCAACGGAGGAGAGAGCTTTGCTGGAACTGAACTTTATTACAACAGATTGTTAAGAAACACAATTCAGGTTATCTGGGCACTGAGCCCCTATACTGTTGTATGTTGAGAGAGGCTGAAGATGGCCGGTTCTCCCCACTTATAGGCCGGCGTGATGACATCACCAGCCAACTGTGTCATCATGCCGCTACCTGTTATAAATCCCTTTATAACAGACTGGCGGGTCGCAGTTTATGAGGGGGCGAGCTGCATGCACCATCAGGGATGGGTACCAGTTGCCCATCCCTGATCTAAAGGCACACACAAGCATGCCATTTTAAAGGTGTTTTTCAGCTGATAGAATGATCATTATATTGCTGGGCTTATGAACGCCTGACCCTGGCTCTTTTCTCTGAAAAAAACTTTCTTATGTCCATGAGAATGATGGGTGGTGGGCAGCCCCCCCCACACACACACACACACGTGTCATTGTCTTAGAGTTATCATCCTTCATACATCTACCTGGCTTCTAGTTAGTGAACATGGTACATGATAATACATAAAAACAGTGACAGCTTGGCTTTAATATTTTGCTTATACCAAAACAACAACCGCTTCTATCTCTCAAATTCAAACAGCACACAGTGATTGACTGACAATGCAACATCTGCTACTAGCTGTCAATATGAAAAGTATCCAGGGCTTGACATTAACTTTTTTGCTCACCAGCCACTGTGGCTAGTGATTTTCCAGAGTTAATAGCCACTCAGCCTTTCCACTGGAAAATGATGTTTAATATGACTGAATTTGACTATTGCATGCTACAATTTACTTGAACTAAATTTACAACCTTTTTAAATGTAAATGGCCCTTATACTACATACATAAAAATAGAAACACTGTCTAATTATTTATGAACACCAGTTGATGGGTAAAGTGATCAATATAATCATATATAACAGTTGTCTGTGTGACTCAAAATATGTGTGCTCTGCTTATGCTTAGGTAATATAACCAATATACTACAATGGAAATATATTGCCAACTGTGTGGCTCATTACCTGCAAAAAGGGAGTGAAGCTCTGTCCCAGCACAGAGAATAACAACATCTTGTGATGTATGGGAGGAAACAGAGAACCGGCTGTGTTAAGGAGTGACCGAAACTCAGCCACTTTGACCTAGGATGAGGAACGACCTTCAGTTGTTACACCCTGTGCGAAGAACAGACTGCTTACTCCCACAGATCGCTGCAGCTGCCTTCGGATGATAATGCATCCTTGGACTCACATAAATATGACTGGGTCAGAGAGAGCAGAGTCAGTCAGACTTCACGCCCTGACAATATCTGTTGTTGTTAGGGAGAGAACATTTGACCCAGCGCTGTAATTGCTATATTCAGCTTGCTGGAATAAATACAGATCTTCCAATCAAAACCGATCTCTTCCTTGAAAACGAATCTGGGTGAACCATCTACACACATAGACAATTTTTGAGGGGTAGACTTAGGTGGTTCTTTCAATTTCGGGGCTCGTCGTGGAACAGGGGGAGATCGGATGATCTGGACCCATTCCAAATGGATTGACAATGGACCCACATCGCCGACTGACAACACCTAAGGCCGGCCTGAAAAAGAGGTAAGCAGACACCTGTTATATCAAAGTTCTGCTATTGACTATAACCAAAGTTTGTGTTGTCAAGCGGTTTGTGTGTGTGTCCTAGACTGAAGCGGTTGAATATAGTAGAGGTTTTTGCTGATTGCTTGCTTAAAAGACCGCTAGACCGTGGTTGTGAAAGGCCCCCGGCTCGAGTGAAAGTGCTGTACTTGGCCTGACTGACCGATCACAGTCTGACTGATTAGGCTGTGATAGCTTGGGACAGGAACGGAAAAAGACCCGGGAGGTGAAAGGCCCCCCGGCCAGGATGATATAGCAGCACATAGATATAGAAAGATCATTCAGCCCGACTATGGGTTCACAGACTGACTTAATTGGCCCGTGACTTGTGAGGACGGGAAGCTGGGTTGGATGCCCATAACCTTGACGAAGGTTGTAAATTCTGGGTTAGAGGCCCAGAGGAGGAGCGCCCGCCGAACGAGCTGGGTTGGATTCCTTCAATTCCGACGGGAGGAGAAAATTCTGGGTGAGGATGACCCAGAGGAGTAGCGCCCTCCGAACGCTTGCACAGGTTGGACGCCTTTGATTAAGACGTTAATGATAAACAGTGGGTGAGAGGCCTTGGGGAGTAGTGCCCCCAAAATACTATAATCATTGCTGCAATTGCTATTGGTTTTATATTTGTAAGGCTGTGAGTTTGAGTTAATACTGTGGTTAAAAAAAAAAAAAAAGGAACAAGACAGGGCACAGTCAGAGAAATGCAAAGGGGGGCCGAGCGGCAGGCTTGCTCTGCTGAAAAAAAAAAAAAGGAGGAAAACAGAGGACAGAGTTTGTGGAATGTGAAGGGAGGGGGAGAAGCGAGAGGAGCAGGAAGCTGCTGGCTTGCTTCAGAGAAAGGAAGGCGAGCAGCAGGTTGGTTTAACTAAAGAAAATATGAAAAAACAGTGGGATTGGACAGTGACTCAAATGATTAGCAGTACGAAACCAAAAGACAGAAAAGAGGTCAGGAAGGAGTGTGAGAAATTGTATCAGAAATTAACGGAAGAAGGCATTTTAAACCCAGATAAGGAGGACAGTTTAACTGAGATGTTAATGGATTTGGAACAAAAGAAGTTGGATGGAATTGAAGGACATGACAGTGACAGGATTTGTAGTAAAAAGGAAGCAAAAACAGAAAATTGAGGAAAGTGAACAAGAGCGCAGGCTGATTCACAATCTGGGTACATTTTCTGCTGTGGTAGATGGTGTGAAATTAAGAAATGCACACTTGGCACAGGAAAAAGAAAAAAAGCAGATAGTGGAAGTGGAGGCAAGGAGCAGTTTAGTACATGATTCAGGAGCGGTCAGCGCAGCTGGGGATGATATTAAAATAATGACTAAACGACTTCCGGTTATGGCTGCCACGTAGGACGGACGTGTCTCGCTCTGCTCTGCTCCTGGAAAAAAAAAATCGGCAAATAACTCTCTCATTTGGGACAGAACGTATCCCAGCATTTGGGCGAGGATATGTCGGCGAAGCCTAAGGCTGGAAAACCAGGAAAAGGAAAAAGCGAGCCGCCGAAACAGTCCAAATTAACGGACTTTCAGGTCTGTGACGCAGCAAACAAGGCTCCATATATGGCGGAGGAAGCTGGCGGCGGTGCGATTTCTGCGGGGAATGGCGCAGATGCGCTGATGGCTGCCATGAGTTCAATGAGAGCGGACTTTTCCTCTAGATTTGATGGGATTATGACAGCGCTGGAAGGAATAAGAAAGGAATTGGGTGACTGTGTAGAACGAACGGCGCAGATGGAGCTCCGTCTCGCTAGTGCTGAAGATGACGTCACCCGTCTTCAATTAAAGGTGCGCACTTTGGAAAAAAAAAAAAAATCTCTGGAAGATAATATTTTGGATTTGGAATCTCGGTCGAGACAGAATAACTTGAGGCTGGTGGGTCTTCCAGAGGAATCAGAAGGTCGGGACGTATGTTCCTTTCTGGAAAAGTGGATTCCGGAGGTGCTGGGCAGCGAGGAGTTGCAATCAGCAGTGGTTCTGGAAAAAGCACATCGTATTGGCCCACGGAGAGATAAGGGACCGCCGAGGACCTTAATTATGAAGTTTCTAAGCAACAGAGACAGGATGAAGATCTTCAACGCTGCACGTGCTAAAGGAGAGATTAAACACCAGGACCAGCAGGTGCGGTTCTACCCAGATTTGGCCACAGGAATCCAGCAATTGAGGAAGCAGTTTGATCCCGTACGTAAGGAGCTGCGCAACCTTGGGATTCGTCATGGTGTAATCTATCCTGCGAGACTGCTGACCACGTATGAGGGCAGAACCCACATCTTCAAGACCCCAGAGGAGGCGCAGGAGTTCATCAAGAAGATCAAAGAAGAAGAAGAGACTGGTGGGAGCTAAGCATGAACAAAATATAAGGTAGAATAACTAAGCATTTGCACAGGCATCTGACTGACTTGAAGTAAATAGTAAGTTTACAAAATATAGATTGTATTATATATTAAAAAAAAACAAAACAAAAACAAAACAAACAAAAAAAAAAACTAGGATGTACAAAGTTGGTAAAGATTTTGGAGTTAAGTTGGAAAACTACAGAGGAGAGTTAATGTTACGTCATTAAAAGCAGTAGAGTTAGGGTGATTGGGAGGATGAAGAAGGAGTGGCTTAGGCTGTTCCCCGTGGATGTGGAACAGTCGATGGCTATATCGGGAGACAGAATTTTTCTTTTGATTTTGGGGGGTTTGCCACAAGTGTGGGAAGGGGGAATTTGTTTGTGTGTAGTTTGTAGGATGAATGTTCAACCACTCATGTTTTTGCTTCTCTGTATGAGCATGTTTACACTGCAAGGTAATCCCAAACTCTCTATTGATCATGGACCAAAGTGTTAATCTTAATTTAACTTCATGGAATTGCAGAGGTCTACAAAATTTAAAAAAACTTAAACAAGTTATGAATAAAATAAAGGACATGGGTTCAAGAATTGTGTTTTTACAAGAAACTCATCTGATAGAGGAGGATGTTAAAAGAATTAGGAGTAGATGGCAGGGAAGTGTATTCACCTCTTCATTTTCATCCCGAGCCAGGGGAGTTATGACTCTCATACATAAATCAGTTCCTTTTCAAGTGAAAAATGTAATTGGAGACAAATTTGGAAGATATGTAATCATTCAAGGTTCTTTGCTATTAGAAAATATAAATCTTGTGAACTTATATGGTCCCAATATAGATGACCAGAAGTTCTTTGCTAATTTATTTCTCATCTTATCATCACTTACAGGGCAACATATAATAGCAGGGGATTTTAATTGTACATTGAATCCAGGTGTGGATAGATCAACAGGACTGGATTGTACGCACATTGGATGTAGGATGACTATTAATCATTTTATGAAAGAATTGAGATTGTTAGATATATGGAGAGAAATGAAACCACAAGTTAAAGCCTATTCTTGTTATTCCAGTACCTACAAGACATTCTCACGTATTGATTATTTTTTGATTTCCACAGAATTAAGGTCCAAGATTCAAAACTGCTTTTATGATAACATCGTGATCTCTGACCATGCACCCTGTTGTCTAATATATGTAGATAAAAAATTGATAAAGGAATCAGGTAGATGGCAATTTCAGCATAAATGGCTTCAGGATGAGGAATTTGTCAAGTATATAGAAAAACAGATAGACGAGTTCTTTGACATCAATACTACACAAACATCAGCATGTGTAAAGTGGGAGGCTTTCAAAGCTTTTATTAGGGGACATATTATTAGTTATACAGGATCAAAATCTAAGAAGACTCGAGAGGAGAGAGCTAAATTGGAACATAAAATAAAAAATCTTCAGGAAAAAGTGTATGCAGGAAGTGACCCAAGGTTGGAGAATGAATTACTGATTTTGAGAGCTGAATACGACAAAAAATCAGCGAATAGAGCTGCCTCGAGTCTTCTAAGATTGAAACAATCTTTTTATGAACAAGGTGAAAAATCAGGAAAATTATTAGCATGGCAGATTAAACAATTGGAAATTAAAACACCAATTACCAGTATTATAAGTAATGGACAGGTAGTTATAGATCCTTTAGAAATTAATAGAGCCTTTAGAGATTACTATGAAAAATTATATGATACCAAAAATGAACCTGAATTAACAAAACTAAATGGGTTTTTGAACGAACTATCTATACCGTGTATTCCAAATGAAAACAGGGAGATATTGGAGTCTAAAATTAGTCAAGAAGAAGTTGGGCTAGCCATTGATAATATGAAATCAGGAAAAAGTGCAGGACCAGATGGTCTTCCAGTTGACCTTTATAAAAAATTTAAGAATAAATTAATAAAACCTTTTTTGGAAATGGTTTTAGAAGCATTTCAAAATAATAATTTACCATCATACATAAATAATGCCTTAATTATACTGCTGCCAAAACCAGGTAAGCCCTCTAATAAATGTGAAAATATGAGACCAATAGGCCTATTAAACGCCGACCTTAAGATAATCTGTAAAATTTTAGCAAGACGAATACAAGAAATTTTACCAAATATTATTAATCGAGATCAGAATGGCTTTATAAAGGGTAGACAAGGCTTCCATAATGTAAGAAGACTATTTAATATTATTTATTTTAATAAAGAAGCACCGGATACAGCTCTCCTATCATTGGACGCCGAAAAGGCCTTTGATAGAGTTGAATGGCCCTTTCTTTTTGAAGTACTACAAAGGTTTGGACTTGGAAATAATTTCATAAAATGGGTTCAAATAATATACAATAATGCTACAGCAGAAATCCTAACAAATAACAATATTTCAAAACCAATAAAAATAAATAGAGGATGTCGACAAGGCTGTCCACTTTCACCTTTACTGTTTACTATGGCAATTGAACCTTTAGCGATAGCGATACGTTTACATTCACAAATATATGGAATTAAAGTTGGACCAACAGAACATAAAATCTCCCTGTACGCCGATGACATAATTTTGTTTATGTCGAATCTAAAAAAATCAATTCCAACCTTGTTGAATTTAATAAAGAATTTTGGGGAAATATCAGGATATAAAATAAATAAAACTAAATCTTCAATATTAATGCTAAATGAGACCCAGAGAAATTACCCAGCCCCTGAGGTAAATCAATTCAATGTTGTAAATCAGTTTAAATATTTAGGAATCCAAATTATGCCTAAGCTAGAATCAGTCGCCAGTGTCAACTATGAAGCCTTAATGTCAGATATCAGTGAGTTAACTCAGAGATGGATGTCACTACCAATGTCGATGATCGGGAGAATCAATATACTTAAAAGTAATATTTTACCTAAAATACTTTATTTATTTCAATACATTCCCTTATCACCACCTTTAGATCTATTCTCAAGAATAAAAAAAAAGTTAGTGGAATTTATATGGAACAACAGGAAGGCTAGATTACGTTTGTCTTTATTATATTTACCATTTGATCGTGGAGGTCTGAAATGTCCAAATTTTATGTTGTATTATTGGTCGGCACAACTGAGGTCTATGACATATTATTTTTCATCAAATGATCTCCCTCACTGGACTGAAATGGAATCATACAATTTACCTTTACCTCTTCCCATATTCATATACTCAGATTCGGCAAAAAAATTACAAAAACAAGTTAAAAATCCATTTGTAAAGCATATGATCAAAATATGGTGTGAAGCTAAAAACTATTTAAAAGAACCACAGTTATTGTCACAATTTAGTCCAATATGGGGTAATCAATATTTTAAACCAGGGAGAGCGGACGCTGTATTTAAAGTATGGAATTTAAAAGGGATACAAAAGATTCAGGATTTATATTTGCCAGGTGCAGACAACATAATGTCTTTTGAAGAGCTGAGGATCAAATTTAATCTCAATAGAACACATTTTTTTAAATATCTTCAACTTAGAAACTTTATTCGATCAAATCAAAATAAAGCTCTCACTCGACCTATTTATTCATCCTTGGAAAAAATGATGATGAAAGATAGTAAAAGAAAGGGTATTATTTCAGAGTTTTATAACTCATTGACACTATCTTCAAGTGAAAATTCACTGAAAAGATTAAACTACTGGAAAGAAGATCTGCAAATTGAAATTTCAGAGGAACAATGGGAATTGGCTTGTACAGAAGCTCAAACCAAATCAATAAATGCACGCCTTAAATTGATACATTTCAAATGGTTAATGCGGATGTATGTTACACCGGAGGAGTTAAATAGATATAACAAAAATATACCAGATACATGCACAAAATGCATGGAAAGTAAAGGAACCCTATTTCATTGTTTATGGGAATGTAGATTAATAAGAATGTTTTGGGAAGAGGTGAGGGTAACAATTGAAAAAATAATCTCAAAACAAATCATATTGAATCCTAAACTGTTTTTGTTGGGTCTGTACCCAGAAAAGCATAATTTTAATAAAAGTGAAAGAACATTCATAGACCTCAGTTTGCTTAATGCCAAAAAATGTATTGCACTATTATGGAAAAAGACTCATAGACCAGATGTGACTCAGTGGTTAAGACAGATGTTAACAAACCTTCCATTAGAAAGAATAACATATATACTGAAATCAAAGGAAATTGTGTTTGAGAATATATGGAGACCTTTTATTGATTATGTAAAAAATTTAAACATAACTCTTGAAGAAGAAGGTGAATGATGTGTGTGGACCTTGTAAATTCCAAACTGGTGAACATAATATGTATACTTATGTATTGGATTGTCTAGACTAAACAGAGGAGCATTGTTGAAGACTTGATTTTGTTGGTGGTTGTTGGTGTTTTTAGTGCATTTTTTTTTGTAGTACTTTAGTGTTAGTGTTTGATTGTTTGTATCATGTTTGTTAAAAAAAAAAAAAGAAAAGGTTCAATAAAGATATTGTGGAAAAAAAAATAATGACTAAACAGACAATGGAGAATAAAGAGGAAAACCTGGTTAAACAGCAACAGAGTGGACAAAATGAAGAGGGATCGGGACTGACAGCCCCTACGGTGCCGTCCCTCTACCCTGATTTGGCAGATTTAAAGGAGGAACGGCCGCCACCACCATATTATGTGAACCAAATGTCCTTAGTAAGAGTAAAAGAAGGGTTGGTGGAGATAGAACAGGTGACAACAAAGGAGGAACTTGAACAGCTGAAAGAATTGTTGGAGAGTAAGACAGAGGAAATGCAGGCAGACAGACATGAGATGGAAAGGCTAGAGGAAGAACTTAAAAAGCTGCGATTAGAAAAGACTGTGGGAGAACGGTTGCAGAGTGTAGAAGCCACTATAAGAGAATTGGAAAGGCAGACGAAAATGGATAGCAGCCAGTGGAGTGCAGGCAGTGTGAAACCAAGTGATTGGGAGGCAGATGATGAAGGTACAGTGTATTGAGAGATAAGCCACAGGGGTGTCAATGATGAGTGTGGTCACATGGGTGAGCACATAGACACTGAAGACATAAATCTTTTACCCCCGACAGTATTTGCCTCATCCACTCCCCACGGTCAAGATGATTTTAGGAATCGACAGTGGAGAGAAAGTGCTGATGCAATGACAGAAGCTCTCAGAAATATAAAAAATAATAGGAAGCAGAGACAGGAAGGTAGGGCACTGCAGGAGAATAAATCATACCAACTGATAGGGGAGGTTAGAATGACAGATGAGGATAGGAGAAAAACAGGAGACCAGGAGAAGGATATGCAAAGCAGGCCCTACAACTTCAGAGACAGAGACACATGTCGCAGGATTTGGGGTGATGAAGAATGTGATCCACACACAGGCCAGCGTTTAATAATAATAATAATGCATCAGATTTATATAGCGCTTTATCATAGACACTCAAAGACGCTTTACAAGTAGATACATTATTCATTCACTCCAGATAGACAATGGTAGTGGCAAGCTACTACTGTAGCCACAGCTGCCCTGGGGCAGGCTGACGGAAACGTGGCTGCCAATCCTCGCCAACAGCCTCTCCGGCCACCACCGAACATTTAAACATTTTTTACACATTCATACCCAGTGTTATGGGCACTGGAGGCAATGCGGGTGAAGTGTCTTGCCCAGGGACACAACGGCAGGATATCTGGGGAGATTCGAACCGCCAACCATTGGGTTATTAGACGACCTGCTCTACCTCCTGAGCCTCCTGAGCCACTGCCGTTTAAATGACACAGATAGACGTATAACACAAACCAGAGAGCGTCGCACTTACACTCAGGCCCCATTGGTGATGAGAAGTAGAGGCAGGACATATCAGCCATTTTCATGGACAGACATAAATGGCATTTCAGAAAAGATGCCCCCGCCCTGTGAGGGTGGAGGTCAGCCTTGACTTTTTCAATTAAATCAGGAGAGAGTCCAATGGCGTTTGTAAGCAGATGCAAAATGGAATGGACAGCAGCTGCAGGATCACATCCTAATACATCTGAGTTTCACAGAGACATGTTTAGGCAGGCAGTGTTGAAAGGAGTGCCTCAAGTAGTGAGAGAGGCTATGGAAAGCAACCCAGATATTCCAAGCAGCACTGTGGAAATGTGGGAAAGACACTTTACACATCATATGCGTAAAGAGCAGGAGAAGGCAGAAAAAGAAAAAGCAGACAAAGATAGTCAGGAAATGCAACTATTAAAATTATGGTTAGACAAGGCAAGAAGAGAGGTAAATGAGGCAAAGAGACAAGTTAAACCTGCCAAGCAGTTGGTACAGCAGGCTCCGGAAACCCCTCCAGGGCCAATGCCAACGCCACCACCGGGTCTGGCAGTTTTACCTGCCCCAGTGTACCCAACACCCCCTGTTTGGCCATCCCAGACACAATATTATCGGGGTGGAACAGGGGGATCAAATTATTATAAAGGGGCTCCGCGTGGAGGAAGGCGAGGCAGGGGAAGTCCAGGTAGAAGGGCTGTGGTTACCTATGCTTGCCATGGGTGTGCTCAGATTGGTCATTGGAAGAAGGATTGCCCGACTAATCCCTTTCCACCACCCTTTACTCCATCATCACAAATGCCACAAGCAAGGGGAGGTCATCAGGTGCCATATGCAGCGGCAGCTCCATCTGTTGGACAATATCCAGCATACACCTCAAGTGTGGGGGAAGTGTACCTCACACAATATGAGGAGGAACAATGATGGGGCCCACAGAGAAAAAGTAATGTGGGAATGGCAGACCCCATGGTTACTATGAAGGTTATGGATTGTGACCTGCCTTTTCTGGTTGATACGGGGGCAACCTATTCAACTTTGAACTGTGACATTGATCCTGCACTGTTGTCATCTAAAGCTGTGGAGGTGACTGGTTTCTCTGGGGTACCTGAAAGACTGCCTGTGACAAAGCCTTTGAACACTGGTATTGCTGGTCAAACTGTGAAACAACATTATGCCTGCTCAAAAAATTCTCCAACCAATTTGATGGGGAGAGACCTGCTGATTAAATTGGGGGCATCGGTACTGTGCTCGGCCAATGGAGTCATCCTATCATTCCCCAATGGTGCTGCAATGAACTGCTCACTGCAAGGACTGTCATTGCATAGACAAATGTTGTTGAAACCTGATGTGACGCCACAAGCGCCAAACACCTGGGCAGACATTTATTGGGGCCTTCTATCACCTGACTCACACAAAAAGACAGGCTTGCTGCCAGTATTTGTGGCCTGGAAGCCTTGGATTTCTCTTCTTGCACCCTGCACACCTCCCGTTGACCCCCTACATGTCACCTTGTATTATGACAGAAACTCAGATGATGTCTATTATGACAGATTTTCCTCCCAACTGGATGGTCACCAGTGGACCATACAGTCTCAGTTTTTGTATGTAGGACAGGAGGGTGTGGCCGGGGATGCTGTATTAACTCCGGAGCAGTTACAGTGGTATGAAATGTCAGAAGAATCAGCACCACATATCACTTTGCTCATACATGCTAATCACCAGGCAAAAGAGTTAGGACCTATGGTTAAAGCATTAGCCACAGCCACTGATTGGCAGATGACACAAATACCAAAAGTAGAATACTCTGCAAAATATCAGGCCTATCGCATCCCAGTTAATACAACTGATGAGCTCCTGCTGGAACACAGACAGATTGAGAGAGATCGTTGCAGGGAGTGCAGTGATCATGAATCAGCAGCAGACATGTTAGATTCACTGCCAGCAAATTTATGGTCACATGGACCCACAGATGTTGGTAAATGTGTTAACATCTCTCCCATTTCATTTCAGATAATGACAGGAGAACCCGTTTGGCAACGTCAGTATGCTCATAAGCCTGCAGCAGAGGAGGGCATTGCTGACACCACTGAAGGGCTGTTTCGGGCAGGGGTGTTAGAAAATTCTCACTCTGCCTGGAACACCCCTATTCTCCCAGTGGAAAAGTAGAAAACTAACTAACTAACTAACTAACTAACCTGCACTTATATAGCGCTTTTCTAGTCACAAAGACCACTCAAAGCGCTTTCATTAATACTAACCCTCTATTCTAAGGGCCTATAGGAAACAGATATCTAGGGACAATTTAGAACAGCCAATTAACCTAACATGCATGTTTTTGGCATGTGGGAGGAAACCGGAGAAATCCCGGAGTAAACCCACGCAACACGGGGAGAACATGCAAACTCCACACAGATCACTGTTGGTCGGGGGCTGGGATCGAACCCACGATCCCACAATCCCCACAATCCCCCGGCCAAGGGTAAACTGTGCTGCCGCAGTGCTAACCACTGCGCCACCGTGCAGCCCTTACAGAATGGGCTGCACGGTGGGAAATACAGAATGGCACACGATTTGAGGAAACTTAATTGCCGAGTCTCCACCCCCACAGTGCCGGTGCTAAATCCATACACTGCTTTATCTGCCCTCACACCACAACATTCATGGTTTACATGTATTGATTTGGCTAATGCATTTTTCTGTCTCCCCTTAGCAGAAGAGTGCAGAGATTTGTTCTCATTCACCTACAGGGGCACACAGCTGCGCTACACCAGAGTTCCACAGGGCTTTATTTTGTCACTGGGCATTTTCAACCAGGTTCTTAAGGAATAGCTACAGGGCTGCCCTCTTCCACCAGGCATAGTTCTGGTACAGTATGTTGATGACATTTTGATAGCAGCACCACATCCTGACAGTTGTCTGGAAGCTACAAAGAGCGTGTTGTTGAGATTGTTTGAATGTGGGTTCAAAGTGTCTAGGCAAAAACTACAGTGTGCTAGGCGCTATGTTTCTTTTCTGGGACGTGTTATTACACCCACAGGGTCTGGCCTGTCATCATCACACAGAGATTCCATCCTCCACCACCCCAAACCGTGCACTGTGAAAGACATGTTATCCTTTTTGGGTTTAACAGGTTTCAGTAGACATTACATCCCACAATACAGAGAGCGTACAACACCATTGCGTGCCCTGGTTAATGAACAAGGCATGAGAAATCTTGCTGCACAGTTAATGTGGACACAGGAAGCTGAGGAATCATTTATTGCTCTAAAAAATGAACTCTCACATGCAGCTGATTTGGCAGTACCCGACTACAACAGGCATTTCTATTTGGATGTTTCTGAAGCAGAACACATAGTAAATGGTGTTTTGTTTCAGAAAAAAGGGGGAGAGAGAAAGATACTCCTCTATGTCAGCATAATATTAGACCCAATGGAAAAAAGGCAACCAGCATGCGCACGTCATGCTGCAGGAGTGGCAAAAATTTTGCAAAAAACAGCTCATGTGGTAATGGGACATCCGTTGACTGTCTTCACCACACACAGTGTGATGGCATATGTGAACTCAGCAGCATTCACTATGACCACTTAGACAGACAAGGATGGAAAAAATCCTATCAGCACCACACATTATATTCACACATGAAGGAATAAACATGGCAGATCAGATGTTGGATGGACAACCACATGAATGTGAAAAGAGGAATCAGAGAAAATGTGCTACATGAAGCACATGGGTTAGCACATGTAGGAGCTAAACAAATGAACAGGCATTTGAGTCACTGGTAGCACCCATTCCTCCCAGATATGATTCGAAATTTTGTAAAAAGTTGCACCATATGTGTTTCTCACAACCCAAAACCAACAGTGAAAATTCATCAAGGTCATTTTCCACTGCCGACATTGCCAGGTCAGGAGATAATCATAAGATTACACTGACATGGTTGAAAGAATCAGGGGATACAGATATCTCCTAGTGGCAGTGGATACATTTACAGGATGGCCAGAAGCTTATCCTGCAAAGAAAGAAGACAGTAAGACAGTAATTAAATTTTTGATAAATCAGCACATCCCTACTCACGGGTTTCCCAAGAGAATTAGATCAGACAATGGGACACATTTCAAAAATCAAGACCTACAAAAAGTGGAAAAAGTGTTAGGTCTGAAGCATTCGTTTGGAACGGTGTATCATCCTCAATCTCAGGGCAAGGTTGAGAGAATGAATCAAAATATTAAGGTAAAGCTTGCTAAAATCTGTAGCCAGACAGGAATGAACTGGTTAGATGCTTTGCCTATTGCCCTTTTGACTGTTAGAAGTTCTGTTAACAGCACAACAGGTTTCACTCCCTATGAACTTTTAACAGGTCGTCAGTTTCCGGGACCGGGTGCTGGATTGCAGCTGTGTGAGGAAGAAAGGCCCAAGATGGGCTACAAACCATTCTATGACCAACTAAGAGCTCTTGTGTCAGCTTTCTCACAACAGGTGCAGGAGAAAAAGAAGCCAGGAGGTGATTTGACTCCCACGCAACCAAACACGACAGAGTGGGTCCTCCTGAAGTGCATGAAAAGGAAGTGGTCAGAACCAAGGTGGACAGGACCATTTCAAGTGGTGGAAAGAACTTCACACGCAGTGAGGTTAAAAGGTAAAGGGGACACATGGTATCACTGGAGCATGTGCACACCCGCTGAGGAACCAGGAAGAACATTGGATAACATCAGAAAGGACTTAAAGGACAGTAACCAGTTACTTTTTATATGATAAGAGTGTTTTGTAGTCATTTATTGCTTAGGGGTTTTATCATTTGCTTGCTAATAAGTATCATAATCATTATATAATCAGTAATTAGTGAACTGTGTAATTGTGTGACTGTGTGTACAAAACAGGAAAATGGAGAGACTCCGGGAACAGAGAAAGAAGAAATGGATGATAGCTTGTATGGTCTTATGGGCCTTAGCAGCAACAGCAGCTACAGTGGTCATAATACTGACTCTATTTGGGGTGATTGGAAATGAATCTAGGATTAGAAAAACAAGGGAGGTTCCTGATCCATATGGGTCATCAGAGTGTCTAAAAGTGTATGGGGGAATTCAATTACTGCCCTATAAGAATGTAGACAGAATTAATTATGTTCATTACAATACCCTGCAGTTAGCCAACCTGACCAGAGATGCAGTGAAGGCCTAGCAGAGCAATTAGCAGCTACATCATTGATGGCTTTTCGAAACAGGATGGCCTTAGATGCCTTGTTAGCTGAAAAAGGGGGCAAGTGCGCCATGATTGAAGGCCACTTCCCGAACAATACCGCCCCCAACAGGTCAGTAATGAAAGCTTTAGAAGGTTTAAGGAGTCTCTCCAAGGAAATGCATGAGGCCTCCGGCATAAATAATCCCCTGGATGGATGGCTGGAGAAGATGTTTGGAAAATGGAAAAATGTGATTGTCTCTATAATCATATCCATTGTGAGTGTCATCGTTATCTTTGCTTTTTGTGGATGCTGTTGTATACCTTGTATCAGATCTCTTTGCCTCAGGGTCATCACCACTGCTGTGGAAAGCAAACAACCCCCTCCATATCAAATGCCATTATTAAGAACTGATGGATCAATTGAGAATGGAATGGAATTGGATAAGGATGATGATGATGAGGAGGAGGACTGTGACGTGGCTTTGAGAGCCTAAAGGGTTTGAAGTATAGGTCTCATTATAGATGAGACCAAAAGGGGGAAACTGATGGGTAAAGTGATTGTGATGGGTAAAGGATTGTGATTGTGATGGGTAAAGGTCGTTAGTGACCTTTTAGCGAAGGTCACTAACGACCTCCTCATTGCATCTGAAAATGGACTGGTTTCTGTACTTGTCTTTTTAGACCTTAGTGCAGCTTTTGATACTATCGATCATAATATTCTACTTGATAGATTAGAACACTATGTTGGACTTAATGGAACTTCGTTGCAGTGGTTTAGATCTTATTTATCTGATAGGTTCCAGTTTGTTCATGTAAATAATGAGTTTTCTTTCAACTCAAAGCTTAGTCATGGAGTTCCACAGGGATCTGTGCTAAGCCCTACTCTTTTTAGTTTATATATGCTTCCGTTAGGCAACATTATTAGAAAGCACAGTATACATTTTCATTGTTATGCAGATGACACACAGTTATACCTGTCAGTGAAGCCAGATGATAGTAATCAATTAGCCAAGTTAGAAGCTTGTCTTAAGGAAATCAAAGCTTGGATGACTTGTAATTTCCTGCTATTAAATTCAGATAAGACTGAAGTCATTCTTGTTGGTCCAAAAAACCTTAGAAATACCTTTCCAAGTCAAACTTTCAGTTTGGATGCAGTTACTCTTTCTGTTAATAGCTCTGTGAGGAACCTTGGAATTATTTTTGATCAAGATCTGTCCTTCAATTCACATATTAAATTTGTTTCTAAGACTGCCTTCTATCATTTGCGTAATATTGCCAAGATTAGGAGCATCTTGTCTCAGAGTGATGCTGAGAAACTGATCCACGCTTTTGTAAGCTCTAGATTAGATTATTGTAATTCTTTATTATCAGGCTGTCCTAAAACATCTTTAAAAAGTCTTCAGCTGATCCAAAATGCTGCAGCAAGAGTTTTAACAGGTACTAGAAAGAGAGATCATATGTCTCCGGTTCTGGCCTCCCTTCATTGGCTTCCCATAGAGTTTAGAATTAAGTTTAAAATCCTTCTTCTTACTTACAAAGCTCTAAACAATCAGGCTCCTTTATATTTAAAAGATCTGATACTACCGTATTATCCTAACAGAGCACTACGCTCCCAAAATGCAGGATTACTTGTAATACCTAGAATCTCCAAAAGTACAATGGGAGGCAGAGCCTTCAGTTATCAAGCTCCTCTCCTGTGGAACCAGCTGCCAATCTGGATTCGGGAGTCAGACTCGATCTCTGTTTTTAAGAATAGGGCTACAACCTACCTTTTTGATATAGCCTACAATTAGGGAGGGATCATGTGTTTCTGAACCCTCCCTTAGTTATGCTGCTAATAGGTTTAGTCAGCCGGGGGACCTCCAGTAATGCACTGGGCCTCACTCCTTTCCTCACTCTCAATGAAATAATTTTTTTTTTGCTGGTCATGAACATTTGTTTGTTCTCTCCCATAGATTGAGTCCCCATCATGCTGTTTGCTCTCTACATGTCTGTTCTTTTCATCTTCTCTATCCCCTCACCCCCCAGCCAGTCGCAGCAGATGACTGCCCCTCCCTGAGCCTGGTTCTGCTGGAGGTTTCTTCCTGTTAAAAGGGAGTTTTTCCTCTCCACCGTCGCCAAGTGCTTGCTCACAGGGGATCGCCTGATTGCTGGGGTCTTTCTGCAACTGTGGGGGTTCCCCCTACAGTTGATAGTGCTATGAGATGACTGTTGTTGTGAAATGGCGCTATATAAATAAAGTTGAATTGAATTGAATAATCATATATAACAGTTGTCTGTGTGACTCAAAATATGTGTGCTCTGCTTATGCTTAGGTAATATAACCAATATACCACAATGGAAATACATTGCCAACTGTGTGGCTCATTACCTGCAAAAAGGGAGTGAAGCTCTGTCCCAGCACAGAGGATAACAACATCTTGTGATGTATGGGAGGAAACAGGGAACCGGCTGTGTTAAGGAGTGACCGAAACTCAGCCACTTTGACCTAGGATGAGGAACGACCTTCAGTTGTTACACCCTGTGTGAGGAACGGACTGCTTGCTCCCATGGACCACTGCAGCTGCCTTCGGCTGATAATGCATGCTTGGACTCACATAAACATGACTGGGTCAGGGAGAGCAGAGTCATTCAGACTTCACGCCCTGACAATATCTGTTGTTGTTAGGGAGAGAACATTTGACCCAGCGCTGTAATTGCTATATTCAACTTGCTTGAATAAATACAGATCTTCCAATCAAAACTGATCTCTTCCTTGAAAACGAATCTGGGTGAACCATCTACACACATAGACAATTTTTGAGGGGTAGACTTAGGTGGTTCTTTCACAGTAAATACTAAAAAACAGTGGAGAAAAATGTTTACAATGTGAGAGTGAAGTACAGGTAGATTTGAGGTCCATCCCAATTCTCATTTGTACCTTCCCTCCACCCCGTGACCCTTTAGGGCTGAAAATGACCCATATCAATTGGGACATCCCTTCAGGCTGCACTATGTCATTAGTAGTTGCTGATGGATTGAACTTAAATGGACACTACCTGTTTTCACCAGAAAAAAAGAATAGAAAGAATAGAAAACTGATGAGGAAAAAAGTTTCATCTTAAGAAGAAAAACATCTCAAATTTACAAGAACAATTTTAGTCAGTAAAAAAAAGTCAGAAATTTACTAGAAAGAAAGCTGTGAATTCACTGAGAAAAATTTGGACGCCCTGCCAGACAGATTTTGGCCCGCCACCACATGCTTAACACCCCTGGACCAGCCCATTAAAAATACATATTTAGAGGGTAAAGGGCTATTGTAGAGACTTGGGTGAGTCAGCTCAGATAGCGTCTCAGTCAGGATGCAGAGGGTAAACAGAAGAGGACAATAGTCAGGGAATCATGAGGAGTTGGCAGGAAGAAGGAGTCGGGGGGGTTTAAGGGTGAATGTATTGTGATGTTAAATGTCATGCAGTGTGATGTGAAATGTCATGCAGATGTGAGATGAGCGGCTGGGATAAAAGGAGAAACCGTGCTTGGTTGTATCATGCTTTTTCTGTGTATGACTGATGAGAGAGTGTAATAAACGTCGTCTGCTCGTAAACCTGCCTCCTCATTTCACACTCTCCACACTGGTGACCCTGGACAAATTATGGAACACGAGGCAAGAACCCCGGACGGCCCGGACGGGAAGCCCCAGCAACGCAGCAAGCATCCCACAGACGGCCCAGACGGGAGCCCCAGCAACGCGTGCGCTGTTTCAGTCAAGCTACCGGACTTTTGGCAGCACAACCCATGCTCTTGGTTCCACCACACCGAGGCCCAGTTCGCCCTCCAGGGAATAACGGCAGACGACACCAAGTTTTACTACGTGGTCGCAGTGCTGGACGCTCACACAGCTCAGCAGGTAGCGAGCCTGCTCGACCAGCCCCCAGCCCACAACAGATGCGAGGCTCTCAAGGCTGCGCTGACCTGGTGCTACACGCTCTCGGACTGTGAGAGAGCAGAGAGGCTCCTGAGGCGTTCCGAGTTAGGAGATGGTTCGGCTGTCGATCTGATGGAGAAGATGTTGGCATTAATGGGCACGGGCGACGGGCATTTTCTGTTTGCCCACCTTTTCCTCCGGAACCTTCCAACAGAGGCGAGAGCGGTTCTGGCCAATTCGCCGTTGCTGGCCGCGCGTGACTACCGTGCGCTAGCCCAGGAGGCAGACCGGATCATCCTCACCACCAGAGCGCTCACAGTCAACGCGACGGCATCGGAACCCAGCGAGATGACCAGAGGAGGCGAGGAGCCACCGACGGTAGCGGCAGCGGGGGCCAAGGAGCGCCAGAGAGACACGCTCTGCTTCTACCACCGCCGCTTCGGAGAGAACGCACGCAGATGTGCACCATCGTGCCAATTCAAGCGCTCGGGAAACGCCAAGGCCAGTAGTCGGTAGCAGCTGCGACCTCCGGCAAAGAGAACAAGCTGCTCTACGTGACGGACTCGTACTCAGGGAGGCATTTCCTCGTAGACACCGGAGCCCAGAAGAGCATCATCCTGCCGACCCACGCCGACCGGCTGGCAGGACCTAGCGGCCCCTGGCTGGTGGCAGTAAACAGCTCGAACATTAAGACCTTTGGTGAGAGAACACTGGCTTTATCTCTACACGGCCGTACATACGAGTGGACTTTTGTCATAGCAGCAGTGAGTTTCCCAATCCTGGGAGCTGATTTTCTGTGTGCACATGGTTTACTAGTTGATGTCGCTAACAGGCGCCTGGTTAATGCACTGTCCTTTGACTCTCTCCCCTGTACAGCTCGAGGGGCCGGGCCAGTAACACAAGTCAACGTCACAGCTCCAGGCGGTAAGTTCCACACACTGCTCACTCAGTTCCCAGCACTCACGGTCCCGACGTTTTCGGCAGCCATCGCTAAACACAGGGTGGAGCACTTTATAACCACCACTGGGCCACCCATTTTCTCATGACCTCGGCACTTGGATGCAGCTAAACTGGCCATAGCGTGTGAGGAGTTTGCTAACCTGGAAAGGTTGGGCATCATCAGGCGTTCGAACAGCCCATGGGCATCCCCGCTACACATGGTCCCTAAGGCTGAGGGGTCGTGGCGACCGTGCGGTGATTTTCGCAGATTGAATAACACCACAGCACACGACCGCTAACCGATTCCCCACATTCAGGATTTTTCTGTTCACCTCGCCAGAGCACGCATTTTTCCTAAAATAGACCTGGTCCGCGGTTACCACCAGGTCCCAGTGTGCACGGAGGACGTACCCAAAACAGCGGTAATAACTCCGTTCCGCTTGTTTGAGTTTCTGCGCATGCCTTTCAGATTAAAAGGAGCAGCACAGACGTTCCAGCGCATGATGGATGCGGTGCTGCGCGATCTCCCGTTTGTGTTTGTCTATCTGGATGATATCCTGGTGGCCAGTGCGTCCGAAGACGAACACGTAACCCACCTCAGGACGGTTTTCCAGAGGTTGGAGGAGCACGGGTTAATAATCAACCTGGCGAAGTGCCAGTTCGGCGTGACGGGGATTGATTTTTTTGGGGCAACTCATCTCACCGGAGGGAGCGATACCCTTGCCCGACAAAGTGCGCGCCGTGGCAAACTTTCCCCAGCCTTAGACAGTCAGGGCGCTGCAAGAATTTTGGGGGATGGTTAACTTTTATAACTGGTTCCTCCCCCGCGCAGCTCAACTCATGCAGCCATTGTACGCCGCGCTCAAGAGACGGAAACCCGCGGATGGGGTCGAATGGACTCCGGAGTGAGAGCAGGCATTCTCTGAGGTTAAAGCAGCCCTGGCAAATGCCGCACTGTTGGCACACCCAGACCCGGCGGCTCGGATAGCGCTCACTACCGACGCCTTGGACGTGGCCATAGGGGCCGTTGTGGAGCAACGTATCACCGGTTCTTGGCAGCCACTCGCTTTTTTCAGCAGGGCTTTGCGCGACAGTGAGTGTAAATACAGCGTGTTCGACAGGGAGTTGCTGGCTCTCCACCTGGCCATATGCCACTTCCAGTTCTGGCTGGAAGAGCGCAGCTTCACCGCGTTTGTGGACCACAAGCCGCTGACGTTCGCGATGGCCAAGGTTTCGGAACCATGGTTGGGCCGGCAGCAGAGACAGCTGGCCACGATCTCAGAGTTTACGACCGATATTCAGCATGTGTCGGGTAAACTGAATGTGGTGGCGGACTGCCTCTCGCGCGCGGTAGTGGCCCCGGTCTGCGTAGGGATAGATTATACAGCCATGGCCGCAGAGCAGATTGGCGATACGGACGTGCGCGCACTCCAGTCTGGACCAACAGGGTTAAGGCTGGAGAGCACAGTACTGCAAGACAGCAAGCCCCCCCAATCTGCGACGTCTCCACGGGATGCCCGCGCCCAGTAGTTCCGGTCACGTGGTGCCACCGTGTGTTTGAGTCAGTTCACGCTCTGGTGCACCCAGCAGTGTGCGCGTCAGTCAAAATGGTGGGAGCGAAGTTCGTGCGACCAGGCCTGCGCAAATAAGTGAAAGGGTGGGCTGCAGCCTGCGTAGCGTACCAATGAGCCAAAGTGCACAGACACACGAAGGCCCCTTTGGAGCCGTTTAGTATACTGGCTAAAAGATTCGACCATGTTCACGTGGACCTCGTGGGCCCCCTCCTGCCATCGCAGGGGTGATGGCGGGAGGGGGGGGGTCACAGGGGGTCACAGGGGGTCACAGGGGTCACCTTCTGACAGTGGTGGACCGCACCACACGCTGGCCAGAAGCAGTCCCGCTGGCGGCAACCACGTCCGTGGATGTGGCGCGCGCTTTTTTGTCAACATGGGTGGCGCGTTTTGGAATCCCGTCGGACATCACGTCCGATAGGGGCCCTCAGTTTGTTTCCGACCTTTGGTCCACGATGGCCCACAGCCTGGGTGTTGCAATTCATCGCACAACCGTGTACAACCCACAGGCCAATGGGTTATGCAAGCGTTTTTATAGGTCACTGAAAGCAGCACTCAGGGCTTCGTTGACGGATGCAAATTGGGTAGACCGGTTGCCGTGGGTTTTATTGGGGTTGCGTTCTGCACCAAAAGAGGATTTGGAGGCTTTCCCGGCAGAGCTGGTTTTTTCTCAGCCACTGCAGCTGCCCAGGGAATTTTTGCCAGATAATCCCGCGCCGGACAACTGCCCGTCTCAGCGTTTGCAGCATAGTGCAGACACAGGCACGCTGCCCGGCCTGGCCCACCACTGTTTTCCACGTGTTTTCGTGCCAAAAACTTTGAAGAACGCGGAGTTCATGTTCGTCAGGCACGATGCCCACCGCCCTCCATTGCACCCACCCTACGATGGCCCGTTCAGAGTGCTGGAAACAGGGGACAAACATTTTTTGTTACACTTGGGGGGTCGTAGGGAGAAAATATGCATAGACAGACTTAAGCCCGCCTTTGTAGTGGTGGACGAGCAAGTGCTGCTGGCTCGGGCCCCTCGGCGTGGAAGACCCCCACTGAGAACTCCCCAGGCAAATGATTCACCAGGACAGCCACACGGGCAAAGCGGAGTTCCCCCCCCTCGCCATGGCCCACCCGCAGTCAGACACACTTCCAGCAGCACCCCCGCTGGCACAGAAACCCCCGTTACAGCAGATATGGGAGGAGACTGAAGCCCAAAAGGCGTGAGGACTGAAACTCTGTCTGGGGGGGGGGGGGGTGTAGAGACTTGGGTGAGTCAGCTCAGACAGCGTCTCAGTCAGGATGCAGAGGGTAAACAGAGGAGGACAACAGTCAGGGAGATCATGGGGAGTTGGCAGGAAGAAGGGGTTTAAGGGTGAATGTACTGTGATGTGAAATGTCATGCAGATGTGAGATGAGCGGTTGGGATAAAAGGAGAAACCGTGCTTGGTTGTATCATGCTTTTTCTGTGTATGACTGATGAGAAAGTGTAATAAACGTCATCTGCTCGTAAACCTGCCTCCTCATTTCACACTCTCCACACTATCCACACCAAACATGATAACTATAAAATTATAGTTTTAAAAATCATTCTCCCTCCTCACCAATTAACGATATCACCTTAACAGCAGAGCCATGAGCTGCACACTTCACACCAGCTTCATCCCGCCACATATATGTTTGTCCTGTTGCAGGATGAGACTGTTTATGCCACTGCTGCAATCAGTAATCTTAAATGATTTTTTTTTTTTTTAACTAGACCAGTATCTTGGGCAAAAAAAGCAAAAAGAGTGTGGAATTATTCACCTGATTTTTCTCTTAACTCCAGGATTCGGACTTCCACAGGTAGGATGAAGTGAGCACACAGCGCAAAGCGGAATCACATTGCAAGTAATCAATAATAGGATAATAATAATAATAATAATAATAATAATAATAATAATAATAAATAATTTCAGCTTGGATGCATAGCTGCTTTATGCATCCAAATACAGTCTATGATCACTTCTTCTCCTCATCCACCCACTGCACACTCAGATCCTAATAAATGCCCCCAGCCACCGTCATTTATTTCAGCGCTGCTGTCAAAACAGGTAACAGTGATGGTCAGATGCTGTTTGATTGGCTGAAAGTGTTTTTATCGTCAATAAAGTTCGGAGTTGTGCTTTCCTAGTCTCACATTGCAGTTACTTACTGGATCCATCAGACACCTCTCAGTGTGTGTGCGTTGCAGTCAGGTGGAGCTCCAGCAGCGCTGCTGACACAGGAGAGAGAAAGTGTGAGGAGGGATCATACCATTTGCATGGTGGGGCTGTTTTCATTTTCATTTTTAAAAAGTTTAAACCAGAAACCACTGCATATGTTTTGGATGTTTTTTCAGTTTGTCAAAAAATGAACTAAAATTTTTTAATCACAACTTTTCTCACTCCAGTTTATAGGGGTGCTGAGTTTAAATTTAAGGGTGCTACAGCACCCCTAAAAAAGGCCAACTGCCACCCATGGCACAGAGCAATAGCTAAAACCCTCTGTCCCTTATTTGGCTGTGAGAGAGTTGGCAACCCTAGGTGTGGTGAATGAATGAATGAATGAATGAATGAATGAATGAATGAAGGAGGGCTTTATTTTGGACATGTGAAACAAAATAAAGGCCATAACAAAATCACAATATTCAAATCAATAAATACCATACAGTACATACACAACATATCCGAAAAGGAGTAGGAAGAAGAAAATGCTTTTTTAATCCTACCCCTTCTCCATCATTTAGTGTTCATCATCAGCTACACCCATAAACATATAGATGCACATACACATACGTATACTGTATTTGTAAGAAAATATCATAAATAAACAAATAAATCTATGAAAACACCTGATGATTGTCAGAGTCCTTCATCCTCCTCGCTGTACCTCGTGGAAGACCATGTTTCTGTACAGCTTTTTAAATTGGCTCATGCTTGGACAGTGCTTGAGCTCCACACTTAATCTGTTCCACAACTTCGCTGCACATATGGAAATACAAAATGATTTTAACGTTGTACGAATTTTAAGATGTTTTAGTTTTAACTCTTCCCTCAAATTATATCCTCCATCTCTATTAAAAAACAATTTTTGAATATTTCCAGGAAGTCCTTTGTTTATTGCTTTATAAATTATTTGTGCTGTTTGGAAATGAACCGAATCAGTGAATTTTGAAAATTTAGATTTTAAGAAGAGTGAATTTGTGTGATCTCTATTGCCAGTTTTATGAATTATCCTTTGTAGCAGAGTCAATAAAAGCATTCCTACTTGTCTTGCCAAGTGGGTTGACCCTCTTGGCAACACAGGTAGAGTGCTGGCCTTTGGAGCTAGAGCTTGTGGGGTCAAACCCCCGGTTGGACATCGCTAGTTGGGGCTTAACTGCCCATCCACCTTGGCTACACTTGGCACTGTGAGCAGGATTTATTGGTGGCGTATTAGTTCCATTCTCCATATCCCGCTAGTGTCAGAAGGCGGCCATGGAGCCTGAAAGCTTAAATGCACATCTGACATCGGAGTGATGTCAAAAATCTGGAGGGAAATATGTAGCAGAATCAATAAAAGCATTCCCATTTGGTCGACCCTCTTGGCGACACAGGTAGAGTGCTGGACTTTAATAGTGTATAGGCCCACCGGCATGTGGACACGCCTTCACACTCACCTAACCAGTCTCCAGCTATGGGTAAATAGTAGTCCTAGGTATGACTTAAAAGTATCGATCTGTTGCACTGGCAACACTGGCAGCAGGGTGTGGCAGCTGCCCTCATGGCACACTCCTGATGATGGACGTCCTGGCATGAAGCAGCTTTCTGGCAAGTGGACGAATCCCAATACCGGTGATCAACGGTCGGCAGAGACCAGACAAGTAAGTTGCCAATGCAGGGCAGCCCTATGATGCTTCAATTGTCGTGCTCTGCACGCCACTGGATCCAGGCATCAGGAGGGCCCAGAGGTGGATGTTTGTCCTGGGCAAGCACTCATCCACTAATACCTGCCCTGGCGTTTGCAACATCTTTAATTCTCACTGCAACGAAGAGCTACCTCCGCATGTGTGGAGAAAGGAGAGATCGATATCATCACTATCATCGCATGCGACAGGGAGGGCCATTTATAAGTTCAATGATAATTTATTTCTGTTGGACCACCTTTTTAATTTGCACATTTCAGATATGATAATCTCTAGTAGCTCCTGTAAATCACCCCCAGAACAAAAATAGTTGTGTCATCAGCAAATAGCACTAGTTTTAGTATATTTGATATTTTGAGAATGCCATTTATATGTATTATAAATAGCTTTGGATCCAATACTAACCCCTGTGGGACGCCACAAAGAATGTCCAAGCATGGCAACTTCACATATTGTTTTCTGTCCCTTAAGTAACTTTTCACCCAATGCAATACTGTACTTGAACCTCATTGATGCTAAGTCTCTCACTGTCAAGAGGGATAAATGGAAGGAGCTGGTGGCTCTATGTCATTTCAGCGATGGGAGGAACTAAGGTCTAAGGTAAGATCAATACTACCTCCTTGATTTCATAGCGTTTGTTTATTGATTAATGTTATGATTGATTGTGTCAAAAGTTTTTTTGAGATCAATAAATACTCCTACTGCATATTGTTTGTGATCTATTGCATTTGTAATTTCCTCCATTAGTGATGTTGAGCTGTTTGACCTGAATCCATATTGACTGTCAAAAAGTAGCTTGTTTGTCAATGAATTTATCTAGCCTGTTATTGAATAGTTTTTCTCGTATTTTGGAGAATTATGGAAGTAAAGAAACTGACCTATAATTTGTGGTGTCTATCCCCCGTTTTATCCCCCAGCACAACTTTTCATTTTATTAGGAAATTTACCGGTTTGGAATGATAAGTTACAGATCTATGTTAGTAGTTCTGAGATCTCCTCTATGACCTTTTTCACAGTTTTCATGTCAATTTCATTACAATCAGTAGATGTTTTGTTTTTAAACGTATTTACAATATCTTCTTCTATCTGCTGCTCCCTTTAGGGGTCACCACAGTGGATCATCTGCCTCCATCTCACCCTATCCCTTGCATCTTTCTCTGTAACACCAACCCTCTCCATGTCCTCCTTCACTACATCCATGAATCTTCTCTGTGGTCTTCCGCTTTTCCTCCCCTGCCTGGCAGCTCCATCTTCAACATCCTTTGTCCAATATATTCACTATCCCTCCTCTGCACATGTCCAAACCATCTCAGCCTTGCCTCTCTTACTTTGTCTCCAAACCACTCAGTGTGAGCTGTCCCTCTGATATACTCATTTCTAATCTTGTCCCTCCTAGTCACTCCCAATGAAAATCTTAGCATCTTCAACTCTGCCACCTCCAGCTCCACCTCCTGTCTTTTTGTCAGTGCCACCATCTCCAAACCATACATCATAGCAGGTCTCACTACTGTCTTGTAAATCTTCCCTTTCCCTCTTGCTACTACTTTTCTGTCACAAATCACCCCTGACATTCGTCTCCACCCACTCCACCCACTCCACCCTGCACTCTCTTCACCTCTCTTGTGCATTTTCCATTGCTTTGGATAGTTTGCCCCAGGTATTTAAACTCATCTTCTTTCACTACCACTACTCCTTCCATCTTCACCGTTGCAACTGCCTCCCTTTCATTCACAATCACTAGTACATGCCCGTAGAAAGCAAATATTCTTGTCTGAAAACAGGCAGCCCAATTAGGCTTTACAGGCCCAAATGTAGGCTGTGTTTGAAAGTGGACAACAAGGAGGCGTAGCCTATATACAGGCACTCACATGTTAGACTTTGACAAACAGGAAAGGGCCTGAACACTAAGATTTATTTGATTATGTGTGTGGGCTATATTAATCATATATTCCATAACCTACATATGTTGAAGCATGTGGGAATGTTTGGTGATTACATATGTAAGGCGACTTCACACCTCAGAAAGGACAAAGACTCTCAACCACCAGTGAAGAACAAAGACGTTCCCAGACACTACGGTGGAGACCGGAGGAGCTGCCCTCACCCCCCAGGGCCATGAGGAGGAGTACGGAGACAATGGGCGGATTAAGATAATGAGGGATGTCAGCCTTTGATATGCATGTCTTTTGTTATGTGCAAGTATAAGTTCACAGAGCCGGAGGTATTCGGTCTCTTTTCTTGCTTCTGCTTCTGCACTTAGATGAGACTTGTTAGAGGAGCTGATAATAAACTTTGGTTTATATATCACACTGCCTCGTTCTTCCAAGCTCTTCTACAATGTGAATATTAATTACAGAATTATTGAAAATGAATGGGGCATCCAATATTAGCAACTGTTTAGGAACCCTTGTTTATTTTGTCAGACTTATGAATATAAGTCATAAAAGATCACACGAATAAGTGTTGCATCTTGCACTTTGGGGAATGGTAGTTGTTTAGTCACCATTATAATTATTTTAGTTTATATATGTAGTTTATAGTCTCTCATCAATAAACTCATGTAGTACTATAACAGGACATGTTTACAAATATTTGAGACCCATTCTAGTGCATCCTTTTATATTTTAGCAATATTCTAAGTACAAAACACTGAACATTATTATACACAGCAGAATGACCCATTTGGCAGCAACTGTTGCATCAGTGTTCATTTAGTCAAAGCGTGCATATGTGTCCGCATATGATATACAATTGATCTGGCCATTCCGCTCCACTATCATGTACCGGGAGGAACGCCATGTTGAACCCGCGGTGCTACAAAGGACAGCAGTGGCACACAGGTAAAACACAGGTGAAGCAACAGCCAAGACTCCTGTTAACCAGGCAGGCTGGGCTTGGCTCCCTGTGAAGGACTGCGGTAAGGCGATCCGGCTGCCACTCCCCTCCCCCCAGTGATCCCGCACACCTCGTGTTCTCCACATATGCCGATTTATCCTTTAGACTAGAGCTATACAATCACAGCAACATTATAATTTTTTTCAGCATTAAATTTCAGTATTCTCCTTTTCTGGTCAAATTTGTTGCTTTTCACTTCCTTGTTTTGTTTATGAAGTCCTCTGGTGAATGGTCATGATGCCGTGTATTATCCAACCAGTACGGAGTTAATCTGAAACCTGCTCACACTTCTAGAAGCCAGACCATGAGGAAATGGAGCGGTGGCTAAACTTTTGTTGTTAAAACTTACATATTTTGATTGAGCAACTCCACTCTCAGGGATGGACATCCTCATAACCTCAGCAAAGCACTTATAAAACCTGAGGTCAGTCTGACGAATGAACAAACAAACCGACTGATCAATCGATAGATCGATAGATGTACTTTATTGATCCCAAACTGGGAAATTACAGTGTAACAGCAGCATGACAGTAGACGACCAAAACGACAGAAACACACACAGCATAATAGACAAAGGAATTACCTATGGAAAGTAAAACTGCTAAACAACTTACATACATCATAGAATGAATAGATGGTGACCCGTATAGGTACATGAATCATACCTGCTGTACAATGCAGGACTATCAGGTGCAGGGTGAAACATGAGACGCCAATTAGACTGTAAGGTGCAGTATGGCAGCATAGATATGACCAGAATTCAACATCAGAGTGAGTCATTGTACAGTGAAATGGCATGTGGCAGGAAATTTTTCCTGTACCTGACCGTTCGGCAGCAAAGCTGTAGCAGTCTGCTGGAGAAAGTGCTCCACTGTCTGTCCAGTGTGTGGTGGAGGGGGTGATCAGGATTGTTCATGATGGATTGCAGTTTATTCAGTGTCCTCCTCTCCACTACAGTCTCAGAGGTCTCCGGCCTGAGACCAATTACAGAGCCAGCCTTCTTGATAATCTTGTCAAGTCTGTTGGGTGTCGCTGGCTCTGATACTGCTGCCCCAACAGACAGCAGCAAAGGAGATGGCGCTGGCGACAATGATCTAGTAGAAAAGCTCCAGCATCGTGTTGCACATGCTGAAGGGTCTCAGTTTCCTCAGAAAGTAGAGTCTGCTCATCCCCTTCTTGTACACAGCATCGGTGTTAAGATTTTCAGTCCAGTCCGTTGCTGATCTTGACACCCAGGTATTTGTAGTCCTCCACATCCTCCCTCCTAATCCACAGTGGCTTTGAAGGCATCCTCTTCTTCATGAAGTCAATCACCATCTCTCTGGTCTTGCTGATGTTCAGCCTCCAGTGATTCTGCTCGGTCCACTCCATAAATCTGTCTACCAGTGCCCTGTACTCCCCCTCCTCTCCCCCTCTTATACACCCAACAACAGCTGAGTCATCAGAAAATTTCTGCAGGTGGCATGACTCGGTGTTGTACTGAAAGTCGGTGCTGTATAAGGTGAAGAGAAAAGGAGAAAGCACAATCCCCTGTGAAGCTCTTGTATCACTAACCACCACATCAGACAAAACACTGCCCAGCCGGACAAACTGTGGTCTGCCTGTCAGGTAGTCAGTAATCCAAAAGATCACAGAGCTGTCGACCCCCATCCCCCATGCCTTCTCACCCAACAGCAGTGGGTGGATGGTGTTAAATGCACTGGAGAAATCAAAGAATGTGATTCTCACAGTGTCTCCTCCGCCATCCAGGTGTGGATGGGCTTATTGCAGCAGATAGATGACAGTGTCTTCAACTCCTAAATGGGGCTGATTTGCAAACTGCAGAGGGTCCAGCCACATCTTCACCTGCGGCCTCAGGTGGGCTAAGACCAGTCTCTCCAGGACCTTCATCACATGAGATGTGAGGGCAACTAGTCGATAGTCATTCAGGTCAGATGGAGATGACTTTTTGGGGACAGGAACCAGGCAGGATGTCTTCCACAGCATCAGTACTCTCTCCAGACTCAGGCTCAGGTTGTACAAGTGTTTCAGTACCAGAGCTAGCTGGTTGGCACAGGTGCTCAGGATCCTGGCCACGATGGCATCGGGGCCCATAGCCTTCCGCTGACGGAGTCTCTCCAGCTGTTTCTTAACCTGGTCTGTAGTCACAGTGATGTGAGGGGGGGGCTGGTGCTGATGTCCTCAGAGGAGGGGGGTGGGGGGTGCTGCACAGGAGGGTGAGTGGGGAGGGGTGCGTGTGGGGGTCTGGCTATGTTGTGGGGGTGACAGACGTGAGCTGAACCTTTTAAAAAAAAGATTCTGCTCATCAGCTCTCTCAAGGCTCCCCAATGTCTGTCTGTCTGTTTGGGAGATATCTGAGGAACACACACACACACAGAGACAGAGATATGCTGCATTTATAGATAGATAAGGCTGTAACATATAATGCAGAAAAAGTGAAGCGTTGTGAATACTTTCTGGATAGACGGTATACAGAAGCTTTGACTCAAATGAGATGTTCCATTTCTGGGGAGGGGGACTTTTTCCAGTCCATTTTATGTTGATCACAGTTCTCAGAAGGGGGCCCTGGTATGGAGTTCTTTCATTGTTTTCTAATCTTTAAAGGTTGCCACTTAGCCCATACAGGCTGTAAAGACGCTGAAATATTTCACCCATGTTTACCAGCGTATGCTAAGGTAAGAGGAGCAAATACTTAAGTTTGCTGCCTTGTAATTTATCCTCAACAAACAGGCGCACCCTCCCATGCCACAAGCACATGACTGACCTCATTTAAAGAGCTGACAGACTGCCATCATTTTCAACTTTTATTGTGGTAAAATTTCTTTTATCACGAGCCCAGACACAAAGTTTTAGTTCACTGTTTTTTCCTCGCAGTAAAAGACCAATACAAGATGTTTTTGAATCTAGACACAAGCTAATTAAGCACAACATCTGTGTATTTCCTAATACAGTGAACAATGACACAGCTGGTGCAGAAAAGGTCCATGCAGCAGAATGAAGCAGAGTATATACTGTGTATATATATATATATTATATTCATCTAGAGGCTTAACAGATTGAAGTAATCTTAATACAATCACCACAAAGGAAGACTTAGGCACACTGTTAGTCCAAAAAAGAGGAAAAAAAAAATACACAATTCAAACCAGACAGAATGTTCCAAATTAAAAAAAAAAAAAATCAAACTCTCAAGCTTGAAAAAAAAAAGTGCACTCAGTCGAGTCATCTCTGATGGACTGAAATTGCAAAGCTTCTGATAATGCAAAACTCTTGTTCTGGTGATGCAAGTTAATTCAGAGCTGGTTTTCGGGGGGGGGGGGTCACAAAATTAGATGAAAAAAAAAAATGCCATCATTTTCATGTTTGCCAGGGTTTATCATCAAGAGTGGAAACAGTTAATGTGGCTGTAAAGAGGGAAAAAAAAATCTAATCACCAGTCCTTAACCTTCCCAATAAACAGATAACATGTATGAAAAGACAATAAGCCTGACATACATTTGCTCAGCATTAACCAATCACCATATCATTGATGCTGGAAGAGCTAGAAGGTGGATTTTAGTAGCGTTTAGATAGATGCAGGTGAGTTGATCCAGTCCCTGTTCTACACCAGTCAGCCACAGCATTAAAACCACTGATCATCTCGTAAACCACATTCTGAGGAGTAACCTCACATCCTGGTTTTCCCGTGGAAGCTACTTTGACATGCAACGTCCACCTAAATATTATTGCAGGCAAACTATGAGACCTCATTGTAATGGCACTCCGTTTCAGAAACTTTTTCATCCTTCACAAGGACTCAAGGAACAAATTTAAGGAAATGTATCCCTTAAAAAAAACAGCTATTAGGCATCATATGAAACCCTTCACAATGCCTGTATGACCAAACATGGAATTTCAACTGAAAAAACTTTGTTGTTCTGCTGGCCATTTTTATTGACTCAGTAAACTAACCTCAATTCCAGACGACGGGAAAAAAGTTGTGAAACTTGTGAAACATGAAACTTCATAATAGGCCTATTTTCACATAACTGCTATGTTGTATTTAGGCAAAAGTTTAAAATATGGTGATTAGTAATGCATTTATTTACTACCTTGAGCCAAACGTGAAATACGTCCCATTAAATTGCCAAATTGTAAATGATGAGGAGACTTTTTTTTACACTTGCAGAAAAATATGTCCGCATGATAATGGTTAGATGGATGGAAGTGAATTCAGTTAGAAACATTTGCCATTTTAAAGAGACATTGTGAAGAATTTAGTTTTTCCTCATTTATGACATTTTTAAAAGTATTTGTGTTACTGACGGCATGACTGAAACAAATTATTTTGGGTGTATTTTAAAAGCCATTAGTGGACACAATAATTAGCCAATTTAATCAATAATAGTAAACATAATCAGGATAACAGAAATATAGACATAAATCAACTCACTGCTAGAAAAAGAGCTTCACAGCATATACCACCTTGATTTCTGCAGCCACATAATTTGAATTAACCAAACTGTACATCAGCCTTGGCACTACGGCGTGAAGCATCACATGACCAGCATAGTTTGATCGTCTTTGCAAAAAGAAAAAAAAAGGTTCAACGAAGCAGATGTGTTCCCACTGTTAAGATTCCTAAACTAAACAAACAAAATAAAGTGCACATCCTCTGCTTGGTTCATGTCAATGTTGAGCGCTCAGGTTTTAACTCTTAAAGGTGAGTCACTTTTTCCTCCACCTGGTGTGACGACAGGAAGCTGGTCGTCCGTGCTCCCTCATCCCGGCCGTCTCACTATCAGTTTGCCGGTCTGCAGTTTGTAGTTCGTTCCCTGGTCCAGACAGTTTTATTTTCATCATCTCGGCACCAGACAAAACAGAAAGAGAGCCATCCGTCTGACCCCGACCTCTGACCCCAGCTCCCGCTCCGTTTTGCTTCTCCCTCCTGCGTCTCCAGGCCCCTCATAGGGTAAGAGTAAGTGTGTTCAGGTCAGGGATTTGGTCTGTCCCCAGCGTCGGTGGGCGTCTGTTTTCGACCAGTTTCCCCCTCCGATCTTTTCGTTTTTGCACTCTCTTCCTCTCTCTTTTGTGTGATCTTTCTCTTTCTTGCTCGCTCGCTGAGCCCAGGCTCAGACTCTGATCAGCGTCTCCTGGAAGACAGAGGAGGACATTTACTGTAGAGGTGCTGAGCAACACAAGCTCATGGATGAAAATCACACCGTTTTTGATACACTTTGGATCTAATACTTCACCCGTGTCCTGAACCAGATCGTCAGTGACAGAGTAGCTCATTTCAGCTTGGTGAAATCACCTGAAGTGTGCTGCAATCTCCTGATCATTGACTTTGTCCTTGACCTTGAGCACAGCTTAGATGCAGACCCATTTGAGGATCATTGTGCATGAGTTTGCCGAACACCGGGTTAATTGCCTAGGCGGAGTAATGATTTTTGTCAAATCATAAAAGCCCAGATCTCCTGACCTTTGACAACGACCTTGAGCTCAACCTGGATGTAGACCTACGTGAGGATCACTGTGTGTGAGTTTGTTGAAAATTAGGGCAATTACCCAGATCTCCTGACCTTTGACTTTGACCTTGCCCTTCAGCACAGCCTTGATGCAGACCCACGTGATGATCATTGTGCACGAGTTTGTTAAGAATTAAGGCAACTGCCTAGAAGCAGCATTGATTTTTTCTGAAATCACATAAGTGCCCAGATCTCCTGAACCTCGACTCCAACCTTGACAGCAACCAGGATGCAGACCCACCTGAGGATCCTTGTGAGTGAGTTTGGTGACCATTGGGGAAACTGCCCATAAGGAGTAGCGATTGATGGATGGATGGAGGCAACGCCATTGTATCAGCTCCTTTCGGCTTCACCGGAATGAGCTAAAAATTACCAAAACACACCTCAAATTTCATGTGGGCAACAAATCCAAAACAAAATAAAATCTGATGAAACTGTCCAAGGGTCTGACACAACTTAGAGCTATGAAGGATGAAACAAATGCTGATTCATCACCATAAATATCACCAGATAAATAATGTGGAAAAAGAAAAAAAATCAAATGCATAAATAGAAAAAAAAATGACATTATAAATTTGGCAAAAAAAAAGTAAATAAATGTGGTAAATAATTATGGTGGAAATATAGAAGGTCAATAAAAGAGGACCAAAAATGAGGAAGTTTAGGGCCTCAAAACATAAACATCAAAGTGAAACACTGGGCTTGTATTCTGTTATTTTATCGAGTCTGTCATTTATTTTTAACAGCCAGCCCTGCAACTACAGGACATGGAACCCTAATAACATTGTTCCTGGTACTAATCACTTTTACTACTCAAACTGCAATCAATGCCTATAGGGTTGTTTTATCTACACTTAAAAGATTCAAGAAAAAACACAAAAGTGCGAAGTAATCTTTATTTCCAAGCATATCAAGTCTTGCTTTGCTAAAGCCTGACAAACTGTGGTGATAAAGTGCTCACGGGCGCTCAGCAGCGCCTGCTGTTTTTTCCATGGCAAAGCTCTGGTTTGCCTCCTGCTCCATTTTCCTGTCTTGTCTCTCCTGCCTGTCTCGCTGCTCATGCCTTTTATTTCTCTCCCTTTTCACTCTGTTCAAAGAGACGCCGATGATGCCTCATCAGTTCACATTGACGATAAGAACCCAAATCCAATGCATTCTATGGTTTGCCTGACTGTTGGCAGTGTGGCACTAATCGGTGCTCATATCTCACCTTCCACCAGTCTTGAAGATGAGGTCGGCATTGGGAGCGCCTTTCGGGTGCTGGTAGCGAGGTCGGCGCTCACGGTTGGTATTTGCCGGAGCTGGACGCTGGGCCAAAGACTGCATCATCTCTGTAACACACAGGAGGGAAAAGGGTTTAATGTCCAATTAACACAACGATCTGAAAGTCTGTTTATGACAAAAAGTACTAATAGGAATCACTTTTTGCATTTTTTACTTTCAAGCAAGTAATGAAGTTTAAAAAAAGCATCAAGTATAAAATCTGGTATAACTGGTCATCATTTATTTTTTAAATTTTAATCAGTTAGTTTGAAATAGAAGGACAGCATGGTGTTGAGGTGGTTAAGCACTGTTGCCTCACAGCTTGAAGGTTCCCAATTTGAGCCCCTAGTTGACAGGCCGTTTTCCTGGGGCTACACTGGTTTTTCAGGTTTATTCTCACAAGTGTGTTTTAGGTTAACTGGTGATTCTAAACTGGCCGTATTCATGGATGTGAGAAGTTCCTTGTTCAGTTCCCCACGACCAGGAACAAGGAAACAAAATGAATGGATAAATATTTTAAAAATGGAAAATTCACAGGGTAAAGCTGGACTCCTCTTGTTAAAAACCACAAAACAAACTTAATAAAGCAAACAATAAAATGGTTTCTTTAATAAGCTTTAAGTTTGAGAGCTGAATGGTTACACTGGTAAAACAAAAACAAACCTGCCTGTTCTTATCAGCGTGACCTGCGGCAATGGCCCAGCTTCAAAGGCATCCTTACATCAGGTTAAACGCGGCAGAACAACACGCCCTCATGCACTATTAAAAGGCCAAGAGTTCACCCTTTATTTTCTGTAACTAAACTATTGTTTTGCCGATAGTGGGGCAAGGAAATTTACTGTAGGACCAGCACTCATTTCCTTGATGGTTGCAATTTCTTCAAGAACTGAAGTGAGCAGTAAAAACAGGTCAGAGCTGACATCAACTTTTACATTTAGCTTGTGAAATTTTGGCAAAGTTTTAGTAACTAGGAATACCAACAGTCTGGGAGGCTTTACTGCCCCCCAGCATCTAGCCTCCAGGGTCCTGTAACTATCTCCTATGAAGGACATTTTTATCATACTCTGCAAATATTTAAGTATTTTCCTCAGATTCCCTTTTTCTCTTGAATAAAAATCTCTACTTATTCAAAGGTGAAGTGGACCCAATATCCCGGGCACCGCAGCATACCCTGATAGTCCTCCTGCTCCTGCCTCTCGTTGATGTCAAGGGTGAGCTTCTTCATTCTCATGCGTTCCTCCTGTTCAGCCTGCTGCTGGTTGAAGTGATTCGCTGCCAGGTGGGATGACAGGGGGACGTTCAAGATCTTGTACTGTTGACCATAAACACAAAATTTAATAAGCTGTATATTTTATCTTGGCTAAAATATACAGCTTGTTAATTTAGTTCAGCTAAACAGACAGTTTTACTGTTCATCTGCTGGCAATTTCAGTTTTAATGTAGACAGACCAAGTCCCCTCTGGATGCTAAGATTAAGTTTTGAAATAAGATAATAAGTTTATACATTTCAATAAATCTCTTTCAATAATAATAATTTTTAGCAGTTACATTTTGCCAATTAAAATGAAAAATCACAACAACAAAAAAACTGCAGAGAAGACAACAACAACCAGAAAATTGTTCTGTCATTTAGATTTGCAATAGATCAGTCATTGTTTTAAAACAAATAATTTTAAGAACCTTTTGATAGGGGCTGTCAGCTGAGAAGGAAATAAAGACTTCCAAGGGCCTCTTATTTGCAGAGACTAAACAAAAACTATGCTTATAGCAAGGTCATCTGACTTTTAGCATATCAAAGCCTACAAACTTAAAGGGGCTAAAGGACTGAACTGATTGAAGGGCTGGGAAAGGTGAAGGCAGTTCTACACTGTACTGTTCATTATGACATGTAGTTGTATGAGAATTTCACAAAGAAAAGTTCAAAATGTTCTGCAAAAAATCCCTCATCTGAATAATGAAAATAATCGGTATTCTAATTTCACTGGTTACAGCTCTTTGAAAGTGAAGTATGAGATTATTTTATGATTTTTTTTTAAATAAAATCAATATATGGGGGGTGGGGGGGCTGAAAAGTTCATAGTGGTCAAATTTGACCAAATGTGGTTTATTTTTCAACCTTAGGGATCTAAGCTCTGCAACACCGATGGAAGAAGTGTGTGGACCAAAGGGGAGACCATGATGAAAAATAAACCACATTTGGTCAGATTTAACTCTCTCTCTCTCTCTCTCTCTCTCCACCAGGGGGTGAGGATCGTTCTCCCGGACAGCGAAGTTACTGTGGAGGAGGTCCTGGAGGCTGTGGCCGAGCAGGTGGGCCCTGACGCGGTCTGCGTTGCTTCCCGAATGAATAGAGCTGTGGCTGTGTTTCTGGCGGCTGAAGACGATGTTCACACCCTGATTGTAAGCGGTGTGGTGATCAGGGAAATGTATGTACAGGTGTCCCCCTTATCTGTCCCATCAACGAGAATCACCGTCTCAGGTGTTCCACCTTTCATCACTGATGAGCAGCTGGTGACGGAGCTCCGCAGATTTGGGAAGTTTGCGGGCCCGTTTACAACTCTGCCTTTGGGATGCAAGGCCGCCAAGTTCAAACATGTGAAATCACTCAGGCAACAGGTATTCATGTTTCTCGACTCGCCCACTCAGACTCTGGAAGTCTCCTTCAGGGTCAAGCACGGGGACGGATCTTACATGGTGTATGTGAGCTCGGGACAGATGAAGTATTTTAAGTGTGGAGACGTGGGCCATAAACGGTTCGCTTGTCCGCACAGGCAGCAGGCGGAGGGCCCTGACGGGGCCGCGGATGGTGCCGGCGGCGAGCCCTCCACTCCCGCCGCAGCTGCGGACGGCGGCGTGGCCTCCACTCTCGCTGCACCTGCTACGGAGCCTGCCGCTGTGTCTGTGGACGGCCCGGCAGCGGCCCAGCTTGCGGGCGGGAGCGTGGATGGCGATGTCGCCAGAAAGGTCACTGATGGTGCGTCACAATCATCTCGCTGTGTGACGTCAACAGCTGTGCCGCCGGAAGCCGCTACCGCTTCGGAGGAGGGGACGGAGCACCGACCTGATGGTGCGTCACAATCATCTCGCTGTGTGACGTCAGCGGCTGTGCCTCCGCCAGCTGCTGCTGTTTCGAAGCAGGAGACGGACCACCGACCTGACGGTTCGTCAGAATCTCGCTGTGTGACATCAGCGGCTGTGCTTCCGGAGGCTGCTACCGTTACACGGCGGGGGATGGAACAGCGACAGTCAGCTGCTGAGGGTGGCGTCCAAGAAAATGTGGCCCATGATAAATCCACTGGCCCGGGAGAACCAAGCAGTCAGCTGAGTGGTGCTGCCGAGGAAATGGAATCTGAGAACGACGCTGTGTCTAATGCTGAGTCTATTGAGGCAAAATGCAGTACAAACACGAGCTTGTATTCACTGGAGGAAATAAATGCATTCCTGGACGCAACCTATAACAAAGCCATTAGGGTCGCCAACTACTTCAGTGACACTGATAAATTCATTAAGTCTGTGGATGTGCTAAGAAGGCAGGTTGGTCTTGGCCTCCTGGATGAAAGGAAGCGTTATCGCCTCAAGAAACACCTGACAGCCCTGCGTAAAGCAGCAGGGGGAACGCCGGTCAAGCGCGCCCGACAGGAGGAATGAATGGCGGTCGTTCCTCTGCCTGTTTTACCCATTTTTGGGATATTGTTTGAACAGACTGGTATATGACATTTAATTGACTGTAATTGACTGTCACAGAACTGGATCTTTGAATAGATGGACTGCAGGGACTGCTCTGTGTTGTGTGGGGGGGGGGGGGACATTTCAGTTTGCACTTTTTCCAATGTGACACACTTGGAGGAATGATGTTGGTGTGCTTACATTTTTTTGAAGTGTGCAATAAAAGCTTTTTAAAAGTCAAGTCTCTCTCTCTCACCATAAATATTTCCTCTACTGAGGAAATGAAGAGGGTGCAGTAGTGTGTACTTCGCTGCTGCGGCACATTTCAGTTTTATATTTTAAATCATTTTAGAACAAATCATCTTTGACACAGCTGATGTTTTTGAGTTTTTTAAACATGTCAGTGGCTGTAGGAACAAAGCTGAACTTCGAAACTTAAAAAAAAACAACAACATTTCCTTCTCCCCATACAAGCTAACACTGACTTTCCTGTCAGTCCGTGTTTTGTTCCATTATTTAATCTAACTAGTGCGTTGCACAGCTGATGTTTAAAATATGTGGTTTTCTAAATATGCGAGTCGCCACTCCTGCACTCAAACACACCAAGGTCACGTTTCATTGTGCTTTTCATATCTTTCCCATCTCTAACTTCATGACTGGTATTCATGTTCTCATCAACCTCTCATATAAGTCCAGCACATGATAAACATTTTTATTTTGTTCTGCAGGTATCCTGTGGAGCGGCAGATGTAGTGACTGTCACCAAACAGACATACAAGGAGGGTTTTTGTCACTACTGAGCAGCTGGTGAAGCTGTGTTCATTAGACTCCAACTGCAACAATCACTTGGTTAATACAGATCAATGGAAAAGTTCACAATTACCACAGTATGCACCATCATGGCTCAGCTGTCAAATTATTGTAAACCTATAAAATACTGTAGCATTTCAGAATATCTGTAAATGCATCAGCACATCAACCCAGCATAAGTCAGCCTAGCAGAGTAAAATATCAGTTTTCTCTGCAACACTGACAAAGATCCTCTATGTCCTCTCCTGTGTTTGGTGTTTTGCGCGTGAGGATTTGGCAGCTTTGCTAAGCGCAGTCAAGCTGTGTGGACTGAAAGCTGCATTAAACCTCTGAGTGCAGAAAGCTGGACACACCCGATGGTACAACATCCACTCTCTGCCCTCAAACCACACATTCCACTACTGCAGCGCACAACGCGCCTTTCTACATTTGTTAGTACCCTTGTTGACCTACATGCAAGTTATATTACAGCCGATGTAGGAGCCAGAAAAATCTCCTGTATTTTCTTTACTAAATATTTGCTAATTCATCAAAAACAGCAGAAAGATCTGACATCAACGCCAAGAATATGAGAACTTATCACAGCAACCATCTTATGGGGATGCAAGTCTACACAAAAATGGATTTGAACTATCAAAGTGCTACATAATGGCGTGCTCACACCCAACATGAAATGGATTTGTGAAAACAGCTGCTGCACCATTTTGCAACCCAACTGAGAATTCTAAAACGACACAGGAGGCTCCCAACAACAAAGGAGAGGAACTACCTTTAACCGTGACCAAAACTATAGTCTCAGCTGCTTTATACCCGTGGTTTCTCCATGTCTTCATCCATAACGTTATCTGGAGGTGAATGCAGCTCAGTGAGTTTCATTGTCTGCGGTCTTCACATGCTGACCAGGGCCCAGGAAAATCTCAACGTTTACAGGTTTAACAATGTCTGCTGATATTAAGAAATATGGCCTTTATATATTCACCTGAAGAAAATTTTGCTGATTTGAGGCTTTATGTAGACCATATACACTTATACTACACAAAATCACTGTTTGATCCAAACAAACCACAAGAATTAGAAATTAAATATTACTGGTAATGTTATTGGTGAAGTTGTTTTTAATGTTATCCTGAATACTGATGCAGGCTGCATCAAAGCTATTACAGGATTAATTATACATTGTGCATGGGCGTATACAAAATTCTCTAAGCCCACAACTTCAACCTCCTGCAGGTGGGAAATAGTAAAACACTTTAAAGACAGCAACTCTTCTGTGTTATAATCAGCTGTCCACACTGGGAGAAAATTACATCAGTATTAAAACACGACTGCAGATTTGCTGTACTTTGGTAGTTTCTTATTGTGGATTTATCCCCAACACTGTTCTGCAGAAATGCCTTCACTGCTGAAACTAGTCCACAGAAAGAATGTGAAATAGGTTTCCCAACATGCACACCCACACACATTCAGAGTCAATATTATTCCTGCTCTCAGTCTGACAGAGTCAAGTGTGTGAGGGAATTTTATTCAGTAGGATGTTTCTTTAGCAGGAAAGTGCGTGACTCTTCTCAAGCCTCTCAGTTACAAAGTCATCTTCTTCAGTATGTGCTCTACAGCAGTGGTCCCCAACCTTTGTTGCACCACGGACCGGTTTAATGTCAGACAATATTTTCAGGGACCGGCCTTTAAGGTGTGGCGGATAAATACACAAAAGAGCATGATACGACCGGCATAAAAACTGTGGTATTTTCTAAATATAATAATAAACGTGAACATCCTCTTAACATCGCGACAACAACATGAGTAACATCCTCTCTGCCCACAACACTCTCTGGTCGTTATGGTAACGTTTAAATATGCCTCCAAAATAAGATACACCACAAACACAAATACTAAGTGCATGAAAACTATAACTCACCACAATGCTGAATCTGTGGTAGCCCTGAGCTTGTTTCTCTGCAACGAGACGGTCCCATCTAAGGGTATTGGGAAACAATGACACCCGAAGTGTGTTGCTTATATCCAGTCTACTTCGTAATTTTGTTTTGGTTGCTGTCACTGCAGAAAACCCCGTTTCACACAGATAGGATGCCGGAAACGGCAACAGAGTTTTCAGTGCTGTTGTGGCGATCTCAGGGTATTCAGCCATGACTTTAATCCAGAACACTGGCAGAGCTCTTGTCTCAAACATACTTTTAAGGCCGCCATCATTTGTGATCTCCAGCAGTTGATCTTCTTCTTGCACAGACATGTTGGATTCACCCGGTTTGTTGAGAAATGGGTTGCGGATCCATTCTTTGGCAGTTCGTGGATCTTTTGTGGTTGGAAAGTAGCGCTCTAACTCTTTTAAAAACAAAGACAGGTGATCGTGCACCAGCTGGGAGAATGAAGGCTCGGGCTCAGTCTCTTCCAAAATCCCCGCTAATGTTTGAAACATGTCAAATATACCTCCATTCACGCGCCGTCCCCACAAACCCAATTTGGCTTTAAATGCACCTACTTTATCTGCCAACTTGAAGACAGTTGTCATTTTCCCCTGAAGTGACAGATTGAGTTCATTGAGCAGGCTGAATATGTCGCACAAGTAAGCAAGTTTTGCGATCCATTCCTCATCACAGAAATGTGCTGCCAGCGGTGACTTTTTTCTGAGAGAAATCTCTGCAGTGGCTCTCGTAATTCAAACACTCTGGCCAGCGATCTCCCTCGGGATAACCATCTTATTTCTGTGTATAAGAGAAGGTGTCTGTGCTCCACCTCCATCTCCTCACAGCTGCTCAAACAAGCGCGAGTTAAGGGCGTGTGCTTTGATGTGGTTAATAACTTTAATTACATCATTCAATACACTGTTAAGTTCCGGTGGCGTTTTCTGGGTAGCCAGCATTTCCCTGTGAATGACACAATGCGTAGACTCACACTCAGGTGCAACCTCCTTAATCCGAGCAGTTAAACCAGACAGCCTTCCGGTCAAGGCACTCCTGCACGTGGGCTTTTGATTCACTAATTCCCGGCCTTGAATGTCAGCGGTAACGTATCACGTCACCGAGACAAGCGTCTTGACGTGCGTCAAGAGTGAGCCATAGACGGATGTAGCGGAGAGAATCCGGTAATTTTTCAAAATAAAACATCGTTCAGACTCAGATAATAAATAAAACGGAGGTAACATAAGTTATTTATTCTTTCTGTGCGGCCCGGTACCAAATGACCCATGGACCGGTACCGGTCCGCGGCCCGGGGGTTGGGGACCTCTGCTCTACAGCTCTTCTGGTTAAAATGGGAAGTCAAACCTTCATCAATGTACGGTATCAATTTACAAAGAAAATCAGGAAGACCCTTGAAATACCAGCAACTGGAGAGGTAAGGGCCACTTTGGACTATGGGGAAATATAAAACCTTACACCCACAGCTCACAACACCAGCGATGAACCACAGTGAAAATCTCCCAAGGCTAGAGAAACAGGTGGCTATGAATAAAATGGCATTTATAAATCAACATTTTGCAGCCATTTGTCTGAACGGGAATATTGTGCGAAACAAAAAGACTATAACATTTTGTTGTTGTTGGCAGTCCATCAGCGAATGATGATGATGTGTGGGATTCCTCAGGTTCCCTGATTTTGGTGGACTCTTGAATGACTGAGGAGTCCAATTCGAGACCAGCAGGTCTGTTGACGTATTTTACATGTTGATGATGATGGTAGTCTGCTCCTGTTTGGGTTTTGCTGATGCGCTTTTCCTTCTTTTCTCAATTTCATGATCTCTTCTTGTTGTTTCAAAGGTTTCCACAGCAGTATGGATAATGTTTCTCCACTGCTTTCGGTCAGTTGCTTGTATTTCTCATGTCCTGAAGTTCAAATTTCCTTGTTCAATGTACGACTTTGATGAGTTCTTCCACCATTTGACCTGTCCTCCATGCTTTCTCCAACCTTGATGGAATTCAGAAAAGAGAACCTGCTTCGGGAGTCTTGTGTCAGCCATATGAAGACAGTGGCCAGCCCATCAAAGTTGATGTTTCATGATGCAAGCTTCAATACTAGTGTCACTTTCTTCTTCTAGAACGCTTAGGTTAGTGTGACAATTCTCCCAAGAGATTTTCAATATTTTTCAAAGACATCCTTGATGGAATCATTTGACTTCTTAGTTATTTACAATATGCTGTCCATGTTTTAGAACCATAGAGTAGGACAGGTAATGATAACTGTGTTGTAAACATCAAGCTTTGTTTATCTAGTGAGTTCTTCATTTTCAAACACTCTCTTTTTCAATTTGGCAAAGGCTGCTCCTGCACTGAAGATTCTATATTGGATTTCCTTATCAACGTTATTAACCTTGGTAAGATGACTTCCCAGGTAACAAAATAGATTAACATCTCTAAAACCAAGGTCCTTGTTCAATCTTGGCCAGGGAAGAACATTACCTTGCTGACTACCCATCCAGTCACTGTAGATGGAGAAACATTTTGTATACAGCGACAACGCACAACACACTGTGTTGCAGCAGTTTTAGATGCCACTTCACCTGCTGCTTGTTGCCCTTTCGAGTCAGCATGACGAACTGCATGGTGTCGGAGATGTCCGAGTCTCCCTCCCCTAAGCATGGCTGCCCTGAGCCTCCCTTCTTCAGCTGACTCTTCAGGTGCAGCGGGATGGCCACGTCCAACTGGTGCACCTTCACCGCCTCACCACTCCGCTGCTGCAGTGACAGAACACACAAGTTCAGAAGAGGAATTTCACCTTTTAACAAGAGGTTAAAGGTTGGCCTGGGATGTTCAGAAGCTACGGGGAAAATTGTTGCAGCAGATAAATAGCAGTACATAAGCTTTAAAATAAAGGTTTGTTTATACAAAACTTTTCAAACACTGACAGTCAGTATAGTGTATAGCTTTATCACACACTTGCTCGAGTTGCTGTCTGGAACTTACTGCTGCAGTTGGCTTGTTGTAACCCTCAAACTGAACAATATTTCTTCGAGTTATCGTTCAATTTAAATCCGATGCAACTCTTCATATTAGGGGTAAATTTACTCATTAAACCAATCAGAGCTCAGTAGTAAAACATCACACCTGCAGGTTCTCCAGCATCATCTTATCCAGAGCTTGAATGAAGTCCTCGTCCTCAGCACAGGCCACATGCTTCAGCCCACCTCCACGGATGGTGACCTCCTGCAGCAAATCCCCATCATATAAATCATTAAAGTCAGTGTTCCTTACATTTGGAAATAAATGTATTTTAGATGCATCTTTTTTTTTTTTAAATGATTTGCATGTTTATGATGATGCAGCTCATATCTACAGCTGTTTAAGAAGGATCTCACATTATTCTCCTCATCAGTTTCATTTTCTTTATTGGAGTCGGTCAGGTAGTCTGTGTTCTCTTCGTCTTCTTCCTCCCTTTCCTCCTCTTCATTCTCTGACCCTTCCTGTTGGGGAAAAAATAGTCACAGCCCCTTAACTGTCTAACAAACATTAAATGAGGTAAAAACCTAAAAACAAAAACTTCTAAACTGATATGTTGGATGACTGATCTTTCATTCAGACATCAGGTACACATGATTCAGAGTTATGTGTGTCAGACATAAGGGAAACTATTGCCAAATCAAATTAATTTGGCAGCATCAACACAATGACCTATGAATCAAAAAATACTTAACTGAACCCACTGTTGTGTCTTAACAGACTGTGAGGGAAAAAAAAAAAAAAAAAGCTAAAGGGAGCCAACTGCCAATTATTCTCTTCAGCTTGACAAATATGACAAACGGGTAACGCCCAGATCAAACGTATGAATGGAGACTGTGTTTGAAACTTCTCTGCACTTAAAAATAAAAACAAAAAGACATAAGATGTTACATGGGAGCAGTACAACAGACTCACATCCTCCTCCTGTTCATTCATTTCACTCTCATTGCCAGACTGCTCTTCAGTCTCGGCACCACCCTCTTCATCGTCATCGCCATCATCGTCCTCCTCATCAAGGGCCTCCCCTTCGCTCATGGCGCTGGAGCGACCATCTTTCTCCTGTGCCAGACCTTCATGAAAACATAAAGAATGCACACTGTGAACACTGGGCATCTTCAAGATTATCTTTTCCTCCTTTTCAAACAGAACAGACAGTTATTAGTAGATAGGTCACAAATGCCTCAGAGCTGAGCCCATCCTTAGGGAGCAGCATTCCTCAAACAAAAGCTTCAACTACAAACACGTCACATGAATATTTCAGGAGGGTTTATTTGTTCTTCTGAATAGTTCACCTGAATAGTCAACTGATGACTGGGCCTAATTACAGGGAAAAATGAAGTCAGGTAGGTCGGTCTGGAGCGGAAGATCGCATCCTGTGTGAGTCGAGAACAGAGGCAGGCCTTATCTGGGTTAACATATGAAAGGTAACAATGGTGCCACTGTCTAGGAGGCCCTCAACAATCCCTCTCACAGTCATACACACACAGTACATCAACATTTACACTCACAAGGACTGCAGGTGGAAAGTTACTAAGCACAATGTTTGAAGATTTGAGATACTTTTTCTGTTTGCTTATGACGTTTGCATATCATAATATTTACAGTGGGGCAAAAAAGTATTTAGTCAGCCACCAATTGTGCAAGTTCTCCCACTTAAAAGATGAGAGAGGTCTCCAATTTTCATCATAGGTATTCCTCAACTATGAGAGACAAAATGAGAAAAAAAAATACAGAAAATCACATTGAATGATTTTTAATGAATTAATTGGTAAATTCCTTGGTAAAATAAGTATTTGGTCAATAACAAAAGTTCATCTCAATACTTTGTTATATACCCTTTGTTGGCAATGACAGAGGTCAAACGTTTTCTGTAAGTCTTCACAAGGTTTTCACACACTGTTGCTGGTATTTTGGCCCATTCCTCCATGCAGATCTCCTCTAGAGCAGTGATGTTTTGGGGCTGTCGCTGGGCAACACGGACTTTCAACTCCCTCCAAAGATTTTCTATGGGGTTGAGATCTGGAGACTGGCTAGGCCACTCCAGGACCTTGAAATGCTTCTTACAAAGCCACTCCTTCGTTGCCCGGGTGGTGTGTTTGGGATCATTGTCATGCTGAAAGATCCAGCCACGTTTCATCTTCAATGCCCTTGCTGATGGAAGGAGGTTTTCACTCAAAATCTCACAATACATGGCCCCATTCATTCTTTCCTTTATACGGATCAGTCGTCCTGGTCCCTTTGCAGAAAAACAGCCCCAAAGTATGATGTTTCCACCCCCATGCTTCACAGTAGGTATGGTGTTCTTTCTCCTCCAAACACGACAAGTTGAGTTTTTACCAAAAAGTTCTATTTTGGTTTCATCTGACCATATGACATTCTCCCAATCCTCTTCTGGATCATCCAAATGCTCTCTAGCAAACTTCAGATGGGCCTGGACATGTACTGGCTTAAGCAGGGGGACACGTCTGGCACTGCAGGATTTGAGTCCCTGACGGCGTAGTGTGTTACTGATGTAGCCTTTGTTACTTTGGTCCCAGCTCTCTGCAGGTCATTCACTAGGTCCCCCCGTGTGGTTCTGGGATTTTTGCTCACCGTTCTCGTGATCATTTTGACCCCACGGGGTGAGATCTTGCATGGAGCCCCAGATCGAGGGAGATTATCAGTGGTCTTATATGTCTTCCATTTTCTAATAATTGCTCCCACAGTTGATTTCTTCACACCAAGCTGCTTACCTATTGCAGATTCAGTCTTCCCAGCCTGGTTTGCACTGTCCCTGTCAAATAAACTAATCTATCTATCTATCTACAATTTTGTTTCTGGTGTCCTTTGACAGCTCTTTGGTCTTGGCCATAGTGGAGTTTGGAGTCTGACTGTTTGAGGTTGTGGACAGGTGTCTTTTATACTGATAACGAGTTCAAACAGGTGCCATTAATACAGGTAACGAGTGGAGGACAGAGGAGTCTCTTAAAGAAGAAGTTACAGGTCTGTGAGAGCCAGAAATCTTGCTTGTTTGTAAGTGACCAAATACTTATTTTACCGAGGAATTTACCAATTAATTCATTAAAAATCCTTCAGTGTGATTTTCTGGGGGTTTTTTTTTTCTCATTTTGTCTCTCATAGTTGAGGTATACCTATGATGAAAATTGGAGACCTCTCTCATCTTTTAAGTGGGAGAACTTGCACAATTGGTGGCTGACTAAATACTTTTTTTGCCCCACTGTAACAATACGCATGCTGCTAAAGATTAAACATGTAGCTCTTAATGTCTTCTTTGCTATCTCAATCACCTCTTGACCTGGCATTTTTAGGACATTCCCAACCCCCGAGGTCAGGAAGCATTTGTCTCCATTAGCTTTCAATTTTCTCCATCATTTCATGTAACACAGATCTTTTGCTTTTTTATATTTGCTACATTGTACAAGCTGTTTCTGTGTGATTCTCTGACAGGGTGGAGCTGTGGTTTACATTTTTTTCCATCAGCACATTCTTCATCAACACCTTGAAACTGTTGAACAAAGCCTCTGTTCCTGTGCTGCTATCAGGGTGCTGAGACAGCTGCACCTGCTACATAATAGTTTCCCTCTTTCTTGTCGCTCTCTTCATCTTTGGCCAGCTACTGTTCTCCCTTGAAAGCTCAGATTTCAATTCTAGATTACTCTAAACTGTAGTCTCAAACTAGTGACAGTGAAGTGGTGAAAGCAAGATATTTTTAATATTTCTTCAAAAAGGAGTTGTGAATAATCTCTTTTGTTAATCCAACTAAAATAAAGCCGATCCGGACTTCCGGTTATGGCTGCCACGTAGGACGGACGTGTCTCGCTCTGCTCTGCTCCTGGAGAAAAAAAAATCGGCAAATAACTCTCTCATTTGGGACAGAACGTATCCCAGCATTTGGGCGAGGATATGTCGGCGAAGCCTAAGGCTGGAAAACCAGGAAAAGGAAAAAGCGAGCCGCCGAAACAGTCCAAATTAACGGACTTTCAGGTCTGTGACGCAGCAAACAGGGCTCCATATATGGCGGAGGAAGCTGGCAACGCTGCGATTTCTGCGGGGAATGGCGCAGATGCGCTGATGGCTGCCATGAGTTCAATGAGAGCGGACTTTTCCTCTAGATTTGATGGGATTATGACAGCGTTGGAAGGAATAAGAAAGGAATTGGGTGACTGTGTAGAACGAACGGCGCAGATGGAGCTCCGTCTCGCTAGTGCTGAAGATGACGTCACCCGTCTTCAATTAAAGGTGCGCACTTTGGAAAAAAAAAATAAATCTCTGGAAGATAATATTTTGGATTTGGAATCTCGGTCGAGACAGAATAATTTGAGGCTGGTGGGTCTTCCAGAGGAATCAGAAGGTCGGGACGTATGTTCCTTTCTGGAAAAGTGGATTCCGGAGGTGCTGGGCAGCGAGGAGTTGCAATCAGCAGTGGTTCTGGAAAAAGCACATCGCATTGGCCCACGGAGAGATAAGGGACCGCCGAGGACCTTAATTATGAAGTTTCTTAACAACAGAGACAGGATGAAGATCTTCAACGCTGCACGAGCTAAAAAAGGAGAGATTAAACACCAGGACCAGCAGGTGCGGTTCTACCCAGATTTGGCCACAGGAATCCAGCAATTGAGGAAGCAGTTTGATCCCGCACGTAAGGAGCTGCGCAACCTTGGGATTCGTCATGGTGTAATCTATCCTGCGAGACTGCTGACCACGTATGAGGGCAGAACCCACATCTTCAAGACCCCAGAGGAGGCGCAGGAGTTCATCAAGAAGATCAAAGAAGAAGAAGAGACTGGTGGGAGCTAAGCATGAACAAAATATAAGGTAGAATAATTAAGCATTTGCACAGGCATCTGACTGACTTGAAGTAAATAGTAAGTTTACAAAATATAGATTGTATTATATATTTAAAAAAAAAACAAAACAAAAACAAAACAAACAAACAAAAAAAAACTATGATGTACAAAGTTGTTAAAAATTTTGGAGTTAAGTTGGAAAACTACAGAGGAGAGTTAATGTTACGTCATTAAAAGCAGTAGAGTTAGGGTGATTGGGAGGATGAAGAAGGAGTGGCTTAGGCTGTTCCCCGTGGGTGTGGAACGGTCGATGGCTATATCGGGAGACAGAATTTTTCTTTTGATTTTGGGGGGTTTGCCACAAGTGTGGGAAGGGGAAATTTGTTTGTGTGTAGTTTGTAGGATGAATGTTCAACCACTCATGTTTTTGCTTCTCTGTATGAGCATGTTTACACTGCAAGGTAATCCCAAACTCTCTATTGATCATGGACCAAAGTGTTAATCTTAATTTAACTTCATGGAATTGCAGAGGTCTACAAAATTTAAAAAAACTTAAACAAGTTATGAATAAAATAAAGGACATGGGTTCAAGAATTGTGTTTTTACAAGAAACTCATCTGATAGAGGAGGATGTTAAAAGAATTAGGAGTAGATGGCAGGGAAGTGTATTCACCTCTTCATTTTCATCCCGAGCCAGGGGAGTTATGACTCTCATACATAAATCAGTTCCTTTTCAAGTGAAAAATGTAATTGGAGACAAATTTGGAAGATATGTAATCATTCAAGGTTCTTTGCTATTAGAAAATATAAATCTTGTGAACTTATATGGTCCCAATATAGATGATCAGAAGTTCTTTGCTAATTTATTTCTCATCTTATCATCACTTACAGGGCAACATATAATAGCAGGGGATTTTAATTGTACATTGAATCCAGGTGTGGATAGATCAACAGGACTGGATTGTACGCACATTGGATGTAGGATGACTATTAATCATTTTATGAAAGAATTGAGATTGTTAGATATATGGAGAGAAATGAAACCACAAGTTAAAGCCTATTCTTGTTATTCCAGTACCTACAAGACATTCTCACGTATTGATTATTTTTTGATTTCCACAGAATTAAGGTCCAAGATTCAAAACTGCTTTTATGATAACATCGTGATCTCTGATCATGCACCCTGTTGTCTAATATATGTAGATAAAAAATTGACAAAGGAATCAGGTAGATGGCAATTTCAGCATAAATGGCTTCAGGATGAGGAATTTGTCAAGTATATAGAAAAACAGATAGACGAGTTCTTTGACATCAATACTACACAAACATCAGCATGTGTAAAGTGGGAGGCTTTCAAAGCTTTTATTAGGGGGCATATTATTAGTTATACAGGATCAAAATCTAAGAAGACTCGAGAGGAGAGAGCTAAATTGGAACATAAAATAAAAAATCTTCAGGAAAAAGTGTATGCAGGAAGTGACCCAAGGTTGGAGAATGAATTACTGATTTTGAGAGCTGAATACGACAAAAAATCAGCGAATAGAGCTGCCTCGAGTCTTCTAAGATTGAAACAATCTTTTTATGAACAAGGTGAAAAATCAGGAAAATTATTAGCATGGCAGATTAAACAATTGGAAATTAAAACACCAATTACCAGTATTATAAGTAACGGACAGGTAGTTATAGATCCTTTAGAAATTAATAGAGCCTTTAGAGATTACTATGAAAAATTATATGATACCAAAAATGAACCTGATTTAACAAAACTAAATGGGTTTTTGAACGAACTATCTATACCGTGTATTCCAAATGAAAACAGGGAGATATTGGAGTCTAAAATTAGTCAAGAAGAAGTTGGGCTAGCCATTGATAATATGAAATCAGGAAAAAGTGCAGGACCAGATGGTCTTCCAGTTGACCTTTATAAAAAATTTAAGAATAAATTAATAAAACCTTTTTTGGAAATGGTTTTAGAAGCATTTCAAAATAATAATTTACCATCATACATAAATAATGCCTTAATTATACTGCTGCCAAAACCAGGTAAGCCCTCTAATAAATGTGAAAATATGAGACCAATAAGCCTATTAAACGCCGACCTTAAGATAATCTGTAAAATTTTAGCAAGACGAATACAAGAAATTTTACCAAATATTATTAATCGAGATCAGAATGGCTTTATAAAGGGTAGACAAGGCTTCCATAATGTAAGAAGACTATTTAATATTATCTATTTTAATAAAGAAGCACCGGATACAGCTCTCCTATCATTGGACGCCGAAAAGGCCTTTGATAGAGTTGAATGGCCCTTTCTTTTTGAAGTCCTACAAAGGTTTGGACTTGGAAATAATTTCATAAAATGGGTTCAAATAATATACAATAATGCTACAGCAGAAATCCTAACAAATAACAATATTTCAAAACCAATAAAAATCAATAGAGGATGTCGACAAGGCTGTCCACTCTCACCTTTACTGTTTACTATGGCAATTGAACCTTTAGCGATAGCGATACGTTTACATTCACAAATATATGGAATTAAAGTTGGACCAACAGAACATAAAATCTCCCTGTACGCCGATGATATAATTTTGTTTATGTCGAATCTAAAAAAATCAATTCCAACCTTGTTGAATTTAATAAAGAATTTTGGGGAAATATCAGGATATAAAATAAATAAAACTAAATCTTCAATATTAATGCTAAATGAGACCCAGAGAAATTACCCAGCCCCTGAGGTAAATCAATTCAATGTTGTAAATCAGTTTAAATATTTAGGAATCCAAATTATGCCTAAGCTAGAATCAGTCGCCAGTGTCAACTATGAAGCCTTAATGTCAGATATCAGTGAGTTAACTCAGAGATGGATGTCACTACCAATGTCGATGATCGGGAGAATCAATATACTTAAAAGTAATATTTTACCTAAAATACTTTATTTATTTCAATACATTCCCTTATCACCACCTTTAGATCTATTCTCAAGAATAAAAAAAAAGTTAGTGGAATTTATATGGAACAACAGGAGGGCTAGATTACGTCTGTCTTTATTATATTTACCATTTGATCGTGGAGGTCTGAAATGTCCAAATTTTATGTTGTATTATTGGTCGGCACAACTGAGGTCTATGACATATTATTTTTCATCAAATGATCTCCCTCACTGGACTGAAATGGAATCATACAATTTACCTTTACCTCTTCCCATATTCATATACTCAGATTCGGCAAAAAAATTACAAAAACAAGTTAAAAATCCATTTGTAAAGCATATGATCAAAATATGGTGTGAAGCTAAAAACTATTTAAAAGAACCACAGTTATTGTCACAATTTAGTCCAATATGGGGTAATCAATATTTTAAACCAGGGAGAGCGGACGCTGTATTTAAAGTATGGAATTTAAAAGGGATACAAAAGATTCAGGATTTATATTTGCCATGTGCAGACAACATAATGTCTTTTGAAGAGCTGAGGATCAAATTTAATCTCAATAGAACACATTTTTTTAAATATCTTCAACTTAGAAACTTTATTCGATCAAATCAAAATAAAGCTCTCACTCGACCTATTTATTCATCCTTGGAAAAAATGATGATGAAAGATAGTAAAAGAAAGGGTATTATTTCAGAGTTTTATAACTCATTGACACTATCTTCAAGTGAAAATTCACTGAAAAGATTAAACTACTGGAAAGAAGATCTGCAAATTGAAATTTCAGAGGAACAATGGGAATTGGCTTGTACAGAAGCTCAAACCAAATCAATAAATGCACGCCTTAAATTGATACATTTCAAATGGTTAATGCGGATGTATGTTACACCGGAGGAGTTAAATAGATATAACAAAAATATACCAGATACATGCACAAAATGCATGGAAAGTAAAGGAACCCTATTTCATTGTTTATGGGAATGTAGATTAATAAGAATGTTTTGGGAAGAGGTGAGGGTAACAATTGAAAAAATAATCTCAAAACAAATCATATTGAATCCTAAACTGGTTTTGTTGGGTCTGTACCCAGAAAAGCATAATTTCAATAAAAGTGAAAGAACATTCATAGACCTCAGTTTGCTTAATGCCAAAAAATGTATTGCACTATTATGGAAAAAGACTCATAGACCAGATGTGACTCAGTGGTTAAGACAGATGTTAACAAACCTTCCATTAGAAAGAATAACATATATACTGAAATCAAAGGAAATTGTGTTTGAGAATATATGGAGACCTTTTATTGATTATGTAAAAAATTTAAACATAACTCTTGAAGAAGAAGGTGAATGATGTGTGTGGACCTTGTAAATTCCAAACTGGTGAACATAATATGTATACTTATGTATTGGATTGTCTAGACTAAACAGAGGAGCATTGTTGAAGACTTGATTTTGTTGGTGGTTGTTGGTGTTTTTAGTGCATTTTTTTTTTTTTTTGTAGTACTTTAGTGTTAGTGTTTGATTGTTTGTATCATGTTTGTTAAAAAAAAAAAAAAAAAAGGTTCAATAAAGATATTGTGGAAAAAAAAAATAAAGCCGATCCACAGAAAAAGTGGGTAGACGTCATGCAAAGCCTTTAGTATAGACAGTTCCATTTGTGTAATGGCTGTGGAATGTGTGTTTTAAACCCATCTGACAGACAAAGCAGAGACAGGGAGTGATGCACTAACATCACCCTCCTACACATCGGGGAATGCTGCTCTGCCAGGATGTTGGAGCGTGGCTCAGCAGGTAACACCAGCTGCTGTGCAAACACTGTCATATTTTACATTCATATGATGCACACTTGCACGCTTACCTAGTTTGATGAGCACTTCTCTCTCCAGGTCAGTGACTTGCTTGATAGCCTCCTCCAGGGAGCAGCTGATCCTCATCTTGGGCCTCAGCAGCTCCAGAGTGTCGCTGATCATGTAGTCGATGTCGATGGGAAACGGGTGGTCCTTGGTCCAAACATCCAGGCTCTTTTTCCACCAGATGTAGCGCTGTAGAGGCACAACAATACTTTATTTCACTGTTGATAAATTATTCTACTTATACTTGACCAAAAGAGCAGAGCAAAGAAAGATATAGAGCCAGCATGCCTGGAAGTAGATGAGGAAACAGTCCAGCTTCTTCTTGCTGGAGCCTCGGTCAAAGTACTGTCCACAGGTATCGAGCAGGGTGCAGACTAAACGGATTCGAAACAGGTGCTCCGGGGGGTCCAGGGGGCTGGGGCTGCCATCCTGATTGACCCCGAAGGAAATGAAGGAGAAGAGGGTACGGAAAATGACTGCCGACTCCACCATGCGGTAGTTGTAGAGCTCGCCCAGGAACTTGGCGCTGCTGATCCGTCGCTGGTTGAACTTGGGCTGGTTGACCTGAGAACAAACAGCAAAGGAAGTGGCAAAAGAAAAACAAAAAGATTATTTTTAAGTGTTCTGTTTAGGGTCAGAAAACTGAAATTAACCCAGATTGGACTGATTTACTAACAGCTGTTTCTAACATGTACTGGTACATTTATTAGCCTTTTGTTTTCTTATTAAAGACAAGGATAGAAAGGAGATGTTTTTACCTTGTACCTTTTTACCTGTACTGGTACATACAGTATTTATGCTGTTCAGTTATTTGAAATAGGCTCTAAACGTAAGTTAGGTGAGCTCACATTCTCACATCCCGCAACATGTAGCAGAGTTCAACCTTCACACAAACTGTCAAATGTCAGGAGGATTACATCTGGTTTGTTTTTCTGTCTTCTAACTGCTCCTGGCAGCAGAAGGCGAAGGACAGAGCTGCGTGAAGGAATCTGATCAGACCTAAATGAAACAGTCATTGTCGCCCCCAACAGACTGCTATGATGATGATGATGAACTGCACCTGATGTCACCATTAGGGACTCCACCTCAGATATGCCTGCCTAGTACATGACGGGAGTCTATAACCTCAGCAAGAATGGAAACGATTCTGTCTTAAACAGATACACATGGACAAAATTGTTGGTACCCCTCTGTTAATGAAAGAAAAACCTACAATGATCACAGCAATAACTTGAATCTGACAAAAGTGGTAATAAATAAAAATTCTATGAAAATTAACCAATGAAAATCAGGCAATGCTTTTGAACTGTTTTCTCTTTTTTCTCCTTTGAATTCTTGGATGGAATATGGGTGGGCAATATAAGCTGCGGCTTCAGCCATCACCCATTTCGGATAACTCACGTGGAATTGTATAGTAGAAGGAGTCTTTGTCTAATTTGACCTTGTTGTTATATTATACAGTTTCTTTTAACCTGTAATGTACTATCCGAAAATAAATAAAATAAATAAATTCATTCATTCATTCATTCAAATTCATTCATAACTGTGGTTCAACAGAATTATTTTAAAAAACAAACTCATGAAACAGGCCTGGACAAAAATGATGGTACCCTTAACTTAATATTTTGTTGCACAATCTTTTGAGGCAATCACTTCAATCAAACGATTTCTGTAACTGTCAATGAGACTTCTGCACCTCTCAGCAGGTATTTTGGCCCACTCCTCATGAGCAAACTGCTCCAGTTGTCTCAGGTTTGAAGAGTGCCTTCTCCAGACGGCATGTTTCAGCTCCTTCCACAGATGTTCAATAGAATTTAGATCAGGGCTCACAGAAGGCCACTTTAGAACAGTCCAATGTTTTGCTCTTAGCCATTCTTGGGTGTTTTTAGCTGTGTGTTTTGGGTCATTATCCTGTTGCAAGACCCATGATCCGTGACTGAGACCAAGCTGTCTGACACTGGGCAGAACATTTCTCTCTAGAATACCTTGATAGTCTTGAGATTTCATTGTACCCTGCACACATTCAAGACACCCTGTGCCAGATGCAGCAAAGCAGCCCCACAACATAACAGAACCTCCTCCATGTTTCACAGTAGGGACAGTGTTCTTTTCTTGGTATGCTTCATTTTTGCGTCTGAACATAGAGCTGATGTGCCTTGCCAAAAAGTTCCAGTTTTGTCTCATCTGTCCATAGGACATTCTCCCAGAAGCTTTGTGGCTTCTCAACATGCAGTTTAGCAAATTCCAGTCTGGCTTTTTTATGATTTGTTTTCAACAGTGGTGTCCTCCTTGGTCGTTTCCCATGAAGTCCACTTTGGCTCAAACAATGACGGATGGTGCGATCTGATACTGATGTACCTTGACCTTGGAGTTCACCATGAATGTCTTTAGAGGTTGTTCTGGGCTCTTTTGTTACCATTCGTATTATCCGTCTCCTCCTGCGGCCACGTCCAGGGAGGTTGGCTACAGTCCCGTGGATCTTAAATTTCTGAATAATATGTGCAACTGTAGTCACAAGAACATCAAGCTGCTTGGAGATGGTCTTATAGCTTTTTACCTTTAACATGCTTGTCTATAATTTTCTTTCTAATCTCCTGAGACAACTCTCTCCTTTGCTTCCTCTGGTCCATGTTTAGTATGGTACACACCATGTCAACAAACAGCACAGTGACTACTTGTCACCCTTTAAATAGGTCGACTGACTGATAACAAGTTTGCAGACACCTGTGATGTTAATTAGAGGACACGTCTTGGTTGAACATGTCCCTATGGTCACATTATTTTCAATCTTTTCTAGGGGTACCATCATTTTTGTCCAGGCCTGTTTCATGAGTTTGTTTTTTAAAGTAATTCTGTTGAACCACAATTCAAAAGCATTGTCTGATTTTCAATGGATAATTTTCATAGAATTTTTATTTATTACCACTTTTGTCAGATTCAAGTTATTTCTGTGACCATTGTGGTTTTTTCTTTCATTAACAGAGGGTACCAACAATTTTGTCCACGGCTGTATATTATTGGGCTTTACGTAAAAAAGTATGCATCCAACTCCCCAAATGCTTAACGGTCACAGGGTTGCAGGGAGCTGGAGCAAATTCTAGCACTCATAGGGCAAAAAGGGGCATACTGCCTGGATAGCAGACTCACCAGTTACCTTAACGTGCATGACTTTGGACTGTGGGAGGAAACCCATGCAGGCAGGAGACATACTGTGCACATAAAATCTAAACCCATAACATTTTAGCTGTGAGGCACCACTGCGCCACAATCTGGTGAGGAACTATTATTTTTCAGATAACTGAGCCCCACTGATAAAATAAAATCATACTGGATTACCGAATTGAGACATGGTTCAAATGAAAATACTATCTATTTGGGGGGGGGGGGGACGAAAAAAAACAAAACAGGAATTAGAAAACACTTTCATTCGCCTACAACTTGCAATTTGTTTGACATCCATCACTTGTCCCTCAATAAATGATACTGCACTGGAATTAAAGTAACTAGCAGTACAGAATCACTGCATTCATTATGACATTCTTTATAATGCGGCCTATTATTGTTTTCTAGGGGATTTGAACAGTGTTAAGGATTGTCTGTCAGTCAGGTCCTCTTGGTCTGAATTGTTGCCCATGCATGGTCTAGACCCATAAAAAAACTACAGCAGGCATACAACAGACTGGGATTAAGCTGGTAGCCCTGTGGTTTGAGACCAAACTTCCATGATGGTTCATGACTGCTTAATTTGTTTTGTTGTGTTTAACTTAAAAAAAAAAAAAAAAAAAAAAAAAAAAAAATCAAACTTTGCAAATGTGCAGAATTCCAATTTAACCCTACACCTTTGTACTTTTTCACAATTCTTACAATACATTCTCGATCAGAGCCCATTTAATTTTCCTGTTTGGACCTTTATTCTTCCATTCTTACCTCCATTCCCAACCGTATGTCCTCCAGCACTCCATCCACCACATGGATGCCCACGTCCTCCTGGTAGGCTACCAGGCCGGCCAGCAGATTGGCCACACAGTGGATGCTGTTGTACTTGACGTTCCAGATGTTGACCATGCAGCAGATCAGGTAGCTCTTCACCTCGGGGTCCTGCCAGGGCAGCTTGCGCATTTGCCTCAACACTTTCTCTGTGGTGACCTTGGATAAGTCCTTGTAGAGCAGCTTGCGGATGTACTCCTGTAGCGGCGGCCTCTTCTTCTTCACCGTCTTCTCCATGGGTGGCGGGTTGCAGTAGTAGTAGGCATTCTCCACCATTGTCACGTAGCGGGCGTCCAAATGTTGGGCCTGCTTTTTACGCATCATTTGATCCTGGAACACAGATGGCATTTCGAATATTTCACTATGACATAAAACCTCTTAATTTGTCTTTTTCACAGCAATTACAAATTTACTTTTATTCAACATATTTTACAACATGCTGGAAATTTGATTTTTGGAGTTGAACATTGTTCATTGTCACTAGTTAGTCAACACAGCACCCTAAAATATTAAATAAGTATGAATCAAATGAATGCAACAAAAATTGACATTTTTTAAGCCCAATTTAAACCATGGCTCATACTGAAAACAAATTAAGTTGTATTTGCACTGTCTTCAAATTATATCCCACAGCATGTTTGTTTTGAGTTTAATTACAGACTTTGGATAAACCCATGTAAACACTGTAGTACTGACCAGGAGGACACTAGTACGGAGGTGAGAGTCAGGGGACCTGAAAAGGAATCGGCCACAGGTCTCCAGCAGCGTACAGGCCATCTCTATGTGGTGATGGGTGAAATCAGACAGCAGCATCTGATGGCACACACACACACACACACACAAATATTGCAGTTTCAGATGGATTTTCCTTCTGAAAATACGATCTTTTAATCTCTTTTTTTGCTTTGCAAGGCGAGAAGTTCAACAATTTTACAAAAAAAACAAACATGTCAAGATTCATACAAAGGTAATATTTTGACAATACGATAAAAAATCTGCCTCAACTACATCAAACATAATTCAAAAAGTGATAGTGATCTGAACATTTTTTTTGTAAGACTGTTTTTATGTATTTAAAAAAAAAAAAAAAAAACTAAAGCTTGCTTCTTAAGTGAGGGCTCTCCCTTCCAGAAAACTGCTACAGATACCTCCTCGGAATACTGTCACGTATGAGTTGAAATAAGAAGTTCAGGAAACCAACACATCACACACAAACTTCATACTCAACAATAACACAGCCACAGACATCAGAGGTTCTTTTACCTACCTTGAGACAGTGAAGAGTGTCCGTTTTTGAGAACATCTTAAACTTTGCCAGCTCCCCGATGAATCTCACCGTTTTATTTTTTGTCTCGATGTTGATCTGATCCTTCTTGCGAATCTTAAAATTCAGAGGAACAAAATTTTTAAAATTATATATGGAGGGACTAAAGAAAGAACAAATGCAACATTTGATTAAAAGTCAATACTTAAGAAACATTCCACTGATACATTCAGTTGTAACTGTCTGACTTGCAGGTTTTAAACTGGATTAATCTCATCTCAATAAAAAGCTCACATTATCCAGCAGATGAGAAAAACATTTGGGCCTACATGAAACCTGAAGTCCCCTTTCAACATGGAGCAGAGATCCTCGGCCACGTCAGACATGCATGGATGCAGCGTTGCCACCAGGCGAGAGTAGAAAGGCAGAAGATCCAGCCTGTGGAAGAAGAATGAGCCAGAGATCTGACAAGCTTAATGTTGTTAAGAGAGCACCCCCTTGTGGCTTTATAGAATATGATAGCTTGGCTGCCTCATAAATTTAGGTCAGGCTACATACAACTCTCATGGTAGATGTGTGAGACAGAAACTTCCCTAAATTGATTCTCTCTCATACATCAATTTTCAGCTTTAATTGTGAAAAGCAAACTGATTTGACTGACAGGTCTACCTCTGTCTGGGGACGGTGAACAAGGCTCGAACAAGCTTCCTCCTGTTCGACTTGGTGTTCATGTTCATGCAGAAGTCCATGGCAGCCTGCAGGAGTCATAGCATGGATAAATTCAGAGGCTGACAACTGTATACTTTAAGGTCACTCATTTGTTTTTTTTTGTTTTTTTTTCTGCAATAGCAAAAGTCAGACTGACTCTATAGAATCACTTTGCTCTCATTAAGTAATCCCACCTTGTCTATGAGGTCTCTGTTGACACAGTTGGGGAGCTGCTGTATGAAGGCATCCACGATTAGCTTCAGGTGTGACCCTGTGTTGGGCTCCTCATCCTCTTGTTCTTGACACACAAAACAAATACATGTGAAAATAATCAGGCTGGGGATAGTCTATTTTTTGATCAGATTTTCCCAGTTATAAGACAGCTCCTTATGTAGAACATTGCCATTTTTTTTGATAACGTGGTAAGCATGTGTGTAGGTATTTCCATTGAGCCTTTAGTCTGCTAAACCAGGCAACAACCAATGTGTTTCTCTAAGCTGATACCAATTATTAGCAGTCAAGGAGGCTGAAACTGGGGATTCTAAATTGTCCTTAGGTATGACTGTGAGAGTGAATGGTTGTCTGTCTCTCTGTGTTGGCCCTGCGATGGACTGGCGATTGGTCCAGGGTGTACCCTGCCTCTCGCCCAAAGATGCTGGGATAGGCTCCAGCCCCCCCGCGACCCGAAAAGGATTAAGCGGAAGAAGATGGATGGATGGATGGAGGCTGAAATGCAAAATACAAATACATTTCTAGCAAGAAAATTTAAATCTTGGCATCAAGCACAGTGGTATATGCTGTCAAAATCTGTATTTATGTAGTTAACTAGGGGTGGGAATAACCAGAGGCACCACAATACAATACTATCACAATACTTGGACCGTGATACAATATTACCACAATCTTGCGATTTCCTATCCTGATCTCCGTCTTGTTCAACTCTGGGCTAGATCTTATGAGTCACTCCTTTGCTATGCTGACCTAACCAGACAGTGAGCATGTAGCACCATCTAATGGATTGACAAGTCTGTTGTTTTTATTATTCTGGTACCCAAAAAAACTGAATTTGTATTTGCAACATTTATTAACACTTCTTATTCAAGTATTGCAAGACTGGTTTCTCTGAACTGATACAATATCGTGGACAAAAAATACTGCGATACTACACTGCATTGATTTTTTTGTCCCATCCCTCATAGTTATTGTATGTATCTATGTCACCATTATGCTGTATTTCTTTGAAATGTTATAACATATGGAGACTTAAGGCTTCTTCTCTTATAAAAGTTATAAAACTGGCCAAGTCTTATCTATCTTTTCAAACGTTACTGACTACTCACCTGCTTTTTGACTCATTATTTTCAGTGGACAGAGGTAAAATAAGATGACCACTGTTATGTTGCTGAGAATATGTTCCTGCATGTTTGCGACAGCACCAGAATGACGTACTAGAACTTAAATTTAAAAGAAAAAACATCCTTGTCTGCAGGGGATTCTGAACACAATGGAAGGGTAGATAAAGGGTTGTTTAGGTGTTACGTTAAATAGTGGATTAGAACCAACAGGTATATAGGATATATATATTGATTTGCAAATTAATCTGGCTTAAAACAGGCTTTGAAAGATGCCACATGCAATTAGTCTGCTTCCAGTGAAGGTAATAAGTCCAGTTACATTACTTTCCTCTTACCCTGGCAATTATTTTCACTGGGAGACAATGACATCATTTACAGGGACTCAGATTTACCTTGCTCATCCAGCAGTTTTTTGGCCAACTCTTCACTCTCCACCTCATCCACTCCCTCCAGTTCAAGAGTTTCATCTGCGATGTCGAGCGCTTCGAGCTCCAGCTCCAGCTCCTCTGTGGTGCTGACTGTGTCCTTCCCTTCTCTACCATCTGAACCAGAAAATGACACCGATAAAAATCAAATGCTGCCTAAATCTGTTCCAACATCTCTGTAGATTTTTAAAACATACTGTACCTTTGGCCTCATCTTTATCTTTGCTCTGGCTGCTCTTCTCATTGTCCTTGAAAAGAATGGCAGGAACGAAGGCCTTCAGGTCCACCAAGTTCTCATAGAAATTACGAGCGTCTTCATCTTCCCAGATCCCTCCCTCCAGGTCGTACTCTCCAGGCTTACCGGGGGTGAAGATGTCAATGCCTGGGCCATGCTCTGACGGAGCAGAGAGAAGACAATACTGCATTAAAAAAAACATGCCAACCATATCATTTGAGGATAAGACAACCACATCCTGCATGGTGAAATCTGGAAAATAAATCTCTCTCACCCTCCTGCACTGTTTTGTCCTGGGGCAGCTCTGGCATGTTTTCATCCAGCAGGTCAGCCAGCGACTGAGTGTTGGCCAGCAGCTTCTGGTAGGACGTTGCAAATTCTTCATACTGCTTGTGCCTGTCCTCACTCAGCTCTCCTTTGGAATGAAGGATTCGCCTGAAGACGAGAGAATGTTTAATGGTCTTCAGAATTCAACTCAACTTTATTTGTATAGCACCTAGTCACAACAAAAGTCATCTCAAGGCGCTAGACACATAAGCACAAATCATAAATAATTCAGAGAAAAACCCCAATGATCCCCTATGAGCAAGCACTAGGTGACAGTGGGAAGGGAAAACTCCCTTATAGGAAGAAACCTCCAGCAGAACGAGGCTTAGGGAGGGGCAGTCTTCTGCCACACCTGTTTTTTTTGTTTGTTTTTGTTTTTTGGGGGGGGGATACTATCCATAACAACAACATACAGGTAGAACAACGTTGGTACAGATATGATGTGCAATGTTGCATCAAAACAAATTTGACCTAAAATGACAGCATTTTAATAGGCTTTGCTCAGGATTATTAAGCTAGCTAAAAAATCTCATAGGTAGCACTACAAGCAGACACATTCGTAGCTGGACCTAGTGGTGTTAATGCCCAAACACTATGCACGGTGAGCATGGGGGCGGCGGTGGCGCAGGTGTAGTGTGACCGACTACTGATCGGAGGGTCATGGGTTCGATTCCCGCTCTGTCTGCTGTCCGCTTGTCGAAGTGTCCTTGAGCAAGACACTGAACCCCCAGTTGCTCCTGGTGGCCTGGTTAGTGCCTGTGTGTATGGCAGCTTTGCCACCATCAGTGTGTGAATGGGTGGATTGCAGGATCTGTAAAGTGCTTTGGTCATACTAGATGAGAAGAAAAGCGCTATATAAGTGAACGCCATTTACCATTTTTAAATAGCAGATCTTTTTAAGTGGACATAGTAGACACTAATAGTAAAATTCAAAATTACGACATGCAAAATCCAATCTAAACTTGTGAATGATGTTCAATTAAAGCATGATATCGTCATGTTTTGCTCCTGGTGTGTCAGGCCAGTGCTGGTGCATGGCAGCTGTGCCGACATCAGTGTGTAAATGTGTGTGTGAATGGACGGATGGCAGGATCTGTAAAGCGCTTTGGTCATACAGAGATGAGAAAAAGTACTATATAAGTAAACACCATTTACCATCTAGCTAGCCAGCTGTCACATAGCTCATACACACAATCAAACGTGTGTGCAGCGGACCCTGTTGATGCAGACTTCATACTATGCATACGTCTAGCGGTGGAACAGTACGCATAGTACCATTACACTACTAGTTACATGACTAACATGGGAAGTCTATTCAAAAGTTTTGTCAAATAGGAAAGAAAGGACAAGAAAAACCCCTCACCTGTTCTGTCTCTCAATGTTTTGAAGTTCCCGGTGGTCCTTCTTCAGGTGTTTGGTGAGTGATGTGAAGTACTCCCGCAGGAGGTTCTGAAATGGCTGCTGTTTCTCAGTGTTGATTATCTCACTTGGAGGAAAGGTCAAGCCAAACCTCTCAGCCGCCAGTTTCACCTTGCGTGGCACCAGACCAGCGATGTCGTCTCCGCAGTGCTTGCAGAAGCTGATCACAACAGACACATGAGTGTGTGTCTCCCGGTCAGTCGCGATAATGTTCTTCAGCTGCTCATAAATGAGTGACAGGCCCTCTTTGTCAGTGAAGAGGCCCACAATGGTTAGCTCAGCGATGAAGCGCAGGTCTGTCCGCAGCTTGCTCACGTTGGGTGCCTTGTCCTCTTTCCGTGCTTCAAAATGCTTCTTCCAGGACTGCAACAGTAAGGGAGCAAACTCTGCATAGCGCTGGTGGAAGAGCGAGCACAGGTGGACAGCGCAGCCAACATCAGAAATCTTCAGCTTGGCCTCCACAACAGAGGTCACAGCCTCACCGATGTATTTGCTGAGATTGAGTGAGGCAAAGTCGTTGGAGAGTGATTCTCGCTGCTGCTCAGTGAGCGTACGCAGCTTCTTGACAAAGGCAGTGTTCTTCTTCAGGCTGGAGTCTAGGCGGCTGAAGAAGGCCTCCTCAGGTCGACCCTCATGGGCATTCTGGTTCTTACTTCGGAGTTCCTTCCTGCACTGGTGGCGCTCCCAGGCCTCCTGGTACAGCTGATGCCCCTCCTCCTTTTCCCTCGAATAGAGAAATAGCCAGAATTATTCTTAGTGACACTCTGCCAAAAAACAAGTTTTTTTTTCTTAACATGTCTGTAACATGCTTTTCATGACTTACAAGACATATCAAGAGCGAAATCGCTCAAATATCTCATACCTCTGTTTTTTGCTATGAAGTTTCACTTAAGCCCCACCCACTGCAAAAAGGTAAGTTGAGATGGAACGTTTTTGGTGACCTAACTATTCGTGGTGCTGGCACGTGGGTAGCGTTGAGCCAATCAGGACTCTCTGGCCTAACTGACGTTATCCTCCAGGCTAATTAGCAGTTTTTTTTAACAAATTGCTTTAAAAACTTGACCCAAATTAAGATGGGTTTTACCATTTACTCCTTTTAAGGACCGATGCAGTTTCAGTCATTATCCTGGGCAACCGTGCATACAACCGGTCATGTCCTTCAACCGGTATGTCTTCTCATCACAGCATTTATTCTGATACTGTAGTGCGACCTACTATTAACCACGTGGTATGTGGTTGGGCCTAGTCATCACCGACTGTGGCGCTGGGGGTGTGTGAAAGGATTTTGACAATAAAGTGCAAGACAATGAAAGGTTATTTTTTGGGGGGGGGGCATAAAATAGCATTTTAGACAATGTGGATTTGTTTTTATAGGGGATTTATATCCACTGGAGTTCATCTTTAAAGCTACCATCTTCTGAAGATTTCTATAATCCTTTCCATGTAATATAGAACATGGGTGGGACAATAGAAACATGATCTTTAGCCACAAAGACCATGTGTCTACTGAGAGAGTTTTCTTGCTTTGTGATGCATTCTTTTTTTTTTTTCCACAATATCTTTATTGAACCTTTTTTTTTAACAAACATGATACAAACAATCAAACACTAACACTAAAGTACTACAAAAAAAAAAAAAAAATGCACTAAAAAACACCAACAACCACCAACAAAATCAAATCTTCAACAATGCTCCTCTGTTTAGTCTAGACAATCCAATACATAAGTATACATATTATGTTCACCAGTTTGGAATTTACAAGGTCCACACACATAATTCACCTTCTTCTTCAAGAGTTATGTTTAAATTTTTTACATAATCAATAAAAGGTCTCCATATATTCTCAAACACAATTTCCTTTGATTTCAGTATATATGTTATTCTTTCTAATGGAAGGTTTGTTAACATCTCTCTTAACCACTGAGTCACATCTGGTCTATGAGTCTTTTTCCATAATAGTGCAATACATTTTTTGGCATTAAGCAAACTGAGGTCTATGAATGTTCTTTCACTTTTATTAAAATTATGCTTTTCTGGGTACAGACCCAACAAAAACAGTTTAGGATTCAATATGATTTGTTTTGAGATTATTTTTTCAATTGTTACCCTCACCTCTTCCCAAAACATTCTTATTAATCTACATTCCCATACACAATGAAATAGGGTTCCTTTACTTTCCATGCATTTTGTGCATGTATCTGGTATATTTTTGTTATATCTATTTAACTCCTCCGGTGTAACATACATCCGCATTAACCATTTGAAATGTATCAATTTAAGGCGTACATTTATTGATTTGGTTTGAGCTTCTGTACAAGCCAATTCCCATTGTTCCTCTGAAATTTCAATTTGCAGATCTTCTTTCCAGTAGTTTAATCTTTTCAGTGAATTTTCACTTGAAGATAGTGTCAATGAGTTATAAAACTGAAATAATACCCTTTCTTTTACTATCTTTCATCAACATTTTTTCCAAGGATGAATAGATAGGTCGAGTGAGAGCTTTATTTTGATTTGATCGAATAAAGTTTCTAAGTTGAAGATATTTAAAAAAATGTGTTCTATTGAGATTAAATTTGATCCTCAGCTCTTCAAAAGACATTATGTTATCTGCACATGGCAAATATAAATCCTGAATCTTTTGTATCCCTTTTAAATTCCATACTTTAAATACAGCGTCCGCTCTCCCTGGTTTAAAATATTGATTACCCCATATTGGACTAAATTGTGACAATAACTGTGGTTCTTTTAAATAGTTTTTAGCTTCACACCATTTTTTGATCATATGCTTTACAAATGGATTTTTAACTTGTTTTTGTAATTTTTTTGCCGAATCTGAGTATATGAATATGGGAAGAGGTAAAGGTAAATTGTATGATTCCATTTCAGTCCAGTGAGGGAGATCATTTGATGAAAAATAATATGTCATAGACCTCAGTTGTGCCGACCAATAATACAACATAAAATTTGGACATTTCAGACCTCCACGATCAAATGGTAAATATAATAAAGACAGACGTAATCTAGCCCTCCTGTTGTTCCATATAAATTCCACTAACTTTTTTTTAATTCTTGAGAATAAATCTAAAGGTGGTGGTAAGGGAATGTATTGAAATAAATAAAGTATTTTAGGTAAGATATTACTTTTAAGTATATTAATTCTCCCGATCATCGACATTGGTAGTGACATCCATCTCTGAAGTAACTCATCAATATCTGTCATTAAGGCTTCATAATTGACACTGGCGATTGATTCTAGCTTAGGCACAATTTGGATTCCTAAATATTTAAACTGATTTACAACATAGAATTGATTTACCTCAGGGGTTGGGTAATTTCTCTGGGTCTCATTTAGCATTAATATTGAAGATTTAGTTTTATTTATTTTATATCCTGATATTTCCCCAAAATTCTTTATTAAATTCAACAAGGTCGGAATTGATTTTTTAAGATTCGACATAAACAAAATTATGTCATCGGCATACAGGGAGATTTTATGTTCTGTTGGTCCAACTTTAATTCCATATATTTGTGACTGTAGACGTATCGCCATCGCTAAAGGTTCAATTGCCATAGTAAACAGTAAAGGTGAAAGTGGACAGCCTTGTCGACATCCTCTATTGATTTTTATTGATTTTGAAATATTGTTATTTGTTAGGATTTCTGCTGTAGCATTATTATATATTATCTGAACCCATTTTATGAAATTATTTCCAAGTCCAAACCTTTGTAAGACTTCAAAAAGAAAGGGCCATTCAACTCTATCAAAGGCTTTTTCGGCATCCAGTGATAAGAGAGCTGTATCCGGTGCTTCTTTATTAGAATAAATAATATTAAATAGTCTTCTTACATTATGGAAGCCTTGTCTTCCCTTTATAAAGCCATTCTGATCTCGATTAATAATATTTGGTAAAATTTCTTGTATTCGTCTTGCTAAAATTTTACAGATTATCTTAAGGTCGGCATTTAATAGGCTTATTGGTCTCATATTTTCACATTTATTAGAGGGCTTACCTGGTTTTGGTAACAGTATAATTAAGGCATTATTCATATATGATGGTAAATTACTATTTTGAAATGCTTCTAAAACCATTTCCAAAAAAGGTTTTGTTAATTTATTCTTAAATTTCTTATAAAGGTCAACTGGAAGACCATCTGGTCCTGCACTTTTTCCTGATTTCATATTATCAATGGCTAGTCCAACTTCTTCTTGACTAATTTTAGACTCCAGTATCTCCCTATTTTCATTTGGAATACACGGTATAAATAGTTCGTTCAAAAACCCATGTAGTTTTGTTAAGTCAGATTCATTTTTGGTATCATATAATTTTTCATAGTAATCTCTAAAGGCTCTATTAATTTCTAAAGGATCTATAACTACCTGTCCATTACTTATAATACTGGTAATTGGTGTTTTAGATTCTAATTGTTTAATCTGCCATGCCAATAACTTTCCTGATTTTTCACCTTGTTCATAAAAAGATTGTTTCAATCTTAGAAGACTCGAGGCAGCTCTATTCGCTGATTTTTTGTCATATTCAGCTCTCAAAATCAGTAATTCGTTCTCCAACCTTGGATCTCTTCCTGCATATACTCTTTCTTGAAGAATTTTTATTTTATGTTCCAATTGGACTCTCTCCTCTCGAGTCTTCTTAGATTTTGAACCTGTATAACTAATAATATGTCCCCTAATAAAAGCTTTGAAAGCCTCCCACTTTACACATGCTGATGTTTGTGTAGTATTGATGTCAAAGAACTCATCTGTTTTTCTATGTATTTAACAAATTCCTCATCCTGAAGCCATTTATGCTGAAATTGCCATCTACCTGATTCCTTTGTCAATTTCTTATCTACATATATTAGATAGCAGGGTGCATGATCAGAGATCATGATGTTATCATAAAAACAGTTTTGAATCTTGGACCTTAATTCTGTGGAGATCAAAAAATAATCAATACGTGAGAATGTCTTGTAGGTATTGGAATAACAAGAGTATGCTTTAACTTGTGGTTTCATTTCTCTCCATATATCTATCAATTTCAATTCTTTCATAAAATGATTAATGGTCATCCTACATCCATTGTGCGTACAGTCCAGTCCTGTTGATCTATCTATACCGGGACTCAATGTACAATTAAAATCCCCTGCTATTATATGTTGCCCTGTAAGTGATGATAAGATAAGAAATAAATTAGCAAAGAACTTTTGATCATCTATATTGGGACCATATAAGTTCACCAAGTTTATATTTTCTAATAGCAAAGATCCTTGAATGATTACATATCTTCCAAATTTGTCTCCAATTACATTTTTCACTTGAAATGGGACTGATTTATGTATGAGAGTCATAACTCCCCTGGCTCGGGATGAAAATGATGAGGTGAAAACATTTCCTTGCCATCTACTCCTAATTCTTTTTACATCCTCCTCTATTAGATGAGTTTCTTGTAAAAACACAATTTTTGAACCCATGTCTTTTATTTTATTCATAACTTGTTTAAGTTTTTTTAAATTTTGTAGACCTCTGCAATTCCATGAAGTTAAATTAAGATTAATGCTTTAATTTATGATCAATAGGGAGTTTGGGATTACCTTGCAGTGTAAACATGCTCAAACAGAAAAGCAAATTTTGTACTTTTTTTAATTTTTTTTTTATTATGTAATACAATCTATATTTTGTAATCTTGTTATATGCTTCTAATCAGTTAAATGTTCAAATATTCTACCCTATATTCTGTTCATGCTTAGCTCCCACCAGTCTCTTCCTGGATCTTCTTGATGAGCTCCTGCGCCTCCTCGGGGATCTTGAAGATGTGTGTTCTGCCCTCATATGTGACCAGAAGTCTTGCAGGGTGAATCACTCCATGACGAATCTCAAGGTTGCGCAGTTCTTTACGGATGGGGTCAAACTGCTTCCTTAATTGTTGGATTCCTGAGGCCAAATCTGGGTAGAACCGCACCTGCTGATCTTGGTATTTAATTTCTCCTTTGGCCCGCACCGCGTTGGAGATCGTCATCCTGTCCCTGTAGCTAAGGAACTTCATAATTAGCGTCCTCGGTGCTGCCTTGTTACCTCTCGGTAGGCCAATTTGGTGGGAGCTTTCCAAGACGACTGATGATTTTAGCTCCGCGTTATTCAGCGCCTCCGGGATCCACCCCTCCAAAAAGGAGCATGAATCACGACCTTCAGCTCCCTCCGGTAAACCCACCAGCCTCAGGTTGTTCCGTCTGGACCGGGACTCCCAAGTCCAGAACGTTATTTTCCAGATCTTTATTTTTTTTTTTCAAAGTGCGCACCTTTATTTGAAGTCCGCTGATTTCATCCTCCGCACTGGAAATACGAAGCTCCGCCTGCGTCACTCGCTCCACGCAGTCACCCAACTCCTTTCTCATTGCATCCAACGCTGCCATAATCCCATCAAGTTTAGCGGAAAAGTCTGCTCTCATTGCGCTAATGGCAGCCAGCACTGCACCTGTGCCGCCATCATCAGCAGTTACCGCACCACCGCTAGTTTCATCCGCCATATCCGCAGCTTTTTCTACTGCGCCACAAACTTTAAAGTCCGTTAATTTGGACTGCTTCGGCGATTCAATTTTTCCCCCGCTTGATTTCCCAGCCTTAGTCTTCCCCGGCATATCCTCACCCAAACGCTGGGAAAAGTTCTGTTCCAAATGAGAGAGTTATTTGCCGAATCTTTATTTCCAGGAGCAGAGCAGAGTGATACGTGTCCTTCTAGGCGGCCGCCATAACCGGAAGTCCCTGTGATGCATTCTTAATAAACGGTTTACTGCATCTAGTGTGCAAACAGAACATAATATGCTCAATACAGGGAGATTATTCAATTGTATTCATGCTTACAGTATCACTACAGTATTAAACAATTAAAAAAGTGCATTACTGGGAGATTTTAACAGGGAGTCAAGGCATCAAAAAATCTTGTATCAGACGTAGATTAGTGATGTCAAGGTGGACCAACTCCAGCTATAATGTGGTGCCTTCTAAATAAAGGAGAAATTAATGCTCCTGAAGGAAGCCAGTACAAGAAGAGTACAATTATAGAGTAAAAATGTCATCAACTATATATATATGTATGTATGTATATATTAAAAATGTGTACAAATTGGACAAATATTGTCCTCCATAATTTTTGTAACTAAAAGTAGCTTTACAAATCACAACTTCACCCATTTAATCTTAGCTTAGATTTGTTTTGTGTTTCGGCAAATTCACACCGTAATGTGGCAGCACTTCTTGTGAAAACAGATAGCCACTGGACTAATTTAAAATCTAATTCTGAAGCCTAAAGCAGCACTATGCAAGATTTTCACCTGAAAATAATATTTCCAAAATTATTTTGATGGTACACCAATCTATGGCCAGGTGAATGTTATTCCCCCCCCATAGCCTGAGGGGCCCCACATTGCCTGCAACAGCTCTGTTCTTGGAAGGAGCACTGAAAAGACTGCAACTATGACAACTATGACCTCAGTCCCAACAGCCAATCACCAGGCACAACCTTAGCCACCAACAACTAAACACCCTGTCACCATAGTTGTAGTCTTTTCAGTGTTCCTACCCAGAACAAGAACGTTACATAGTGCTGCTTTAAGAACTGTATAATTCAAAGAGTTACACAAACATGGCACTAGGGAACATCTGCATAACAATGAGGATGTCCAAATATGTCAGTTCTTTATTACTTATACTCCCTTTACCCAGGAGTGGAGATCATTGAGAGATAGTTGAGATCTGGCCAATTTTTGATCTATCAGTGATCTTCAATGAGCTCCACAGTGCCCACAGTCTCCTGAAAGTTTTGACTCAGTCCAAAAGTCACAAGGATCCCTCATGATCTCCATCCATCCATCCATCTTCAACTGCTTTTCTGGAGGTCCGGGTCACGGAGGCAGTAGTTCAAGCAGAGAAGCTCAGACTTCCCTCTCCCCAGCCACCTGCTCCAGCTCTTCAGTGTAGCACCATCTCACTTTGGCTCATCAATAAAATTATTCTTCAGCTTAAAGACATTGTTTCACCCAGGAAAAGGACAGTCAAGAACTACTCTTTCATACCAGGACCACAGCTGAACTAAGATTCCTTTGGGCAGCACAGTGATGCAGTGGTTAGCACTGTTGCCTTACAGCCAGAAGGTTCCTGGTTCGAATCCCCAGGCTGGCAGGGATTGGAACCTTTCTGTGTGGAGTTTGCATGTTCTCTCTGTGCTGCGTGGGTTTACTCCGGGGGCTCCGGTTTCCTCCCACAATCCAAAGACATGCATGTTAGGTTAATTGGCTGTTCTAAATTGTCCCTAGATATCTGTTTCCTATAGGCCCTTAGAATAGGGGGTTAGTACTAGTGAAAGCGCTTTGAGTGGTCTTTGTGACTAGAAAAGCGCTATATAAGTGCAGGTTAGTTAGTTAGTTAGTTAATCCAGTCTCCGGAATCCCTAACCTTTTATTGGCCCATAAAAATTGGAGACAAAGAACAGACCTCTGTGGAGTACCTCATATGGCCTACAAAATATCCACAGCTCAACACTGCCCTCTACCTGCAACTCTGGGACATGCTGGACTTAACCAGTATACCTTTTAACCGCATTATTGTTAAAAGACTCAATTTTCAACATTCTCTTTTTCAGGACACCATGGAAAAGCAGGTGGACTCTTAATGTTTGATGTGGACAGTCAATAATGGGTTTGAAATATATTAATACTTGATTTTAAATGTGTGCATGCTAAAATGTTTAAATGAATGTTTATTCTTGCATGTTAATTTAAAAACACTAGTTATAAAGTTGCATGAACACTGAAATAAGTTAGTTTATACATAAGTGTATGGATGAATATTCCAGTTTTAAGATGTGTATAAGATTTGCCAAAAAAGGTTTCTCAAATCATGTGACCAACAGCGGCCAATCCCTGCTTGACAACGGCTCTCTCAAGGTTATTGGCTGTTACAGACAAAAGCCTGTTTGTTTGTTGGACTAAAGTTCTTAAAGCCCACCCACGAAGGAAGCTTATTGGCTGAGCTCTTGTCAATCCCGGAAGCCCGCGAAAACTTGACTGAAGTTATAAAAGGAGGGAGACCCCTCACTTCTTCCTCTTTCGCCCTCTTTTGCCACTTCTCCCTTTGTCTTGTCTTCACACCAGATGACTGCACAGCACCACTGGAGAACAAAGGACATTTCTCCCATGTGTCTTCTTGTCTTTCTTTAAATGCCTAGGAATTAATCTTTTTCTTTCTTGAGCTCAAATTCTAAACTTGGAGTCAAACTCCATTTCTAGACGTTTATTTTTATAACTTTTTCCTGTTAAACTTAAACTCGCCATTTTTAATCTTGACTTTATTTTTAATTTTTTTATTTGACCAACTTACACACTAGAAGCTAATTTCATCTTCACAAGGTCCTAAGATCTATTAATTTTGCTATTGGATCAGATTTTTAAATATTCTTGAATTCCTCGTGAGAAGTCGTTAACCCACGATGCGCAGCTTGCCACCACACAGCTTAAGAAACCAACCTTGCCATTACGCTGGTCTTCAGCCATTGGAATAAAACATCAAGAATCTCATCCTGCGACAACAGACTGCAAAGAGGCCAGTCCTCGTTCGAATATTTGCTGATCAAATATTCCGGTTTTTGGCCTTTCTCTACATCTAAAGCTTCCCGAGGATGATGAAAGAACTCACCATCATGCATGGTCACGTAAACTGCATTATTTACCCATCTGCTGAATCAAACGTCTGAGACTTGAGTATAATTTAATATCTGATCAAATGCAAAATTAAAAGAACACTTAACATAACTCTTCTTTTCCTTAAAATTCCGTTTTCATTTTCTTAAGAGTAATCCAGGATCTTCCATATAATTAGTTCAATTTTCCCATAAATTTGCATTCTGTTTTCCATAATCTGTTAACTTCAAACTGATCTAAATTCAGCTCACATTTTAACCCCGGTTCTGCAAATGTTTACATAGTTAATCTATCATTTACAAGTTTAATTTCATGGTAAATGAAATCACTGCTATGTCTTTTAATCATCATTTCATTTAATAAATATGTGAAAATGAGAGAAGTTGTTGGGAATTCATTTCATTCTGAGTCTACTTTCAAAGTCCCCAGTATCAAATTCACTAAAATTTTGAGACTGATTATTAATTAATTCATTGAGTGATTAAACAGGTATAAAGTGAAATTAAAGATTAAAGTGCTCCTTAAAGAGGAGCTGGTGCCCCACGAGTGTTTATTAACTTTTTCTGTGTGTGTGGACCCAGAATTCATCTCAGGTCCCAATACATTAATACAAATTAAATAATTTTTATACCTGATCATAATTATTAATCACATATTGTTACATCAGAGAGGATACCAAGATGCTCCCAGACCAACTGGGAGACACGGCCTCCCCATCAAGTCCTGGGTCTGTCCTGGGGTCTCCTCCCAGTGGGATGTGCCTGAAACACCCCAAATGGGAGGTGTCCAGGAGGTATCCTGATCAGATGCCCAAACCACCTCAACTGGCTCCTTTCAATGTGGAGGAGCAGCGGTACTACTCTGAGCCTCTCCTGGATGACTGAGTTCCTCACCCTATCTCTAAGAGTGAGTCCAGCAATCCTACGAAGAAAGCTAATTTCAGCCGCTTGTATCCGTGATCTCATTCTTTCAGTCATTACCCAAAGCTTGTGACCATAGGTGAGGGTAGGAACGTAGACTGACCGGTAAATTGACAGCTTTGCCTTAGAGCTTAGCTCCCTCTTCACCACAACGGACTGGTACAACGTCCGCATCACTGCAGATGCTGCCCTGATCCGTCTGTCAATCTCTCGCTCCATTCTCCCCTCACTCATGAATAAGACCCCAAGATACTTAAACTCCTCCACTTGGGGCAGGAGCCTGTCCCCAACCTGGAGAGGACAATCCACCTTTTTCCGGCTGAGGATCATGGACTCAGACTTGGAGATGCTGATTCTCATCCTAGCCGCTTCACACTCAGCGGTAAAGCATCCCTGTAAGACCTGTAGGTCATTGCTGGATGAAGCCAGCAGGACAACATCTGCAAACAACAGAGATGAGATCCTGTTGTCAGCAAGCACGACACCCTCCGTTCCCTGGCTGGGATCAGGATCAGTGACAAAGGGCAGCCCTGGTGGAGTTCATCTCTCACTAGGAATGAGTCCGACCGAGTGTTGGCAATACAAACCAAACTCTCACAATGGTCGTATAGAGACTGGATAGCTCATAACAACAAGCCCGATACCCCATACTCCCGAAGCACCCCCCACAAAAAACCACGAGGGACACGGTCGAATGCCTTCTCCAAATCCACAAAACACATGTAAACTGGTTGGGCAAACTCCCATGGACCTTCAAGGATTCTTGAAAGGGTAAAGAGCTGGTCCGATGTGCCACGGCCAGGACAAAAACCACACTGCTCCTCCTGAATCTGAGGTTCGACAAACGGCCAGACTCTCCTCTCCAGTACCTTGGCATAGCCCTTCCCAGGGAGGCTGAGGAATGTGATCTCTCTAAAGATGGAGCACACCCTCCGGTCCCCTTTTTTGAAGAGAGGAACCACCACCCCGGTTTGCCATGCCAGAGGCACTGCCCCGTCCTCCACGCAATGTTGCAGAGGCGTGTCAACCATGACAGCCCTACAACATCCAGGGCCTTGAGGTACCCAGGGCAAATCTCATCCATCCCCAGGGCCTGGCCACCAAAGAGATTTTTAACCACTCTGGCAAGCTCAGCCCCTGTGATAGGCGAGTCGTCCCCCTCATCCACAAGCCCTGCTTCCTCTGTGTAAGGCGTGTCAGTGGGATTGAGGAGATCATCGAAGTATTCCTTCCACCGCCCAACGCAATCCCCAGTCGAAGTCAGCAGCACCCCATCCACACCATACACAGTGTGGACAGGGAGCTGCTTCCCCCTCCTGAGCTGCTGGACATCCATCCATCTTCTACCGCTTTTCCGGAGGTCCGGGTCACGGAGGCAGCAGTTCAAGCAGAGAAGCACAGACTTCCCTCTCCCCAGCCACCTGCTCCAGCTCTTCAGAGAGGATACCAAGGTGTTCCCAGACCAGCTGGGAGATGTAGTCTCTCCAATAAGTCCTGGGTCTGCCCCGGGGTCTCCTCCCAGTGGGACGTGCCCAAAACACCTCAAGTGGGAGGCGTCCAGAAGGCATCCTGATCAGATGCTCATACCACTTCAACTGGCTCCTTTCAATGTGGAGAAGCAGTGGTTCTACTCTGAGCCTCTCCTGCCACCGGACAGTTTGCCAGAATCTCTTCGAGGCAGACCGAAAGTCTTGTTCATGGATTGTTCATCTTGTTCATGTTCAGACATGGAGTCTGAATGGGCCATGTTCTCCACCTCCATTGTTGAAGCGGCTGCCCAGAGCTGCCCACTCGGTGCATCTTGTGTTGGCAACCCCCGAACCAAGTGGTGGACACCAGTGGTGAGGGGGACCATTAAGCTGAAGAAGGAGTCCTATCAAGCTTGGTTGGCTTGTGGGACTCCCGAAGCAGCTGAAATGTACCGGCAGGCCAAGCGGAGTGCAGCTCGGGTGGTTGCTGAAGCAAAAACTCGTGTGTGGGAGGAGTTCAGTGAGGCCATGGAACAAGACCCAAATTATCTCAAAGATCAAAAATTGGACCAATCTCTCAAAGATCTCTGTGCTGTGTAAAAGGGCCCTTACTTCAAAAGTGCTGCTTCCTCCTCCCGTTGTCTTTTGGCTTCCTCTTCCAGCAGCTTCTTCTCCTGCTCCTCCTGCTGTCTCTTCTCCTCATCTTCCTTCTTCTTCAGCTCCTCTTCAGCCTTGTGTTTTTCCTCCTCTTTCTTCTTTCGCTCCTTCTCCTCCTTTTTCTTCTTTTCCTCCTCTAGGCGTTTTCTCTTTTCCTCCTTGCCTCCTTCTTTTTTACCACTCATCTTGGCCTCGTCCTTTGCTTTGTCTCGAGCTGATCCTGGTCTTCTCTCACCCTCTCTGTCTTTTTCCTTTTCCTTGTTGCTGAAGCTGCAAACATCTTTCTCATCCATGTTCACCGAGGGCTTGCGTTCAGCAGGCATACTGAGGAAGGACAATAAGAAATGACTTTAAGGGCTTCCAATATGCTCTAAGGATATTTCTAGCTCCAAATGAAAATGTTCCAAACATATAGAAACCTATTTTCACCTTCAACTCTTAGGGTAGCTAAACATATGCCATGATTGAGCTTCTATGATAGGAACTACAATTTAAAAAGTCCATGTTGAAAATTTGTCACTGGTTTTTGATAGGATATAGACTTAATAACTGAACTCTACAAATTCCCATAGCATGATTACTGCTAAAAACAGCAATACTGGTTTCTTTGTTTTTGCTTTGACTGTGACTTTAAGGTGAAGCACTTTGTGACTGCTGACTGTGAACATTGGTCTACAAACTTAAAATGACTTAAAACAATTTACACTTTCAGTATCACCAACACAGTCAATGTAAATTCCTGTTCAAATAAGGCAGTCACACATTAATAAAAAATGAATATATTTGTTATTCTGAGACTGTCTTATTCAAAAGTCAAAGACCTTCCAAACACAAGGCATTTACTTTCCAGCCACATGACCACCAAGAATACTAACAATATAAAATAAAAAAAAAACTTTTGTTTTTCAAATTTAAAAAAAAAAAAAAAAACAGCACAAGCAATCCAGGGGATTTTGTAAGTGGAATGTAAAGCAGACTAAAAATATTGCCACTGTTCTCTGAAAATTCTCACTGATACTATGCAAAACCATTCAGTATCGATTAAAACTAAATTTAATACAATGTAATACCTTCAAGGACGTTTATTACAACCTCAATTCCGGTGAAGTTGGGATGCTGTGTAAAATGTAAATAAAAATAAAATACAATGATTTAAAAATCCTTTTTAACCTATATTCAACTGAATACACTGCAAAGACAAGCTATTTAATGTCCAAAATGTTAAACGTTATTGTTTTGCTGCAAATCTTCACTCATTTTGGATTTGATGCCTGCAATATGTTTCAAAAAAGCTGGGACAGGGGCATGTTTACCACTGTGTTACTTCACCTTTCCTTTTAACAACACTAAGCATTTAGGAACTGAGGACACTAATTGCTGAAGTTTTGTAGGGGGAATTCTTTCCCATTCTTGCTTGATGTACAACTTCATTTGCTCAACAGTCTGGGATCTCCGTTGTCATATTTTGCACTTCATAATGCACTACACATTTTCAATGGGAGACAGGTCGGGACTGCAGGCAGGGCAGTCTAGTAGCCACACTCTTTTACTATGAAGTCACACTGTTGTAACGTGTGCAGAATGTGGCTTGGCACTGTCTTGCTAAAATAAGCAGAGATGTACCTGAAAAACACATTGCTTGGATAGCAGCATATGTTGCTCCAAAACCTGTCTGTACCATTCAGCATTAATGGTGCCTTCACAGATGTACAAGTTATCCATGCCATGGATACTAACATACCCCTATACCATCATAGATGCTGGCTTTTGAACTTAACACTGATAACAATCTGGATGGTCATTTTCCTCTTTAGCCCAGACGACACGACGTCCATGACTTCCAAACACAATCTGACATGTGGACTCGTCACACCACAGCACACTTTTCCAGTTTGTGTCAGTCTATCTCAGATGAGTTCGGCCCACAGCAACTGGAGGCATTTATGGGTGATGTTGATATATGGAAGGGGTCATCAGCTACATTTGTCCAAGGGCAAGAATTTTTCTTGGCAAACACTGTGAGGGACAGATGCTCTTATAAAATAAAATAAAATTCATATTGTATCCTAATTAATATATTGATATATTAATTTTTCTTCCAGATGTGTTATTTTTTTTAGATTATCATTTTTTAGATGAGTAAGAGCAAGAAAGCATGTACTTGAAAACTTATTTGAGATATGATTTTATCTTGATAGTTTGAGGGGTTTTTTGTCATAACTTTATGACAGCTTTCTTTGTAAATTAAGGACTTTTCTGTTGTAAATTCAAAAGACTTTTTCTCACTTAAATTGTGAACTTTTTTCCCTCATCGTTTGTGTTTTTGCCACTGTAAATTTAGGACTATTGTACATTTGAGATTTGTTCTCATAAATTTGCAAGGGGTTTTCCTCATAAATTTCAGACATTTTTCTTGTAAATGTATTACTTTTCCCCACATCAATCTGTGGATTTTTCAGAAAATTAAGGTCTATTTTAAAATGAATTTTCTGTTGTTTTTTTTTCCTAATGAATTCGAAATGCTTGTAGTAACTGTAACATTTTCACATATACAGGTACATCTCAAAAAATTAGAATATCATGGAAAAAGTTCAATATTTTTTGTCACTCATTTCAGAAAGTGAAACCCATATATTATATAGATTCATTACACAGAGAGTGATATATTTCAAGTGTTTATTTAAACACTTGGACAGGTGTTTGTCCACTGTGTTTTATCAAGTCCAAAGTCAGCGCAGTCATCTACCAGGAAATTTTAGAGGACTTCATGCTTCCCTCTGCTGACAAGCTTTATGGAGAAGCTGATTTCATTTTCCAGCAAAACTTGGTACCCCCCCCCCCCCACACACACACACACACTGCCAAAAGTATCAAAATCTGATTTAATGACCATGGCATCATTGTGTTTGGTTGGCCAGCAAACTCTCCTGACCTAAACCCCATAAAGAATCTATGGAGTATTGCCAAGAGGAAGATGAGAGACACCAGACCCCAACAATGCAGACGAGCTGAAGGTCACTATCAAAGCAACCTGGACCTTCATAACACCTCAGCAGTGCCACAGGCTGATCACCTCCATGCCACGCCACATTGATACAGTAATTAATCCAAAAGGAGCCCCGACCTGAATGTGTACATGGACATACTTTTCAGTCAGCCAACATTTCTTTTAAAAAACTATTTTTTTTTTATATAAATTTTATGTAATATTCTAATTTTTGAGAAACTGAATTTGGGGTTTTCATGGGCTGTAAGCCATAATCATCAAAATTAAAATAAATAAACACTTGAAATATATCACTCTATGTGTAATGAATCTATATATGGGTTTCACTTTCTGAAATGAGTGACAAAAAATATTGAACTTTTTCATGATATTCTAATTTTTTGAGATGTACCTGTAGCCTATATGGTTTTAACTTGCACTTGTAGATGTAGTGACGAAGTGTGTTAACTGACAATGGTTTTCCAAAGTGTTCTTGAGCCCACGTGGTAATATCCTTTACAGAATATCATTGGCTTTTAAAGCAGTGCTGCCTGAGGGATCAAAGGTCACAGGCATTGGATGCTGGTTTTTGTCCTTGCCGATTGCATGCAGAAATTTCTCCAGATTCGATGAATCTTTTAATGACATTATGGACCGTAGATGATGAAATTCCCAAATTCATTGCAATTATAAGTCGAGAAACGTTGTTCTTAAACTTTTGAACTATTTTGGGACCATTTGTTCACAAAGCGGTGAACCTCACCCCATCTTTGCTTAAATGCCTGAGATTTTCAGGGATGCGCCTTTTATAACCAATCATGACACATGTTGCAAAAAGGCACCTTTTGAGCATTCTTCAACTTTCCCAGTCTTTGTTGCTTCGTCCAAGCTTTTTTGTAACATGCTGCAGGCATCAAATTCAAAATGAATGAATATTTGCAACAATAAAGTTTGTAGTGTTTGAACATTAAATATCTTGTCTTTGTAGCGTATTCACTTGAATACATAAATCATTGTATTTTGTTTTTTATTTACCTTTTAGACAACACCCCAACTTCACTGGAATTGGGGTTGTAGTAAAATAAAGCCATTTCAAATTTTAAGTTGCAAATTCATCACAGAAAAGATGCAACCTTATATGCGTTATAAATGTATAATTAAAATGTCTTAAAATTTATGAGGAAAAACCCTCACAACTTAGATTGTATACGAAAAGTCACAAAAAGAAAAAGTTAAAAAAACAGACATTTATGAAGAAAAGTCGGTAAATTTATGATTAAAAGAGGGCACTTTCACACTGAACTAAAAAAAAAAATACATAACAAAACGGGCAAATTATGAGGGAAGTCGGAAATTTAAGAGAAAAACTGAAAAAACCCGTTAGTAATTACTCGTGCAGCTTTTTAGTGGATACCGTCTTAATTTTACTAATTGATCAGTAATTCATTTAATCAGTTAAAGCTAGTTTTCCTTTACTACAATTACTGGCTACTCTACTACCTGTGGAGTTGAACATCAGTATTAACCATGGTGATCCAACAGGTAAAATACGCACAACACTTAAAACATGTCGAGAGTAAGCAAATGTCGCTTTACAAAACATCAGCATAGATGTTAACAAGAAGCGTGTATTTAAGAGTATCCCAGTTAATCAGTGGGTTAAATCCAGTGTACATTTTGAAGAAACTGGCAAGCGCATTTGCGTTTTAATAAACTCACCCTGCCATCCATCCCCACACAAACCACCTTAAAAGCCTGCCCCCCCATGATAACGATGCATCTGACACTGTAGCTTCAAATCAACCACGAAAACCGTCTTCTTGTGTCGTTGTGAAGACACTGCGACGTTTTAAACCTGACAAAAATTCATAACAAAAACAGCGACACCATTAGCATAGCTAGCGAGTTAGCTAGACCGCCTGAATGGTGACACAGGTACCGACGTAAACAAATGTTTTGATAGCAAAATTATGGAGCTTAGTTTCTCTACATCAAGCGTGCAATAATATATATCACATAGTCATGCTCGGAAGATACTATTTTAACTATAAAGTGGTAGGCATTACCTGCTAACTGTAGCAAAACAAACATCGGTCATCAGCGGTGGTTTCCGGGTGAACCGAAGCAGGACCCGCTCGTGATGCTGCCACAAATTATGCCTTACTAAAAATGTATCTTCCTTTCCCGTTTTCTCATATCGTCAACGTACCAAGAACAGTAAATGCACTCTAGTAAGCTATAAACGTACTGTAACAAGGAAAATTTAACTTAGGAAAAAATTTAGGGGAGTGTAAAAAATATAAGTCTTGAGTTGAAAAAGCACATCAGTTACCTGAGTCTTTGGGGATTAAAATTAATTCTCTAATCAGTATATCTAAAAAGTGACCAAAAGAATTAATTTTTAAATAACACGATACCTAAATAATGTATTTAACAGCTATCTATATACAGTGATGTGAAAAAATGTTTGCCCCCTTCCTGATTTCTCATTTTTTTGTATGCTTGTCACACTTAAATGTTTCAGATCATCAAACAAATTTAAATATTAGACAAAGATAACAGAAGTAAACACAACATGCAGTTTTTAATTGAAGGTGTTCATTATTAAGGGTAAAAAAAAAATCCAAACCTACATGGCCCTGTGTGAAAAAGTGTTTACATATTACACCCCCCCCAAAAAAAAAACCCAAACAAACAAAAAAAACACATAAATTAGCTGTGGTGTGGCGGTTTGGGAAAACCCCCACAAACAGACTAAGGACAGACAACTCGCTACTCCTGGTTTTTTCCGCTACACTACTGTGATAATGTCACCTTTCATGCATTGTGTTCATGGGTCCTGTCCTTACTGTGACCTAGAGACTCAGATCAATATGTAGATGTGCCTGTTAACCTCTTTGTTCTGCAGCTGGAGCAAAGTCTAGCAAATCTGCCTATTGTGATGTATGTCTCACAAATGCAAATATCTCATGCCTGTTCTGCAGTCCCTTTGATCAGACAAACTGCTGTGAATCTGCTTTGATGTATTGTTTGAGTTGAGTATAAATAATACACAGGTTCTGTAACACTTCCTCTCACTCACACTTCAACCTCTGCTGCAGACACCCGCTCTGTGTCTTCTTCTCTGAGAGCCAGAGGATCCCCATCCAGCCTGCACACACTTGGGCTGGAGAGGGGATCCCGTGACGGCGGTATGATATAATAAACTCTACTTAAAACCTCCAACAACGCCGCTTTAGATAACAGAAGTAAACACAACATGCAGTTTTTAATTGAAGGTGTTCATTATTAAGGGTAAAAAAAAAAAATCCAAACCTACATGGCCCTGTGTGAAAAAGTGTTTACATATTACCCCCCCCCCCCAAAAAAAATGTGGTGGTTCAATTTTCTACCCACTTCTAAAGCTTTGGGACTCCAGCGAACCACAGTGAGAGCCATTATCCACATATGGCAAAAACATAAAACAATGGTGAACCTTCCCAGGAGTGGCCGGTCGGCCAAAATTATGCCAAGAGCGCAGTGACGACTCATCCAAGAGGTCACAGAACACCCCACAACAACATCCAAAGAACTGCAGGCCTCACTTGCCTCAGTTAAGGTCAGTGTTCATGACTCCACCATAAGAACGAGACTGGGCAAAAATGGTCTGGATGGTAGAGTTCCAAGATGAAAACCACTGCTGAGCAAAAAGAATATAAAGACTCATCTCAGTTTTGCCAGGAAACATCTTGATCCCCAAGACTTTTGGGAAAATACTCTGTGGACTGACTGTTACATATGGGAATTGTACTTTGGGGCTTGCCGTAGCTCAGCTGGGGTTGGGGATGGTGAGTGATGTCAGGCAGGCTACGGCTGGGATATAAATTGAAATGTGAAGTTCAATAAATGGAGTTCAGTGTTCAACAGAGAAAGTTCTCCATCCTCCATTATTCAGACGTAACATTTGGCGACGAGGAAAAATGGGCACATGTGTCAGTGAGCCACCTTCATTCCTTCAGTATCAGGGTACACCAGATATCCCGTGGGCTCACTGGAGGAACATGTTTGAGGTGTATATGATGGCGGCCGGACTCAATAGCATCAGCGAGGAGAGACGGAGGAGCCTGCTAGTGCAATACCTCGGCACTGAAGGACAGCGTGTTTTTTGGGGGGCTGTGTGGCAGCAGCTCACTGGAAGACGGGCTGGCGTCTATGGACAGTACCTTCGGTGACCATTCCGCCATCACCAAAAACAGGTATGGATTCTTCGACTGAAAACAGCGAGCGGGTGAGTCCACGCAGGCATTTATCATGGAGCTATGCAGCTTAGTGAGGGAGTGTGCCTTTGGGCCTATGGTAGAGAAGCTGGTGAGGGATAAGCTAGCTCACAGCACACTGACTCGGGGCTGGGAAGCATGCTAGAGCTAACCCAGAAACCTCTATCACCGGAAGGTGTGTTGGACTTAGTGAAGCAAAGGGAATCCGCTACACTGCAGAAGCTAGTAACACCAGCTAGCGAGGAGTCGACAACTTATGGTTTCCCGCCAAGTGCTACGGTTAGCATGCTAACTAGGCCTCGTAGACGAGCTAGGAAGAAGAAGAGGAGAATAAAGGCGCATAACAGGGCACATACCTTATCTCCTAGCCTATTGATGGCGAAGCCCAGAGACACTGGATGGGTGTGTGTAGCACGCATGGGAAAAGGGCCACTGAAGTGGTACATGCTCCAGCTCGATGGGGTCAGCGTGCCCCTGATAGTGGATTCGGGGGTAGAGCTATCTTGTGTTTGGCTACGCTGAGGAAGCTATTCCCTAAGAAGACTATCAGTGCGGGAGCAGTGAAGATGTTCAGCTATGGATATGCGGAGATTGAGATGGTGGGCACAGTGGAGTTCTCTGTGACGTGGGTCGAGGACAGTCTCCAAATTCACTTTCCAGGTGGCACGCCGGGGAGGGGGGGGGACCTATTGGGAATCAACCTGCTGAAGGAGCTGGGTTTCTCCATAAGGGACCCGGAGGGCTTGACTGTGCTGATGGTGAATCCCAATTGGCACCTCCGCTGGCCAGCATTGTTCAGGGGCCTGGGTCGTATAGACGCTTTTCACCATCACCCTTTCATCGATAGGAGCGTGACACCGAAGATTCAACCACTGCGTTGACTTCCCCTCGCGCTGCGGGATGAGGTCTTGGCAGAGCTGTCCAAACTGCTGGAGTCTGGCATCATTGAGAAAGTGAACACCTCACTGTGGATATCCATCCTGGTGGTGGCCAAAAAGAAAGGGGGAGGGCATCCGACCATGCATAGACCTGTGGATGGTGAACAAGACGGTCATTCCGGACAGGTACCCTCTCCCGACCATGGAGGAGCTTACGGCGACGTTCAGTGGGTCCCAGTTTTTTACAAAGCTGGATTTCCGCCAGGGCTACCTACAGGTGCCACTCCACCCAGATAGCAGGAACCTGACAGTGTTTGTGACCCACATGGGGGTTTTCAGGTATACCCAGACGCCATTCAGCCTGAGCTCTGCACCCAGTTGTTTCCAGAAGGTGATGTCAATGATGCTAGCCAGTCTCAAGGGCATGGTGGCATACTTAGATGACATCGTGGTGCATGGCGCGTCATGGTAAAAACACGACGGGAGGCTGGAGAGGGTTCTGGCAACGCTCCAAGAGCACGGGGTTACCCTGAATGGTAAGAAGTGTATCTTTGCAGCGGACACTGTAGAGTTTGTGGGGTTTCGGCTGACCGGAAGGGGGCTCCAATCGCTACATTCTAGCGTGGAGGCGGTCCTGCGCATCCCAGATCCTTCAACGCCCGCTCGGATTTCGTCATTTCTGGGCATGGTTAACTTCTATGGACGGTTCATCCCTCGCTATTCAGAGACGATTGAGCCCCTCCAGGCTCTGTTGAAGCAGGATGCGCCATGGGAGTGGACCCCAGCATGTTTGGCGGCAGTCACCAAATTGAAGCAGCGACTCACCTCTGCACCGGTGCTGGCCCATTTTGACCCCAGCCAGGAGACCATTGTGACCTGCGACACATCCAGTTCAGCGCTGGGGGTGGTCATGTCCCAGGTGCAGGATGGCACAGAATGCTCGGTGGTATTCGCGTCAAGGTCCCTCCCAGCGGCGGAACAGAAATATACCGTGGGTGAGAGGGAGGCACTGGCCTGCATCTGGGCATGTGAGAGGTGGCACATTTACCTCTACGGGCACCTCTTCACCCTGTGGACGGACCACTGGGCACTCACAGCTTTGCTGTAGACGTCGGAGGAACCATAGGTGGTCTGAGAGGCTGACAGCCTGTAATTTCACCACCAAGTTCACGCCGGGCAAAGATAACATTGTGGCGGACCTCCTGTCTCGTGCCATGGTTAATTCCTCCTTACCGGATGACCATGACGATGACCCAGCCAAGGGGGACCTGATCCATGCACTATACAGAACCCTCCAGGAGATAGTAGAAACTCAGAAACTCAGGGAGGAGTCGGAACGGGATCCGGTGCTGGTGGAATTGCACTCGGTGATCAGAGAGGGTTGGCCAGTGAGGGTGCAGGGTGAGTTGGCACCTGTCTGTCTGTCTGTTCCACGCATATCTCTTGAACGTTTGTCAGACTGACCTAAGATTTTATACGTGTTTTGCTGAGGTTACGAGGGTGTGCATCCCCGAGTAAGGAGTCTCTCAGTCAAAATATGTAATTTTTATCAATAAAAGTTTAGCCACTGCTCTGTCTCTTCATGCCCTGTCTTCAAGAAGTGTGGGCGGCAGTGTTGCCAGGTTTCACGAGAGAAACAAGTGACAAGCTCTATGGAAACAAGCCCAAAAAAGCCCAACAGGCAACCTACCACATTGTAATAGAGAGGCTGCTTGATAACATATGTCAATATACAGATTTATTTTTGTTTGCAGTGAATTGACTGTAAACACAGTCAGTATTGAATAACGGAATTTTATAAACTCTAATTAAAGGAAAATACATATGCACTCTGCATAAGCAACAGCAAATTTATAGTAAACACAGTCAACATAAAAACGTTGAATAAATTAAATTTTTAAACTCTGATAAAAAAAAGACATGTACATTCTGTATAAGTAATGGCACTAAACACGATTACAGTTTAGTGATGTGGGATGTGTTATGTCCACAAACCTGGCACAAAAGTAGACAGATGAGAGGTTGCACTGGAGTGGTACTTTATTATATAACGGATTGCAGAACAGCAGGTGCTACACTGTGTGGGGTCGTCCGGGCAAAGAGGAGCCCCAAATGGTGGACGACCCTATTTATAGGGTGATGTGATGGCGCACCCGTAAGGTGGCGTCATCACACCGCACTTCACAATAAAACCCATCATCCCCCCCCCCCCCTATAAAGTAGAAAGAGCACGCCTAATTAAAACCCACCCAAATTTAGCAGCTAAAACCCTGAATAAACCCATTAAACAACAACACAAACAATGAATGCTAGAACTAGGGCTGGTGGGTGGACTGCCACATGCTCTGCACAGCCAAGTGGTTTATTCTGCCACTTTTACTGATAGATCGTGTTATAATAAATAAATAACGAAGATTAGATAGTTAGATATTACACAAAGTGCTCTCATACACAAGCTACACACATGCACACACCCACACACACACAACCAAAAAGTGCTTTAGCTATACACACACACACACACGCACACCCACAAATCTCTAGTCTGTGTTTCCTGCTTCCATATATGGGCATGGGGGTCGCGTAGGGTTGGTTGAAGAGTCCAAAACAACAGGATGTGGATGATGCCATAAAGGGCTAAAGTGGAGACAACTGGATGCTGAAAGGAAGGATGTGCAAGCCATTAAAGCCATAAAAGCAAGAAGACATCTGGAACAATTGGAATGCTGAGAGGAAGGGTGTGGGAGCTATTTGGACCTGAGAAGACTGGTTTGGACCATTTTGGACAATGGACATGTATTGTTGGAGAGTTGCTGGGGAACGCCCACCAACTCAGAAGCTTCATATAGGAGAGAATTTCTTTATTCTGGGTCTTGGACCAGGTTGGGCTGCTAAGACCCACGGCGTGTTTGACTACCTGCGTGATTCAATAAAAGTTAAGCTGAGAAATTCTTCTGTAATTATTGGTTGGTTAACTGAAAAGATTCTGCTAACTGTCCAAAAATTAATTTTTACAACTGTCCGTGCTCCTACCTAAAGAGTCCTCTGTGTCTTCCTCACTGTCTCCCATGGCAAGGGAGAGTCTGCCGGGGGAGCCCTGTGGCAGCCCCGTGGCAGACGCGCCCCTGGAGGCAGCAGGCCCCCAGGACAAGGACCGAGCTTCAAAACGCAAGAGTTCAGGTCTCCCACCACCTTCGCCAACTCTTGCGTAGCCCTGTCACTTGGAACATCCACCTGGACACGCTGCAGCTGGTTTGCATGTCAGATCGAGCCGTCTGCCAGCCGGAAACACGTCACTCCCAACTTCGCCACAATCCTCAGCGGCACCCAATGTCCCACCGGCTGCGATCCAGCCAGTCGTTGCCCTGGTCTCTCCTCAGCGTGAACCCGAGCCCAGTCCATGACCTGGAGCGACACCTTGCTTGGCTTGATGTGCTGCTGTAGTTTCGGCAGCTCTGCATCTTTCTCCTGTTCCACACCATCATAACACCGCTGCAGCACAGCAGCCATCGCTGTCGCAGCAGACTCCTCATTGTAAAAATTAATTTTCTGGACAGTTAGCAGAATCTTTTCAGTTAACCAACCAATAATCACAGAAGAAATACTATTTCTCAGCTTAACTTTTATTGACCCATGCAGGGAGTCAGACTACATGGCCACGGACACACCCCCTCCAACACACACACATACACACAGCTCTGTCTCCTGGAAAGGACCCCGCACAAAGGAATTCACAGCTATAAAAAGGCTTCCAGTCGGCGTTTCCCAGTAAATTTCCACCAATACATGTCCACTGTCAAAACTGTCCTCTTGGCATCAAGATGGCTCCTCTTTTATGGATTTTATGGCTTCCACATCCTTCCTTTCAGCATCCAGATGTCTCCTCTTTTAGTCCTTTACATGCCCATATATGGAAACAGGAACAGAGACTTTCCTGTGGAGTTTGTGTGTGTGTGCATATGTGTATGTGTAGCACTAAAGCACTTTTTGGGTGTGTGTGTGGGGGGGTGTATGTGTGGATCTAAGAGATATGTGTATGCAAGCACTTTGTGTAATATGTAATTAACTAATCTTCACTATTTATTTATTATAACAATTATTTCCTCTCTTGACTCCGTTGTCATGGAGTCCATAACTATAATAAACAGGTATCAGACACCTGATGTTATTTTCATGTGTGATGAGTGAAAAACCTATAAGCAGTATATACTGTACTTTCATGAGTAATCATTGTAATGCAATTTCTTTTCAGTCTTCATTCTTTGAGCATTTATACAGGAAAAATTCTCACCTCGTTTCTTCTACCTTTGACATCCATAAAAATGAGTTATCATTTAGAGACATTCAGTTTTACAATTTCAATATCAAAAATAAAAACTTAAAAAACTTTCAATAAATGTATTTACACAATTTTCAACTGTTACATCATGCTTTAGTCATTATAGGCATATTGTCAATACCAACATTTTTTCTTGCAGAGACACTGGTAGACTTGATTTAAACCTGATTGTCCTCATCACTTGAATCCTTGTCACTCTCCTCCTGCTGAGCTAATATGAGATACTGGTGTGCACCAGCAGCATGTACTGTTTTTTCAATAAGGCCTCTACAACAGGGAATGCAGCAACATCTTACACACATAAGGATAGCAATTCCAATCATAAGGGATAATATTATGTTTTTTGGGGTTTTTTGTTTGTTTTTTATCACTCCTGCCCATCATCCAAAGAAGGATTGTAGCCATGCAGTGAAGATCTTGGGTTCATACTCAGTATTTTGGCCAAAACTCAGTCCTAAGAATATTCTTAAAAGTTTAGTATTCTTAAAAGAAATATTCAAAAAGTTTGCGGATGACACAGCAGTGATAGGATGCACCACTGGTGACGACAAAGCAGCCTATAGGAGGGAGGTGGCCAACCTGGTGTCATGGTGTAAGGACAACAACCTCACCCTCAACATGGACAAGACAAAGGGTTGACGACAACGCCACGGACATAGTCCAAGGACGGATAATTTTTTCACACGTAAGGAGTTGTTCAGAACTCCTTATACAAAGATATAGAGTGATGATAATCAAGTCAGTGGCGGTAATGCACCTGTAAGCTGGTTGCCAACCACCAATCAAATCTAAAAGAAGAAGAAGAAGGAGATGATAGTGGACATGAGGAAAGGGAGGAGGAGACCCCATCAGCCGCTGTTCATCCGGAAGCTTGAGGTGGAGAAGGTGAGCAGCTTTAAATACCTGGGCATCCACATCAGTGAGGACCTTAAGTGGACACACAACACCACAGAGCTGGTTAAGAGAGCTGAACAGTGACTGTACTTTCTGAGGATGCTGAAGAAGTTTGGCATGTCTTCCAGGACCTCAACAATTTCTACAGCTGCATCATCGAGAGCATCCTGACCAACTGCATCACTGTGTGGTACAGCAGCACCACTGCCTTGGACTGCAAACGCCTGCAGAGAGTGGTGAAGACAGCGGAGAAGATCATCAGGACTCCACTCCCCTCTCTGCAGAGCATCTACCACCACAGAGTCCAAAGGAGAGCTGACGCCATCCTCCGGGATCCTACCCACCCCCAGCACAGACTGTTTACACTTCTACCCTCAGGCCGGAGGTACAGAAGTGTGAAATGCAGGACAACCAGACTGAAGAACTCCTTGCTGGCATATAGACAATAGGACTGGCTATAAATTCAAGAAATCTCTGTCAGTTTGTGTGTCTGTGTGTCACGATTATAGGACATCATAGGATGGTCTATGATGTCTGCATGATGTCCTATGATGATCCTATGATCTCAGGCAACATAGGACTCACGATACCGTCATATAGACAATAAGACTGGCTACCTATGATGTAGGCATGATGTCCTATGATGCCTGCCTTGATGTCTTTATGATGTCATATAGACTGTCACTCACAATGCCTGCCTTGATGTCTTTATAATGTCATATAGACCATCACTCACCAAAGAAGAGATAGTCATTACCCGATTTAGAATAGGACACAGCACTTTAAACCACACCCATTCCAAGCAGTAAATCTGGAAATCTCACTCCGAGATACCCATCACCCGATTAAGAATAGGACACACTACTTTAAACCACACCCATTTGAAGCAGTATATCACGTCATATAGACCACCACTCACGAAAGAAGAGACACTCATCACCTAATTAAGAATAGGGCACAGTACTTTAAACCACACCCATTCAAAGCAGTAAATCTGGAAATCTCACTCAGTAAGGCAGAAGGCACTCTATAAATTCAAGAAATCTCTGTCAGTGTGTGTGTGTGTCTGTGTGTTATTATCATAATATCAGCCAACACAGGACTCGAGCTGCCGGCATATAAGACAATAGGACTGGCTATAAATTAAAGAAATATCTGTCAGTTTGTGTGTCTGTGTGTCACAATCATAGGACATCATAGGATGGCCTATGATGTCTGCATGATGTCCTATGATGATCCTATGATCTCAGGCAATATAGGACTCATGATACCATCATATAGACAATAGGACTGGCTACCTATGATGTAGGCATTATGTCCTATGATGCCTGCCTTGATGTCTTTATGATGTCATATAGACCATCACTCAAAAAAGAGATACTCATTACCCGATTACGAATAGGACACAACACTTTAAACCACACCCATTCCAAGCAGTAAATCTGGAAATCTCACTCGAGATACTCATCACCCGATTAAGAATAGGACAATCAACTTTAAACCACACCCATTTGAAGTAGTACATCATGTCATATAGACCATCACTCACGAAAGAAGAGATACTCATCACCCAATTAAGAATAGGACACAGTACTTTAAACCACACCCATCTGAAGCAGTAAATCTGGAAATCTTACTCAATAAGGCAGAAGGCACTCTATAAATACAAGAAATCTCTGTCAATGTGTCAGTGTGTGTGTGTCTGTGTGTCACCATCATAATATCAGCCAAGATAGGACTCGCAATGCTGGCATATAGACAATAGAGGCCCTTTTCCACTAGCCTCACTTAGCCCTACACCGCACCACTCAGCCCGCTTTAGGCGCTTTTCCATCAGCCCCAGCACCGGTTAGCAGGTACTTTTTTCGTACCTGATCCAGGGCAGGGTCTAACCGAGCTGAGTCGGGCTGAGTATGGCTGTGATATGACTTTAAGAGACTGGTCGCCGCTGATTGGTCAGGTCGTAACGTCACGAAAGCGACTTTTTCTGCTGAATTTACTCCACGACCGCCATTTGTAATTGTTCAGCCAGTGAACACAGTGCGCCCCTTTAATACGGTATATTATATTAATATACTGTATAATATACTTATATAATAATATACTCCTAATATTATATATTAGGAGGTGTGCAATTTTCTTTCTATATTAGGCGACGATCGCATCCAGCGCGAGTTGGACGGATCTACTCAAAATGCAGGTGTCCGAGCAGATGGCTTCCCAAGGGCACATCCGTACTGCCAAACAGTGTCGGGAGAAGCTGAAAAAGCTGAAAAGCGATTACCGAGCAGTGAAGGACCACAATGCTCAAAGTTCAGCGGATCGGGAGTGGAAGTGGTTTGCTGAGAGACATTGGGCTCCACACGGTCACTGTCACGGCCACAGTCACGGTCACGGCCTTGGAAACCGTGGATGGTGAGTGTTGTTTTGATATTGCGCATCTTTTCGCCACTTGATCCTTTCTGTGCCAAGCTCACTGTTTTTAAGAAATAGGAAGGTTGTTAGATTGCGGGTAATGGTTGTTACTGAGGTTTGCCTATTGTTTTGCAGCCAACTGCAGATTCACGCTTGCTTTGTGTTAAGTATTAGCGCAAACAAAACGCTGAATTACGCTTATTGTATTCCGGTTAAAAACTTGAGAGTGTTGTGTACATGTTGCACTTTGGTGTTAAGTTTTAAATTGCGTGCATTTTCTTTCTAGATTCGCATTTCATATCACAGGGGTCCACCTCAGTGGACATGATGGACACACCGGACTCTCCTGGCGCTGCGTCTGCGTGTGCGTCTGCCGGAGCGCCAGCTGGATCGACTCCACATCACCAGCTCCATCTGGATCACGTTCAAGTGCCGGTAAGGCACAATAACCACGATTTTTTTTTTTGGTTGAAACAGGTCCAGCGGAAACCAGGGTCGAAAATCCATCCATCCATCCATCCATCTTCTACCGCTTAATCCTTTACAGGTCGCGGGGGGGGGGGGGGGCTGGAGCCTAACAAGTTATGTACCAAATTGATTAATGCAATTTCCTGTAGCTGCATATTAATTAATTGAAAATGTCTTTTTAACTGTACAAAAAGGTTATTCTTTGGTCTTCACTTATCGGTGTTCCACAACCATTTTTAGGTGTGGTGATTGACGTGCTGTTGTAACTCCTGTTTTAGAAAAACAAATAAAGCTGATGAACTGCCGTTGAAATCAACATGCTTCATTGAAATGCTTCGCGTCAGCTGACTGTATTAACCCATTCAGATTTCTGCGGCCACACTACAAGCAACTAGTTTAAACATTACCCATCCATCCATCCATATTCTTAATCTTAATCCTTTTTAGTTTTGCAGGGGGGCTGCAGCCGAAGACAGTACCCTGCGTGTTGCAAAATCTGCTCTACTGAGGGGCAGCAACATGACAGTTCAGCTTATATACAGCAATGAAGCATAATATAATAGTGACATTCCACCACAGACTTTCACCTGTGTAATTCCATAATATATGTAGTGATCCAGCTTTAACGACCATGCCTTTCTGTCTTTCCATCTAGGCAAGACAAAAACAGACAACTCCCATCGCTGACCTTACATTAGCGATGGTCAACATGCATGACGAAGAGATGCGGCTCTTGGAACAGCAACATGACCAGCGGCAAGAATCAGGAGTACATGCAGCATTTGCGACAGGTGGCCACAGATGCGCGTGAAGCCCTGGAGCAGGACGCTGCGTTACAAAGGGAAGAGCTCGCAGAGATGTCATCGCCCAGTCTGTTTTTTTGTTTGTAAATTTTGCTTCTGGAATAAAATTGTATTGTTTGCATCAAAAGTCTGGTTTATCTGTTATGACACCGTATGAGAAAAGCCAATAATTATATACACATTCCATTCTCTGTTCACTCCACATGCTGCTGTTCATCAGGTCAGGTGTATAGCCTTGTAATGGTAATTTAATTTTTAACAACACAACGAAACGTAATGTCTTGGTAGGTTTTTTTTTTATTTTAAACAAATTTGCAATGCTGAATCCATTTCTCTTGAACGGGTACATTTTTTATGTTATAAGCAGTTGTACAGGTGTGCTTGAACTTGTAGACACTGCTAAAGGTAAGTACGTGTAAGTTGAATGTTGCATCACCAGTCAAAATTTAATAAATTAAGAAGGAATCTAGCAAAAATTTGGCACTAATAACAGTAGACAAATCGGACAAGGATACACAACTGTGTTTTTGTTGCACACGACTGTTGTTACCAACAAGTGCAAAATTTATATTCCCTTTTCCCAAAAATTAAAAATCAATTTGTAAGTAAAAGTGGGAGACCTTTACATGGGAAAATATGACATGTATCAGCACATGATTTATAGTTCAGTTTGCATTTCCACCTAAGCAAAAGTGGCTTGTCGAGCTGGATTTTTGTGAAGATGGCCTGTGCGGTGTTTCTGCATGTAATTACATACCTGTCAAGTGATACGGTTTCGCCGTATTTTAATACGGGGAAAATGCAATTTTAGTAAATACGGGCGTATTGCCATTTCTGTACGCCAAAGAGAAAAATATACGGGAAAAAAAATTGAGAGTGTGGGGAGGAACACGTCGTGTGTGACCCCCACAGCGTACGGGGCTGTCAGAGCGCTCAGCGTGAGCAATTATCACAACAGAAGTGTGGACTCATCATTAGGCTGATGGCTTCGCACCTTCTTAACAGATAAGCGTTATGAAGAAGAGGACAGGTAGATGGACCATGCACAATATTTTATTTACAAAAAACATTTTTGAAATATGTATGCACATAAATGTGGACGAAATAGGCAAGTATTGCATCACAGCATCTCATATTGTAACGTGCAGCTCGACATGACGACATCCCACCGGCAGATTCAAACTCACGCCTCCCGCTCCGGAGTCCCGCACTCTACCTGTGTCGCCAATAGGGTCAACCCACTTGTCAAGCCAAGTAGGGTGCTTATATTGAGTTCGCTACAATATCACCACTCTGCTCCTCTGCTCTCTGTGCCGCTGCCACCACTGGTTCATCTACTGCATCATCCAATGTAGTGTCAAACGTCTCTCCATGACTCTCACACAGATTGTGCAGAGCACAACAAGTCAGCACCATAGATTTAACCAGTTTCATGTCACAGTCATTCCTCTCTCCTTCCTCCTTCCTTCTCTCCTCGTCATCAGCCATTTTCTTTGTTGTGGAGGATTCGGTCGCGTGTTTCACGTCACGAGGGTGTGGCGCCGCCTGCTGTTCAACAAATCCCACCCACAGCAGGTGTGCCAGCAGTAGTTGAAAAGCAACTGAGGCCGAACCGAACTGAAGTGAGTAGAGTCGGGTTTTCAATCGGGGCTGAGCGGGGCTAGTGGAAAAGCGCCTTAGGACTGGCTACAAAACCATAGGATTGCCTATGATGGTCCTATGACGTCACCATAGGATTGCCTACAATGTTCCTATGACATCTACATGATGTCTATATGACGTAATATAGACAGCATAGTATACAGTCACCTCTGATGTCCCTATGATGTCTATATGATGCCAGAGACACATCATAGGACCCCCATCATGTCCTACAATGTCTACATGATGTCTGATGGCATTCCTATGATGTGTCCATGATGTCTATATGATGTCATAGACACCGTCACTCACAATCATAGGACTCGCTATGACATCATCAAAGATCAATGCAGGCATCATAGGACTTGCTAGGACATCCATCCATCCATCCATCCATCTTCTTCCGCTTAATTCTTTTCAGGACGCGGGGGTGCTGGAGCCTTATCCCAGCATCTTTGGGCGAGAGGCAGGGTACACCCTGGAACATCACTCTATAAAATAAAACAAATCTGTGTGCCTGTCAGTGTCTCACGATCACAGGACTGCCTATGATGTTCCTATGAGGTCTGCAAGATGGCCTATGATGTTCCTATGCTGTCGGCGATCATAGGATGATGTCGAGGTGACATCCCACACACCACAGGACTCACTAACACATCATAGCCCCCCATGATGTTCCTATGATGTCTACATTATGTTCACATGACTTCATATAAACCATAGGGCTGTAGTTCCACAACAGGGCGAGTTTGCAATTGAACTCGATGAAAGACTAATGATTCCAGATAGCAAACTGGAAGACATTGTCAGTTGGGTGTATGAAGACATGACTGTTTGTATGTGTGTGTGTGTCACGATCATAGGACTTGATATGACATCATCTAAGATCACAGGCAGGCATCACTGAACGCGTGGTGACGGCAAACATCAAAGGCAGGTTTCACCATGGTTACTGTTGCCAGACAGACACATCATCAAAGATCAAAGGCAGGCATCACTGAACAAATGATGACGTCAAAGATCAAAGGCAGGCAGCAGCATGGTTACTGTTGCCATGGTAACAGTAACTTTCCACGGGTTTGCAGAAATGCTTGCTTACACCTGCTTTCTACGCCATGCAGAAATACTTGCTTATACTTGGTTTCTACGGGCATGCACGGGTATGCACTAGTCATCATCACTCTATAAATTCAAGAAATCTCATCTGTGTGTCATGATCATAGGACATCATAGGACGGCCTATGATGTCTGCATGATGTCCTATGATGATCGTATGATCTCAGGCATCATAGGACTCAAAATGCCGTCATATAGACATCTGTGTCTGTCTGTCATGATCATAGGACATTATAGGATGGCCTATGATGTCTGCATGATGTCCTATGATGATCCTATGATTTCAGGCATCAAAGGACTCGTGATGCCATCATATAGACATATAGACAGGTGTCTTTGACTATGTGATCAACGGCAGGCATCACTCACAATGAACCTATGATCTCGGGCATCATAGGACTCGCGATGCCGTCATATAGATATGATGTATATATGACATCATATAGACATACAGTATAGACAGGTGTCTTTGACTATGTGATCAACGGCAGGCATCACTCACAATGAACCTATGATCTCGGCCATCATAGGACTCGCGATGCTGTCATATAGATATGATGTATATATGACATCATATAGACATATAGACAGGTGTCTTTGACTATGTGATCAACGGCAGGCATCACTCACTATCATAGGACTAGCTATGACCTGTGATGATCCTATGATCTCAGGCATTCTTAGGACATCCTATGATGTCTGCATGATGTCCTATGATGATCCTATGAACTCAGGCATCGTAGGACTCGCGATGCCGTCATTTAGATATGATGTCTATATCTCGCGATGCCGTCATATAGATATGTGTATATGACATCATATAGACATATAGACAGGTGTCTTTATGCGATCAACTGCAGGCATCACTCACGATCATAGGACTAGCTATGATCTATGATGTTCCTATGATCAGCGACATCATAGGACTTGCAATGTCATCATAAAGACATGATGTCTATATGACGTCATATAGACATATAGACAGGTATCTTTGACTATGTGACCAATGGCAGGCATCACTCACGATCATAGGACTTGCTATGACATCACTCTATAAAGCAAGAAATCTGTCTGTCTGTCACGCTTCATAGGACATCATAGGATGGCCTATGATCTCTGCCTGAACATCATAAGACGTCCTATGAACTCAGGTATCATAGGATACATAGACAAATGTGTCTTTATGATGTCATATAGACCATGTGTCTTTGAACTCAGGCATCATAGGACACATAGACAAATGTGTCTTTGTGATGTCATATAGACCATGAACTCAGGCGTCATAGGACGACTCGCGATGCCTATATGATGGCACATAGACAAATGTGTCTTTATGATGTCATATACACCAGCCTGCCTTCATGTCTTCATGATGTCATATACAGTGCAGACATCAGACATGTCTTTATGATGTCATATACATCAAGGCTGCCTTCATGTCTTTATGATGTCATACAGACGTGGACAAAATTGTTGGTACCCCTCTGTTAATGAAAGAAAAACCCACAATGGTCACAGAAATAACTTGAATCTGACAAAAGTGGTAATAAATAAAAAGTCTAAGAACATTAACCAATGAAAATCAGACAATGCTTTTGAATTGTGGTTCAACAGAATTATTTTAAAAAACAAACTCATCAAACAGGCCTGGACAAAAATGATGGTACCCTTAACTTAATATTTTGTTGCACAACCTTTTGAGGCAATCACTGCAATCAAACGATTTCTGTAACTGTCAATGAGACTTCTGCACCTCTCAGCAGGTATTTTGGCCCACTCCTCATGAGCAAACTGCTCCAGCTGTCTCAGGTTTGAAGGGTGCCTTCTCCAGACAGCATGTTTCAGCTCCTTCCACAGATGTTCAATAGGATTTAGATCAGGGCTCACAGAAGGCCACTTTAGAATAGGCCAATGTTTCACTCTTAGCCATTCTTGGGTGTTTAGCTGTGTGTTTTGGGTCATTATCCTGTTGCAAGACCCATGACCTGCGACTGAGACCAAACTGTCTGACACTGGGCAGCACATTTCTCTCTAGAATACCTTGATAGTCTTGAGATTTCATTGTACCCTGCACAGATTCAAGACACCCTGTGCCAGATGCAGCAAAGCAGCCCCACAACATAACAGAACCTCCTCCATGTTTCACAGTAGGGACAGTGTTCTTTTCTTGGTATGCTTCATTTTTGTGTCTGTGAACATAGAGCTGATGTGCCTTGCCAAAAAGTTCCAGTTTTGTCTCATCTGTCCATAGGACATTCTCCCAGAAGCTTTGTGGCTTGTCAACATGTAGTTTGGCAAATTCCAATCTGGCTTTTTTATGATTTGTTTTCAACAGTGGTGTCCTCCTTGGTCATCTCCCATGAAGTCCACTTTGGCTCAAACAACGACGGATAGTGCGATCTGACACTGATGTACCTTGACCTTGGAGTTCACCATGAATGTGTTTAGAGGTTGTTCTGGGCTCTTTTGTTACCATTCGTATTATCCGTCTCTTCCATTTTTCATCAAGTTTCCTCCTGCGGCCATGTCCAAGGAGGTTGGCTACAGTCCCGTGGATCTTAAATTCTGAATAATGTGTGCAACTGTAGTCACAGGAACATCAAGCTGCTTGGAGATGGTCTTATAGCCTTTACCTTTAACATACTTGTCTATAATTTTCTTTCTAATCTCCTGAGACAACTCTCTCCTTTGCTTCCTCTGGTCCATGCTTAGTGTTGTACACACCATGTCACCAAACAGCACAGTGACTACTTGTCACCCTTTAAATATGCCAACTGACTACAAGTTTGTAGATGCCTGTGATGTTAATTAGAGGACACATCTTGGTTGGACATGTCCCTATGGTCACATTATTTTCAATCTTTTCTAGGGATACCATCATTTTTGTCCAGGCCTGTTTCATGAGTTTGGTTTTTTTTAAATAATTCTGTTGAACCACAATTCAAAAGCACTGTCTGATTTTCATTGGTTAATTTTCATAGAATTTTTATTTATTACCACTTTTGTCAGATTCAAGTTATTTCTGTGACCATTGTGGGTTTTTCTTTCATTAACAGAGGTAGGATACCAATAATTTTGTCTACATCGAAAGCTTCTTTTTGCTCAGATCTATTTTCATGATCCTGTTCATGAACTGAAATTACTACGCACCTATCCCTCAACCAGTGGTCTCAACAAAGAAGAAGAAGAAGAAGAAGAAGAAGAAGAAGAAGAAGAAGAAGAAGAAGAAGAAGAAGACCCACTAGATCAGGGGTGTCAAACTCATTCCATGGAGGGCCAAGACCCTGCAGGTTTTACTTCCACCCAGTCTCTTCAGCAGGTGTTTTCACTGATCAGCAATCAGTAGGAAGAAATTCAGAGAAATCACCTGGTGAAGACACTGGGTGGAGGTAAAACCTGCAGGGTCTTGGCCCTCCATGGAATGAGTTTGACACCTGTGCACTAGATGGAGAGCAATAGAATGATGACAACTGCTGCACGTCAGAAAAGATGCCATGAAGATGAAACACCTGAGGTTCCAGCAGTACATCGCACCCGTCTGAGACAGGAGGACACCCTTCACCAGCATAGGGTACGACAGACTTTAAAGCACGCTTCTAGGACATCATAGGACGGCCTATGATCTCTGCCTCATCATCATAGCATGTCCTATGAACTCAGGCATCATAGAATGACTCGCCATGCCTACATGATGGCAAATGTGTAACCTTGAGAAATGCCAGTCTACACTACAAATGTGTAAAATGCTAAGCAAAGCACTGATTTTCTCCAGGTGCTTCGGTTTCTTGGTTTCTATGGGCATGCACGAGCCTTCCTGAACAGGGTCGAAAGCCACTTTTTCAGGATCGTGCCCATGAACTGGAATTACGATGCACCTGCACCTATCCCTCAACCAGTGGTCTGAACAAAGAAGAAGAAGACCCACCAGAGGGAGAGCAGTAGAATGAGGAGAACTGCTGCACATCAGAAAGGATGCCGTGAACATGAAACACCTCAGGTTCCACCAGTACACCGCAGGCATGACTGTGAACAACACAGCCGTCTGAGACAGGAGGAGACCCTTCAGTGGTCTGAACGAAGAAGAAGAAGACAACGAGATGATGTCTATATGACGGCACACAGAGCACATGACTCCCTACAAGACATACACTACCGTTCAAAAGTTTGGGGTCACTTAGAAATTTCCTTATTTTTGAAAGAAAAGCACTTTTTTTCAATGAAGATAACTTTAAAGTAATCAGAAATACACTCTATACATTGCTAATGTGGTAAATGACTATTCTAGCTGCAAATGTCTGGTTTTTGGTGCAATATCTAGATAGGTGTATAGAGGCCCATTTCCAGCAACTATCACTCCAGTGTTCTAATGGTACAATGTGTTTGCTCATTGCGTCAGAAGGCTAATGGATGATTAGAAAACCCTTGTGCAATCATGTTAGGTCTGCAATGCTGTAATTGCTGCAAATAGAGGATTCTTTGACGAAAGCAAAGTTTGAAGGAAAAAATTATTATTTCAAATACAAATCATTATTTCTAACCTTGTCAATGTCTTGACTATATTTTCTATTCATTTTACAACTCATGGTGGTAAGTAAGTGTGACTTTTCATGGAAAACACAAAATAATTGTCTGGGTGACCCCAAACTTTTGAACGGTAGTGTATATGGGAATACAGCTGGGCGCCACCGCCGAGGACACAGTCCAAGGACTGATAATTTTTTCACACATAAGGAGTTGTTCAGAACTCCTTGTAAGAACTTATACAAAGATATAGAGTGAGGATAATCAAGTCAGTGGCGGTAATGCACCTGTAAGCTGGTTGCCAACCGCCAATCAAATCTAAAAGAAGAAGAAGAAGAACACAACACAGAACAGTGACAGGCAGGAGAAGAAGTAACAAGCAGGGGCAAACAGCCCCAGATGGCAGGGCATATTTTGTGTTATTTTTATGTTTTGATGCATACAAAAGCCATCACATGTGAATGCCACTTTGTGCTGTGTTGCTATACCAACTGTCCTGTAACTGGCAAGAATTCTGTTCCAATGCATCCCCGCTATGGGCATGCACGGGTTTCTACGGGCATGCACGGGTATGCACTAGTTATCAGAAATCAAACGCAGGCATTACTCAAGCTCATTCACGATCATAGGACATCAAAGATGAAAGGCAGGCATCACTCACGATCATAGGACTCGCTATGCCGTCATAAAAGATCATAGGACTCACTATGACATCATCAAAGATCAAAGGCAGTCATCACTCATAATCATAGGACTCACTATGACATCATCAAAAACCATAGCACTCGCTATGGTACCTTCAAAGATCAAAGGCAGTCATCACTGAACGAGTGCAGACGTGCGTGCTTACACCCTCGCTTACACCTGCTTTCTACGGCAAACATCAAACGCAGCTTTCACCATGGTTACTGTTGCCAGACACACACATCATCAAAGATCAAAGGCAGGCATCACTGAACGAATGATGATGTCAAAGATCAAAGGCAGACATCACCATGGTTACTGTTGCCATGGTAACAGTAACTTTCTACAGGCATGCAGAAATGCTGGCTTACACCTGCTTTCTACAGCCATGCAGAAATACTTGCTTATACTTGGTTTCTACGGGCATGCACAGGTATGCACTAGTCCAGTGAATTTTCAGTTTCATTCCTCTTGTCTGACTGCTTTAACTGCTTTAACTGTGCTGACTGCCTAGTGTGTGTTATTAGTACTCATTAGTTTAGTATTTAGTATCAAGGTGTGCTTAAGGAGTCCTAACTGCCTAACTGTATGTTGGTGTGTGTGTTAATAGTATCCATTAGTATTAGGATTGAGTTACTGTGCTAGTGTGTCATGACCTATTAGAATTGTTGTTTCTGTACCTTTTACCTTGGCATTCGTTCGGAGAGCAAAGTAAGCGTTTCATTGCTCAGGAAATGTAGATTTCTTAACTGTGCACATGATAATAAAGCCTTTGAATCTTCTTTCCAACCCCTGTCCAAGGAAATAGTGCCAGCATGACCTTTCGGCCAATGCTCTAATGTTAAATTCAACTGATACATTCGTTGTTCAGACTGCATCATGTGGTTTGTATTCCAGGTCCCTCTTTCAATGCCCTCACTCTGACTTAATCCAGATACATCATGATAGTGTGGTCAGTCAGTCATACAGGGGCATATTCACCTACCAGAGGGCAGGTGTGAGTAGACCCTATGCCCACAGAGCCACCATCCTCCATTTAGTTCAAAGGTATTGTTCTGCCCTGGCGCCATTGACGCTGGGACTACGACTGCAGAGGATGGTTTGAAGGAACTGTTTGAAATGTACTTAAGTCCTGAGAAGGAGAAATTTGTTTTATTTGTCCTACTAGCAAGGAACTTTGCATATCCCCACCAATAGTTAGTTGTGAATACCAGTTTTACATAGCTTGATGTGTGTTTGAATATAGTGTTACTGCTTCACAATTAGGATTAGGATGAATGCCTACGCTCTCTAAGGGGTCTTTTCCAAGTATATTTACTCCAACATAATATCATCCAGTGTCAGACAACTTCAGAGATGTTTTAGTTATTCTAATAGGGTTACAAATTGTGCATTCCTTACGGCCATATGTGAAGATTGTGTTCGCAGCATATGCCCCACGGTAGGGTGACTGCATAATGTATATGTGTTTTCTTAATTTATGATAACGTATTAAGAGTCACTGGGTCCTGTGTGATTGAACACATCAGCCCAGTTACATGGAGGAGTGCACATGTACAGTACTTATGACTCTTTTCATACATCACAGACTCAGATTCATAGTACATGGAGTGGTCACAATTATATACAGTATATCACCAATAGTTAAACTGGACTACACAAGCTTTATCTTCAGTGCATGTTATGGTGGTTGATGCCCCTTTATCCTTCATGTTGATGTTTAATGATCTGCCAGCAACCTTTTAAAATAGCTACTGAGCTGCACAACAGCTGTATCAGGAGGACTATGACAAGGACAAGCATGAGGAACACACCTGTGAGCCATTCATAAAGCTGAAATCTACGTCAGTATTCTCTGAGGGGTCTTTCATTGTTAGCCATTTTGAGTGCATTCTGCCTGCTGTAGACTCTTAATTTCTTCACCAAGGTTTGAGACAATCAGGTCAGCTAAAATACCTGACTGCCTTTGTAGCCCCAGACTTCCTCCACAACAGCAACACTCTCTATGGCTTTTCCCCTATAGTTTCTATGGTTTGTTTTGGCGTATCTGGAGAACAGAGCGTCGGATCTGGAACAATACACCCGGGTGAACGACGTGATCATCACAGGGCTCTACATTAAACCCCGATCATATGCTCAAGTGGTGGCCGCAGACAGCGGAGGGAGGCTCGATGCGCTGGAAGCCGAATCCACAGAGCAACAAGTGGCGGCCTTCCTGCAGTCCAAAGGAATCCAGCTGGACTGTAACACCACTGAGGCCTGCCACCCTCTGCCTAGGAAAAACAGTGACAAACCAGCTGTCATCATGAGGTTTGTCAATAGGAAACACAAGACTGCGCTGCTAAAACAAGGTAGAAAACTGAAAGGAATGAACATTTACATAAACGAGCACCTCACAAAAGAAAACACAGAAATAGTCAGAAAAGCTAGATACATGAGAAAGCAGAAAAAGATTCAAAACACCTGGACATCAAACTGTAAAATATACATCAAATTAAATGGATCACCTGAAGAAGCCAAGGTTATTAACATCCGTAATATTATGGAGCTGGACAAATATCAATGAACATTATGAACTGGAGTCGGCAGCAACAAGAGATAACTGTAGGACACTGAAGGATTATACTCATCTGCATACATTTAATTATATGAAACAAAAGGTCAACAAACAGGAACAACAGGAACTGAAAGTTTTTGAATATACGGATCACAACCCACAGGATGTAGAATATAACATAAACCCTGATTATAATTTATTTAGCTCCATCAATAATGACTGTAGTTACTACACAGATGAACAGTTTAACACAATGGTCATATCTGATTTCAATATTTCTATGATCCACTTCAACAGCAGAAGTCTCTATGCCAACTTTAATAACATTAAAGATTATTTACATCAGTTTAAAGAGCCAGTCAATATTGTGACAATATCAGAGACGTGGCTCAGTGAAGAGGAAGGAGTGGATTTTACCATGGATGGCTATGAATTAAATTATATAAATAGAAAAGCGAAAAAAGGAGGAGGAGTTGCTGACATGAGTTCAGACCCAGGGAACACGCACACAGGCTCGAGTCAATTGCAACAATGATTTATTGAATAATGAACGTGTGTGGATGCGTGAGTGCGAGAGTGGATGTGTTGCCGGAAGACAGGATGCACCGAGGGCGAAGCAGCGCGCCGTGCAGCCAGGCAACCCTAGGGCAGAGCAGAGGAGAGGTTAGTCACCGAGCCTGACCCAATGGATTAATACTCAGACTGTGGCTTACTTGCAGATGTTCTTGGTGGCGAGCCGCAGGTCTCCTGCCTGGAGGACAGCGCTCCAATGTACGCTCGGTGCAGCGGGTGAGAGTGGGATGACGACGGGGGGAGAATCTGCCGCCAGCGAGTCCACCTGTGCACAGGGGAGAAGGACTGGAGAAAAGGTGAGAAGTAGGTTGAGCGCTTACGTGGGAAGCGATGGTTGAGAGTCTTTTGGGAGCGTCACAGAGAAGGCGAGTGCGGGTAGCACGGTCGTTGATGAGCAGACGGCTCCAGGCCGAAGCTTGAGGCGGAGCGGGCTAAATAGCCAGGGCTTGATGAGGCGCAGGTGTGCTCACAGCTGGAGCGGGAGATGGGCGAGCGCGAGCTGTGACAGCACTCCCCCCCCCCGAGCAGCGCCTCCCGGCGCTGGCTTACCTGGGTGCGTCAGATGGAACTCCGTGACGAGGCGCTTGTCCAGCACGAACGATGGACGCACCCAGGACCTCCACTCGGGGCCATACCCCTCCCAATCCACCAGGTATTGCAGCCCGCGACCTCGGCGGCAGGAGTCCAAGATGGAAGAGACCCTCCACGCTGGGTCACCGTCGATCATCACAGGAGGGGGTGGAGCCCTAGGAGGAGGACAGAGAGGATGAGACACCACAGGTTTAATGCGGGAGACATGGAACGTCGGACAGACGCGGAGGGAGGGGGGGAGAGCCAGACGCACAGACACCGGATTGATGATTCTCGTGATGGGGAAGGGACCAATGAAACGTCGAGCCAGCTTCTTCCTTTCGGCCTTCAGGTTGATGATCCCGCGTAGACAGCCAGACTTGCTGACCCACCTGATAGCGCGGTGCGGCCCTCCTGTGGTGATTAGCCGCCCTGATGTTGCACTCAGCCGTGCGTAAAAGCGCACGGCGCACCGTCGTCCATATGCACCGACAACGCCTGAGATGGGCCTGGATGGAAGGCACCGCCACCTCCCCTTCTTCTTCAGGAAACAACGGGGGATCGTACCCAAGCAATGCCCGGAAGGGGGACATCCCGATGGCCGATGACAAAGTGGTGTTGTGCGCATATTCAATCCAGGGCAGATGGGCGCTCCAGGAGGAAGGGTTGGAGGAGGTGACGCAGCGCAGTGCAGCCTCCAGTTCCTGGTTCGTCTGCTCGCACTGCCCGTTGGACTGGGGGTGGTGACTGGAAGACAAACTCACCGTGGCCCCCAAGGCCTTGCAGAAGCACGACCAGACTCTGGACACAAACTGGGGACCCCGGTCAGAAACAATGTCCGCTGGAATCCCATGCAGCCTCACAAGGTGTTGGACCAATAGGTCCTCTGTTTCCCGTGCCGTAGGAAGACCGTGGAGCGGCACAAAGTGGGCGGCCTTGGAGAATCTGTCCACGATGGTCAGGATGGTGGTGAAGGAGTTGGAAGACGGGAGACCGGTAACGAAGTCCAAGGCCACATGGGACCAGGGTCTGCCGGGGGTCGGCAGAGGGTGGAGAAGACCAACTGGGGGAGAGGAAGACGTCTTGCCAGTCACGCACTGGGGGCAGGCGCGGACGTAATTGGCGACGTCGCCCAGGAGGCCCGGCCACCAAAAGGACCTCTGAAGGAGCTCAATCAGGCGGGAGATCCCAGGGTGACAGGCGAGCTTGGTGGTGTGAGCCCAGTGGATGACATCACTCCAGATCGACGAAGGAACGAACAGCCTACCCGCTGATCCGCCGCCCGGGTCGGGTTCGGTTTCCTGTGCCCTCCGGACCTTATCCCTGATGGACCAGGAGACGGCACCCACGACACACGAGGCTGGGAGGATGGTATGGTCTCGGTCCTTGGGGGCTTCTGGGGCAAACTGACAGAGTGTCCGCCTTGTCGTTCTTCGAGCCCGGACGGTAGGTGATTGTGAACCTGAAGCAGCCAAAGAACAGAGACCAGCACGCCTGGCGGGCATTCAGGCGCTTGGCCGCCCTCAGGTACTCCAGGTTCTTGTGGTCGGTCCAAACCACGAAAGGCTGAGCCACCCCCTCGAGCCAGTGATGCCACTCCTGGAGCGCGAGCTTGACTGCCAGGAGCTCTCTGTCGCCGACGTTGTAGTTCCTCTCCGCAGCAGATAGGCGCCTGGAGAGGAAGGCGCAGGGACGAATCGCCCCGTCCACCGGTGAGCGCTGAGACAACACCGCCCCCACCCCCGTATCAGAGGCGTCCACTTCCACAAGGCACTGCAGAGAGGGGTCCACCTGGGCCAGGACCCGGGAGGAGCAGAACTCCGTCTTCAGCGCCGCAAAGGCAGCCTCAGCATCCTCAGCATCCTCAGGTTCAGGTTCAGGTTCAGGTTACTTTATTTGTACCCGTAGGTAGATTTGTTTTGCAGTCTGGTGACATCCATATATACAAGCCACAAATTACATTCAACATAGACACAAACACAGGCACATATGAAGCTGACTATAAACATGATAAAAATACTCAAGGCTCCATCAATCAGGGTATAAAAAGACAAAGAGATGGGAGAAAAACCAGAGGTAAGAGAGAAGGGTCATATTAAAAGTTAAAAACTAGTCAAAGAGGTTAAAAACTCAAAGGTCTAAAACCCAATAAAATATTTAGAACCCAAGTGACATCCTACAAAAATAAGTAAATATAAAATGGAGTTAATAAATAGGTACCTAAATTATGTGCAATATATTTTTACAGCTTGTTCAACTCTTTGACAGCAGCAGGGACAAAGCTGTTTTTGTAGCACTGGGTTCTACTTTTTGGGACAGCAAACCTCCGTCTTGAGGGAAGAAGCTGAAAGTGGCAGTGCAAAGGGTGGGAGTCATCATTTAAAATGGAGGTAGCCATCCTCTGTACTTGTCTGGTGTACAGGGACGTCAGGCTCAGCTGTGGCTCACCAAGCAAACGACTGGACCATCTAACTACCTGATCCAAGGATATCCTCTGTTTCAGTTTTATCTGACCAAACCATGACACTAAAGAAAAGGATAAAACAGATTCAATAAAAGCCCGATAAAACATTGTCATTATGGTTCGGTCAACTTGGAAGCGTGCAAGTTTTCTCAAGCAATGCAAATGTTGCTGACCCTTTTTGCACACCCTTTCACAGTTCTCTTCAAAGTTTAAATTACTATCAATAATCGTCCCAAGATATTTGTAGGATTGTACACATTCGGTGGTCTGGCCTTTTAGTACGGTGACTTTGTGCCTGGGATTTTTCCTCCTAAAGTCAATAATCATGTCTTTAGTTTTTGTCGTATTCAGCTGCAGGTAGGAATCCTCACACCAGTGAACAAAATCATCAACTACTGAGCCGTGGCCACTCTCACCATCCTGGAGGAGACTGACAATAACTGAGTCATCAGCATACTTTATAATGTGTCTGTTGTCTGCTCCGACACATGTTTGTGTGCAGGATGAAGAGTAGTGGTGACAAAACACACCCCTGAGGAGAGCCAGTAGAAGAGCACTTTAGGCCCGACAATGTACCATTGACCCTAACTCTCTGCGTCCTGTTGGTTAAGAAATCCAGAATCCAACCCACCAGATTATTGCTCAAATCAAATTGCTGCAGGAGCCTTTCAACTAAGATATGAGGTTGGATTGTATTAAAGGTGGAGGAAAAGTCCACAAATAAAAGTCTGGCGTGTGTCCCATTAAAATCCAGATGTTTAAAAAGCATGTTAAACAGAGTGACAGTGGCATCCTCCACTCCTCTGTGAGGCCTATAGGCAAACTGCAGAGGATCCAATGCATGCTCAGTCTGCTTTAGGACCTCACATCTGACCAATTTTTCAAAAATTTTCATTAAAATTGAAGTCAAAGCAACTGGTCTAAAGTCGTTTACCATTTTAGGACAGCTGGATTTTGGAACGGGAACAACCACGGCTTCTTTCCAGATCTTAGGCACATGTTGTGTCTGTAAGGACTTGTTGAAAATGTAATGAAATATAGGACTCAGTTCATGTGCACAGGACTTTACCAAGCGCCCACATATATTATCAGGGCCCTGACTTTCGTTCACTTTTACAGCGCAGAACTCCCTTTTAACACCCTGCACCTCAATATTAAAGTGCTGATTGTCTTTGAGTTTCTGTTTCAAATCTTGGGTTTCTGTGCTAAAATCAAAGGAGTCAAAACGACCATAAAAACAATTAAGAGCATTAGCCAGCTCTGTGTCTGAATTAAAACCATCTAAAAACACACGATTACTGTGCTCTGTGCTCTGAAGGCCTGCAATAGTTTTCGTACTGGCCCAGGCTGAACCAAGTTTCTTTGCTGCCGTCTTGCTTTCCAACTCTGATTTATAATTCTGTTTTGCTCTTAAAATTTCGGCCTTCAGCTCCTTTGTGGCAACCTGTAGCTCAGAAACAGACCCCTGTTTAAAGGCAAGTGCTTTCCTCTGTAAGCAGGATTTAACTGATTTTGTAACCCATGGTTTGTTGTTGGGATATATTTTGACACGTTTACGTGGAACAATCTTATTTTTACAGAAAGCCATGTATGAGCATGTGACGTCCACCAAAGAGTCCAAATCATCCCCGCAGGACAGTGTGAACATCTCCCAGTCTGTACAGTCAAAGCATTCCTGGAGGCAGTGCACTGAATCTTCTGTCCACACATCATTGTCTCTCGTCTCCACCTTGCCTCTTCTGAGAGCAGTTTTATATGTGGGCAGCAAATGTACACAGTTGTGATCTGGGGATCCTAAAGGAGGAAGGGGGAGTGATTTATAGGCCCTCTCAATGGATCCATAGCACAGGTCCAATGTCTTTTTTCGCCTGGTTGGGCAGGAGACATACTGATAAAAGTTTTTAAGTGTCTTCTTTAAAAAAACATGGTTGAAATCCCCAAGAATGAAGTTTGGCGCCTCTGGAGAAATTGATTGCAGCTGCTGGATCACATCAAAGATAGTGCTGCAGGCGGTATCAGCGTCTGCCCTCGGATGAATGTACACAATTGTGATGAAAAGTTGGGGGAACTCGCGAGGCGAATAAAAGGGGCGTAGTGACACAGACAGCAGCTCCACATCGGGTGTACAGATGCGCTCTCTGACCATGACAGATGTGCAGTACTGCTTATTAATATATAAACATACGCCGCCCCCCTGACACTTCCCCGTTACCTCTTCCTGCCGATCCGAGCGCAGCGGGGCTCCAAAGCCATCAATCCACAGGTCTGCGTCTCGGTCATGCGCAGTAAGCCAAGATTCCGTGAAAGCCATGACACAGCAGTTCTTAAAGTCCTTCTGGTAGCGTACATTCCCTTGAATTTCATCCACCTTGTTTCTCAGAGATTGTAGGTTCCCAAAAATCATCAAAGGAAGAGGAATGTTACCAAACTGACGTCACACCTCCACGCCTTCCGCGCTTCCTTCTCCCGTCTCTCTTTTCACCGCTATGTCCGTCTCTCAAAATAAAGTCCGGCAGTTGCGGCTTAGGCTCAATCACAGCCGCTGCATCAACCGTGTTTAAATGCAGCAACATGTCCCTGGAATAATGTATCCTGCCCACCATGCTGCCGAATGCGTTTACCTCATAGACAAAGAGCCAGAGGAAAAGTAGCAGCAGTGCAAGAGAGGGGAGGAAGTCCATGTTGTAGGAACCAGGGAGCGCTTCGCTATACAGTCCACAAACACTCCAGGGCAGAAACAACACAGAGGATTTTGTAAAAACATATAAAAGTACATAAAAACAGACACACAGACGACATACTTTTTCACCAGCTGCCGGTCGCTGCGTGTGCATGCGCCCATTTTCAGTCCACTGAAAAGGCACCTTGGGGTTGGTGAGGCGGGTCAGGGGAGAAGCGATGGCGCCAAAGTTAGGGACGAAGCGCCGGTAAAAATTGGCGAAGCCGAGGAGCTGCTGGACCTGCTTCCTAAACGAGGGGGTGGGCCACTCGACGACCGCCTTGACCTTGGCAGGGTCAGGGATGATCTGATTGTGGGAAATAATAAAGCCCAGGAAGGAGGTCTTGTCAGCATAAAATTCGCACTTCTCCACTTTTACATAGAGTCTGTTCTCCAAAAGGTGCTGGGGGACCCGCCTCACGTGAACCTGGTGCTCCTCCCGCGACCGGGAGAAGATCAAGATATCATCCAAGTACACGAAGACGAACACCCCCAGGAAATCGCGGCGAACATCATTAATTAGGCGCTGGAAGACGGCCGGCGTGTTCGTGAGCCCAAACGGCATGACAAGATATTCAAAATGACCGCTGGGCATCCGGAACCCCGTCTTCCATTCATCGCCCTCCCGGATCCGGACAAGATGATATGCGCTGCGGAGATCCAGCTTCGTAAACCAGGTGGCCCCCTGCAGAGAATCGAAAGCTGAGTCCATTAATGGCAGCGAATACCTGTCCTTGACTGTAATATCATTCAGTGCCCGGTAGTCGATGCATGGCCGGAGGGACCCATCCTCCTTGGCAACAAAGAAGAAGCCTGGCTTCGCGCTCCGGCGCTGACAGGCTGTACAAACAACTGGAGGGCAAGGGCGCTCCCGGGCGGAGGTTGATGGCACAGTCATAGGGGCGGTGGGGGGGAAGGGACAGCGCTTTGGGCTTTGCTGAAAACTATACCAAGGTCATGAAACTCCGGAGGCACTAAGGAGAGGTCCGGAGGGGGCACGTTGGAGGAAGGAGGAGGGAGTGACGGGGCACAAGTGGCGGACTGGAGGCAGGCGCCCAGACAAAAAGTGTTCCAGGAGAGGACGCTCCCCGACTGCCAATCAAAGGTTGGGCCGTGCAGGCGCAGCCAGGGGTAGCCCAGAATGACGGAGGCGGCCGAGGTGGGCAGCACATAGAAGCTAAGATCCTCCCAGTGATTGCCGGAAATAATGACCGGGACTGGGACTGTCCGGTGTGTAACCCGCTCCAGGGGAGTGGCAGCGAGGGAGACCAAATTCAAAGGGGCCAGCAGGGGGAGGCAGGAGATGCCCAGCCGGGTTGCCAGGCCCTTGGAAATGAAGCTCTGCTCCGCCCCCGAGTCCACCAGTGCGTGAGTGAGGTGTTCAATGGGATTGTGACAGAACCTAATTGGCAGCATGCACTTGGATAGGGGGTTAGGCTGGGATGCGTCCACGAGGCCCCCTATAGTGACTCGCAGACTCCCCCTTTTGGCTTTACCGGGCAGGATTCCAAGGCGTGCTGGTCGTCTCCACAATACATGCAGAGACCCAGCTCCCTACGGCGCTGTTTCTCTGCTTGTGGGAGCTTCGCCTGGCCAATCAGCATCGCCTCCGGCTCATCGGCGGACTCAAGCGCAGGCAACGCCAGGGGGCGAGGTTGAGAGGAGCGGGGAGGAGCACCACTCGAGCGGATGGAGGACTTCCGCTCGGCGGCCCGCTCTCTCAACCTGTTGTCCAGGCTAATGGTGAGGGAGATCAGCTCGGAGAGCCGCTCCGGCAGATCCTTGCAGGCCAGTTCGTCCCGAAGGCTAGAGCTCAGGCTACGGATGAAAATGCTGCAGAGGGCAGCATCTCCTCATCCAACTTCCGCCACCACAACCCGGAAGTCGACAGCGTAGTCGGCGGCCAACCAGCTACCCTGGCGAAGGTTTAGCAACCGGGTTGTTAGCACGTTGTCACGGTCCGAATGGTCAAACACCTCGTTAAAATCTCGGATGAATTGGGCATAAGTTAGGTTAGCGTAGCTGGGTCGCGCCATGATGGCGTAGGCCCAGGCTAACGCTCACCCTTCTAAGAGGTTGGTGATGTAACCAATTTGGCTGTGATCCGTCGGGAAGTCCCCATGAACACGCTGGAACACCGACTCACATTGGAGAAGGAACCCACGTGCCTCACCGAGCTTGCCGCTGAAGCGCGTGGGCGTGGGGATGGGAGTGAGCCGGGTTGGTGCCCCCGGGTTAGCCTGGCCAGCCGGAGTTGCGGCGGGAGCTAGCCCGCCCTGAGGAGCCGGAGGAAACACCTGCGGGGGATCCAGACGATCCAACCGGCGGGTGATTACGGTGAGCTGGTTTAATATCACCTGTTGCTGATGTATTACCTGATCGACTTGAGCCTCTAAGTTGGTTAACCGGTGTGCGAGCCCGCTGTCCGCCAGGTCGCGCTGCTGGAGCCATACTGACATGAGTTCAGACCCAGGGAACACGCACACAGGCTCGAGTCAATTGCAACAATGATTTATTGAATAATGAACGTGTGTGGATGCGTGAGTGCGAGAGTGGATGTGTTGCTGGAAGACAGGATGCACCGAGGGCGGAGCAGCGCACTGTGCAGCCAGGCAACCCTAGGGCAGAGCAGAGGAGAGGTTAGTCGCCGAGCCTGACCCGATGGATTAATACTCAGACTGTGGCTTACTTGCAGATGTTCTTGGTGGCGAGCTGCAGGTCTCCTGCCTGGAGGACAGCGCTCCAATGCGCGCTCGGTGCAGCGGGTGAGAGTGGGATGACGACGGGGGGAGAATCCGCCGCCAGGGAGTCCACCTTCTTCTTCCAGCTATCAGAGAGAGCAGACGCATTTCTTCTCCTCTCCCTTCTCCTCCTCCCTTCACTGATCCCAGCTTGCTGTGTCCTGTCTGTGTCTCGCTCTTCTTCTGCTGCATCTCGACCCAAACGGAAATTATGGAAATTATGGAATTGGTGAGCTGGGCTTTAATGCTATTGACACCACTTTTTAACAGAAAATCGGGCCAGGGGGAGCCCAAGTGGAGAGACTCATGGAACAATTGGAACTCATGTGTCTGTGTGATTCGATTGAAGATGTGGAAGACATCTACCTGTTTTGGCTTCATGATCACAGGATTTCTGCTGTTTGGCTCTGGAGTTTTCCTGGTGTATCGAAAATTAAAGAAGTTGGAAGAGCTAATCAAAATGCGGACCCGGCGAAGCTCCTTCAACAAATTCAACCAGCTGGGGAGAGCACTGATAGCGGCAAATATGTGACTAACATGGAATTTACCATCTGGCATGCACTGAAGAGAGATGGACTCTGTGGACATGTTTATCTATGCTTGGCGAACTGAATCGGAAGGTGGAAAACATCTTGGAGTCGCTGGGTGCTCTTCAGGGAATGATTTTAAAGCCTGTGTATGTATATTGTGATGCACAGAATCGCATAAGAGAGGAAATTTCTATGCTCTAAGTGAACTGTGCTTATCAGGCCTTGATTCGGCGTCCTTATTCCTCCAGGAGAAGAGATAAAGCAGAAGGGAGTTTTGGCTTCTCCTTAACCCAAACAATTGCTGATGTGCAGCAATCTGAACTCTCCAAGGACAGCGTTATCATGTGACTAACATGGAGTTTTACCATCTGGCATGCACTGAAGAGAGATGGACTCTGTGGACATGCTTATCTATGTTTAGAATACATGGACATAACATCTAACCGTTGCCTAGGAGAGGATTTTTTGTTGTGCACCAGTAACTGATACATTCACACTGCACTCATACTGGTATCACATGACTGACATACACACACTGGTCTCTCTCCTTTGCTCTGTTAATGTGTAGATCTGGATCTTGTCTGCTAATTGTGCAATTAGAGGGGTTTTTTTTTCTATGTGATCACAATCTTGCTCACTCGAGCACTATTTTGATAACTTTGTTTTTTCTCTCTGCCCAATGTGTCACCCCCTCCCCCTCCCCCTCTTTACCCCCCACTGTATGAGGCGCCTTGTATGGCTGCCGCGTCATTAGGGAGCGCTTAGAAACAAGCGCACTTTAGTGATAAGTAAAATTCCTTGTATGTTGTAAGCATACTTGGCAATAAAGTTGATTCTGATTCTGTGCACAGGGGAGAAGGACTGGAGAAGAGGTGAGAAGTAGGTTGAGTGCTTACGTGGGAAGCGATAGTTGAGAGTCTTTTGGGAGCGTCGCAGAGAAGGCGAGTGCGGGTAGGACGGTCGTTGATGAGCAGACGGCTCCAGGCCGAAGCTCGAGGCGGAGCGGGCTAAATAGCCCGGGCTTGATGAGGCGCAGGTGATGTGCGTTTTGGCCTGGGAAATGTCGATCTCTTCTGTTTTCCTTTAGGCATAATGACTTTGTCTTTTGATTTTCACTCGTCCAAAAATCCGTTAAATCTGATTTTCAAGGTATTTTCACGGATGGGGTCTTGGAGCTTCAGCGTTAAGCTGCTATCACCATGGTGTCCAGACCGAAAGTCCATGCATGCATGATTTTGACTCCCTGCGTGTTCTTACAATCATAGAAAATAGCCACAAAATATAGCATTATCTTTATATTAGGTTTTCCAGTAGAATTTAAAAACAGGACCAAAGACTTACTTTGACTGAATGTCACAGACAATCCTAAAGAGACTTTTAGAAAAGGTTCTCACCTTCTGATCAGTGGGCCCTGGATTGTCCACGACATGCAAAGGCTTGTGTGCTGATGATGTCCATCACCTTTTACCTTCTTTTTTTCAAAAGTAGTTGGCAAACTGCCCGCATTCTCCACCAAAATTGTAAAAATTTATTTTCTGGACAGTCAGCAGAATCTTTTTAGTTAACCAAGCAATAATTTCTCAGCTTAACTTTTATTGAACCACGCAGGGAGTCAGAGTACATGGCCACGGATCCTCCCAGCTGTGTCTCCTGGAAAGGACCCCGCACAAAGGAATTCACAGCTATAAAAAGGCTTCCAGTGGGCATTTCCCAGTCACTTTCCAACAATACATGTCCATTGTCCAAACTGTCCTCTTGGCGTCCAGCTGGCTCATCTTTTATGGCTTTTTATGGCTTTCACATCCTTCCTTTCAGCATCTAGATGCCTCCTCTTTTAGTCCTTTAAATGCCCATATATGGAAACAGGAACAGAGACTTTCCTGTGGAGTTTGTATGTGTGTGCATATGTGTTTGTGTAGAGCTAAAGCACTTTTTAGGTGTGTGTGTGTTGGTGGGTGTGGGTGTACACTACCGTTCTAAAGTTTGGGGTCACCCAGACAATTATTTTGTGTTTTCCATGAAAAGTCACACTTATTTACCACCATGAGTTGTAAAAGGAATAGAAAATATAGTCAAGACATTGACAAGGTTAGAAATAATGATTTGTATTTGAAATAATAATTTTTTCCTTCAAACTTTGCTTTCGTCAAAGAATCCTCCATTTGCACCAATTACAGCATTGCAGACCTAACATGATTGCACAAGGGTTTTCTAATCATCCATTAGCCTTCTGATGCAATGAGCAAACACACTGTACCATTAGAACACTGGAGTGATAGTTGCTGGAAATGGGCCTCTATACACCTATGTAGATATTGCACCAAAAACCAGACATTTGCAGCTAGAATAGCCATTTACCACATTAGCAATGTATAGAGTGTATTTCTGATTAGTTTAAAGTTATCTTCATTGAAAAAAAAGTGCTTTTCTTTCAAAAATAAGGAAATTTCTAAGTGACCCCAAACTTTTGAACGGTAGTGTATGTGTGGATCTAAGAGATATGTGTATGCAAGCACTTTGTGTAATACATAATTAACTACTCTTCACTATTTATTTATTATAACATCATCCGTCATCGTCCGAAGCTTGGCTTTGGCACCGAAAACGTCCGATACTTCCCTGGTGACACTCGTGGGAACGGACATTCCACTCACTAACTCAGTCGCTCCAATAATAGCTGGCCGAGCGCGGGCACTAGAGTAGTCCAGTTCCCCCACTGAGCAGCTGTCCTCCTAAGAGTCAGAAACACATGCTTCGGTTCTGGCACCGCCAGCGGGTACCTTATCCCACACTACGATGTCATCCACCAGGTCCAGCGATCTCCACCGTCCACATCCAGACCACTCAAATCCAGCACTGTCCTTAACGGTGAAACCCAGACTGTAGAACAGGTCACACCCTATAATATTATTGCCATGTGTTATTACCTTGAACGAGAAGTCATGCACTGCTTCGGTGTTATAGCAAGCAGTCAACTCCACAGTCCCGACACTGCACAGTCTACCACTGCCACAGCCATACAGCGGCGCCGGGTTCTTCCTGATCCTGTGGTGCGGGAAAAACTTTTTTATCATGGCCCAATTTAGCACCGACCGCACCACCGCCATGTCAAGTATTTATGACAAAGCTACACTATCGAGTTCCACCATGCAGCAGGAAAGCCCATTGGCTTTAGCGCTCACTGAGTGAATAGTCGTTGTAGGCGGGCGGGCTGGCTTACTTAGATCTCCATGATGCTGGGGGACTGACACATTCTGTCGAAATGATTCATGCGCCCACACTTGCTGCACCGCTTCCCTCTTGCCGGGCATGCTCACACATAACTCTGGTGCATTGGGGACCCACAACCCCCGCAGACGGGGTCCTTCAGAGCAGACCTGCAGCTCACTGCATACGCCTCATAGTCGTCCACCATGCTCCCTTCGTCCTCCGAGTCCACTGCATTTGCTGATGTTGTCCCTTCTGGTGTTTTCTGAGACTGGCACCAATTTAGCGCCGAGGCTAGGTTATCCGTGGCCTCTAACTGAAGAGCTAGCTCAACTGCCCTAGTTAAAGCTGTCATTGGGCATCGTTAGCAACCTAGCCCATTTCGCGGCACTACATGTGTGCTCGGCCAATTGGTCCCGCACCATCTCATCCTCTAATGGCCCAAAATGGCACACACTGGCTAACTGTCTTAGGTCAGCGACAAACTGTTGAACAGGCTCACGACTCCCTGGCGTCTCTGGCTAAACCAAATTTGTCATACCGTCACGCTGTCCGGAGTGGTGAAGTGGTTAGCCATTAGCTCCACGATGTCCTTGTACGAGTCTGATGCGCTGAGCATAACTAGAATCCTCTGGCCTTTGATGCCGAGGTTGTGGACAAGCAGCGCTTACACTCTCACCTTATCCAGCTTCCCTAGCTCCAATGCTGTGACGTAATTTTCAAAAGCCTCAAACCAGCGGGGCCATGGGACTGTTGGTTCCCCAGGAAGTTCCAGGAAAGGCCACAGTGGTGTTACGCATGCCTCCATGTGTTAAATCCTCAGTTGACAAATGTTATGTCCACAAACTTGGCACAAAAAGAGACAGACGAAAGGTTGCAATGGAACGGTACTTAATGATATAAGTGGTTGCAGAACAGCAGGTGTTACACTATGTGGGGTCGTCTGGGCAAAGAGGAGCACCAAATGGCAGACAGGAAGGCGGCATCATCACACCGCACTTCACAATAAAACCCATCATCACAAGATGATGGGAGCTGTTGTCCGCTAGTCCTTTAAACAAAAAATAAATATTACACAACAACCGACAACTTTAATTACGTGGAAAATTATCTTTTTAAATTGACATTGACATTAAATTAACATCATATTGTGGCAACTTGTGGCAGAATTTGATTGTAATCAAAAGATAATTTCGCTCTTGCCATTCATTTCAATGGAAAATTTTTTTTTTTAATTTAAGGACCCATATGCACTGATCTATATATAAAAAAAACCCGGATTTCTCACGACCCATTAGCGAGTACAGAGCCGAGTGGAGTCCAGTGAGCCACTGATCTCTATAGAAAAACTGGATGGATCATTGGCCACCAGAAGTGAAGCCCCTGGCCGGCCACTTTTACCTCAAAAACTTCCCCAAAAATTAAGAGATTTTGAACTTCTTGGTCTGGAGACACAGCTTATATAATCTTGCGCAACCGAGCTGGGAGAGCTCTCACACATACAGCAAAGCAAGCCCAAACAAGCAACTACAAGTTAAAAAACAAGCCCAAAAACCCGCAACCAGCGACTGATGAGATTTGCAAGTAACTTTAGAAAAAAACAAGCCCAAAGTCGCTTATAGTAAGTGGACTTGGCAACTACGGTGGGCGGGGTTTCAGATTGACTCCGTGCTGATTGGATAATACGTGGCATCACGACCATGCTGATTGAATAATACGTGGCATCATGACCTGTCAGTCATCACAGTGTTCGCTGGACAAAACAAGGAAGTGAAAAACGACAAATTTGACTAGAAAAAGATAATACTGAAGATTTAATGCTTAAAAAAAATTTACCATAAAGTTGCTATGATTGCGTAAGTCTAAAGGATAATTCAGCATACAGTATGTGGAGAACAGAGGCACACGCGCAGACTGGGCGGCGCGTCAGCGGGGACCAGGTCTGACAAAGAACACCAGTGTATCAACACAGAACATGCCAGAAGCTGCGGCCTGACACGACCTGGCTCAAAGGCATGCCAACTGATGACAAAAAAAAGTTATTTTCAATAAAGTGAAAAAAACAAGATAATGCATGGAGTGTGCTTTTGCCTGGAGGTGCAGCTGTTATAAAGGGATTTATAACAGGTAGTGGCGTGATGACGCAGCCGGCTGGTGACATCATCACGCCAGCCTATAAGTGGGGCAAACCGGCCATCTTAGGCCTCTCTCGGCATACAGCAGTATGGAGCTTAGTGCTCATTTCATGTGCATTGTATTTCTACCATTTTGTGTAATAAAGTTCAGCTCCAGCACAGCTCTCTCCTCCATTGGTCATTGCCAGGTTTGTGGACATAACATTTGGCGATGAGAGTTAAACCATGGAGGCGTGCCAGAGGCCAGTGAAGCCGCTTTTGGAATACCCTGGTGAACCACTTGTTCCTTGGCCATGATGGCTCGATGCTTTCGAGACGTATGTAGCAGTGTTGGATTTGGGCAAATTGGACAAGGTACGTAAGCGAGCTCTACTAGTTCACAACCTGGGCATAGAAGGACAGTGCATTTTGCATAAGTTAGGACCAACAGACTCATTCAATGACACTGTGGAACTGTTAGCTAGCTACTTTGCTACACCGGACAACATGGCATGGCGCATTAGGTCTCATCGACAGCGACAAAAAGCTAGGCCTGTCGACCTCACACCTTACAGAGATGGCGTCAACATTATGGGCCCCAAAGGCTGGTCAGGGCTGCGGCGTGTGGTGAAGCTAGACGACATCAGTGTACCAACGTCGGTGGCCACCGCTGCCTCACAGTCCCTAGTAAACAAGGCCACGGTTGGGAGGCTAACTCCCGGGCGACCTGATGCAATGGAACTTCCAGACGACAAATGCTCCATGACAAGCAGGAATATCACCCTCGCAGTGCAGTACGGCGAAAGTAAAATTCCAGCGTTCTAGTTCCAGGTGACACGCCAGGATGATAACATTATGGGGTGGGATTTGTTCTGCTATCTGGGTTTCACCCTCACAGTTCCCGAGCAGACCATTAACAGTCCAGGTCCATTATACCCGGATATGGATGCAACCACCCCCTGCCTCGCGCCGCATGCCGAGCAGAGCCCAGCAGAACCGGAGCAGTCACTAGATCCCCGGTCTGCCGCCACATGGGACCCAGGGCCAGTCTTCGTGCGGCATGAGCATTCTCTAGCTGCAGCCTCACTACAGGAGGGAGAGTGTGGCCTCACGGACATGAGTACAACCGAAGAGCACAGCCCAGAGAGTGAATGTAGCGCAGAGAATGGATACAGCACAGAGGGTGAACATGATGTAGAGAACAAACACAACACGGAGGGAGAACAATGAGTGGACTTGCCTCAGTTCCTTGCCAGGCATGAGCTTCAGACAGCCGCTGTGAAGCTGCAGGAGGTGGAGTTTGTGGAGAAAGGGGACCCCGGTGACCAAGGACAGCCTGGCACACATCCCGTGACCAACACCAGTGACACATCACCCCAACCCAAACCAGCACCAGATGAAAGTGAGAAGGAGCCGGACTGCTTCAGAATCCGCGCTCAGCACCAGTCTACCAGAGCCATGGTTGCGCCAATGGGTGAAGAGTCCATGACTGTAAGTAACACAGGAGAGACTCCACATGCCTTCAGGATCCACGACCAGCATTGGCCTCAAGGGACTGCCGCTGGAGCGGTGGGTGAGGAGTTGGTGACCAACTTGGCAATGACGGAATCATTACAACCCATGACAGACGTAGATGTGGCACCACCACGGCCTGGTGGACGCCCCACAGCAAACCTGAGTACCACACCATTTCAACCACAACGCCAAATGCAGCTGTACACAGTGCCAATCACAGTGATGAACTAGGTTTGGGTGTGCAGAGCCAAACAACTGGGCTCACAGTCAGCCTTTACATCATCACCACCGTGACACGTATGAAGATAGTGGCACAGCTGAGAATAGCCGCCGTTCAGATGGCGGATGGATGGAGACAGTGGGCCAGCCATCCGTGGGAGGTGGGAGCAGCTGCTGCGCATCAGGATGCAGTGTTGGAGCCAATCCAGCTGGTGTGGGATCCAGGCTGAGACGTTGTTGACGAGCGTGCCGTGGCTCCAGAGGGATGGCACCTGGGCTTGTTGAAATTGGCGCCACCAGGTGTGCATCCACAGAGGAAGCAGGGCTTGTAGAAGAGGGGGACTACTCGCCTATCACAGGGGCTGAAGTCGCCAAGGTGGTTTAAAATCTCTTTGGTGACTGGGCCACAGGGGTGGACGAGATTCCCCTTGAGTACCTCAAGGTCCGGGATGTTGTAGGGCTGTCATGGTTGACACGCCTCTGCAACATTGCGTGGAGGTCGGGAGCAGTGCCTTTGGCATGGCAAACCGGGGTGGTGGTTCCTCTCTTCAAAAAGGGGACCGGATGGTATGCTCCAACTTTAGAGGGATCATACTCAGCCTCCCTGGGAAGGTCTATGCCAAGGTACTGGAGAGGAGAGTCTGACCGTTTGTCGAACCTCAGATTCAGGAGGACCAATGTGGTTTTTATCCTGGCTGTGGCACATCGGACCAGCTCTTTACCCTCTTGAGAATCCTCGAGGGTTCGTGGGAGTTTTCCCCAACCAGTTTATATGTGTTTTGTGGACTTGGAGAAGGTATTTGACCGTGTCCCTCGTGGTTTTGTGGGGGGTGCTTCGGGAGAATGGGGTATCAGGCTTGTTGTCATGAGATATTCGGTCTCTGTACGACCGTTGTGAGAGTTTGGTTCGTATTGCCAACACTCAGTCAGACTCATTCCGAGTGAGAGTTGGTCTCTGCCAGGGCTGCCCTTTGTCACCAATCCTGTTCAAAATTTTTATGGACAGGATTTCTAGGTGCAGCCAGGGAACGGAGGGTGTCATGCTTGGTAGCCACAGGATTTCACCTCTGTTGTTTGCAGATGATGTTGTCCTGTTGGCTTCATCCAGCAATGACCTACAAGTCTTACTGGGACAGTTTGCCGCTGAGTGTGAATCAGCTGGGATGAGAATCAGCACCTCCAAGTCCGAGTCCATGGTCCTCAGCTGGAAAAAGGTGGATTGTCCTCTCCGGGTTGGAGACAAGCTCTTGCCCCAAGTGGAGGAGTTAAAGTATCTTGGGGTCTTATTCACGAGTGAGGGGAGAATAGAGCGAGAGATTGACAGACGGATCGGAGCAGCATCTGCAATGATGCGGACATTGTACCAGTCTGTTGTGGTGAAGAGGGAGCTAAGCTCTAAGGCAAAGCTGTCGATTTACCGGTCAATCTACAGTTCTACCCTCACATGATCATGAGCTTTGGGTAATGACCGAAAGAACAAGATTGCTGATACAAGCGGCTGAAATTAGCTTTCTTCGTAGGATTGCTGGACTCACCCTCAGAGATAGGGTAAGGAGCTCAGTCATCCAAGAGAGGCTCAGAGTAGAGTAGTAGAACTGCTGCTCCTCCACATTGAAAGGAGCCAGCTGAGGTGGTATGGGCATCTGGTCAGGATGCCTCCTGGACGCCTCCCACTTGAAGTGTTTCAGGCATGTCCCACTGGGAAGAGACCCCAGGACAGACCCAAGACTCGCTGGAGAGACTATGTTTCCCAGCTGGTCTGGGAACGCCTTGGTATCCTCTCTGAAGTGCTGGAGCAGGTGGCTGGGGAGAGGGAAGTCTGGGCTTCTCTGTTTGAACTGCTGCCTCTGCGACCTAGACCTCCAGAAAAGCGGTAGAAGATGGATGGATGGAGGGGCGCGTCAACCATGAGCCCACTACAAGGCCCCTCCAGCAGAACTGCCTTCCCCATGGAAGACTGTAAGAAAGAAAAAAGGACTGATTAGTTAGGAGCGCGGCTGCCAGGTGAGTGGCAGAATAATCCACTCAGCCACTCAAATTTCTCTTCCAGCTTTCAGAGAGAGCAGACGCTTTTCTCCCCCTCTCCTCTCCCTCCTACTCCCTTTACTGATCCCAGCTTGCTGTGTCCTGTCTGTGTCGCTCTTCTTCTGGCTGAATCTTAATCCAAACGGAAAATTATGGATTTGGTAAGCTGGGCTTTAAATGCGATTGACACCACTTTAAAAGAAGATCGGGCCAGGGGGAGCCCAAGTGGGAGAGACTCATGGACAATTGGGAACTCATGTGTCTGTGTGATTCGACTGGAGATGCGGAAGACATCTATCTGTTTGGCTTATGATCACAGGATTTCTACTTTGGCTTTGGAGTTTCCTGATGTATCAGAAATTAAAGAAGTTGGGAGAGCTGATCAAAATGCGGACCCGGCAAAGCTCCTTCAACAATTCGACCAGTTGGGGAGTGCACTGATAGCGGTAATGGTGAACTGAATGGTGGCTGATTCAGTAGGTGGAATACATCTTGGAGTCGCTGGTGCTCTCCAGGGAATGATTTTAAAGCCTGTATATGGAAATTATGAAGCACAGAATCGCATGAGAGATGAAAATTCTATGCTCTGAGTGAACTGTGCCTATTAGACCTTGATTTGGCACCCTGAAGATTACATTCCTCCTGGATGAAGATAAGGCAGAAGAGAGTTTTGGCTTGCTTATCCCTAACATAAACATCTGGTGTGCAGTAATCTGATCTCTCAAGGACAGCGTTATGTACCCAGCATGGAGTTTACCATCGGACATGCACTGAGAGAATGAACTCTTGAGGACATGCTATCTATGTTTTGAGGACACTAAAGACATAACATCTAAACGTTGCTCAGGGAGGATTTTTGCTGTTCACCAGTAACTAATACACACACTGCATACAACATTACATGACTGATACACATACACTGACACACACACACTTACACTGTCTCTCTCAACTTTTGCTTCTTTGTTATTGTGGGATCTGTATTGTCTGCTAATTGTGCATTAGAGGGTTTTTTCTATGTAATCACAATTTTGCTCATACGAGCTTTATTTTGATAAACTATGTTTTTTCTCTCTGCCCATTGTGTCATCCCCCCCCCATTCCCCTCTTTACCCTCCACTGTATGACAGGCGCCTTGCATGGCTGCCGCGTCATTGGGAAGCGCTTATTGAGCGCGCCCAATGTCAAGTCAAATTCCTCGTATGTTTACATGTAAACATGCTTGGCAATAAAGCTTATTCTGATTCTGATTCTGATTCTGATTCAGCCGCGTTGGGTTGAGCGGTGGTCCACCCGCTAATCTTAGTTACAGTTGTTGTTTATGCCAAATTGGGGAGGGTTGCAATTTATTAAAGCATTCTGTGTTTTTTCCGGGGGGGTGGGGGTGTTATAAAGGGATTTGTAACAGGTAGCGGCATGATGACGCAGCCAGCTGATGACCTCATCACACCAGCCTATAAGTGTTGAGAACCGGCCATCTTAGGCCTCTTTCAACATACAGCAGTATGGAGCTTAGTGCTTAGTTCATGTGCATTGTGCATTGTATTTCTCCCACTTTGTATAATAAAGTTCAGTTCCAGCACAGCTCTCTCCTCCGTTTGTCATTGCCAGGCTTGTGGACATAACGGCAGCCAACAGCAAAGTGTGATGTATCACGGAAAACAGCTGAGCTCTGCCCTTCCAGCGATCAGCTGACTGGATCCACCTCTTCCAGTGTTCTGACATTTTGGCAGACAGTATCTATCAGAACAGTACTGGACAGCTGATGATACAGTCAAAGGTAAAAAAAAAAAAAAACATGGGGGGGGGGATAAACAGCAATTTGGATCGTTATCCTGTAGCTTGAAAGTGCTCAGACACATCCCCGACAGGTCCCGTTATACGAACAAGTACGTGTGTTTAGCTCTGTGTGTGTGTGTATGCGCTGCAGGCAGCAGCTGAGGAGAGCTCTGTATGGGTTTTTCCTGTGAACCACCACTGCTAATATGCCATTATAGGGTAGCTCCAAATTAGAAACCCATTCAGTAAGTTACACATAGGTCCAAAGAGTGTTACTCATATGTTAGAAGTAATTTTTGGGTATGTTAGACACTGATCTTGACATATTTCGACTTTTGAGTAACTATGAGTTGCTGACAAGTAATGTGTGTAAACAAACGCATAACTTCCCTACAACCTTTGCGCCGCGAATGCGGGACATATCGACCGTATGCTGGATATATCTGAAAATTTTCAGCATGGGGCACATATTTTTTCCAGTTTATAAAATTTTTCACCAGGTCTGAGGTGTGTGTGAAAAAAATTGCGTTTTGGTTTACATTTAGAGAGTCAAAGATGCAAATGTTTAGGCATAATAATAATAATAATAATAATAATAATAATGATAATAATTAATAATCTTCTCGCATCAATAAAAAACAAACGCTTACAATAGAGCAGTGGCGCTGACATTTTAGTCTTTGCCAGTCATGCCCTCAAGGTTCAGATCATTAGGCCTTAGTATGGCCCCAGCACGATGATATAAGTGTTATGTCGGTAAAAGAGAGCCAAGGACAAGACCGAGCGTTGAAATGGACACAACTTTATTAGTGACTTACTCTCACAATATAGGCGCTGCCGTCAGGCTAAGAGGAGGCCAAAGAGACCGCCCCTCTCACAGCCCTCTTATACCCCAGGTGGCAGCTGAACCGGAAAGGTGGAGCCACCACCCATGTCACACAATAATATGTTCCCATAACAACACAACACCCCCCCCCTTCAAAAAATGGTTCAAAACACATGCACACAATCAAGACCCTCCCCAATTTGGAACCCAAATCATGCACTAGAACTAAACAGAAATGCTTAAAGCCCTATCACACTCACTCAAAACAGCTAAAACTAGGGGGGAACAGATGGACTACCGTCCCACACCCACATGGCAAGATGGATTATTCTCCCGTCTATACTAAAAGAACAGTCCACTTAACAGAAAACTGCTATGTTCCCAAAATAAATAATATAAAACACAAAACAATCCCATTAACAGAACTAATTTACAACTCGGTTATCCCCCATTTCCATCACCATGCACCTTGTACATTGCCCAACCATCTGTCTGCCCCAGTAGATGAACCACCCCCCAGAAAACCATCAGACGGCTCCCCTCCGGTGCACCTTCTTTTCTTTGCTCCTGGGGATGACCCACGTCGAGGTCCAAACACCTCCTTCTTCTCTCAGGCATGCCGCAGCTCATTGGGATGCCTCCACGAGCCATCAGATTGCTGGAGGCAGGCATTGTCCCCAACAGCCACCACCCGCAGCCGTCCCTGGTCATCTTCTTGTCTGCGTTTGCCCCAAACGCCTCTTGACCGGGCCTCCTCTCTGGGTCAGACCACATCCGCGACCCCCAGAGGGGCCCTACTCGACTTCCAGTGTCTCTGTTTGGCACGTTGTTTCACCGTGCCAGCTGGTCCTGCTCCACTCTCTTTCATTTTCACTGCTGGCGAAGCTGTTGTGACCCCCTGCTCACCGGTACCTTCCAGCCGAACTCCGGGAGTAGAATGGGTCATCCACTTGACTCCACCCGCCGTCATGGTGGTCCCACCACGCTGCCCAGTTCCCTCAGCTAGGGTGACTTAGGCACTGGCACCGGGACCCTCCCACAATGGCCCTGGGTGGGGTTGGTCCTGCTCATCATTCAGAATACTAAGCAAAGGTTCGTCCCACACAGCTCCGTCCACCGTTCGCGGAACCGGCCAGTCCCACAAACCACAGCCTGACCACTCTTCTCCAACGCTGCTGGTGATGGCAAAGCCCAATCCATAAAACAGATCACACCCCATAATATTCTCTCCAGGGGCAGTCACGATGAACTTCAAGCTGGACACCTCCGCTGACTTGTACCTAGCCGTCAGTTCCACCAATCCCACCGTGGCCAATCTTCCTCCACCATACCCACACAGCGGTGCTGAATGACCTCTCACTCGATAATGTGGAAAGAAACTCCTCACGGTTGACCAATTCAACACGGATCTCACTGCACCCGTGTCAGTCAGTAACAGCACTGTTACCCCGTCCAGTTCCACCATTCAATAGGAACAGCCGTCAGTACTTGGGGATACAGTGTGAATGACCGTGGGAGTTGGAGCGGGGGCGGGGGGGGGTCCTCATTGTGTCTCGGGTCCCCTCTCTCAAACCTATAATATGCCCTGGCAAAATGATGCAGGAGTCCGCACTTGCCGCAGCGTCTTCCTCTTGCCGGACACTCTCTATGTCATATGTCTGAGCTCAGATTTCCTCTGAGCTCAGACCCTCACTTTATTTTTAGTATTGTACGTCTGATTAGTTTGGTTTTGTTAGTTTTCTGTATATACTTTGGATTTGTTTACACTTGTGCCTCTCCTTTCCCAGACACCTCCTAACTGCTCTCAGTCAGCTCAGCTGGGAGCAGTTAACACCAGAAGTCCCATAGAGGGGCCATTTGGCCTTTTTACCTAGAAAACCCATAAGGGGACCAACAAGAGGCCACAAGAGGGCCAACTTCTGGGACTTCTAGTTAATCTATCAGGTACCTGCTCGCTCTGTTCCCTGTTAAATCAAAGTGAATCTTCATTCTTTTGCATGTCCTTTTGTTGTTAAAATTGTGTTAACAGGCCTGAGGAGCTGTTAGTTCCTGTCCAGCAGGTCAGTTGGGGGTGGGGGGATCAGTGTTGCTGATAAAGCCACGTCACCCTTTAACCCTTTAGTTTCCATCTCAGCAGCAGCTCTGTTTGAATTGTCCTCAGAAGGGAACATGTAAATCGACAGAGGTGTGAAGTTTGGCCCAGCTGTTCCCACTGATGTCATGGGGGGGGGGTGATCTGTTGGGTGTCATGGGGTGTCATGTGTTTACTCTTCCTGGGTTAACTGGATTATTTCTGCTGCTGGGGATCACCTATTCCTCTTCTTCTCCTTTTTTCCCTGCTGATTAATGCAGATCTGCAGGATTTAACACCTCCAAACAGTGCTCAAAGCACTGGCACCAGCTGGACTTGATCCTGACCAGGCGCACCTCACTGAAGAATGTGCTAATCACTCGTTTGTTCCAGAGTGCAGATTGCGACACAGACCATTCATTGGTGTGTTGCAAGGTCAGGCTGCAGCTGAAGAAATTCCATCGTGCCAGACAGCCTGGAAAGGCACGGATTGACACCAGCAAGATGGCCCAACCAGAACTTGTTGAGCAATTTGCCTCCACCTTTGAGAAAGAACTTGGTGTACCACAAGAAGGAGAATCTGCAAAGCAGAAGTGGGAAGAGCTGCGAAACACCATCCACCGCACAGCCTTGGCTACCTTTGGGAGGAAGACCTCGAAGTCACGGGACTGGTTTGATGCCAAGTTGACCGAGATGATCCCCGTCATTGAAGCCAAGCGCTCAGCACTTGCTGAGTACAAGAAGTACCCAAACGAGAAGAATCTCCAGATTCTCAGGGCTGCGAGAAGCAAAGTTCAGCAGACTGCTCGGCGCTGCGCCAACGAGTACTGGACTCAGCTCAGCCAAGACATTCAAACCGCTGCCATAACAGGGAACATCCGTGGTATGTACGATGGCATCAAGAAAGCACTTGGTCCGGCTCAGAGCAAGACGGCCCCCCTCAAATCCTCCACTGGGGAGATGATCACAGAAAAGAACAAGCAGATGGAGAAATGGGTGGAACACTACTCCGACCTCTATTCCAGACAGAACACCGTGACACCGTCAGCCCTTGATGCCATCGACTGCCTGCCATCCATGGACGAACTTGACGCCGAGTCAACCATCAATGAACTCAGCAAGGCCATTGATAGCTTGGCCGCTGGAAAGGCACCCGGCAACGACGGCATACCCCCCGACCTGATCAAGCACTGCAAGACCGCCCTACTGCTGCTATTGCATGACGTCCTCTGCCAGTGCTGGAAGGAAGGTGCCGTACCACAGGACATGAGGGATGCCAAGATCATCACAGGGGCATCTCCCTCCTCAGCGTTGTTGGCAAAGTCTATGCATGAGTTGTTCTCGTTTGTCTACAGAAGCTTGCCGAACGTGTCTACCCCGAGTCTCAGTGTGGCTTCCACGCTGAGCGATCGATGGTAGACATGATATTCTCCATCCGCCAACTCCAGGAGAAGTGCGGAGAACAGAACATGCCCCTGTACGTCGCCTTCATCGACCTCACCAAAGCATTCGATCTGGTCAGCAGAGAGGGCCTTTTCAAGATCCTGCCAAAGATAGGATGCCCAACAAAGTTGCAAAGCCTCATCGAATGGTTTCACACCAACATGCAGGGGATAGTGCAGCATGACGGCAACGTCTCAGAGCCATTCAACATACGCAGCGGAGTGAAACAGGGCTGTGTACTTGCGCCAAGCCTCTTTGGGATTTTCTTTGCTATGCTCCTGAGGCATGCCTTCAGCACAGCAACAGAGGGAATCTACCTGCACACAAGATCTGACAGCAGGCTTTTCAACCTCGCCCGCCTGAAAGCCAGAACCAAAGTACGCGAGGCTCTAATCAGAGACATGCTGTTCGCAGACGACGCTGCAGTCGCGACCCACACACAGCAGGAGCTTCAGACCCTGATGGACCGCTTCTCCCAGGCATGCAAGGACTTCGGGCTTACCATCAGCCTGAAGAAGACTAACGTCTTGGCGCAAGGCACGAAAGCACCACCAACCATCACCATCGACGACTACGAGCTGGAGGTCGTGAATCAGTTCATGTACCTGGGATCCATGATCAGCAGCAACCTCTCTCTTGATACAGAGATCGACAAGAGGATTGGAAAATCAGCCTTCACACTCGCTCGCCTCACCACATGAGTGTGGGAGAATCCCAAACTCTCTGTCAAGATGAAGATGGCAGTGTACAACGCCTGCGTCATCAGCACACTGCTCTATGGGAGTGAGATGTGGACAACATACGCCCGGCAGGAAAAGAGACTGAACTCCTTCCACTTGCACTGCATTCGCTGCATCCTAGACGTATCCTGGCAGGACAAAGTGCCCAACACAGAAGTTCTGTCCCACGCCGGCCTTCCCTCCATGTTCACTCTACTCAGGCAGCGCAGGCTCCGCTGGCTAGGCCACGTTTACTGTATGGAGGATGGCAGAATCCCCAAAGATGTCCTCTACGGAGAACTGACGACTGGCAGGAGAGACGTTGGCCACCCACAGCTGCGCTTTAGAGACGTCTGCAAGAGAGACATGAAGGCCCTGGAGATCAACACAGAGCGCTGGGAGGACCTTGTAACGGACCGCTCCAAATGGAGAGGCACCCTGACCAGACAGCTCAAGGCGGGTGAAGAGAGACTGACTGCTGCAGCAGATAAGAAAAGGACCCGCAGGAAGAACCGCCGCAGCTCCAGCAGCACGGAGACCACCCACAAGTGTGACCTGTGTGACAGGGACTGCCATTTGCGCATCGGCCTGTCCAGCCACAGGCGGTGCTGTTCCAGCAGAGTAGACGTTTAGGATTCTCTTCCATGGTCATCATAGACCGACGGAGGCCGACATGGGGTGTCATGTGTTTACTCTTCCTGGGTTAACTGGATTATTTCTGCTGCTGGGGATCACCTATTCCTCTTCTTCTCCTTTTTTCCTTGCTGATTAATGCAGATCTGCAGGATTTAACACCTCCAAACACCACCGCTTAGATCCTCCTCACAGCTGTCTTAAAAAAAAAAAAAGGCCAACACACGCCAATTTATCACATCCTTTTTCATGTAGATTAGAAACATTCTTTTGTAAATGTGAGGATTTTTCTCATAAATTTGCAGGATTTTCCTGCAGAGTTAGAGCCATTTTACTCAGAAATGTGCAGCTTCTTACTTGAAAATTTGCAGCTTTTTATTATTCATAATTTTGCAGCTTTTTCCTCATGAATTTAGAACTTTTCTTACTCTTGAATTTGCAGTTAAAAAAAAAAGCTTAAACTTGCAGCATTTTACTCAAATCTTATATCTGCAATGTTTTAGATTGTAAACAGTTGGAAATTTACACCTTTTTTGTCTTTTTGCTAAAGCTGCAGCTTCTTACCCATAAAATTCCACTTTTTTATTTATTTATTTATTTTTGGTCAGAAATTGCCAGCTTTTAAAACCCCTTGACGCCTGAATTTATTTCCAACTGTGAACATTTTTTTTTCATAATTGAAAATTGTTTTTTTTTTGTTTCTTTTTTGTTTCTTTTTTTTTTTTGGATTGATGCGAATTCGTGACAATAGGCATCAAGGGGTTAACTGAGACTTACACCCCCCCCTTTTTTTTGTCAGGGCAGGCATTGGCTTGCTTGCTACCGGATAACCATGAAAACCGGTACTACCTGTCTCATGGGTGGGGCCGTCGACGACTCAACCGGCATCCCCGCCCTTCCGAGGGCGTGGATGGTGAAACAGGGCATCCTGGCAGAACTAAAAACAATATCTGCCACAGGTCTGTGGTGGACCACTCCCAGTTACATGGGGTGAGACTGGACATCCTGGCAGATAAACACATCTGTCGCAAGGTCTGTGGTGGACTGTGCCAGTCGGTGCATTGTGACATGCACTACACAAAGAGCAGAGATAAACTAGAATAGCACTTGGAGAGCGCAGACCTCTGCCAAGTACCTCAGTTCCCCCTAAATATTGGGATTCTTCCTGCCGTCTTCCTGCCGTCCAGCTTGGTGCTCAGCAATAATGGAATGGAGGAGGGAAATTTGTGGCAGCGCCTTGCATGGCAGCGGCCCTCTGATTCTGCACTTGGGGTGTGTGTGATTAACACAGTAGATAGATAAAACACAATCTCGTTCTACTGTACATGATTGGTTGTACTGTTGAATGACAATAAGGGTGATTTAATTTAATTTAATTTAATTTAATTTAATTTAAATTTTCCCCAAACATAATAGTCCTACATTTATTTTATCTATATTTTCAGATTCCTTGACCATCAAAACATACCTTTAGCAATTGGATTCACATTGATATCTTTATTAGTTCAGTAGTTATTGAGAAAAATCACTTTTTTCAGTAATGGCGGTTTTCTTCTGGATATAGCTCCATAGCTTTTGAAGATACAACAAATCCATTGGCACACTACTGATTCCTCAGTGTCTTGGCTATATTTTGGTGTTTGTTGTATGTTTATATTTTAATTTGTTACCTTACAGTGATGAAAATTCCAAAGATCCCCTATTATTTCCTGTTCTGGATCACAGTATCCAGATTTTTTGCAGGATCAGGATCAATCTTTGATATTTCGTAGAACCTATTGGGATCTTATCCTGTATTTTTTTTTGGCAATTGTCCTGACCATTTATTGTGGAGTTATATACACATATGCTAAAAATGGCCCAATCTCGCAATGATAAAGAATCTTTAAAAAAATTCCTGGATCCAGACGGTGATCCAGATCACTCCCAAAATCTAATCATTTCTTCCTTGTCCCATTTCAGACTTGTCATGAAAATTTTGTCAAAATCTGTTCATAACTTTTTGAGTTATGTTGGTAACAGATAAACAAACAAACAGACAAACAAACCCCGGTAAAAACATAACCTCCTTGGCGGAGGTAACAAACCTATCATCTGGTCAGTCACTGCAACAAATACTGGAGTCAGTTTGTCTTGGCTTGTCCTTGCCACTGATAATACCTTTATCTGCCAAGAATGTGCTGCTAGTCCAGCAAAATCTAGCAGTACTCAGATACTTTGCAAGCAGTTTCATGAAATGGTCAATCAGAAAGCAACTCGGACGTCGCCTGGGCTTACAAGGTCTGCACTGATCTGTTCACACTCCGACAGGCAGCGAAAAGTAAGCTAGGAGCAGGAAGACAAAAGAGGAAAACAGCAGCCTTGTGTGTAGCAGAATGGAATGTACGCACTCTGTTGGACAGAACAACATCACAGCGCCCAGAAAGACAGACCGCGCTTGTGACCCTGGAAATGAACAGGTACAATGTAGACATAGCTGCACTTAGTGAAACAAGATTGCCTGGATATGACAGCTTGGAAGACCATGGGTACATCTTCTTTTGGAGTGGGAGATCAACTCAAGAAAGGAGAGAAGCAGGAGTGGGCTTTGCAGTTCGAAAGGAGATAGCAGCAATGCTTAATGAGGAACCGGTGCCAATCAACAACAGGATAATGACTATGAGACTCCCACTACAGCGAAAGATGTATGCCACACTCATCAATGTATATGCTCCAATAATGACCAACACAGAGGAGGTGAAGGAAGAGTTCTACAGTGCTTTACGTGAGACTATCAGGCGTGTACCAACTGATGACAGGCTGATACTCGTTGGAGATTTTAATTCCAGAGTTGGTTCGGACACTGAGAAATGGAAAGGAGTGCTAGGCAGTCATGGAGTAGGCAAGTGCAATGCTAATGGAGAACTTCTACTTGTACTATGTTCAGAGTACAACCTTGTGATAACCAACACTCTATTTAAGCACAAGGACACACACAAGAAGACATGGATGCACCCAAGATCCCAGCACTGGCACTTATTAGACTACATCATAGTCAGGCAGAGACATAAGGGATGTATTGGACACCAGAGCAATGAGAAGCGTGGACTGTGGTACTGATCATGTTATGCTGAAATCTAGATTAAAGATTTGCAGACGAAAACAGCACTGCAGGACGAGTGCGAAGCCACCACAGAAACTAAACACTAGTGCACTGAAAGGCCAAAAGAAGCAGGAAGAACTTACACATGAAATGGATAAAAACTTGAAAGACTGGGACAGCAACAACTCAGAGAATGACATAGAAGAGAAATGGGCAACACTGAAGGATACAGTGTATCAGACTGCGAGTGATGTATTAGGCTACCCTGAGAGGAAACATCAAGATTGGTTTGATGAGCATGATGAACACCTGAAGAAACTACTAGAAGCGAGGAATACAGCTAGGCAGGAAAACCTACAGTGTAACACAAGGTCGAAGAAGAAGAAATACTCAAAGGCTCAGAGTGAGCTACAGAAGTACACCAGAGAGATGAGGTCCAACTGGTGGATGAAAAAGCGGAGAAACTTCAAACTGCAGCAGACAGAAAGGACATGAAAACATTCTTCACAGGTTTGAGAGAAATCTATGGCCCTAAACCAAGAGGATTGAGCCAACTAAAGGCTATGGATGGTGAAACGGTTTTGCAGGAGAAAGACAAGATCCTGGACAGATTTGCAGACCACTTTGACCAACTACTAAACAACCCTGGAGATCTCCCTGAAGAGGCTAAAGAAGCTCTAGTGCAGTGACCAGCTGTATCAAGTCTGGATGAACCACCAAATTTTTTTTGTAACTTTGTTTTTTATTCATTTTTCATCATACATATTACATGCAGATCACAGTCTCTATATTTAAAAAAGGAGCTAACCATACAGTCAAAAAGAAAGAAAAAAAAAAAGAGGGAAAGAAAAAAAAAGGGGGGGGGACAAATGCTGGAGCATCAAGTTTTTAGTTTCCATCTCTAAATTCTTCTGGTTTTTCCAGTGTCTTTGGTTATTCTTTCAATTTCTGTCTCGTTGTTGCACTTTGTAGTGTGTCCATTTCCACCATTTTTTTTTCATATTGTCCTTCTTGCATTCTCTGTCGATATGTTAGTTTTTCCATTAAACGTATATCCTCAACAATGTCTGTCCATTGCTCTTGGTCAGGAAGAACTTCTGATTGCCATTTTCTTGTGATTGCTTTTTTACTTGCAATCAGCATGATTTTAACTAAATATCTGAACTCTGTGAATTCCGCGGGCGGTCACGTCTCTGCATCTTAGTGCGTCTCAGTGCGCACTGAAAAAAAAAGCTGTATTTCCGGTCTTCCAGTACAGATACAGCCTTGTTACAACCTGAGAAAAAAAGCTGTGTAATATATTCATTTTTTGTGGTATTTTTACAAAATTTTGACCTGAGCTTGAAAACACTTGGTTCTGCATTTCTGTTGTGTTTTCCAGCCAGTATCTGACAGCTGTATGTTATTTGCAAGCATTTGTATCTAAAAAAAAAACACCCAGGCGAACTTTCTTGTTTCTCAGTGGCAGGAGCACTTAGAGAGATTATGACTGTTTTGCCAAAAAATTCAGAGTGTTTTCTTTTAAATGAGACTAACCCCATGAAGATGCTGCAAAGGGTTGAAGAACAGCTTTTGATTTACTTTGGGCATGTTATTTTTAGGCGTTTTTAGGGAAGTTGAACAGAGTTCAACAGGTTAAGATCACATAAATACATCAAGTTACAGTTCATTGGTATATTATATCCTAGTATCCTCTGTATTGTCACATGTATAGATTTCCAGAATGATGAGATTTTGCTGCATTTCCAAAACATATGCGAGTGGTCTGCATTTTGATCCCCACAGCCCCTCCAGCACATAGATTTGGTATTTGTGTATTTTCTTTGGATCTGTGGTGTAATGAAGTAGCGAATCAGGTTTTTCCATCCAAATTCCCTCCATGTCCTTGAACTTGTTGATGTGTGTTGTGTTTTCCATATTTCTTGCCAGTTTTCTTCTGTTATGTTTAAATTTAGCTCTTTCTCCCATTTCTCCTTTATATAGTTACTTGAATGTTTGTTTGCCATAAGTTTCTGATATATCTTTGAAATAATTCTTATTTTATTTCCTGCATACGAGCTTAAAATGAATTTTATAATCTCACTCACGTCTGTGTGGAGGTTATGCCTAATCTTTCTCATGTAATAATCTCTCATCTGCAGATATATGAAGAATTCAGATTTTTCTAGTTTAAATTTTCTTCTCATGTTTACAACACTCCCGAAATCTCTTTTTCCCGTAATGCCCCATGCTGTGATTCCCTTGTTCACCAGATTTTGTATCCCCTATCTTGCTTTGCCGGTTCAAACTGACTGTCAAATGCTACCCATTTCAATAGTTTTATGTCCTCCTTTATATTATACTTTTGTACTATTTTATACCACAGTTCCAAAGTAAATTTAGTGATTGGGTCTATTTGTTTGATTTGCTTATACGCATCCTTATCTCCCATTATGCTTTGCACTGGGAGTCCCTCAATTTCCTTTTCCATTTCTTTCCATTTTGCTTCGTATCCTCCGTCACACCACCATATGATATATCTTATTTGTGCTGAGTGTGGCGTGACCCCCACAACAGACTGAGACAGACACAGCGCTCGGCTAGAGCAAATAACAGAACAGTGAAATGTGTGTATTAATGTCTACAGGCAGCCCCGCTCCTTCTGGCTTGTTTTGGCTCAGTATTGTGATGTTAATGTCCCATTCATGCATTGTGTTCATGCTTCCTGTTCTCACTGTGTCTCTCAAATGCAAATGCCATACCCACTGCTGTGAATGCCCTTTCATGCATTGTCTGTAACTGGTATAAATAGCGCACATATTCTGTAACTCATTCTCTCTTCAACTGCTGCTGCTGACACACACACATCTGTGTCTCTCTCTGCTGAGAGCCTGAGGACGCCGTTCCAGTCTGCTCACATTTAGGGCTGGAGCGGAGTTCTATGATGGCGGTGTGATTTAATAAACCTGCTTAAAACCTCACTTCGCTGCCTTTATTTTATCATCCGCTTCATTGGTGACCCGACGCTGAAAAAAACACGCTGCCAGCGAACGCAGCACCCAGCGGTGATGCGCCGACGACAAGTGAACGCAGCAGCTGCCTTCTGCTTCAGTGAACTCTCAGGACATCACCCACGACCGGGAAAGCCGCAGCAAACTCCATGGTGGGATCTGTACGCCTAGATCGGCACATCCACGCTGGACCGGCCGCGCTCACAGCTCCTCCACATGAGAGCGCATGCACCTCGTCCCCTCTCCACGACGGCGACCTCCATGGCCGACGGAGAATGCAGCGCGTGGACCTGAACGCACCATGGCCGAGCAAGTGACAAAGATCGTCTCCTCCCTCTCACCACTCCAACGCATCTGTACGAGCGCGAGGGACAAAGATCGTCTATATGGCTGTGTTGTGAGACATGTATATGTTGGACACTGCATATGTGATTTAACCACGATGAAGGAGAGCCAGCCCCCTGCGGTGCGGAGCCACAGAGCCTGGACCCCCTGCGGAGGACAGGGGACAGAAGACTTCCTGACCACTGAGGCTCGGGAAGAGAGAAGGGGGAGTTATGTAAATAAAAGGCTAATGAATGTGAATAAAGAGACTTTGATATAGATGTGTGATTTCCCCCGCGAGGGAAATGGTTTGATGTGAGAAGGTTTAAATGAGAGAACTTTGGTGTGTTCACTCTCTTTGTTCGCTGCTCAAGAATAAGAGCAGACAGTGGAATGATTTCTTGAATAAACTGAAATGAAAGACAATTCGGTTTCGTTATTCAAGTCTCCCCACATTGGTGACTGACGACGTTGAGAATGAACGAAGAAATTCTCAGGGTCCCGGACTCACAGCGCTCAGAGCTGGCGAGCGCAGTGGCCGTTAAGCTGCCTGATTTCTGGCAGGATAACCCACGGTCGTGGTTTCTGCAAGCAGAGTCGCAGTTCGCGCTCGCAGGAGTAACGGTGGATGACACTAAGTTCCACCATGTCATCGCTAAACTGGACAACAGCACAGCTCGGTGCGTGCAAAGCTTGGTGGAGCAGCCACCCGCGACCGACAGGTACAGCAAGCTGAAATCCACCCTCATCAAGTTTTTCACCCCCTCGGCTGAAGTGAGGGCGAGGAGGATCCTGTCTTTGCTAGACCAAGGTGGACACAGGCCGAGCGCCCTGATGGAGGAGATGATACAGCTGAGAGGGTTGGACAACGATGATTTCATTTTTCAGTTCATCTTCCTCTCCAACCTCCCGGCGCATGCGAGAAGCACGCTGGCCGGCAAAAAGTGTCACACCCTGGAGGAGTTCCGGGAGCTGGCCCAGGAGGCAGACGGGATCCTGGACGCCTGCGGCGGGCAAGCAACCACAGCAGCGACCCGAGACAGCGGGGAGCCAGAGGCGGCAGAACCAGACTGGCCGACGATGGCGGCAACACGGCCGCGACGAGGGGGAGCCAATAGCCCGGCGACAGAGGCGCGGGCACGACACAGCGGAGGAGAAGATCTCTGCTTTTACCATCGGAGGTTCGCAGAGAAGGCACGCAGGTGTGTGCCGCCCTGCATCTTCAGGAGTTCGGGAAACGGCAAGACCGGGGGTCGCTAGCAGCTTCGACCCTCGGAGAACGCAACAAGCTGCTCTACATCACGGATGCGCGCTCCGGACGAGTGTTCCTCATTGACACCGGAGCACAAGTGAGCTTCATCACCCCAACATACGCGGACCGGGTAGCTGGACCCCACGGTGACGGAGCTACAGCGGCAAATGGCTCGAACATCAACACCTACGGGAGAAGGACCTTGCCTTTATGCTTACATGGCCGCACTTATGAATGGACTTTTGTAGTAGCGGCGGTGAGTTTCAACATGTTGGGCGCGGATTTTTTGTGTTCACACAATCTGTTAGTTGATCTTGCTAATAGACGGCTGGTAAATGCACTCTCTTTTTACTCTCTCCCCTGTTCAGCTCGAGTGTCCCCGCCACCAGTACAGACCCACGTCGCTACAGCAGGTGGTAAGTTTCACACACTCCTCACCCAATTTCCAGCGCTCACTGTGCCCACTTTTTCAGCGACGGTCGCGAAGCACGGGGTGAAACACTTCATCCCCACTTCTGGTCCTCCCGTGTTTGCAAAAGCTCGGCGCTTGGATGCAGTTAAGCTCGCCATTGCGCGCGAGGAGTTCGCCAGCCTGGAGAGGCTGGGCATCGTTCGTAGGTCGAAGAGCCCGTGGGCTTCGCCGCTGCACATGGTACCGAAAGCCGATGGCTCCTGGAGACCGTGCGGGGATTACCGCAGGCTAAACAACGCTACGGCACACGATCGTTATCCCATCCCGCACATTCAGGATTTTTCGGTGCACCTGGCGGGGGCGCGCATTTTTTCAAAGATTGATCTAGTTCGCGGCTATCACCAAGTCCCGGTCCAACCGGAGGACATTCCTAAAACAGCAGTAATAACCCCGTTCGGACTTTTCGAATTTTTACGCATGCCGTTTGGTCTCAAAGGGGCGGCGCAAACATTTCAGCGGATGATGGATGCCGTGTTACGCGATCTCCCTTTCGTGTTTGTGTACCTCGACGACATTTTGGTCGCAAGTACTTCAGAGGACGAACACGAAACGCACCTCACAGCAGTTTTTAGGAGGCTGGGAGAGCACGGCTTAATAGTTAACCCAGCCAAGTGCCAGTTCGGCGTTGAGCGGATTGATTTTTTGGGTCACCGCGTCTCCCCGGAGGGAGCGGTTCCGTTACCAGAGAAAGTACGCGCGGTAGCGGATTTTCCCCGTCCACAAACGGTCAAATCACTACAGGAATTCTTGGGGATGGTGAATTTTTATAACCGGTTCCTGCCCCACGCAGCTCAAATCATGCAACCGTTATATGCCGCGCTCAAAAAACAAAAGCCGACCCAGGCGGTCGAATGGTCCCCGGAGCGGGAGCGCGCGTTCACAGAGGTTAAAAAAGCCTTGGCTGACGCTGCGCTCCTGGCCCACCCAGACCCTGCAGCACGTATCGCGCTGACGACAGACGCTTCAGATTTAGCCATAGGGGCCGTTATTGAGCAACAGGTAGCCGGAGTTTGGCAGCCTTTGGCTTTCTTTAGCAAATCTTTAAGCGCGGCTGAGCGAAAATACAGCGCGTTTGACAGAGAACTGTTGGCGCTGCATTTGGCTATTCGTCATTTCCAGTTCTGGCTGGAAGGACGGTGCTTCACCGCTTATGTGGACCACAAGCCGCTCACATACGCCATGGCCAAAATTTCAGATCCGTGGTCCGGCAGGCAGCAGAGGCAGCTGGCCGCAATCTCGGAATTTACCACTGACATTAGGCACGTCGCGGGCAAATTCAATGTAGTAGCGGATTGTCTCTCACGCGCGTTCACGACCCCGACACGCGCAGAGGCAGAACGGGCCACCGTGACCGCGCCGCAGGAGAGCGGCACGGTGGCGCGCGCAGCCCCGGTGCACGTGGGTATAGATTACGCAGCCATGGCAGCGGACCAGGGGGCGGACGCAGACGTGCGCGCGCTCCAGTCTGGACCAACAGGGTTGAGGCTGGAGAGCAAGTGTTTACAAACCGGTATGCCCCCCCTGATCTGCGACATGTCGACGGGGCACCCGCGTCCGGTGGTTCCGGCCACGTGGCGCCGCCGTGTTTTTGACTCGGTCCACTCACTGGCGCACCCGGGGGTGCGCGCGTCGGTGAAACTAGTGGCGGAAAAGTTTGTTTGGCCGTGCCTGCGCAAGCACGTGAAGGAATGGGCAAAAACCTGCATTTCCTGTCAACGGGCCAAAATTCACAGGCACACAAGGGCCCCGTTAGAACCGTTCCGCATTCCGGCCAGAAGGTTCGACCATGTGCACGTCGACCTTGTGGGCCCCCTACCGGCATCACAGGGGTTCACGTATCTTTTGACAATGGTGGACCGCACCACACGTTGGCCGGAAGTGGTCCCACTTGCGACGACCACGGCCGCGGAGGTGGCTCGCGTTTTTTTAACGGCTTGGGTGGCGCGCTTCGGGGTTCCGTCGGACATTACGTCCGATAGAGGACCGCAATTCATCTCTGAGCTGTGGTCAGCGATGGCCAACGGCTTAGGAGCCAAAATTCACCGCACTACGGCTTACCACCCTCAGGCTAATGGTTTATGCGAGCGTTTTCATAGGTCTTTGAAGGCAGCACTCAGAGCGTCGCTCACGGATGCAGATTGGGTAAATAAACTCCCATGGGTTTTATTAGGGTTGCGTTCTGCGCCTAAAGAGGACTTAGACGCCTCCCCAGCGGAGCTGGTATTCGCACAAACTCTGAGGCTGCCGGGCGAGTTTTTACCAGAGCACCCAGAGCCCCCACCTCTCTCTGCTCTGGGACCGTTAGTTGGCACGGGGGCAGACACGCTCCCGGGTCCGGTTCATCACGCTTTTCCACGAGTTTTCGTCCCCAAGGCTTTGAAAAATGCCGATTTCGTTTTTGTCAGGCGCGAAGCCCTTAAAGCAACGCTCAAACCACCTTACGAAGGGCCATTTCGAGTGCTGGAGGCAGGTGATAAGCAATTTGTGCTAGATTTTGGGGACAGAAAAGAGACAGTCAGTATTGACAGACTAAAACCTGCTTTTGTCATGAAGGACGTGTCTGTACCGGTCGCGGTGGCGCCTCGACGAGGCAGGCCCCCGCAGAGGGCAATTAACCACTCTCTTCCTCAGTCAACAGACCCGAAGCAGAACAGCACCGCAGGCAAGACGGGGCCAACGCACAGCAGATTCGGCAGACGGCTGAAGCCCAAGCGGCGCACAGACTGAATGTTGGTGTTGATTATTCAGTAGTGAGTAAGGTGCTATTAAATTTTGGGAATTAGTCTGTTCTTCATCGTTTGGGGGGGGGTTATATGGCTGTGTTGTGAGACATGTATATGTTGGACACTGCATATGTGATTTAACCACGATGAAGGAGAGCCAGCCCCCTGCGGTGCGGAGCCACAGAGCCTGGACCCCCTGCGGAGGACAGGGGACAGAAGACTTCCTGACCACTGAGGCTCGGGAAGAGAGAAGGGGGAGTTATGTAAATAAAAGGCTAATGAATGTGAATAAAGAGACTTTGATATAGATGTGTGATTTCCCCCGCGAGGGAAATGGTTTGATGTGAGAAGGTTTAAATGAGAGAACTTTGGTGTGTTCACTCTCTTTGTTCGCTGCTCAAGAATAAGAGCAGACAGTGGAATGATTTCTTGAATAAACTGAAATGAAAGACAATTCGGTTTCGTTATTCAAGTCTCCCCACAGTCTACTTCCTTTCACCGCTCCAACACATTGAACAGGGATGGTTAAGCTCCCTGACCCTGTCTCCTCTCCAGCTGGCCCACCCACGCACGGAGCCCCGGCACACGCACCGGGGAGTTACGAGGACGGTGCACCACACATGGGACAAATACGGCTCCACAGACCGCCAGCATCCTTCGCCGCTGCACACAGAGCCTTCAGGGCTGCCCTCACACCTGAAGCACACACGGCAGCATGCACGAAGGATTTGCTAATGGTCTCAGCCACGGCGCACAAGGGAAATTCAGCGGTTTGCGGTTTCCGAGAGCTTTAAGGTTGTGCCTGCACCTAAAGTCAACACGCCAGTCCCTCTGCTTTTATTACAGCTGCCACGCAGCCTCGTCTTTTCTTCAAGGCCGCTATCAATCCTTGCAGGACTTAATCGTGAGAGGAGCCAGTGACTAATTTTTCTTCTTGTGATCTCCGCACGTTCAACGGGACAGCCCCTCGACATCGCGGAACAACAAGCAATTTTTGCGCGGCCCGGACGATTTCACCGTCCCCGGCCGGCATTTACTACCCCCCACCCCCCTCCACCTTCGCCTGCGCAGAGCTTTTCCTGCTCGCTGCCAAAGCTGAACTATCGAGGTCTCGGCCCCCTGCCGAGCCCTCTGGGGGGAGCAGTGTGGCATGACCCCCACAACAGACTGAGACAGACACAGCGCTCGGCTAGAGCAAATAACAGAACAGTGAAATGTGTGTGTTAATGTCTACAGGCAGCCCCGCTCCTTCTGGCTTGTTTCGGCTCAGTATTGTGATGTTAATGTCCCATTCATGCATTGTGTTCATGCTTCCTGTTCTCACTGTGTCTCTCAAATGCAAATGCCATACCCACTGCTGTGAATGCCCTTTCATGCATTGTCTGTAACTGGTATAAATACTGCACATATTCTGTAACTCATTCTCTCTTCAACTGCTGCTGCTGACACACACACATCTGTGTCTCTCTCTGCTGAGAGCCTGAGGACGCCGCTCCAGTCTGCTCACACTTAGGGCTGGAGCGGAGTTCTATGATGGCGGTGTGATTTAATAAACCTGCTTAAAACCTCACTTCGCTGCCTTTATTTTATTATCCGCTTCACTGAGTAGTAATATTCTTTTAGACTCGGTAGACCCATGCCACCTTTCTCTTTTGGTAACTGGAGAGTTTTATATTTCACTCTTGGTTTTTTCCCTCCCCAAACAAATCTTGATATCATCCTGTCCCACTTTGAGAACTGGGCACCAGGAATCTCTGTTGGTAGAGCCTGGAAGAGGTAAAGCAGTCTAGGTTGTATGCTGATTTTGACTGTCTTAATTTTTGAATTCAGATCCATGTTTAAGATTGACCACCTATCGATATCTTTTTTATTTCTTGTTCTAATCTATCATAGTTTGCTTTATAGATTTTACTTAAATCTTTGGGTATGTTCACTCCAATGTATTTTATTTCTTTTTGTTTCCAGTTTAGTTTGATCTTATCAGTTATCTGGTTTAAAGGGTTATAGTGGAATGTCAGTATTTGTGTTTTTGGTATGTTTATCTTGTATCCTGATAATTTTCCAAAATTTTCTATCAAGTCCATCATTTCCATTATTGATTCATCTGGTTGTTCAAGATAAACTATAATATCGTCTGCAAACAGCCCAATCTTGTGTTCCGCTCCCTTTATTGTTACACCTTTTAATTTCTTATTTTGTTGCACTGCTTGAGCCAGTGGCTCTATGAACAGAGCAAACAAGGTGGGCGATAGGCAGCATCCCTGTCTAGTTGATCTTTGTATATTTACTTTGTCTGTTAAGCTACCATTTATCTTGATTCTTGCCACAGGTTTTTGATACAGTGTTTTTATGCATTGCACTGACTTTTCGTTAAATCCAAAGTGTTCCAGCACATTATATAGAAACATCCAATTAACCCTATCAAATGCTTTTTCTGCATCTAAACTCATTATTACTGCGCTTTTCTTTTCTTTATGTATTTGATTAATTATGTGTATTGTTCTCCTGATATTATCATGTGTTTGGCGTCCCTCTATGAAACCAGTTTGATCATCCTCTATCAATTCTGTCAGGAATGTCTTTATTCATTTACAGATAATTGTTGTATTGTGGAGTGTGTGAAATAAGAGGCAGATTCATAGCAGACAGTTTATCACACACTTCACATCTCTCAAGCACAGAACAGAATGAAACAATACAACAAGCTCTCTCCCCTTTTACACAAATCACTCTTCACACATTTACATGGAAGTTTCTCATCACACAGCATGACATTTACATTACACTGCCTTCAACTCCCTATGTCTCTGGCTCCTTGTGGCTATCTGCCCAGGAACTCCCTGGGCATTGTTCTCCCATGCTTATTCACTGTCTCTGTCTGAGGTGCTAAATAATCTGACTTCCCCCAGGTCCTATACCACCCCCCACCCCACCCCAAGCATCTTAAGACAGAACATCAGTCCACACGCTGTTTTTGCTTCAGTCTCCTCCCATATCTGCTATAACTGGGGTTAACCGCCTCCGTGGCACTGCTGTGCTGGTGGGGGGCTGCTGGGAGTGTGTCTGACTGCAGGTGAGCCGTGGCGAGTGGGGGGGGGGACTTCGCTCTGTCCGTGTGGCTGCTCTGGTGGATTGCTTCCCTGGGGAGCTCTCCGTGGGGGTCTTCCACGCCGAGGGGCCCTAGCCAACAGCACTTGCTCGTCCGCCGCTACAAAGGCGGGTTTGAGTCTGTCTATGCCAATTTTCTCCCGTCTACCCCCCAAGTCTAGCAAAAAATGCTTATCCCCTGTTTCCAACACTCTGAACGGTCCATCATAGGGTGGGCGCAATGGAGGGCGGTGGGCGTCGTGTCTGACGAAGACGAACTCCGCGTTCTTCAAAGTTTTAGGCACGAAAACACACGGAAAACAGTGGTGGGCAGGGCCCGGCAGTGTGCCTGTGTTTGCGCTACGCTGCAAAAGCTGAGACGGGGAGCTGTCCAGTGCGGGATTATCTGGCAGAAATTCCCTGGGCAACCGTAGGGGCTGCGCAAAAACAAGCTCTGCTGGAGAAGCTTCCAAATCCTCTTTTGGCGCGGAGCACAACCCCAATAAAACCCACGGCAACCTGTCCACCCAATTTGCATCCGTCAGTGAAGCCCTGAGTGCTGCTTTCAGTGATCTATGAAAACACTCGCATAACCCGTTGGCCTGTGGGTTGTACGCAGTTGTGCAATGAATTTCAACCCCCAGGCTGCGGACCAGAGTTCGGAAACAAATTGAGGGCCCCTGTCGGACGTAATGTCCGATGGGACTCCAAAACGCGCCACCCATGCTGTTAAAAAAGTGCGTGCTACGTCTAGGGATGTGGTTGCCGCCAGCGGGACTGCTTCTGGCCAGCGCATGGTGCGGTCCACCACTGTCAGGAGGTGCATGCACCCCTGTGATGGCGGGAGGGGGCCCACAAGGTCCACATGAACATGATCAAACCTCTTAGCCGGTACTCGAAACTGCTCCAAGGGAGCCTTCGTGTTTCTGTGTACCTTGGCTCGTTGGCCCACTCTTTTACTTGTTTGCGTAGGCTCGGCCACACAAACTTCTCTTCCACCATTTTGACCGACACGCGCACTCCTGGGTGCGCCAGAGTGTGAACCAACTCAAACATGCGGCGGCGCCACACGACCGGGACCACCGGACGCGGGCGTCCCGTGGAGACATCGCAGATTGGGGGGGCATGCCGTCTTGCAGCACCCTGCTCTTCAGCCTTAACCCTGTTGGTCCAGACTGGAGCGCACGCACGTCTGCATCGCTAATCTGCTCCGCGGCCATGGCTGCATAATCTATCCCCACGTAGACCGGGGCCACCACTCCCTGGGCATTGTTCTCCCATGCTTATTCACTGTCTCTGTCTGAGGTGCTAAATAATCTGACTTCCCCCAGGTCCTATACCATATATTTTATAATCCACATTTAATAAAGAGATCGGCCTGTAGTTTCCGCATTTTTCCCTATCTTTTCCTTGCTTTAAAATAACTGAAATAATGGCTTTGTTCCATGATGGAGGTATTTTGTTGTTGTTTAATGTCCAATTAAATGACTTTAGGAGCTGTGGCGTGAGTTCTTCTATAAACAGTTTATAAAACTCAGATGGGTATCCATCACTACCTGGTGATTTACCATTTTTTAGTGACTTAATCACATCTTTAATCTCTTGTGTTGTTATTTCTGCTGTTAGCTTTTCATTTTGTTGGTTTCCTATTGATGACAAGTCCAATGTGTATAGAAATTTTTTTATATCCTTAACATTTGTCTCTTCGGGTTGCGAGTATAGTTCTTGATATAATTTATGGAATATTTCTTCAATGTTTTCTGGGGTAACTGTGGATTTATTTGTGATGGGGTCCATAATCTTATATACATTATTCACTGTTTGTTGTTTTCTTAACCGTTTTGCCAACTGTTTTGTGGCCTTTGGCCCCGTTTCATAATATTTTTGTTTTAAATATCTATTTTTCCTTTCAATTTCATCTATTTGTATTTCTTTTATCTTTATTTTTTCTTCCTTAATTTCTTGATATATTTTTGGGTCATTTGTGTTTTGATGTTTACGTTCTAATTCCCTCAGTCTCTCACATCTTTGTTTATATGATTCCAGTTTAGACTTTTTTGCTTTTCCTGATTCAACAATTACTTTACCCCGTAACACGGCTTTTAGTGCGTCCCATAGTATTGTTGGGTCCACTTCTCCATTATCATTCTCCTCGATATACTCATTTATGTTTAACTTTATTCTTTCTTTCATTTTCTCATCATTTAATAGTCCTACATTAAGTTTCCATGTTGTTTGTCGTTTTCTATTGTTTAAATATATTTCCATGTATATAGGATTATGATCTGATATTTCTGCCCCTCCAATCCGACAATTTCTCACCCTGTGTCTGTCACCTTCATTCATAAGGAAGTAATCTATTCTAGAGTGTACTTTATGGACTGCTGAATAATGTGTATAGTGTGGGACATATATGTGGGTTTCATATGCACAAATGTATATCACCTTATGCTTCATATGTATATCACTGTATGCTTACTGTATGCTTCACGTCTCAGATGAACAAAGGACTGAGCCTCCTCGGCGATAACAGGAGGGTGTGAAATGTGGTCTTTGGTATGCAAAGAGATGGCCGTGGGGGATTTCCTGGCTGCCAGTGACTCTGGGTGGAGGTGATAAGATCTGAAAGGGATGCATTGTGACTTGGGATTAAATGCAATGTGACCGGAGCTTTGAAGCTCCTAGGGTATAAAAAGGGATGAAGGTCAGGGGTTCTTCCTCTTTCTGTATTGCTGAGGGTCTTTCTGCAACTGTGGGGGTCCCCCCTACAGTTGATAGTGCTATGAGATGACTGTTGTTGTGAAATGGCGCTATATAAATAAAGTTGAATTGAATTGAATTGAATTGATGTTGGAGAATGTGAATAAACCTGACTCGTGAGATAAACTCTGCCTCGTCCTTTCACATTTCCCACACTGGTGACCCTAAGACAATGAGTGAAAGAAATTCCCCCGAACCAGCCGGGTCAGGAGCTCCCAGCCAGGCATATGCCGCTACCGTCCAGCTACCGGACTTTTGGCGAGACAACCCGTGCTCCTGGTTCCTCTTGGTCGAAGCACAGTTCGCCCTCCGGGGGATAACGGTAGATGAGATGAAATTCTATCATGTAATTGCCAAGCTCGACAACCGCACGGCTCGGCATGTGCAGAGCCTTTTGGAGAAGCCACCAGCCGACGACAAATACGGCGTGTTGAAGGCTGCGCTCATACAGCGCTTCACTCTCTCAGTCCAGGAGAGAGCGGAGAGACTCCTGGCTCTGAACAACTTGGGAGATGGCACGCCCGTTGACCTGATGGAGGACATGCTGAGGTTGAGGGGCTCAGACGGCGACGACTTCCTCTTCACCCACATTTTCCTGAGAACCCTACCGTTGGCCATGAGAGCGACCCTGGCCGGTTCGCCGTTGTTGGCCCAGCGGGACTTCCGCGCGCTGGCCCAGGAGGCGCACCGGATTCTCAATGCCAGCAAACAGCGCGCGGCCACCGCAGCCGCGACGGAGTGCGGCGCGGCGGCCGGAGACGGCGAGGGGCCAGAGACGGTGGTAGCAGACCCACCGACGACAGCGGCGGGGGCCAAGGATCGCGGAGGAGACACCCTCTGTTTCTACCATCGCCGCTTTGCAGAGAAGGCACGCAAATGTATACCACCGTGCCATTTCAAGCACTCGGGAAACGCCAAGACCGGGGGTCGGTAGCAGCTGCGGCCCTCGGGGAGGAGAACAAGCTGCTCTACTTGAAAGATGCGCGCTCGGGGAGGCATTTCCTCGTGGACACAGGCTCCCAGTTGAGTTTCATCACACCTTCCTCCGCTGACCGGCTGGCGCCTTCCAGTGGTCCTGGGGTGTCAGCAGCGAACGGCTCAGCGATTAAGACCTTTGGTGAGAGGACTCTGCTTCTGTCCCTACACGGCCGTACATTTGAGTGGACTTTCGTCATAGCTGCAGTGAATTTCAATATGTTAGGGGCTGATTTTCTGTGCTCACATGGTTTGTTGGTTGACCTTGCTAACAGGCGCCTGGTTAATGCACTCTCTTTTTATTCTATTCCCTGTACAGCTCGAGTGGCCCCGCCAACAGCACAAGCCAACGTCACAGCTGCAAGTGGTAAGTTCCACACACTGCTCACTCAGTTCCCAGCACTCATGGTCCCAACATTTTCGGCGGCTGTGGCTAAACACGGGGTGGAACATTTTATTACTACCACCGGACCGCCCGTTTTTCAAAAGCCCGGCTCTTGGATTCAGCTAAACTGACCATAGCACGCGAGGAGTTCGCCAACCTGGAAAAGTTGGGCATCATCAGGCGTTCGAAAAGCCCATGGGCTTCACCGCTTCACATGATCCCGAAAGCTGATGGCTTGTGGCGACCTTGCGGAGATTTCCGCAGGTTGAACAACTTTACAGCGCACGACCGCTACCCAATCCCGCATATCCAAGATTTTTCAGTTCATTTGGTGGGGGCGCGCGTTTTTTCTAAGATAGACTTGGTGCGCGGTTACCACCAGGTCCCTGTACGCGCTGAGGACATACCCAAAACAGCGGTAATAACTCCGTTCGGTCTATTCGAGTTTTTGCGCATGCCATTTGGGCTTAAAGGCGCGGTGCAGACGTTCCAACGCATGATGGACGCGGTGTTGCGCGATGTCCCCTTCGTGTTCGTCTACCTGGACGATATTTTGGTAGCCAGCGCGTCTGAAGACGAACACGAAAACCACCTCACGGCAGTTTTCCGGAGGTTGGGAGAGCACGGGTTAATAATCAACCCAGCGAAGTGTCATTTTGGGGTGACGCAGATTGATTTTTTGGGGCATCGCGTCTCTCCAGAAGGAGCGGTTCCTCTGCCTGACAAAGTGCGCGCAGTAACAAATTTTCCCCAGCCACAAACGGTCAAAGCGTTACAGGAGTTTTTGAGAATGGTGAATTTTTATAACCGTTTCCTCCCCCGCGCAGCGCAGCTCATGCAACCATTATATGCCGCACTAAAAAAACAAAAACCCACAAATAAAATCGAATGGTCTCTGGAGCGAGAGCGAGCATTCTCGGAGGTCAAAACAGCCCTGGCAAACGCTGCGTTGTTAGCACATCCAGACCCAACGGCCCGCATAGCGCTCACTACTGACGCGTCAGATGTGGCCATAGGGGCGGTCGTGGAGCAGCATGTAGCCGGGGCTTGGCAACCGCTCGCCTTTTTCAGCAGGACCTTGTGCGATAGTGAACGAAAATACAGCGCATTCGACAGGGGGTTGTTAGCTCTCCACTTGGCCATTCGCCACTTCCAGTTCTGGCTGGAGGGACGCCGTTTCACCGCGTTCGTTGATCACAAGCCGCTGACTTTTGCGATGGCCAAGGTTTCAGAACCGTGGTCAGGCCGGCAGCAGAGACAGCTGGCCGCGATCTCAGAGTTTACTACCGATATCCAGCAGGTGGTGGGTAAACTTAATGCAGTGGCAGACTGCCACTTGCACGCCGTGGCGGCTCCAGTCCGCGTTGGGGTAGATTATGCAGCCATGGCCGCGGATCAGGTTAGCGACGCGGACGTGCGCGCGCTCCAGTCTGGACCAACAGGGTTAAGACTGGAGAGCAGGGTGCTGCAAGACGGTATGCCCCCCCTAATCTGCGATGTCTCCACTGGGCAACTGCGTCCGTGGTAGACCGCACCACGCACTGGCCGGAAGTGGTTCCACTTGAGTCAACCACAGCCGAGGAAGTGGCGCGCGCGTTTTTAACAGCATGGGTAGCGCGTTTTGGAGTCCCGTCGGACGTTACGTCTGACAGAGGCCCTCAATTTGTTTCAGAACTTTGGTCAGCAATGGCCCGCAGCCTGGGGGTAACGATCCACCGCACAACCGCGTACAATCCGCAGGCTAACGGGTTATGCGAACGTTTTCACAGGTCATTGAAAGCGGCTCTCAGAGCGTCGCTTACGGATGCAAATTGGGTGGACAGGCTACCATGGGTTTTATTGGGGTTGCGTTCTGCACCTAAAGAGGATTTAGAAGCCTCCCCGGCGGAGCTAATTTTTGCGCAGCCACTTCGGCTGCCTGGGGAGTTTCTCCCAGATAATCCTGCGCCAGAATGTTCCCCGGCTCAGCAGTTGCAGCGTGGCACGGAATCGGGTGCGCTGCCTGGCCCAATTCACCACAGTTTTCCGCGCGTTTTTATACCTAAGGCTTTAAAAAATGCGGAGTTTGTTTTTGTCAGACACGATGCCCATCGCCCGCCGCTACGACCACCTTATGATGGGCCATTTAGAGTGCTGGAAACAGGGGCTAAGCATTTTTTGCTAGATTTGGGGGGCAGGAAGGAGAAGATTGGCATTAACAGGCTCAAACCCGCCTTTGTGGTGGCGGACGACGACGTGCTGTTGGCCAGGGCTCCTCGGCGCGGCAGACCCCCTAGAGAACATCCCCCAGAACACCCACAGGGATTGACTAACAATTCTCACCCTCAGACAGCAGCTCCCCAGCAGGATGGCGCCACGGAGGTGTTGAAGCCGGCTTACAGCAGATATGGGAGGAGACTGAGGCCCAAGCAACATGTGGGCTGATGTGTAATGATTTTATCATGACAGGCTGACTGTTATTCCGCTGTTACATCTTAGACGTTTGGGGGGGGTCATGTGGGACACATATGTGGGTTTCAAATGCACAAATGTATATCACCTTATGCTTCATATGTATATCACTGTATGCTTACTGTATACTTCACGTCTCAGATGAACAAAGGACTGAGCCTCCTCGGAGATAACAGGAGGATGTGAAATGTGGTCTTTGGTATGCAAAGAGATGGCCGTGGGGGATTTCCTGGCTGCCAGTGACTCTGGGTGGAGGTGATTGTCATATCCGGCTCTAGGGAGCCGGGCAATCAGAGCCAGGGACAAGCCAGTGAGTCGTGATGGTTTATTTTGGGTAAGGGATAAGGGATGAGGAGAGCACAGATACTCATGCAGAGGTACACTCACAGGTTGCACAGCGCAGAGGTAAGCAGCTCGTACCGGACGTGGGGGTAACAAGACGTACATCCTCACAGCGGGATACAAACACAGGAATGCTGCAAGAGGAGTATAAGCTGACACCAGACGAAGGGGCTTCAGCTTAGCAATGTGTTTATGTCGCAGCCCCGAGTCATCGAGGCTGCTCCTATTTATCCTCATTGGCAGCGCCCCAGCTGATGAAGACTAATTGGCCCCAGCCGTCCATAATGCTGCCAGCTGGGGGCCAGCTGAGACGCCGCTCAATGGGAGGCAGGGATGAGGGAAAACATGGGCTCAGTGCCGAGACGGCATCTCAACCCATGGTGACAGAGCCCCTCCCTCAAGGTCGGGCTCCTGAACGACCAGGAACATCCCAGCCCCCCCCCCCCCCCCCACCTAGGGTGGGAGGAAGGGAGGCGGACCGGAGGGGAAGAAGCCAAGGGAAGGACAACACCAATGGGGCAATGTAGGGTAGCGGGAAAGAAAAACCCAAATACAATACTGACAAAACTGAATAATTAACCCAGGTACAGATGGGGAGAAGAACTGGGTCAACACGCCGGTTACATACTACCCAGAGAGTACCAACCATGCGTGACCCAGAGCAAGAAAAAAAAAGAACCACCAAAAAGGTACAGGGCAAAAAATGCTGAGTATGGTCAAATAAAGGGAAAACACAATACACAGCACCAATATAAGTACATACACACAGTCACCAAGAAAAGTGACTGGAACAAATGGACAATTACAGAGCATGGTGTTACGGAAAACAAGGCACATGACTCTATAATGAACCAACAGGGCATAAAAAAGAAATACTGAGTGCAGGCAAAGAAAAACCCACACACATGAATATATAAATACCCACAGTCACCTAAAGAAATGAAAGTGACTGGAATGAATGGGCAACTGCAGAGTATGGTCTGAAAGGGAACAAAACATAACTCTACAATGCAAAAACGAGACTAAAAACATGGTACAAAAAATAAAATGCTGGGTACGAGGGAAGGAAAACGCACAGCACTATAAATACACATCCACCAACAGGACAGACATTACACCCAAGTGACCTTAATAACGATAAAAGAAAAAGTGACACCCGAGGTGTATGGCAGGCAGAGTCCAAAAATAGCCGAGATGGCTCCGGAGATCTCCCCGCCCATTGTCCAGCTGGCGAATCAGGGGAAGAGAAATGTTCGGACGGCGAACTCTGGACCCAGATCCCAGGAATCCAGTCCAACGGCCGCCGAACCAGGCCGCCCAAAGGCAAACACAGACCAGTGGGGGGAAACCAGATCGCCGAACCGAAAGTTTTGCGGGTCGGGTCGTCGACCCGCATCACTCAACCACCAGGACCGTTGAGACGGACGAAGGGTCAGAGCGGATCCCGGTGGAAGAGGCTCAGGGGAGAGCCGATGACGAGGGCGGCGGGCCTCAGGGAAACGGCCACCTCCTCACCGGACCTGGACAACACTGGGGCAGCACCCACGTCGGACCCCGATCGGGCCTCAGGCGAACCCACGTTGGACCCCGATTGGGTCTCGGGCGAACCCACGTTGGACACTGCACCAGAACCGACCTCCAACGTTGAACCCGGACCCTCCAGCACCACGAGGAACAGCAACTCCTCGCCGGTGACCCTGGAAGAAGGCTCAGAAGAGAAAACAGAACCGGGATCAGGATCACCGGCAGCGCCAGAACCCGGCGAGACGAGCTCAGACGCAGCGGGCAGCTGCACCCTGCTCGTCTCCCCTGGAGATAGGCTGAAGTGCTCAAAGATAAAAAGAGAGAAAAGAAAGGAGAGCACTCGCCTGATCTCGGGTTCTGACGCCGTCCAGGACTGCGAAGATCCAGGATCCGTCGTCAGGAGGTCGTTGTCAGGCTCCCATCTAGCCGCGTCGGGCCCCGCAGCCAGCACGATGGTCAGCGCAGCTTGAGATCCCTCCAGCTCAGGTAACCCCGCCGACGACCCACTCGGCGTGAAGCCAGAAGAATCTCGTCCCGCTGGACCGAACCGCTCCTCCGTGGAGACCCAGGGACGCTCAGTCGTCAGCGTAGACTCCACGCAGCAGTCAGTCCCCCTCCTCCGTCCGCAATGTAGCTGCGGAACCACAGGCCCTCTCCATATCCCACCACGTTGACCCGGAGCCGGGGACCGCTCGGCGGAGAGAGACACAGAGGATGCGGGATTAGGAATACAGGTTACAGCAGGTGGGGAGAGTTCAGGGAGCTGCGAACCCTGAACTTCTCCTCCAGGGATGTGACAGAGCAAATCATTAAGCAGGTGTGAAAAAACAATGACTTGCCTGCCCCCTGGAGGTTGAGTATCGCCTGCTGTAGTGGAATCTGCTTCTTCCTCTCCCCGCCCGGCGATAACGGAGGACCCCCCGGGAATTCGTCTGAGGGTCGCTCGCGTTGTCTCCAGCAGAGAGCTCACCAGGCCGGGATTCCAGGCACACACAGCGGTCAGGAAGCGCGTCGAGGAGGAGGGGGAAACAGCCGGGGTGAGCCAGCCCGAATGTCCAGGAATGACAGCGGGGGAACGAGGCTCAGGGGACGAGGCTGTAGAATCTCCACACTGATGAGGCGAAGGGATGACAGCTGCGTGGGAGGAACGGTCCTGACGATGACCCAGAACTGGATCCGGACGAGGTTCGTGCAGAGGTGACTCGGCGATGTGATGACGACTACTCCCAGGGAACGAAGCGAGGGGGAGACCCAGGATTCGCCGCTCCAGATCGGAGATCGAGACGAGGGAGGCGTCGAGCACGGGAAAGCTTCGTAGCCCTGAAGTCCTCACCATCAATCTCACTGCCGCCGCCACATGCCTGAAGGTGGTGACAGGAAACACAGTAGAGCTCGCGACAGCCACTCGACCCCGGACATAACTGCTGTCAGCTGCGGCTCCTTGAAGGGAATCCCGAGTGACGTGACGCAGGTCGGGGGAAGTCCTCTGGTTGGCGCGAACTCCCGGACTGGAATAGCGGCAGGAACGGGACTCCGAAGCGGGGAAAGACGTCGCCCACTTCGACTCCCTGCCGGGATTTCCATCCACCCCGTGGAGCTTCTCTTGCTGTGTACCTGCAGCGTCTATCCTGGCACTGTCCTCCAGATGGTACAGAGAGTGAGGGTGACAGTACAGGAGTTCCTCAGCACGGCCCGGATGCCAGCGTCTCGCGTTGGAGGCGTCGTGCAGGGTGAAGAACGTCCCGTCGACAGCCTCCGAGATGGACCTCAGCTCGTCGCCCTGGCGCCGGAAGTGACTCCTGGGAAACGGCATGCTAGCAGCGCTGACACCCGGACAGAAAGGTACATTTCCACAGCGACTCACGGCCGCCGGCAACTCTTCTGGCTGCGACATACTGTCATATCCGGCTCTAGGGAGCCGGGCAATCAGAGCCAGGGACAAGCCAGTGAGTCGTGATGGTTTATTTTGGGTAAGGGATAAGGGATGAGGAGAGCACAGATACTCATGCAGAGGTACACTCACAGGTTGCACAGCGCAGAGGTAAGCAGCTCGTACCGGACGTGGGGGTAACAAGACGTACATCCTCACAGCGGGATACAAACACAGGAATGCTGCAAGAGGAGTATAAGCTGACACCAGACGAAGGGGCTTCAGCTTAGCAATGTGTTTATGTCGCAGCCCCGAGTCATCGAGGCTGCTCCTATTTATCCTCATTGGCAGCGCCCCAGCTGATGAAGACTAATTGGCCCCAGCCGTCCATAATGCTGCCAGCTGGGGGCCAGCTGAGACGCCGCTCAATGGGAGGCAGGGATGAGGGAAAACATGGGCTCAGTGCCGAGACGGCATCTCAACCCATGGTGACAGTGATAAGATCTGAAAGAGATGCATTGTGACTTGGGATTAAATGCAATGTGACCGGAGCTTTGAAGCTCCTGGGGTATAAAAAGGGATGATGGTTGGGGGTTCTTCCTCTTTCTGTATTGCTGATGTTGAAGAATGTGAATAAACCTGACTCGTGAGATAAACTCTGCCTCGTCCTTTCACATTTCCCACAATAGTCTTTTTCGAGTGGGTGCAGGTCCCTCCATATGTCTACCATACCCATTTCTGCCAGTGCGGTTCTTATGAACTTTGTTACATGTTTTTTTGTCTTCTTAACACTTGTTGTGTCAACTTCATGATCCATGACAGCATTTAAGTCTCCTCCACAAATTAGGACTCCTTCACTGTGTGTTGCTATTAGGTCAAACAGATGTTGAAAAAAGCCCTTGTCACTTTCTGGTGGAGCATAGATGTTCACTAATGTGATCTGCATACCATCTATTCTTCCCTTTACTATTGCGTATCTGCCTTCTTTATCCTGGATTTTTTGTTCACATTCAAACTGTATTTTATTTGAAATTAGTATCATAACCCCCCTTTTAGTTCCTCCCTTAAATGAACTGTAGTAGGAGTTCTTATAGCCAAATCTCTTTAATTTTTCATGTTCTGTCTTGTTCAAATGTGATTCTTGCATAAATATAATTTCGGCTTTTTCCTTCTTGAATTTTCTTATTATTCTTTCCCTTTTAACAGGTGAGTTCAGACCATTCATGTTTAATGTCATTATCTTAAGATTTTTAACCATATTCATGTTTTTCCATTTTTTTTTAACTTGTGCTCCTAGCCCCTTTAACAACAAAACTAACACATACAGTATATGTACAAAAACCCATTAACGAACCTCGACCTCCGAACTTTGGGTCTTTCTTCTGCCCATTGGTCCCTGTTGGAGGGTGGAGGGAATGTCCTCACCGAGTGAGGGGCCCTCCCTAGACCTGTAGTTATTATCCAAGTAATAATCATTAGTCTAGAAATGTCCAACAAAAATCACTTTAACCTCTCCTAGTCGTTTATTTGTTTCTCTTTTACCTTGTCTTCTTGGCCTTCATTTCTTCTGTGCTCTTCTTAATATTTGTTATAATCTAAGTTTTCCGTTGAAAGCCTTGCAGTTTTTCTTGGGCTCAGTGCATCACGTCCGTCTCCCGTCCTCTGCCGCTCACTCGTCTCCACTCCGGTCGTCTCGGTGCGCTCTGTGCCGCCGCTGCTCCAGCCGCTTCCTCGGGTACGCTCACCACAAAGCCTCGCTCCTTCATGTCCCGCGCTGCCTCTCTGGCCATGTTGTAGGTTTTCACGCCAGCATCCCAATGAATTGTCATCTTCGTTAGTGGCGTTTGGAATCTAATTTTTTCCTCTTTCAGCATTTTTTTAATGTTGGCATATTTCTTTCGCTGCTGCACAATTTCTGTCAGGTAGTCATGGTCAAAGAATATCTGTTTGTCGCCAACTCGTATCTTTTTTTCCACGCTTGTGTCAGAATTCTTTCCTTTACGTCGTATTTTAAAAAGTTTACCACAACTGACCTGGGTGCAGAGTTTGAGTTCGGTTTCTGTGCCAAGGCTCTGTGCACACGTTGGATCTGCAGGTCTGTTTCATTGGGCAACTCAAGCTCTTTTTTTAAGAATTGATCTATGAATTTCGCCATTGAGTTGCCTTCAGTGCCCTCCGGTATCCCGAACATGCGTATATTGCTCCAGCTAGACCTGCTCTCCAGGTCGGTTATTTTTTCCTGCATCCTCTGTGTTTGTGTCGTCAGGGTCTGTAGCAGCTCACTTGCCTCAGTCTTCCAACTCTGATATTCGAGCTTGTGCTTCTGCCATACACACCCGTTGAGTGCGCAGCTCCTCCATGTTTTCTGCTAGCTTGCGGTCCATTTCTTTTCGGAGACCCATAAGTTCCTCCTTCACCTCTTTTTTCAGTTCTTCCTTAAGAGCCATTAAATCCTGTTGGAGTTGTCACTTGAGGTCTTTTATGTCCTTACTTACACTACCGTTCAAAAGTTTGGGGTCACCCAGACAATTATTTTGTGTTTTCCATGAAAAGTCACACTTATTTACCACCATGAGTTGTAAAATGAATAGAAAATATAGTCAAGACATTGACAAGGTTAGAAATAATGATTTGTATTTGAAATAATAATTTTTTCCAGATACTCAACCTGCTCAAAGGAAGGTCAGTTTTATAGCTTCTCTAACCAGCTAAACTGTTTTCAGCTGTGCTAACATGATCGCACAAGGGTTTTCTAATCATCCATTAGCCTTCTGACGCAATGAGCAAACACATTGTACCATTAGAACACTGGAGTGATAGTTGCTGGAAATGGGCCTCTATACACCTACAGTATGTAGATATTGCACCAAAAACCAGACATTTGCAGTTAGAATAGTCATTTACCACATTAGCAATGTATATTAGATATTAGAGTGTATTTCTGATTAGTTTAAAATTATCTTCATTGAAAAAAACAGTGCTTTTCTTTCAAAAATAAGGAAATTTCTAAGTGACCCCAAACTTTTGAACGGTAGTGTATATTGGCGAAGCCAGTGTTCATAACATCGAGGTTGGCATGCTCCATTTTCTCTGAAGTCTCCTCGTTTTTGTTGGCCTTGTGTTCAGCGATTTCTCCAGTGTTGTTGAAGAGGGATTCTTTAGTTTTACCCTGCTTTTTTCCGTGTGCCCGGCTTCTTCGTGTTTTCATCCCTTGGTTTATTGACCTATTTATGTCGAGTTGGCCATTTAGCAAAGATTTTTAATCCGACTAGGGAGAGCTCTCTGTTTAAGCGTTATGCCTCTCCGCCATCTTCCAGGAAGTCGAACCACCAAATTTTGATGAACTAATGGCAGCTATCAGGACAACACAGGATGGTAAAGCTCCAGGAAGGGATGGAATTCCAGCAGAAGTGTGGAAATTTGGTGGTGTTCAGCTGACCAACTGCCTGCACAAGTTCATCCAAGAGATATGGGATGCCCAGAGAGTACCTCAAGACTGGAAGGATGCAAGTATTGTGCCTTTGTTCAAGAAAGGTGACAGGAAAGATTGTGGAAATTACTGAGGTATATCACTAAGGTATATCACTGCTAGCCACTGTTGGTAAGATTCTCTCACGTGTACTACTTAACAGACTCAATGAACACCTCTCGCAGAATGTACTACCGGAAACCCAGTGCGGCTTTAGAAGTGGAAGAAGCATAATGGACATGATTTTCTGCTTGAAACAGGTTCAAGAAAAGTGTATCGAACAGAACATGCCGCTTTATGTAGTCTTCATAGACTTCAGTAAAGCCTTCGATACTGTTTTGCGACAAGGACTTTGGCAGGTACTCAAGAAATATGGTTGTACAGAGAAGTTTGTCAGCCTGATCGAGGCACTCCATACAGGTATGCAAGCAAACGTGGCAATGAGTGGTTCAGTATCTAAATACTTTTCAGTAAGCAACGGGGTGAAACAAGGGTGTGTGCTGGCACCTACACTCTTCTCGCTATATCTGGCAGCCATGCTTGAGGTGGCCTTCAAAGACACTTCAGAAGGAGTATACATTCAAACAAGGAAAGAAGAAGACTTGTTCAGTGTGGCACAGTTTAAAGCCAAGAGTAAGATATCAATAAAGGTAGTAAGGGAAATGCTCTTTGCCGACGACAGTGCTCTAGTTGCACACAGCGTAGAAGATATGCAATCTTTAGTGGAGAAATTTGCAAGAGCAGCTAGCCAATTCAGCCTCCAAATCAACATCAAGAAGACAGAGTGCCTTTATCAACCACCAAAGTTCCAGTTATCAACATCACTACCAGAAGAGATCAGCATTGGTACAGAGCCACTAGTCAAGTGCAAGACTTTCAAGTACTTAGGGAGTACTGTTTCAAAGAATGCTAGGCTGGAGGATGAACTATCTCTCAGAATGGGAAGAGCGAGCGCTGTGTTTGGAAACTTGAGGGAGAGACTGTGGAACAATTGACATGTGTCTATCCGTGTGAAATGCAAAGTGTACAGAGCGACAGTACTGGCTACTCTTGTACGGTGCTGAAACTTGGACTGTCTACAGAGTGCAGGTGAAGAAACTCCACGCGTATATGATGAAACACCTTCAAGCTATAATGAACATCTCATGGAAAGACAAGATAACCAACATAGAAGTGTTGAAACAAGCTGGTCTACCATCAACGGAGGACATGCTAATACAGATGAACCTGAGATGGCTCGGACATGTTGAGAGGATGGACTACCAGCGTCTCCCTTGACAGTTACTCTACTCACAGTTATGCGAGGGCAAACGCAATCAGGGTAGACCAAGGCTCAGATTTAAAGACACTGTAAAAAGAAACCTGAAGAAGTTGGACATAGACAGGAGTTCCTGGCAGCGGAAGGCTAAGGACAGAGCTGTGTGGAGGAATCTGATCAGACCTAAATGAAACAGTCATTGTCGCCCACAACAGACTGCTATGATGATGACCTGCTCGCTCAATGATTCACTGCAGCTCATTTCTCTGTGTATATTTAAGCACTGCCGATTCACTGTGGCAGTGCGGCTGTTTTGATTGTCAACTTTCATCTCCACCTGAGCGCCATCTGCTCTGGTGAATTATTCTGTAAATAATTCCTACTCACTCGTCACTAAGTCTGTTGGAGCGCTCTGTGTTTATTCTTGATTTTTGCTCGCCACTAAGTTTGTTGGCGCACCTTGTGTTTTCTTTTCTTTTCTTTAATAAACTGCACTGACACAATTCAGCGTTTGGGTCTGTCCTTCTGCTCTGAAGGAGCAAACATGACACTCTAGCCTTATAATGGTGCTTGGTGGACCCACAACCCAAACACCTGGGCAATCCCGGGGCGGACCTCATCTTTACAGCATTAGTGTATTTGTCATCATCCTCCATGCTATCATCGCTGTCCAGGTCCACTGCCTGCGCCGTCAACTGTGGTTCAAAATGGTGGTGTGACACTCTCTCACCGAGCTTCCGTGATACCTTGTCTTCCGCCTCAAACTGTTGAGCTAACTCGATGGACATGGCTAACATCAGCTCGCCCGAGTGTGTGAGGAGCTTCGACCTTATTGCCGGGCAAACAGTATGTTCCGCCAACTGGTTGCGGACCATCTCTTCCTCTAATGCGCCAAACTGACAGTCCTTGACCAGCTGACGTAGGTCTGCTACATATCGCTGCACTGACTCGCCAGTCCACTGGCGGTGCTGCCGAAACTGGATCCTCTGGACGATGACGTTTTCCGGGGCGTGAAAATGTTGCGCCATTAGCTCAACCACTTCTTCAAAGCCATTACCCTCACCTAAAGTACTAAGGATACGTTGTCCTTCCATTCCTAAGTTGTGAACCAACAGTGTCCATGCCCACAACTTCTCCAGTTTTTCAAGGTCCAATGCTACTAAATAATTTTGAAAGGCGGTGAACCACCTCGCCCAAGGGACGGGCAGCTCACTGGGAAGCTCCAAAAACGGCTGAATTGAAGTAACCCCCGCGTCCGTACTGTTTACCCTCGTTGCCAAATGTTATGTCGGTAAAAGGGAGCCAAGGACAAGACTGAGCACTGAACTGAACACGACTTTATTAGTGACTCACTCTCACAATACAGGCGCTGCCATCAGGCTGAGAGGAGGCCAAAGAGACCGCCCCTCTTCCTCACAGCCCTCTTATACTCCGGGTGGCAGCAGAACCGGAAGGGTGGAGCCACCACCCATGTCACACAATAATATGTCCCCATAACAACACAACAATAAGCACCGCCTCAATCTTAGCATTACAGTTTTAAAAAAACTTTTAATAACAAAATATTGCTAAAATGTAAAATGATGGACTTCCGGTTATGGCGGCCACCTAGAAGGACACGTATCGCTCTGCTCTGCTCCTGGAGATAAAGATTCGGCAAATAACTCTCTCATTTGGAACAGAATTTTTCCCAGCGTTTGGGCGAGGATATGCCGGTGAGGCCTAAGGCTGGGAAATCAGGTGGGGGAAAAACTGAACCGCCGAAGCAGTCGAAATTAACAGACTTTCACGTCTGTGGCGCAGCAGGGAAAGCTGCGGATATGGCGGATGAAACTAGCGGTGGTGTGGTAATTGCTGATGATGGCGGCACAGGTGCAGTGCTGGCTGCCATTAGCTCAATGAGAGCGGACTTTTCCGCTAGACTTGATGGGATTATGGCAGCGTTGGATGTAATGAGAAACGAGTTGGGTGACTGCGTGGAGCGAGTGACGCAGGCGGAGCTTCGTGTTTCCAGTGCGGAGGATGAAATCAGCGGACTTCAATTAAAGGTGCGCACTTTGGAAAAAAAAAATAAAAGTCTGGAAAATAATGTCCTGGACTTGGAGTCCCGGTCGAGACGGAACAACCTGAGGCTGGTGGGTCTACCGGAGGGAGCCGAGGGTCGTGATTCATGCTCCTTTTTGGAGGAGTGGATCCCGGAGGCGTTGAACAACGCAGAGCTAAATTCATCAGTCGTCTTGGAAAGCGCCCACCGAATTGGCCCACCGAGAGGTAACAAGGGACCACCGAGGACGTTAATTATGAAGTTCCTCAGCTACAGAGACAGGATGACGATCTCCAACGCGGTGCGGGCCAAAGGAGAAATTAAATACCAAGATCAACAGGTGCGGTTCTACCCAGATTTGGCCTCAGGAATCCAACAATTAAGGAAGCAGTTTGACCCCATCCGTAAAGATCTGCGCAACCTTGGGATTCGTCATGGAGTGATTCACCCTGCAAGACTTCTGGTCACATATGAGGGCAGAACACACATCTTCAAGACCCCTGAGGAGGCGCAGGAGCTCATCAAGAAGATCCAGGAAGAGACTGGTGGGAGCTAAGCATGAACAGAATATAGGGTAGAATATTTGAGCATTTACATAGGCATTTAACTGATTTGAAGCATATAGCAAGATTACAAAATATAGATTGTGTGGTATATATGACTCTTATATCCCATATCTACATATGTTAGAACAAGTGGAAATGTTTTGTGACAGCATATGTAAAGAGCTTCACACCTAGTAAGGACAGAGCATCCCCAGCGCCGGGGTAAAGACAATGGACCTCCCAAGACGCGGCAGTGGAGACGGACTCGACACCTTTACCCCCTAAGCGAGAGGGGGAGTTCCCATCACCTCCCAAGACAGGGAGAGGGGATGGCAGGACAATGGGGATTAAGATAACGGGGAGATGTTACCTTTTTCAATGAGTGGCTCTGACGTCAGCTGTTTCAATGAGTGGTGCTATGCGTGCTTGTATTTAACCAGCGAGCGAAGCAGAGTTCTCTCTCTTGCCTTCTGCCAAGCTGTACACCTGATGAGATTTGATAGAGGAGCTATTCATTAAAAACCCTGTTTTTAATACAAAATCGCCTCGTCATTTCAGCTCCACTACACTGGTGACCCTGACGCGAGAATATGGACCGGAGGCGTTCTTCAAGCTGCTCATCCATGGTGACTCGGGCATACGCCAGCGACGACGCAGACGAGGGAACAAGCAGACAGCTGTTCCCCACGGCAGAGGGCACTGAGAGAGCTCAACCGAGCTCCAGCACCGCCGTGAGAGCCGTAGAAACGCACTCTCACCCGGCGAACACGACAATGATGGTGTGCACGAACGCCGTCGCCGTCAACCTGCCAGACTTCTGGCGAGAAGACCCCGCCTCTTGGTTTCAGCAAGCTGAAGCCCAGTTTGTACTGGCGGGCATCACAGCAGACGATATTAAGTTTTACCATATCGTCTCCAAACTCGACTCCGCCACTTCGAAGTGTGTGCGGAGCTTGGTCCGGCGACCACCAGCCCGGGACAAATATGAGACACTCAAGGCGACCATCGTGGCGAATTATGTCCCGTCAGCGGAGGAAAGAGCCGAGAGGATCCTGGCGGTCTACGGCCACAGAGGGAGCAATCCGAGGACCCTCATGGAGGATTTGCTACAACTCAAGGAGGAGGATAATGATAATTTCCTTTTCCAATTCATTTTCCTCAGCACGCTACCACCGCATTTGAGAGGGACACTCGCCAGTATGAAGTGCAATAATCATCAGGATTTCCGCACACTGGCCAACGAGGCTTACCGGCTCGTCAACACCTGCAGAGAACGGACACCCACAGCGGCATCCGCAGATCTGAAAACTGACACCCCGAGCCTTGGAGAGACTCAACCCACAGTGACAGCGGCGCGGCCCAAGTGCAACGAGCAGAACGACGTCTGCTATTATCACCACCGCTTCGCAGAGAAAGCCCGCAAATGCGTTCCCCCCTGCAAGTTTACGATGTCGTGGAAACGCCAAAGCCGAGGGCCATTAACAGCAGCGGTTCTCGGCGAGAAGAATAAGCTGTTATACGTGACGGATGGATACACAGGCAAGCAGTTCCTCATCGACACGGGAGCTCAGCTGAGTTTCGTCATGCCCTCCCACGCAGAGCGAACCATGGGCACCCGGGGCAACGGAGCAGTGGCAGCCAACGGCTCTGACATCGACACGTTCGGGGAAAAGAGCCTGCACCTCCTCATCCACGGCCGCAGCTACAGATGGACATTTGTTGTAGCAGCGGTGAGCTTTAACTTGTTAGGCGCAGATTTTCTGTGTGCACATGGGTTATTAGTGGATCTTGCAAATAGGCGCCTGGTTAATGCACTCTCTTTTGCTTCTATTCCATGTTCAGCTCGAGTTTCCCCACCACCTGTGCAGGCCAACGTCACCACAGCAGGAGGTAAGTTTGAACAACTCCTCACCCAATTTCCAGCACTCACAACCCCCAAATTCTCAGCCACTGTAGCCAAACACGGGGTTAAACACTTCATTCCAACAACGGGACCTCCCGTTTTTGCCAAAGCTCGCCGCTTAGACGCGGCCAAGCTCAACATAGCAAGGGACGAATTTGCAGCTCTTGAAAAATTAGGCATTTGCCGATGTTCAAAGAGCCCTTGGGCTTCACCACTTCACATGGTCCCGAAATCCGATGGTTCTTGGAGACCGTGCGGAGATTACCGCAGGCTAAACAACGCTACAGCGCATGACCGCTACCCCATTCCTCACATTCAGGATTTTTCATTACATTTAGCAGGTGCGCGCATTTTTTCAAAAATAGACTTAGTCCGCGGTTATCACCAAGTCCCAGTCCGAGCTGAAGATATTCCTAAAACAGCGGTTATAACCCCTTTCGGCCTTTTTGAATTCCTAAGAATGCCATTCGGCCTCAAAGGCGCGGCTCAAACTTTTCAACGGATGATGGACGCAGTCCTACGCGACCTACCCTTTGTTTTTGTCTACCTCGATGACATGCTGGTAGCCAGTTCATCCGAGGAAGAACACGAACAGCACCTCACTACCGTTTTTCAGAGGCTGGAAGAGCACGGACTTATAATCAATCCAGCCAAATGCAAATTTGGCGTATCACAAATTGATTTTTTGGGACATAGGGTCTCCCCGACAGGGGCAATTCCGCTTCCAGACAAAGTTCGTGCGATAGAAAGTTTTCCACGGCCTCAAACGGTTAAGTCGCTACAGGAATTTTTGGGGATGGTTAATTTTTACAACCGTTTCCTCCCCCACGCAGCTCAGCTCATGCAACCCCTATATGACGCGCTCAGAAAAAAGAAAGCTTCCAACGCGGTCGAATGGACCCCGGAACGCGAACGCGCTTTCGCGGAAGTAAAAACCGCCCTAGCTAACGCCACAATGTTAGTCCACCCAGATTCCTCAGCCCGCATTGCTCTAACCACAGATGCTTCAGACCTGGCTATAGGGGCAGTTGTAGAACAACTTGTCAGTGGGGTCTGACAACCTTTAGCATTCTTTAGCAAATCGCTAAACCCAACTGAATGCAAATACAGCACTTTTGACAGAGAGCTGCTGGCGCTTCATTTGTCCATCCGCCACTTCCAGTTTTGGTTAGAAGGGCGGAGTTTCACGGCTTTTGTGGACCATAAGCCGCTCACTTTTGCTATGACTAAAATTTCAGAACCATGGTCAGGCAGACAACAAAGACAGCTAGCTGCGATTTCAGAGTTCACCACAGACATTCGACACGTAGCAGGCAAACTTAACGTAGTAGCTGACTGTCTGTCTCGCGCTGTGACACCGCCAGTGCACGAGGAGACAGATTACACCGCCTCAGCAGCGGAACTCTTCACTAACGCACACACATACGCAGCACCTATCCAGGATGGGATAGATTATGCAGCCGTGGCGGAGGAACAAAGCAGTGATGCAGACGTGCGCGCGCTCCTGTCCGGACCAACAGGGTTAAGGCTGGAGAAAAAAGAGTTGCGCGACGGCGTGCCTCCCCTAATATGCGACGTTTCAACCGGCCGACCTCGCCCGTTAGTACCAACTGCTTGGCGCCACCGTATTTTCGACGCAATTCACGCCCTCGCGCACCCAGGTGTGCGCGCCTCGGTCAAAATGGTTGCTGAAAAGTTCGTGTGGTCAGGCCTGCGCAAAAACGTGAGAGAATGGGCAAAAACTTGCATTCCTTGTCAACGCGCCAAAATACACAGACACACAAAGGCCCCTCTGGAGCCTTTTCCAATTCCTGCTAGAAGATTCGACCACATTCACGTCGACCTCGTGGAGCCTCTACCTTCCTCCCAAGGTTTCACACACCTGTTAACAATGATAGACCGCATCACGCGCTGGCCAGAGGCAGTCCCTCTAGCGTCAACCACAGCGGAGGAGGTCGCTCGCGTTTTTCTAGCAAACTGGGTGGCACGTTTCGGTGTTCCATCAGACATCACGTCAGACAGAGGGCCTCAGTTTATCTCAGACCTCTGGTCAGCCATGTCTAACAGTTTAGGGGCAACAATTCATCGCACCACCGCTTATCACCCTCAGGCTAATGGGTTATGTGAGCGTTTTCACAGGTCCTTAAAGGCTGCCCTCAGGGCCTCACTAACGGACACAAATTGGGTTAATAATCTCCCCTGGGTTTTATTGGGGTTGCGTGCAGCACCTAAAGAGGATTTAGACGCTTCTCCTGCAGAATTAGTTTTTGCCCAGCCTATCAGACTCCCAGGAGAATTTTTACCAGAGAACCCAGAACCAGGACACTTTTCCGTCCCAAGGTTTTTAGGCAGCAGCGGACCGGTTTCCCTCCACGGTCCAGCTCATCACTCTTTTCCACGAGTTTTTCTTCCTCAAACTTTGAAAAACGCTGAGTTCGTTTTTGTTAAGCATGAAGCTATTAAACCAACGTTACGCCCAGTTTATGATGGCCCCGTTCAGAGTGCTGGAAAATGGTGACAAACACTTTGTGCTTGATTATGGGGACAGAAAGGAAGTGGTCAGTGTTGACAGACTCAAACCTGCCTTCTTGCTGAGAGACGAGCCTACACAGGTGGCACGAGCGCCTCGGCGTGGTAGACCCCCCCAGAGGAAAAGTCTCAGCCCCCAGGCAGGGAACAAATAATCTCTTTCCTTCCCACAATGCAGATTCACCACGAGAAGGTCCCAGCGGGACACCTAAGCCAACCTACAGCAGTTTTGGGAGAAGGATTAAGCCCAGACAGCACAAGGACTGATACCAATCACCCCGCAATTATCCACTAATTGTGCTACAACATTTTAAGGCTACTTATGATTTCACTATGCTGTTATGTTTACCACTGAACTTTCTTAGGAGCATGGCTGCTAGAAAATTTCTCCGGTAGCAACAGTTGTAACACGTAGTATTTCATAGTCGTTATCTTAGACTGTAATTCTTTTCTATGTCCTTTCCTAGTGTTTGGGGGGCCTGTGGTATATATGACTCTTATATCCCATATCTACATATGTTAGAACAAGTGGAAATGTTTTGTGACAGCATATGTAAAGAGCTTCACACCTAGTAAGGACAGAGCATCCCCCGCGCCGGGGTAAAGACAATGGACCTCCCAAGACGCGGCAGTGGAGACGGACTCGACACCTTTACCCCCTAAGCGAGAGGGGGAGTTCCCATCACCTCCCAAGACAGGGAGAGGGGATCAGAATCAGAATCAGAATCAGGTTTATTGCCATTGTTCATGTAGTACACAAACTAGGAATTTGTCTCGGTACAATGCTGCAACATTAAACATGATAAGATAAGAGAAATAAACTATACATGTAATAAAGTGTAGGATAAGATTAAGTGATACTGGTCAACAGTTAAAATATACTGTATATTAGCCAGCAGCAGATACTGTGGAGAACTATATAGTGCAGTCGGTAATGCAGGAAGAAAACAGTGATGATTGACATGAGTCTGGTTGAGCTGCTGTACATGGTGCACGAGAGTCAATAAGTCACTTAGTGTTCAGCAGTCTAATGGCAGAGGGGAAGAAGCTGTTCATGTGACGGGAGGTTTTAGTCTGGATGGACCGAAGTCTTCTACCAGAGGGGAGGGGGGCAAACAGTACGTGACCAGGGTGTGAGGGATCGGCTATGATCCGGCCAGCACGCCTCCGGGTCCTGGAGATGTACAGATCCTGGAGAGATGGGAGCTTGCAGCCGATCACCTTCTCAGCAGTGCGCACGACGCGCTGCAGCCTTAGTCTGTCCCTGGCAGTGGCTCCTGCGTACCACACGGTTATGGAGGTGGTGAGGATGGACTCGATGATGGCTGTGTAGAACTGCACTAACATCTTGGTGGGTAGCTTGAGCTTCCTCAGCTGCCGCAGGAAGAACATCCTCTGCTGGGCTTTTTTGATGAGTGAGCTGATGGTCAGCTCCCATTTGAGGTCCCTGGTGATGGTAGTGCCTAGGAAGCGGAAGGAATCAGCAGTGGTGATGGGAGAGCCTGAGAGGGTGAGGGGGGGCAGAGGAGTAGTGACTTTCCTGAAGTCTACAATCATCTCCACTGTCTTCAGAGCGTTCAGCTGCAGGTTGTTATTGCTGCACCAGGACGCCAGCTGGGCCACCTCTCTCCTGTAGGCGGACTCGTCGCCGTTGGAGATGAGCCCGATGAGGGTGGTGTCGTCCGCAAACTTGATCAACTTGACAGACTGGTGGCTGGAGGTGCAGGAGTTGGTGTAAAGGGATGGCAGGACAATGGGGATTAAGATAACGGGGAGATGTTACCTTTTTCAATGAGTGGCTCTGACGTCAGCTGTTTCAATGAGTGGTGCTATGCGTGCTTGTATTTAACCAGCGAGCGAAGCAGAGTTCTCTCTCTTGCCTTCTGCCAAGCTGTACACCTGATGAGATTTGATAGAGGAGCTATTCATTAAAAACCCTGTTTTTAATACAAAATCGCCTCGTCATTTCAGCTCCACTACAATTGTATTACATATAAAAAAAAATAAAAAAAAATGTACAAAATTGCTATAAAATTTTGGAGTTAAATTGGAAAATTACAGAAGAGAGTTAATGTTACGTTATTAAAAGCAGTAGAGTTAGGGTGATTGGGAGGATGAAGAAGGAGTGGCTTTGGCTGATCCTCGTGGGTGTGGAGCGGCCGATGGCTATATCGGGAGACGGAATTTTTCTTTTGATTTTGGGGGGATCGCCACAGATGTGGGAAGGGGGAATTTGTTTGTGTGTAGTTTGTAGGGTGAAAGTTCAACCACTCATTTTTTTGCTTCTCTGTTTGAGCATGTTTACACTGCAAGGTAATCCTAAACCCCCTATTGATCATAAACCAAAGCGTTAATCTTAATTTAACTTCATGGAATTGCAGAGGTCTACAAAATTTAAAAAAACTTAAACAAGTTATGAATAAAATAAAAGACATGGGTTCAAAAATTGTGTTTTTACAAGAAACTCATCTAATAGAGGAGGATGTAAAAAGAATTAGGAGTAGATGGCAAGGAAGTGTTTTCACCTCATCATTTTCATCCCGAGCCAGGGGAGTTATGACTCTCATACATAAATCAGTCCCTTTTCAAGTGAAAAATGTAATTGGAGACAAATTTGGAAGATATGTAATCATTCAAGGATCTTTGCTATTAGAAAATATAAATTTGGTGAACTTATATGGTCCCAATATAGATGATCAAAAGTTCTTTGCTAATTTGTTTCTTATCTTATCATCACTTACAGGGCAACATATAATAGCAGGGGATTTTAATTGTACATTGAATCCCGGTATAGATAGATCAACAGGACTGGACTGTACGCACAATGGATGTAGGATGACCATTAATCATTTTATGAAAGAATTGAAATTGCTAGATATATGGAGAGAAATGAAACCACAAGTTAAAGCATACTCTTGTTATTCCAATACTTACAAGACATTCTCACGTATTGATTATTTTTTGATCTCCACAGAATTAAGGTCCAAGATTCAAAACTGTTTTTATGATAACATCATGATCTCTGATCATGCACCCTGCTGTCTAATATATGTAGATAAGAAATTGACAAAGGAACCAGGTAGATGGCAATTTCAGCATAAATGGCTTCAGGATGAGGAATTTGTTAAGTACATAGAAAAACAGATAGATGAGTTCTTTGACATCAATACTACACAAACATCAGCATGTGTAAAGTGGGAGGCTTTCAAAGCTTTTATTAGGGGACATATTATTAGTTATACAGGTTCAAAATCTAAGAAGACTCGAGAGGAGAGAGTCCAATTGGAACATAAAATAAAAATTCTTCAAGAAAGAGTGTATGCAGGAAGTGATCCAAGGTTGGAGAACGAATTACTGATTTTGAGAGCTGAATACGACAAAAAATCAGTGAATAGAGCTGCCTCGAGTCTTCTAAGATTGAAACAATCTTTTTATGAACAAGGTGAAAAATCAGGAAAGTTATTGGCATGGCAGATTAAACAATTAGAATTTAAAACACCAATTACCAGTATTATAAGTACCGGACAGGTAGTTATAGATCCTTTAGAAATTAATAGAGCCTTTAGAGATTACTATGAAAAATTATATGATACCAAAAATGAATCTGACTTAACAAAACTACATGGGTTTTTGAACGAACTATTTATACCGTGTATTCCAAATGAAAATAGGGAGATACTGGAGTCTAAAATTAGTCAAGAAGAAGTTGGACTAGCCATTGATAATATGAAATCAGGAAAAAGTGCAGGACCAGATGGTCTTCCAGTTGACCTTTATAAAAAATTTAAGAATAAATTAATAAAACCTTTTTTGGAAATGGTTTTAGAAGCATTTCAAAATAGTAATTTACCATCATACATGAATAATGCCTTAATTATACTGTTGCCAAAACCAGGTAAACCCTCTAATAAATGTGAAAATATGAGACCAATAAGCCTATTAAATGCCGACCTTAAGATAATCTGTAAAATTTTAGCAAGACGAATACAAGAAATTTTACCAAATATTATTAATCGAGATCAGAATGGCTTTATAAAGGGAAGACAAGGCTTCCATAATGTAAGAAGACTATTTAATATTATTTATTCTAATAAAGAAGCACCGGATACAGCTCTCCTATCACTGGACGCCGAAAAGGCCTTTGATAGAGTCGAATGGCCCTTTCTTTTTGAAGTCTTACAAAGGTTTGGACTTGGAAGTAATTTCATAAAATGGGTTCAGATAATATATAATAATGCTACAGCAGAAATCCTAACAAATAACAATATTTCAAAATCAATAAAAATCAATAGAGGATGTCGACAAGGCTGTCCACTTTCACCTTTACTGTTTACTATGGCAATTGAACCTTTAGCGATGGCGATACGTCTACAGTCACAAATATATGGAATTAAAGTTGGACCAACAGAACATAAAATCTCCCTGTATGCCGATGACATAATTTTGTTTATGTCGAATCTTAAAAAATCAATTCCGACCTTGTTGAATTTAATAAAGAATTTTGGGGAAATATCAGGATATAAAATAAATAAAACTAAATCTTCAATATTAATGCTAAATGAGACCCAGAGAAATTACCCAGCCCCTGAGGTAAATCAATTCAATGTTGTAAATCAGTTTAAATATTTAGGAATCCAAATTGTGCCTAAGCTAGAATCAGTCGCCAGTGTCAATTATGAAGCCTTAATGACAGATATTAATGAGTTACTTCAGAGATGGATGTCACTACCAATGTCGATGATCGGGAGAATCAATATACTTAAAAGTAATATTTTACCTAAAATACTTTATTTATTTCAATACATTCCCTTACCACCACCTTTAGATTTATTCTCAAGAATTAAAAAAAAGTTAGTGGAATTTATATGGAACAACAGGAGGGCTAGATTACGTCTGTCTTTATTATATTTACCATTTGATCGTGGAGGTCTGAAATGTCCAAATTTTATGTTGTATTATTGGTCGGCACAACTGAGGTCTATGACATATTATTTTTCATCAAATGATCTCCCTCACTGGACTGAAATGGAATCATACAATTTACCTCTACCTCTTCCCATATTCATATATTCAGACTCGGCAAAAAAATTACAGAAACAAGTTAAAAATCCATTTGTAAAACATATGATTAAAATATGGTGTGAAACTAAAAAATATTTAAAAGAACCACACTTACTGTCACAATTTAGTCCAATATGGGGTAATCAATATTTTAAACCAGGGAGAGCGGATGCTGTGTTTAAAGTATGGAGTTTAAAAGGGATCCAAAAAATTCAAGATTTATATTTGTCATGTTCAGATAACATAATGTCTTTTGAAGAGCTGAGGATCAAATTTAATCTTAATAGAACACATTTTTTTAAATATCTTCAACTTAGAAACTTTATTCGATCAAATCAAAATAAAGCTCTCACTCGACCTATCTATTCATCCTTGGAAAAAATGTTGATGAAAGATAGTAAAAGAAAGGGTATTATTTCAGAGTTTTATAACTCATTGACACTATCCTCAAGTGAAAACTCACAGAAAAGATTAAACTACTGGAAAGAAGATCTGCAAACTGAAATTTCAGAGGAACAATGGGAATTGGCTTGTACAGAAGCTCAAACCAAATCAATAAATGTATGTCTTAAATTGATACATTTTAAATGGTTAATGCGGATGTATGTTACACCGGTGGAGTTAAATCGATATAACAAAAACATACCAGATACATGCACAAAATGCATGGAAAGTAAAGGAACCCTATTTCATTGTTTATGGGAATGTAGAATAATTAGAATGTTTTGGGAAGAGGTGAGGGTAACAATTGAAAAAATAATTTCAAAACAAATCATATTGAATCCTAAACTGTTTTTGTTGGGTCTGTACCCAAAAAAGCATAACTTTAATAAAAGTGAAAGAACATTCATAGACCTCAGTTTGCTTAATGCCAAAAAATGTATTGCACTACTGTGGAAAAAGACTCATAGACCAGATGTGACTCAGTGGTTAAGACAGATGTTAACAAACCTTCCATTAGAAAGAATAACATACATACTGAAATCAAAAGAAATTGTGTTTGAGAATATATGGAGACCTTTTATTGATTATGTAAAAAATTAAAACATTACTCTTGAAGAAGAAGGTGAATGATGTGCGTGGACCTTGTAAATTCCAAACTGGTGAACATAATATGTATACTTATGTAATGGATTGTCTAGACTAAACAGAGGAGCATTGTTGAAGACTTCATTTTGTTGGTGGTTGTTGGTGTTTTTAGTGCATTTTTTTTGTAGTACTTTAGTGTTAGTGTTTGATTGTTTGTGTCATGTTTGTTAAAAAAAAAAAAAAGGTTCAATAAAGATACTGTGGAAAAAAAATGTAAAATGATGCACTGCAGTGGGTCTCAAATATTTGTAAACGTGTCCTGTTATAGTACTGCATGAGTTTATTGATGATACACAGAAGAAATTCAATTTTACTCTAACTTCATCACTGAATAGAGACTTCCGGTTATGGCGGCCGCCTAGAAGGACACGTATCACTCTGCTCTGCCCCTGGAAATAAAATTCGGCAAATAACTCTCTCATTTGGAACAGAACTTTTCCCAGCGTTTGGGTGAGGATATGCCGGTGAAGACTAAGGCTGGGAAATCAGGAGGGGGAAAAATTGAATCGCCGAAGCAGTCCAAATTAACGGACTTTAAAGTTTGTGGCGCAGTAGAAAAAGCTGCGGATATGGCGGATGAAACTAGCGGTGGTGCGGTAACTGCTGCTGCTGACGGTGGCGGCACAGGTGCAGTGCTGGCTGCCATTAGCTCAATGAGAGCAGACTTTTCCGCTAAACTTGATGGGATTATGGCAGCGTTGGATGCAATGAGAAAGGAGTTGGGTGACTGCGTGGAGCGAGTGACGCAGGCGGAGCTTCGTGTTTCAAGTGCGGAGGATGAAATTAGCGGACTTCAAATAAAGGTGCGCACTTTGGAAAAAAAAAATAAAGATCTGGAAAATAGCGTTCTGGACTTGGAATCTCGGTCCAGAAGGAACAACCTGAGGCTGGTGGGTTTACCGGAGGGAGCCGAAGGTAGTGATTCATGCTCCTTTTTGGAGGGGTGGATCCCGGAGGCGCTGAACAACGCGGAGCTAAAATCATCAGTCGTCTTGGAAAGCTCCCACCGAATTGGCCCACCGAGAGGTAACAAGGCAGCACCGAGGACGCTAATTATGAAGTTTCTCAGCTACAGAGACAGGATGACGATCTCCAACGCGGTGCGGGCCAAAGGAGAAATTAAATACCAAGATCAGCAGGTGTGGTTCTACCCAGATCTGGCCTCAGGAATCCAACAATTAAGGAAGCAGTTTGACCCCATCCGCAAAGAACTGCGCAACCTTGAGATTCGTCATGGAGTGATTCACCCTGCAAGACTTTTGGTCACATATGAGGGCAGAACACGCATCTTCAAGACCCCCGAGGAGGCGCAGGAGCTCATCAAGAAGATCCAGGAAGAGACTGGTGGGAGCTAAGCATGAACAGAATATAGGGTAGAATATTTGAGCATTTAACTGATTAGAAGCATATAACAAGATTACAAAATATAGAATGTATTACATATTAAAAAAAAAAAAAAGTACAAAATTGCTAAAAAAAATTTGGAGTTAAATTGGAAAATTACGGAAGAGAGTTAATGTTACGTTATTAAAAGCAGTAGAGTTAGGGTGATTGGGAGGATGAAGAAGGAGTGGCTTTGGCTGATCCTCGTGGGTGTGGAACGGTCGATGGCTATATCGGGAGACGGAATTTTTCTTTTGCTTTTGGGGGGATTGCCACAAATGTGGGAAGGGGGAATTTGTTTGTGTGTAGTTTGTAGGGTGAATGTTCAACCACTCATTTTTTTGCTTTTCTGTTTAAGCATGTTTACACTGCAAGGTAATCCCAAACTCCCTATTGATTATAAATCAAAGCGTTAATCTTAATTTAACTTCATGGAATTGCAGAGGTCTACAAAATTTAAAAAAACTTAAACAAGTTATGAATAAAATAAAAGACATGGGTTCAAAAACTGTGTTTTTACAAGAAACTCATCTAATAGAGCAAGATGTAAAAAGAATTAGGAGTAGATGGCAAGGAAATGTTTTCACCTCATCATTTTCATCCCGAGCCAGGGGAGTTATGACTCTCATACATAAATCAGTTCCATTTCAAGTGAAAAATGTAATTGGAGACAAATTTGGAAGATATGTAATCATTCAAGGATCTTTGCTATTAGAAAACATAAATTTGGTGAACTTATATGGTCCCAATATAGATGATCAAAAGTTCTTTGCCAATTTATTTCTTATCTTATCATCACTTACAGGGCAACATATAATAGCAGGGGATTTTAATTGTACATTGAATCCCAGTATAGATAGATCAACAGGACTGGACTGTACGCACAATGGATGTAGGATGACCATTAATCATTTTATGAAAGAATTGAAATTGATAGATATATGGAGAGAAATGAAACCACAAGTTAAAGCATACTCTTGTTATTCCAATACCTACAAGACATTCTCACGTATAGATTATTTTTTGATCTCCACAGAATTAAGGTCCAAGATTCAAAACTGTTTTTATGATAACATCGTGATCTCTGATCATGCACCCTGCTGTCTAATGTATGTAGATAAGAAATTGACAAAGGAACCAGGTAGATGGCAATTTCAGCATAAATGGCTTCAGGATGAGGAATTTGTTAAGTATATAGAAAAACAGATAGATGAGTTCTTTGATATCAATACTACACAAACATCAGCATGTGTAAAGTGGGAGGCTTTCAAAGCTTTTATTAGGGGACATATTATTAGTTATACAGGTTCAAAATCTAAGAAGACTCGAGAGGAGAGAGTCCAATTGGAACATAAAATAAAAATTCTTCAAGAAAGAGTATATGCAGGAAGAGATCCAAGGTTGGAGAACGAATTACTGATTTTGAGAGCTGAATATGACAAAAAATCAGCGAATAGAGCTGCCTCGAGTCTTCTAAGATTGAAACAATCTTTTTATGAACAAGGTGAAAAATCAGGAAAGTTATTGGCATGGCAGATTAAACAATTAGAATCTAAAACACCAATTACCAGTATTATAAGTACTGGACAGGTAGTTATAGATCCTTCAGAAATTAATAGAGCCTTTAGAGATTACTATGAAAAATTATATGATACCAAAAATGAATCTGACTTAACAAAACTACATGGGTTTTTGAATGAACTATTTATACCGTGTATTCCAAATGAAAATAGGGAGATACTGGAGTCTAAAATTAGTCAAGAAGAAGTTGGACTAGCCATTGATAATATGAAATCAGGAAAAAGTGCAGGACCAGATGGTCTTCCAGTTGACCTTTATAAAAAATTTAAGAATAAATTAACAAAACCTTTTTTGGAAATGGTTTTAGAAGCATTTCAAAATAGTAATTTACCATCATATATGAATAATGCCTTAATTATACTGTTGCCAAAACCAGGTAAGCCCTCTAATAAATGTGAAAATATGAGACCAATAAGCCTATTAAATGCCGACCTTAAGATAATTTGTAAAATTTTAGCAAGACGAATACAAGAAATTTTACCAAATATTATTAATCGAGATCAGAATGGCTTTATAAAGGGAAGACAAGGCTTCCATAATGTAAGAAGACTATTTAATATTATTTATTCTAATAAAGAAGCACCGGATACAGCTCTCCTATCACTGGACGCCGAAAAGGCCTTTGATAGAGTCGAATGGCCCTTTCTTTTTGAAGTCTTACAAAGGTTTGGACTTGGAAATAATTTCATAAAATGGGTTCAGATCATATATAATAATGCTACTGCAGAAATTCTAACAAATAACAATATTTCAAAATCAATAAAAATCAATAGAGGATGTCGACAAGGCTGTCCACTTTCACCTTTACTGTTTACTATGGCAATTGAACCTTTAGCGATGGCGATACGTCTACAGTCACAAATATATGGAATTAAAGTTGGACCAACAGAACATAAAATCTCCCTGTATGCCGATGACATAATTTTGTTTATGTCGAATCTTAAAAAATCAATTCCGACCTTGTTGAATTTAATAAAGAATTTTGGGGAAATATCAGGATATAAAATAAATAAAACTAAATCTTCAATATTAATGCTAAATGAGACCCAGAGAAATTACCCAGCCCCTGAGGTAAATCAATTCAATGTTGTAAATCAGTTCAAATATTTAGGAATCCAAATTGTGCCTAAGCTAGAATCAGTCGCCAGTGTCAATTATGAAGCCTTAATGACAGATATTGATGAGTTACTTCAGAGATGGATGTCACTACCAATGTCGATGATCGGGAGAATTAATATACTTAAAAGTAATATCTTACCTAAAATACTTTATTTATTTCAATACATTCCCTTACCACCACCTTTAGATTTATTCTCAAGAATTAAAAAAAAGTTAGTGGAATTTATATGGAACAACAGGAGGGCTAGATTACGTCTGTCTTTATTATATTTACCATTTGATCGTGGAGGTCTGAAATGTCCAAATTTTATGTTGTATTATTGGTCGGCACAACTGAGGTCTATGACATATTATTTTTCATCAAATGATCTCCCTCACTGGACTGAAATGGAATCATACAATTTACCTTTACCTCTTCCCATATTCATATACTCAGATTCGGCAAAAAAATTACAAAAACAAGTTAAAAATCCATTTGTAAAGCATATGATCAAAATATGGTGTGAAGCTAAAAACTATTTAAAAGAACCACAGTTATTGTCACAATTTAGTCCAATATGGGGTAATCAATATTTTAAACCAGGGAGAGCGGACGCTGTATTTAAAGTATGGAATTTAAAAGGGATACAAAAGATTCAGGATTTATATTTGCCATGTGCAGAAAACATAATGTCTTTTGAAGAGTTGAGGATCAAATTTAATCTCAACAGAACACATTTTTTTAAATATCTTCAACTTAGAAACTTTATTCGATCAAATCAAAATAAAGCTCTCACTCGACCTATCTATTCATCCTTGGAAAAAATGTTGATGAAAGATAATAAAAGAAAGGGTATTATTTCAGAGTTTTATAACTCATTGACACTATTTTCAAGTGAAAATTCACTGAAAAGATTAAACTACTGGAAAGAAGATCTGCAAACTGAAATTTCAGAGGAACAATGGGAATTGGCTTGTACAGAAGCTCAAACCAAATCAATAAATGTACGCCTTAAATTGATACATTTCAAATGGTTAATGCGGATGTATGTTACACCGGAGGAGTTAAATAGATATAACAAAAATATACCAGATACGTGCACAAAATGTATGGAAAGTAAAGGAACTCTATTTCATTGTGTATGGGAATGTAGATTAATAAGAATGTTTTGGGAAGAGGTGAGGGTAACAATTGAAAAAATAATCTCAAAACAAATCATATTGAATCCTAAACTGTTTTTGTTGGGTCTGTACCCAGAAAAGCATAATTTTAATAAAAGTGAAAGAACATTCATAGACCTCAGTTTGCTTAATGCCAAAAAATGTATTGCACTATTATGGAAAAAGACTCAATAGACCAGATGTGACTCAGTGGTTAAGACAGATGTTAACAAACCTTCCATTAGAAAGAATAACATATATACTGAAATCAAAGGAAATTGTGTTTGAGAATATATGGAGACCTTTTATTGATTATGTAAAAAATTTAAACATAACTCTTGAAGAAGAAGGTGAATGATATGTGTGGACCTTGTAAATTCCAAACTGGTGAACACAATATGTATACTTATGTAATGGATTGTCTAGACTAAACAGAGGAGCATTGTTGAAGATTTGATTTTGTTGGTGGTTGTTGGTGTTTTTTAGTGCATTTTTTTTTTTTGTAGTACTTTAGTGTTAGTGTTTGACTGTTTGTATCATGTTTGTTTAAAAAAAAAAAAGGTTCAATAAAGATATTGTGGAAAAAAAACAAAACTTCATCACTGAACAGTGATATTGTGGCGAGTGTAAATAACTAGACTGATTTATACAGCAGACGACTTTATTCACTCTCACATCAGTCATTCACAGAAAAAGCATATTTCAATACACCAGGGGTTCTCCTTTTATACCAACCGCCCATCTCACATCTGCACGACATCTCACATCACAATACATTCATCCCTTCTCCCCCCAACTCCTTCTTCCTGCTATCTCACCATAATCTCCATAGCTATTGTCCTTCTCTGTTTACCCTCTGCATCCAGTCTGAGATGATTAACCCAGCCTCTACACGCCCCCCTCCCCCCAAATCTCAGACCGGGTTTCAGTCCTCATGTCCTTTTGGCTTCAGTCTCCTCCCATATCTGCTGTAACGGGGGTTTACCGCCTCCGCGGCGCTGCTGTGCCGGCGGGGGGCTCCTGGGGGTGTGTCTGTCCGCGGGTGGGCCATGGCGAGGGGGGGGGGGGGGACCTTCGACTTGCGTGTGGCTGCTCTGATGAATCGTTTAACTGGGGAGTTCTCAGTGGGGGTCTTCCACGCCGAGGGACCCGAGCCAACAGCACTTGCTCGTCCGCCACCACAAAGGCAGGCTTAAGTCTGTCTATGCATATTTTCTCCCGACGACCCCCCAAGTCTAACAAAAAATGTTTGTCCCCTGTTTCCAGTACTCTGAACGGACCATCGTAGGGTGGGCGCAATGGAAGGCGGTGGGCATCATGCCTGACAAACACGAACGCCACGTTCTTCAAGTTTTTGGCACAAAAGCGCGTGGAAAACAGTGGTGGGCCGGGCCCGGCAGCATGCCTGTGTCTGCACTATGCTGCAAATGCTGAGACGGGCAGTTGTCCGGCACGAGATTATCTGGCAAAAATTCCCCAGGCAGCCGCAGTGGCTGAGAAAAAACAAGTTCTGCCAGGGAAGCCTCCAAATCCTCTTTTGGTGCGGAACACAACCCCAATAAAACCCACGGCAACTGGTCTACCCAATTTACATCCGGCAGCGAGGCCCTGAGCGCTGCTTTCAGTGACCTATGAAAACGCTCGCATAACCCATTGGCCTGTGGGTTGTACGCGGTTGTGCGATGAATTGCAACACCCAGGCTACGGGCCATCGCAGACCAGAGGTCAGAAACAAACTGAGGGCCCCTATCGGATGTGATGTCCGACGGGATTCCAAAACGCGCCACCCATGTCGTCAAAAAAGCGCGCGCCACATCCGCGGACGTGGTTGACGCCAGCGGGACTGCTTCTGGCCAGCGTGTGGTGCGGTCCACCACTGTCAGAAGGTGCGTGCACCCCTGCGATGGCGGGAGGGGCCCACGAGGTCCACGTGAGCATGGTTGAACCTCTTAGCCGGTATACGAAACGGCTCCAAAGGAGCCTTCGTGTGTCTGTGTACTTTGGCTCGTTGGCACGCTACGCAGGCTGCAGCCCACTCTTTCACTTGTTTGCGCAGGCCTGGCCACACGAACTTCGCTCCCACCATTTTGACTGATGCGTGCACTCCTGGGTGCGCCAGAGCGTAAACTGACTCAAACACGCGGCGGCGCCAAGCGACTGGGACCACCGGGCGCAGGCATCCCATGGAGACGTCACTTATTAGGGGGGGCTTGTCGTCTTGCAGTGCTCTGCTCTCCAGCCTTAACCCTGTTGGTCCAGACTGGAGCGCACACACGTCCGTATCGCCAATCTGCTCTGCGGCCATGGCTGTATAATCTATCCCCATGCAGACTGGGGCCACTACTGTGCGCGAGAGGCAGTCCGCCACCACATTCAGTTTGCCCGACACATGCTGAATATCGGTTATAAACTCCGAGATCGCGGCTAGCTGCCTCTGCTGCCGGCCCGACCATGGTTCCAAAACCTTGGCCATCACGAACGTTATTGGCTTGTAGTCCACGAACGCGGTGAAGCTGCGCCCTTCCAGCCAGAACTGGAAGTGGCGTATGGCCAGATGGAGAGCCAGCAACTCTCTCGTCGAACGCGCTGTATTTACACTCACTGTCGCGCAAAGCCCTGCTGAACAAAACGAGCGGCTGCCAAGAACCGGCGACACGTTGCTCCACGACAGCCCCCATGGCCACGTCCGAGGCGTCGGTAGTGAGCGCTATCCGGGCCGCTGGGTCTGGGTGCGCCAACAGTGTGGCGTTTGCCAGGGCTGTTTTAACCTCAGAGAACGCCTGCTCCCGCTCCGGAGTCCATTCGACTCTGTCCGCGGGTTTCCATTTCTTGAGCGCAGCGTACAATGACTGCATGAGATGAGCTGTGCGGGGGAAGAACCGGTTATAAAAGTTAACCATCCCCAAAAATTCTTGCAGCGCCCTGACCGTCTGAGGCTGGGGAAAATTCACCACGGCGCGCACTTTGTCTGGCAAGGGTATCGCTCCCTCCGGTGAGACGCAGTGCCCCAAAAAAATCAATCCCCGTCATGCCGAACTGGCATTTCGCTGGGTTGATTATTAACCCGTGCTCCTCCAACCTCCGGAAAACCGTCCTGAGGTGGGTTACGTGTTCGTCCTCGGATGCACTGGCCACCAGGATATCAACCAGGTAGACGAACACAAACGGGAGATCGCGCAACACTGCATCCATCATGCGTTGGAATGTCTGTGCCGCTCCTTTTAATCTGAAGGGCATGCGTAAAAACTCAAACAAGCCAAACGAAGTTATTACCCCTGTTTTGGGTATGTCCTCCACGCGCACTGGGACCTGGTGGTAACCGCGGACCAGGTCTATTTTAGAAAAAATGCGTGCTCCGGCAAGGTGAACGGAAAAATCCTGAATATGGGGAATCGGGTAGCGGTCGTGCACTGTGGCGTTATTCAATCTGTGGAAATCTCCGCACGGTCGCCACGATCCCTCGGCCTTAGGGACCATGTGTAGCGAGGATGCCCATGGGCTGTTCGATCGCCTGATGATGCCCAACCTTTCCAGGTTGGCAAACTCCTCGCGCGCTATGGCCAGTTTAGCTGCGTCCAAGCACCGAGGTCGTGCAAAAACAGGCGGCCCCGATGGTGGTGATAAAGTGTTCCACCCCGTGTTTAGCGATGGCCGCCGAAAACGTCGGGACCGTGAGTGCTGGGAACTGAGCAAGCAGTGTGTGGCACTTACTGCCTGGAGCTGTGACGTTGGCTTGTGTTATTGGCCCGGCCCCTTGAGCTGTACAGGGGAGAGAATCAAAAGACAGTGCATTAACCAGGCACCTGTTAGCAACATCGACTAGTAACCCATGTGCACACAGAAAATCAGCTCCCAGGATTGGGAAACTCAGTGCCGCTATGACAAAAGTCCACTCGTACATACAGCCGTGTAGGGATAAAGTCAGTGTTCTCTCACCAAAAGCCGTTTACTGCTACCAGCCCGGGGCTGCTAGCTCCCGCTAGCCGGTCGGCGTAGGACGGCAGGATGATGCTCTTCTGGGCTCTGGTGTCTATGAGGAACCGTCTCCCCGAGCGCGAGTCCGTCACGTAGAGCAGCTTGTTCTCTTCACCGGCGGTCGCAGCTGCTACCGACTGCCGGCCTTGGCGTTTCCCGAGCGCTTGAATTGGCACGGTGGCGCACATCTGCGTGTGTTCTCTCCAAAGCAGCGGTGGTAGAAGCAGAGCGTGTCTCTCTGGCGCTTCCTGGCCTCCGCTGCCGCTACCGTCGGCGGCTCCTCACCTCCGCTGGTCGTCTCGCTGGGTTCCGACGCCGCCGCGTTCACTGTGAGGGCTCTGGTGGTGAGGATGATCCGATCTGCCTCCTGGGCTAGCGCATGGTAGTCACGCGCAGCCAGCAACGGCGAATTGGCAAGAACCGCTCTTGCTTCTGTTTGGAGGTTCCGGAGGAAAAGGTGGGCAAACAGAAAGTGCCCGTCGTCCGTGCCCATCAACGCCAACATCTTCTCCATCAGTTCGACCGCCGACCCATATCCTAACTCGGAGCGCCTCAGGAGCCTATCTGCTCTCTCACAGTCCGAGAGCGTGTAGCGCCGGGTCAGCGCAGCCTTGAGAGCCCCGTATTTGCCGTGGGCTGGAGGCTGTTGGAGCAGGCTCGCTAGTTGCTGAGACGTGTGAGTGTCCAGCGCCGTGACCGCATAGTAATATTTGGTGTCGTCTGCCATTATTCCCCGGAGGGCGAACTGAGCCTCGGTGTGGTGGAACCAAGACCGCGGGTCGTGCAGCCAAAAGTCCGGTAGTTTGACTGAAACAGCGCACGCGTTGCTGGGGGTTCCCGTCTGGGCTGTCTCTGGGATGCTTGCCATGTCGCTGGGGCTTCCCGTCCGGGCCGACTCCGGGGTTCTTGCCTCGTGTTCCATAATTCATCAAGGGGTCACCAGTGTGGAGAGTGTAAATAACGAGACTGATTTATACAGCAGCAGCAACTCTTTCTTCCTGCTACCTCACCATAATCTCCATAGCTATTGTCCTTCTCTGTTTACCCTCTGCATCCAGTCTGAAATGATTAACCCAGCCTCTACAATATAAACTAAAATAATTATCATGATGACTGAAGAACTCCCATTCCCCAAAGTGCAAGATACACTATTATCTTGAATACAAGTGATAAAAGACCACACAAATAAGTGATCTGACAAACACATAAACAAGGGATCTGAAACAGGCTAGTATTGGGTGTCCCATTCATTTTCAATATTTAGGTATTCTGTAATTAATATTCACACAAATAAATCTTAGTGCCATTTACTCCCTTTTATATTTGTCAGTCTAACATGTGATTGTCGCCATATAGCCTACACCTCTTTGTATTCCACTTTCAAACACAGCCTATATTTGGGCCTGTAAAGCCTAATTTGAATACCTGTTTCAGACAGGAATACTCGCGTTCTATGGGCAATGCACTAGTCATTTAATAATGCACCGAAGTGGTGGCCTAGAGAGCATCTGCTCCACAACCGGCAGGCTGGGGTTCAAATCCCAGCCACGTCATGCCAAAGACCATATAAAAATGGAACTTCCTGCCGTCCAGCTTGGTGCTCAGCAAAATGGAACGGAGGAGGGAAATGTTGGTTACCCAGCCACAGGGGGTGCACAAGCCAGTGCACTCCCTGTGCCGGTCCCAAGCCCGGATAAAAATGGGCAGGGTTGTGTCAGGAAGGGCATCTGGCATAAAGCTCAGCTCCAACCTATGGATATGGCAGATATATCGATGTCTGCCACAGCGACCCCACCAGAACGTGGGAATAAAGCTAGAAGAAAAAAAAAGATAATTTAATGATGCAAATTCTCACTCTTTGGGAGTGATTTTTTCTTTTACCCTCTGTCTCACACCACAAACCCTATTTCATAAACCCTGTTTCTCCTATTATATCTCTGTGGTTCTAATACTTGGAGAAAAGAAAGCAGTTTATGTGTATTGTACTTTGGAGCCTCCTAAGGGTCAGCATCACAATTTTTTTGGTGGAGGATCAGCATGAGATTTTTTATTTATTTATTTTTTTTGGGGGGGGGGGTGTGGGCGACACACATTGTGGGCTCACATTTCCACAGAGATATGACTGCATGCGTATTGAGGGTGTCACATCCGGAAGGACAAAGGACTGGAATCTGCAGAAGATAACGAGGAGGTGTGAGATTGGTCTTTTTGTCCCACAGCAGATGCCCCGGAGAGATTTCCGGTTCATCAAGAAATGAGAGACAATGGTGAAGGTTCAAAGGGATGCTTTGTGACTGTATGTTTACTGAAAACACCATGTGACTTGAATTCTAATGCTGGAAACATATAAAAGGGTGATGAGATATGATTCTTTCTCTTTTCCTGCTTTGAGAATGCTAGACGATGTGTTCTGTCAATAAAGCTGATTTAAGAACTAAACTCAGCCTCATCATTCGAGCACATCCTCTACAGGGGGTTGCTTTTGCATTCCCTTGCAATACTAAGTTTTGCCTACTGTCAAGTACAGATATGTCTTTGTAGCTGAGGCCAAGGTCAAAATAAAATTCAGTGACCCTCTCTCACTGGTATGTTTGTTCCATGTTGTAGCTGGGTGTTTTATGGAGGCCCGTGGAGCAAAACAGAATGGCTGAAGCAGTCTTTTGCATGGGAATACAAAAGTATTGCAAGGAAACACAAAATATTTTGCAAGGTTTCGCAAAAGTATTGCAAGAGAATGCAAAACTACATGCCCCCCCCCAAAAAAAAATTCTCATGCTGACCCTTAGTGGCTCCATATTGTGCATATGCATGCTCACTCCACCCCACCCCTCAATTTTACCCTTGCACAATTCCCCCTAAATCTCACTCCAAGCCTTTCTGAAAAGTTGGCAACTCTGCATTTATATACACTGTTCAGACAGGTCAACATTCTTGGTTACCAATAGAGGCCTTTTTAATACTCTTGAATTGCATCTGGGATAGGTTTACAGATTAATATTAAAGTATATTTTGTACTTACAGTAAATGTGCAAGGGGTTCTTATTAGCATTATATATAAGTAAGGTTACCACTGATAAGTCAGGACATGTTGGCCTATTAATAAAGCCCAGTTTATCTTTACATAATAAAAGGTGTACAAACTCCATCCACAGAATATGCATAACTGTATAATCATCAATGACGGTAACGTTGTTACTCTGGCTTTCAGTGGGGAAAACTGAATAAGTCTTCAGCTAAACAACTGGAAACACTGATTTCATTCAGGTTACATGCAACCATGAAGGAGCTTGTTTCTTCTTCATCCCCCAGGTGATTGCAGATGGGTTGTTTTTTTTTCCTAAACATGCACCCTTTACACTTGCTCATTCATTAGAGACTTCTTCCCAGCACAGTACCCTGTGTGTGCATGTGTGAGAAACAGCAGCAGCTTTATGGACAGAGTGAATGAAACACGTGAGACAAGAGGGCTGTTCATATGAAAACTGCATTATAGGTGTGATTATGGTACAGTAGATTTACCGGTCATAGTTTAAACCAGGTTTAAAATCTTAAGCTACGGTGGTCCATTAAATAGGCATTTAAAAACACAGTTTAAGGGGAGTTTTAAGAGGCAGGGGCATGAAACCATGTGGCAGCTACAAAGTATGTAGAAATCTGTCAATTCCAACAAAAATCCAATACTGTAAAAAAAAAAAAAAAAAAATACAATAGCAATAAATGACTTTTAAGTGCAGCCAGAAACAAGAAAATGAAATGCTATAGACAGTAAATGAGATAATTTGTTCATGTGATTTATCAGGGGAAAGTTGTACTATTGCCAATCACATTAACTTTTAAAATAATCATTTTGCAGTAAAATTTCAGGTAAGAGAGTGATCCAAAATTATAATTCAGATTAAAATTTAGGAACAATTTCATGTAACCTTTAAAATCTACAAGACTGGTGTATAAGGAAAAAGAAAATAAAAACAAAAAAAGGGTGTGTTTAATCTTTATTTGCCAAGTTGCCAGACAGAATTATATTCAACTCTGAGTATCAGTAGCTTCATAGAAATGTTAAAGGTTTACCCTCAGTCAAACAAAACTAGTAAAACATAATTTGCAGCAATTAAAATTATTAGTCCTTGTTATAGTTTTTGACTGGAGAATTCTTTAAAAAGGAGCCAGGAGAAACAAATTTACTATTACTGCATACTCAAATTTACACTTTGTCTAAATTCAGTTAGATATTGACAAATTTGAACTGGTAATCTCCAAATACTAAGAGAAATGTTCAACTATACCAAAGTATAACTCTGTCAGATTTTTTTTCTTATTTTGTAATTTTTTTTTCCCTCCGAGGAAAATTACTTGGTTTAGAGTTTTAATTTTAATTAAATAAAAAGGCATGCTAGATAAAAAAAAACTGCATTAAGTCTGTTGTTGTTTCAATAAGAAACTATTTTAATTGGTTTTCTGCATGATATTTGCTTTTGATTGCTAATATGATTTGTACTTATGAAAAGGTGAATTATGTTAAAGACAAAGCCTGAAACTTTTTAGTTTTTTTGTCAGGAGTGGGGTAAATTTAAGAATAAGGTTTGTTTGGACTCCTTACATTTGAGCTGCTGTGCAGACCTTCAGTGTAGCATTACAACCCAAACTATAAGTGATTTGCAACCTTCATTTATTGGACAAATCCCATCAGACCTGACAGAACAGACAGGGAAACACGTCAGTGGGAATTTTTTCCCCCCATTGATTTCTTCTTTCTTCATGTCTGGTTTCATTTTTTAACATTTAAGGTGGTGTGTGTATCAACAATCAGAAATACACAGGAAATAATGTCCGGGTTCAACAGTAATGAGGCTTAATGGGTTTCTGAATCCATCCTTTAACACTGCAACATAAACCTGTAGTCTTCTGTTAACTGGTTCTTAAGACACATGCACCAGGCATCTGAAAGCAGATATCATCCAGTTAATCCATTGCACAATACAAGGAGCAGCATGGAATTCCGTTGATATGCCTCCTAGGATTTCTCTGGTTTATCAGCTCATTCATTTAACAGTACTTTTTAAATCTGATTGCTGCCACTGCAAACCAAGCTGCCAGTGTGATCAGCATCAGTTTCAGCCCTGCTCTGAACTCTGAGGAAAGTGTGATGAACAGAAGGCTTGTTGACAGTGCATAATAATCCTGTCAGGACAACATGAGGAAATAGTCTAAAAAAATACTCAAGAGTAAAAATTTATAAAAGAAGTCTCTGCAATTCGTCACTATGGATGTCCACTGGTAGGAATGGATGACCAATACAGAAGCCTACGGTCTTTGAGCCATTCGGCTTTTTCCCTCCTCCTGTTCAACCAGCTTGAAGTGAGTATAAGACAGGATACCTGCCAGAGTACAGAGGATTCCCAATGCCTGCAGGAGAGATGAAAACAGAAAGACAATTTACAATAAATTATTGTAGTAATATAGAAATTGGCTGATTTGAATCGTGTGGCTAAGACTCACCTGGTTGAGTGACAGTGGGTCATTGAAAAGCAGGTATCCTCCAACCAGAGTGAAGCAGAATTTAAAATGGCCCAACATGTTGTAGCTACAAACCAGACTCAGGAGAATAACAAGTCACCCTCATCAGAAATAAATCAGAGAATCAAAAGAAAGCAAGTAAAGCTAAAGATTTCCATTTGAAACCCCTCAATGCTACAGAAAACCCTCTTTGCTTCTTCTACAAACCTGTCCTGAGCAATCATTCCTGTGTCTCTTCCCTGTACTTAATTCCATTTCCTGTCTCTCTTCACTGCTTCTATCCAGTAAAGGCATAAAAAGTTCAACTAGACCATCAGAGTAGCTTATTCCGGCCTGACAAAATCACACCAGGAGTGCTCAGATCTCCTGATCGTTGACCTTGATGCAGACCCATCTTGGATGTGCTTAAAGTCAAGGTCAGCAGCCTAGGGGGAGTAACGTTTTTTTTTTTTCGTGAAATCGTAAATACTCAGATCTCCTGACCTTTGACAATGACCTTGACCTCAACCTGGATGCAGACCCACATGAGGATCCCTGTGAGTGAGTTTGGTGAGAAACAAAGTAATTGGCTCGGGGGGAGTAGTGATTTTTCTACATTATGCAAGTGCCCAGATCTTGTGACCTTTGACCTTGAGCACAACCTGGATGCAGACCCTGCTGAGGATCTTTGTGAGTGAGTTTGATGAGCGTTGAGGAAAATTCCTAGGAAGAGTAGTGATTCCTGTGAAATGTGGATGGACGACAGATGCCGCATCATCATATTAGCTCCTTTTGGCTTTGCCGAAACGAGCCAAGAATTAATCTTATGGAAGGAAAGACAGAACCCTCTGATGGAGACCAGGAGTGAGTTAAGTCATTCAACCTCTGCACAAATTAATGTGGAACAGAAGAATGGATTGGTAATAGTAAAACCACATAATGTACCCAAACAACAACAGACATCTCTGAAATGCAATTTTGACTATGAATTATACTGGGGCTTTGGTGTGTTGCAGGATACGTCACAGCTGAGGTGTTTCCGATGATCCAGTAGATTGACAGGTTGACCAGGAATGCCACCACACCTGAGAACAGCACAGTCAGCTGAGGGAGGAGGAGAAGATGAACCTTTATTAGTCCCACAATGGGGAAATTTACAGTATTGCAGCAGCAAAGGGATAGCAGCACTCAAAGCAATAATAAAGAAGTAAAAAAAAATAGTTTTCACAGAGCTAGTAAGCAGTTAAACTGAATTATTCAGCAATATATACTATCAGCAGTACATTTCACAACTGAATGAGTACAGTGTTGTTGCAACCTTCAATAATATTATTGTGCAAAGTAGTGTGCAGTCAAAAGATTCCAAAAATCTGAGAAATTTCTGCATGTAAGCGACAAGGCCAAAAACCAACATTGAATGTCCATGACTTTCGATCCCTCAGGCAGGACTGCATTAAACACCAACATCATTCTATGAAGGATATCACTACGTGGGCTCACGAACACTTCGGAAAACTATTGTCAGTGAACACACTTTATCGCTACATCTAAAAGTGCAAGTTAAAACTCTACCATGCAAAGTGAAAGCCATATATCAATAATGGCCAGAAATGCCACTGGTTGCTCTGGGCCCCGAGTTCATCTGAGATGGACTGACACAAAGTGGAAAAGTGTGCTGTGGTCTGACAAGTCCACATTTCATGTTATTTTTGTAAGTCATGGACGCCGTGTCCTCCGGACTAAAGAGGAAAAGGACCATTCAGATTGTTATTAGCATTAAGTTCAAAAGTCAGCATCTGTGATGTATGGAGGTATGTTAGTACCCATGGCATGGATAACTTGCACATCTGTGAAGGCACCCTTAATGCTGAACGGTACAAACAGGTTTAGGAACAACATATGCTGCCATCCAAGCAACGTCTTTTTCAGGTGTGTTCCTCCTTATTTTAGCAAGACAGTGCCAAGCCACATTCTGCACGTGTTACAACAGCGTGGCTTCATTCAATTCAACTTTATTTATATAGCGCCATTTCACAACAACAGTCATCTCATAGCACTATCAACTGTAGGGGGAACCCCCACAGTTGCAGAAAGACCCCAGCAATCAGGCGATCCCCTGTGAGCAAGCACTTGGCGACGGTGGAGAGAAAAAACTCCCTTTTAACAGGAAGAAACCTCCAGCAGAACCAGGCTCAGGGAGGGGCAGTCATCTGCTGCGACTGGCTGGGGGGTGAGGGGACAGAGAAGATGAAAAGAACAGACATGTAGAGAGCAAACAGCACGATGGGGACTCAATCTATGGGAGAGAACAAACAGATGTTAATGACCAGCAAAAAAAAATATTTCATAGAGAGTGAGGAAAGGAGTGAGGCCCAGTGCATTATTGGAGGTCCCCCGGCTGACTAAACCTATTAGCAGCATAACTAAGGGAGGGTTCAGAAACGCATGATCCCTCCCTAATTGTAGGCTATATCAAAAAGGTAGGTTTTAGCCCTATTCTTAAAAACAGAGATCGAGTCTGACTCCCGAATCCAGATTGGCAGCTGGTTCCACAGGAGAGGAGCTTGATAACTGAAGGCTCTGCCTCCGATTGTACTTTTGGAGATTCTAGGTATTACAAGTAATCCTGCATTTTGGGAGCGTAGTGCTCTGTTAGGATAATACGGTAGTATCAGATCTTTTAAATAAAAAGGAGCCCGATTGTTTAGAGCTTTGTAAGTAAGAAGAAGGATTTTAAACTTAACTCTAAACTCTATGGGAAGCCAATGAAGGGAGGCCAGAACCGGAGAGATATGATCTCTCTTTCTAGTACCTGTTAAAACGCTTGCTGCAGCATTTTGGATCAGCTGAAGACTTTTTAAAGATGTTATAGGACAGCCTGATAATAAAGAATTACAATAATCTAATCTCGAGCTAACAAAAGCGTGGATCAGTTCTCAGCATCACTCTGAGACAAGATGCTCCTAATCTTGGCAATATTACGCAAATGATAGAAGGCAGTCTTAGAAACAAATTTAATATGTGAATTGAAGGACAGATCTTGATCAAAAATAATTCCAAGATTCCTCACAGAGCTATTAAGAGAAAGAGTAACCGCATCCAAACTGAAAGTTTGATTTGGAAAGGTATTTCTAAGGTTTTTTGGACCAACAAGAATGACTTCAGTCTTATCTGAATTTAATAGCAGGAAATTACAAGTCATCCAAGCTTTGATTTCCTTAAGACAGGCTTCTAACTTGGCTAATTGATTACTATCATCTGGCTTCATTGACAGGTATAATTGTGTGTCATCTGCATAACAATGAAAATGTATACAGTGCTTTTTAATAATGTTGCCTAACGGAAGCATATATAAACTAAAAAGAGTAGGGCCTAGCACAGATCCCTGTGGAACTCCATGACTAAGCTTTGAGTTGAAAGAAAACTCATTATTTACATGAACAAACTGGAACCTATCAGATAAATAAGATCTAAACCACTGCAACGAAGTTCCATTAAGTCCAACATAGTGTTCTAATCTATCAAGTAGAATATTATGATCGATAGTATCAAAAGCTGCACTAAGGTCTAAAAGGACAAGTACAGAAACCAGTCCATTATCAGATGCGATGAGGAGGTCGTTAGTGACCTTCGCTAAGGCTGTTTCAGTACTATGATGGATTCTAAACCCAGATTGAAACTCTTCAAGTAAACCATTTCCCTGCAGGTGGTCAAATAATTGCGTAGCAACAACTCTTTCTAAGATTTTTGAAATGAAAGGGAGATTAGAGATTGGTCTATAGTTAGCTAAAGCTCCTGGATCTAGCGTTGGCTTTTTGAGTAAGGGTTTAATTACAGCCGTTTTAAAAGCCTGCGGTACATGGCCTAAAGTTAATGAAGAATTGATTATATGAAGAATAAAGCTACCAATACGTGGGGAGACTTCTTTAAATAACCTGGTAGGAATAGGGTCTAAAAGACAAGTTGAAGGTTTGGATGAGGAAACTATTTTGTCTAACTCACAAAGGTCGATTGGAGTAAACTCATCAAGACAGACATCAATTGAAGGAGTTGTAGTAGTTACAGTATTTAAGTTAACTGTGGGAAGAATCTGATTTTATCTCTGATGGATGAAATTTTATTATTGAAAAAGTTCATAAAGTCCTGACTAGTAAGCTCTAAGGGAATGCTAGGATTGACAGAGTCCTGACTCTTTGTCAACCTGGCTACAGTGCTGAAAAGAAACCTGGGATTATTCTTGTTCTCTTCTATTAATGCAGAATAATAACTCATTCTAGCTTTTCTAAGAGATTTTTTATAAATTAAAAGATGATTTCTCCAAGCTAAATAGATTTCATCTAAATTAGTGGAGCGCCATTTTCTTTCTAACTGACGAGTCTTCTGTTTTAAGCTACGAGTTTCTGTGTTGAACCAAGGAGTTAGAAATCTCTGATTAGACTTTTTCTTTTTTAAGGGGGCCACCAAGTCTAGAGTCTGATGCAGAGAAGCTGTAACACTATCCACCATGTTATCAATTACAGAAGGAGCAAGCTGTCTATAGCTTATTTCCGTTGTGTTGACACATGGCGTGTTCCAAGGTTGTCATAGCCAGGAGCGGCACTGGGGTTAAGCTCCCAGTGCTCATAAAATGCTCCTTATGGCGTGCGTCTCGAAAAGCCTCTGACAACTAAGTCCAACTCCTAGCCTGCCCGTGTGGTTTAGTCTCTAAGCCCGGCGGAACTGCTTTTACTAATAGGAGAAGGGGCGAGGGCGGATCTCTGGTGCCTTAAAACCAGATGCTTCGGGTAGATGGTGGCTCGTCAACCTGGGAAGGTAGCCCATCTAGGGGAAGGTAAACCCTGATTTCAAACCTCCGCTGCCTTGCGGCATACCCGGTCACGGGAAAGGCTTCGGGAGTCAACCCTGAGGAAAAATCCGGAGTCGGAGCCCCTAAGGCAGTTCTATGTTGTGCTCAACATCGTTCTGGCAGCTCCTGCAACGGCGCTGGTGCCAAACTGTAGCAGCCCTGCTGTTCCTTTGGATTCATCAGTGACGTGGAGAGGGGGGACATGCTGCATGGGCAACATCTTCTCCTCCATATCTTCCTGCCCAGGCTTGAATCCTACCAACGCCCAACGCTGGAAGGTAGAACACCGGATCACTGGAGAGGACACTCCAGCTTTGCCTTTGGCGTAGACAAAACACGGGGAATGACAGTTACCGGTTATAAGCCACCGCTCAATTGGCATAGAGCTCGGCGCCAGGGGTTATTCCCGACGGTGGGAGGGATCATCGGATCTCACTGGACAGCTACCGCCCAGCTCAAGCTGGGCAGCCCCCAGCCAATAAGGTGATGTCCCGTCACAGCTTGCTTTCCTCACTGGGTGCATGGGGATGAGGAGAAGTCCAAACAGCAGGCTGAGAACTTTCGCACCAGGCAAGACAATAAAACAAAAGAAACCAACTCTAAAACTGGGAACTTGGAACGTCCGCACTATGATGACAGGACTCGCTACTAACCTCAAGGACATCAACGACACCAGGAAGACTGCCATCATCAATAATGAGCTGAAGAGACTGGGAGTGGATATCGCCACTCTCCAGGAAACACGGTTGGCTGACGCAGGCACACAGAGAGAAGGACTACACATTCTACTGGCAGGGAAAGGGCAGTGACGAACACAGGGAACACGGAGTGGGCTTTGCAGTGAAGAACACCTTGCTGAAGATGGTGGAACCGAGCAGCACTGGCTCTGCACGACTCCTCACCCTCCGCCTGAACACCACTCAAGGCCCAGTCACCCTCGTCAGTGTGTAAGCCCCAACACTGACAGCCACACCAGAGGCAAAAGACGAGTTCTACGAGAATCTCGCAACAACTGTCAGGATCGTCCCCAACTCTGAACAACTCATTCTCCTTGGAGACTTCAATGCCAGAGTGTGTGCTGACCACGACTCCTGGCCCTCCTGTCTTGGACCTTTTGGCGTGGGCAGAATGAATGACAACGGACAGCGGCTGCTCGAGTTCTGCACATATCACGATCTGTGCATCACAAACTCGTTCTTCAAGACCAAGCCCCAACACAAGGTTTCCTGGCAACATCCACGCTCAAAGCACTGGCACCAGCTGGACTTGATCCTGACCAGGCGCACCTCACTGAAGAACGTGCTAATCACCCGTTCGTTCCAGAGTGCAGATTGTGACACAGACCATTCATTGGTGTGTTGCAAGGTCAAGCTGCAGCTGAAGAAATTCCATCGTGCTAGACAACCTGGAAAGGAACGGATTGACACCAGCAAGATGGCTCAACCAGAACTTGTTGAGCAGTTTGCCTCCACCTTTGAGAAGGAACTTGGTGTACCACAAGAAGGAGAATCTGCAAAGCAGAAGTGGGAAGAGCTGCGAAACACCATCCACCGCACAGCCTTGGCTACCTTTGGGAGGAAGACCTCGAAGTCACAGGACTGGTTTGATGCCAAGTTGACCGAGATGACCCCCGTCATTGAAGCCAAGCGTTCAGCACTTGCTGAGTACAAGAAGTACCCAAACGAGAAGAATCTCCAGATTCTCAGGGCTGCGAGAAGCAAAGTTCAGCAGACTGCTCGGTGCTGTGCCAACGAGTACTGGACTCAGCTCAGCCAAGACATTCAAACCGCTGCCATAACAGGGAACATCCGTGGTATGTACGATGGCATCAAGAAAGCACTTGGTCCGGCTCAGAGCAAGACGGCCCCCCTCAAATCCTCCACTGGGGAGATGATCACAGAAAAGAACAAGCAGATGGAGAGATGGGTGGAACACTACTCCGACCTCTACTCCAGACAGAACACCGTGACACCGTCAGCCCTTGATGCCATCGACTGCCTGCCATCCATGGACGAACTTGACGCCGAGCCAACCATCGACGAACTCAGCAAGGCCATTGATAGCTTGGCCGCTGGCAAGGCACCCGGCAACGACGGCATACCCCCCGACCTGATCAAGCACTGCAAGACCGCCCTACTGCTGCCATTGCATGACGTCCTCTGCCAGTGTTGGAAGGAAGGTGCCGTACCACAGGACATGAGGGACGCCAAGATCATCACCCTCTACAAAAACAAAGGGGAGAGAAGCGACTGCAACAACTACAGGGGCATCTCCCTCCTCAGCGTTGTTGGCAAAGTCTACGCACGAGTTGTTCTCGTTTGTCTACAGAAGCTTGCCGAACGTGTCTACCCCGAGTCTCAGTGTGGCTTCCGCGCTGAGCGATCGACGGTAGACATGATATTCTTCATCCGCCAACTCCAGGAGAAATGCAGAGAACAGAACATGCCCCTGTACGTCGCCTTCATCGACCTCACCAAAGCGTTCGATCTGGTCAGCAGAGAGGGCCTTTTCAAGATCCTGCCAAAGATAGGATGCCCACCAAAGTTGCAAAGCCTCATTGAATCATTTCACACCAACATGCAGGGGATAGTGCAGCACGATGGCAACATCTCAGAGCCTTTCAACATACGCAGCGGAGTGAAACAGGGCTGTGTACTTGCGCCAACCCTCTTTGGGATTTTCTTTGCTATGCTCCTGAGGCATGCCTTCAGCACAGCAACAGAGGGAATCTACCTGCACACAAGATCTGACGGCAGGCTTTTCAACCTCGCCCGCCTGAAAGCCAGAACCAAAGTACGCAAGGCTCTAATCAGAGACATGCTGTTCGCAAACGACGCTGCAGTCGCAACCCACACACAGCAGGAGCTTCAGACCCATATGGACAGCTTCTCCCAGGCATGCAAGGACTTCGGGCTTACCATCAGCCTGAAGAAAACTAACGTCTTGGCGCAAGGCACGGAAGCACCACCAACCATCACCATCAACGACTACGAGCTGGAGGTCGTGAATCAGTTCACGTACCTGGGGTCCACGATCAGCAACAACCTCTCCCTTAATACAGAGATCAACAAGAGGATTGGAAAATCAGCCTTCACACTCGCTCGCCTCACCACACGAGTGTGGGAGAATCCCAAACTCTCTGTCAAGACGAAGATGGCAGTGTACAACGCCTGCATCATCAGCACACTGCTCTATGGGAGTGAGACGTGGACAACATACGCCCGGCAGGAAAAGAGACTGAACTCCTTCCACTTGCGCTGCATTCGCCACATCCTGGACATATCCTGGCAGGACAAAGTGCCCAACACAGAAGTTCTGTCCCGCGCCGGCCTTCCCTCCATGTTCACTCTACTCAGACAGCGCAGGCTCCGCTGGCTAGGCCACGTTCACCGTATGGAGGATGGCAGAATCCCCAAAGACGTCCTCTATGGAGAACTGGCAACTGGCAAGAGAGACGTTGGCCGCCCACAGCTGCGTTTTAGAGACGTCTGCAAGAGAGACATGAAGGCCCTGGAGACCAACACAGAGCGCTGGGAGGACCTTGCAACGGACCGCTCCAAATGGAGAGGCACCCTGACCAGACAGCTCAAGGCGGGTGAAGAGAGACTGACTGCTGCTGCAGATGAAAAAAGGACCCGCAGGAAGAACCGCCACAGACCCAGCAGCACGGAGACCACCCACAAGTGTGACCTGTGTGACAGGGACTGCCATTCGCGCATCGGCCTGTTCAGCCACAGGCGGTGCTGTTCCAGCAGAGTAGACGTTTAGGATTCTCTTCCATGGTCATCATAGACCAGGGGTGGGCAGTGAGGGCCATTCCACTGCAGGTTTTTTGTTCCACCCAGTCTCTTCAGCAGGTGTGTGCTCTGACCAGCTTCAAGGATTGCTAATCATTGAAAACACCTGCTGAAGAGACTGGGTGGAACAGAAAACCTGCAGTAGAATGGCCCTCCATGGCACATGATTGCCCACCCCTGTCATAGACCGACGGAGGCCGACGACGTGACACATGGCATAGAGGAAACAATCTGCATAAATTTGGTAACAGCATCATCTGAGAGGCATCTACTGTAATAATATTTTTCTTTAGGAGCCAAATAGTCAGAAATAGTAAAATCAAAGGTTAACAGACAATGGTCTGACAGTTCATGGTTATGAACTGCACGGTGGTGCAGTGGTTAGCACTGCGGCAGCACAGTTTACCCTTGGCCGGGGGATTGTGGGGATCGTGGGATCGTGGGTTCGATCCCAGCCCCCGACCAACAGTGATCTGTGTGGAGTTTCCATGTTCTCCCCGTGTTGCGTGGGTTTACTCCGGGATTTCTCCGGTTTCCTCCCACATGCCAAAAACATGCATGTTAGGTTAATTGGCTGTTCTAAATTGTCCCTAGATATCTGTTTCCTATAGGCCCTTAGAATAGAGGGTTAGTATTAATGAAAGCGCTTTGAGTGCTCTTTGTGACTAGAAAAGCGCTATATAAGTGCAGGTTAGTTAGTTAGTTAGTTAGTTAGTTATGAGGAGACACTACCAGATTTTCTATTTCTATGCCATATGTCAGAACAAGGTCCAATGTATGGTGGAGGTAATGAGTAGAATTTCCTACTTTCTGAGAAAACCCAATCGAGTCTAATATTGAATTAAATGCCACATTAAGGCAGTCACTATCTACATCCACATGTATATTAAAGTCCCCTACTATAATTATTCTATCAGATTTCAGCACTAAATCAGCTAAGAAATCAGCAAATTTGGATAAAAATTCTGAGTAGGTTGATGGGGGATGATAAACTATGGCAAATAAAATTGGGTTTAACCTAAAATTGCTAAAGTGCCCAACACTGAGGACCAGGCCCTCAAAGGAATTATAACATGTTTTTTGCTTTACATTAACTAGTAATTTGGAATGGTAAATTGTTGCTACTCCTCCTCCACGACCAGAACTTCTGGGATTTTGACAGTTTAAATAACCAGAGGGAGTTGATTCATTTAAACCAACATAATCCTCTTGCCCTAACCAAGTCTTCTTAGTAAAAGAGTGCGGCTACTAGACTGGCCTGACTGCAGTCCAGACCTGTCTCCCATTGAAAATGTGTAGTGCATTATGAAACACAAAATGTGACAATGGAGACCCCGAACTGCTGAGCCACTGATGTCAAAGCAAGAAAGGGACAGAATCCCACCTACAAAGCATCAACAATTATTGTCCTCAGTTCCTAAACGTTTATTAAGTGTTGTTAAAAGGAAAGGTGATGTAACACAGGGGTAAACATGCCCCTGTCCAAGCTTTTGTGGAGCGCGTTGCAGGCATCAAATTTAAAATAAGTGAATGTTTGCAAAAAAAAAAAGTTTACCACGACCCGAAAAGGATTAAGAGGTAGAAGATGGATGGATGGATTTTGAACATTAAATATCTTGTCTTTGTAGTGTATTCAGTTGAATATAAGTTGAAAAGTATTTGCAACTGTGATGGACTGGCAATCTGTCCAGGGTGTACCCTGCCTCTCGCCCAAAGATGCTGGGATAGGCTCCAGCCCCCCCGCGACCCGAAGAGGATTAAGCAGAAGAAGATGGATGGATGGATGGATGGAAGTATTTGCAAATCATTGTATTTCATTTTTATTTATGTCGTACACAATGTCCCAACTTTACTGGAATTGGGTTTATACAATGTTGCATTTTTAACGCCTCTCAGCATATTTTAAAAGCTCCATCAACTCTACAATGATAAAAAAAAAATAAAAATATATGAATAAATTGGTCTAGTATACACATACTGTACTGATCCACATCTATCCCTCAGTCCTTTGCTGAGAGAATGGACCTACTGGCCACAGATGTGATTAGAAACAAGGGTTTCTTATAGTTACAAATAGAATGCCTTTACATTTTTGTGTGCATCATGCCTTACCAGAGCAGGCAGAGACCAGGGTCCAAATATTCCTCCAGGTCCAGTCATAGGCTCAAACAGAGGAATGATGCAGAGCAGGAAGCCTGATGACAAAGGAGCCTGAACAGGACAGTTGCAGTGTTAACACCATTTTAATACTGAGGACATGGCATCACATCGAGTTTTATCATTACATGCTCACATCATGGTCCCAGTAATAATTTGTTGGGAAGTGTCTCATTGCTCTACAGCACTGTGCAAAAATTTTAGGCGCCCCTTCTTTTCTTAAGATCGTCAAGGAAAATTTGGAAATGGGTGCAGTGATTTATTGAAACGTGTAAAAATAAATGGAAAACGTATTCAAGGTAAAAACAGACAATTCTAACAAGCTTGGAAGTCAGTATTTGTCCTGATCATCTTTATTCATCAACACGGCATGAACTTTCTTATTTAAGTTTTCTTGTAATTTCTTTAAGCTGTCTTCAGGAATAGATCTCGAGACTTCTTGAAACTCTTCTTTGGATGTTGACTTACTTTTGCTCCATTCTTTGTCATGATGATCCCACATTTTAAATTTGGATTCATACCTTCATAAGATGCTTTGCCACAGATTTTCAGTCTAGTTCTTGTGTAATGTAGCAAGCCTCAGCCTTTCCTAAGCTTCTCCTCCTAAAGAATGGCTTCTTGACAACCACCCTTCCATTGAGACCATTCTGATGAGGCTTTACTGGATCAATTGAAGGACCAGATAAATCAAGTTTCCATCAGAGGATATGAGAGGGAGTGCATTATTAGTGAATATCATCACAGCTGTAATGCAGCAAATTCTTCTGAGTTTTATCTAATAATGAGTCATTTTTCTTGCCAACACATACAGTTCCACAACTCCTAAGTAGCACAATTATATAGAAGAGTTTAACTGATATTTCACACATATACAGAATGAAATTTGCTATTGTGCACAAGTCACTGCTTACAGACGTGGACAAAATTGTTGGTACCCCTCTGTTAATGAAAGAAAAACCCACAATGGTCACAGAAATAACTTGAATCTGACAAAAGTGGTAATAAATAAAAATTCTATGAAAATTAACCAATGAAAATCACACAATGCTTTTGAATTGTGGTTCAACAGAATTATTTTAAAAAACAAACTCATGAAACAGGCCTGGACAAAAATGATGGTACCCCTAGAAAAGATTGAAAATAATGTGACCATAGGGACATGTTCAACCAAGATGTGTCCTCTAATTAACATCACAGGTGTCTACAAACTTGTAATCAGTCAGTCGGCCTATTTAAAGGGTGACAAGTAGTCACTGTGCTGTTTGGTCACATGGTGTGTACCACACTAAACATGGACCAGAGGAAGCAAAGGAGAGAGTTGTCTCAGGAGATTAGAAAGAAAATTATAGACAAGCATGTTAAAGGAAAAGACTATAAGACCATCTCCAAGCAGCTTGATGTTCCTGTGACTACAGTTGCACATATTGTTCAGAAATTAAAGATCCACTGGACTTGTAGCCAACCTCCCTGGATGTGGCTGCAGGAGGAGACGGATAATACGAATGCTAACAAAAGAGCCCAGAACAATCTCTAAACACATTCATGGTGAACTCCAAGGTCAAGGGCTGCACGGTGGCGCAGTGGTTTAGCACTGTGGCGCAGTGGTTTAGCACTGTGGCCAGCACAGTTTTACCCTCGGCCGGGGGACCGCGGGGATCATGAGATCGTGGGTTCGATCCCAGCCCCCGACCAACAGTGAGCTGTGTGGAATTTGCATGTTCTCCCCGTGTTGCGTGGGTTTACTCCGGGATTTCTCCGGTTTCCTCCCGCACACCAAAAACATGTAGGTTTAGGGCGCTCGCGCACGCAGCGACCCACAGCCGGTGGCTTGTCACCAGACTGCAAACCAAGTCTACCTACGGGTACAAATAAGTAACAAAAAAAAAAAAAAAAAAAAAGGTACATCAGTGTCAGATCGCACCATCCGTCGTTGTTTGAGCCAAAGTGGACTTCATGGGAGACAGCCAAGGAGGACACCACTGTTGAAAACAAATCATAAAAAAGCCAGACTGGAATTTGCCAAACTGCATGTTGACAAGCCACAAAGCTTCTGGGAGAATGTCCTATGGACAGACGAGACAAAACTGGAACTTTTTGGCAAGGCACATCAGCTCTATGTTCACAGACACAAAAATGAAGCATACCAAGAAAAGAACACTGTCCCTATTGTGAAACATGGAGGAGGTTCTGTTATGTTCTGGGGCTGCTTTGCTGCATCTGGCACAGGGTGTCTTGAATCTGTGCAGGGTATAATGAAATGTCAAGACTATCAAGGCGTTCTAGAGAGAAATGTGCTGCCCAGTGTCAGACAGCTTGGTCTCAGTCGCAGGTCATGGGTCTTGCAACAGGATAATGGAATGGCTAAGAGCGAAACACTGGACTGTTCTAAAGTGGTCTTCTATGAGCCCTGATCTAAATCCTATTGAACATCTGTGGAAGGAGCTGAAACATGCTGTCTGGAGAAGGCACCCTTCAAGCCTGAGACAACTGGAGCAGTTTGCTCATGAGGAGTGGGCCAAAATACCTGCTGAGAGGTGCAGAAGTCTCATTGACCGTTACAGAAATTGTTTAATTGCAGTGATTGCCTCAAAAGGTTGTGCAACAAAATATTAAGTTAAGGGTACCATCATTTTTGTCCAGGCCTGTTTCATGAGTTTGTTTTTTAAAATAATTCTGTTGAACCACAATTCAAAAGCATTGTCTGATTTTCATTGGTTAATTTTCATAGACTTTTTATTTATTACCACTTTTGTCAGATTCAAGTTATTTCTGTGACCATTGTGGGTTTTTCCTTTCATTAACAGAGGGGTACCAACAATTTTGTCCACGTCTGTATATACATAGATTGTTTACTTCCATCACTTATGTGAACCGAGTGGCCTGGTACTGTAGCTAATGAGTAGCAGTGGTGTGAGTGGCGTGCTAACTCAGAATTCTGATTAAAGCAATAATTCTGTTATCATCACACAATTATTCTGAGTGGCTGATCGGGATAACTCCAACCTCAGCTCATCTATCTTGTTAGAAAGGGAACTGGCATTTGCAGCAGACGGAGAGGGGTGGTCTGTGCAGAGCCCTATTTAGCCTAGCTTGGCAGTCAGACCTCAGGCCCCACTTTTGATTGCTTTCTTTCTGCCAGTGAACTTTGAGCATGAACCAGGAAGAACACAAATAACAGCACCCAGTCTGTGAAAGCTGTCTCTTGTCAGACAGCTCCCACTGTGGAAAAGAAGGTATCGCACACAGCATTTAAACTATAATTCTCCCATTATAAGAAATAAATTAGTTACTGTAATATGTATTAGAACACCCATTGATGTTATAGTTGAATATCACCACTCCATGATGCCTACAGTCCAACCAAATTGCTCTGCCAGAACTAACTGTTGTATAATGGTCATTAAATGGCATTTTACACTTGCCATCTCTTCAATAAACTAGAAAAGCACTCAGAGCGCATACCTCTGCCAAGGCTCCTTCCGTTTCTCATGGATCACCTCCAAAATGTAATGGGTTTGTGTGTAGGTCTATAGCCACTTGTGGTGAAAACTGCATCAAAGTCTGTCCATCAGTTTTGGAGTGTTGTTGCCACCACACTGTGAGAAGATAAGAGCCTTGGCTGAGGTATGCATTCTCAGATCATCAGCAAAATATAATGGGTTCCTCTCTAGCCCAAGAACCACCTCTGGTGATAATTTCATCCAAATCCATCCAGTAGTTTTTGTGCAGTCCTGCTGCAAATATACAAAAAAGCCCTTGGTGGAGGTATGCACTCTCAGATCATCACCAAAATCTAATCATCTGCTCCTCGTGCCATTACACACCTTTCCTGAAAATTTCGTCAAAATCCGTTCATAACTTTTGGAGTATTGTTGCTAACACACTGTGAGAAGATAAGAGCCTTGGCTGAGGTATGCATTCTCAGATCATCAGCAAAATATAATGGGTTCCTCTCTAGCCCAAGAACCACCTCTGGTGAAAATTTCATCCAAATCCATTCAGAAGTTTTTGTGTAATCCTGCTGCACAAATACAAAGCCCTTGGTGGAGGTATGCACTCTCAGATCATCACCAAAATGTAATCATCTGTTCCCCATGCCATTACACACCTTTCCTGAAAATTTCGTCAAAATCTGTTCATAACTTTTGGAGTTATGTTGGCAACAGACAGACAAGCAGACACAGACAAACCCCGGTAAAAACATTATGTCCTTGGCGAAGGCAATAACATATTGTTCATGATGTTTGTGTATGGAGCCAAGTCATACCTGATAGTACAAAAGCTGCATGGAATTCACCTGGAGCTCATGTTGCTTGGCCCCAACCCACTGAGACAGAAACAGACAGAACAGAGAAATGGTTATACTCACTGACTATACACTTTGACTTTTATGCCCTACAGCCTTTTTAGATTGTGTATTCACGCACCACTTGATAAAGAGATGTTACCACACCACCAAGTGTAGCAAACACTGTTCCCAACAGGTTGAACCGCACATCATAGTATGAATTCAGTATCACTCCTAATGTTATAGGCACCTAGCAAAACAGAACAATTATTGGTAAGCTCCACTTTTTCTCAAATGGATCCATGGTACAACTAATAGTGATTAACTTGTAAGATAATAAGTTCTGGTCTTTATGAATATCTTTAGGAGATCGCTTACTAGTGTTAGTTTAATCTTGGTGGAGAAGGTCTTCTTGTAGTAGGTGCTCTGGATAAGGATGATGATGGGTGTGGTCATAGCTTTGGCCAGCTGGTATGTTCCTATCGAGTTGTTCTGGAGGGAAAGGTTGGTAAAGACGACAAACCCACAGAAGCTCAGAGCCAGGAACACAATCTTACGAATTGGAATGCTTTTGGGAGCAAAAACATCCATTTTATTGCATATGTAGAGTCCCAACCATGTGACCACAAAGTGAACGAGGGTGAGGGTCATGTTGGGGAAGCCATAGTGTACGTAGATCCATTTGTTGATGAAAACGATGCAGATGGAGGCCAGCAGGTTGACCAACAGGTAGGCGGCGATATGCCTGTTAGCTAAAGAGCTGACAGCCATGGTTCTGGAGCCTAAATTCCCCCAAAGGAGCTTTGTTTTACTCACTCAGATGTTCACACTATAGAAATAGAGAGGAAGATGTTAGAAAGTCTAAATCCAGTAAAGTCCCTTTATTAGTGTCCAAAAATAAAAATACTGAAATGTAATTTTAACAATAATAAACAGCCATAAACAAACAAGGTAAAAGCACATACAGAAAACTAGAAAAGCACTCGGAGCGCAGACCTCGGCACAGTTCCCCCATACAGTGTTTTACATCATAAATATTAATCCTACATTTATTGTGTGTACATTTTCAGATTCCTTGACCATGAAAACATATGAGTAGCAATTGGATTCACATGGATAGGATTAGTGGTTCAGTAGTTATTGAGGAAAATCGCATTTCGCATAATGGCGGTTTTCCGGATCACCACCAAAATGTAATCATCTGTAGGATACCCCATTTCTGACAATCTGTGAAAATTTCATGAAAATCCGTCCATAACTTTTTGAGTTATCTTGCTAACAAACAGACAGACAGACAAACCAACACAGATGAAAACATAACCTCCTTGGCGGAGGTAAAAAATAGTGAAGCGAGTCTAAAGAATGAAATGTAGACTTTCAGTGGGTAATTATTAAGTTGGAAAGTTGGTAAAAGTAACAAAACTACAGGGTAAAAACTCAGTAACTAGAAAAGCACTCGGAGAGCGCAGACCTCCGCCAAGCGGCACAGTTCCCCCATACAGTGTTTGTGTGTACGTTTTCAGATTCCCTGAGCATGAAAAGATATGACTAGCAATTGGATTCACAATGATTATTTGTTTATTTGACATGGACAGTGCAATAAACAGACAATTAATGAATGACAATCAATGTGATAGTGATAGGATTAGTGGCTCAGTAGTGTAAAACGGGGCTATAAGGGACGGCGGGTTAATAAGGGACACTTTTCTGGGAAATGTTTTAAATGTAATTCTGCTTTTTTTATTTTGAGCAGGACGCCGAGTTGTGTTGTTATTGTCAAATATCCATGAATCCTTCATCAAATCTAGGCAGAAGCAAAATTAAAAAAGCAGAATTACATTTAGAAAAGTGTCCCATATTACCCCGCCGTCCCTTATAGCCCCGTTTTACGGTTGTAAAAGCATTGCCTCCTTGGCGGAGGTAATAAACTGAAGTGTTGGTGTGTCCATCTCCTCCACTGACGGATGCAGATTGGTTAGACAGGTTGCCGTGGGTTTTATATTATATTGGAGTTGCGCTCCGCGGCAAAACAGAATTTAGAATCTTCCCCGGCAGAGAGGTCGTTTTTACGCAGCGCCTATAGCTGGGCGGGGAATTTGTGGCAAATAATCGGGCGGCGGACAGGTGGCCGTGTCAGGTTTTGCAGCGTGGCGCAAAAACAGGCACGCTGGCGGGCCCAGGCCAGCAGTGTGTTCCGCGTGCTTTTGTGCCTAAAACGTTGAAGAACGCAGAGTTTGTGTTGGTCAGACACGACGACCAGCGCAATGTGCGCAGCGCCTATGGCTGGCACAGGCACGCTGGCGGGCCCAGGCCACCAGTGTTTTCCGCATGCTTTTGTGGCTAAAACGTTGAAGAAGGCGGAGTTTGTGTTGGTCAGACACGACGCCCAGCGCCCTCCATTGCGCCTGCGCACATGTTGAAAATGGCCGTATGTCACAGTGTGGAAAAATGCTTTAAAAAATTCCTGTATGCAGACGGTGATGCGGATCATCCCCAAAATTTAATCAGTTCTTCCTTGTACAATTTCCAACAATGCCTGAAAGTTTCATTGAAATCCGTCCAAAAGTTTTTGAGTTATCTTGCTAACCAACAGACAAGCAGACAGACAGACAAACAGACAAACACACAGACAAACCCCGGCAAAAACATTACCTCCTCCTGGCCTTTCGGCCTGGCGGAGGTAATAAGTAAAACCATTATGATAAAGACAAACCAAAAAATACAAAAAGAACTGCTTGCAACCCAAAACTGGACAAAATTGTAATGATATAAGAAATGCAATAAATAAATAAATAAAATGCAAACAATAATTAAACGTACATAAAATTACTTTGAAATGCATTTTAAAACGGACAGCAAAAATCCAAAACATTTTGTCTCTGTTCAACTGCATTTCATTTGTTAATACAAGCCACTCCTTTGTTTTAGGCCTGCAACACATAAAAAACCCCCAAAAAGTTGAGCTAATCATTATGTAAAAAATAAATAATGATGTGACAAAGAGGTGATATCAGTAAATGATTGTAATTATTACTTCGATACAAAAGCAATATCCAAAAAAGGCTGAGTCTTTGAGAAGCAAAGATAGACAGAAGATTTCCAGTTTGTTTCTTACTTCCCCCTCTACAGGGAACACCGATTTTCAGCCTTTGTGCCTGGTGTGCCAGGAAAAATTGCCTGGTTCAAGAGGATTGTCTGGTTTCACTTGATTGGTCAAAAAAAAAAAAAAAAAAAAAAAGGCCAATTTTTTTGGACCAACCAGGTGAAACTGGACAGTTTTCCTGAACTGGGCTATTTTTTTTTGGCATATCTGGGGTCCCTGGGAAACCTGGCTGAAATTCATTAAATGATTCAAGGAATCTGGAGGAATCTCAATGTGTAAAGAGAATGGGCGCAAGCCAAAGCTGAACACCCGTGATCGCTCAGTCAGCAACTGCATCAAGAACAGTCATTCATCAGTCATAGTTAAGATAAGATAAGCCTTTATTAGTCCCACAACGGGGAAATTCCAGGATTGCAACAGCACAGGGATAGCAACACTCAGAGCAACAATCAGAAGGCAAGAAAAAAAACAAGCAAGCAAGAGCAGCTAATATACATATGTACATATTACTATAAAATATATATATACACACACACACACACACAGACACACAGTGCAGAGCATTGTAGCTGGATGGAATAAATATATGAATATATGAACACACAGTGCAGAGCATTGTAGCTAGATGGAATAAATATGTAAATATATAAACACCCACAGTACGGAGCATTGCAGCTAGGTGGAATAAATATGCAAGTATATAAACACACACAGTGCGGAGCAATGTAGCTAGATGGAATAATATGTAGATATATAAAAACACAGTGCGGAGCATTGTAGCTAGATGGAATAAATATATAGATATATAAATATAAACACACCCAGTGCTGAGCATTGTAGCTAGATGGAATAAATATGTAAATATATAAACACACACAGTGCAGAGCATTGTTGCTAGGTGGGATGAAACAGCATAACCGTCTATTTAGTTATCCTACATGGTATGATTATGTGCCCATACATATTCTCACCCTCCATAGCGACCGGTATGTTCCTAGTTGTATGCCGGAGAGGACCATTGTGCAAGTCTATTGCATCTTTTGCATTCAAAAAAAAAACTATTAGTTTGTTACATCTTTTTGCTATCTCTGCGAGCAGCCCTGCTTAGGTTGTACAGTCTGACAGCCGTTGGTAGGAAGGACCTACGAAACCTCTCGGTTGTGCACCTGGGATGATGTAGTCTGCTGCTAAATGAGCTCCTCAGTGCATCCAGTATGTCCTGCATAGGGTGGAACTCGGACTCCAGCAGAGATGACAGTTTAGCCACCGTCCTTCTCTCTCCTATCTCCTCCATCGGATCAAGGCGTTGCCCCAGGACAGAGCTAGCTTTCTTAATCAGTTTGTTCAGTCTCTTCCTATCGGCTGCAGTAATGCCACTGCCCCAGCAGACCACTCCAAAAGTGATGGCTGATGCCACCACCGTGTCATAGAATGACTTCAGCAGCGCCCCTTGTACACCAAAAGACCTGAGTCTCCTCAGCAGGAACAGCCTGCGCTGTCCCTTCTTGTAGAGTGCGTCAGTATTGTGTGACCAGTCTAGTTTATTGTTCAGATGAATACCCAGGTACTTGTAGGATGTCACCATCTCGATGTCTGTTCCCTGTATATTTACTGGTGCTGTGAGGGGCTGCCCATGCCTGCGGCAGTCCACCACCAGCTCCTTAGTTTTCCTCGCGTTGATCTGGAGGCAGTTCCGATGGCACCAGTCCACAAAGTCCTGGATAAGCCCTCTGTACTCAGCTTCATCTCCGCTGGAGATGAGACCAACGATCGCAGAGTCATCAGAGAACTTCTGTAGATGGCAATGTGTTGTGTTGTGTGAGAAGTCCGCAGTATAAAGAGTGAACAGGAAGGGAGCCAGCACCGTTCCCTGGGGGGCCCCCGTGCTACTGATGATCGTGTCGGAAACACAGTCCCGGGTTCTCACAAACTGAGGCCGGTTCGTGAGGTAGTCCAGGATCCATGATGACAGGTGCTGGTCCACCCCTGCGCGCAGCAGCTTGTCCTTCAGGATCATCGTTTGGATGGTGTTGAAAGCACTGGAGAAGTCAAAGAACATGATCCTCACCATATTCCCGGGTTTCTCCAGGTGGGACAGAGAACGGTGAAGGAGGAAGATCACCGCATCCTCCACCCCAATGCCATGCTGGTAGGCGAACTGGAGTGGATCCATCGCTGGTTCCACCAGGGGGCGGAGATGAGCAAGGAGCAGTCTCTCCAGGGTCTTCATCAAGTGGGACGTCAAGGCCACCGGTCTGAAGCTGTTCAGGTCTTTGGGGTGGGAAGTTTTTGGTACAGGTACCACACAAGATGTTTTCCACAGCTGTGGTACCCTCCCCAGTTTCAGGCTCATGTTGAAGATATACGTCACAATCCCACACAGCTGGTCTGCACAGGACTTGAGGAGCTTTGCGCTGATGCCGTCCGGTCCTGACGCCTTCCTCGCCTTGATCTTCCTCAGCTCCGTCCTCACCTGGGTCTTGGTCAGGGTCAGGATGGGGGCTGTGTGTTGGGAGTGGGGGGGGTGTCGGTGGAGTGGGGAGTGGGTAGCAGGACTTGATTTCTTAGAGGCAGCAGTGGTTGTTGTGCAGACAGGGGGGAGGGCGGTTGGTCAAATCTATTGAAAAACAGATTCAGGTTGTTCGCCCACTCCCTGCCCCCCGTGGCCTGGGGGGAGGTATTCTGGAGCCCCGAGATGGTTTTGAGGTTTCTCCAGACCCCGCTGATGTCGCTCTGTTGCAGCTTGTCCTCCATCTTCTTCCTGAAGCTGTCCTTGCCTTCTCTGATCTTTCTCCTCAGCTCCCTCTGTACGGACTTCAGCATCTCCCTGTTCCCCGACCTGAAGATCCTCTTCTTCTCTCTCAGAAGTGTTTTTATCTCAGGGTTGATCCAGGGTTTGTTGTTTGAGTGACGCCGTATGGTCTTGGTGGGAACGGATTTGTCCACACAGAAGCTGAGGTAGCCCGTGAAGGTGTGAATGAGGCCATCGATGTCCTCACCATGTGGATCGCAGAGCTGCTTCCAGGCAGTGGCTTCAAAACAGTCCTTTAGAGTGTCCATTGTCTCCTCAGACCATAACTCCACAGTGTGCATGGCCGGAGGTTGTCTGTGCACTAGGGGTTTGTACACCGGTCGGAGATGAACCAAGTTGTGATCCGATCTCCCAAGTGGGGGGAGTTGTGATGAGGTGTACGCCTCCTTAGTGTTTGCGTAGAACAAATCCAGTGTTTTATTGTCTCTAGTGTGGCATGTGACATACTGGGTGAAAGTGGGCAGAATGGGAGACAGTGAAACGTGGTTGAAATCGCCTGAGATGAGGAGAAGAGCATCTGGGTGTTCTGTCTGCAGCCTGCTGGTTACTGAATGGATGACGTCACGCGCTGTCCCAGCGTTCGCCGTCGGATTTGCATAAACAACAATGCAGATCACGTGTGAGTGTTCTCTCGGGAGATATGTAGGCCTCATGCTAACAGCTAGCAACTCAATGTCTTTGCTGCAGTGTTGTTGTTTAACAGTGATATGTCCCGGTCTACACCAGTTGTTGTTAACATACATTATCACTCCACCGCCCCTAGTTTTGCCACTCTCTGGTGTTCGGTCAGCTCGTATCATGTGAAAACCCTCCAGCTCAATGTTAGCATCTGCTGCTAGTTCAGTTAGCCACGTCTCAGTAAACAAAAGGAGAGAGCACTCCCGGTAAGTGCTATCATAACGGGAGATAGCCGCTAGCTCATCTAACTTTCCCAGTATCGACCGTACATTTCCCATGACAACAGATGGAAGGGAGGGTCTGTACCTTATATTTTTTGTCCTCCGCCTTACTCCAGCCCGGCAGCCGCGGCGTTTTCGCCTCAGTTCTCTCGGTATGTCGAGTTTTTCCAGTGGGACCGGGTGGCGGTTAAATGCTAGCAGCTCTTCCCTGTTGTATCGTATCCTGCTATAAACAGTGGCTCCGTCCACTGGCTCAGGAGACATTTGGGACGATCTGTGTGTCCGTGATATAAGTGGGGTGAAAAAAAAAAAAAAGTGATCAAAAGAGAGAGGAAGGGAAAAAAAACTCGGAATCGAGCCGCTGTTGCAAAAGGCAGCCGACTGGTGTGGCGCCGAGAGGATCAAATATATATCAAATAGTATATCAAATAGTTGATATACTGTACAGTGGTGTGAAAAAGTGTTTGCCCCCACCCTGATTTCTCATTTTTTTTGTACATTTGTCACACTTAAATGTTTCAGATCATCAAACAAACTTAAATATTAGACAAATAACACAAGTAAACACAAAATGCAATTTTTAAATGAAGGTGTTAATTATTAAGGGAAAAAAAAAACAACCCAAACCTACATGGCTCTGTGTGAAAAAGTGATTGCCTCCCAAACCTAATAACTGGTTGGGCCACCCTTAGCAGCAACAACTACAGTCAAGCATTTGTGATAACTGGCAATGAGTTTTTTACAGCGCTGTGGAGGAAGTTTGGCCCACTCATCTTTGCAGAATTGTTGTAATTCAGCCACATTGCAGGGTTTTCGAGCATGAACCGCCTTTTTGAGGTCACAGCATCTTAACACAGCATCTTAATTGGATTCAAGTCAGGACTTTGTCTAGGCCACTCCAAAGTCTTCATTTTGTTTTTTCTTAAGCCATTCAGAGGTGGACTTGCTGGTGTGTTTTGGATCACTGTCCTGCTGCAGAGCCCAAGTGCGTTTCAGCTTGAGGTCACAAACAGATGGCCGGACATTCTCCGTCAGGATTTTTTGGTAGACAGCAGAATTCATGGTTCCATTTGCCACAGCAAGTCTTCCAGGTCCTGAAGCAGCAAAATAGCCCCAGACCATCACACTACCACCACCATATTTTACTGTTGGTATGATGTTCCTTTTCTGCTGTGTTACTTTTACGCTGGATGTAATGGGACACACACCTTCCAAAAAGTTCAACTTTTGTCTCATCAGTCCATAGAGTATTTTCCCAAAAGTCTTGGGGATCATCAATATGTTTTCTGGCAAAACTGAGACAAGCCTTTATGTTCTTTTTGCTCAGCGGTGGTTTTTGTCTTGGAACTCTGCCACACAGGCCATTTTTGCCCAGTCTCTTTCTTAAGGTGGAGTCATGAACATTGACATTAACTGAGGCAAGTGAGGCCTGCAGTTCTTTGGATGTTGTCGTGAGGTCTTTTGTGACCTCTTGGATGAGTCGTCACTGCACTCTTGGGGTAATTTTGGTTGGCTGGCCACTCCTGGGAAGGTTCACCACTGTTCCATATTTTCACCATTTGTGGATAATGGCTCTCACTGTGGTTCACTGGAGTCCCAAAGCTTTAGAAATGGCTTTATAACCTTTTCCAGACTGATAGTTTTCAATTACTTTGCTTCTCATTTGTTCCTGAATTTCTTTGGTTCGCAGCATGATGTCTAGCTTTTGAGGATCTTTTGGTCTACTTCACTTTGCCAGGCAGGTCGTGTTGAAGTGATTTCTTGATTGAGAACAGGTGTGTCTGTAATCAGGCCTGGGTGTGGATCCTGGATCCAACTGGGAGTGGGGGGTGGATCAAGCAATCACTTTTTCACACAGGGCCATGTAGGTTTGGATTTTTTTACCCTTAATAATAAACACCTTCATTTAAAAACTGCATTTTGTGTTTACTTGTGTTATCTTTATCTAATATTCAAATTTGTTTGATGATCTGAAACATTTAAATGTGACAAACGTACAAAAAAATGAGAAATCAGGAAGGGGGCAAACACTTTTTCCATACCACTATAAGTACATGTGCAACTGATTAGTTTGTCAAACCTTTATCAAGCACTACAATATGGAACACATTCACAAATACCACTTACACTTTACCGTACAAAAAAATAAGCCTTAAGGTGTGTTCACACCAAACAAGTAAATTTTGTTGTGTGAGCAGAATACATGTTAACTCAATGTATTCGTGAATACTGAAATTGAGTTAACATGTATTCTGGTCGCGCGACTAAATTTACTTGAATTTGGTCTTAACACACCATCCATCCATCTATTTTCTACTGCTTTTCCAGAGGTCCAGGTCGCAGAGGCAGCAGGTCCAGCAGAGAAGCCCAAACTTCCCTCTCCCCGGCCACCTGCTCCAGCTCTTCAGAGAGGATACCAACATGTTTCCAGGCCAGCTGGGAGACGTAGTCTCTCCAGGGTGTCCTGGGTCTGCCCCGGGGTCTCCTCCCCATTGGATGTGCCCAAAACACCTCAAGTGGGAGGCGTCCAGGAGGCATCCTGATCAGATGCCCAAACCACCTCAACTGGCTCCTTTCAATGTGGAGGAGCAGCGGTTCTACTCCAAGCATCTCCTGGGTGACTGAGCTCCTCACCCCATCTCTGAGGGTGAGTCCAGCAATCCTTCGGAGAAAGCTCATTTCAGCCACTTGTATCTGTGATGTCATTCTTTCAGTCATTACCCAAAGCTTATGACCATAGCTGAGGGTAGGAACGTAGATTGAATGGTAAATCGACAGCTTTGCTTTAGAGCTCAGCTGCTTCTTCACCACAACAGACCGGTACAACGTCCGCATCACTGCAGAGGCTGCTCCAATCTGTCTGTCAATCTCGCACTCCATTGTCCCCTCACTCGTGAATGAGAACCCAAGATACTTAAACTCCTCCACTTGGGGCAGGAGCTTGTCTGTAACCCGGAGAGGACAATCCACCTTTTTCCAGCTGAGGACCATGGACTCGGAGGTGCTGATTTTCATCCCAGCCGCTTCACACTCAGTAGCAAACCGTCCCAGTAAGACCTGTAGGTCATTGCTGGATGAAACCAGCAGGACAACATCATCCGCAAACAGCAGAGATGAAATCCTGTGGTCACCAAGCATGACACCCTCCAATCCTTGGCTGTGCCTAGATATCCTGTCTATAAAAATTATGAACAGGATCAGTGACAAAGGGCAGCCCTGGCGGGGCCCAACTCTCACTGGAAACGTGTTTGACTGGGTGTTGGCAATATGAACCAAACTCTTGCAATGGTTGTATAAGGACCGGATAGCTCGTAACAACGAGCCCAATACCCCATACTCCTGCAGCACCCCCCACAAGAGACCACGAGGGACATGGTTGAATGCCTTCTTCAAATCCACAAAACACATGTAAACTGGTTAGGCAAACTCACATGAACCCTCGAGAATTCTCGAGAGGGTAAAGCGCTTGTCCGAAGTGCCACGGCCTGGACGAAAACCACACTGCTCCTCCTGAATCTGAGGTTTGACCAGCGGTCGGACTCTCCTCTTCAGTACCCTGGCATAGACCTTCCCAGGGAGGCTGAGAAGTGCGATTCCCCGAAAGCTGGTACACACCCTCTGGTCCCCCTTTTTAAAAAGACGAACCACCACCCCGGTTTGCCATGCCAAAGGCACTGTCCCCGACTTCCACACAACATTGCAGAGGCGTGTCAACCATGACAGCCCTACAACATCAGGGCCTTGAGGTACTCAGAGTGAATCTCGAACAGTCCCGGGGCCCGGCCACCAAAGAGTTTTTTAACCACTTTGGCGACCTCAATCTCTGTGATGGGCAAGTTATCCCCCTCGTCCTCAAGCCCTGCTTCCTCTATGGAAGGCGTGCCAGTGGGATTGAGGAAATATTCCAAGTATTCCTTCCACCACCCGACAATATCCCCAGTCGAAGTCAGCACTGCCCCATCCGCACCACACACAGTGTGGACAGGGAGCCACTTCCCCCTTCTGAGTCGCCGGACAGTTTGCCAGAATCTCTTTGAGACCAACCGAAAGTGTTGTTCCATGACCTCACCGAACTCCTCCATAAACCCGAGTTTTTGCTTTCACAACCACCCGAGCTGCACTCCGCTTGGCCTGCCGGTACACTTCAGCTGCTTCAGGAGTCCCACAAGCCAGCCAAGCTCGATAGGACTCCTTCAGCTTGATGGCCCCCCTCACTACTGGTGTCCACCACTTGGTTCTGGTGTTGCCACCACAAGACACAACAACAGCCTTGCAGCCACAGCTCTGGGCAGCTGCTTCAACAATGGAGGCAGAGAACATGGCCCATTCAGACTCCATATCTCCAGACTCCCTTGGAATGTGGTTAAAGTTCTTCCGGAGGTGGGAGTTGAAGACCTTCCGGACAGGGGCCTCAGCCAGACGTTCCCAGCACACCCTCACTATATGTTTAGGTCTACCGGGTCTGAGTGGTGTCCGCCCCTGCCATCAGATCCAACTCACCACCAGGTGTTCAGTTGACAGCTCTACACCTCTCTTTACCCGAGTGTCCAAGAGATATGGTCGCAGGTCTGATGACATGATAACAAGACTGATCATTGACCTGCGACCTAGGGCATCCTGGTGCCAGGTGCACATATGGACACCCTTATGCTTGAATATGGTGTTCGTTATGGACAAAGTGTGGTTAGCACATAAGTCCAATAACTGAACACCACTCGGGTTCAGATCAGGCAGGTCGTTCCTCCCAATCACGCCCCTCCAGGTCTCACTGTCATTTCCCACATGTGCATTGAAGTCCCCCAGAGGAGCACTCTCCAGCACCCCACTCAGACTCCAAAAAGGGTGGGTACTCTGAACCATCATTTGGTGCATAGGCACAAATGATGGTCAGGACCCATTTCCCAACCCGAAGGCACAGGGAAACTACCCTTTCATCCACCGGGAAGAACTCCAGTGTCAAGGCAGCAAGGCGGGGGGGTGGGGGGTGGGTGGTATAAGAATACCTACCCCTGCCTGTCGCCTCTCACCCAGGGCAACTCCAGAGTAGGCCAAGCTCCAGCCCCTCTCCAGGAAACTGGTTCCAGAACCGGTGCTGTTTGTTGAGGTGAGCCCAACTATATCTAGCCAGCATCTCTCAACCTTGTGCACCAGCTCCAGCTCCTTCCCCACCAGAGAGATGACGTTCCATGTCCCAAAAGCCAGTTTCGAAAGCCGGGGATCAGACCACAAAGGTCTCCGCCTTTGCCTGCCACCTGATCCACAGCGCATAGGACCGCCATGGTCCCTCCTGCAGGTGGTGAGCCCACTGGAGGGCAGACCCATGTAACTTCTTCAAGCTGAGCCCGACCAGGTCCCATAGGCAGAAACCTGGCGACCAGGCACTAGCCATCGAGCCCCTCCCCCAGGCCTGGCTCCAGGGCGGGGCCCCGGTAACCCCATACCGGGCGGGGTACACTGACTCCTTTATTTTTTTGTTCATCATGGGAGTCTATTGGATCACTCTTAGTCTGGCTCTTCACCCAGGACCAGTTTGTCTTGGGAGATCCTGCCAGAGGCAAAATGCCCCAGACAACATAGCTCCTGGGATCACTAGGGCACGCAACCCCCACCACCACCACCACGATAAGGTGGCGATCCATGGGGGATCACACCTTTATGTTAATTGTGTTCACAAGCAATGTTGAGTTCTCTGGGCCTTAGCAAAGCAGACTGAGCATGCATTGGATCCTCTGCAGTTTGCCTATAGGCCTCACAGAGGAGTGGAGGATGCCACTGTCACTCTGTTTAACATGCTTTTTAAACATCTGGATTTTAATGGGACACACGCCAGACTTTTATTTGTGGACTTTTCCTCCACCTTTAATAAAATCGAACCTCATATCTTAGTTGAAAGGCTCCTGCAACAATTTGTTTTGAGCAATAATCTGGTGGGTTGGATTCTGGATTTCTTAACCAACAGGACGCAGAGAGTAAGGGTCAATGGTACATTGTCTGACCTCAAGTGCTCTTCTACTGGCTCTCCTCAGGGGTGTGTGTTGTCACCACTACTCTTCATCCTGTACACAAACATGTGTCGGAGCAGACATGACAACAGACACATTATAAAGTATACTGATGACTCAGTTATTGTCAGTCTCCTCCAGGATGGTGAGAGTGGCCACGGCCCAGTAGTTGATGATTTTGTTCACTGGTGTGAGGATTCCTACCTGCAGCTGAATACGACAAAAACTAAAGACATGATTATTGACTTTAGGAGGAAAAATCCCAGGCACAAAGTCACCGTACTAAAAGGCCAGACCACCAAATGTGTACAATCCTACAACTATCTTGGGACGATTATTGATAGTAATTTAAACTTTGAAGAGAACTGTGAAAGGGTGTGCAAAAAGGGTCAGCAACATTTGCATTGCTTGAGAAAACTTGCATGCTTCCAAATTGACCGAACCATAATGACAATGTTTTATCTGGCTTTTATTGAATCTGTTTTATCCTTTTCTTTAGTGTCATGGTTTGGTCAGATAAAACTGAAACAGAGGAAATCCTTGGATCAGGTAGTTAGATGGTCCAGTCGTTTGCTTGGTGAGCCACAGCTGAGCCTGACATCCCTGTACACCAGACAAGTACAGAGGATGGCTACCTCCATTTTAAATGATGACTCCCACCCTTTGCACTGCAACTTTCAGCTTCTTCCCTCAAGACCGAGGTTTGCTGTCCCAAAAAGTAGAACCCAGCGCTACAAAAACAGCTTTGTTCCTGCTGCTGTCAAAGAGTTGAACAAGCTGTAACAATATATTGCACATAATTTAGGTACCTATTTATTAACTCCATTTTATATTTACTTATTTTTGTAGGATGTTACTTGGGTTCTAAATATTTTATTGGGTTTTAGACCTTTGAGTTTTTAACCTCTTTGACTAGTTTTTAACTTTTAATATGACCCTTCTCTCTTACCTCTGGTTTTTCTCCCATCTCTTTGTCTTTTTATATCCTGATTGATGGAGCCTTGAGTATTTTTATCATGTTTATAGTCAGCTTCATATGTGCCTGTGTTTGTGTCTATGTTGAATGTAATTTGTGGCTTGTAAATGTGGATGTCACCAGACTGCAAAACAAATCTACCTACGGGTACAAATAAAGTAACCTGAACCTTAATACACAAGAGACAGACCATCACACAGTGAAAACATGTATTGCGGTCAGGCAAATCAGTATACCAAAACTATTTTTGGAAGAAAATGATACTGTGGGTACAGTATCATTTTGCACCATCATGGTGTGGGCACATTGGTTTGGGGGAAAGCCAAGTAAAAAGGAATTGTGTGTGTGTTGCTTTTAATGATACTGTGGTACAGTATCATACTTTTAATGAAAAAGATACTTTTAATGAAAAAGATACTGTGGGTACAGTATCATTTTCTCAGTATCAATATCACAGACCATCCAGACTGTTATCAGTATGACCCCAAAAGCATAGTTCTGTGATGATGTGGGGTTGTGTCGGCGCCCTTGCCAAACTAATTTATACTTCTGTGGTGGAAGCATTATTGCAGAGAAGTACACTGAAATTGTAAAGCAACATGGGCTGTCTTTAAGATGACATCTTTTTCACCATTGATTTTAGTGTGTTAAGTCTTTCCAACAGTTCAACTTTCTCCATCTGTGCACAGCTACACAGTCTCATATCTGTTACAAGTGCAAAATGTTGAAGCAGCTGAGTGTGAAAACTTTCCTTAAATGGCGAGACAGTTGTGGTGTTGATGATGAGAGCGTGAAAAAAGAGGGACTTGATGCAGTGAAGACTGGGCTATATTAAAAAGGAAGGATTTTACCCTATTCTTAAAGACAGAGACCGAGTCTGACTCCCGGAGCCAGAGCGGTAACTGGTTCCAGAGAGAAGGGGCTTGGTAGCAGAAGGCTCTACCTCCCACCGTACTTTTGGAGATTCTGGGCACCACAAGTAAGCCAGCATTTTGGGAGTGTAATGCTCTGTTAGGATGGTAAGGTAATATCAGATCTTTTATATATTGGGGGGCCAGATTGTTAAGAGCTCTGAAAGTAAGAAGAAGGATTTTAAACTTGATTCTGAATTCAATGGGTAGCCAATGGAGGGAGGACAGAACCGGGGAAATATGATCTCTTTTTCTAGAACCAGTTAAAACTCTAGCAGCAGCATTTTGAATCAATTGAAGACTTTTTAAAGATACTCTAGGACAACCAGATAATAGCGAATTACAATAATCTAATCGCGAACTGACAAAGGCGTGAATCAGTTTCTCAGCATCACCCAGAGAGAAGATGCTCCTGATCTTAGCAATATTGCGCAGATGATATAAGGCGGTCCTAGAAACCGTTTTAATATGTGAATTAAAGGATAAATCCTGGTCAAAAATCACTCCAAGGTTCCTCACACAACTGTTCAGAGTGAGGGTGGCAGCATCTAAATTAAGGGCATAATCTGAAAAGGAATTTCTAAGATGTTTTGGGCCAACAACAATGACTTCAGTCTTATCAGAGTTCAATAGTAAAAAATTACAAGTCATCCAAGCTTTGATGTCCTTAAGACAGGCATCTAGCTTGGCCAACTGATCACAATCATCGGGCTTCATTGACAGGTATAGTTGTGTGTCATCAGCGTAACAATGAAAATGTATACAGTGCTTTCTGATGATATTGCCCAGCGGGAGCATATATAGACTAAAAAGAGTAGGGCCCAACACAGATCCCTGTGGAACTCTGTGAGCTTAGAGCTGGAAGAAAATCCATCATTGACAAGGACAAACTGAAATCTATCAGACAAATAAAATCTAAACCACTGCAACGGAGTTCCACTGAGTCCAGCAAAGTGTTCCAATCTATCAAGTAGAATGGCATGATCGATAGTGTCAAAGGCTGCACTGAGATCTAAAAGAACAAGAACAGAGACAAGTCCATTATCAGCTGCAGTCAGGAGGTCATTAGAGACCTTCAGTAAGGCAGTTTCAGTGCTGTGATGAGCTCTGAACCCAGATTGAAACACCTCAAACAAACCAACTCCCTGCAAATGGTCAGATAATTGCACAGCAACAACTCTTTCCAAGATTTTTGAAATGAAAGGCAAATTGGAGATTGGTTGATAATTGGCCAAAACTCCAGGATCGAGCGTCAGTTTTTTAATTAAGGGTTTAATTACAGCAGTTTTAAAAGCCAGTGGAACATAACCCAGAGTTAAAGAAGAATTAATGATAAGAAGAATACGGCTACTAAGAATTGGGAAAATAATTTTAAATAACCTGGAAGGAATAGGGTCCAGAAGGCAAGATGAAAGCTTAGAAGAGGAAACTACCCTATCCAACTTCAAGAGCACGATTGGAGTAAATCTATCCAAGCAGATATCAATTGAGGGAGCTGCAGTAGTTAATGTACTAGAGTTTATGGTAGGAAGAATCTGACTAATTTCATCTCTAATAGATAAAATTTTAAGATTAAAATAGTTCAGAAAGTCCTGACTAGAAAGCTCAGGGGGGATGCGAGGATTGACCGAGTCATGGCTCTTTGTAAGCCTGGCTACAGTGTTGAAGAGAAACCTGGGGTTATTCTTGTTTGCTTCTATTAATGCAGAATAATAGCTTGAGCTAGCTTTTCTAAGAGATTTTTTGTAGATTAAGAGATGATTTCTCCACGCCAAGTAGAATTCATCTGAATTAGTTGAACGCCATTTTCTTTCCAATTGGCGAGCCTTCTGTTTCAAGCCACGAGTTTCTGAGTTAAACCAAGGGGTAAGAAATCTCTGGTTAGACTTTTTCTTTTTTAAAGGGAAAAAGTGGGGCACAAACTGGCACAGTTGCCAGTATCATGTGAACAAAAGCTATATAGCTTTGGTATCTTATTATATGAAAATTAAAATGACAGATAATAGATTATGACCATTTTCTTTTCAAACCCGTTTGTCGAAATGACAAGAAATTAAAAAAAAAGTCTAGTCTGGTCAACACACATGGAGCATTTAACGATTTGAACGGTTAACGGCTTGAAGATCAGCTTAGTGTTCAGTTTGAGAACTGGTTTAATTTAGACACCAATTTGCTGTCAGTGAACACCTCCAGAACTGGAGTTTCTTTTAAAGTAGAAACTGAACTTTAAATTCTCCCGTGTGGCGTTATTTTAGGCTGTTTTAAAGGTGCTACTTAACACCCTATCTCTCTGCCACGCTGTAAGGAAAGTTTACCTGGGGTCATCTCTATCTCCAGTTTCTTTAGATGCGGACAGACCACCAGTTTCACCGGCCTGTGTCCGCGTCTCTCAGCGGGTGCGGTGCTCCTGCTTCAACCTTCGGCTGCAATTCCCTGCTGAAAAGGATTTTTTTTTTTTTTTTTTTTTTTCTGGTTAGCTCCCGCGGAGAAGTTTACAGCCGTGATTTCTGATTATAAACCATAAAACCCCTATGTTTTCCTGTTTCCTTCGCTTTTAACGCGGGGAGTGTGGAGCAACAGCGGCAGCTAACGGACCGGAGGGTGAAGGAGAAGAAAACATCGCCATGGTTACTGCAAAATACTCACACGACTTTCCATAAAGGCTAAACACGCGATAAACGACTTTAATCCCGGTGTAAAGAAAATTAGTCACTATAATTATCATAGAGAGGTTCCAGAAATCTCTGGCAGCATGCATTCACTGGCCTCATTTGGCAACGTGAATGAAATGAATGCAGGCAAGGAAAATAAGAAATTTCCATTAACTTTGAATCGAAACATTGGTTTGAAAATAAAACTAAAGAACAGGCTTTGGAAAAAAAAATATAAAAAACAGCTTAACGATTTTAACGACATGGTTTTAAGTTGATTAAATGAAAAAATGGGGAAAAAAAGTTTAATTTTTGATTGAATGCAAAAAATGAAAGAGTTAACAGTAATGTAACGATGGAAAGTACTTAAAAGAACACTTACCTGAATAGCTGAATTACTATCAACGGTCATCAATCCACCTTCCCATCTACCTATCAGAAAACAGCAGCAAACTCGGTAACAGCAATATTGGCGGCATCACAAGATGGCGCAATACATAAACCAGTCGCCTGAATGTGGTAGAATTCAAGGGAAGAAGAGGAAGACGACAACGAAGAAGAAGAAGACGCCATAAACCTCGTGAAGCGGGAACTGACACCTCGGCATTATGGATTGGTAAACTCAATTTAATTTTTATTTACGTTCTCCAGCTATAGCACCTCTGCATGTTTGCTTCTAAATATGACTTTATAGTGCTAACTAGGACTAATGTTGCGAACACCGCTCGCTTGCTGCGTAGAAAGTAAACCCTGAGGCTAGTTGCTAAGCTCTCTTCTTTTATATACTTTTGCCATGGAGCAGCTGATAAATTTCCTTCACTTACGGCCAGTTATTGGCTGTCCGAAGGAGAACTGAAAGATGATTCACTATTCACGTTAGGTAAACTAACAGCAGCTGTTTAGGGTTATTGATTTTCAGCTGTGGGGAAAGAAGTGCTCAGACATTAATTAATCATCACTATCACTATAAATTCAAGAAGTCTCTGTGTGTCACGATCATAGCTGTCTGTATGATGTCCTATGATGATCCTATGATCTCAGGCAACATAGGACTCGCAATGACGTCATATAGACAATAGGACTGTCTACCTATGGTATTGGCATGATGTTCTATGATGCCTGCCTTGGTGTCTTTATGATGTCGTCACTCACCAAAGAAACTAGAAAAGCACTCGGAGAGCGCAGACCTCCGCCAAGCGCCACAGTCCCCCCCCCCCCCCATACAGTGTTTGTGTGTACGCTTTCAGATTCCTTGACCATGAAAACATATGACTAGCAATTGGATTCACAGTGATAGGATTATTGGTTCAGTAGTTATTGACGAAAATGGCATTTTCCGTAATGGCGGTTTAGCGCCACAGTTCCCCCCCATACAGTGTTTGTGTGTACGTTTTCAGATTCCTTGACCATGAAAACGTATGACAAGCAATTGGATTGACAATGATAGGATTAGTTGTCAATGATACAAACAAACAAACCAACACTGATGATCACATAACCTCCCCCTTTGGTGGAGGTAAAGATACTCATCACCTGATTAAGAATAGGACACAGCACTTTAAACCACACCCATTCAGTCAAACTGTATACCATGGCAAATTATATGTCTCCAACCAAGCTTCCTCTTACGGCCAGTAATAAGGAAGCGAAGGATTCAAGAAATCTCTGTCTGCCAGTGTGTCACGATCATAGGACTGCCTATGATGTCTGCGGGATGTCCTATGACGTTCCTATGAACTCAAGCATCACAGGACTTGCGAAGCCGTCATTAAGACAATAGGACGCGCTAAACTAGCATAGGTTTAAGCTGTCATATAGGGGTGATTCCATTTATTAGGGGTCCAATGTGTGACATTGGTGGCAAAATTTAAAATTGATCAAATCTGCACATGAAATTGACTAATCACTATCCAATTGTGTCAGGTTTATGAAACTATTAACTATTTTCGTAATGGCATTCGCGTTCAGGAACAGATAGCATGCAAGTGTGCACACACATGTCCATTTTTCTGGTGTAAAGGGGACACCAAACCTAAAAATGATTTTGTACATAAAAGCCAAGAACACTTTCATTGAAAGCTGGCATGTGTTAGGTACTCTAGTCTGACTACTTTCCCAAATAGCATGACCTATTTAAAGCCTCTTTTCATGAAAATGAAAGTTTGAGTGTCTCTTTATAGACTTGTGGCTTACTTTAACCTACTTGCAGAGAAAAAAGTGCCAACCCAGATTTATGCAAGTTCTAGGAGACTCAAATTCATTCCATTATATGACAAATGCTCCAAAGAAACGCTGCTGAAAGCAAGAAGCCAGCTGTACCAGTAAACTTTCCTCCATGATACATACCAACTTGGTGTTCACTATGTAAAGGGACACCAAAAATTTGGTGTCCCTTTACGCGGGGAACAAACATCCACAATGGTTCATAACTAGATGTTTTATCAATGTTGTTGCACATTATTTACTTTGATATGACTGATCATAATTGCAAATGACATTTCATGGCTAAAGTCTCCCCCATTATGACTGCATTCATCTTATTGACTACTTTAAACAAATATGGCCTATTTTGGCCAGTTACAGCAGGTAATAAGAAACAACAGAGGCACAAATGAATTTTCGGTTATTTTAATACAGCACTTTGCAATTGAAGCATACACAGCAACACTAACTAAAGAATAACATAGTAATATTTCAAAGAATACCTTACAATACAATGAAATGATGGAATTGGTATCAACATGTTCAAGTGGGCAATCTAGAAAAATAACAGACTGAGAGGCATGCATAATTTACAAACTTGTGTTACAACTCAACTGTGAAATGAAGTCATAATTACTTAGTAAGTTGGATCTCCTTCCATGGATCAACATAGAGCATGTTCTCACATTCCTGGAAGTTAAGATGCAGACATGGACTGCAGAAGCATGATAAGTTTCGTGTGGCTACGATGCCCCCCTTCGTGGTCTTTATACTGTGTAGCCTTCTGGTACCCTTTACTGTCTTCAGTGGTCGGTTTCTGTCACGGCAAACATCTTCATGCTCCATGAAAAATATGCTTCTCCTGAAGGGAATACAACACTTTCCATCTGTAGCATCTCTTGTGAGGTTGTCTTTGAGGTACAGATACAGTTTCTTTGCTGTATTGATTACTGCTTTTCCTGATTTGATAGCATCAGTAGCATGCTGTTTGACAACGGCTGACTCTCCGTCGCTGGCTCCTTTGCCGTGTCTTGTTCCAGAATAATTGTGCATAATTATATAGCCGAAATCATCTCTGGCATAACTGATATCCGAGATAGGGCCCTTGCTCTTGTATTGCATGGCACAGCCATCTGAATATCTATAGAATGTCTTCAGATTGATCCCCCTTGTGTGCTTGATGTGAGAGGACACCGAGGCTTGGAATGCATGAACTAAGTGATGGTCATGCAGTAAGTCATCACTCACCATCACACAGCTCTCAGTGACCAAACTGTTGCAGGTGGGGCACTTGTAATCCACTACTACGCGATGGACTGTGGCGGAGTCATGGGAGTAAAATGCAGACTGCACTTCCCGCTAATATGTGCATTTAAAGTTTTCTGCAAAGTCAAACACTGCTAGGATTTCATCCGAGCTTAAATTTTCTTTTAGCTTTTTTTGTTGAGAGTGCTGCCAATCCTTATTGAAAAGGTGTTCAGGAAATGGCAGCACTTCCTCCTTTAGTTCCTGAATGAGGTCAGCGATTGTACCCACTTTGGTGACAAGAGATCGTTTCTTAATGGTTTTGGATTGCTTAGAGTGGCAAGTTGTTGTGATCATTTCCCATCTCTTCCACTGCACCTCTTGGTCTGGGTTGGCCATCAATGTTTGGAGTTTTCCATCGATGCCATTGATGCCACATTCAGCGCATTCACGGCGAATGCATGATGGGTGGTGAAACTTATCATCGTCATTACACTTCTTGCACATAGTTGTTTCTGCCACATCATACAAATCTTTGAAGGTTGACGGTTGTTTTTGGTTTACTACGTTAAGTTTTAATTGAATGTTCTCGCAGTACTCGCATAAACACCCAACATAGGGTGCCTCTTTCCTTGGCCTTACATTCTGCGGTCGGTGGCGATAGAATAGTGTAGCAGATACTTTATGGTCTGGGTATGTTTTGTTAAAACTGGTGTGTAATTTTGCAATTGATGCCTCTATTATGCGACAAGGTTTTCCTGTCTTCTTGCTGACTAACTTCTTATCAGGAAGTTCAGTTGAGTTCATCTCATAGAAAGTTTGAATAAGCTGAATGGTTTCTCTGGAGATGGGTTTTCTCCCAGCAGACCTTTTCTTTGCCTGAGCCAACAGCTTCCTGCTTACTCCAAACTTCGTTGCTGCAGATCTTAGGAGGCCTCCTCTCTTTAACTGGTTCATGGAGGCTGCAAATTCTTTTCTCTTTTTGCTCTGTTTTGGTTCACTTTGAAATACTCCTGACACTGCCTCCATTATCCCTTCTGCCAATTGCGAAGGCCCAGAGCCAATTCCATGCTTGTTCAGAGCTGCCCTCTTTCTCGGTGATGCAGTTTTTATGATATCAGCAGTAGTCGTCACATTATGGGCTCTAACCTTCGGTAGTGCTTTACGAACATGCTCCAGAGCTTTTCTTTTGGCAAGTGGAGATCTGAAGTCTAACATCTCGTCACTGCCAAGACTGTCATTTTGTTCTTGAATTCGTACAGTCTTGGAAGCAAGCTCTTTCTCCCTATTCATCAACTCCACCTCTTTTTCCTTCAGCTGCTCTTCAAGCTTCTTGACCCTTTCCTCTGCTTCTTGCACCTTCCTTTGCTCTTCCAATAAAGCTTGGTTCCTTTCCTTAGCCTTCTTTTCTGCATACAGTTCACGCCGTCTTGCATTGATAGCCTGTTTCTTCTCCTCCGAAAAACCATCCCGCCAACGTTGCTTTTTCTTTCTTTCTTTGTCTTTGTTTGCTTTGTATTGTTTTCTTGTCACATGCTTTGTGAGACCATCTTTCATTTGTTTTCTTTTCTTGTCATTCATTTTTTTTCATTCTTCTGTTGCAGCCTGCATTGTAGTTCTGTTTTCGTTGAAGCCACAACTCCGCTTCTTTTCTCTCATCTTCAGTCAAATTCCTTTTTCGTAATGTCGATTCCGCTAGTGACATATTTAGTCTGTACAGCCGGCTATACAGTTTATCTTTCTGCTTTTTATCATAATTTGCTTGATCATTCTTTGATTTTGATGAGGACCTGTTTTCAGATGAGGATGATCCCTTTTGTTTGTTTGGCATGGGAGATTTGCCCCTTGCACTCCTGCGCCTTGGATTCTCATTGAAGCTTTCTTCGTCTATCCTTCTAGTGCATGGCTGTCTATTGGTTTTCTTCTTGGTGGCTGCACCAGCAGCATCTTGTGACATGTGCAGACGTATCTTGATCGGCAAAGGCATGCTTGGTTGTAGAGTGACTTAACCCTGGATTGAGAAGAGTAAAGAGAACAAATGTAGAACTATAAATGCCATTACTATTTGAGGGTTTTTTTTTTGTTTTGTTGTGTTTTGTTTTTGAAGGGAAGGAATATGTACTTTATAAGATGTGTTAAATTGTGTTTCCAACTCCTCAAACATAAACCACTTTAGAATTTGGCTTTTGATGCCAACACAATTAAAATAAATTTTATTCAAGCTCAAATGGCTTAAAATGGTTGAATTATAGAAGACCTACAAGGTCTTGGGGCATAAAGGTAAATAACCACAATTGAATGGCTTCTAAAAAGCTGTCTTTTTTCACTTGTTTTTAATATCATCCACATCATCATAATTATATTTAGTGTTGGGATGATTGCAGAATATAGCCCACACCTGCTAGACATATTACAAGACTGGGCACTCTATCCCTAATGTCAATAAAGTTTTAAACTCAAGCAAGGTAAAAAAAAAAAAAAGTACATTTGTAATTGCAAAAACATTAGGCAAAAAAAAAAAAAAAAAGGTTTGTCTCAAAGATGACGAATGGTTTGAAAAATAATTTTTTCACCTTTTTTTTAAATTCCCAGCTCGGTATTTTATGCTGTCACCCATAAATATCAGAGTTCTTCTATTTACCACACATTTCTATAAAGTCTAAACACATCAACATTAGGGTTACAAAGCATGGAAGACCTTCTTGAAGTGTGAGAGTTCCATTCCTAACCTGAATTTCAATACAAATCAGAGTTCAAAAGTTCTCTTTTTAAATTTTGCCCGAAATTCAAAAAGGCACGCGTAATCTTTGAGACAAATTATTATTATTATTATTATTATTATTTTGCCTTAATTATGCTTGTTACAGTTACTTGGTTGTTTGGGTCAAGCTTTGTGTTCATCTCATATCCACTCATTTCAACACATATTTGTCATTTTTTTTAACTTAAACTCTTACAAGTACTTTCTGAATGATCTACGATCACAAATACAGTGGGAACTTAATCATGACACCAACTCGATTTCCAGAAAACGACCTGGTGTCGGCGACGTAAATGGAGACGCCATTCTTTTGAGTCCTTGTTTACGTCTTGATCTCACTCAAGGTACAGCCACTCATTTCGACACATATTTCTAATTTTTTACCTTAAAACTTATACAGGTACTTGCAAAATGATCTACGGTAACAAATATAATGCGAAATAAACCATGACATTGACTTGATTTCCAGAAAACGACCTGGTGCAGGCGACGTAAATGGAGACGCTATTGTTTTGGTTTCCCTTTAATTTGCTTTACGTCTATGGCATTTCCCTCGTTTTTAGATTATACTTTATAAACGACAACTCCAATAGGTATTTTATGAGGATAAAGAAGCACCAGAAACAAGTATATAATTCAAATGTCCATAACTCTTGAGGATGAGAGCTCACTTTAACTACTTGTAAGTTAAGGCGTAAATGGGACACTTGGGCTTTTGTTTCCCGGTATGGAGTTGAATGCACTTTGCAATGGCACACGTTTTACACGAAACAACTTCAACACTTCCGGTATTTTTAACGCATCAAAACTCATCAACAGCTCCATTTTCATGACATATTAAGATGTGATAACGTGTATACATACCTTCAAATTCTCCCTGTTTGTTGGATAAGACGTAAAATCACAAAATGCGTAAATGTGGGACACGGAAGTTTGGACCTTCGATAACTTCTATCCAAAATGGCCACGGTAAATCCTCTCCACATGGGTTGAGTACATCTGGGGTAGAGAAAATCAAGGGCTTTCCCAGGGCGGTCACCTCGCCAGACGGGGCTGCGCGTGGCTGACCAAGACCGAAGACGTAAATTTTTTAAGGGACACCATATTCGATGTGTCATAAATGTTTGAGATTTTATTGAAATATTCTACATCTGAGCTTCACAAAGACTGATCTCCTTTTTACGTGTATGGTTTGGGATTTGAAAGGTGCAAAGTGAAAAGCATCAGCACTTCTTTTTTTCTTGTTACTTTACCGAATAACTTGCATGTTGATGCGTAAATTCGGGGACACGAAAATTTACGTCGTACGAGTAAATTTGCAGGGGTTGCCGTACAAAAACCATAGATACGATCACATTGGGGAATGTTTTATTTTGAATTTGCATTACAACTCTGTTATCTCTTGCATAAATGAGTAGAAAGAGTTACTCAGAGATCCCTTTCAGGTACTTTGAAATTGATGCGATTGTCATGTCACACAAAAACTGGGAAAAATGAGGGGACCCGACCAATAGTTTTGATGGTAACGGCAAAATCAATGTTTTTGTTTTTTTTAAATTGCAGTGCAAGTCTGAAACTCTTTTATGTTCCCTTGCATGTTATAAAAACAAAACCGACATCTGCAAATTACAGAAAAAGAGAGAGCGCTTGAAAGTCGGATACCCCTGATATAGTGCACTGGACCCCAAATAAATGGAATCACCCATAGACAATAGGACACGTCATAAGAGCACAGGATTGCCTATGATTTCCCTATGATGTCTACATTCTTCTTCTTGCCTTGAGAGAGAGCAGTCGCATTTTTCTTCCCTCCTCTCGTCTGCCTTCCTGACCTATTCCCAGCTTTGCAATGTTGCGTTTTTGTCTGTGTTTAGTCACTCTTCTCCTGCTGAATCTTAATCTAAGCGGAAATTATGGATTTGGAAGCGGCTTAAATGTGCTATTGTCACTATTTTTCAACAAAGAATCGGGCCAAGGGGGAGCCCAAGAATTGGAACCTGCGAGGAGACTCATGGACATTGGAATTCATGCGTCTGTGGAAACATTATTGGTTATGATCTCAGGACTTCTATTTTTGGCTGTGAAGTTCCCTGATGCATCAGAAATTGAAGGAAGGTGAGAGAGCTGATCAAAGCGGACCCGGCAAGCTCCTTCATCAAATTCGACCAGTTGGGGAGGGCACGAGTAGCGGCAAACGGTGAACTGAATGACAGTGATTCAGTGGAGGAATACATCTGGAGCCCTGTGCTCTCCATGGAAAAAAGCTTAAGCCTGCACGTGGAAATTATGAAAGCACAGAATTGCACGGGTGAGGAAAAATTCTATTCTCTGTGTGCACTGTGCTGATTTGATTTGACCTTGTCTTTGGTGCCCCGTGTTTACATTCCTCCTGACGAAGATAAGCGGAAGGAGCGGCTCTGCCTGCTAACCCAAACAAGACACAGTTGTTATTGTTTCAACAGATGAACGCTCAAGGACAGTGCACCATGTGACAATTTACCACCTGCAAGCAGAGCGAGAGACGCTAGACTGTTTAGATCACATGACTTTAACATCTATCCACTGCCAGGAGGCGCCCTCTGCTGTTCACTAGCAATTGACACACCTACACTTGCATTCAACATTACACTACTGACACAATTACTGATATACAGTATATTCACAATACACTGACTCTCTCAACTACTGCTTTGTCATTGTGTGATCTATTGTCTGCTAATTGTGCATTTGAGAGGTTTGTTTTTTTCTTGTAATCAAAATTTTGGTCATAAAATGAGCTGTATTTTGATCAACAATGCTTTTTTCTCTCTCCTATTGTGTTTTTCCCTATCCTCCCCCCCCATTCGACTGGCGCCTTCGGGCTGCGGGCTATGGGATGCGCTTACTGAGTGCGCCCAATGTCAAGTCAAATTTCAATTCTCCTGTATGTATTACGTATGGTAGTATTGACAATAAACCTTATTCATTCATTCATTCATGACGCCTGTATGACATCACAGTGACACCAATTTGCAGAGTCGCCTATGATGTCTCTATGAAGACACCATATAAACTGATTCCAGAAAATCTGTGTGTTGCAGTGTATATGATGTCAGATAAACACCATAGGCACATCATAGGCTCAGTGAAAAATCAAAACTTTGTTAAACAAGCAAAACAATACAACAGTGCTTTGGCAATGGCAACTATTGGCATGAGGAACCGTGTTTCCTCAGGCTTAAAGACCTTGGTACAGTGGCAACATATTTTTCCCCGGGGGGGGGGGGGCAGTAAACATACATACTGGAATCTTAATTTTAAGATAAGATGAGCCTTTATTAGTCCCACAATGGGGAAATTCCATACTATTATACTATATATTTCTTTTTAAAATTTTACACAGTAACGTTGCATATGGAACTTACCATTTGAAGTATTGTACAACCGAGGCTCGAACATTGGGCCAGTTGGGGTCCCATCCGGGCATCCTGTGTTTAGACTTTTTAGTGGTGTTATCCTGCTCTCCTTCCTCTGCCTGAACACTTTCCACTCCTTGGCTCCTCTCTTCTGTCTCATCTTGCCCTCTCTGAGCTCTGTCTAATTCAGGTTTTCTCTCTGTCTATGGTGGTATACAAACAAGTTAGAAAATATCAAGTGTCATGTTTTGTCCTGCAGGATTTTTTTTGTCATGGTTTACATAAATGACAAAAATATGTGTTTTTCATATTTTTATTCTGGTGTTTCTTTTTTCCATTGAGAGAATAGGGAAGGGAAAGAAACATTCATAATAGTAATGTGCTCATGCATACTTAAATTATATGATCAGGCAGGTATAGTAACCAGAAATTCTACTCCTGTAAAAGCAGTGCTTTGAAATTAATAATTAAAAGTAGACAACCAAAAATTTCTAGCTAAGGGTACAAAGAGCACCCACTTAAAAACTTGAGTAATGACTTCAGTCTTGAAGGTTTGAGGTTTTTCTCAAAAATTTGCATCAATTTTCTTAGTTTTCTACTTTTCTCTGTAAATCTAAAGTTGAAACCATGTTCCTCAAATTTGTAATTTCCTCTTGTAAAATTGACTTTTCTTGTACATTTGAAACTTTATTATAAATTTGTGGATTATTTTATGACTAATTTTTGTCTGTTTTTTAAAATAAAATTACTGGGTTTTTTGTTTTTTTTTTAGATAAATTTGAAACAGGCTGTGGTAATTTTTTTTTACTTTTTCCTTATAACAATTTACATTTTTGACCACAATTTTGCAGTCAGAACAGAACAATAATTTAACTCTGATTACAAAGAAAAAATATTAATAAAATTGTATTTAATGAAATAAATTAACTTAAATGACCAAGGATGCTGTTATTTCTGTTATATTTCTTTATATCTATAGTTTTTTCAGAAATCTCCTCACCACCCAGACAGCAGGAAAATCCTCCCTTATTTTGAAATCAAATGTTGGCACGTTTAGTTTGTCTGAAGGCTGCTGCCAGATTAAAGTCATTGACTTCGTGAATTTCGATTATCTTAACCTGCCAGGTACATAATAGGGAACTGTAGCGGACTCTAAAGACATAATTCACCACAATATGTGTTCAATGTACAGAATGATCTGTTGAGGCAGTTATAGTTGTGCTCTTAGGCTTTCTCATCAGGCACCTCTCTAGGAAGCCGCTGAAGGACCTCAGTTTAGAGCTAGTGTTTTTAGCTGTTGCTTTTAGTTACTGCCGCTGGAGAATAAAAACGGCACGCCTGCTCGTGCGAGAAAATTGCCAGTCTCTTCATTCCTGCAATTCCTACAGAACGTACAGTGGGGTAAAAAAGTATTTAGTCAGCCACCAATTGTGCAAGTTCTCCCACTTAAAAGATGAGAGAGGTCTCCAATTTTCATCATAGGTATACCTCAACTATGAGAGATAAAATGAGGGAAAAAAAATCCAGAAAATCACATTGTCTGATTTTTAAAGAATTTATTTGCAAATTACGGTGGAAAATAAGTATTTGGTCAATAACAAAAGTTCATCTCAGTACTTTGTTATATACCCTTTGTTGGCAATGACAGAGGTCAGACGTTTTCTGTAAGTCTTCACAAGGTTTTCACACACTGTTGCTGGTATTTTGGCCCATTCCTCCATGCAGATCTCCTCTAGAGCAGTGATGTTTTGGGGCTGTCGTTGGGCAACACGGACTTTCAACTCCCTCCAAAGATTTTCTATGGGGTTGAGATCTGGAGACTGGCTAGGCCACTCCAGGACCTTGAAATGCTTCTTACAAAGCCACTCCTTCGTTGCCCGGGCGGTGGGTTTGGGATCATTGTCATGCTGAAAGACCCAGCCACGTTTCATCTTCGATGCCCTTGCTGATGGAAGGAGGTTTTCATTCAAAATTTCACAATACATGGCCCCATTCATTCTTTCCTTTACACGGATCAGTCGTCCTGGTCCCTTTGCAGAAAAACAGCCCCAAGGCATGATGTTTCCACCCCCATGCTTCACGGTAGGTATGGTGTTCTTTGGATGCAACTCAGCATTCTTTTTCTTCCAAACACGACAAGTTGAGTTTTTACCAAAAAGTTCTATTTTGGTTTCATCTGACCATATGACATTCTCCTAATCCTCTTCTGGATCATCCAAATGCTCTCTAGCAAACTTCAGACAGGCCTGGACATGTACTGGCTTAAGCAGGGGGACACGTCTGGCACTGCAGGATTTGAGTCCCTGGCGGCTTAGTGTGTTACTGATGGTAGCCTTTGTTACTTTGGTCCCAGTTCTCTGCAGGTCATTCACTAGGTCCCCCCGTGTGGTTCTGAGATTTTTGCTGACCGTTCTCGTGATCATTTTGACCCCACGGGGTGAGCTCTTGCGTGGAACCCCAGATGGAGGGAGATTGTCAGTGGTCTTGTATGTCTTCCATTTTCTAATAATTGCTCCCACAGTTGATTTCTTCACACCAAGCTGCTTACCTATTGCAGATTCAGTCTTCCCAGCCTGGTGCAGGTCTACAATTTTGTTTCTGGTGTCCTTTGACAACTCTTTGGTCTTGGCCATAGTGGAGTTTGGAGTCTGACTGTTTGAGGTTGTGGACAGGTGTCTTTTATACTGATAACGAGTTCAAACAGGTGCCATTAATACAGGTAACGAGTGGAGGACAGAGGAGCCTCTTAAAGGTGACGGACAGAGGAAAACTCAAAATCGCTAAATCATATCTCAAATTGTTGTCTGAGACGAGCTAATTGGAACCCCACATGTTTTGGTGTCAACGTATGTCGCATAAGGTGACAATGCACTCTTGAAGTACGTTGTTGTGGAGAGCTGTCTGACCCAGCCAAGGATCAGCAGCTAAAATGACCGCTGACTGTGTGACGTCAATTCGGTGTGTCACACAGTCAGCGGACATTGCTTTTTTTTTTACTTTTTTTAAATTTTAAAATCGGCGATTACGGATATTTCTCGGAATACTTTTGGATTACAAATAGATTATTTATTAACATTAGGATTTCAGGAATCGAATTAATTATGGTTTGTCGTTGTGTTGTGTACGGGTGCGACGTTATACCAGAGGAGCATGCTGTGAGTGTTTTTGAATGTCCCGTCCCTGTGAATATCAGAACGGCCTGGGTGAAATTCGTTCAGAAAACGCAAAAAAAAAGGACTTATGTCGGTAAAACACCAAAAATGTGCAGTATAGATTTCGTTGACAGCGATTTCGAGAATAAGATGCAATTTGTGTCACAACTCGCCGCTCCTCAGCGGCGTCAGCTGGGCGCACACCTGCCCCTCGTCAGCACATCCCCATAAATCCATTCACACACACCTGCTTGTTGAATAAAGCTGTTAAATCTATCCTGAGCCTGCGTGCGTGTTTCCTGGGCCAGACATGTCAATTTGAAATGAAATTTGCCAAAAGATTGCTGATAAAGAAAACTGCTATTCCAACTATATATGCCTCGATTTCCAAGTGTGACTGAGAACGGGGTCAGTGACAGTTGCGATCAACTGTCAGAACACTTAATGGAAACAGGGTAATTTTTTTATTTTTAATATTCACTGCAAATGTTTACTAAACATCTTAAATGAATTCCAAGCCATGGTTTGCATTGCCTTACCAACTTATCAAATATTAGCATATTAGGGTGTTCATACTCATCAAATATGAAATATTCAGTGCTGTATAGGGAGGTGGTTGTGCCTGTTTGATCAATTTATATTTCTATGTATGTAATCCAATTTGAGACCTCTGGGATAAAATTATGATCTACTTTTTTTGCAGATTTTATCAACTGTCACTCAATGTTGATGTTTCTGACCAAGCAGAGGAACTTGATGAACATGACTTTTATGTAAATCCAAATTTATACCATAAAATGGTAGAAAAATTATTGAAATGTATATGACATGTGACTTTGATGAATGCTGAGCTATGAGAACTATAACATTGACATGAACATTAAGAAACTCAATATATGATTTTACAAAACTTTATTTAAATAACATTGTTCACAAATCTAATCTTGGTAGGCAAAATCCCTTGTAGTGATGAGATGGGAAGGTTTCTCTGATGAGGCTCGCCGCACAGGCAGGCAACATAGCCCTCACTTCTTCTCCAAAAAAATCCCCAACACTGAATCTGTATCGCCTGAAAAATATGGGGTTGGCATTGATTATTCCGTTTGCATTGATTATTGAATGTATTGAATGGTTTCTTCATAATTCATCTGGGAAATTAAATCAAATGAATAAACATTGTTTATAAACTCACTCGTGTGGACGATGACGGCCGCTCATCTGTCTCATCAGCTCCAGCTGCGCACAGACCAGGTGCTAATCAGCGGCTGAGAAGATGACATGTCATCAGGCAGCGAGTGACCAATGGGTAGTTTTATTTTTAAAATTAAGTGTGTGACCATGCATGTCGCCAAAGAAAAATATTTGTAAGCATCTTTTACCTAGAAATATCTTACAGCCGATCGTAAACGTGTTCTTTTCCCGTCCGTGTTGCGTCTTCCTCCTCTCCCTCTGCCTCGAACAAATAAGGCTGACAGGCCACACACCACCCAAAACGTCTTCATTGTCAATGTAATCATTTGTAATCATTTATATTGAGATTGTCAAAGTCCAGCTGCGCACAGACCAGCAGGTGCTAATCAGCGGCTGAGAAGATGCTGCGAGTGACCAATGGGTAGTTTTATTTTTAAAATTAAGTGTGTGACCATGCATGTCGCCAAAGAAAAATATTTGTAAGCATCTTTTACCTAGAAATATCTTACAGCCGATCGTAAACGTGTTCTTTTCCCGTCCGTGTTGCGTCTTTCTCCTCTCCCTCTGCCTCGAACAAATAAGGCTGAATACCCCTCTCAGCACCACCCAAAACTACTTCATCTTCAGATTCTTCGTTGTCAATGTCATCATTTATATTGTGGTCGTCAAAGTCGAGAAAGTAATCGCTGTCGGAATCACTTTGCTCTTGTTCAGCCATTTTCTCGGCCAAACCGAATTGACGTCATGACTGCCCGCACCTATCGGGAGATGGCGGTACTGCAGCATCACTGAGTGAAAAATGGGCTATGACCATTTATTGTCATTTATGGAGGATGGTGACACATATTAAATCAGGGGAATGGGCTGAATGTAATATTTTCATACAATCATTTGATTTGTTCAATAAAAAAATGTCACTGTCCGTCACCTTTAAAGAAGTTGTTACAGGTCTGTGAGAGCCAGAAATCTTGCTTGTTTGTAGGTGACCAAATACATATTTTCCACCATAATTTGCAAATAAATTCTTTAAAAATCCTTCAATGTGATTTTCTGGATTTTTTTTTTTTTTTTCTCATTTTGTCTCTCATAGTTGAGGTATACCTATGATGAAAATTGGAGACCTCTCTCATCTTTTAAGTGGGCGAACTTGCACAATTGGTGGCTGACAATACTTTTTTGCCCCACTGTAACTTAATATTGTAGTGGGTGGTGAAATATATCCTCAGCAATTCATCAGTCCCCCTTGCCTTTCCTGTCATATGAAGCTGGCTGCATATGAATTCTAACCACATCTCTTAGCTAAGCGATTCTTCCATTGTTGCTCTCGTTTCCAGCTGGTTAAAACCATGATAAACTCCTCCAGTGCTTACATACCTCTAATGATTTTTTTTCAGTGTTTAAAGTACTTTAACAAACTCATGTTTCTGTCGGACAGTCACGCTTAGCAAGACACTGTTTGCTGACTGACTGGAAAACTCGCATGGGCTGGGCGCTTCTAAACTCCGCGCAGATAACGGCCACACGCGTTGTTCGTATGCGCGCTTGCGGAAAGTCATTGCTTCATGTATTTTTCTTAATAAATTCATATCTCCTTGGCGAGGCAGTAACATTTCTGGCACGGCGGCCCACCACCGAGAAATGTTACCAGAGGAAACCCTGGCTATATTATTGACGTCTTGGTAACAATTATGCAAATTTAGCAATGTGAGGCTTTAAAAAAGGCTTTTGATATTTTTTTTTATGGTCCATATTGCTGCTATTGTCACTAATATTCTTGCACTCTTATATTTTTTTGGCTGCTCCATATTTTATAAACCATACTACATGGGTGTCCAGTCATGTGCCATGGAGGACCAAGACCCTGCAGGCTTTACCTCCACCCTTTGTCTTCAAGTGCAGATTCTACTGAATTTCTTCCCACTGATTTCTGATAAGCGAAAACACCTGCTGAAGAGACTGGGTAGAAGAGAAAACCTGCAGGGTCTTGGCCCTCCATGACACGATTGGACACCCCTGCCATAGTACTTGGGAATATTTGGGAATATAAAGTTGGGAATATTTGGCTTTCGGGTGAAATTTATGGAAAATGTAAAAAGTTCACGCTACAGTGATATTATATCATGAAAGTAGGGCATTTAAGTAGAAGCATGCAATGGTGATTTTCTCATCTCAAACAATTTATCAAAACAAAAGCAAACAACGGTGGTGGATATACCACAACAGAAAATGTCATTGTCTCAATAACTTGTCATGTGCCCTTGAGCATCAATTACAGCTTGACAATGGCATCTCATGCTGTTCGCAAGTTGACTTATTGTCTGCTGAGGCATGGCATTCCACTCTTCTTGAAGGGTGGCCCTCAGGTCATTGAAGTTGTGGGGTGCAGGGTTATGAACCTCTACACAGCGACTCAGCTGATCCCATAGGTTTTCTATGGGATTCACGTCTGGAGAAAGTTCAGGCCACTCTATTTGAGGTACACAAGCCTCCAGCAGCTGTAATGATGCAACCTCGATGAGCTGGTGCATTGTCGTCCTTGAAAGTAAAAGTAGGCCTGTGTTCATGCAGGGGCACAATGACCAGATTAATGATGTTATTCAGGTAGCATCGGTTTGTCACTGTACCATTCATAAGGTGTAGGACAGTTCTGTATGGACTAGACACACCTACCCAGACTGTAACACCAGCACCACCAAAGGCTCATCTGGCTGATGCATAGCGCTCTCCTTGACGTCTTCAACATCATTGGCGGCCATCATTTCTGCTCAGCGTGAATCGACTATTATCAGAGAACACCACTGAGGCCCACTGGTCCCTTGTCCAGCATAAGGTAAGAAGGGACAGTGCAGGCTGTTCCTACTGAGGAGACTCAGGTCTTTTGGTGTACAAGGGGCGCTGCTGAAGACATTCTATGACATGGTGGTGGCATCAGCCATCACTTTTGGAGTGGTCTGCTGGGGCAGTGGCATTACAACAGCCGATAGGAAGAGACTGAACAAACTGATCAAGAAAGCTGGCTCTGTCCTGGGGCAGCGCCTTGACCCACTGGAGGAGATGGGAAAGAGAAGGATGGTGGCTAAACTGTCATCTCTGCTGGAGTCCGAGTTCCACCCTATGCAGCACATACTGAATGCACTGAGGAGCTCATTTAGCAGCAGACTACATCATCCTAGGTGCACAATTGAGAGGTTTCGCAGGTCCTTCCTACCTACAGCTGTCAGACTGTACAACCTAAGCAGGGCTGCTCACAGAGATAGCAAAAAGACGTGACAACCTAATAGTATTGAATGCAAAAGACGCAATAGACTTACACAATGGTCCCCTCCGGTATACAACTAGGAAAATACCGGTCGCTATGGAGGGTGAGAATATGTATGGGTACATAATCATACCATGTAGGATAACTAAGTAGACGGTTGTGCTGTTTCATTCCATCTAGCTACAATGCTCCGCACTGTGTGTGTTTATATATTTATTCCATCTGGCAACAATGCTCCACGCTGTGTGTGTGTGTGTTTATATATTTACATATTTATTCCATCTAGCAACAGTGCTCCACGCTGTGTGTGTTTATATATTTACATATTTATTCCATCTAGCTACAATGCTCTGCACTGTGTGTGTTTATATATTTATTCCATCTAGCAACAATGCTCCAAGCTGTGTGTGTGTTTATATATTTACATATTTATTCCATCTAGCTACAATGCTCCGCACTGTTTATATATTTACATATTTATTCCATCTAGCTACAATGCTCCGCACTGTGTTTATATATTTACATATTTATTCCATCTAGCTACAATGCTCCGCACTGTTTATGTATCTACATATTTATTCCATCTAGCTACAATGCTCCGTACTGTGTGTTTATATATTTACATATTTATTCCATCTAGCTACAATGCTCCGCACTGTGTGTTTATATATTTACATATTTATTCCATCTAGCTACAATGCTCCGCACTGTGTGTTTATATATTTACATATTTATTCCATCTAGCTACAATGCTCCGCACTGTGTGTTTATATATTTACATATTTATTCCATCTAGCTACAATGCTCCGCACTGTGTGTGTTTATATATTTATATTTATATGTACATATGTATACTCGCTGCTCTTGTTTTTCTCTTGCCTTCTGATTGTTGCTCTGAGTGTTGCTATCCCTGTGCTGTTGCAATCCTGGAATTTCCCCATTGTGGGACTAATAAAGGCTTATCTTATCTTATCTTATAAATGCTCCCTGGCCCATGCAAGACGATGATGCCTGTGCCTAGTGGTGTGGTCAGGTCATCAAGCATGCAGACCACGCTGATGTAAACGGTTTCGAATGGTCTGCCGTGATACTTGGGTTCCTCTCACCCCCTCTTAAATGTGCCTGGAGTTGAGTGGCATTCATCATCAGGTTCTGCAGGGCACTGTTCACAATGAAGCGGTCATCAGTGTGGGATGTGGCCAAAGGACGTCCACTTCTATGCCTTTCTGTGACTCTTCAGTCTCCCTGTTGCAACCTGCTGATGATACTCTGTGACACTCTAAGCTCAGTGGCCACTTCCCTCTGAGAACATCCTGTTTGAAGCCTTGCAATGACGAGGTACTGTTGATCAATTGTTAGTTGTCGTTGTGGTCTCATGATGTCAAAATGTGAACAGCATGATGAAGACGACTGTTTAAATACCAATTGTAATTGGACCAGAAAATTTATTGGTTGATTCATGGATCAAACACCTGTTGTGGATTTTGCCATTAAGCACCTTGTTAAGAGAACGGCAAGTTATGCAACAAGAACTGAAATACTGAACAGTTGGACATGTGCATTCAAAAGGATAGAGACGGTCAAATTAAGTTCACCTGTAAATGTTCTAGTGCATTTTAGGTGCATCCTGAAATTTCACCCAAAAGCCGAATATCCCCACCTTTTTGTGAGGGGTGTGTGTGTGTGTGTGTGTGTGTGTGTGTGTGTGTGTGTGTATGTATTATAGAATGTTTGTTGTTTTAAAATATTGTCCTTTTTATAGTTTTTTCTTTTCCGAAGCTGAGAGCAGTCATACAAAATTTTTCTCCTCTACTTTCGCACATGGGACCTTAAATTGGGGAAAAAAATCTCCATTGAAATGAATGGTAAGAACGGAATAATGGTGTAGGTTGTTGTCCAACTATTAACGTATAAGGTTGTGAAAATATGTAAATTAAAAAAACTACAGTCACAGACTCATGTAAGTTACTTCACGTTTTCAAAAAACATCCAGGGGGAAGTAACTAACTATCCTCTGGATCAGCTCCAGCTCTCAAAATACAAAACATTTGTGTTGTTTTGTATTATCCCTGAAAATTGTAATCAAAAAAATGACTTTTGACCGATCGGTAAATTACAACTGCACGGCACACGCACTTCGTGCGCCGCCGATAAACGGTTCATTTGCCGTGTTCGGACCGAACACGGCAAATGCTGTGTGTTTTGTATTTGTAGGGCTGCACGGTGGCGCAGTGGTTAGCACTGCGGCAGCACAGTTTACCCTTGGCCGGGGGATTGTGGAGATCGTGGGATCGTGGGTTCGATCCCAGCCCCCGACCAACAGTGATCTGTGGGGAGTTTGCATGTTCTCCCCGTGTTGCGTGGGTTTACTCCGGGATTTCTCCGGTTTCCTCCCACATGCCAAAAACATGCATGTTAGGTTAATTGGCTGTTCTAAATTGTCCCTAGATATTTGTTTCCTATAGGCCCTTAGAATAGAGGGTTAGTATTAATGAAAGCGCTTTGAGTGGTCTTTGTGACTAGAAAAGCGCTATATAAGTGCAGGTTAGTTAGTTAGTTAGTTTTTCTCCTCTTTTGATCCTTCTTTCATCAGCCAGGAAACAGAAGGTGAGCTTTGAGATGGGAACTGCTGTAATCATGTTTGGTGACGTGTATCGTCCAAAACAAGGAATTGTAGTCCATTGAGGCATTTCACAAAACGAAATATTACTTTTGTTATATGACAGCCTACAACTTTAATTACTGGGAAAATTATCTTTTAAACTAACAAACATCATATGTGCAACTCCTGGCAAAATTCGACCGGGATCAAGAGATAATTTCGCTCTTGCCATTCATTTTAATGGAGATTTTTTTTCTGATTTAAGGTACCATATGCGGAAGTAGTGGGAGCACGACTTTGGCTCTCTATATGCATGCTGCAGAAATATTCAGTCAGTTGTAACTGTTCCAGCGAAGAAGGATAGGGGCCAAAACTTTCCAATGTGTGGGGGCATTTTACTGAAAATAAACAAATGAAACAAGTTCAATGTGGACTCTATAAAGCAGAATTGTCATCTCACAGCAGCACTACAGCAATGCATCCATCCACCTCTGCTCTATTCCCTGGCTTGGCCATCTGTCAGCAGGCCTCTGCTGTCCTTCGTCCTGGTGATGAATGATTGAAGTGGAGCCCCTTGCAAACACCACACCGGGTTTAGCGAGTAAAGTTAGCTCTTCCTGTTTTCAATGAGTGACTGTCTCAGCTTTAGGAAACTGATTAAACTGTTGCATGTGCTGTTTATATTATTTTACCTGTCCAACAATAAGCTCTCTTGGATGATGGTTGCTGATATCTGAGCTAGTTCAGTAATGCTAATGTGTTTAGTGCAGTAAAATAAGAGAATTACAGGAGTGGCTTACTCTCATTTGTCTTCGCTCTTGTTGTTGCAGTAATATCAACCCTCATTCTGAATATTAGTGCATCTCAGTAAATTACAATTCCGTGATTGGTAATTTAGTTTATAAAAACTACAACCATAATCAACAAGAATAAATTAACCCCTTGCACTCCGGGCAATTTTCCTAAAAATGCCAAAAAATAACGTGCCCAAAGTAAATCGAAAGCTGTTATTCAACCCTTTGCAGCATCTTCATGGGGTTGGTCTCATTTAAAAGAAAACACTTTGAATTTTTTGGCAAAAAAAACATAATCTCTCTATGTGCTCCGGCCACTGAGTTACAGTCATCTAAACATACTGAACTTGAAGAAAATAAATTTGGACACTGTGTTTTTTTGGATACAAATGCTTGCAAATAACACACAGCTGTCCGATCCGGCTGGAAAATGCAACAGAAATGTAGAACCAAGTGTTATCAAGCTGAGATCCAAATTTGGTAACAATACCACAAAAAATGAATATTTTACACAGCTTTGTTCTCAGGCTGTTCCCAGGTGTTTTGGAACTGTGCCAAATTGTGCCAAATGGCACAGTTTGGAAAAAACGTCTGTAACTTTTGTATAATTCAATGTAGAATCTTCATTTTAGGCTCTAATGAAAGGTCACACTCAGGGCTGTGTCTGTGTGTGTGTGTGGGGGGAGCGTCCCCCCCGCTACCAAGGACGGAGTTCGGCCCTCGCTACATGACGGATTACACTCGTTGCATGTTTCCACAGCAACGCTGTCACAGCGGCTCCCCCCCCCCCCCCGCTACAGAGGACGGCCATCGCTACATGAAGGAATAGACTCGTATGTCTATGTGAGGACCGCTGCACAGTCAGAGCGGCTTCCCCCCACGGACCGGGGGCGTTCGGACCGTGAACGCCCCCCCCGACGCTGCAGAAGAGGAGCGGGGGGGGGGGGCGTTCACGGTCCGAGCACGGCAAATGAACCGTTTATCGGCGGCACACGAAGTGCGTGTGCCGTGCAGTTGTAATTTACCGATCGGTCAAAAGTCATTTTTTTGATTACAATTTTCAGGGATAAATAATAATTTAGCTTATAACACCTTACTTCTTCACAGCAGCAGAGTCCTGGCGAACTTCTCTTCCCCATTGTCAGACGAACGCGACGCTGGTCCGCTCGTGGATCCCGATCAAAACATAGTTCCAATATTGTGGTTTTGGTGAATGATTTACGACCTTTGTCGTCGGCCTCCGTCGGTCTATGATGACGGAAGAGAATCCTCAACGTCTATTCTGCTGGAATGAGTGCAGGTCCCACTTGTGGGTGTTCTCCATGCTGCGGGGTCTGTAGCAGATTCGTCCAGCGTCCTTTGTTTTCATCTGCTGCAGCAGTAAGTCTCTCTTCACCCAGCCTGAACTTCTGTGCTTCAATTGGCTCCTGCATTCACAGTAGGCGGGTCCTCCTTCCTAGGTTTTCATTCATTGGCTCTTCAAGGTTTCAGAAACCCAATTCAAGGCTCTTGTTAGTCGAATGAGAGGTCAATCAGATGAACTAATCTGTTCGCGGCTGTGTCTGCAGCTTTTTTTTTTTCAGTGGCGCTTGGACGCCAACACCACCTACATCACCACAATCTGGACTATGCGTCCGAGTGCGCACGAGGGCGCAGGAGTGCGCTCTCGTGCATCCTAGGATGCAGAGACTTGCCCACCCGCGGAACAACGGAGCGCAAGTGGTTAAAACTGCTTGAAATATTTCACTGTGTAGTGAAGGCTCACATTCCCGCACTGTAATTTAAAGCATTTGTAAACTGTTATTTTGGATTGGAAGTTTTTCATTTTCGTCTAAAACCTAACTGAACTTTTAAACTAATAAATAACAGACATTTTCATGAATTAACATAATGCACAAAATTGAGCTGAGGTGCATCCTGTTTCCACTGATGATCCTTGAGATGTTTCTGTGGCTTAATTGGAGTCCACCTGTGGTAAATTCAGCTGATTGGACATGATTTGGAATGGCACACACCTGTCTATATCAGGTCCCACAGTTGACGGTGCATGTCAGAGCACAAACCAAGCATAAAGTCAAAGGAATTGTCCGTTGACCTCCAAGACAGGATTGTCTTGAGGCACAAATCTGGGGAAGGGTACAGAAAAATTTCTGCTGCTTTGAAGGTTCCAATGAGCACAGTCCTAGAGCTGGCCAGCTGTCTACTGAGCGATCAGGGGAGAAGGGCCTTAGTCAGGGAGGTGACCAAGAACCCGATGGTTACTCTGTCAGAGCTCCAGCATTCCTCTGTGGGGAGAGGAGAACCGTCCAGAAGGACAGCCATCTCTGCAGCAATCCACCAATAAGGCCTGTATGGTAGAGTGGCCTGACGGAAGCCACTCCTTAGTAACAGGCACATGGCAGCCCACCTGGAGTTTGCCAAAAGGCACCTGAAGGACTCTGAGACCATGAGAAACAAAATTCTCTGGTCTGATGAGACGAAGATTGAACTCTTTGGCGTGAATGCCAGATGCCATGTTTGGAGGAAACCAGGCACCGCTTATCACCAGGCTAATACCATCCATACAGTGAAGCATCGTGGTGGCAGCATCATGCTGTGGGGAATGCAGCAATGTACAGAGACATCCTGGAGGAAAACCTGCTCCAGAGCGCTCTTGACCTCAGACTGGGGTGACTGTTCATCTTTCACCAGGACAACGACCCAAAGCACACAGCCAAGATATCAAAGGAGTGGCTTCAGAACAACTCTGAATGTCCTTGAGTGGCCCAGTCAGAGCCCAGATTTGAATCCAGTTGAACATCTCTGGAGAGATCTGAAAATGGCTGTGCACCAACGCTTTCCATCCAACCTGATGGAGCTTGAGAGGTGCTGCAAAGAGGAATGGGCGAAACTGCCCAAAGATAGGTATGCCAAGCTTGTGGCATCATATTGAAAAAGACTTGAGGCTGTAATTGCTGCCAAAGGTGCATCAACAAAGTATTGAGCAAAGGCTGTGAATACTTATGTACATGTGATTTCTTAGTTTTTTTTATCCATCCATCTTCTACTGCTTTTCCGGAGGTCCAGGTCACAGAGGCAGCAGTTCAAGCAGAGAAGCCCAGACTTCCCTCTCCCCAGCCACCTGCTCCAGCTCTTCAGAGAGGATACCAAGGTGTTCCCAGACCAGCTGGGAGACGTAGTCTCTACAGCGAGTCCTGGGTCTGCCCCTGGGTCTCCTCCTAGAGGGACGTGCCCGAAACACCTCAAGAGGGAGGCGTCCAGGAGGCATCCTGATCAGATGCCCATACCACCTCAACTGTCTCCTTTCAACGTGGAGGAGCAGTGGTTCTACTCTGAGCCTCTCCTGGATGACTGAGCTCCTCACCCTATCTCTGAGGGTGAGTCCAGCGATCCTATGAAGAAAGCTCATTCCAGCCGCTTGTATCTGCCATCTCGTTCTTTCGGTCATTACCCAAAGCTCATGACCATAGGTGAGGCTTGGAACGTAGATTCCAAGATGGCTGTACGGTGGCGCAGTGGTTAGCACTGTGGCAGCACAGTTTACCCTCGGCGGGGGGATCGTGAGATTGTGGGTTTGATCCCTGCCCCCGACCAACAGTGATCTGTGTGGAGTTTGCATGTTCTCCCCGTGTTGCGTGGGTTTACTCCGGGATTTCTCCGGTTTCCTCCCACATGCCAAAAACATGCAGGTTAAGGATACAGGGCGCTTGCGCACGCAGCGACCGGCAGCTGGTGGCTTGTCACCAGACTGCAAAACAAATCTACCTACGGGTACAAAATAAGTAATAAAAAAAAAAAAAAAATTTTAAAAATAGATTGACTGGTAAATCAACAGCTTTGCCTTAGAGCTCAGCTCCCTCTTCACCACAACAAACCTGTACAACGTCCGCATCACCGCAGATGCTGCGCCGATCCGTCTGTCAATCTCACTCCATTCTCCCCTCACTCGTGAATAAGACCCCAAAATACTTAAACTCCTCCACTTGGGGCAGGAGCCTGTCCCCAACCCGGAGAGGGCAATCCACCTTTTTCTGGCTGAGGACCATGGACTCGGACTTGGAGGTGCTGATTCTCATCCCAGCTGCTTCACACTCAGCGGCAAACCGTCCCAGTAAGACCTGTAGGTCATTGCTGGATGAAGCCAACAGGACAACATCATCTGCAAACAACAGAGATGAGATCCTGTGGTCACCAAGCATGACACCCTCCGTTCCCTGGCTGCGCTTAGAAATCCTGTCCATAAAAATTATGAACAGGATCGGTGACAAAGGGCAGCCCTGACAGCTAGCCTGACTAGCTCGTAACAACAAGCCCGATACCCCATACTCCCAAAGCACTCCCCACAAAAAATCATGAGGGACGCAGACGGATGCCTTCTCCAAGTCCACAAAACACATGTAAACTGATTGGGCAAACTCCCATAAACCCTCGAGGATTCTTGGGAGGGTAAAGAGCTGGTCTGATGTGCCACGGCCAGGACGAAAACCACATTGCTCCTCCTGAATTCGAGGTTCGACCAATGGCTAGATTGTCCTCTCCAGTACCTTGGCATAGACCTTCCCAGGGAGGCTGAGGAGTGTGATCCCTCTAAAGTTGGAGCACACCCTCCGGTCCCCTTTTTTAAAGAGAGGAATCACCACCCCAGTTTGCCATGCCAAGGGCACTGCCCCCAACCTCCACACAGTGTTGCAGAGGTGTGTCGACCATGACAGCCCTACAACATCCAGGGCCTTGGGGTACTCGGAGGGAATCTCGTCCAGCCCCGGGGCCCGCCCACCAAGGAGATTTTTAACCACCTTGGCGACCTCAGCCCCTGTGATAGGCGAATCGTCCCCCTCATCCACAAGCTCCGCTTCCTCTGTGTAAGGCGTATCGGTGGGATTGAGGAGGTCCTCAAAGTATTCCTTCCACCGCCCGACGATATCCCCAGTCGAAGTCATCAGTGCCCCTTCCGCACCATACACAGTGTGGACAGGGAGGTGCTTCCCCCTCCTGAGCCGCCAGACAGTTTGCCAGAATCTCTTGGAGGCCGACCGAAAGCCTTGTTCCATGGCCTCACCAAACTCCTCCCATACTGAGTTTTTGCTTCAGCAACCACCCGAGCTGCACTCCGCTTGGCCTGCCGGTACACCTCAGCTGCTTCGGGAGTCCCACAAGCCAACCAAGCTTGATAGGACTCCTTCTTCAGCTTAATGCCCCCCACCACCACCACCAGTGTCCACCACTTGGGTTTGGGCGTTGCCACCACGGGATGCCCCGGTGACCTTGCGGCCGCAGCTCTGGGCTGCTGCTTCAATAATGGAGGTGGAGAACATGGCCCATTTAGACTCCCATGTCTCCAGACTCCCTCGGAATGGGATCAGTGTTCTTCCGGAGATGGGAGTTGAAGACCTCCCGGACTGGGGCTTCAGCCAAACGTTCCCAGCATACCCTCACTATACGTTTGGGTCTGCCAGGTCTGAATGGCATCCTCCCCTGCCATCGGATCCAACTCACCAGCAGATGGTGGTCAGTTGACAGCTCTGCACCTCTCTTTACCCGAGTGTCCAAGACATAGGGTGTCCTGGTGCCAGGTGCACATATGGACACCCTTATGCTTGAACATGGTGTTCGTTATGGACAAACGGTGGTTAGCACAGAAGTCCAATAACTGAGCACCACTCGGGTTCAGATCGGGCAGGCTGTTCCTCCCAGTCACCCCCTTCCAGGTTTTTACTGTCGTTGCCCACGTGTGCGTTGGAAGTCCCCCAGTAGGACAATGGAGTCTCCAAGAGGAGCACTCTCCAGCACCCCAGTCAGAGACTCCAAAAAGGGTGGGTACTCTGAACCATCATTTGGTGTATACGCACAAATGATGGTCAGGACCCGTTTCCCAACCCGAAGGCACAGGGAAACAGCCCTTTCGTCCACGGGGAAAAACTCCAACATAGAAGCAGCAGGGGAGGAGGGATGCAAGAATCCCCACCCCTGCTCATTGCCCCTCGCCCCGGGGCAACTCCAGAGAAGGCCAAGCCCCAGCCCCTCTCCAGGAGACTGGTTCTGGAACTGGAGCTGTGTGTTGAGGCGAGGCCGACTATATCTAGCTGGTGTCTCTCAACCTCCTACACAAGCTCGGGCTCCTTCCCCACCAGAGAGGTGATATTCCACGTCCCAAAAGCCAGTTTAGGAAGCTTGGGATCAAACCACCAAGGTCTCCGCCTTTGACTGCCACCTGATCCACATAGCACTGAACCCCCATGATCCCTCCTGCAGGTGGTGAGCCCACTGGTTAGTTTTTTTATTTTTAATAAATTTGCAAAAATGTTAAATGTAGAAGAGCTTGGAAATGAAGAGGCGATTTGATTTATAAACCAAGTTTAATAATCAGCATAATCAGCTCTTCTAACAAGTCTCATCTGGTGCAGAGAGTGGCAGAAGGGAAAAAAAGAGAGAGAATGTCTCCAGCTCACTGACTTTATACTGGCACACAATAAAAGACATGCATAACAAAGGCTGACATCCCTCATTATCTTAATCCCCCCATTGTCTTGGTATTTCCTCTCCTCGCCTTGGGGGGTGAGGGTGGCTCCTCCGCCGCGTCCGGGAACGTCTTTGTTCTTCACTCGGCGGGTGAGAGCCCTTTGTCCTTTCAGAGGTGTGAAGTCCTTTACATATGTAATTACCAAACATTTCCACATGCTTCAACATTGTTGTTATTGACCAAATACTTATTTTACCGAGGAATTTACCAATTAATTCATTAAAAATCCTTCAGTGTGATTTTCTGGATTTTTTTTTTTTCTCATTTTGTCTCGCATATTTGAGGTATACCTATGATGAAAATTGGAGACCTCTCTCATCTTTTAAGTGGGAGAACTTGCACAATTGGTGGCTGACTAAATACTTTTTTTCCCCACTGTATAAGCATAATTAGCGTAGCTGACTACATTCTTTTCATCTTAATTTAAAATCTCAATCACTTTACCTTGTCTCGGGTGTGCTGGCTGTGCATGATTTGGGATGTTTTCTGCCGAGACACTGTGACATCCAACGTTGTAGGGTGCTAGCTCGGCTTTACCTTGTACACACTGCACAATGTTTTTCTTCAATTTGAGCTTGAAATAATCCCAGACTTGACATACTTTTTTTTTTTTCTTTTTCTTTTTTTTTTTTTTTATTTTCTTCCTCTTTGCCAGCCCGTCACTATGCTGCTCTGACAAGGCGCCGTTAAACAAATCTGCGTTTTGTTCAGGTAGCGTGACCGTAAGAAGGTCGCAACCGAAGAAGATCATGTAGACCAGAAGTGCTGCATTAAATGACATGTCGAAGCATAAATTTTAAATTGAGAAATTTTTGTAATCGAATTATTTGAATTATCCGCATAATTGTCGCAGCCCTCGATCTAATTATTCAGAGGTGTGCTTTGGATAATCCAATTCAAAGCACTCCTGCTCATCCCTGTGCACAGAGGCACATTATCTAAAGTGAACTCTGGCCCCCCCAAAAGGATTTTTGGGTTACAAAGGCGCTGATCTTACTGAACTATTAGCCTTTCAGCTACAGCTAGTGTTATTGCATTTTAGTGGTTGTAATTGAAAAAAGTTAGATTAAAAAGTCTCAACATAATGCTAGAATTGCCCACACACGATGATCTTCAAGTAGGTCCATATCCAGGTTGTGGTCCAGGTCAGGGTCAAAAGTCACAAGATCTGGGCACTTTCAAAGATTTTTATTTGTCAATACTTCTATATGTACAGGACATACAGGAGAATTGAAATGTCGTTTCTCTGTCGCTTAGTGGTGGTGTGTGTGCAATATATATCAGAAAAGGAGTAGGGATGAAAAACAACTTTAGTCTTAAGTGGAGCTGTAATACCCATAATTGCAAGTTCATTGTGATAGTATAGGTGCAGACAGTGACAGATTGGACTGCACATGATCAATATTTTAATAACAGACAGACAGCAGGTATGATATTTGTGCAAATGGTTGCAGTAAGGTGCAGAGACATACAGCAGCAGATGTATTACTGTCGGTGCTGTTGGATGGCGTCATCACGCCATGCCTATATTAGCAGACTGACGGTGGGAGAATGCCTCTTTGGCGTGCCGCCTCGATGACAACACCAGCCTGTACTCATTCCTGGTTAGCATAGCTACTATTCTACTGTAACACATGCTGTTAGCAGTGTCCTTTAAAGAGTACCTGTAGTGAATTTTAATCAATAGCTATTTTAAAGGATCAAATATGATACTAGTGGTTCCGTCCTGTAATTTTGGTCACGATTCCTTCTCAAATACACGCGAGTTTCAAGTCACTGCTCTGTTAAGTCAGTCATGGTAAGGGACTTCTTGTCTCCTCCATGGGCTATTTCAGTACTGGTTGTGACCCACATCTAATTATCTCCGCCAGGAGGTTATGTTTTTGCCGGGGTTTGTCTGTCTGTCTGTTGTTTAGCAAGATAACTCAAAAAGTTTTGGACGGATTTCGATGAAACTTTCAGGCGTTGTTGGAAATGGTACAAGGAAGAACTGATTAAATTTTGGGGATGATCCGGATCACCGTCCAGAAGAAAACCGCCATTACGGAAAATGCCATTTTCGTGAATAACTACTGAACCACTAATCCTATCATTGTCAATCCAATGGGGGGAACTGTGGCCGCCATTACAGAAAATGCCATTTTCGTGAATAACCACTGAACCACTAATCCTATCATTGTCAATCCAATTGCTAGTCATATGTTTTCATGGTCAAGGAATCTCAAAACGTACACACAAACACTGTATGGGGGGAACTGTGGCCGCCATTATGGAAAATGCCATTTTCGTGAATAACTACTGAACCACTAATCCTATCATTGTCAATCCAATTGTTAGTCATATGTTTTCATGGTCAAGGAATCTGAAAACGTACACACAAACACTGTATGGGGGGAACTGTAGCGCTTGGCGGAGGTCTGCGCTCTCCGAGTGCTTTTCTAGTTTAATGAAATAAAATTCTAGTATATCAAGATTTATTCAATGTGTTCTGAAGTTATTTGACTGAGAACTTGCCTGTTTGTCAGGTCCCCTTTAGCTGCTTGTCCCCGGAGGTACTTGTGGATCATGCCATCAATGAAGGCCATTTCCAAGGACGGTTTGTGCATTATATATCGGTGCAGATTTTGTGCTCTTTTAAACTCGGATCTCGACCCACTGAGCATCTGCTGAATACGTTTACTCGTGTGTAGTAAAGCCGGAATCAACGCGTGTACGTCACTTTTGGCTGGCAGTGGCTGCTCTCCATTGGTTCTGACCGAGCAGTTTTCATGGGATAAAATTTTTCAGTATTCTGACTCTAGGGGGTTATTTTTACTGAATAAACACATTTTTGGTTTATAAGTAATACCTAAAGCACGATTAATGTTGTTATAATGACCAGTACTGGTTTCCTTTAAGATGGGTTTTGCACTGGCCAAAGAGCGTGCACATGAACTAAAATGCACGCAATAGTAACACAGCTTTGTAATAAGGAAGACATCAGTTATAGTTAATGCCCAGTTAGTTATTTTAGAGAGTGCAAACAGATAAGAGATATTGCTGGGGTGAAAAATTGAGCTGAATACTTTAAAGTAGTGCACTCGGATGCAACACACAGACATGAATGGAAATGGAAGGATCAACTTCTGGTGGGGCGGAAGTTGCTCCCGGCCTGTGGGGAGAAAAAGGGCTCCCTCTCCCATTGCTTTTGCTAACTAATGGTCTTATCTGCCTCATGCGGGGGTCTGCTGAGTTTTGTGGCTCTCTGTCCCGATCCCTCCCATGTGAGAGGGAAAGAGATCATCTGTCATGGCATCCCATCTGCCGCTGACCCCAGCCACAACGCGAACCCACTCTCGGTGGCCCCTCCTGGGGGCTGATGGGTGGCAGTCAGGGTGCCCGCAGCTCGAGAACCCCGACCATAGGAGTGCGGTGCAGGCCGCCTCGGCCTGGCTTGAAACCCAGAGGCGCATGGCTGCAGGCAGATGTAGGTACATGCCTTGTCTCTTTGGGGAATTAAAGGGAAAAGTAAAACCCTGTTCATTCATTCTTTCATTCCCCTAAAAATAGACACTTTAATGCATAATGAATAATAAATCCGTGATGAAAATGAAAATTTTAGATTAGATTCAACTTTGTCATTACACATGTATGAATACAAGGTAACGAAACACAGTTTAGCATCCAATCAGAAGTGCAAAGGACAGCAGTGCAGTATATACAGTAATTAACAGTATGTGCAATTTAAGCAAATATATGCAGCAGTGCAGAAAGTTAAGAGTACTGTTATGTGCAGATAATGTACAATAAGTTAGATGGGCAGTTATGGACAGGTGAGGATGGTAAGAGATGATGGTAAGAGAGTCAGCGGGGAACTAAGTTCAATAACGTGACAGCTGTTGGAAAGAAACTGTTCCTAAACCTGCTGGTTCTAGTCCGAAGGCTTCTGAAACACCTTCTGGAGGGGAGAAGCTGGAACAGTCCATGAGCAGAATGGTTGGAGTCCCTAAGAATGCTGCGTGCCCGGCGCAGACATCTTTTCCTGTAGACGTCCTCTATAACTGGAAGTGGAGTCCCTGTGATGCGTTGGGCGGTTTTCACCACCCGCTGCAGCGCCTTACGGTCAGCGACAGAGCAGCTCCTATACCAGACTGTGACACAGTTGGTCAGGGTACTCTCTATCACGCAGCGGTAGAAGTTGCCCAGGATGTCAGTTGACAGATGGTTCTTCTTCAGTGTCCTCAAGAAGAAGAGGCGCTGATGGGCCTTCTTGATCAGGCTGGTGGTGTTAACTGACCAGGACAGGTCCTCCGAGATGTGGGTCCCCAGGAATTTGAAGCTGGGGACACGTTCAACAGCTATGCCATTGATATGGATGGGGTCATGTGTCTGTCCCCTCTCCTTCCTGTAGTCCACTATGAGTTCCTTGGTTTTGCTGGTGTTAAGGAGCAGGTTATTGTCAGCACACCAAGTAGCCAAGTGCTCAACCTCTGCCCTGTAATCTGACTCATCGTTGTCCCTGATGAGTCAAATCACCGTGGTGTCATCTGCGAACTTTGATGGAATTGGATCCATACATAGGCCTGCAGTCATGGGTGAAGAGGGAGTAGAGGAATGGGCTGAGCACACAGCCCTGTGGTACACCAGTGTTGAGTGTGATGACGGAAGAACGGTTGGGGCCTGACCTAACATGCTGGGGTCTGTTGGTCAGAAAATCCATGATCCAGTTGCAGGTGGAGGTACTGATTCCCAGGTCCCCCAGTTTAGTGATCAACTTGGAGGGGATAACTGTGTTGAATGCTGAGCTGAAGTCAACAAACAGCATTCTTTCGTAGGTGTTCTTGTCATCCAGGTGTGAGAGTACATAGTGCAGCGCTGTAGAAACCGCATCCTCTGTACTCCTGTTGCTCCGGTAGGCAAACTGGTGAGGGTCCAGTGTAGGGGGCAGGCATTTTTTGAGCTGTGCCAAGACCAGTCGCTCAAAGCACTTCATGACTATGGGCGTCAGTGCCACAGGGCGATAGTCATTTAGGCACAATGGTGTTGAATGTTTCGGCACTGGTACTATTGAAGTGGTCTTGAAGCACGCTGGTACCACGGCCTGGGCCAGGGACAGGTTGAAGATGTCTGTGAAGACCCCTGCCAGCTGCTCAGCGCATGCCCTCAGCACACGCCCAGGAATGCCGTCAGGGCCAGCAGCCTTACGTACGTTGACATGACTCAGTGCGTTACGGACGTCGGTGTGGGTGAGTGTGAGGTGGTGGAGGTCGTCAGAGGGTGGGACATTGATGTTCTTTTTGTTATTGTCCTTGTCAAAACGAGCATAGAAGTCATTTAGCTCATTGAGAAAGGGCACAGTCATGGCTATAGGTATGGAGTTGCTGGGCTTATAATCAGAGATAGCTTGAATGCCCTGCCACATGCGTCGGGGGTCAGAGTCCCCAAAATGTTCCTCCACCTTCAGCTTGTAGCTGTGCTTGGCCTTCTTGATGCCCCTCTTCAGATCTGCCCTGGATGAACTGTAGGCCTGTGCATCACCAGATCTAAAGGTATTGTTACGTGCCTTTAGCAGAAGCCGCACTTCTCTGTTCATCCACGGCTTTTGATTTGGGTACGTGGTGATCTGTCTTTCCGTGGTGACACTGTCAGTAGTGGTGTTGATATGGTCCAGGACTGAGTGGGTGTAAGAGTCGATGTTTATGTGGGAGCCACAGGTAGCCTGAGAGGTGAACATACTCCAGTCTGTGTTCCTAAATTTCTCCTGGAGTACAGAGTCAACCCCCTCTGGCCACACTTTGATGGTCCTCACTGATGGCTTCACCCGGTTGATGAGCGGTACATACTTGGGGGTAAGGAACAAGGATAAGTGATCAGACTGACCTAGGTGGGGGAGGGGAGTTGCTGTGTAGGCTCCCACAATATTGGTGTAAACATGGTCCAATGTTTTGTCCCCTCTTGTGTGACAGGAGACATGCTGGTAGAATTTAGGAAGCACTGTCTTGAGGTTAGAGTGGTTAAAATCACCCGCCACAATAAATGCTGCCTCTGGGTGTGCAGTTTGTTGTTTGCTAATAGCTGCATGCAGTTCTTTCATAGCAAGCTTAGCATTAGCATCCGGAGAAATGTAAGCGGCTGTTATGATGGTACAAGTGAACTCGCGTGGCAGATAGAAGGGTCTACATTTAACCATGAGAAACTCCAGATTAGCTGAGCAGTGTCTCAACAGTGACAGAGTTCGTGCACCAAGCCTTGTTAATATAAATGCACACACCCCCACCTCTGGTCTTACCGGAGTCATCTGCTGCTCTGTCTGCCCGGAGCGTGTGTAGGCCGGCTAGCTCAATAGCATTGTAGGGTATTCCACTGTGTAGCCATGTTTCCGTGAAAATCATGATATTGCAGTTCATAAGTCTCTTATTGTTGGTGATCCGAAGCCGTAGTTTATTCATTTTGTTCGCCAGTGACCGTACATTAGCGAGGAAAATACTGGGTAGAGAAAGCCAATACGGTGTTAGCTTTAGCTTAGCTCTTAGCCCACCGCGCTTCCCCCGCCTTTGTTTACGGTCTCTACGCTGCCTGCGAGCACTTCCGGTCGGCCGGGAAACCTGCCGAGCGTCGGGTGTTCTCCGGAGCTCAGGGATGAGACGTAGGTTGCTGATAAAAAGATCGTTATCGTTATTTTGTAATCCAATGTCCAAAAGCTCATTTCGGGTGTAAGATGTGAAAGCGAAGCTGTTCTGAACGAACATACCCGAAATGAGCAGAAATAACACTGCTAATCCACAAAATCTGAGAAGACGCTGAGCCTCGCGTTGTGCACGCGCCGCCATCTTGGTCTAAATGTGGATGGAATAAAAAATTTCAGGCTGACATGCCTCCGCCTGTGTGCCGCATCCACACCAGAACGCACACATGCTTCCTGTTCATTGATTCCCCTAAAAAAAACTCTTATATTGATGCCTAATCTATAGACTCCAACGGTAAGTCCACAATTAGAATGAGGTTATCATAAGGTCACCAAACTTATCTGTGTAACAAGTTTGGTGACCTTAGCTTTCTTTTTAGTTTATGTGGCATTTTGACCTTTGACCTCGTTGTTAGCCTCCAATTGAAGCCACTTTTCTAACAGTGCAGTAACTTTCATTTTGTGCCATGAGATGACAGTTGTTGTGATATGGCACTATATAAAGTTGAATTGAATTTTTGCAACTGGATAATTTTTGCATTTTCTATTTCTGGATGGAACAAAAAAATAGTGTATCATCATGTAAATAAAATGACGGGTGATTATATTATGACTGTTGCAACTCTCTCCATTAAAGTAACAAAAAATCCCAGTGCATGCTGTTTCCTCATGAGCTCCGAGCTGCACAATTTCAAAACATGCCACTGAAATGGCATTAAACAATGCACTTCTGTTGACAGACCTCTTTTATCCTGATCAAAAGTGCATTGTCATAACATGCACCATAATACCAGTGCGCAGGAGATTGCACACCGCCATACCTCGTTGAAATGACTCCACCTCCAAGCGCAAAGCGGGTGCACTGTCGACTGGTAATTACAGGGCTTAAAGTTTTCAGGCACTGTACCGGATTTCCAGCGTGTGCTGTTTTTTGTTTGTTTGTTTTTTTTGTTTTTTTTGTTTTGTTTTTCTGGGTGTGGGGAAATTTACTTCCTATTTCTGTACGCAGAAACACTTTGTCCAACCTATCTGCAATGGTGGATGAATAATGCTCAAAATAAATGGTCAGATCTGCATAGTTTGGAGTTTTTTAAGATATTTAGAGCAGTGAATATAGTATTTGGGATGACAGAACGTATTAAGCTTCCACACTCCACTGATCTTTCAACCATACACACGTGGACAGAATTGTTGGTACCCCTCTGTTAATGAAAGAAAAACCCACAATGGTCACAGAAATAACTTGAATCTGACAAAAGTGGTAATAAAATAAAAATTCTATGAAAATTAACCGATGAAAATCAGACAATGCTTTTGAATTGTGGTTCAACAGAATTATTTTAAAAAACAAACTTATGAAACAGGCCTGGACAAAAATGATGGTACCTGTAGAAGAGCTTGGAAGAACGAGGCGATGTGATATATAAACCAAAGTTTATTATCAGCTCCTCTAACAAGTCTCATCCTAGTGCAGCAGCAGAAGAAGGAAAAAGAGACCGAACACCTCCGGCTCTCAGAACTTATACTTGCACATAACAAAAGACATGCATATCCAAAACTGCCATCCCTCATTATCTTAATCCCCCCCATTGTCTTTGTACTCCTCCTCATGGCCCTGGGGGGTCAGGGCAGCTCCTCCTGTCTCCACCGCAGTGCCTGGGAAACTCTTTGATCCTCACTGGCGGTTGAGATCTCTTTGTCCTGTTCTGAGGTGTGAAGTCGCCTTACATATGTAATCACCAAACATTCTCACATGCTTCAACATATGTAGGTTATGGAATATATGATAAATATAGACCACAGCCCCCCCAAACGACTAAGAAAAGGACAATAGAATAATTCACAGTTTAAAGATAATTATTATGACATACTAACTGCTACCTCTTGCCACAGAAGAAACTTTCCAGCAGCCATGCTCCTAAGAGAGTTCAGTGGCAATCATAACAGCATAGTAAAATCACAAGTCAGTCCTAAACTGTTACAGCACAATTAGTGAACAACTGTTGAGTAGTTTGTATCAGTCTCTGTGCCGTCTGGGTTTTAATCTTCTCCCGAAACTGCTGTGGGTCCGCTTGGGCGTCCTGCTGGGACCTTCCTGTAAGGAATCTGCAGCTTGGGGAGGAGAGTGATTATTTGTTCCCTGCAGGGGGGCTGAGTCTTTTCTCTTGGGGGGGTCTACCCCTCCGAGGTGCTCTCGCCAACCGTGCAGGCTCGTCTTTCAACAAGAAGGCAGGTTTAAGTCTGTCAATGCTGACTGTTTCTTTTCTATCCCCAAAATCAAGCACAAAGTGTTTATCACCAGGTTCCAGCACTCTGAATGGCCCATCGTATGGTGGGCGGAAAGTTGGTTTTAAAGCTTCATGCCTAACAAAAACGAATTCAGCGTTCTTTAAAGCTTGTGGGACAAAAACCCGTGGAAAAGAGTGATGAGCCGGACCGGGGAGAGAGTCCGGTCCGTTGCTGCCTAAAAACCTCGGGGCTGGAAGATGCCCTGGCTCTGGGTTCTCTGGTAAAAATTCACCTGGGAGCCTGAGAGGTTGTGCAAAAACTAATTCTGCTGGAGAGGCGTCTAGATCCTCTTTGGGCGCAGCATGCAACCCCAATAAAACCCAGGGGAGTTTATTTACCCAATTTGTATCCGTTAGTGAGGCTCTGAGGGCGGCCTTTAAAGATCTGTGAAAACGCTTGCATAACCCATTAGCCTGAGGGTGATAAGCGGTGGTGCGGTGAATTGTTGCCCCTAAGCTGCTGGCCATGGCTGACCAAAGCTCCGAGACAAATTGAGGCCCCCTATCGGACGTGATGTCCGATGGGACGCCGAAACGTGCCACCCAGTTTGTCAAAAAAACGCGAGCGACTTCCTCCGCTGTAGTTGACGCCAGAGGGACTGCCTCTGGCCAGCGCGTGGTGCGGTCTATCATTGTTAACAGGTGTGTGAAACCTTGGGAGGAAGGTAGTGGTCCCACGAGGTCGACATGAACGTGGTCGAACCTTCTAGCAGGGATGGGAAAAGGTTCCAGAGGGGCTTTTGTGTGTTTGTGTATTTTGGCGCGCTGACAAGAAATGCAAGTTTTTTCCCATTCTTTTACGTTTTTGCGCAGGCCAGGCCACACAAACTTTTAGGCGACCATTTTAACCGAGGCGCGCACACCTGGGTGCGCGAGGGAGTGAAATGAGTCGAAAATACGGCGGCGCCATGCAGTTGGGACTAACGGGCGAGGTCGGCCGGTTGAGATGACATATTAGGGGGGGCACGCCGTCGCGTAAACCCCTTTTCTCCAGCCTTAACCCTGTTGGTCCAGACAAGAGTGCGCGCACGTCCGCGTCACTACTTTGTTCCTCTGCCATGGCTGCATAATCTATCCCTGCATGGATTGGGGCCACGTATGTGTCCGCGTTGGTGAAGAGTTCCGCGGCTGAGGTAGTATAATCTGTCTCCTCGCGCTGTGACATCGTCAGAGCGCGAGAGAGGCAGTCTGCTACCATGTTAAGTTTGCCTGCCACATGTCGAATGTCTGTGGTGAACTCTGAAATCGCAGCCAGCTGTCTTTGTTGCCTGCCTGACCACGGTTCGGAAATTTTAGCCATAGCAAAGGTGAGCGGTTTGTGGTCTACAAAAGCCGTGAAACTCCGCCCTTCTAACCAGAACTGGAAGTGGCGGATGGATAAATGAAGCGCTAGCAGCTCCCTGTCAAAAGTGCTGTATTTACGCTCGGTTTGGTTTAGCGATTTGCTAAAGAATGCCAAAGGTTGCCAGATTCCGCTGACATGTTGTTCTACAACTGCCCCTATAGCTAGGTCCGAAGTGTCTGTGGTTAGCGCAATGCGGGCCGAGGGATCGGGGTGAACCAACAATGTGGCATTAGCTAGGGCGCTTTTTACTTCCGCGAAGGCGCGTTCGCGCTCCGGGGTCCATTCGACCACGTTGGAAGCTTTTTGTTTTCTGAGCGTGTCATATAGGAGCTGCATGAGCTGAGCTGCGTGGGGGAGGAAGCGGTTGTAAAAATTAACCATTCCCAAAAATTCCTGCAGCGATTTGACCGTTTGTGGCCGTGGGAAACTTTTTATCGCGTGAACTTTGTCTGGAAGTGGGACTGCCCCCTTCGGAGAAACTCTGTGTCCTAAAAAATCAATTTGTGACACGCCGAATTTGCATTTGGCTGGATTGATTATTAACCCGTGCTCTTCTAGCCTCTGAAAAACCATAGTGAGATGCCGCTCGTGTTCTTCCTCAGACGGGCTGGCTACCAGCATATCGTCGAGGTAGACGAAAACAAAAGGGAGGTCGCGTAATACTGCATCCATCATCCGCTGAAAGGTTTGAGCAGCGCCTTTGAGGCCGAAAGGCATTCGCAAAAATTCAAAAAGGCCGAAAGGGGTTATTACAGCTGTTTTAGGAATGTCCTCTGCTCGAACTGGGACTTGATGATAGCCACGGACCAGGTCTATTTTTGAAAAAATGCGCGCACCCGCCAGATGCAGTCAAAAATCCTGAATGTGAGGAATAGGGTAGCGGTCATGCGCTGTCGCATTGTTTAATCTGCGGTAATCGCTGCACGGTCTCCAAGAACCGTCGGATTTCGGAACCATGTGAAGTGGTGAGGCCCAGGGGCTTTTCGAGCGTCTAATAATGCCTAATTTTTCAAGGGTGGTAAACTCGTCCCGAGCTATGGCGAGCTTGGCCGCGTCTAAGCGCCGAGCTTTGGCAAATACGGGTGGGCCCGTTGTGGGAATAAAATGTTCAACCCCGTGTTTAGTCACTGTGGCTGAGAATTTGGGAATTGTGAGTGCTGGAAATTGGGTGAGGAGTTGATCAAACTTACCTCCTGCTGTGGTGACGCTAGCCTGCACGGGTGGTGGAGAAAGTCGAGCTGAGCAGGGAATAGAAGCAAAGGACAGTGCATTAACCAAGCGCCTGTTCGCTAGATCAACTAATAACCCATGTGCACACAAAAAATCAGCGCCCAACAAGTTAAAACTCACTGCCGCTACAACAAATGTCCATCTGTAGTTGCGGCCGTGGATGCAGAGGTGCAGGCTCTTTTCGCCAAAAGTGTTGATGGTGGAGCCGTTGGCTGCCACCGCTCCATTGCCCCGGGTGCCCATGGCCCGATCTGCTTGGGAGGGCATGACAAAACTTAGTTGAGCTCCCGTGTCGATAAGGAACCGCTTGCCGGTGTGTCCGTCCGTCACATATAAAAGCTTGCTTTTTTCGCCGAGAACCGCCGCTGTTAACGGCTCTCGGCTTCGGCGTTTTCCGGAAATTGTGAATTTGCAGGGGAGAACGCATTTGTAAGCCTTCTCGGCGAAGCGGTGGTGGTAATAACAAACGTCGCTCCGTCTGTTGCGTCCTGGCCGTGTCGCTGTCACCGCGGGCTGATTCTGCTCGGTGATTTGTGGCTCCTCGTGGCTCCGGACATCAGCGTTGAGGTCTGCGGATGCTGCTGTGGGTGTCTGCTCCTTGCAGGCGTTGACGAGCCGTTGAGCTTCGTGAGCCAGCGTGCAGAAGTCTTGCTGGGTGCTGCATCGCATGTTGGCCAGCGTCCCTCTCATGTGTGGCGGCAGCGTACTGAGGAATATGAAATGGAAGAGGAAGTTGTCATTGTCCTCTTCTTTAAGTTGCAGCAAGTCCTCCATGAGGGCCTTGGGTCTGCCTCCTCTGTGGCCGTAAACCGCCAGGATCCTCTCGGCTCTCTCCTCGGCTGAGGGGACGTAATTTGCCACGATAGTCGCTTTCAGTTCTTCATATTTGTCCTGGGCCGGCGGCCGTTGGATTATGCTCCGCGCACATCTCGAAGTGGCGGCGTTGAGTTTGGCGACGATGTGATAGAACTTTGTATCATCAGCCGTGATGCCCGCAAGTGCAAACTGGGCTTCAGCTTGCAGAAACCACGAGGCGGGGTCTTCCTGCCAGAAGTCCGGCAGGTTGACGGTGACGGCGTTTGTGTAGACCGTCACTGCTGTGTCCGCAGGGTGAGGGTGCCTTGCTTCGGCTCTCACAGCGGCGCTGGTGCTCGGTTGAGCCCTCTCTATCACTTCTGCCGTGGGGGAACGTCGTCCATCTGTTCCCCTGTCTACATGGGCGCCGGCGTCTGCCTGGGTCGCCACAGATGAGTCGATCGCGGGGGAACGCCTCTGGTCCATCCTCGCGTCAGGGTCAAGGGTCACCAGTGTAGAAGAGCTTGGAAGAACGAGGCGATGTGATATATAAACCAAAGTTTATTATCAGCTCCTCTAACAAGTCTCATCCTAGTGCAGCAGCAGAAGAAGGAAAAAGAGACCGAACACCTCCGGCTCTCAGAACTTATACTTGCACATAACAAAAGACATGCATATCCAAAACTGCCATCCCTCATTATCTTAATCCCCCCCATTGTCTTTGTACTCCTCCTCATGGCCCTGGGGGGTCAGGGCAGCTCCTCCGGTCTCCACCGCAGTGCCTGGGAAACTCTTTGATCCTCACTGGCGGTTGAGATCTCTTTGTCCTGTTCTGAGGTGTGAAGTCGCCTTACATATGTAATCACCAAACATTCTCACATGCTTCAACATATGTAGGTTATGGAATATATGATAAATATAGACCACAGTACCCCTAGAAAAGATTGAAAATAATGTGACCATAGGGAAATGTTCAACCAAGATGTGTCTTCTAATTAACATCACAGGTGTCTACAAACTTGTAATCAGTCAGTCGGCCTATTTAAAGGTTGACAAGTAGTCACTGTGCTGTTTGGTGACATGGTGTGTACCACACTAAACAATGACCAGAGGAAGCAAAGGAGAGAGTTGTCTCAGGAGATTAGAAAGAAAATTATAGATAAGTATGTTAAAGGTAAAGGCTATAAGACCATCTCCAAGCATCTTGATGTTCCTGTGACTACAGTTGCACATATTATTCAGAAATTTAAGATCCACGGGACTGTAGCCAACCTCCCTGGACGTGGCCGCAGGAGGAGACGGATAATACGAATGGTAACAAAAGAGCCCAGAACAACCTCAAAACACATTCATGGTGAATTCCAAGGTTAAGGTACATCAGTGTCAGATCGCACCATCCGTCGTCGTTTGAGCCAAAGTGGACTTCATGAGAGACGACTAAGGAGGACACCACTGTTGAAAACAAATCATAAAAAAGTCAGACTGGAATTTGCCAAACTGCATGTCGACAAGCCACAAAGCTTCTGGGAGAATGTGCTATGGACAGACGAGACAAAACTGGAACTTTTTGGCAAGGCACATCAGCTCTACGTTCACAGACGCAAAAATGAAGCATACCAAGAAAAGAACACTGTCCCTACTGTGAAACATGGAGGAGGTTCTGTTATGTTCTGGGGCTGCTTTGCTGCATCTGGCACAGGGTGTCTTGAATCTGTGCAGGGTACAATGAAATCTCAAGACTATCAAGGTATTCTAGAGAGAAATGTGCTGCCCAGTGTCAGACAACTTGGTCTCAGTCGCAGGTCATGGGTCTTGCAACAGGATAATGACCCAAAACACAGCTAAAAACACCCAAGAATTGCTAAGAGCGAAACATTGGACTATTGTAAAGTGGCCTTCTATGAGCCCTGATCTAAATCCTATTGAACATCTGTGGAAGGAGCTGAAAGATGCCGTCTGGAGAAGGCACCCTTCAAACCTGAGACAAGTGGAGCAGTTTGCTCATGAGGAGTGGGCCAATATACTTGCTGAGAGGTGCAGAAGTCTCATTGATAGTTACAGAAATGGTTTGATTGCAGTGATTGCCTCAAAAGGTTGTGCAACAAAATATTAAGTTAAAGGTACCATCATTTTTGTCTAGGCCTGTTTCATAAGTTTGTTTTTTAAAATAATTCTGTTGAACCACAATTCAAAAGCATTGTCTGGTTTTTCACTGGTTAATTTTCATAGACTTTTTATTTATTACCACTTTTGTCATATTCAAGTTATTTCTGTGACCATTGTGGGTTTTTCTTTCATTAACAGAGGGGTACCAACAATTTTGTCCACGTGTGTAGCTCATGCCCCATTAGCAAGTACAGAGCCGAGTGAAGCCACCTGGCTGCCATATTAGGGAGGGAATCAAGTTGACATGTTTCGCGGGCGTTGATTTCTATAGTTCACCGGTTGCGCAAGATTATAAATTGTCTCCATGCCAAGAAGTTCAAAATCAAAAAGTTATTTTTTTGGGAAGTTGTTGAGGTAAAAGTAGCACTGTTTACGACTAAACCCTTTTGGTAGTACTAATATGGCGACCAGTGATCCATCTAGTTTTTCTATAGAGGGGTTGCACGTGATGTCAGTGGTCATGTGCCACATTGTGTTTCTGCCATTTTGGATGGCAAATAGCGTGGACCCTGTGTTGAGAAGAATAATAATTCCACTAGCACATACTCAGGCCGACTTGCCATGGTGTTGTTTTCCATTACAACTGAATACCACCTTAAAGGTCTGATGACACGATTTTGACATTTTTTAGCATGTTGTGTAAACCCAAAAGTCATTGTCGATGATCAATATAATATTTACAACCATGCCTGCATAACATAGTTATCATCAAAAAACCACAGCCACTGACTGGACTGTGGTGCCACCCACCGAATGAAGAAGGAGTTGGAAATGTAAGTGAGAGAACAGACACCGGTGTTGTTGACTGGAATGCCAGCAGCTTTGTAGCACACAGTTTCTCTGGTTTCTTGTTTTAGTTTTACGGCTATGCCTTCGCATTGTCGCAGGCTTAGATAAACAGCAGGCCGTGAAAGACCACATCACACGCTTCAGCTCCCAACTGTCATAAGCCTCCTCGTGCGCTTTTACGCAGGAGGAGCGCACGAGGAGGGGAAGGATGAATGGATTTATGCGCAGGATTCACCACAGCACATTTATTGAACATAAGACTGATGACAACAGTTCCCAAAAAGGTGAAGACTTACAAAAATAAACAGAAACACTTGCAGTTGACGTTCGGGGCCGACATCGCCCAGCGAATGCATGGAGAGGAGACGTGTTAACCACGGTTGTGCCCCAGGGCTTACATCGCTTCAAGGGGCACAACAGAACCCAGACCCAGAACACAGACATAAAAACAAGAAGAAATCAAAAGATAATACATAATAAACCAGATGCCTGAGCCACAGAGAACGGTCAGAACCGAGCCTGCAGGATAACACGGGCTCTCTTCGTGACACCAACTGACTGTATTGTATTCATTGCCTCTTAATTTGGACTTTTTCCTGTTATAATAATTAATTTAATATTTTTGATAGTTATAGTACATGTGTGCTATACCAGTTATGAATATTGTTTTTCTTGTGGCCAAACTCTTGAAAAAAATGAGGACTATCAGTTGCTTCTATTTTCTTACTATTGTTGAAAATAACATGCCAGTTGATACACGACAAAAGCAGTTAACAAACAGTGATAAACAAAATTGCATTTTTTATGAGACATAAATAATAGGGAATACATTATTTTTTATGGATGTTGCCATCAGTAACAGAATAATTTTAATTTCTAAAGGGGTTTTACAGATACAGTAATTGAACTTTAAAATGGTAAGTTATGGTCATGAGTATGCTCTAATTTACTAAAAAAAAATAATTTTTTTTATTATATTTGCAAAATTAAAAAAAAAAAATTCTATCTCTTGTTCAAATACCCAAGATACAGGATTGCATGCAATGTAATGTAATGTACTTTATTTATATAGCCCTTTAAAACAACCCGTAGGTGACCAAAGTGCTTTACAAAAAATAAACAGCATTAAAAACACACAGAGCATTAAAAACAAATAACATAAATAAAAACAACCTAAAAATAAAATAAAAACAAATGCCAAGACAAATATCACCACTACTGGGTATTAAAAGCCATCCTAAACAAATATGTCTTAAGTTCTGATTTAAAAAGGGTCAGGTCAGAGAGAGCGCGTAGGTCGGGGGGAGATTATTCCAGAGCCTGGGGGCGGCAACAGAAAAGGCTCGGTCACCCCAATGTTTATACCTTGACCTAGGCACATCCAGCAAAAGCTGATTGGATGACCTCAAAGCCCTGCCTTGGTCACGGACAGTCAAAATCTCAGACATATAAACCGGAGCAAGGCCATTAAGAGCTTTAAAAACAATGTCCAAATGATGACAACAGTTATGAGATTTTCAAGTATCACACTATAAATATTTAGTAATTTTATTTTCTTGTAAAAATTGACAACAGTTGTGGTCAGATAAACATTTATTGAATGAAAAACAATACCATGAAAACATAAAGGTAGTTCGTCAGCATAAGTAAAACCAACATATTGTCCCTCTTGTCGTGGAAAGGTCTGTCTGATCTTGTGAACAACACAGGCAGGTATTGGCACGCGGACTTTCCTCGCCCTGGTGCTTCTCATCACACCATCACCAGCAGTGTGTGTATTTAAAGGGTACCTGTGGTGGTCATCTAAACGCATTCAACTTGAAAACATTAGGCAAAGTATTCGTTATTTGGTTAAATAATTATTGCCAGCCATATACCACCAGAGAAATATGCAAATACGACCGCAGGCATGGCCAGCCAATGAAAACTCTGTGCGCAGCCATGACACATGCGGATGTGACGTTATTACGTTGCTACTGAAAAGTCAATACTCTGTCTGTATGAGCGACTAGGGTGCTGTTGTGAGTGTTTTTATTTTATTATGGCTGAATTGTCGGACTCTGAGGAAGAATTCGTCCAACATGGCTACAGGTTTGAGCCAGAAAGGTCTTCTGAGGGTGAAAGTGACGAAGTGGTCCTCACACACAACGCAATTTCGTCTGAAAGGAAACGTCTGCCCTGCTCCGAGATTGCGCAATCACTTTTCCGCTACGATCTTCTGACAAGGTGAGCTGGGTTTGGGTACACAAAAGAAGTTTTTATCTTTGTTTTTCGCTTATTATTGAGACATCCAAAGGCTTTACATTCCGCCATGTTGCGATATCCATATCGCATTGTATGTTTTTGTTGTTACAAGAGCGCCGAGTGTCTGCTGATCTGTAGAATCATCGGTAGTCTGGCGGCCGTTACGCCGAGTGTCTGCTGCTCTGTATATAGTATCATCGGCAGTCTGGCGGCCGTTACGACCTCAGATCAGACGAGACGACCCGCTGAATTTAAGCATTTATTTATTTATTTTATACTCGTTTTAGTTCTGCATTTAATATGAACCCTGAGTTTGAAATAAACGTTTGAATTTGAATATCCCGAAAGCCACTGCTCATCCGGGCACTCCAGGCTCAGCCAATATTGATCCAGATCGCGGTGCCAACGATATTACGTCACAGGAAGCGTCCTGGCAGGCCATGTAGCCGCTAGTATGGCTGCACCCATGTTTTGCTGACATAGCTGAACCAGCACTTCAGCAATGGATTTATATCACATTGCCTTGAACTTGAACTTGAACTAGAACGTGAGACAGGGGCTCAATATAATATCTTTTTTTCACGACCACCACAGGTACGCTTTAAGCGGCCGTTTGCCAGTCACGCACTGCTGGTCCATAGTATTGTCATCCGTGCTGTTAGTCTGCCAGTATTTTCAGCACTTTCATGACGTATTAGCCACTCCATGTTCGCTGTGGTTCTCGTGCATCCTTGAAGCGATGTCAGCTCTGGGGCGCACCTGTGGCGAACATATCTCCTCTCATTCGTTCGCTGGGCAATGCCGGCCTCTGAACACCATCAGTAAGTGTGTTTGTGTTTTTTGTACGTCTCCACCTTTTTGGGAATTGTCTGTCTTTCTGTATTAAATGTGTTGTGGTGAACCCTGCACGTAAATCCTCGTTATTTCATCCTCCCTCTCCGTGGGCTGCGTAAGAGCGCACGGAGGGTCATGACATGTCCTGCTTCTGACAGCAAATACTCTCCTCCTCTGTTGTCATGCTCACACACAGACCACACTGGCACCTGCAAAAATAAAAAATAGTATCTTTGGATTTGTTTATTTTTTTTGGGGGGGGGCGTTGAAAGTATCAGGTAGATGTTTCAATTTTATTATAAATACACTGCTATGATTTTATTGAAAAATCAGGTTTAAATAAATTATATTTATGAACAAATAATTTGTTGCAATATCTGAAACAAAAGCATACCACTCGGAGTTCCCCTGCCTTGTGTTTGCCACTGCTGCTGCGGCAGGCATGTGTGGCTCACCCACATCACTCTCTACAAGTCTGACTTGCTAGGCACGATATCCGCTTGGTACGGCTCAAACCTATAAGGTCTGATACCCCCAGTTTCTTCATTGTCATCCCATTCTTCTGAACTATAATCGTCTGAAGATTGGACAGCACAAACCAATTCCAGACTACATGTGCTGGAACCATCGTCGATGTTTTCTACCGCTTCCATCCTGCATGTACAGTGGGCAGCCAAGCGCTGTGTTCTCCCGATGACGTCACAACATGGCTGGGGGTTTTTCCAGCCACGGACACAATTGGTGACGTGGCGCTCATGAAAATGTCGGATATTCGCATGAAAAAAAGCCTGTTTGACTTAAACTGCACAAGCCCACCTATTTCGTCATATTGAAATTATGTGTTGCAAAGTTAGATGCAGTCAAAATCGTGTCATCAGACCTTTAAGTGAGTGAGATCTTTACAGCAAGGCGGCCCAACACTCCCATGACATCATTTGTATGTGACAAGAAAAACACAAGATTGATATCGAGGCGAGCCTGCTGCCAGTGCGAGGCTTCAAACAGGATGTTCTCAGAGGGAAGTGGCCACTGAGCATAGTGTCATCAGCAGGTTGCAACAGAGATACAGAAAAACTGGAAGAGTCACAGAAAGGCATAGAAGTGGACATCCTTTGGCCACATCCCACACTGATGACCGCTTCATTGTGAACAGTGCCCTGCAAAACTGGATAATGAATGCCACTCAGCTCCAGGCACATTTAACCCCTTGCACTCCGGTCAATTTCCCTAAAAACGCCAAAAAATAACGTGCCCAAATTAAATCCAAAGCTGTTTTTCAACCCTTTGCAGCATCTTCATGGGGTTGGTCTCATTTAAAAGAAAACACTTTGAATTTTTTGGCAAAAAAAAACATAATCTCTCTATGTGCTCCGGCCACTGAGTTACAGTCATCTAAACATACTGAACTTGAAGAAAATAAATTTGGACACGGTGTTTTTTTGGATACAAATGCTTGCAAATAACACACAGCTGTCCGATCCGGCTGGAAAATGCAACAGAAATGTAGAACCAAGTGTTATCCAGCTGAGGTCCAAATTTTGTAACAATACCACAAAAAATGAATATATTACACAGCTTTTTCCTCAGGTAGTTCCCAGGCGTTTTGGAACTGTGCCAAATTGTGCCAAATGGCACAGTTTGGAAAAACGTCTGTAACTTTTGAATGATTCAATGTAGAAGCTTCATTTTGGGCTCTAATGAAAGGTGGCACTCAGGGCTGTGTCTGTGTGTGTGTGTGGGGGGGGGGGGGGGTTGTCGTCCCCCCCCCGCCCGTGCTACGTTGCGCCGCGGTCCGTCATGCAGCGATGACGCACAGCTGTAATTTACCGATTGGTCAAAAGTCATTTTGATTACAATTTTCAGGGATAAAGGATAATTTAGCTTAGAACACCTTACGTCTTCACAGCAGTGTCCTGGTGAACTTCTCTTCCTCACTGTCAGACGAACGCGACGCTGGTCCACTCGTGGTTCTGGTCTCGCGACCCGATCAAAGCATAATTCCATTATTGCGGTTTTGTGCTTCCATGATTGTGGTTTTTGGCGAACGATTATTCAAAACAAATGACAGTAGTAATTAAAAAAAGACTGGCGAAGGCGTGTGTGTCACTCAGCCTTCGTCGTCAGCCTCCGTCGGTCTATGATGACCATGGAAGAAATTATAACGTCTACTCTGCTGGAACCAAAACAAAATAAGCACCGCCTGTGGCCGAACATGCCGAAGCGTGAATGGCAGTCCCTGTCACACAGGTTGCATTTGTGGATGGTCTCCGTGCTGCTGGGTCTGTGGGGTTCTTCCTGCGGGTCCTTTTTTGGTCCGCTGCAGCAGACAGTCTTCACCCAGCCTTAAAAAAAACAGCTCGCGAACTTCTCTGCTTCAATTGGCTCACTGCATTCACAGCGTTGGGAGGCGGGTCCTTCTTGCTAGGTTTTCAGTCATTGGTTCTTCGAGGTTTCAGAAACCCAATTCAAGGCTCTTATTAGTCGAATGAGAGGTCAATCAGATGAACTAATCTGTTCGCGGCTGTGTCTGCAGCTTTTATTTTCAGTGCGCGCTTGGACGCCATACACCACCTACATCACAATCGCCATCATGCGTCCTAAAGCGCACGAAGGCGCACGAAGGCGCACGCCCTCGTGCGCTCTAGGACGCAGAGACTTGCCCGTCCGCGGTACAGCGGAGTGCAAGAAGTTAAGGGAGGTGAGAGGCATCAAAGTGTCACATTCAAAACAGTTTAGTCATGTGAAAAAATTAGGACACCCTGTATAAAAGCCTATGTGTGTTTTGTTTTGGGTTTGTTTGGTTTTTTATATATTTGGACATATGGATATTTAATAATAATGTTAAAAAAATACTGGGAGATTCATGTAATGCAACTAAATAATTAAAAATGAATTAAAGACTTTTTTTAATTTTTGGTAAAATGTAATTCTAAACAAATGGTGAATTAATTAGGACACTACCCATCTTTTTTAGGACACCCCCACATTCATTCTCATTTAAAATGGCTAACATAAATGTTAAAAAATGCAAATAAAAACAAAAACAAGGTTAGACATAGATATGTGAACATTTATTAATAAAGAACTGAATATTTAATGTGGGGTCCTAATTTTTTCACATGACTGTACATCAGCATGGTCTGCATGCTAGATGACCTACAAGGGTACCTGACCACACCACCAGACACAGGTGTCATCGTCTTGCATGGGCCAGCAAGCATTTACGCTGGACAAGGGACCAGTGGGCCTCAGTGCTGTTCTCTGATGAAAGTCAATTGATGTTGAGCAGAAATGATGACTGTCAAGGAGAACACTATGCATCAGCCATTGTTGTCACCAGGTGAGCCTTTGGTGGTGGTGGTGTTACAGTCTGGGCAGGTGTGTCTGATCAATACAGAACTGCCCTACACTTTGTGAATGGTACAATGACAAGTTGATACTACCTGAATAACATCATTAATCCAGTTATTGTGCCCCTGCATGAACAACACAGGCCTAATTTCATCTTCATGAATGACAGTGCTCCAGCTCATCGAGGCTGCATCATTAGGGAATGGCTGCTGGAGGCTGGGGTACCTCAGATGGAGTGGCCTGAACTTTCTCCAGACCTGAATCCCATAGAAAACCTATGGGATCAGCTGAGTCGTTGTGTAGAGGCCTTTAACCCTGCACCCCACAACCTCAATGACTTGAGGGCCGCCCTTCAAGAAGAGTGGAATGCCATACAGTACCTCAGCAGACAATAAGTAAACTTGTGAACAGCATGAGATCAGGGCACATGAACAGCATGATCAAGGGCACATGACAAGTTATTGAGACACTAGTCACGGTTACATGGGCAAAATTTCTTCAATCTGATTACAATTCAGATTAGAACTTTACTGTTTACATGGATCCTGAAAAAGTTGATCCGATTAGGACGTGTTTCCATGTGTCACATGTTTGAACGGACTAAATCATTTTGACATGCGTATAATTATCCGATATTCCGGAAATGGTAGAAGAAGAAGCAACTTCCGATGTAAACAAACCCTGCTTCGTGTCTTTCTGAAATGGACCTGTATTGTGTTATTCAGACTGTACTTTTGCTTTTGCTGGTCTCTGTAATGAAGCTACAAGTACATACTTATGCATATGACGAACAGAGGGAGACAGCAGGACCGTACAGACCAGTTTTGTTTTACCCCCGCCATGTCTTCTGCTAGCTGCTGTAAAGGCGGAAATACGTCACGTCGACGTGTGGCTGACGTACAGACATGCGCAGTAAACATATTTTCTGCCCAACCTTCGGAATAAGTGTTTATATGCACTCCAATCGGATTAACAATTGGCATAACCCACCCGTCTCAATCAGAATGAAATTTTGATCCGAATGAGCGTGATTGGATCAGAATATTCAGATTGGCGTGTTTACATGAAGCATTTTTATTCCGATCAATTTTAATTCTGTTGTGTCCATGTAAACATGGCTATTGACATTTTTTGTTGTGGTGTACCCACCACTGTTGTTGGCTTTTGTTTCCATACATTGAGATGAGGAAATCACCATTGCATGCTTCTACTTACATGCCCTACTTTCATGATATAACATCACTGTAGCATGAACTTTTTACATTTTCCATAAATTTCATCTGAAAGCCAAATATCCCTAACTTTTTGTGAGTAGTGTGTGTGTGTGTGTGTGTGTGTGTGTGTGTGTGTGTGTGTGTGTGTGTGTGTAAAATGGATATGTGTGCATGCATGTGTGCCTCCACCCCTGTGACCCTGCTCCCCAAAAAAAGTTCAGGCTCAGGATTTTTTTTTTTTTTGCTTTAACCCCTGTAATTTTTTATTTATTTATTTATTTTTTTTGTTACTTATTTGTACCCGTAGGTAGATTTGGTTTGCAGTCTGGTGACAAGCCACCGGCTGCCGGCCGCTGCGTGCGCGAGCGCCGTAAACCTACATGTTTTTGGTATGCGGGAGGAAACTGGAGAAATCCCGGAGTAAACCCACGCAACACGGGGAGAACATGCAAACTCCACACAGCTCACTGTTGGTCGGTGGCTGGGATCGAACCCACAATCTCATGATCCCCGCGATCCCCCGGCCGAGGGTAAAACTGTGCTGCCACAGTGCTAAACCACTGCGCCACCGTGCAGCCTAATTAGATGGCGTGATGCAAAGCGTAAATAACAATGCGCTGACAGAAACTAACAAAAACACTGGCGAATAGCAGGAAGTCTTGCACAAAATTCTGCTGCTGATGATAATCAAAATGGGGTCCTGTAGGTTTCAAAACAAACTTGATTTTGTTTCCATGTTTACTTTGATTTTTTTTTTTTTTGTTGTTTACTTTTTTGGAATGCAAACTGACACTTGGAAAGAAAAACTGCCATAAGGCAGAGACTGACAACAAGGTGATTTTCACAGGTGTGCAGACTTAAACAGGTGAGGTAAAACATGCACTGGAGCCCTGAACAGGAGTCATGCAAAGAGGAAGCAGAGACTGTGTGGACATGACAAAAATAATCATGATTAGTCAACTATCAATATAATTGTTAGTTGTAGCCCTAATGTAGACATAATCCATATTTGACTTAATTAATATTTGTAATGGAAAAGCTGATGTAGCACAGCGTTAAACCTTTCAACTTACAGATCTTGTTCCTGTTTCATGTTTGCATTGAGCACATTTAAGGAAACACTTGAAAAAAATACTTGGTCTTTACTTATGTCATCACTTACTCATCTTGCAGGGGTCAGAGTGAGCTGCCTTCTCCGGTAGTTCGAGAAGAAGTAGTGACGATTGCTGCCCGGAGGATGAAGAAGGTGGCCTGTATCCTCCAGGAGAATGTCTTTGCATGTCTAGTGTATGTTTAGTGTCAGTAAAACCAGTAAAGTGATTTTAATAAGAACAATCTTGATAAATAAGTCACTGTGTAGAGCTTAAGTGCTTAAGCTTTGTTTGTGCTCTACTTCTGCTCTGTGTGTCTGGGATGCGTGTATGCTTTGGACAAGGCCAGTGTGCACATGGTTGTATATACAGCGGGGGTGGGGAAAGTAAGTATTGAACACATCAACATTTTTCTCATTAAACATATTTCTGTTGGAGCCATTGACCAGAGATTTTCACCAGATATCAGTAACAACCCAAGTAATCCATACATACAAAGAAATCAAGGCAACTGTGTTCACAAAACAAGTTATATTTAATAAAGTGGAATGACACAGGGAATAAGTATTGAACACATGAAGAAAAAGCGGTGTAAAAAGGCATAGAAAACCAAGAAACCAGCTGAAATCCATCAGAATTTAGGAAGCCATCCCAGTCCCCATCAGTGCAAATTAAGTCCAGCTGGTTAAGTCCTGACTGATAGCCTTTAAAAAGGTCTGTGAGTATCAGATTGTCACACTACAAATAATTCATGATGAGAAGAAGCAAAGACCACTCTAGACCTTTGCAACCTTATCGTTGCAAAACCTAATGATGGCATTGGTTACAGGCACATTTCTAAACTGCTGAATGTTCCAGTGAGCACTTTTGGAGCCATCATTTGGAAGTGGAAAGAACATTTTACCATAAACCAGCCACGACCAGGAGCTCCTCACAAGATTTCTGACAGAAGAGTCAAAAGAATTATCAAAAGAGTTATCCACGAGCCAAATACCACTTGTGGAGAGCTCAAGAAAGACCTGGGGCACATTCAGTTGACAAAACAGCTTGCCAAATGTAGTTTGCAAGGCGAACTGACCTAAATGAATGGGCAGTTCTCGGCGAACAGTTTTTCTGTTCGGCTCGCGCATTCTGTAGTTGTGTAGATCTATGGTCCTCTGTCAGCCGGTTAGAGGATATGGTAACTACAGCGTATACTGTAGCCTACTTCAACTTAATATTACCAAAGAATTTGCCATTATACCCCCACCAAAAACAGTATTTATGCATGGTCTTGTTTTACTTACAAACTGACATAATCTCTACTCTTAAATTGATGGAATTGCTTCGAAAAGAAAACAAAAGGATATCGCAAACTGTCTTACCTAGCTGCCATCTTTGTTTGCTACATGGGTCACCTCTACAAAGAGTTCGGTTACGGAAACTTAACGAACAGTTCCGAATGGTTGCAGATGGTTTTGTCAACTGAACGCAGGACCAGAGTTAGCAGGTACTGCTGTTTCAAAGAAAATGGTAAGTAATGCGCTCAACCAACATGGGCTCTATGCCCGCGCATGACTCCATTGCTGAAGTAAAAGCATGTTGAAGTTCATTTAAAGTTGGTGCACAACATTTGGGCAAGCCAGTAAAATACTGGGAGACTATAGTCTGGTCAGATGAGACCAAGATTGAACATTTTTGGATGCCACAACACGCAGCATGTTTGGAGGAGAAATGGCACTGCACGTCAGCCCAGAACACCATACTAACAGTGAAGTTTGGAGGTGGGAACATCATGGTGTGGGGGAGTTTTTCAGCACATGGTACAGGAAGATTTCATTTAATTGAAGGAAAGATGAATGGGCAGATGTATAGAGACATCCTTGATAAGAACCTGTTGCCATCTGCCAAGATGCTGAAGATGAAATGAGGGTGGACATTTCAGCAAGACAATGATCCCAAACACACAGCCAAAGAAACTCTCAACTGGCTCCAGAGAAGGAAAATAAAGCTGCTAGAATGGCCCAGTCAGTGACCTGACCAGAATTCAGTTGAAAATCTATGGAACAAAATGAAGATCAGAGCCAGTGTTGCCAGATGGAAAATGAAGAAATATACTGTCGCTTTAAAATTATCGTATTTTGACCAAACTATCGTATGTACTAAAATAACTTGAAAATCACAGGCTAGGACAGTGCATTTAAAAACAAACCTGTTCTATATGTATGGAAGTGCAGCAACCTAAGGAATAAACACAGAGGCTCGGCCATTTGAATTAAACAACCAGTCCCTCTAGGATTTTGTGATGTTGCGATTGGCTGATTTTGCGGGAAATGGTGCAATCAGCGCAACTATTGCATGACCTTGCAACTTTGTCCAATCAGGGCAACTATTGCATGACCTTACAACTTTGTCCAGTCACCGTAACTTTCCCGCAATTTTGGCTAATCCTCATCAACTTCCGCCAATTTCACCAATCAAATTTGTCTCCAACTGGCACTGAAACGCTCAGTCTAACCAATCAAATGTATCGTTGCGCCGCATTCTCTTCCGTGTTTACAGTGAGTAGTGAGTTTAAAGTGAGTAGCGGAACACATATGCAGAGTGTGTGATTTTTAAAAAAACAAAACAAAAAAACACTCACCCGCAAGGTTTTCAACACCATCCCTTCCTGTCTCTTCCAGTCTGCCCGTGGATGCCTCGCCACGTCTCTGTCCTGACCACGTGTGCGAAGCGCTGGGTTTGTGTGGAAAAACATGCACCTGCCCCAAAAGCACCCTGTCGCGGGAGTGTGCGTGAGAGCCAGTGTTTGAACATTGATACATCTTTAGAGGTAAAGTCATTACTGCGTCTAGTCAATGAGCTTTAAAACTCTGAATCTCCGGTGTAGACTCTGGATGGACAAACTCACCCCCCTTGCCGTCCCACTGTAAATGAAAGATGTGTGTGTGTGCGAAGACCGACATGCAACAGACAGGCAGGTAGGCATGGAAAGAGAGAATATTCTTTTTTTTTCTTTTTTTTTTTTCCAGAAAAACACACACTTCAATAGCCAGTACAATGCAGCAGAATAATAATTTATTTTTTCCTCTCTGCTCGGTACCGAGTGGTTGGGGACCGTAGGGAGTTTTCAAATGAAGTTGCTACCAATAATTTCCAAATCACTTTTAACATGCGTTCAATGCAATTTAGCTGTTGTAATGGATATTGTTAATCTTTGTATGTGCTGTTGCACAAGAATTTTTCTGTATAGCAGAAGTTTCTGCTTAATTTACAACTCACTATAATAGGAAGGAAATTTTTGACAATCTTGTGCTTTTCTGGTATTGTTATATAGAATATGACTGCAGTAAACTGGAAAAAAGCATCTGCTTTAAAATTTGGAATTCTTCCTACAACTTTCAGTGCAGAAAACACTCTAAAAACATTGCAACTTTTTAAAAAAGCTCCCACGAATTCATGCTTTTTGGCCCGCAACAATCATAAAAACATCCCGCGAAATCCTGGAGGGACTGAACAACTGCTGTATGCATTGTCTCACACACCCACCCACACAGTGAATTGCACCTTTTTGCACAAGCACTGCTTCTGTCCTTAAACATAGGGTCTAACTCCAGGCAGGGTCATAAAGCTGCTGTGACCGGTGGTGGAGGTGCTTTGTTTTTTTTTTTTTGTTTTTGTTTTTGTTTTTTTTTACCGGTGTCGGTGTCTGTGCTGCTGGACTCATTTCTTGTAGTACTTTTTTCCCCTCCGAGTCCCAACTCGCATTCACTGATGTTTTTTTTTTTTTTTTTTTTAAATTTGCTGCAGTGTCAGTGCAGCTGCCAAAACAAATGTGAGCTAAGCACTGTTGATGTGATTGGCACATTTGGTGGTGAGGAGGAGCCAGCCAGGTATGAGCTGATCAGCTATGAGCATCAGTTTCTGGTGATGTGTGGGTGTTCACATAAATAAAAATGATGTTTTTTGGGGGGTGCACAGAAATGCCAAAATTGATATATATTTGGCTTTTTTTAATGTATTGATTGTATATCATATAGGCCCTAAAACTATCATATAAATACAATAATTATTGTATATCTGGCAACACTGATCAGAGTTCATAGACATCCACGGAACCATCAAGATTTGAAGACTGTTTGTGTGGAAGAATGGGCTAAAATCACTCCTGAGCTATGCCTGTGCCTAGTTTCTCCATACAGGAGGTGTCTGGAAGCTGTTATTACTGACGAGGGCTTTTCTTCTAAATATTAAATGAATTTCATCAAGCGTGTTCAATACTTATTCCCTGTGTCATTCCACTTTGTTAAATATAACTTGTTTTGTGAACACAGTTTCCTTGATTTCTTTGTATGTATGGATTACTTGGGTTGTTACTGATATCTGGTGAAAATCTCAGGTCAGTGGCTTAATCAGAAATATGTTTTAATGAGAAAAATGTTGACATGTTCAATACTCATTTTCCCCGCTGTATGCTTCATTTTATTTCATCTGCTAGGCTGCTACATGTCATCTGCAGTTTCACCCCAGCCTGATAGTGCATATACGCTGTCACGCCAGTTTGTTCACCAGCTATACAAACAAGAAGAAAAAGCAAGAGCCATGCACAATATCGGCAACAATAGTGCCTGCACACAGGTGAGAAGAGGAGCTCCTGTGTTTACTATTTTTGGTGGAAGAGGAAGCTAAAAAGAGAGAGTAGAAGGTATAATAGAGACTGGGCATTGACGTCATGCCGCGCTGCATTCTGGGCCGTTGTTGCCATCATCATTGTCCGGCTTCTTTGTTTACCTGTAGTCTTGGCAGCTGCTAATGTGAACAGACATACTACAATGGAACGGAGCAAACAGAAAATTCAAATTCCTTATTCAGAGAAACTCGGTAAGGAAGCAAAGGAGTGCTACCTCTAAAAAATTTAAGAAATAAATGGGATTGATCGATTTGAGCACAAGAAATGGACCACAGATCGTGACCAACTGCCTGGAGTCACGTTGTCAGATGTGTTTGCCTACCTGGTTTGTGGGGTGAGCGCATAAACCCATGAGCAATTAAAAACTATAAATCATTCGAGGCCCATGTTCATTTAACCAATGGATGGTCCAGCCGCCTCAGATATTCTGGGTGAACGACCAGAAAACTGTTGTTTAACACAAAGTTAAGCAGTCATTGTTTCTACAAAGTTGAAATACGTTGAGATTAATGCCTAGCGCACCTAAAAATTATTTCTAACATATGAGTAATGCTCTTTGAACCCATGTGTAACTGATTGAACAGGTTTCTAACTTACAGCTACCATATACAGTGGTGTGAAAGTGTTTGCCCCCCTTCCTGATTTCTCATTTTTTTGTGTGTTTGTCATACTTAAATGTTTCAGATCACCAAACAAAATTTAAATATTAGGTGAAGATAACACAAGTAAACACAAAATGCAATTTTTAAATGAAGCTGTTTATTATTAAGGGGGAAAAAAATCCAAACCTACATGGCCCTGTGTGAAAAAGTAATTGCCCCCTAAACCTAATAACTGGTTGGGCCACCCTTAGCAGCAACAACTGCAATCAAGTGTTTCTGATAAATGGCAATGAGTCTTTTACAGCACTGTGGAGGAATTTTGGCCCACTAATTTTTTTTTTTTTATTCTTTATTTAATATGGACATAACAAATTACATTAGCACAATCACAAGGAGAGACCAGATGTTTTGCATAGGTGTATATAGCACAAGTGCTAATTCTCAACACCAGTCCATAGGCGGCTTATATAGGTCATAAATTAGCCTATACATACAAAATTTATAAGCTAATTAAAATTATAAATACATTACAAATTATAAACAGAGCAAGAGATCCATGATTGCAACAAACACAACAATTCAGACTAGACATGCACACATTGCTGGTGGGATTTTAGCCAATCTTTAACGCCTCTGTTGAAGAGGTTGGCATTTGTCTCCAATTTTAAGTGCGTTGGCAGAGAGTTCCAAAAGTTTGCCCCTTTTATGGAGAAAGCAGACTGACCAAATGAAGTTCTAGAGATGGTGACAATGCAGTCACCGTTGATGGAAGCTCGTGTGCTTGCTCTGCTAGAGCTCGAGCATCTAGCCACCAAACCAGAAAAAGGAGGTGAGACAAGATTGTATAGACATTTAAAAACCAGTCTGATATTACAGAAGATAATAAAATTTTCAAAAGTAAAAAGATTGCGCTTGACTAAAATACCACAGTGATGCCACCGCATTGGTTTGCGGTCCAAGATTTTTATAGCCTGTTTATATATTGCAGTTATGGGTTTTAGTGTAATTTGAGATGTTTGTGACCAAGATGTGATACAGTATGACAGATGTGAAAGAATCATCGCGTGCATATATGTATGAGCAGTTCTGAATGACAAATCCCTTCTAATGAGATGGAGGCAATTTAAATTGGGTTTGACCTTCTTACAAATGTAATGCACCTGCTTGTCGAATCGCAGGTTCCTGTCTAGAATGATCCCTAACTACTTGACCTCATTCACTTCAGTAAGCACCTCATTTCCAATTTTAACATCAAAAACGTCATTCATGGGCCTGTTTCTAATAGAGATACACATAGCAACAGTTTTTTTGACATTCAAGGTTAAATGCGACAACACAAGCCATTTAGAGATGTTCTGTAAAACCTGGGTCAGGTGCTCAGCTGCCATGCTAGCCGTTTTGGCAGAAATTATTCATCTTTGCAGAATTGTTGTAATTCAACCACATTGGAGGGTTTTCGAGCATGAACCGCCTTTTTAAGGTCATGCCACAGCATCTTAATTGGATTCAGGTCAGGACTTTTACTAAGCCACTCCAAAGTCTTCATTTTGTTTTTCTTAACCCCTTGCACTCTGGTCAGTTTCCCTAAAAACGCCAAAAAATAGCGTACCCAAAGTATATCAAAAGCTGTTCTTCAACCCTTTGCAGCATCTTCATGGGGTTGGTCTCATTTAAAAGAAAACACTTTGAATTTTTTGGCAAAACAGACAATCTCTCTAAGTGCTCCTGCCACTGAGTAACAGTCATCTAAACATACTGAACTTGAAGAAAATAAATTTGGGCCTGGGTGTTTTTTTGGATACAAATGCTTGCAAATAACACACAGCTGTCAGATCCGGCTGGAAAATGCAACAGAAATGTAGAACCAAGTGTTATCAAGCTGAGGTCCAAATTTGGTAACGATACCACAAAAAAATGAATATATTACACAGCTTTTTTCTCAGGTTGTTCCCAGGCGTTTTTGAACTGTGCCAAACTGTGCCAAATGGCACAGTTGGAAAAACGTCTAACTTTTGAATGCTTCAACATAGAAGCTTCATCTTGGGCTCTAATGAAAGGTGACACTCAGGGCTATCTTGTTAGATAGCCCAAACTGTGCCAAATGTTCTGTGTCCAAACTGTGCCATTTGGAAGAACGTCTAGAACTTTTGAATGCTTCAACATAGAAGCTTCATCTTGGGCTCTAATGAAAGGTGACACTTAGATAGCCCAAACTAAGTTTGGGAAAAACGTCTAAAACTTTTGAATGCTTCAACATAGAAGCTTCATCTTGGGCTCTAATGAAAGGTGACACTCAGGGCTATCTTGTTAGCTATCCAGAAACACTGTCAGTAGTAATGACGCAAAGAAAATGAAGTTTCAATTCTAAACACACTTTACTGAACAAAAATGTCAATATACAAAACATACTATTTACAAACAACAAATTCAGTTCAATTCAATTTTATTTATATAGCGCCATTTCACAACAACAGTCATCTCATAGCACTATCAACTGTAGGGGGAACCCCCACAGTTGCAGAAAGACCCCAGCAATCAGGCGATCCCCTGTGAGCAAGCACTTGGCGACGGGATATTTTACAAGTTGACAGCAATACCCTCTCAATCAAATATAATTTTCTAATCCTACTCATCATCATACTGATTCCTAGAAAATGTGTCAAGATTTTGCTGAGGCGGTCATGCATATCTGTGCCTCTCTTCTGCTCATTGGCCTCTTCTGCTGCTGCGCTGCTGAGGTGAAGGGCCCAGCTGATCAGGCGAAACTTTGTCCTGGTCATTACACTCTTGGGGAAAGGAAGGCTGTACAGGTGTCCCCCTCACCAGTAATCACTGAAGGATTTGCACTTGACTATACCCATGTAAATAATCAGGCCAAAAAATGAGAGCAGGTCGGAGCGTGTGAGGTCAATCCAGGGGCTGGTGGGTGTGTTGTAGTGTGCAGAGCCATGTAGGTTGGTGTTCTCAACAATGTGGTCTAGCACAGATGGAGTGAAAAATAACTCAAACAACTGAACGGGGGTGTATGAAGCTGTTGTAATTAGCTGAGGTCCAGGTGGATTTTTGGGACGAAAAATGGGCTGTGGTGGAATAATGTCAGGGGTGTGGGAATCATGCCACCTCTCCTCAGCTGATGAAGGGCCGGCCGATGTCCCAGGCTGAGGGCTGCCATCACCACTCTCGCCTCCTCTTCCTCTCCTGCTACCTCCTCTTCCTCTCCTTCCTCTTCCTCTCCCCAGTGGTGTCCCTCTTTTTGGGGTAGGGGTTTCCTCTTCTGACGAGCTCGCCTGCAGCTCCCTTCTTCTGCGCTTGCTGGCAGAGTGCTCGTCTGGCACCCACTCCTCACCAGAGTCTTCATCTGAATTTTGTCTGTTATGTGAAAATAAAGTCATTTACAAAGTTCAATTTTTATTTTTCACTATTCTCCTATTTTCCCAGAGTTCACATACACAGCACAGTTTCTGTTTTTTTTTTTGTTTTTTTTTTTTTATACAAGAAAAAATAGCCTAAAGTGCAATAAAAATTATACTAAAACATTATTACATTTCTAGAGGGTAACAAACAACCCACTGGGAGGAGACCCCGGGGCAGACCCAGGACTCGGTGGAGAGACTATGTCTCCCAGCTGGTCTGGGAATGCCTTGGTATCCTCTCTGGAGAGCTGGAGCAGGTGGCTGGGGAGAGGGAAGTCTGGGCTTCTCTGCTTGAACTGCTGCCTCCGCGACTCGGACCTCCGGAAAAGCGGTAGAAGATGGATGGATGGATGGATAACAAACACCCCCCCCCCCCCCCCCCACACACACACACACACACACACACAAAAACATGCCACGTAAAAAAAAATGTGTGGCCTTTTTTACAAGAAAAAATAGCCTACAGTGCAATAAAAATTATGCTAAAATATCTTATCTGCAATGCAGAGGATAACACCCCCCCCCCCCCCCGCCCCGCTACAGAGGAACTCTACACCAAAAAACTTGTGGCCATGACGCACCGTTGGAATTACCGATCGGTCAAAAGTGATTTTTATTACTATTTTCATCGATAAAGAATAATTTAGCTTATAACACTTACCTGTCCACAACAGCAATAAGTTCCTCATTGTCAGACGAACATGAAGCTGGTCCGGTTGTAATGGACTCGTGCTTCTGGTCACCCGACCCGGTCAAAACCCCTCCGCTTCCAGTGGAAGCGGAGAGGTTCTGGAGTCCCAAAGCTTTAGAAATGGCTTTAGAACCGTTTACAGACTGAGGCATCTCAATTACTTTGTTTCTCATTAGTTCATGAATATCTTTGGATTGCAGCATGATGTCTAGCTTTTGAGGGTCTTTTGGTGTACTTCACATTGTCCTGTGGTAGGTCCTATTTAAGTGAATTCTTGATTGAGAACAGGTGTGGCAGTAATGAGGCCTGGGTGTGGCTAGAGAAATTGAACTCAGCTTTCCAAAGATGTGATAAACCACATTTATGTTTTAATGGGGGGGGGGGGGGGGAGGTCACTTTTTCACAGAGGGCCATGTAGGTTTGGATTTTTTTACCCTTAATAATAAACACCTTCATTTAAAAACTACATTTTGTGTTGTGTTATTTTTGTCTAATATTTAAATTAGTTTGATCTGAAACATTTAAGTCTGACAAACATACATACAAAAAAATGAGAAATCAGGAAGGGGGCAAACACTTTTTCACACCACTGTAATGGCGTATTTGCAGTGTACAGAGCTCTGTTGCTGCTTGCAGCATATACACTCACACAGAGAGCTAAACACACGTACTTGTACATATAATGGGAACTGTCGGGAATGTGAGCATTTTCAAGCTACAGGATAAAGATTTTGACCTTTTTCTGCAGTCTGTAACATCAGCTGTCCAGTGTTGTTCTGATAACTATGCCAAAATGTCAGAACACGGAGGAAGTGGATCCAATCAGCTGATCATGCTGGTGCACCAAAAAAAATTACCAGTATAATTAGCTGCTATAAATCCTAAACCAGGACAGTGGCATTTTTATAGTCAACTGAAAGAGGAGAATCTGCTTAATTTAACAATACCAAACAGTCTATGGACTTCAGTCACCAGCTGATATTAAATCCATGTGTAATGAAGACAACAGGTAATCACAACTTCAAGAAAAAAATCAAAGAAAATCAGCAATATGAAAAGCTCCCATTTTTAAAAAAAAAAAAAAAAGAGAGAGAGAGCAATTCAGAATAGCAGAGGTGATATGGGGAAATTATTTGATTTTGCCCTGTGTGTTTTTACACATTATTGAGAGATGACAGAGCTGTTGGCTGAGGTGCAGCCAAAGGCACGGCTGCCAAGACAGCTGCTCTGGAGGGGGACGTCTTTCTGCACCTCTAAATATTTTTTAAATCACAACTTACCTTGGTGAAAATGTCATGAACACATGACCATGTGTGCAGGAATATTGTGGAAGCTGATGTCTCTCCTTCTGACCGCTGAATCCATTCCATCCCACGCCTCTTTTTTTTTTTTTTTTTTTTACTCAGAGATCCGATTCTCTCCACTTTTATTCCAAGTTGGGAAGTTTAAAAAAAAAAAAAAAGTGTACGCAGTTGTCAGTCTTTTTCCACGCCAATCATGAGAGCAGTTGTTGTATTTGATAACGCAGCAAAACTTCCCCATTCTAACGCTGCATGGTATTTGGAGAAATAATTACACTGGTCAACACCAAATTTATTGTTTTTTTTTTTTAGCTGATTTAGGACAATTTTGATGTGCTGAATCCAAAAATCACATTGGTTTTGCTCAATCAGGTCTAACTTCAGGTCAGTGTCTGCTATTCAATTTACAGTACAACTGCTGTACAACTGCTTATAACTTAACGTAAAAACCTGACCTGATCAAGAGAAACGGATGTCATTTTCAGATTCAGCGGTGCAAAATTGTCTTAAATCAGTTGAAAAAAACAGACAACTTACAAAAAAATTATTTTTATGTTGTGTAATGTGATTGAAAGGACCACATTGGAAATGAGCATTTTCACTTTCTTGTGTCATCCTGGATTTTGACATTTTTTTGTACAGTGGGGCAAAAAAGTATTTAGTCAGCCACCAATTGTGCAAGTTCTCCCACTGTAAAAGATGAGAGAGGTCTCCAATTTCATCATAGGTATACCTCAACTATGAGAGACAAAATGAGGAAAAAAAATGCAGAAAATCACATTGTCTGATTTTTAAAGAATTTATTTGCAAATTATGGTGGAAAATAAATATTTGGTCACCTACAAACAAACAAGATTTCTGGCTCTCACAGACCTGTAACTTCTTCTTTAAGAGGCTCCTCTGTCCTCCACTCGTTACCTGTATTAATGGCACCTATTTGAACTCATTATCAGTATAAAAGACACCTGTCCACAACTTCAAACAGTCAGACTCCAAACTCCACTATGGCCAAGACCAAAGAGCTGTCAAAGGACACCAGAAACAAAATTGTAGACCTGCACCAGGCTGGGAAGACTGAATCTGCAATAGGTAAGCAGCTTGGTGTGAAGAAATGAATGAATCTTTATTTCGGATAGTACAGGTTAAAAGAAACTGAATAATATAACAAAGGGGGAAAGAAAATCCAACAAAGTCAAATTAGACAATAACTCCTCTGGTTATACAGTTCAACATAAGTTATCCGAAATGGGTGATGGCTGAAGCCACAGCTTATATTGCCCACTGTGGGAGCAATTATTAGAAAATGGAAGACATACAAGACCACTGATAATCAGTCTCCCTCGATCTGGGGCTCCACGCAAGATCTCACCCCGTGGGGTCAAAATGATCACAAGAATGGTGAGCAAAAATCCCAGAACCGTCTCCAGTTTGAGAAATAGACACCTGACAGGTCCTCCTCTGGCAGCTTCATTAAATAGTACCCGCAAAACGTCAATGTCAACATCTACAGTGAAGAGGCAACTCCGGGATGCTGGCCTTCAGGGCAGAGTGGCAAAGAAAAAGCCATATCTGAGACTGGCCAATAAAAGAAAAAGATTAATATGGGCAAAAGAACACAGACATTGGACAGAGGAAGATTGGAAAAAAGTGTTATGGACGGACGAATCAAAGTTTGAGGTGTTTGGATCACACAGAAGAACATTTGTGAGACGCAGAACAACTGAAAAGATGCTGGAAGAGTGCCTGACGCCATCTGTTAAGCCAGGTGGGGGTAACATGATGGTCTGGGGTTGCTTTGGTGCTGGTAAGGTGGGAGATTTGTTCAGGGTAAAAGGGATTTTGAATAAGGAAGGCTATCACTCCATTTTGCAACGCCATACCATACCCTGTGGACAGTGCTTGATTGGAGCCAATTTCATCCTACAACAGGACAGTGACCCAAAGCACATCTCCAAATTGTGCAAGAACTATTTAGAGAACAAGCAGGCAGCTGATACTCTATCTATAATGGAGTGGCCAGCGCAGTCACCAGGTCTAAACCCCATTGAGCTGTTGTGGGAGCAGCTTGACCGTATGGTACGCAAGAAGGGCCCATCCAGCCAATCCAACTTGTGGGAGGGGCTTCTAGAAGCGTGGGGTGAAATTTCTCCAGATTACCTCAGCAAATTAGCAGCTAGAATGCCAAAGGTCTGCAATGCTGTAATTGCTGCAAATGGAGGATTCTTTGACGAAAGCAAAGTTTCAAGGAAAAAATGATTATTTCAAATACAAATCATTATACAACTCATGGTGGTAAATAAAAGTGTGACTTTTCATGGAAAACACAAAATTGTCTTGGTGACCCCAAACTTTTGAACGGTAGTGTAGATCGGGCTGTGGTCAGAGAGATCCATCAGTCCTATTTTACATGTTTTTACTCTTCCAATGTCTCTATTAAACATAAAAAAATAGTCGATCCTTGAGTATGATGAATGTGGTGCTGAGTAATATGTATAATCTTTTACACTGGGGTTGAATTCCCTCCACACGTCACAGATTCCCATTTCTTTTAGTAGCATCTGAGTTTATCTACTTTGAGTGTTATTTTGATGTAGAGAATTACCTGATGCATCCCAGTATGGATTCGGTCTTAGATTGAAGTCTCCACCATATATCACTAAACCTTGGGCTTTAGTTATCATTAGGTCAAATACATTTTTATAAAATTTCCAGTTAGCCCCTGGAGGTGCATATACATTCAGCAGGGTAATATCTTCTCCCTCTAGCCGACCAAGTACCATGCTAAATCTCCCTTCTTTACCGTTGTGTTCTGAATTTTTTTCAAATATAATTTTGGTTGAGATCGCTGTCGCTACCCCCCCTCCTCCTCCCTGACTTATATGAAGATGAAGAGATCAGGTTAAACCCTTGTCTATTAAGTTTAGTGTGCTCCAAGTCTGTTAGGTTTGCTTCCTGTAAAAATATTCCAGCTTTGTCTTTTTTCATTTTGCCTAGAATCTTGGATCTTTGAACTGGATTCAGGATCCCTTTTACATTATATGAGATTGTTTTGGTTACACCCTGTTTCTCCATTGTATTGTCTTGTTTAGTATAACAGTGTAATGGCCCTCTGTTATGCTACTCATAAACTGAAAGAACATTAAGAACATAAAAAACAAAGAACATAGTATATAAAACTTTAAAACAAAAAACTGTCAAAAGATCTTCCTGAACTGAGGTCTTTTTAGCGACCTTAGAAGAGCCTTGTGGTTGGTGTGTTGGCTCTGAGGGAAATTCCTCAAACTTTGTTGTGTTGAGGGCCCTCTCTTACCCTTGTAAGTTATCCCATGTTTTTAACGTGAATTTCAGATCCCAATCTGAACTTGTAATGATTTTTTTTTTTAATGTCTATACCCTATGAAATTGTGCGCAACCTCCCACCACCGTCACAGCAAACAATCACATTAATACAGTATTTGTTAGTGTGGAGAGTTCATGTGGTTCATTGTCACATTTCTATTTTAACAAGTTTTTTTTTTTTTTTAAGACTTATTTGTTTCTAATATTATGACTGTTCCATGAAATGTTTTACCACCTCATATTTGCTGATTCTGCATCTCCTTTAATGTTTGTTACCTTGTAGGAGGAGGTTTGGATGCACAGATTGACTAAAAATATCGTTATTTCCTCCTGAAAGCGTCCAGTTTTTCCTTATAGCCCTGGCGCTGGGTTTCCCGCTGCTGGCCCGTGGATTTTGAGGGTCTCTGTGTGCACCACGTTTGAGCCTTGATTCTTTCAGTCGGGTCTGCTGCGGGTTTATACACCGTTACCGGGAGCCCTCTTCTCGCCATATCCCTGGTTGCTTCTTCCGCCGAGTTGTAGAGACACGTCTCTTCCCCGTAAAAAACCCTCAGCTTCCCTGGAAATGGAGTTTGAAAGCGCAGTTTCTTCTCTCTTAGTACCTTTTTGGCATTGCTGTATTCTCGACGCTTTTTAAGGACCTCCGGGGCGTAGTCATGCTCCACAAAAACTTTCCTTTCTTGGTGCATAAATCCTTTTTTCTGCCAAGCCAGTCTCAAAACCTCTTCTTTTGTTCTGAAGTTGGAAAACTTCACCACCACCGATCGTGGGGGAGCTTCCGCTGACGGCCTTGGGGCTAATGAAAGGTGCGCCCTTTCTATTTTCAAATCGGTGGATTGGGGAATTTCCAACTTCTCTCTCAGTATGGTTTCCACACATACAGCCATTGTGGTGAAATCGTCCTCGACTCCTCTTTTCAGACCATGAATTCTTATGTTGTCCCTTCTTAGTCTTCCTTCCTGGTCGGTTAGCTTAGCCTCCAGTCTTGTCTGTCGTTTGAGTAATTCCAGCGTGGTTCTTCCAGCCCTTTTATTCTTTCCTCTGCTTCCATGATTCGGGCCTCAGCCTGGTCCAGTCTGTTGTTTGTCCTTTTTATTTCGTCTTTAATTTCACGAAATTCGGCCCAACACTCTGCAAAATTCTCGTAATTCTTGAAGTATCGTTTTTAAGCTAACCGTATTGCTAGCCTCATTTTGCTCCTCTATTTCCAAGTGGTTGTTGTCTTCCAGGTCAGATTCTCCGGCCGATGCGTGTCTTGGCCTGGTAAATGTCGATCTCTTCTGTTTTCCTTTAGGCATAATGACTTTGTCTTTTGAGTTTCACTCTTCCATAAATCCGTTAAATCTGATTTTCATGGTATTTTCACGGATGGGATCTGGGAGCTTCAGCGTTAAGCTGCTACCACCATGATGTCCAGGCCAGAAGTCGATCATGGTGTATTTTTAAACTGTTTGTGGTCGGCTGGTGAGAGAGGTGTGCAGCTGATGAGCGCTGCAGCGCTCCGAAAGTTGAGCTTTTTTCAGCTTTCAGTGACATGAGTGCAGCGTTGACTGCTGAGAGCGTTTTTGCACTGAGTGCATTAAATGCCGGACTACATAGGAAATGAACAGAAAATAGTCGCCCACAGTAGAAAAAAACACATTTGGTGGACATGCAGCCTAACCGCATTCATTGCTCACTACTAAGCACAGACAGGCTGAACACTTCCCACAATTTCTTGCGGTTTTTCCGTCAGGTGACGTCACGCGCCCATTCTCTATAGTGTGCTTTTGCTTCTGTGTTTTCATTTTCCTTGTCGTCTACTTTGACTTTATATGCTATGTCGGGAGCGCCACCTCATCAATGGCAGGGTGGATCTTGCGCATGCACAGTCAACATGCACAGCCAATGCGGTCACAAAATTAGGGCTGCATGCACTCAATTGGAGAGGGCTCTGCGAAGCCTAGGGAACATGAGATGATGGTGTAATTTTTGTCACACAAGCCTTGCACTCAAGCAGACACACAGAACAGAGGTGGAGCATAAACCCAGCTTTTGAGTGTTTTTGGGGGTGGGGGGGATCATCACATTTGATTGAATATGTAAATGATGGTGAAGTGCTTTTAGGTGTTTATATGAAGGACTTGTTTATTTTGGAGCTCCACTGGTTGCCAATATTGACTGAATATGAGGGCTGTCAGTATTCTTGTTCTCCTGATGGTTTGTGTCAGTCCCGTCACCCGGCAGCAGAAGCCCTGTAGCTTCTACGGCAACACCAGCGCGTTCCCTACTGAGGAACACCCCTTCTCTGTTCAGACAGGCTGGTAGGCTCCTCATGCAGATGCAGCTCCTGATTCAGATTTCAAGATATATCAAAAAGCTCCATATGTAGCCAAATCTCTTCTATCCCTTTTATCTCTTAGTGACTCCCAGGGTTCCTGACGTGTCTGCCATTTTGGCACCGGGTGGTCGAACTCCTCGGTACACACAAACACCCAGAAATGCTCTCAGCAGTCTGGTAAGACACACAGACTCTTCCCCAAGTATGAAGATTCATGTATTTTAATGTTAACTACGTTTTGACATTCATGAGATGTGATAATACGAAAAACATCAACATGATCCCTCAGTAACCAGTAACTTGAATAAATGACCGTTTCTAGACTGATGGTCTTTTTTTGTGTTTCTAGAACCTGGATGACAGCAATTGGACCAACAGCATGTACGCCTCTCCTGTTTCTGGACTGGAGAACACCAGCTTCTTCAAAGACGATATTGACAACCTCAGTTCAGCTCTTTTAAAGGAGGACGATCCAGGAGAGGCAGGTGAGCTCGCTCAAAACTTTTTTATTACTTATTATTACCCAGGATTTACACTGACTCCAGATGCAGTCCGTGGCAGATGCAGTGCAGATGTTCATCCCTACCAGTTCCTTTTGTGTTTTGCAGCAGCATGGATGAGAACGGAGTTTGAAATACAAGATCACGTGAGAATTATACAAAGTAACTTGAGATCTCGAGAAAGACCTGAGAGTGACCGAGATTAACCGATTGCGATCACGTGATAGCAACAAGGAAGTGTGATGTAGCAGCTCCCCACCTGGATTTTTGGGCTCTAAATAAAATGTAAGTAGCCCGTTAATTTTTAATTCTATGAAGCGTTTGTATGTTAAGTCAAGTTTTTAACCTTCTCTGACACAGTGGTGGAGGAGTAGACCTCAGAAAATAACGGATGATCCTTAAATCGGTTTTAATGAACAAACAGCTCTTAAATACCATGGGACATTTCCTTGCGGATTGGATCCAGCATCTGTCAAAAGTAGACTCGTTGCGTTTCATTAGCGAACTTAATTTGACAAGCCGGATTCGTTCCGCAGGGCAGCACGGTGGCGGAGTGGTTAGCACTGCGGCAGCACAACAACTTACCCTTGGCCGGGGGATCCTGGGTTCAATCCCAGCCCCCGACCAACAGTGATCTGTGTGGAGTTTGCATGTTCTCCCCGTGTCTGCGTGGGTTTACTCCGGGATTTCTCCGGTTTCCTCCCACATGCCAAAAACATGCAAGTTAGGTTAATTGGCATCAAAACTGGGGATTCTAAATTGTCCTTTGGTATGACTGTGAGAGTGAATGGTTGTCTGTCTCTCTGTGTTGGCCCTGCGATGGACTGGCGATCTGTCCAGGGTGTACCCTGCCTCCCGCCCAAAGATGCTGGGATAGGCTCCAGCCCCCCTGCGACCCGAAAAGGACTAAGCGGAAGAAGATGGATGGATGGATTCGTTCCGCAGTGGTCCAGACCAGGTGGGGATTAGAAAATTGACGAGAATGGCAACTATTTGCTGCAGAGGCCAGATCACAGCTGTAATGTAATGCATCCGGAGTCAGTGTAAATCCAGGGTCAGGCTGTTGCCTCACATACAGTGTCTGAGATGATCTCCTTGAGTCATCAGGCAGTTGCGGACCAAACTTGCAAGTTTGGTTCTCCACATCATTAAACTGTCTTTTAATTAGATATGTGTATGCATTAGAGTACAGTAAAGTTTAAGATTAGCTATTATACTGAATCAAAACAGCCAAATTGAAAGCTAAACTATTTTGATATAGGTTCTTGGGTAAATCTTAATTACAAATGTGGAATATACTTTCTTGAATCTTAAGAATATTAAAAGGGTATTTGAAGGTTTTGTGAAAATTTGCTTTAATTTAAATGTTTTCCACACTCAAATCTCCCCCTTTGCGTTTAACTAGGGCTGGGCGATATAGCGAATATATTTGTTGTATCGGTACATTTGGCCGCCCTCGATGCATAAAATGGTTATATCGTGCATATTCAAGTATTTGCCACGTTAACAGGAGCTGCTGCTGCTGCTGAAGTCTGACCAGCAGCTCAGCACGGCTGCCCCGCCCCTTGCATGCTCATAGAGAAGTGTAAACTGCAGCAAGCAGAGACAAAAAAGGAAGCTAACAAAAGGAGCCAGGAGAAGATTTCCAACATTTCCAGTCTGAATTCTGCAGGTGTAAAATGATACTCGCTTAACGAACAAACTTTCAAAATAAGAGCTCCTATCCGGTCTTGCAACGCTTCAAAATAAGAGCGAGTGGCTCGCCAAATAAAGAACTGATGGAATGTAGACGCATTAAAAAAATAAGTGTCAGTCCCTTCCAAGCTTTGTGGTCTTTACTTGTGTGGATAAATTCATTGCAGCTTATTGCTCCTTTTGTGATATAGTCATTTGAACTTTTCAGGTAGGTTGAGTTCTGTTAAGCAAAGGAAAAAAGACACTTTGCTCAGTTACATATTGTGAAAATTTTTCTGACATAAGTTTTCATTTTATTTTATTATTCAGCTTTTTCATAAGTGAAATGAATGTGTGTGTGTAAGTAAAATATTACAAAAGGGCATTCATTACACAAAACGCATATCATGATATGCATCGCAATACAGAGAAATTATATCACAATACCTTTTTTTTTTTTTTTTTTTTTTTTTTTTTTAGCTACATTGCCCAGCCCTGCTTTTAACCCGCCCCGTTGTTTCCTTTAGCTGGCTAAATCTTGGGGTCCGAGCATTAAAGATCAAGGGCATCAACATTAAACTACATAATAGACTTTAATATGTTTCTTATGGCATTTCCCCATTTCTGCCTGTAATGGGCTAGTGTTGATTGCTTTAGAGTCCTGTTATGGTACATGTTCACTGGTCCGTTTTTTGTTGGAAGGCATCACATTGGGGATGTGTTGTAGTGCAGGGATAAAGCTTAACCAGGTGGAGTGACTGAAAGTAACTGACATTATGGAAACCCAGTAGTTAAAGAGCTCTGTCCCAAGGAAAGACTCTGATTTGTACTGCTGCTGAGAACAGATGGGTTTCACCTGACTGGTCGATGGATCTGGCCATGGGCGGTCTTCCACAGATGAGCTCTTGGACAACATGGTGGATTGTGAGTCTCATATCTTTAAAATAAATCGGCAAAAAGTGTTTCTAACAACATTTCAGGAGAGAAATAGTAGGTGCAGTTAATGAAACAGTCATTATTTGACTTAAAAAAAAACTGCTGACTTAAACATTCAGGATGGCATCGCTGCAGCTGACGCATGCCGGGTGCCCAGACCTCATTTGCATAATTTTTTTTTTTTTTTTTACTTTATGCAACATGACACACGGCATCCTAGAGCCAACAGCTTTGCATTGTGTTTCACATAGACACTGAATAAGAAGTGGAGAAACCACGGATCCAGTGGACATGTACAATTAGAGGATACCTGGTTAGATTTAGATACAGATGACATAACTACCCCCCTCCTTTTTCCCCCCATCTCTGTCTAACTACTTGCTCGCCAGTATCTCTTGTGGATCTGTAGGATTTATCTTCCACGTTGAAAATCTATCCACTTTTGATACTTGACAGATGTTAAATTAAGACTCTGGTGTGCTGCTCTTGTTAATGTTGTAGTTTATCATCTTTTCAGCGGCCGCCAGTCTTTTCCCCGAATTCCTCGAGTCCTTTGTGAAACACTCCTCTGCAGTGTTTGAGCTCCTGGATGATTACCAGTCCATTTGCCAGGATAAGGTAGTAGAGTTTGAGTTTCAAGTTATTTTACAATGAGCCTGTTTGAGTTGATATAACTAAATTTAGAGAGATTGGTGTCTCCATATTTAAGGTGGATGTGCTGCAGTCGGTGGTCCTCAGAGCAGGTCAGAACAGTAAAACTGCAGGAGTCCGCTGGCTGCTACAGCAGGAGAATGCCACCTGGAGACTCATTGTCTCACTGTACAGGTTTGTATCATACTAATGGATAGTCTGTCCATCTGACTGGATCTCTGTTTGGTTCTAATTGGGTCTATTTGTTCTATAGGGATCGTGTCCAGTTGGCACTTGAAGATGACATAATGACAGACATGGTTGTGAGTAGAGCCTCAATGATGCTGGCCCATGAACTACAATTTTTTTAAGGATTTTTTTTGTTTTGTAGTATATTTTTTAATTAAATGGTATATAAACCATAAAAACAAAAAAGACTAAGGTTTCATTTCATTGTACACCTACAGTATGCACAAATCTTCAGCCTTAAAAACAGAAGCATAAATCTGAGGGTGTTTGTGCGTCTAGGTTCCCAGTGAGAGTGAGAAGGTTGTGGTGGAGCACCTTTTTCAGAGGGATGCAGTCATACGACAGAGTCAGGTAAGGCAATGATAATTGCACATACAACTCAATAATTTTCTTGTCTGGTTTTGGAAAGAAGTCCGATGGTGTAGAAAACAATGTGTCATCGTCTATTCACTTAACTCTTTCCCAGTTTGTCTTTAGTTGCTATTTTGACATCGTCAATAAAACTGATCTCAGTCTCTTTCTATATAAGCATACGATTTGTCAGTTAAATTGAAAGAGGTTGAAAGGTAAGGGGAAAAAATTATGTATTCTGTTTCCATGCTTGTTTTTTCCAGGGACTGATTTATTGAAAAATAAGTTCACATTTATAGTCAGTCAGTGAGGAATGTGGGTGATGTACATACGGTATAGGTATGTGTGTTCTGTACATAAATCATAAACCTTAGACTGTAAAAGTTTAACCAAATACATCACCATTGGATCCATTTCCCTCACAGTACCTCACAATACGTCTGTGCTGTCTCTCTGCACATTATAATTGCTTTTAATAATTTATAATTGCTTTTATAGTTTATAATTGCTTTTAATAACATTATAATTGCTTCCTGCATGATCACTCTGTTGCAGCTGGTTATTGATTGGCTGGAGAGCATTGCCAAGGATCAGATTGGAAATTTTTCTGATAACATTGAATACTATGCCAAAAATGTCTGCTGGTAAGCACACGTCTGTTTTTTTCCCCTCTCTGAACCTTTACCTCACTGTGTATAAAGCTTAGTAATTTTTTCATTTTTTATGTTATTTTTTTTAGGGAGAACACCCTCCACACATTGAAGATGAGGAGGAAGAGTGGCACTTTATTTACTGTGCCTCTGGTCACTGAGCTGGTAAATTTTGTTAGCACGGTGTTAACAGACCTCCGTCCTTGCATTTCTGAAAACAAAGCTAATGTACTGTTTTTTTTGTGTGCGCCACATGTTAAGGATCCAGATGCTCCTCTCCGGCAGCAGCGCCCCCTAGCTGACTTGGACCGAGAGGATGATGCTCGATTCCTAAAAAACCTGTTCACCCTGATCAGAGCCGGCATGACTGAGGAGGTAGGGAGACACTTAGGGCTTTAATATAGAAAGCTATTTGCTTTTTTGCATCTTGGCTCTAACCCCAGAACTGGACCTTATTCCAGAAAGTAGGATTAGTGGCTTACCTGGGTAAGTTAACTCAAAGTTTGTGGTAACTGAGTTTTCATTTCCAAAAAGTCAGCATATGTATGTAGCCATAATTACAAAGGCTGTGAACATAACCTTCTCCTGAGCAGTGTTGGGCAAGTTACTAAAAAATAGTAAATGGTAACAGTTACTAGTTACTTCTTTTCAAAAGTAACTGAGTTACTTACCAATTACTGCATGATTAAAGTAACTAGTTACTTGGAAAAGTAACTTTCACGTTACTTTTAAATGCATACTTAAATCATCTTGCACACACAGCAAGATAATTTAATTAATGGAGTACATTACAGGGTTATTAATGTCAGGCTGAAAACAGACTGTTTCAGACAGAGCTTTGAGAGCATATTCTGTCTGCTTTATCCTGCTTTGACAGCTCTTATTGTGGAAAAAATCTGAAAAAAATCAACATGAAATTGCCAGTAATTTTCTCATTTTGGAGTGAGAAAGAGTGAGACTCACTCCAAAAGAGTGAGTTGGTATTACTGCATAAAGCTATCAACGTTTCTTAACTTTATATTATGGATTTAATCCGATGTGCAGTGATCCAAAGAAAATGTCCATTATCCACAGCCCAAATGTCTGCTGTGACAGAGACATGATCCAGTCCCTTAAATTTCTTCTGGAGATCAAAATCCATTTTTGAATAATCTTTATCCAGGTAGCAAGTAAATGTGTTTTAACTTGAGTGGATCACAGTCTCAGCTGTCTGATGGAAAATGACTGTTATCACATCTTCATTCTATAATGTGTCTGGCAATCGGCTGAATTCTTGCTGGTGCATAAACTGTCCAGATGCATACCTGTGCTTGAAATCCAGTCATGGCTGTTCAGATAACATACGTAAATTCACTACATAGTGGTGTTAGCATAGCAATAGCTTTGTCGGATCTTGTTGCTGTTCAGGCGCTTCTGAAGGCTGCAGTTGGTCTCACACGGCCCACCAATATGCTTTTGTCCTTAACCGTGACAAAGGAAAAATAATCTGTCTACTTCCACAAACACAAAGTAGCTTCATCGTTTCCCAGCAGGAGCAAGCTCCATTTGTGGGTGAACGGTCTCTTTGCAACAGGTTACACTGACTGATGGCTGTGTTAGCTACATAGGGTCAGTTTGTATTTATTTGCACTAAAAATATCTACCCATATTAATAAAACGAGTAATGCAAGTAACATCTGATCAAATTTCAGTAACCGTAATGCATTACTAAATTTTAAAACAGTAATTTCGTTACACAGCACCTTACTGCAAAACTAGTGGCATTACGGTAACACATTATTTTGTAACGCGTTACTCCCAACACTGCTCCTGAGTAGGTTATGTTCAGGTTATGTTGGGGTAGGGCTGGGCGATATAGCTCAAAAAAATGTATCACAATATAATATCTCTATATTGTGATACACGATAGATATCACAATATGTATTTTGTGTTCTGAATGTCCTTTAAAATTTGATTTTACTTACTTTTTTTTTTTTTTAGAAATTTTATACACACACAGTGGTGTGAAAAAGTGTTTGCTTCCTTCCTAATTCCTCATTTTTTTGTATGTTTGTCACACTGAAAAGTTTCAGATCATCAAACAAATTTAAATATTAGACAAAGATAACACAAGTAAACACAAAATGCAGTTTTTAAATGAAGGTGTTTATTATTCAGGTAAAAAAAAAAAAAAAAAATCCAAACCTACATGGCCCTGTGTGAAAGTGATCCCCCCCCTCCCCCCCCAGTTAAAACAAAAGTGAAGCCAAGGAGAGTAGTTCTGTGAGTAAGGCTGTGTGTCCACAAACGCGTTTTTTGTCACTCGACTGCCCTGAGCAATTTTTTTTTTTTTTTTCAGCGTTTGTGCACTGCGCTCTGGGGGAAAAAAAGTCTGTGCCCTGTATCCCTGCAACAGCTTGTCACTCTCAGCTCAGCACTTCCACTTTCCTATGGTCAGACTTTCTGCTGATGTTTTAATAGCAGTCTCTAAATAACAATGGACAGAAAACGTGTTTTAGCAGCTCTGGATGTGAAATATGATGACACGGAAAGCAGGAGTTTGAGTACAGACTGGTACTGGCGTCATATATCCCGCCCACGCAGCAGTTTTGATTGGCTACTTAGGTCCGACATTGACGAGCTCAGCTGTAGTCTCTGAAAAATTGAACTTTTTTCAACTCTGAGCACTCTGAGTGCTGCTACAAAAAACGGCCACCGCCAAGAGTGTTTCAGCGCCGAGGGCGCTCAGCACTGTAAACACTGAACTACATAGAGAATGAATGGAAAATAGCCGCTCAGAGTGGAAAAAATGCATTTGGTGGACACGCAGCCTAATACATACAGTAAGTATGTGTAGGCATGTCATCATGATAGTACTATATGAGTAAATTAAAATATTGTGCAGTGCTTTAATCTTGCTATTAAGTGCTTAGGCCTAATCTGAAAAATATGATGACTAGCATGCTGAATAAATTAACTTACTTGTGATGCTGGTTATCATTGTATAATGGTCATGATGGTGGTACAGATAATGACTGAATTATTTATAATATACTTCAGAATCAGCTTTATTGGCCAAGTATGCACAACACATACAAGGAATTTGACTTTGGCTAAAAACTTACCAGGAATAGTGATCACCAAGGACACCTAAGGAGGGCTTCTGATTCCTGATCATCTGGCAGTGTGTGTGTGTGTGTGTGTGTGTGTGTGTGTGTGTGTGTGTGTGTGTGTGTGTGTGTGTGTGTGTGTGTGTACACACTACCATTCAAAAGTTTGGGGTCACTTAGAAATTTCCATATTTTTGAAAGAAAAACACTTTTTTTCAATGAAGATAACTTTAAACTAATCAGAAATACACTCTATACATTGCTAATGTGGTAAATGACTATTCTAGCTGCAAATGTCTGGTTTTTGGTGCAATATCTACATAGGTGTATAGAGGCCCATTTCCAGCAACTATCACTCCAGTGTTCTAATGGTACAATGTGTTTGCTCATTGCGTCAGAAGGCTAATGGATGATTAGAAAACCCTTGTGCAATCATGTTAGGTCTGCAATGCTGTAATTGCTGCAAATGGAGGATTCTTTGACAAAAGCAAAGTTTGAAGGAAAAAATTATTTCAAATACAAATCATTATTTCTAACCTTGTCAATGTCTTGACTATATTTTCTATTCACTTTACAACTCAAGTGAATAGAAAATATAGTCAAGACATTGACAAGGTTAGAAATAATGATTTGTATTTGAAATAATTTTTTCCTTCAAACTTTGCTTTCGTCAAAGAATCCTCCATTTGCAGCAATTACAGCATTGCAGACCTAACATGATTGCACAAGGGTTTTCTAATCATCCATTAGCCTTCTGATGCAATGAGCAAACACATTGTACCATTAGAACACTGGAGTGATAGTTGCTGAAAATGGGCCTCTATACACCTATGTAGATATTGCACCAAAAACCAGACATTTGCAGCTAGAATAGTCATTTACCACATTAGCAGTGTATAGAGTGTATTTCTGATTAGTTTAAAGTTATCTTCATTGAAAGAAAGTGCTTTTCTTTCAAAAATGAGGAAATTTCTAAGTGACCCCAAACTTTTGAATGGTAGTGTGTGTGTGTGTGTATATATATATATACTGTATATTATACAGTGGGGAAAAAAAGTATTTAGTCAGCCACCAATTGTGCAAGTTCTCCCACTTAAAAGATGAGAGAGGTCTCCAATTTTCATCATAGGTATACCTCAACTATGAGAGACAAAATGAGAAGAAAAAATCCAGAAAATCACATTGAAGGATTTTTAATGAATTAATTGGTAAATTCCTCGGTAAAATAAGTATTTGGTCACCTACAAACAAGCAAGATTTCTGGCTCTCACAGACCTGTAACTTCTTCTTTAAAAGGCTCCTCTGTCCTCCACTCGTTACCTGTATTAATGGCACCTGTTTGAACTCGTTATCAGTATAAAAGACACCTGTCCACAACCTCAAACAGTCAGACTCCAAACTCCACTATGGCCAAGACCAAAGAGCTGTCAAAGGACACCAGAAACAAAATTGTAGACCTGCACCAGGCTGGGAAGACTGAATCTGCAATAGGTAAGCAGCTTGGTGTGAAGAAATTAACTGTGGGAGCAATTATTAGAAAATGGAAGACATACAAGACCACTGATAATCTCCCTCGATCTGGGGCTCCATGCAAAATCTCACCCCGTGGGGTCAAAATGATCACGAGAACGGTGAGCAAAAATCCCAGAACCACACAGGGGGACCTAGTGAATGACCTGCAGAGAGCTGGGACCAAAGTAACAAAGGCTACCATCAGTAACACACTATGCTGCCAGGGACTCAAATCCTGCAGTGCCAAATGTGTCCCCTTGCTTAAGCCAGTACATGTCCAGGCCCATCTGAAGTTTGCTAGAGAGCATTTGGATGATCCAGAAGAGGATTGGGAGAATGTCACATGGTCAGATGAAACCAAAATAGAACTTTATTGTAAAAACTCAACTTGTTGTGTTTGGAGGAGAAAGAACACCATACCTACTGTGAAGCATGGGGGGTGGAAACATCATGCTTTGGGTCTGTTTTTCTGCAAAGGGACCAGGACGACTGCTCCGTGTAAAGGAAAGAATGAATGGGGCCATGTATTGTGAGATTTTGAGTGAAAACCTCCTTCCATCAGCAAGGGCATTGGAGATGAAATGTGGCTGGGTCTTTCAGCATGACAATGATCCCAAACACACCGCTCGGGCAACGAAGGAGTGGCTTCGTAAGAAGCATTTCAAGGTCCTGGAGTGGCCTAGCCAGTCTCCAGATCTCAGCCCCATAGAAAATCTTTGGAGGGAGTTGAAAGTCCGTGTTGCCCAGCGACAGCCCCAAAACATCACTGCTCTAGAGGAGATCTGCATGGAGGAATGGGCCAAAATACCAGCAACAGTGTGTGAAAACCTTGTGAAGACTTACAGAAAACGTTTGACCTCTGTCATTGCCAACAAAGGGTATATAACAAAGTATTGAGATGAACTTTTGTTATTGACCAAATACTTATTTTACCGAGGAATTTACCAATTAATTCATTAAAAATCCTTCAATGTGATTTTCTGGATTTTTTTTCTCATTTTGTCTCTCATAGTTGAGGTATACCTATGATGAAAATTGGAGACTTCTCTCATCTTTTAAGTGGGAGAACTTGCACAATTGGTGGCTGACTAAATACTTTTTTGCCCCACTGTATATATGGGTGTTTTGGTTGTTTTTTTTTTGGGGGGGGGGGGGTCCAGTGCACTATATGAGGGGTATCCGACTTTCAAGCGCTCTCTCTTTTTCTGTAATTTGCAGATGTCGGTTTTGTTTTTATAATATGCAAGGGAACATAAGAGTTTCAGACTTGCATTGCAATTTTAAAAAAAAATCATTGATTTTGCCGTTAGAATCTAAACTATTGGTTGTGTCCCCTCATTTTTCCCAGTTTTTGTGTGACATGAAAATCGCATCAATTTCAAAGTACTGTAAAGTGATCTCTGAGTAACTCTTTCTACTCATTTATGCAAGAGATAACAGAGTTGTAATGCAAATTCAAAATAAAACATTCCCCAATGTGATCGGATCTATGGTTTTTGTACGGCGACCCCTGCAAATTTACTCGTACGACGTAAATTTCCGTGTCCCCGAATTTACGCAGCAACGTGCAAGTTATTTGGTAAAGTAACCAGAAAACAGGAAGTGCTGATGCTTTTCACTTTGCACCTTTCAAATCCCAAACCACACACATAAAAAGGAGATCAGTCTTTGTGAAACTCAGATGTAGAATATTTCAATAAAATCTCAAACATTTATGACACATCAAATATGGTGTCCTTTAAAAAATTTACGTCTTCGGTCTTGGTCGGCCGCGCGCAGCCCCGTCTGGCGTGGTGACCGCCCTGGGAAAGCACTTTTATTTTCTCTACCCCGGATGTGCTCAACCCATGTGGAGAGGATTAACCGTGGTCACTTTATATTGAAGTTATCGAAGGTCCAAACTTCCGTGTCCCGCATTTACACCTTTTGTGATTTTATGTCTTATCCAACAAACAGGGAGAATTTGAAGGTATGTATACACGTTATCACATCTTAATATGTCATGAAAATGTAGCTGTTGATGAGTTTTGATGCGTGAAAAATACTGGAAGTGTTGAAGTTGTTTCGTGTAAAACGTGTGCCATTGCAAAGTGCATTGGCACACGGGGAAACAAAAGCCCAAGTGTCCCGTTTACGTCTCCATTTACAAGTAGTTGAAGCGAGCGCTCATCCTCAAGAGTTCCTGAACGCGAATGCCGTTACGAAAATAATTAATAGTTTCATAAACCTGACACAATTGGATAGTGATTAGTCAATTTCATGAGCAGATTTGATCAATTTTAAATTTTGCCACCAATGTCACACATTGGACCCCTAATAAATAAAAACACCCATATATATATATATATATATATATATATATATATATATATACAGTGGGGCAAAAAAGTATTTAGCCAGCCACCAATTGTGCAAGTTCTCCCACTTAAAAGATGAAAGAGGTCTCCAATTTTCATCATAGGTATACCTCAACTATGAGAGACAAAATGAGAAAAAGAAATCCAGAAAATCACATTGTCTGATTTTTAAAGAATTTATTTGCAAATTATGGTGGAAAATAAGTATTTGGTCACCTACAAACAAGCAAGATTTCTGGCTCTTACAGACCTGTAACTTCTTCAAGAGGCTCCTCTGTCCTCCACTCCTTACCTGTATTAGTGGCACCTGTTTGAACTTGTTATCAGTATAAAAGACACCTGTCCACAACCTCAAACAGTCAGACTCCAAACTCCACTATGGCCAAGACCAAAGAGCTGTCAAAGGACACCAGAAACAAAATTGTAGACCTGCACCAGGCTGGGAAGACTGAATCTGCACTAGGTAAGCAGCTTGGTGTGAAGAAATCAACTGTGGGAGCAATTATTAGAAAATGGAAGACATACAAGACCACTGATAATCTCCCTCGATCTGGGGCTCCACGCAAGATCTCACCCCGTGGGGTCAAAATGATCACGAGAATGGTGAGCAAAAATCCCAGAACCACACGGGGGGACCTAGTGAATGACCTGCAGAGAGCTGGGACCAAAGTAACGAAGGCTACCATCAGTAACACACTACGCCGCCAGGGACTCAAATCCTGCAGTGCCAGACGTGTCCCCCTGCTTAAGCCAGTACATGTCCAGGCCCGTCTGAAGTTTGCTAGGGAGCATTTGGATGATCCAGAAGAGGATTGGGAGAATGTCATATGGTCAGATGAAACCAAAATAGAACTTTTTGGCAAAAACTCAACTTGTCGTGTTTGGAGGAGAAAGAATGCTGAGTTGCATCCAAAGAACACCATACCTACTGTGAAGCATGGGGGTGGAAACATCGTGCTTTGGGGCTGTTTTTCTGCAAAGGGACCAGGACGACTGATCCGTGTAAAGGAAAGAATGAATGGGGCCATGTATTGTGAGATTTTGAGTGAAAACCTCCTTCCATCAGCAAGGGCATTGAAGATGAAACGTGGCTGGGTCTTTCAGCTTGACAATGATCCCAAACACACCACCCGGGCAACGAAGGCATGGCTTCATAAGAAGCATTTCAAGGTCCTGGAGTGGCCTAGCCAGTCTCCAGATCTCAACCCCATAGAAAATCTTTGGAGGGAGTTGAAAGTCCGTGTTGCCCAGCGATAGCCCCAAAACATCACTGCTCTAGAGGAGATCTGCATGGAGGAATGGGCCAAAATATCAGCAACAGTGTGTGAAAACCTTGTGAAGACTTACAGAAAACGTTTGACCTCTGTCATTGCCAACAAAAGGGTATATAACAAAGTATTGAGATGAACTTTTGTTATTGACCAAATACTTATTTTCCACCATAATTACCTCCACCAAGAGGAGGAGGTTATGTGATCATCAGCGTTGGTTTGTCTGTCTGTCTGTTTTTTAGCAAGATAACTCAAAAAGTTATGGACGGATTTTCATGAAATTTTCACAGATTGTCAGAAATGTGGTATCCTACAGATAATTAGATTTTTGGTGGTGATCCAGATCACCGTCTGGATCCAGGAATTTTTAAAAGGATTCTTTTCTTTTTTTTTTCTCAAAAAGTTATGGATGGATTTTCATGAAATTTTCACAGATTGTCAGAAATGTGGTATCCTACAGATGATTAGATTTTGGTGGTGATCCGGATCACTGTCTGGATCCAGGAATTTTTTAAAGGATTCTTTTTTTTTTTTTTCCTCAAAAAGTTATGGACGGATTTTCATGAAATTTTCACAGATTGTCAGAAATGTGGTATCCTACAGATGATTAGATTTTGGTGGTGATCCGGATCACCGTCTGGATCCAGGAATTTTTTTAAAGGATTCTTCTTTTTTTTTTTTCAGGTTCTATAATATAAGGTTTTTGTGCAGCCGTAGTGGCTGCGCAAAAACCAGCTCTGCCGGGGAAGCTTCCAGATTCTCTTTCGGCGCGGAGCGCAACCCCAATATAAAGCCCATGGCAGCCTGTCTACCCAATTTGCATCCGTCAATGAAGCCCTGAGTGCTGCTTTCAGTGATCTATGAAAACGCTTGTATAACCCATTGGCCTGTGGGTTGTACGCGGTTGTGCGGTGAATTGTAACACCCAGGCAATTTTAGCAAACACGGGCGTATTGCCATTTCTGTACGCCAAAAAGAAAAAAAAAATACACGGGAAAAAAAATTATTGAGAGTGTGGAGGAACACCTCGTGTGTGACCCCCACAGCGTACGGGGCTGGCAGAGCGCTCAGCGTGAGCAATTATCAGAACAGTGAGAGGTATGGACTGATCATTATGCAGATGCGCCTCCCTCCCTCTTTCGTCCTGCAGCTCCGGAACAGAGAGGAATCCCGGCGCCAGTAATCCTGATATGTGTGACTCTAATGCAAATGTCCATGCTTTCCTGCTGTATACTGTGATGCTAATGTGCCATGCATGCATTGTCCGAGCTGGGTATATAAGTTGACTGCATATCTCTTGCGCTCTCTCTTTTTGATCACTCGCATTGTTTGTTGCTGACTTTGAGACACATGGCTCGCTCCAGCACGCTGCCACAGCGCTGAGCAAGCCTCGTGGAGGATGAATAAAGCACCCTTTTAAACTTCAGTTCGCCGTGTAATGTAGGATTAATATTTATGATGTTAAACACTGTATGGGGGGAACTGTGGCGCTTGGCGGAGGCCTGCGCTCTCCGAGTGCTTTTCTAGTTTGCAAATAAATTCTTTAAAAATCAGACAGTGTGATTTTCTGGATTTTTTTTTTTTCTCATTTTGTCTCTCATAGTTGAGGTATACCTATGATGAAAATTGGAGACCTCTCTCATCTTTTAAGTGGGAGAACTTGCACAATTGATGGCTGACTAAATACTTTTTTGCCCCACCGTATATATATATATATATATATATAGTGTGAAAAAATGTTTGCCCCTTCCTGATTTCTCATTTTTTGTATGTTTGTCACACTTAAATGTTTCAGGTCATTAAAACAAATTTAAATATTAGACAAAGATAAAACAACTAAACACAAAATGCAGTTTTTAAATGAAGGTGTTTAATATTAAAGGAAAAAAATCCAAACCTACATGGCCCTGTGTGAAAAGTGATTGCCCCCTAAACCTAATAACTGGTTGGGCCACCCTTAGCAGCAACAACTGTAATCAAGCATTTGCGATAACTGGCAATGAGTCTTTTACAGTGTTGTGGAGGAATTTTGGCCCACTCATCTTTGCAGAATTGTTGTAATTCAGTCACATTGCAGGGTTTTCGAGCATGAACCACCTTTTTAAGGTCACGCCACAGCATCTTAATCAGATTCAGGTCAGGATTTTGACTAGGCCACTCCAAGGTCTTCATTTTGTTTTTCTTTAGCCATTCAAATCAAATCAAACTTTATTGTCATATTACTGTACATACAACTGTAGTGCAGGCAAGATGAAATTGCGTTTCTCTCGCCATCCATATAAATAGAAGCAGCATGATTTAAGACACACTCACACATAGCTTCACACCCACCCCCACCCCCATCCATTCACACATCCCTGAGACATACTTGGGAAAAAACTAACGAACTATAATATACAAATAATATACAAAATGTCTGTAGGTGCAGTAGTGTGTATGAGAGATTCCGGGTCAACTGTTCAGCATCCTGACAGCTTGTGGAAGGAAGCTGTTGATCAATCTGGTGGTTCTGCCTCTGATGCTCCAGAATCGTTTACCAGATGGAAGAAGTTCAAAGTGTTTATGCAGAGGGTGAGAACGGTCCTTGACAATGTTCAGTGCCCTGCTTCTACAACGGTTCTGAAAAAGTTCTTGGACAGAGGGGAAGGAGACTCCAATTACCCTCTCAGCCCCCTTGACTATCCTCTGCAGGGCTTTTTTGTCTTGACATACTGCAGCTGGAGTACCATATAGCAATGCAGTACGTCAGAACACTCTCCACCACACCTCTGTAGAAGGTCCTGAGGATGCAGATGGGGAGAGAGGCCTGTTTGAGTTTCGTCAAGAAGTGCAGTCTCTGCTGAGCCCGCTTCCTGATCCCCAAGGAATTCTTGCTCCAGGTCAGGTCCTGCGAGATCTGCACTCCGAGGAACTTGATGTTCTCCACTCTCTCCACTAAACTGCCGCCGATGCTGAGGGGGACGTGCTCAGGCTGTGACCGCCGGAAGTTGATAATCACCTCCTTCGTTTTGTCCACGTTGAGCACCAGATTGTTCTCCCTGCACCAGCCCTCCAGCCCTCTCACTTCTTCCCTGTACATTGATTCCTCATCCCTCTGAATAAGTCCCACCACCGTGGTGTCGTCTGCAAACTTAATAATCTGGTTCCCCTCGTGTCTGGATACACAGTCATGTGTTAGAAGTGTAAACAACAGTGGACTGAGTACACAGCCTTGAGGGGATCCGGTGCTCAGCATGACAGACTTGGAGATGTTGTTTCCAACCCGGACAGACTGAGGTCTCTCAGTCAGGAAATCCAGGATCCAGAGACATGTGGCGGTGTTCAGACCGAGAAGGAGTAATTTCTCCATCAGTCTCTGGGGATTAATGGTGTTGAATGCTGAACTGAAATCAATGTACAGGAGTCTGGCGTAGGTGTCTTTCTGGTCCAGGTGGGTGATGACAGAGTGTAGGGTGGTGACTATAGCATCCTCCGTGGAGCGGTTTGAACGATATGCAAACTGGAGCGGGTCGTGTGATGCAGGGAGGCGGGCTGTAATGTGTGGTTTGACAAGCCGTTCAAAACACTTCATCACAATTGGTGTCAGTGCAACAGGACGATAGTCATTCAAACAGGACACAATTGGTTTCTTTGCCACCGGTACAATGATAGAGGTCTTGAAGCATCTGGGAATGATGGCCTGACTCAGGGAGATGTTATAAATGTCAGTCAGGACATCCGCCAACTCGCTCGCGCAGTCTCGGAGCACACGTCCCAGGATGTTGTCCGGACCTGCAGCTTTGCGTGGGTTGACTCTGGTTAGGGTCCTCCGTGTGTCCGCTGTGTTGATGGTAAAAGCTGGTCCGACCGATGGTGGGGGTGGGCCAGCCCTCCCTCTGATTGTCGAGTTTGATGCTTCAAAGCGTGCAAAGAAGTCGTTAAGCCTGTCTGGAAGCGAAGCGTCGTCATCATCGACCCCCTGCCTAGACTTATAGCCCGTCAGTGTCCAAACTCCCTGCCACATCTGCTTGGTGTTCCTAGTGTCACAGAGGTGTCCCTGGATTTTCTCCGCATAGGCGCACTTTGCCGCCTTAATTCCCTTTGAGAGCGCAGACCTGGCTGAGCGGAGGGCGATCCTATCCTTCGCTCTGAAGGCTCCATCCCTAGCTGTAAGCAGCGAGCGCACCTCTGCGGTTATCCAGGGCTTATGGTTACCCCTCATAGTGATGGTCTTCACTGTAGTGACATCCTCTGTGCACTTTGCGATGTAGCTGGTGACCGTTTCAGAGGTGGACTTGCTAGTGTGTTTTGGATCTTTGTCCTGCTGCAGAATCCAAGTGTGCTTCAGCTTGAGGTCACGAGCAGATGGCCGGACATTCTCCTGAATATTTTTGGTAGACAGCAGAATTCATGATTCCGTTTACCACAGCAAGTCTTCCAGGTCCTGAAGCAGCAAAACAGCCCCAGACCATCACACTACCACCACCATATTTTTCTGTTGGTATGATGTTCCTTTTCTGAAATGCTGTTACTTTTACGCCGGATGTAATGGGACACACACCTTCCAAAAAGTTCAACTTTTCTCTCATCAGTCCACAGAGTATTTTCCCAAAAGTCTTGGGGATCATCAAGATGTTTTCTGGCAAAACTGAGATGAGCCTTAATGTTGTTTTTGCTCAGCAGTGGTTTTCATATGGGAACTCTGCCATGCAGGCCATTTTTGCCTTAACTGAGGCAAGTGAGGCCTGCAGTTCTTTGGATGTTGTTGTGGAGTCTTTTGTGACCTCTTGGAGGAGTCGCCGCTGCGCTCTTGGGGTAATTTTGGTCGGCCAGCCACTCCTGGGAAGGTTCACCACTATTCCATGTTTTTGCCATTTGTGGATAATGGCTCTCACTGTGGCTCGCTGGAGTCCCAAAGCTTTAGAAATGGCTTTATAACCTTTTCCAGACTGATAGATCTCAATTACTTTGTTTCTCATTTGTTCCTGAATTTCTTTAGATCGCAGCATGATGTCTAGCTTTTGAGGATCTTTTGGTCTACTTCACTTTGCCAGGCAGGTCCTATTGAAGTGATTTCTTGATTGAGAACAGGTGTGTCAGTAATCAGGCCTGGGTATGACTAGAGAAATTGAACTCAGCTTTCCAAAGATGTGATAAACCACAGTTCATTTATGTTTTAAGGGGGGGGGGGGGATCACCTTGGATTTATTTATTTATTTATTTATTTATTTTACCCTTAACACCTTCATTTAGAAACTGCATTTTGTGTTTACTTGTGTTATCTCTGTCTAATGTTTCAGCTCATCAAACAAATTTTTTTTTTCAATTATATTTTTATTGGTGATCTTGGTCAGATTGTTTACATTGAGAGCAGTACTTTATTACAAAGGAAAGATAAATAAAAAAAAAATAATACACAAGAAAATGCCCTCGATTAATCTTCCCATAAGTTGTTTTTTTTTTTTTTTTTTTTTTCCCAGTATAAAAAATAACATATAAACAAATAAACTGAACAGTGGACAAGTGGTATTAAATTTTTTCGCTTTTGCTCTTTTCTTCCCTTCTATGGGATAGATTACTTAAAGTCTTTCCTTTGATTTCCTGTATATTGGGTCCATTTAAGCCAGTATTTATCAAATTTATCTCTTTGTAGTCGTAAAGACATGGTAATCCTTTCCATCATAAATATCTGGTATACCATATCATGTAAATCCTGAATTTTTGGTATGTCTGTTTGGAGCCATTTTCTCGTTAAGACTTTCTTTGCTGACAATAGTACAATTCTCATTAAATATTTATCTGCAAATGAGGCTATGTTAGGAATTTCCAAACCTAAGAACATGTACAGGAAGTCAAAGGGGACATGGGTAGAGAAAACCTTTTCCAGGCACTTATGTGTGTCTTTCCAAAATGGGGTAACTTTTGGGCAGGCCCAGAATACATGATAATGATTAGCCTCTTCATTTCCACATAGTCTCCAACAACCGGTACCTAGATTTTGGTGGTTTTTTTGGACTGGGGTGATATAGAAACGGATTAAATTTTTCCATCCAAATTCCCTCCAAATAGTTGAATAAGTAGTTTTCCATTGCACTGTACATAATGATTCCCAGTCACTATCATCTATTGCTGATCCTATTTCTTTTTCCCATTTCTTCTTAACCACTTGCACTCCGGGCAATTTTCCTAAAAATGCCCCAAAAAAACGTGCCCAAAGTAAATCGAAAGCTGTTATTCAACCCTTTGCAGCATCTTCATGGGGTTGGTCTCATTTAAAAGAAAACACTTTGAATTTTTTGGCAAAAAAAACATAATCTCTCTACGTGCTCCGGCCACTGAGTTACAGTCATCTAAACATACTGAACTTGAAGAAAAAAAAATTGGACACAGTGTTTTTTTGGATACAAATGCTTGTAAATAACACACAGCTGTCCGATCCGGCTGGAAAATGCAACAGAAATGTAGAACCAAGTGTTATCCAGCTGAGATCCAAATTTGGTAACAATACCACAAAAAATGAATATTTTACACAGCTTTGTTCTCAGGCTGTTCCCAGGCGTTATGGAACTGTGCCAAATTGTGCCAAATGGCACAGTTTGGAAAAACGTCTGTAACTTTTGAATAATTCAATGTAGAATCTTCATTTTAGGCTCTAATGAAAGGTCACACTCAGGGCTGTGTCTGTGTGTGTGTGTGTGGGCGGGGGGTCGTCCCCCCCCTCCGCTACCAAGGACCAAATTCGGCCCTCTACATGACGGATTACACTTTTTTTTTTTTTTTTTTCCTTGCATGTTTTCACAGCGGCTCCCCCCCCCCCTCGCTACTGTGTGTGTGTGGGGGGGGGGGGACCGTGAACGGACCGTGAACGCCCCCCCCCCCTCGCTACAGAAGAGGGCCATCGCTACATGATGGAATAGACTGATATGGTTCCCCCCCGCGGACCGGGGAGCGTTCGGACCGTGCCCCCCCCCCCCCCCCCCCGCTCCTCTTCTGCAGACCGTGAGGGGCGTTCACGGTCCGTTCACGGTCCCCCCCCCCCCCACACACACACACACACAGTAGCGAGGGGGGGGGGCCGCTGTGAAAACATGCAAGGAAAAAAAAGAAAGAAAAAAAGTGTAATCCGTCATGTAGAGGGCCGAATTTGGTCCTTGGTAGCGGGGGGGGACGACGACCCCCCGCCCACACACATACACACAGACACAGCCCTGAGTGTGACCTTTCATTAGAGCCTAAAATGAAGATTCTACATTGAATTATTCAAAAGTTACAGACGTTTTTCCAAACTGTACCATTTGGCCGTTTATCGCGGCGCACGCACTTCGTGCGCAGTACAGTTATAATTTACCGATCGGTCAAAAGTCATTTTTGGATTACAGTTTTCAGGGATAAATAATAATTTAGCTTATAACACCTTACCTCTTCAAAGCAGCAGAGTCGTGGCGAACAGCTCTTCCCACGCGTCAGACGAACGCGACGCTGCTCCGCTCGTGGATCCCGATCAAAACATAATTCCATTATTGCCGTTTTGGCGAATGATTTACGACTTTTGTCGTCGGCCTCCGTCTATTCTGCTGGAATGAGTGCAGGTCCCACTTGTGGGTGTTCTCCATGCTGCTGGGTGAGCCTGGGTCTGTAGGAGATTTGTCCAGCGTCCTTTGTTTTCATCTGTTGCAACAGTAAATATCGCTTCACCCAGCCAGAATTTCTGTGCTTCAATTGGCTCCTGCGTTCACAGTAGGCGGGTCCTCCTTCCTAGATTTTCATTCATTGGTTCTTCAAGGTTTCAGAAACCCAATTCAAGGCTCTTATTAGTCGAATGAGAGGTCAATCAGATGAACTAATCTGTTCGCGGCTGTCTCTGCAGTTTTTTTTTTGAGTGGCGCTTGGACGCTACTACATCACCATCACCACCATCATGCGTCATGCGCACGAGGGCGCACGAGCGCGCTCTCGCACGCCCTCGTGCGTCATAGGACGCAGAGACTTGCCCGCCCGCGGAACAACGGAGCGCAAGTGGTTAATATATAGGGTATTGGTGGATTTGTTTGCTTGAAGTCCCTGATAAAATCTTGCTATAATTTTCTGAACAGTAGTAGTGCTAAAGGCCATTTGAAATATATTTAGAATTTTATTATCCTCCTTATCAGTCTTGGTCCTTATAATTTCATTATATCTATGTCTCAACTGTAGGTACCTAAAAAAGTCTTGGTTATTTAGCCCCTTTTTTGATTTAAGGGTTTGGAAGTCTGCTAGCTCCCCCTTGTGGTTAAATGTGAAGTATGAAGTGAGTCCCATTGACGTCCATTTTTGAAATCTTGTGTCATTACGGTTTGGTAAAAATTCTGTGTCGTAAGCGCACCATCTTAACATCATTTCAGTCTTGGTTAGTTTGTTCTCTCTACTTACGTCATTCCAAATCTTAAAAGTGAATTTTAGCCAGGGGTTATCCGGGTCTTTCAAATGTGATTGCAATTTCCTGTCTGCTATCATTGCTTGTATAGGAGGGCCCTTAGTGGCTTTTTCCTCTATATCTTTCCACCTAGATTTGAACATTGGATCACATAAGCAAACCAATGGTCTTAATTGGGCAGAGTAGTAGTAGTCCTTCATACATGGCAAAGATAAGCCACCTCTGTCCTTTGGCAGTTGTAATGTACTGTATCTTATTCGAGGTTTTTTCCCAAGCCATATATAGCGGGAAATCAACTTGTCCCATTCTACAAATTGTTGTTTTGACACTTCAATTGGGAGAGTTTGGAAAAGGTAAAGTAATCGGGGTAAAATGTTGATTTTTATTGATTCTATTCTATTAATTAGTCCTAAAGTTGGTATTAGACTCCATTTTCTTAAATCCGATTTTATTTTGGAATTTAATGGGCCATAATTCTTTTCAAACAACTTTCCAGTGTCTCTACTTAATATCACGTCAAGATATTTCATGGAGTCTTTGTCCCATTTAAAATAGTATTTATTTTTTAACTCCATTGAGGGTTGATAATTTAAGGTCATAATTTGTGTTTTTTCAATATTTAATTTGTAACCTGAAAGTGATCCAAAATGCTCTAATATCTCCATCAATCTAGGTAGAGATTTATTTGGTTGACCTAAATAAATTAGGACATCATCTGCAAAAAGTGATATCTTCTGAATGTCCCCATGTATATCAATTCCCTCAATTAAATTATCTTGTCTAATGTATTGACTAAGCGGTTCATTAAATAAAGTGAATAAAATTGGTGAAAGGGGGCAGCCCTGGCGACATGATCTTTCAAGTGAGACTGGTTTTGAAAGACTACCATTTATTTTTATTTTGGCTGTTGGTTTGTGGTAAATTGCCTGGATGGCCTTAATGATTATATGGTGAAATCCAAATTTATTCAAAACTTTGTAAAGAAATGCCCATCTCACTGAGTCAAATGCTTTTTCAGCATCTAAACCCATAAACAATGCCTCAATCTTATTTTTTTTAATATGGTGTATAACGTGGAGGGTCCTTCTAATACTGTCTTGAGTCTGCCTCTGGCGGATAAAACCAATTTGATCATGATTAATAAGTCTGGGTATAATATTGTCAAGTCGCTTTGCTATTATGGACGTGTATATTTTGTAGTCTAAGTTTAAGACTGATATTGGTCGATACTGGCTACAATTCAATTTATTTTTTCCCTCTTTTGGGATGACAGTGATAATCGCTTCTTTCCATGAGGGAGGTGGATCCCCTCCCTTCAATACCCAGTTACACACTTCCCTCAGTCTTGGAATTAATTCCTCCCTGTAGGTCTTATACCATTCACCAGAGTAGCCGTCTGGGCTAGGGCTTTTATGTGGTTTTAGTCTTGTAATTGCATCATTGATTTCTTTATTTGTGATTTCTTTTATTAGGTTACTGTTCTCCTGTTCCGTGACTCCGGGGAGATTTAGTGAACTTAAAAAGATTTCAATGTGGTCACCATTGTTTAATTTAGGCTGTGAGTAAAGGTCTTTGTAATAGGTTACAAAACTCTCCTGAATTTCTGTAATATCATCATGTGTAATCCCAGTTTTGGGATTTTTTATTCTATAAATTGGGTTATCAGCCTGTTGTTTTCTTAGTTTAAAAGCTAGCCATTTCGTTGATTTCCCTCCAGCCTCATAATAATTTTGTTTAAGATAGATAAGCTTTTTTTGCTTTTCATCAGAATATATGTTATCAATTTCTTTTTGTAATCTTTTTATTTCATATTGTTTGTCATTGTTTAAAGTAATTTTGTGTTGTCTCTGTAGTTCTTTAAGATCCATTTGTAATTTTTCGAGTTTTTCTTTTTTTTGTTTTTTAATGAAAGAGGTGCTGGCAATAATTTTGCCTCTTATAACCGCTTTAAAAGCATCCCATAAAATGGATGGTGACACTTCCCCATTATCATTTTCCTTAAAGTATTCATCAATTTCTTCTTTTAATTTCTCTTTCATTTTTGAATCATTCAAAATATTGGAATTAAGTTTCCAAGTTGTGGTTTTGCGAGTATCATTCATACAGATAGATAGATATATTGGAGAGTGATCTGACAGATCAATTGTGCCAATATCACTTGTTTTAATCTTATATCTGTCTTTATTAAATGTGAAGAAGTAATCAATTCTCGAATATGTAGAATGGGGGGCAGAAAAACGTGTATAATCGCGTCCAGAAGGGTTAAAATCTCTCCAGATATCGATAATTCTGGTTTCACTCATGATACTGTTTATTTTCTTTATTATTGATTTTTTTTGTGCAGAGTCATTCTTAGAACTGTCCAGTTTTGACAACCGTACATTCATGTCCCCTCCACATATCAACATTCCTTCAGTTTCAGATACCATCATTTCGAACATCTGTTTATAAAAATTCCAATTACTTCCTGGTGGTGCGTATATGTTGAGAATAGTTACTAATGAGCCATCAATTTTTCCTTTTACCAATATATATCGCCCCTCTTTATCCTTCTTGTCAGATAAATATTCAAAACAAATCTGTCGTGAAATGAGAATTGCAACACCTCTACGGTGGCCAAGTTTGTATGATGATCCATAGACATACTTATAAAAACCTCGTTTAAGCTTTTTGAGTTCTTGGTCTAATACATGTGTTTCTTGCAGAAGGGCCACATGTATCTTTTCTTTTTTGAGTTTGGAGAGTATTTTGGACCTTTTTTGTGGGCTGATAATTCCATTTACATTAAAGGAGATGACATTGATAATGTGATTATTGGCTATAATTTGTTTTTCTTTTTCTCTTCCTTAATAAACATAAGTATACCACTTGTCCAAACAGTGCTGCTCTGAACTGCAGCCAAACAAAACAATAACAAACATTTGAGGAAATAAACCAGGATTTCCGTTTGTGGGGTTTAAAGAAAAACAAACCCTGTAAGACCTGATGTTGTGAGTCTTTAAGAGGGTAAGCCACTTGCGTCAGGGTGGGCCCTCTAGTGGAGCGTCCATCGTCACGCCTTTCCTCCATATTATGCCTGAACAGCCATTTCCCGGCAGCTGATTTAGATTGGCAATAAGTCTTAGGTTTCACTCATTTCTCGTGTTTAGTTATTGTATTATCTCTTAATAGAAAAACCATGTGTATATATATAAAAAAAAAAAAATAAATAAATAAAATTTAAAAAAAAATAAAATAAACCACGGTAAGTCATTATTAAATCAGATTACCTGTAACTGGGTTATAAATTGAACAGCAGATTTATATTGGCGTTTTTACATGGATTCCCTTCTGTATTGTTGCAGTTTCTTCTTTATTGATGACGGTCCAGTCTGGCCCGGATCCAGCGGTGTGCGTCGCTCTCCTCTTGTGCTTCGTTTAGTGGTCCACGCTGTTTTCTGAATCCGTGCCATCAGTGTCTCCGGTGGCTTGTAGACAGTGACTGGGAATCCTCTGTCAAACATGTCTTTAGTTGCATCTTCAGCGGTGTTATAAAGTTTTGTTTCGTCTGGGTAGAACACTCGGAGTTTAGCTGGAAACGGGGTCTGGAAACGTACCCCTCGTTGTTTTAGGATCTTTTTAGCCTCTGCGTATGTCTGTCTCTGCTTAAGGACGTCAGGTGCATAATCGTGATCAAGGTTGATCTGTTTGCCCTTCCACTGGAATCCCCTCATTTGCCAAGTTTTCCTGAGCACCTCTTCCTTGCTCTTGTAACTGGTAAAGCGTGCAATGATGGATCGAGGTGGTGCTCCGGCTGGGGGAACTGCCGCCAGGGCGCGGTGTGCGCGTTCAATATGCAAGTCCAGTGTCGAGGGCAGTTGGAGCTTTTCCCTCAGAAGATTTTCAACAAAATCTATCCTAGTCGGAGCACCTTTCTCTTCGTTTTCAATCACACCATATATCCGTACATTATTTCTACGAGAACACCCCTCCTGGTCGGTGATTTGGGCCTGTAGCTTAGACTGGAGTTTCACGAGCTCTGTAATCACCTCCTCTATTGACATCAAACAAATTTAAATGTTAAAGTGTAACAAACATACAAAAAAAATGAGAAATCAGGAAGGGGGCAAACACTTCCTCACACCACTCTGTGTGTGCGTGCGTGCGTGCGTGCGTGCGTGCGCTCACAAAAAGTTAGGGATATTTGGCTTTCGGGTGCATTTAATGGAAAATGGAAAAAGTTCACACTACAGTGATATTATATCATGAAAGTAAGGCATTTAAGTAGAAGCATGCAGTGGTGATTTCCTCATCTCAAACAATTTATTGAAACAAAAGCCAACAACAGTGGTGGGTATACCACAACAAAAAATGTCAGTGTCTCAATAACTTGTCATGTGCCCTTGAGCATCAATTACAGCTTGACAACGACGTCGCATACTGTTCACAAGTCGACTTATTGTCTGCTGAGGCATGGCATTCCACTGTTCTTGAAGGGCGGCCCTCAAGTCATTGAGGTTGTAGGGTGCAGGATTACGAGCCTTTACATGGTGACTCAGCTGACCCCATAGGTTTTCTATGGGATTCAGGTCTGGAGAAAGTTCAGACCACTCCATTTGAGGTACCCCAGCCTCCAGCAACCGTTCCCTAGTGATGCAACCTTGATGAGCTGGAGCATTGTCGTCCATGAAGATGAAATTAGGCCTGTGTTGTTCATGCAGGGGCACAATGACTGGATTAATGATGTTATTCAAGTAGTATTGACTTTTCACTATAAAATTCACAAGGTGTAGGGCAGTTCTGTGTTGACTAGACACACCTGCCCAGACTGTAACACCAGCACCACCAAAGGCTCAACTGGGGCAACAGTGGCTCATGCATAGCGCTCTCCTTGATGTCTCCAACATCGTTGGCGACCATCATTTCTGTTTAACGTGAATTGACTTTTATCAGAGAACAGCACTGAGGCCCACTGGTCCCTTATCCAGCATAAATGCTCCCTGGTCCATGCAAGACGATGACACCTGTGCCTGGTGGTGTGGTCAGGTACCCTTGTAGGTCATCTAGCACGCAGACCATGCTGAAGCAAATGGTTTCAAATGGTCTGACGTGACACTTGGGTGCCTCTCATCTCCCTTAAATGTGCCTGGAGTTGAGTGGCATTCATCATCCATTTCTGCAGGGCACAGTTTTTTTGTTTTGTTTTGTTTTGTTTTTTTTTGGTATACTTTATTAATGCCAGAGGGAAATTCAGGGCATCCACATGGATGGATGAGGCAGCCACAGTGCGGCGCCAATCCCTTCACCGTTCTCGCACACATTCACACCTAGGGCCACTTTAGAGTCTCCAATTCACCTAACTTACATGTTTCTGGCCTATGGGATGAAACCGGAGTACCTGGGGTAAACCCACACAGACACGGGGAGAACATGCAGACTCCACACAGAAGGGTCACCGATGGTCAGGGCATGGGATTGAACCCACGATCTTCTTACTGTGCTGCCATAGTGCTAACCACTGCACCACTGAGCTGCCCTACTGTTCACAATGAAGCGGTCATCAGCGTGGGATGTGGCCAAAGACATCCACTTCTTTGCCTTTGTATGACTACCAGTCTCTCTGTATCTCTGTTGCAACCTACTGATGACACTCTGTGACACTAAACTCAGTGGCTACTTCCTTCTAAGAACATCCTGTTTGAAGCCTCGCAATGGCGAGGTACTATTGATCACTGTTAGGTGTTGTCTTGGCCTCATGATATCAAAATATGAACAGCATGATGAAGAGGATTGTTTAAATACCAATTCTAATTGAACCAGAAAATTTACTGGTTGATTCATAGATCAAAATAGAATGGGGAAAGGAAAGTTAATGCGCAGAGCTACCAGAGGACTGACCCCTCTCCCCCACTGTAGCTTTCACTACTTACAGTAGCTGTGTGGCTTAGGGTCAGTGAAACGGAGATGGGCACTGCCCCATCCACCACATGGTGTCCCACATGCTGTGGAAGGGATTAACGTTCCTCCAAAAGTGCATTACCTGTGATTTGTTGTTTTTTTTTTTATCATTAATAGCAAGCTGCCACTTCAAACACTAATTAAAGGCCACATTAAGAACCACCTGCAGATTTTCCTCGGTTTCAGCTAGAAAAACCACGTTGTCAGCGTACATACCAATAACAATCTTCATTGTTCCATTCGTTGTCATTCCACAGTTTTAACTGTTTTACCATGATAGCTAAATCGTGAAGCTACAAGGAGAAAAAGGCACAAGTCAGCAAATCAAGTGGACATGTGTTAATGGGGAGAAAAAAATCCAGTGATGTTCTCTGTTGTGTTTTTACTACGAAGGGTGCATCATCTTCTTCCTGCACCCACAGCTGTTTGTCTGTGTGTAGGCTCAGAGGCTGTGTAAACGATGTGGTCAGGCCTGGAGAGCAGCAACTCTGGAAGGATGGAAACTCTACCATGACCCCAACAGAACCTCAGGTAATATCTGATCTGATTTTGCCCAGAGTCCAAGAATTTTTTCCTACGCTGTGAATATAACATTCTACAGGAACCCAAATAGACCTGATCCATCTATTTTGTTTCTGCAAGCAGTAGCTCCTTCTATATTTTATGTCTGAAACTATGTTTTATTTATTGCATATTTATATTTTTTTATCCATTAATTCATGCATATTGTCACAGGCAGTCTAGAGTTGCAGCCTGTTGAAGGGAACCCACACAGGGGAATATGGAAAGCCTGCTGCTGGAGAATGGCTGAAGAGGTACACAACTAGAAATGAAAGAAGCTCATTTTACACAGGATGTCTTATTTTTCTGTCTTCAGTTTCCCTAATATCAGTAATCAGGCTCAGCGGTCATATGAAGGTAGTTATTACCTCAGTAAGTTTTGCATACCTGCCAGCTACTCCGGTTTTGCCGTAATGGTTACGGTTTTCAAGACCCCATTCCGAGTTACGGCTTTATTAATCAAAATTACGGTTTTTCACTAAAAATTCAGTCAAAAATTTAAAATCGTAAAAAAAAAACAAAAAAAAAACACAAAAGCAATTCCAAACACGAGATCGCTAGGAATCGTATCTAAATTTACCTGAAGCGTTTGCTAAACTAACGCTATCGCTGTAGCTAACGCCATAGCTAGTCGTAGCACCTAACACCGATACAAAGAAGCGACTCCGTCCCTGGTGATTGGGGCTCGCCGGAGGAACCAACCGAGGCAACAGTTGGACGGGAGCCGGATCGGAGCTCAACTACAGCGGCGGTGGGTGGCAGGACTCGGTGGAGGAGCTGCCGGTTCCCCAGCTGGACAGAAGCTCAATTGCAGCGGCGGTAAGCAGCGGGACTAGCAGCGGAGGGGGCTAGCTGAGGCCCAGCTGGATTCGAGGTCGGTCGGATCGGATACCGGCGACACCAGCAGAGATTGTTTTACTATCAACAGGTCAGTAAAAATGCCACCAAAGAAGGAGGAAATGGAAGAGATCTTCTTGGAACATAAGTCAATATTATACATATTATATACAGTGGGGTAAAAAAGTATTTAGTCAGCCACCAATTGTGCAAGTTCTCCCACTTAAAAGATGAGAGAGGTCTCCAATTTTCATCATAGGTATACCTCAACTATGAGAGATAAAATGAGAAAAAAAAATCCAGAAAATCACATTGTCTGATTTTTAAAGAATTTATTTGCAAATTATGGTGAAAAATAAGTATTTGGTCAATAACAAAAGTTCATCTCAGTACTTTGTTATATCCCCTTTGTTGGCAGTGACAGAGGTCAAACGTTTTCTGTAAGTCTTCACAAGGTTTTCACACACTGTTGCTGGCATTTTGGCCCATTCTTCCATGCAGATCTCCTCTAGAGCAGTGATGTTTTGGGGCTGTCGCTGGGCAACACAGACTTTCAACTCCCTCCAAAGATTTTCTATGGGGTTGAGATCTGGAGACTGGCTAGGCCACTCCAGGACCTTGAAATGCTTCTTACGAAGCCACTCCTTCATTGCCCAGGTGGTATGTTTGGGATCATTGTCATGCTGAAAGACCCAGCCACGTTTCATCTTCAATGCCCTTGCTGATGGAAGGAGGTTTTTACTCAAAATCTCACGATACATGACCCCATTCATTCTTTCCTTTACACGGATCAGTCGTCCTGGTCCCTTTGCAGAAAAACAGCCCCAAAGCACGATGTTTCCATACCCATGCTTCACAGTAGGTATGGTATTCTTTCTCCTCCAAACACGACAAGTTGAGTTTTTACCAAAAAGTTCTATTTTGGTTTCATCTGACCATATGACATTCTCCCAATCCTCTTCTGGATCATCCAAATGCTCTCTAGCAAACTTCAGACGGGCCTGGACATGTACTGGCTTAAGCAGGGGGACACGTCTGGCACTGCAGGATTTGAGTCCCTGGCGGCGTAGTGTGTTACTGATGGTAGCCTTTGTTACTTTGGTCCCAGCTCTCTGCAGGTCATTCACTAGGTCCCCCCGTGTGGTTCTGGGATTTTTGCTCACCGTTCTCGTGATCATTTTGACCCCACGGGGTGTGATCTTGCATGGAGCCCCAGATCGAGGGAGATTATCAGTGGTCTTGTATGTCTTCCATTTTCTAATAATTGCTCCCACAGTTGATTTTTTCACACCAAGCTGTTTACCTATTGCAGATTCAGTCTTCCCAGCCTGGTGCAGGTCTACAATTTTGTTTCTGGTGTCCTTTGACAGCTCTTTGGTCTTGGCCATAGTGGAGTTTGGAGTCTGACTGTTTGAAGTTGTGGACAGGTGTCTTTTATACTGATAATGAGTTCAAACAGGTGCCATTAATACAGGTAACGAGTGGAGGACAGAGGAGCCTCTTAAAGAAGAAGTTACAGGTCTGTGAAAGCCAGAAATCTTGCTTGTTTGTAGGTGACCAAATACTTATTTTCCACCATGATTTGCAAATAAATTCTTTAAAAATCAGACAGTGTGATTTTCTGGATATTTTTTTCTCATTTTGTCTCTCATAGTTGAGGTATACCTATGATGAAAATTGGAGACCTCTCTCATCTTTTAACTGGGAGAACTTGCACAATTGGTGGCTGACTAAATACTTTTTTGCCCCACTGTAAGTGGCATTCAGCTGTTTGTTTTATGTCATTTAAGCACAGTTCTGGTACTTAAAAATCATAAAAACCCAGGAGCTTCGGGGGTCTTCGCCCTCCTTGCCCCCCCAACGGGGCTCTGCCCCGGACCCCGCTGGGGGACTGTGTCCCCCAGACCCCCTGCTACATTTTAAAATAATTTCCCCAACCCCAAATCACATCCCTGGGTAAAGAATGACATACTGAGGCAGGCCAGAAAGTTACGGGGAACAGAAGTTTACCTAAATGAACATTTAATAAAAACTAATGCTGAAATAGCACGGCAAGCACGGATGCTGAAAAGACAAAATAAGATAGAGGCAGCATGGACAAGAAATTGTACAGTTTGGATCAAACTAAATGGAACACCTGAGGAAGCAAAAGAGTATAATAATCAGAGATCTTGCCAACTTAAATAAATATAGATGAACACTGATTAAGAAAATTAAGAGACTATGATAATCCATATCCACACACATGGCAAGTCTTTTCGTGAGGAATACTCCTAAGCATATTTCCAGGAATTATTACTGCGGACTGTGAGCGCATATTCAGCCATGTGAACAAGAACAAAACTGAGTTCAGGTCCAGTCTGTCAACTAAAGTTCTGGGCAACCTCATGACCAGGAAAGTGATGACAGCTTCGGGTAACAAGTGCCACAGTGTGTTCCATTCAAAAGACCAACTGAAGAAAGCTAAGGGGTGCACCATGGAAAACAACAATACTTGAGTTACCATAGAGTTTGTCCTGGATCTTTTCCATCAGCATATCTGCATTGACAATTTAAGGAAAATAGAAACATGATTGTTGAAGAAATATGAGGTTGTTAGCCACATTTTAACTTGATTTAATGCTAATATTTGTTTGACACTGCGGCCCCCGGACCCCGGCTAGCTACTAGGCTTTTCAGGTTTGAAAGCTGAAGAAATATGAGGTTGTTGGCTACATTCTAACTTGATTTAATGCTAATATTTGTTTGGCGTTGGGGGGGTTTAAAGAGGGGTTTAAAGAGGTTTCCATAGGTGAACCTACGGAAAGATGATTCTCTGGAGTGGAGTCACTGCCCGGCCCAGCGTGGAGGCTGGAAGGCTCCCCGCCGGTCTCTGGTTACCCACTCAATGCGGGTCGCCTTGCTGGGGGCCAGCGAGTAGTTCGCCTCGGTCCAGTGCGCCCGCCAGCCGGCTTGCCTCCAAGGCTCTCCCCGGCAAACTGCTCGCTGGCCCTCAGTGAGGTGATCCGCGGTGAGTGGGTAACCAGAGACCACTCTTTCGGGGGAAGAGGGAGGAGCCGAGTAGCACTCAGCTCCTTCGGAGCGCTTGCTCCAGGGAGAAGCGAGCCGGCTGGCTGGGCACACCGGACCAGGGCGAACTGCTCACAGCCCCCAGCAAGGCAATCTGTGTTGAGTGGGTAACCAGAGACCGGCAGGAAGCCCTCCAGCCTCCACGCCGGGCAGCAACTCCGCTCCACCGAGAATGACCCTCCTTCAGGTTCACCTACGACGATACTCGCCCCGGCCGTTGCACCACGCTCACCAGGGCCGTCTCTCTTGGTATGCAAGCTGCAAACCTGTGTCTTCTCCGCTAGTTTGGTAACAACACTGAGGTTTTTCCAAATAAAATTAATCATTGCTGTCATATTTTCATGTCTGTGGGTAAGACATGTAATTTAAAAGAAGAGGATTTCTCGCTCATACAGCCTAAAACTGAACTTACATAATCTGCCATCTTTCTCAACTTGTAAAAGTGCCTGCTTACTCCTCGGCTCCTTTTTTTTTTTTTTCCCTCATCTGTAGCCATGTCCAATGCTTGGCCTGATCGGTTAATGTTATAACCAGTCAGGTTAAGCATGAATACTTGCGTAGCTAGAAACACTCTGTCCACACCAAGCATAGTGCTTGGTGTGGATGGCCCTTAAAGATAACTATAAAATTATAGTTTTAAAAATTGTTCTAACTCAAGTGGATGATGGTGTCCACACTACAGCAGTGTGGACACTGTCATCCACTTGAATTATAATGATATACAGTGGGGGAAATAATTATTTGAGCCTCTGCTTAATTTGTAAGTTTACCCCTTTACAAAGAAATGAACAGTCCATAATCTTTATGGTAGGTTTATTTTGAGAGAGAGAGAGAGGGAGAGAGAGAACAAAAAAAGCATCAAATACGGGTTATAAATTAATTTGCCTTTGATCGAGGGAAATAATTACTTGATCCCCTACCAATCAGCAAGAATTCTGACATGCACAGACCGATTATGCATCCATGAGGCACATAAATTAGTCCTGTCCCTTTAGGAAAGTACTCTTAATTTCAATTCATTATGTGTATAAAAGGTTCCTGTCACAGAATTAGTCTGTTCAATTCAAACTTCTTCACCACCATGGGCAAGACTAAAGAGCTGTTAAAGGACGTCTGAGACAAGATTGTAGACCAACACAAGACTGGAATGTGCTACAAGACCATCAGCAAGAAGCTTGGTGAGAAAGAGACCACTGTTGGTGCGATAATTCGAAAATGGAAGGAATATAAGATAAGTCAACCACCCTCGCTCTGGAGCTTCATGCAAGATTTGACCTCGTGGTGTAAGGATGATTCTGAGAAAGGTGAGGGATCAGCCCAGAATTACACAGGAGGAGCTTGTTAATGATCTCACCAAGAAAAGAATTAGTAACACACTTCTCTGTAATGGATTGAGATCCTGCAGTGCCTGCAAGGTCCCCCTGCTTAAGAAGGCACATCTGAAGTTTGCCAATGAACACCTGAATGATTCAGAGAAGACTTGGGAGAATGTGGTGTGGTGAGATGTGACCAAAATTGAGCTCTTTGGTGTCAACTCGACTCACTGTGTTTGGAGGTAGAGAAATGCTGAATATGACCCCAAAAACACCATCCCCACTGTCAAACATGGATAGAGTGCATCCAGAAAGTATTCATTGCTTCACTTTTCCCACATTTTATGTTACAGCCCTATTCCAAAGGGATTAAATTAATTTTTTCCTCAAACTTCTACACACAATACCCCATAATGACAATGTGAAAAAAAAAATTGTTTTTTTGAGATTTTTGCAAATTTATTAAAAATGAAAAAAAAATCACATAATAAAAACTAAAGAAATCACATGTAATGTTGATGAAAGATAGTAAAAGAAAGGGTATTATTTCAGAGTTTTATAACTCATTGACACTATCCTCAAGTGAAAACTCACAGAAAAGATTAAACTACTGGAAAGAAGATCTGCAAACTGAAATTTCAGAGGAACAATGGGAATTGGCTTGTACAGAAGCTCAAACCAAATCAATAAATGTATGTCTTAAATTGATACATTTTAAATGGTTAATGCGGATGTATGTTACACCGGAGGAGTTAAATAGATATAACAAAAATATACCAGATACGTGCACAAAATGCATGGAAAGTAAAGGAACCCTATTTCATTGTGTATGGGAATGTAGAATAATTAGAATGTTTTGGGAAGAGGTGAGGGTAACAATTGAAAAAATAATCTCAAAACAATTCATATTGAATCCTAAACTGTTTTTGTTGGGTCTGTACCCAGAAAAGCATAACTTTAATAAAAGTGAAAGAACATTCATAGACCTCAGTTTGCTTAATGCCAAAAAATGTATTGCACTACTGTGGAAAAAGACTCATAGACCAGATGTGACTCAGTGGTTAAGACAGATGTTAACAAACCTTCCATTAGAAAGGAGTTTGCATGTTCTCCCCGTGTTGCGTGGGTTTACTCCGGGATTTCTCCGGTTTCCTCCCACATGCCAAAAAACATGCATGTTAGGTTAATTGGCTGTTCTAACTTGTCCCTAGATATTTGTTTCCTATAGGCCCTTAGAATAGAGGGTTAGTTATATTAATGAAAGCGCTTTGAGTGGTCTTTGTGACTAGAAAAGCGCTATATAAGTGCAGGTTAGTTAGTTAGTTAGTTAGAAAGAATAACATACATACTGAAATCAAAGGAAATTGTGTTTGAGAATATATGGAGACCTTTTATTGATTATGTAAAAAATTTAAACATAACTCTTGAAGAAGAAGGTGAATGATGTGTGTGGACCTTGTAAATTCCAAACTGGTGAACATAATATGTATACTTATGTAATGGATTGTCTAGGCTAAACAGAGGAGCATTGTTGAAGACTTGATTTTGTTGGTGGTTGTGGGTGTTTTTAGTGCATTTTTTTTTTGTAGTACTTTAGTGTTAGTGTTTGATTGTTTGTGTCATGTTTGTTAAAAAAAAAAAGGTTCAATAAAGATATTGTGGGAAAAAAAAGAAAAAAGAAATCACATGTACATAAGTATTAACAGCCTTTGCCATGAAGCTCAAAATTGAGCTCAGGTGCATCCTGTTTCCACTGACCATCCTTGAGATGTTTCTGCAACTTAATTGGAGACCACCTGTAGTAAATTCAGTTGATTGGACATGATTGGGAAAGGCACACACCTATCTATATAAGGTCCCACAGCTGACAGTACATGTCAGAGCACAAACCAAGCATGAAGTCAAAGGAATTGTCTGTAGACCTCCGAGACAGGATTGTCTCAAGGCACAAATCTGGGGAAGGGTACAGAAAAATTTCTGCTGCTTTGAAGGTCCCAATGAGTACAGTGGCCTCCATCATCCATAAATGGAAGAAGTTCCGAACCAGCAGGACTCTTCCTAGAGCTGGCTGGCCATCTAAACTGAGCGATCAGGGAAGAAGGGTCTCAGTCAGGGAGGTGACCAAGAACCCAATGGTCACTCTGTTGGATCTCCAGCATTCCTCTGTGGAGGGAGGAGAACCTTCCAGAGGGACAACCATCTCTGCAGCAATCCACCAGTCAGGCTTGTATGATAGAGTGGCCAGACAGAAGCCACTCCTTAGTAAAAGGCACATGGCAGCCCACCTGGAGTTTGCCAAAAGGTACCTGAAGGACTCTCAGACCATGAAAAACAAAATTCTTTGGTCTGATGAGACAAAGATTGAACTTTTTGGCATGAATGCCAGGCGTCATGTTTGGAGAAAATCAGGCACTGCTCATCACCACGCCAATACCAGCCCTACAGTGAAGCATGGTGGTGGCAGCATCATGTTGGGGGGGATGTTTTTCAGTGGCAGGAACTGGGAGATTAGTCAGGATAGAGGGAAAGATGAATGCAGCAATGTACAAAGACATCCTGAATGAAAACCTGCTTCAGAGCGCTCTTGACCTCAGACTGGTGCGACGCTTCATCTTTCAGCAGGACAACGATCCTAAGCACACAGCCAAGATATCAAAGACGTGGCTTCAGGACAGCTCTGTGAATGTCCTTGAGTGGCCCAACCAGAGCCAGACTTGAATCCAATTGAACATCTCTGGAGAGATCTGAAAATGGCTGTGCACCGACACTTCCCATCCAACCTGATAAAGCTTAAGAGGTGCTGCAAAGAGGAATGGGACAAACTGCCCAAAGATAGGTGTGTCAAGCTTGTGGCATCATATTCACAAAGACTTGAGGCTGTAATTGCTGCTAAAGGTGCATCAGCAAAGTATTGAGCAAAGGTTGTGAATACTTATGTACATGTGATTTCTTAGTTTTTTATTTTTAATAAATTTGCAAAAATCTCAAAACAACCTTTTTTCATGTTGTCATTATATGGGGTATTGTGTGTCGAATTTTGAGGGGGGGGGATTTATTTTATTTTGGAATAAGGCTGTAACATAACAAAATGTGGAAAAAATGAAGTGCTGTGAATACTTTGCAGATGCACTGTACATAGATGGATGGATGGGTATACTTTGCTGATCCCAAACATGGAGGTGGAAACATTCTGCTTTGGGGCTGTTTCTCTGCTTAGGGTACAGGAAGACTTCACCACATTGAGGGGCCGATGAATGGGGCCATGTACTGTAGAATCTTAGATGAGAACCCCCTGGCCCCAGCCAGAACACTGATGATGGGTCTTCCAGTATGACAATGACCCAAAACATACAGCCATGGCAACAAAGAAGTGGCTCAAGAAGAAGCACACTCCTGGAGTGGCCTAGCCAGTCTCCAAACCTTAATCCCATAGAAAAGCTGTGGAAGGAGTTGAAACTACAAGTTACTAAGTGACAGCCTTGAAACCTTCAGGATTTGGAGAGTATCTGTAAAGAGGAGTGGACCAACCCAATCGTCTGTCTTTTGTCCTGAGATGTGTGCAAACCTGGTGACCAACTACAAGAAACGTCTGACCTCTGTGCTTGCCAACAAGGGTTTCTTCACCAAGTACTAAGTCACATTTTGCTTGGGAATCCAACACTTATTTCCCTCGATCAAATGCAAATTAATTTATAACCCTTTTGTTTTTTGTTGATATTCTGTCTCTCTCGAAACCTACCATAAAAATTATGAACTATTCATTTCTTTGTATGGGGTAAACTTACAGATTCAATAGGGGATCAAATAATTATTTCCCACTATATGTGTGCAGTGTGTGTGTTTAATAAGATTGGTGTTGACTTCTGATTTTATACTTTGTCATGCTTGAAAAAGTAAAATATCTTAATGTGTGTGTGTTTAGGAGCAGCTGAACAGATATGAGAAGGCGATCTACGCCAGCTTGAGTGGGAACCTCAAACCGGTAATGGAGTTATATACAGTATATTATAGGGGTGCAACAGTTCAGGTACTCCATGGTTTGGTACTTGTTGCGATTTCTTATTTTATTTTTTAATCCTTTTTTTTTTTTTTTTTTAAATTTTTCAGTCAAGGTTTTTGATTAAGTTTTTTTTGTTGATTTGTTTTTTGTAATTCTACTCTTGGGTGTTTTAGATAGTTTTCACGGTATTTAAAAAAAAAAAAAAAAAAACTTTTACTTTAAAGCAAGAAACTTTTCCATAACCCATTCCTGGTGTATTAAATGATGTAAAATAAGTTAAGTTAAATGTGTATATACAAACAGATAACACTTCCAAAAGAAAAGGTGTTTCTTCATCTTTGGTATGTCCAGTTATCAGTAGTGAGCACGGGGTTTGTGCCACTTTGTTTTCAGTACAGTTAGGCCCAGAAATATTTGGACAGTGACACAGTCTTCATGATTTGGGCTCTGCATACCACCACATTGGATTTAAAATGAAACAACTACAACGGAATTGAAGTGCAGACTTTAAGGTTTGGTTCAAGGGGTTGAACAAAAATATATGGCTAAACATGTAGGAATTGTATCTGTTTTTATACAAACGCTCCTCATTTCAGGGGCTCAAAAGTAATTGGACAAATAAACATAACCCTAAGTAAAATGTTACTTTTCAATATTTTGTTGAGAATCCTTTGCAGGCAATGACTGCTTGAAGTCTGGAACCCATGGACATCACCAAACACTGGGTTTCCTCCTTTGTGGTGCTTTGCCAGGCCTTTACTGCAGCTGTCTTCAGTTGGTGCTTGTTTGTGGGTCTTTCTGCCTTAAATTTTGTCTTGAGCAAGTGAAATGCATGCTCGATTGGGTTGAGATCTGGTGATTGACTCGGCCATTGCAGAATATTCCACTTCTTTGCTTTAAAAAACTCCTGGGTTGCTTTTGCAGTATGTTTTGGATCATTGTCCATCTGTACCGTGAAGCGCCGTCCAATCAACTTTGCTGCATTTGGCTGAATTTGAGCAGAAAGTATATCCCTATACACTTCAGAATTCATCCGGCTGCTTCTGTCTTTTGTCACATCATCAATAAACACAAGTGACCCAGTGCCATTGGAAGCCATGCATGCCCATGCCATCACACTGCCTCCACCATGTTTTACAGAAGATGTAGTGATCATGAGCTGTTCCAATTCTTCTCCAAACTTTCTTCTTCCCATCATTCTGGTACAGGTTGATCTTAGTCTCATCTGTCCAAAGAATGCTGTTCCAGAACTGGGCTGGCTTCTTCAGGTGTTTTTTGGCAAAGTCAATTCTGGCCTTTATTTTTGAGGCTGATTCATGGTTTACACCTTGTTGTGAATCCTTTGTATTTACTCTCATGAAGTCTTCTCTTTATGGTAGACTTAGATACTGATACACCTACTTCCTGGAGAGTGTTCTTCACTTGAGTGGATGTTGAGTGGATGATGCAGCACCACGGAATCCTTTCCATGGTGGTTGTTCGTCACCATGGAAAGGATTCTGTGATCATCCACCACTGTTGTCTTCCGTGGATGTCCAGGCCTTTTTGAGTTCCCAAGCTCACCGCACTCTTTTTTTTTTTCTCAGAATGTACCAAACTGTTGATTTGGCCACTCCTAACATTTCTGCTATCTCTCTGATGGATTTCTTCTTTTTTTTTTTTTCAGCCTCAGGATGGTCTGTTTCACCTCCATTGAGAGCTCCTTTGACCGCATGTTGTGTGTTCACAGCAACAGCTTCCAAATGGAAACGCCACACCTGGAATCAACTCCAGACCTTTTAACTGCTTAATTGATGACAGGTTAACGAGGGAAGAGCCCATGCAGTTATTTTTTTTGCAGCTGTCTGAGTCAATTGTCCAATTACTTTTGGTCCCTTGAAAAAGAGGTGGCTACGTATTAAAGAGCTGTAATTCCTAAACCCTTGCTCCAATTTGGATGTGAATACTCTCAAATTACAGCTGAGGGTCTGCACTTTAAGCCCATATTGATTATATAATTGTATCCTGAATATGTTTTCGTAAACCACTAAAATAACAAAACTTGTGTCACTGTCCAAATATTTTTGGGCCTAACTGTACATTAGTGTGTTGTTACATCAGTGGAGAAAAATGTGTAAGAGGGTTTTTTGTAACGTAGGTTGAGCGTTTGCATAAGGCGAGGAAGGCCCTCATCTCCAACCAACTGAAAATGGCTCCACAATACTTGGCCATAAACAGCTCTACTGCCCTTATCTTTTTTTCTCTCAAAGTCGGTAGGTATGTATGATTTTTTTTTTTTTTTTTTCTGTGGTGGCATTCATTACCTGCTCTACTGTCCTGCTTCTGGATAGTGACACAGCTGGGTGATGATGGCAGTGCAGATGCATGGTCAGGGAAGTATTTTCTTTTGAGTATATGATGTGTGTCAGGCAGTGCTTGCAGACATTTGCACTTTTGTTAATGTTTTTTTTTTCCTTCATTGCCATTGTAGTTGATTGGATATTTAGCGGAATGGCATTTTGTCCCAGGTTGTGTGTGTGGAGTTGAGTGCAGGTCACTGCCAACTCAGCCACACATTAATGGAGCACTTTCAGAGTAATAGAATATATTCAAACTACTAGTTACAACAAAACTGAAATACTGCAGTGTACAAGCCTGTATTAAGCGATGGTTCTGCAACGAACGGTGTGGTTTTATACTGAGAACTGCGACACTTCCAATATATTATAGTGTAGTTTTAGGATCATGAGTAGTCTGCATAGATCTTTGTGATGATAGTAGGTCATATACTATACAGTCTGACAGTTGTGTGTGTGTGTGTGTGTGTGTGTGTGTGTGTGTGTGTGTGTGTGTGTGTGTGTGTGTGTGTGTGTGTGTGTGTGTGTGTGTGTGTGTGTGTGTGTGTGTCAGCTCCTGGCAGTGTGTGAATCATGGGAGGACTGCGTGTGGGCATACTTCAGAGTGATGGTCGACTCGCTGGTTGAAAAGGAACTCATGTCATCGGGTATGGCCCACCAAGAAGTGGAGACACTGCCAAGAGAATACCAGGAGGCCAAGTATGACAAATCAAGATATTAAAGAAGAATTTATTTTTTTATAAAGGTTCCCATATCTGTCCAGACTGAAGGACAGCTTGACTATTTTTGTTCGCCTGCACTTGTGTCCGTTAATCCTGTGTGTGTCCCTCTACAGCTGGACCATGGAAAAGGTGTTTGAGGAGCTCCAAGCTTCAGAGTCAAAGGTGAAACTCAACCCACAAGAACCCAGACCTATTTCTCCTTCAAGGAAAATTATGGGACTATGGTTTCTTAGGGGTTAATGTGATTGGTGATTACTGAAGTCGCATGTCATTAACTGGTGTTGTTCATCATGTTTCTGTGCAGAGGGTGTTGGATGAAACGAAAGAGCATTACCACATCATCCAGAAGTTCATCATCCTGGGAGATCTGGATGGTGAGCTCTGACCTTCATGGAAGTACAGGAAGGAAGATGGGAATCAACTCACGTTGTTTTTCTGTGTTTTATGTCATTTGGTCTTGAAGTTTTGACCTGGGCCCTATAAAACACTCCTAAACAGTAGTCTTTTTATCTCTCATGAAGGCCTGTTGGATGAGTTTTCTGATTGGCTGATGGATTCCAAACCCCTCCCCTCCCACCTGCTGCGTTTCATGGCTCACCTTGTGCTGTTTTTTCGCTCGCTTGGTTTGGCTCTGAAGGTAAGCTTATAAAAGTCCTTTAAATGTTATCCATATGACAGCAAAATGTGTTTGTTTGGGGTTTTTTTTTACATAAAAATGTATTGAAATAAGAAGGTAGCGTGACATGGATTAACTATACAGAAAACCACTATTAATATAAGATAAGATAAGCCTTTATTAGTCCCACAATGGGGAAATTCCAGGATTGCAACAGCACAGGGATAGCAACACTTAGAGCAACAATCAGAAGACAAGAAAAAACAAGAGCAGCGAGTATACATATGTACATATAAATATATAAACACACAGTGCGGAGCATTGCAGCTAGATGGAATAAATATATAAATGTATAAACACACACAGTGCGGAGCATTGTAGCTAGATGGAATGAAACAGCATAACCGTCTACTAAGTTATCCTACATGGTATGATTATGTACCCATACATATTGTCGCCCTCCTTAGCGACCGGTATTTTCCTAGTTGTATACCGGAGGGGACCATTGTGTAAGTCTATTGCGTCTTTTGCATTAGGTTGTCACGTCTTTTTGCTATCTCTGCGAGCAGCCCTGCTTAGGTTGTACAGTCTGACAGCCGTAGGTAGGAAGGACCTGCGAAACCTCTCAGTTGTGCACCTAGGATGATGTAGTCTGCTGCTAAATGAGCTCCTCACTGCATTCAGTATGTCCTGCATAGGGTGGAACTCGGACTCCAGCAGAGATGACAGTTTAGCCACCATCCTTCTCTCTCCCATCTCCTCCACTGGGTCAAGGCGCTGCCCCAGGACAGAGCTAGCTTTCTTGATCAGTTTGTTTAGTCTCTTCCTATCGGCTGCTGTAACACCACTGCCCCAGCAGACCACTCCAAAAGTGATGGCTGATGCCACCACCATGTCACAGAATGTCTTCAGCAGTGCCCCTTGTACACCAAAAGACCTGAGTCTCCTCAGTAGGAACAGCCTGCGCTGTCCCTTCTTGTAGAGTGCGTCAGTATTGTGTGACCAGTCTAGTTTATTGTTCAGATGAACACCCAGGTACTTGTAGGATGTCACCATCTCGATGTCTGTTCCCTGTATATTTACTGGTGCTGTGAGGGGTTGTCCTTGCCTGCGGCAGTCCACCACCAGCTCCTTAGTTTTCCTCGCGTTGATCTGGAGGCAGTTCCGATGGCACCAGTCCACGAAGTCCTGGATAAGTCCTCTGTACTCAGCTTCATCTCCGTTAGAGATGAGGCTGACAATCGCAGAGTCGTCAGAGAACTTCATGAAGTTCTCTGAAGTTTGAAATATAAACAAATAGTGAAGAATAAGATGATGTTTTTCAAACCCTTGTCATAGAATTGGTAATGGTCATTGAAATCACAGTCATCCAAAAGGAGTGAGATCCTCAAGAGTGACTCAAGAATGGTACATTTAGTGTTTGACAAATTTTGCTATAAATATGAATTTATAACCTTTTCTCCCCTTTTTTATCAGACTTTACTAGACTTTTTGGTGGAAATGGTGACAGCTCCCAAATGATTCCACTTGAGTCTGCATCACTCCAAGTTTGAAGTTTTCAAACTTGGAGATGATGCAGATTTCCAAATTTATGCAGATTGTTTCCTCTATGCCATGTGTCAACACAACGGAAATAAGCTATAGACAGCTTGCTCGTTCTGTAATTGATAACATGGTGGATAGTGTTTCAGCTTCTCTGCATCAGGCTCTAGACTTGGTGGCCCCCTTAAAAAAGAAAAAGTCTAATCAGAGATTTCTAACTCCTTGGTTCAACACAGAAACTCGTAGCTTAAAACAGAAGACTCGTCAATTAGAAAGAAAATGGCACTCTACTAATTTAGATGAAATCTATTTAGCTTGGAGAAATCATCTTTTAATTTATAAAAAATCTCTTAGAAAAGCTAGAACAAGTTATTACTCTGCATTAATAGAAGAGAACAAGAATAATCCCAGGTTTCTTTTCAGTACTGTAGCCAGGTTGACAAAGAGTCAGGACTCTGTCAATCCTAGCATTCCCTTAGAGCTTACTAGTCAGGACTTTATGAACTTTTTCAATAATAAAATTTCATCCATCAGAGATAAAATCAATCAGATTCTTCCCACAGTTAACTTAAATACTGTAACTACTACAACTCCTTCTTTTGATGTCTGTCTTGATGAGTTTACTCCAATCGACCTTTGTGAGTTAGACAAAATAGTTTCCTCATCCAAACCTTCAACTTGTCTTTTAGACCCTATTCCTACTAGGTTATTTAAAGAAGTCTTCCCACTTATTGGTAGCTTTATTCTTCATATAATCAATTCTTCATTAACTTTAGGCCATGTACCGCAGGCTTTTAAAACAGCTGTAATTAAACCCTTACTCAAAAAGCCAACGCTAGATCCAGGAGCTTTAGCTAACTATAGACCAATCTCTAATCTCCCTTTCATTTCAAAAATCTTAGAAAGAGTTGTTGCTACGCAATTATTCGACCACCTGCAGGGAAATGGTTTACTTGAAGAGTTTCAATCTGGGTTTAGAATCCATCATAGTACTGAAACAGCCTTAGCGAAGGTCACTAACGACGTCCTCATTGCATCTGATAATGGCATAGTTTCTGTACTTGTCCTTTTAGACCTTAGTGCAGCTTTTGATACTATCGATCATAATATTCTACTTGATAGATTAGAACACTATGTTGGACTTAATGGAACTTCGTTGCAGTGGTTTAGATCTTATTTATCTGATAGGTTCCAGTTTGTTCATGTAAATAATGAGTTTTCTTTCAACTCAAAGCTTAGTCATGGAGTTCCACAGGGATCTGTGCTAGGCCCTACTCTTTTTAGTTTATATATGCTTCCGTTAGGCAACATTATTAGAAAGCACTGTATACATTTTCATTGTTATGCAGATGACACACAATTATACCTGTCAATGAAGCCAGATGATAGTAATCAATTAGCCAAGTTAGAAGCCTGTCTTAAGGAAATCAAAGCTTGGATGACTTGTAATTTCCTGCTATTAAATTCAGATAAGACTGAAGTCATTCTTGTTGGTCCAAAAAACCTTAGAAATTCCTTTCCAAATCAAACTTTCAGTTTGGATGCAGTTACTCTTTCTCTTAATAGCTCTGTGAGGAACCTTGGAGTTATTTTTGATCAGGATTTGTCCTTCAATTCACATATTAAATTTGTTTCTAAGACTGCCTTCTATCATTTGCGTAATATTGCCAAGATTAGGAGCATCTTGTCTCAGAGTGATGCTGAGAAACTGATCCACGCTTTTGTTAGCTCGAGATTAGATTATTGTAATTCTTTATTATCAGGTTGTCCTAAAACATCTTTAAAAAGTCTTCAGCTGATCCAAAATGCTGCAGCAAGAGTTTTAACAGGTACTAGAAAGAGAGATCATATCTCTCCGGTTCTGGCCTCCCTTCATTGGCTTCCCATAGAGTTTAGAATTAAGTTTAAAATCCTTCTTCTTACTTACAAAGCTCTAAACAATCAGGCTCCTTTTTATTTAAAAGATCTGATACTACCGTATTATCCTAACAGAGCACTACGCTCCCAAAATGCAGGACTACTTGTAATACCTAGAATCTCCAAAAGTACAATGGGAGGCAGAGCCTTCAGTTATCAAGCTCCTTTCCTGTGGAATCAGCTGCCAATCTGGATTCGGGAGTCAGACTCGATCTCTGTTTTTAAGATTAGGGTTAAAACCTACCTTTTTGATATAGCCTACAATTAGGGAGGGATCATGTGTTTCTGAACCCTCCCTTAGTTATGCTGCTAATAGGTTTAGTCAGCCGGGGGACCTCCAGTAATGCACTGGGCCTCACTCCTTTCCTCACTCTCTATGAAATATTTTTTTTTGCTGGTCATTAACATTTGTTTGTTCTCTCCCATAGATTGAGTCCCCATCGTGCTGTTTGCTCTCTACATGTCTGTTCTTTTCATCTTCTCTGTCCCCTCACCCCCCAGCCAGTCGCAGCAGATGACTGCCCCTCCCTGAGCCTGGTTCTGCTGGAGGTTTCTTCCTGTTAAAAGGGAGTTTTTCCTCCCCACCGTCGCCAAGTGCTTGCTCACAGGGGATCACCTGATTGCTGGGGTCTTTCTGCAACTGTGGGGGTTCCCCCCTACAGTTGATAGTGCTATGAGATGACTGTTGTTCTGAAATGGCGCTATATAAATAAAGTTGAATTGAATTGAATTGAATTTTCAAACTGTTTTCTTTCAGGAGGAGGTGTGTGTTGATGTCCTGAAGGCGTACGTCTCCCTTCTGATCCGCGATAAGCAGACCGACCTTGTGGCCAGCTACGTTGGCCAGCTTCCTACAGACATCGCCACTGCTCAGTACGCTGCCTTCCTGGAAACGGTCACTCAGCCGGAGCTCCGCCCCCGCTGTTTGCAGCTCGCCACGGATGCCAGTGAGACGATAGAAGCTGCATAAAGTGTCTGGAAATTGGGGGGGGGGGGTGGATTTTAAAAGAATAACCCATTCTTTTGTAGGTCTGGATGTTTCTGCAATAACGAAGCTGGTGGTGGAGACTGTGAGAGAGAGGGATGACGCAGAATTCACCCACCACAGCCAGACACTGACTGGAACTACAAAGGTAAAAATCAAAGGGAGTTGACCTTTTTCTGCAAAAGAAATTGCTGTGACACCATGAGTGACAGTGAGGTGAGCTACCCTGTGGAATTTGTCGTTGGTAATTCCATTCTCTAATATGGTTTTGGATATCAGCACTAGAGTCAGCTTGGCACAAAACTCAGACCCTCAACTATAGTACATAAGAACACATCATGACGTTACAGTGCAGAATTTGTGAAATCATTATTTAAATGAATTCCGGGAACTTTATGGGACAAAATTTGATGGTTAACAAGTTGTAAATGTATATTTTTTCCTGCTCTTAGTTGAACACTTCTAATTGGATGACCATTGGGATTGATTTGGTGAACGGTTCCAAGAATTAATGTAGGAACTTTCTTTGTATGCACAGGAATAGACGGATGGATGATGGATGGATGTACTTTATTGATCCCAAGCTGGGAGATTACAGTCTATAATCTAACAGCAGCATGACACAGTAGATGACCAAAATGACAGAAACACGCACAGCATAATAGAAAAAGAAATTACCCAGGGAAAGTAAAACTGGATAGATAACTTTATATACATCGCAGACCACCTCTAAGATGAATAAATGATGACCTGTATAGATACAGGGATTGTACTAGCTGTACAATGCAGGACTATCGGGTGGGTGTAATGTGAGGTACCAATTAGACTGCAAGGTGCAGTATGGCAGCATTGTTATGACCAAAACTCAACATCAGAGTGAGTTATTGTACAGTGAAATGACATGCGGCAGGAAATTTTTCCTGTACCTGATCGTTCGGCAGTGGAGCTGTAGCAGTCTGCTGGAGAAAGTGCTCTGCTGTCTGTCCAGTGTGTGGTGGAGGGGGTGATCAGGACTGTCCATGATGGATCGCAGTTTATTCAGTGTCCTCCTCTCCACCACAGTCTCAAAGGTCTCCAGTTTGAGACCAATTACAGAGCCAGCCTTCTTGAAAATCTTGTCAAGTCTGTTGGTATTGCTGGCTCTGATACTGCTACCCCAACAGACAGCAGCAAAGGAGATGGCGCTGGCGACAATGATCTGGTAGAAAAGCTCCAGCATCTTGTTGCACATGTTGAAGGATCTCAGCTTCCTCAGACAGTAGAGTCTGCTCATCCCCTTCTTGTACACAGCATCGGTGTTGGATTTCCAGTCCAGTCCATTGCTGATAATGACACCCAGGTATTTGTAGTCCTAAACTACCTCCACCCCCCCACCCCAATCCGCAATGGCTGTGTAGGCATCCTCTTCTTCCTGAAGTCGATCACCATCTCTCAGGTCTTGCTGACATTCAGCCTCAGGTGATTCTGCTTGGTCCACTCCACAAATCTGTCTACCAGTGCCCTGTACTCCCCCTCCTCTCCCTCTCTTATACACCCAACAACAGCCGAATCATCAGAGAATTTCTGCAGGTGGCATGACTAGGTATTGTACTGAAAGTGCAAATGGGCTTGTTGCAGCAGATAGATGACAGCGTCTTCAACTCCTAAATGGGCTGATATGCAAACTGCAGAGGGTCCAGCCACATCTTCACCTGCAGCCTCAAGTGGGCTAAGACCAGTCTCTCCACAGCCTTCATCACATGAGATGTGAGGGCAACTGGTCGATAGTCATTCCGGTCCGATGGAGACAACTTCTTGAGGACAGGAACCAGGCATGACGTCTTTCACAGCACCGGTACTCTCTCCAGACTCAGGCTCAGGTTGTACAGGTGTTTCAGTACAGGAGATAGCTAGTTGGCACAGGTCCTCAGGATCCTGGCGGAGATGCCATCAGAGCCAGCAGCCTTCTTCTGACAGAGTCTCTCCAGCTGTTTCTTAACCTGGTCTGTAGTCACAGTGATGTGGGGGTTGGTGCTGATGTCTTCAGAGGAGGGTGAAGGGGGAGAGAGACAATGGACAAAAGACGAGCACCACAGTCATAGAGGACCTTTACATGTTGTTTTGGGACTGTTGTCAAGTTTTTGCACGCACTGTGATGTCACCATTAGGTTAAGTTCACCATTTTGTTGTAGTAGAAGAAGTCAAAGCTGCAGAAACGTTTTATCTTTTCCAGCCTGATCCTGGCGTGTAACATACTTCTGTGCTGATATGTCATACTGTAAGTGCATGTACTGATTCACCCATATACAGTCTTACTTCTAGTGCCAGTACTGTGCATGTCACATTTACAGACATCTACAACTGTCAACCCCAAATTCTTAAAGTCGCACTCCGGCGACTCTAAAACCACCTCAAAAACAAATGCGTATTGCCCAAGATATTGTGGCTTTTTATATACAAAAAAAACCTTTCATTGTCTTAGAATTGCTTGAAAAGAGCTTTTACATCTTCCACCTACTTACGTATGTGTGGATCTTTGAATATTCTAATTGGCTCTATCCATACTCCCGCCCACCAGTAAGTAGATGCTGCAAGGCCAGTGTTGTGCCGAGAAATGCATGTCTGCTGCCGAAAGCACCCCCCCCCCCCCTTTTTAATGTGAAATCATACAAAGGGTTATGACACTGGCTGCAGTGTTATATCTGTCGTTTGTGTGTGATTTTATAGCATCGCTCCTCAGAAATGCGCTCCCGGGAAGGGGGATGCAACACCGGTGTCCCTTCTGGCTGGCTCGCCATCTGAGTCTCTCGCACGGGAATGAAGGAGGCAAGCCGACAGGTGTGCTGCCCCGTCCGCCGCTGACCCCCAGACCGAGCTGGCTTTCTGCAGTCCCACCTGGGGGCAGACGGGTGCCTGCCCTGTAGCTCACTGGAGGCCGGTGGTCCGGTGTGCCCGCCCGCCACCATGGAACCACGACCTCAGCGCGTGCCTCAGCTACCACTAGCGTTCCTGAAATCCTTCTTGCTCCTCGGCTCTTCCCTCTTCCCCCGAGGCAGTGAACTCAGGTCTGTAGCCATGCCCAGTGCTTAGCCTGATTGGTTAATGTTATAACCAGTCAGGCTAAGCAGGAATACTTGCATAGCTAGAAACACACTATCAAAACTCGCACTTTTTGGGGGGGGGGCAGCGCTTAACTGGACGTCCACAGCAGAAAAACACAGACTTGGGACTGATTTTGCTCTTGATATGTCTTGTAAGTCACAAAAAATATGTCAACAGAAAAAACTTGATTTTTGGCAGTGTGCCACTTTAAGAGAAAGAAATTGGAAATACATGAGTAGTGATTACTTTTTGAATACGGTTCTCTCACAGGAAGATCTAAGGAAAATTGATGTCATCGATTGGCTGCTGTTTGACCCAGCCCATCGAGCAGAAGCCCTAAAGCAGTCCAATGCCATCATGAGGAAGTTTCTGGGTACTTTTTTTTTTGTCGTTATTGACTTATTATCTCATCAAAGCTATAAGAATTATTTTGTCTAGGGCTAAATATGCTTTTTTTCCCCGTCTTTCTCAGCACTGCAGAAACATGATGTGGCCAAAGCGGTATTCTCTAAAGTCCCTGAAGATTCGATGAGGGAGATTTACCGCCAGTGGTCTGGGAGCTGTCAAACCCCACCCTTGCCTGCTGAGGACGAGAATGCCATCAGAGAGCACCTGTGCATCAGGGCCTACCTGGTCTGTCACCAGGATCTGTTTTAACAATTTGAGTCATGCATTATTAAGGCTGATCTATTTGAATGTGTCCATTACTGGTCCTGCAGGAAGCCCATGAAGCATTCACCGAGTGGTTCAGCCACAGTAGTTCTGTCCCGCAGAAACCAGCACCTGTACCTGAGGCGAAATTCACAGAGAGGGTAGCCAATGAGATGAAGGAAAAGGAGTACCAGGTATGTGGGCTTAAGTCATATAGATTTTTACTTGGAAAAGACTTGAATTTATTGGTTTACTTATCTGTTAAATGTAATTTTTCTTGTGTGTGTCAGACCTCTCTGTCCGCTTGGTCATGTCGTCTTGATGCTCTGACTGAAGACGTTAAGGAGAGAATCTACAATGTGTTGTTGTTCGTAGATGGAGGATGGATGGTCGATAACAGACAGGTTACTGTTTATATCAGGATGCAAGATGTTTGAAATAACAGCTGATGATATTTTTTGTCGAATCAATTCTGTGCAAGGTTTTTTCTAGATAAGCAAAAAAAAAAAAAATGTTTACAGGATTCGGAGCAGGACACAGAACGTAGCCACCAGATGGCGTCGTTGCGCTCTCTGTGTCTGCCTCGCCTCACCTTCTTGCTGCTCAGTGTGCTGCAGAGCTCTTCCAGACACCAGGAGGCACTGCGACTTGCTGACATAATCTCATCTGACCAGCATCGCCTCTACCAGGTAATTTCAACCTTTTCAGATATTCAGAACATGGCTTGAGACAATGCATATTTATTGGTGGTTTGTCTAGTTTGTTTCAATTTGCCATCCTTTCTGAACACTTTCAGGTGTTTTCTAAAGAGGAGCTCAGGAGGTTTCTTCAGAAGTTGAGGGACTCGTCGCTTGCCCCGTTGGACCGAGGACTTGACCCACTAGGCTATGAGCTACAGCCATGAACAAAAGCACACACACACACACAACATTGCTTGAATTTCGATTTTGTTTTTCATAAGTTTGTATTTTTTGCTAAATAAAAGCATGTTTTTCTTGTAATGACTGAATTTTATTTAAAGTTGGGCCTAATTGAGTAGTTATTTTATGACGGGGGTGTGTGTGTGTGTGGGGGGGGTGTTAGCAGCAAGGGTGTGTGGGGATCCATAATCTGAGAGGTTAAGGGGCCATGGGCATGACAACATTTTTACCCCGATCTCACAAGTGATTTTTTTCAGTCCAACTGTTCATGAACATGGCACAGGGATTACTGAAAGTGTGGAAGTCAAAAGGTTTGAAACCAGACCCCACAGTAATTTTTTTTCCCTATACCACCTCTGTGCTCACAATGATGCTGGGGAACAGTGACGTCAACGCCCCAATTTAAAATAGATTTAAGTCAGTCCCCACACCTCTGACCCAAGTCCCTAAACTTTTAAGATTGATGAATGTATTGTTAGGATAAGGTTTAAAAAGTCCTCTCAGTTGGCATGTATAAAATGCTTTTTTAATGATAGATGCTGCCTTGTTTAAAAAAAAAAAAAAGTATAACCAAGAGACTTTACAGACAGAAATGCACCCTATAAAGGATGCGTACTTTTGCTGACTGGTGAAAAAATCCACTGTGGAGAAGGTAACCTGTCATAAAGAAGAAGGTTTTGAATCCAGCTTTGTCTCAGCTGCTCCATAAACCTAACACTAGTCATTTTTTTTTTTTAACTTGGACTTTTCTAAAAGTTATGAATGAAGACTCCTCCAACTTATCAAACATTCCCACCTGCTGTCAGTATGTTGACTGCACACACACACAAGCCCATTCACTCCATTAACTCCTGTGCAGGGCTGTGATGTGGTTTTAGTGGAAATAATAGCCAGAAGTTCTCTGATTCCCCACAGATGTCACAAAGTTTTCCAGGGTTGTGCAGTGTCATAAAGATTAAAATCACTGGTACTATATCTGAGTTACAAACAATAAAGGTACTCTATGCACCTTTTGGAAATGGAGGGTTTAATGACACCTTGTGGTTAAGTGCACTGCAACCCCCATTCACTCCATACACAACCCAGTCCACTGATATTGGCACAATATTTCTCAAAAGTGGAGTGAAAGGAGCGGTTTGTACAAGTACCGACCCAACAGTATGAAAAAGACTGGGCAAAAATGGCATCCATGGGAGAGTTCCCAGGCGAAAACCACCACCGACTAAGGCTGTGAGATATGACCAAAATTTCATATCACGATATAAGTCATCTTATATCACAATAATTATATATTTTTATTTTCTGTATATTGTACAGTTTGGAGAATCACAAAAAGGACCATCTTTTTTTCATTTTAAGTTACATATTTGAAAAAAAATCAGTTGAACAAATTTGACATGTATTGTGCAAAATCTTTACACGAGCTCATTCACGTTCATTTGAGTCCATGTAATGTTACTAGGAGTGAGCCAAAGTTTACGAGAACAAAGAACACAAGCTATCAATAACAGCAATGGTAACATCAATAACCAAGGGATTCTGCATACACAAAGTAATATTAAAAGAAGTCGGGTAACAACTGGAAGCTGGACATGCACCACTCACAAAAAGTTCGGCTTTAACTGGTTTTTAGAAAAACTGAACTCTTAATCCTTGTGGGTTTTTTCAAATGAACTTTATTTACAAATACAAACCAAACAGGCATTTTGATTACAGTTTACCTTTGTTCGTGAACAGAAGTGTTGAAAAAAGATAAAACGACAAGAAAAAAAACCCCTGAAAACATCAACTGTGAGGATCTTAGTTTATAAGCATGTCTGAATCCAGTAAGGATAGCCGTTTCTGGGCCTTTGTCCATCAAGGATTATAGTGATCTTGAAGTTCTTTAGATCATTCTTCCAACCATTAAAATGTGGTTTAATGTTTGTATACCTGCATTTGTGAATAAAATGTTTAGCCAAAACAGATTGTTCACCAAAAATTCCAAGTTTTTATCTAGTAAAAAAAACTCCAACTTTAATTACATTCATATTAATAGACTGAAGATGGATGTTCTTTATTTGAAGCCAATTTTGAAATGAAAACCAGAACTCACCAACAGGTCCACAAAGGTTAAAAAAAAAACAGAAATTACAACATTTATTTTCCCAATTAAATCTTTCATGTAAAAAATTATTAGGATATATTTCGTTTTAAAATTTTACATGTCACTTCTGGCAGTAGTGGGTATGATATGTAACATTTTCTTATAAGCCTTTTGAGTATTCTTGGAGAGTTGTTCTACTGCAATTCCTTGGACAAACACTTCTCATAAAAACCACACAAACAAAATATAAGAACTAATATAACTCACCGGCCACTTTATTAGGTACACCATGCTAGTAACGGGTTGGACCCCCTTTTGCCTTCAGAACTGCCTCAATTCTTCGTGGCATAGATTCAACAAGGTGCTGGAAGCATTCCTCACAGAGTTTGGTCCATATTGATATGATGGCATCACACAGTTGGCGCAGATTTGTCGGCTGCACATCCATGATGCGAATCTCCCGTTCCACCACATCCCAAAGATGCTCTATTGGATTGAGATCTGGTGACTGTGGAGGCCATTTGAGTACAGTGAACTCATTGTCATGTTCAAGAAACCAGTCTGAGATGATTCCAGCTTTATGACATGGCGCATTATCCTGCTGAAAGTAGCCATCAGAAGTTGGGTACATTGTGGTCATAAAGGGATGGACATGGTCAGCAACAATACTCAGGTAGGCTGTAGCGTTGCAACGATGCTCAATTGGTACCAAGGGGCCCAAAGAGTGCCAAGAAAATATTCCCCACACCATTACACCACCACCACCAGCCTGAACCATTGATACAAGGCAGGATGGATCCATGCTTTCATGTTGTTGACGCCAAATTCTGACCCTACCATCCGAATGTCGCAGCAGAAATCGAGACTCATCAGACCAGGTAACGTTTTTCCAATCTTCTATTGTCCAATTTCGATGAGCTTGTGCAAATTGTAGCCTCAGTTTCCTGTTCTTAGCTGAAAGGAGTGGCACCCGGCGTGGTCTTCTGCTGCTGTAGCCCATCTGCCTCAAAGTTCGACGTACTGTGCGTTCAGAGATGCTCTTCTGCCTACCTTGGTTGTAACGGGTGGTTATTTGAGTCACTGTTGCCTTTCTATCAGCTCGAACCAGTCTGGCCATTCTCCTCTGACCTCTGGCATCAACAAGGCATTTCCGCCCACAGAACTGCCGCTCACTGGATATTTTTTCTTTTTCGGACCATTCTCTGTAAACCCTAGAGATGGTTGTGCGTGAAAATCCCAGTAGATCAGCAGTTTCTGAAATACTCAGACCAGCCCTTCTGGCACCAACAACCATGCCACGTTCAAAGTCACTCAAATCACCTTTCTTCCCCATACTGATGCTCGGTTTGAACTGCAGGAGACTGTCTTGACCATGTCTACATGCCTAAATGCACTGAGTTGCCGCCATGTGATTGGCTGATTAGAAATTAAGTGTTAACGAGCAGTTGGACAGGTGTACCTAATAAAGTGGCCGGTGAGTATAATACAGTAGAGTAGATCACTGCAGCAGAAGGGCAATGCACAGTGATTATTATTATTTAAAGAGGATATATTTCCTCTTTAGTTGACTTGAGTAAAAAGTAACATTTAAACATTTTCTGATAAACCTGTGGGTGAATTTATTGCTTCCCAGAGAGGTGACCTCAATGCACAATTGTCTAATATCCACCACAGCATTAGAATGAATACAAATTTGTTGAATCATTGTTTTGAATGGAACCTGGATAGCTTTATTTAGTCAATTATATTCATTTTGAGGGAAATTAAAGTTAAACTTGGAGCAAATATCTTTATAACGTCAAAAAACTTCCTGAATTATCCAGTAGGTGAAACAAAACCATACAACCCTTTCCATCCAGGTTCCCCAAAACGAGTTCCTATTGCACAAAATATATCTGTTGTTCCAAAGGGGGGTGTTATGTGGGGTGAAATTGTGTAAGAGGGTCCAGTAACGAAGTAGTTGTTTGTGAAAGTCTGAAAGTTTAACCGGTAACTTATTGACATCATAATCACAGCGCAGCAAAAAAGTCAATTCCACCCAGCTTTTTGAAAATAGCATTTGAGATGCAAAACCAGAATGAGTCTTTATTTTTTACGGAAGAGTTAAGCCATTGTATTTTCAGAGCTCCATTCATGACCAAAAATCTATGGCATTCAACCCACCATCTTCCAAACTCTTAAGTGCATTTTTATTCTTCCAAAGAAAGTTGAAATTAACATAAGGTGTATAATTTGGTCTGAAACATTTAGTGTAGATGAAGGATAAATAACTCTTGAGAGACTTTCCATTTTTGATAATAATACCCTTCTAAATACAGTTGTATCCCTTTGAAGTCAAGAGTTTAGAATTGACTTGCACTTTAATATATGTTTTCAAAAATTTTCTCTTTCCATTGTTTCCTTATTTTTAGTAAAGGTTATTCCCAAATATTTAATCTTTTTTTTTTCTTTGTATTTCAAGTTGACTGAGCCATCTGGCCATGAAGAGACAAGATTTCACATTTATTAACATTTAACGTCACACCTGCAGCTTTAGAAAACTGCTTGATACACTGCAATCCCAAGGGAAGTTCCTTTGCATCATTTAAAAAAAAAGTAGTATCGTCAGCAAATTGACATAATTGTTTCCCTAAAATATTAATTCCTAGAATTTCACTCATTTTAATTCTAAGTGACAGTAGCTCAGCAACCATTATAAATAATAAGGGTGAGATACTGCAGCCTTGTCTGATGCCTCTCTGCACAGTAAATCTTGGACAGGTACCAGATTCCAAAGAAACACAACTGCTGTTGTTTTTGTAAAGCATAGTAATTAAATGACTGAAGTTCTCTCCAAGCCTCTCCAAACCCAAAACTTCAATGTTTCTAATATAAATGGGTGTTCTACTGAATCAAAGGCTTTGTAGAAGTCCAGAAACACAATATAGTCTTCATTTAAAAATAAATGACCATAGTCAATAACACCAGTCTAATATTATTATGAATGACTAAGGAAACCAGACTGAGTTTCAGTTATTACTCTACAACAGGGGTCGGCAGCCTCTACAATGCAGAGAGCCATTTTGAGAAATTTTTGACCAGCAAAACCTGCATGGAGCAACAATAATATCTGAGCCTGAAAACTAAGGTAAAACAGCAACATGGCCAGTCCAGACTGGCCTGACACCATCAATACCAGCAGCTTTCTCCTTACAAAATTATAATTTTTCCAAAATTTATTAAATTTTTGATTTGTGCTTTCCTAATGTCATATTTTTCTTAAAAATTTGTTGCTTTTTTTTTTTTTTTTTTTTTTTACAAGTTTTTGTAAAGGGTATACTGTGGAGTGTAAATGAAGAGGCGTATTCATTTCAGACGATTTATTACACACACATCTCACAAGCAAAGAACAGACTGACTGGTCACATCAAGCATTCCTCTATCAAGTCACACTTCACAAGGATCAAGGCACTTCCTCATACACAGCATGACATCTACACTACACTTCATTCAACCCCCTCTCACCCACTTGGGCATTGTTTTCCCATGTGTATTCATTGTCTCTGTCTAAGGTGTGAAATAACCTGAGGCCCATAATACATGTCATTACAGCATTGCATTGTTTACATTTTCATCACATACACCCTTTTTTTCGTTTTTTGACAACATTGGGGGAAAAAAATTACAACACCCTTTTTTTAAGTGAAAGAAAATAAAAATTAAAAAAAAGCAGAAAAATAAAATAACATGAGTAGCGCTGGAACAAAGAGAGGTGCCATTATTGAAATGGTGTTTGTGCAAGATTAGATCTGATGGAAGACACATATGCGTTCCAGGGTTGCCAAAAGTTCAAGAACCCATCCATGTCCTGTCTCAGTGCAATTGTCAACTTTTCCATCAAATAAATGTCCTGAATCACGTTAATCCAATCTTCAGGTGCAGGACAGTCTCTCGACATTAATTTTTTTGTTAGTGCTTTTTTACTTGCCAATTATTAAAACACTGAAAAAGTATTTTTCTCCTCGTCTTTCCAGTGATTCCGGTAGTAAACCCAAATACAAAGCTACAAAAGAAAAGGGAACTGTTACTTTGAATATTTTCCCCAATATTGTCTGTACATTGGTCCAATAGTGGTGGATAACTGGGCATGAACACATGAAAATGATTTGCAGTCTTTACACCACACAAGCGCCAACAATTCAACTCTTTAATAATAATAATACGTCAGTCTTATATAGCGCTTTTCTAAATACTCAAAGATGCTTTACAAAGTAGCATAGGAACAAACATACAGTGAACGGGTAAACAGGCAAGGTAGGTACACATAGGTAGAAGAGGCAGTCAGTTTTCGTAGGTAGATTTGAAGAGATGGGTTTTGAGTTGACTTTTGAAGGAAGCAAGTGTGTTGGCGGACCGGATGTGAAGGGGCAAGGAATTCCAGAGGGTTTGTGCGGCGATGGCGAATGATCTATCACCCAGGGTGCAGAGTTTTGTCTTGGTGATGGGGGTGAGAAGGTGTGTGTCAGCAGAGCGGAGGAAGCAAGTGGGGGAATGACGAGACAGAAGGTCAGTTAGGTATGAGGGGGCGAGGTTATAAAGAGCTTTATAGGTGATGAGGAGGATCTTGAAGTTAATGCGCTGTTGAATGGGTTGCCAGTGGAGTTGACGGAAGAGAGGAGTGATGTGGTCTCTGGAGCGGGAGTGAGTAAGTAGGCGGGCGGCTGAGTTTAGGACATACTGTAGTTTTTGGAGAATGGTGGAAGGAAGTCCATACAGAATGCTGTAGGGATATGATTTTTCCGCTAATTCTCGGAATTCCGCTTTTTTTTATCTTCCAAAAATTTTCAGACCAGATGGCGGCGCGTGCACAACGCAAGGCTCAGCGTCTCTTCAGATTTTGTGGATTAGCAGCGATATTTCTGCTCATTTCGGGTCTGTTCGTTCAGAGCAGCTTCGCTTTTACATCCTACACCCAAAATGAACTTTTGGACATTGGATTACAAAATAACGACCTTTTTATCAGCAACCTACGTTTCATCCCTGAGCTCTGGAGAACACCCGACGCTAGGTAAGCTACCCGGCCGACCAGAAGTGCTTGCAGGCGGCGTAGAGACCGTAAACAAAGGCGGGGGAAGCGCGGAGGGCTAAGAGCTAAGCTAAAGCTAACACCATACCGGCTTTCTCTACCCAGCATTTTCCCCGCTAATGTACGGTCAGTGGCGAACAGAATGGATGAGCTATGGCTTCGGATCACCAACAATAAGAAACTTATGAACTGCAATATCATGATTTTCACGGAAACATGGCTACATAGTGGAGTACTTGATGGTGCTGTCGAGCTGGCCGGACGGCACACTCTCCGGGCAGACAGAGCAGCTGATGACTCCGGTAAGACCAGAGGTGGGGGAGTATGCATTTATATTAACAAGGCTTGGTGCACAAACTCTCACTGTTGGGAGACACTGCTCAGCTAACCTGGAGTTTCTCATGGTTAAATGTAGACCTTTCCATCTGCCACAGGAGTTCATTTTTCACTTTTCTTCATCTTGCCAGCTGAAGATGTTTTGGACTTTATTTAAAAAATATTTTTAACGCCACACGTGATGAATAATGCTTGTTGGAATATTTTAGGAATGCTATCTTCTTGGAACATAAGTCAATATTATACAGTAATAAGTGACATTCAGCTGTTTGTTTTATGTCATTTAAGCACAGTTCTGGTACTTAAAAATCATAAAAACCCAGGAGCTTCAGGGGGCTTCCCCCCCACTTGCCCCCCCACCGGGGCTCTGCACCGGACCCCGCTGGGGGACTGTGTCCCCCAGACCCCCTGCTAAATTTTCAGATAATTTCCCCAACCCCAAATCACATCCCTATGTTACAGTAATCAAGTCTGGAGGTGAAGGCATGGATGAGTATTTCAGCAGCAGAGGGGGAGAGGGTGGGACGGAGGCGTGCAATATTACGAAGATGAAAAAATTTTATGAGTAAATTTGTTTTGTGCTGGTGTTCTGAAAAATCTTACCAAATTTTTCCATCCAAATTCTCTCCACAGCAGGGATGAAGTACTTTTCCATTGTTGTTTATTTAGCTTTTCCCATATTTCCAGTTGTAAAGTGAAATTCCCCTCTTTTTCCCATTTCTCTTTTATATATGATGTGTTGTCTCCTTTTAAATCTTGAAGATCATGGTATATTTTAGAAATGTATCTGATCCCTGGGATCCCTTTATATGCCATTAGATAGATAGAGAGATAGAGAGATACTTTATTTCGAACAAAAAAGTATAACAAAAACAAAACAAATGACAAATGCAATAAAGTAACAGTATACAGTGTTCGAAAGGGAGAAGGAAGAAGTGAACACTTATTAATTCCATCTCCTCTTCCATAAATGCATTCATGTGAATTATATACAAATTACCACATTTAAGACCCCAAGTAAACAATTAACTGTATTTTGTACGTATCAACATTAACACCCATCCATCCTAGCATACATTGATGTCCATACATCAAAACCAGCCTCAAACAACACAGATATACACAGTGCTGTCCCACCCACCATTCCATAGTGTCCCAGAGTGAGCATAGTGAATCGTACATATAAATACTACCCTGTGGCACGCATATGCACATATGTATATCACTTCATGCTCCATATGTATACCACTTTAGGCTTCACATCTTAGATTGAACAAAGAACTGGGTCTCTTTGGAGATAACAGGAGGATGTGAAAGTTTTGTCTTTGGTATGCAGAGAGACGGCCTGGGGGGATTTTCCTGGCCGCCAGAAGCTTTGGGAGGAGGTGTTAAGATCTGAAAGGAGATGCATTGTGACTTGGGATTAAATACAATGGGACTGTGTGCTTTGACAATGTGACGGGTGCTTTGAAGCCCTGAGGTATTTAAAGGACGAATGTCTGGGTTTCTTCCTCTTTCTGTTTTTTGATGTTGGAAGATGTGAATAAACCTGACTCGTGAAATGAACTCTGCCTTGTCATTTTCACATTTTCCACACTGGTGACCCTAAGACGTATCATGAGTGAAAGAAATTCCCCCGAGCCAGCCGGGTCAGGAGCTCCCAGCCAAGCGTATGCCGCTACCGTCCAGCTACCGGACTTTTGGCGAGACAACCCGCACTCCTGGTTCCACTTGGTCAAAGCACAGTTCGCCCTCCGGGGGATAACGGTAGATGACACGAAGTTCTACCATGTGATTGCCAAGCTCGACAACCGCACGGCACGGTATGTGCAGAGCCTTGTGGAGCAGCCACCGGCCGACGACAAATACGGCGGGTTGAAGGCTGCGCTCATACAGCGCTTCACTCTCTCAGTCCAGGAGAGAGCGGAGAGGCTCCTGGCTCTGAACGACTTGGGAGATGGCACGCCCGTTGACCTGATGGAGAACATGCTGAGCTTGAGGGGCTCAGACAACAACGACTTCATTTTCACCCACATTTTCCTGAGAACCCTACCTTCGGCCACGAGAGCGACCCTGGCCAGTTCGCCGTTGTTGGCCCAGCGGGACTTCCGCGCGCTGGCCCAGGAGGCGCACCGGATTCTCAACGCCAGCAAACGGCGCGCGGACACCGCGGTAGCGACGGAGTTCGGCGTGACGGCCAGAGATGGCGAGGGGCCAGTGACGGCGGTAGCAAACCCACCGACGACGGCGGCGGCGGGGGCCAAGGATCGCGGAGGAGACACCCTCTGTTTCTACCATCGCCGCTTTGCAGAGAAGGCACGCAAATGTATACCACCGTGCCAGTTCAAGCGCTCGGGAAACGCCAAGCCCGCGGGTCGGTAGCAGCTGCGGCCCTCGGTGAAGAGAACAAGCTGCTCTACTTGACGGATGCGCGTTCGGGGAGGCAGTTCCTCGTGGACACGGGCTTCCAAGTGAGTTTCATCACGCCTACCTCCGCTGACCGGCTGGCGGGTCCTGGAGGTCACGGGGCGTCAGCAGCGAACAGCTCAGAGATTAAGACCTTTGGTGAGAGGAACCTGCTTCTGTCCCTACACGGCTGTACATTTGAGTGGACTTTTGTTATAGCTGCAGTGAGTTTCAATATGTTGGGGGCTGATTTTCTGTGCTCACATGGTTTGTTGGTTGATCTTGCTAACAGGCGCCTGGTTAATGCACTTTCTTTTTATTCTATTCCCTGTGCAGCCCGAGTGACCCCGCCCACAAGCCCACAGCACAAGGCAACGTCGCAACGGCAAGCGGTAAGTTCCACACACTGCTCACTCAGTTCCCAGCACTCACGGTTCCCACATTTTCAGCAGCTGTCGCTAAACACGGAGTGGAACATTTTATTACTACCACCGGACCGCCCGTTTTTGCAAAAGCTCGGTGCTTGGATTCAGCTAAACTGACCATAGCGCGCGAGGAGTTCGCCAACCTGGAAAAGTTGGGCATCATCAGACGTTCGAACAGCCCATGGGCTTCCCCGCTTCACATGGTCCTGAAAGCTGATGGCTCGTAGCGACCTTGCGGAGATTTCCGCAGGTTGAACAACGCCACGGCGCGCGACCGCTACCCAATCCCGCATATCCAAGATTTTTCCGTTCATTTGGCGGGGGCGCGCGTTTTTTCTAAGATAGACTTGGTCCGCGGTTACCATCAAGTCCCAGTGCGCGCTGAGGACATACCCAAAACAGCGGTAATACAGTGATCCCTCACTTATCGCGATTAATGGGTTCCAGAACCGACCGCGAAAAGTGAAAAACAGCGAAGTAGCGTCACCCCTAATGACGTCACCCATAAATAATACGTACGTTCATTCTCTCACTCTTTCTCTCATATGATACGTGTGTGTGTGTGTGTGTGTAAGTGTACATACATACGTAGATGTAAATAAAGTGTACATAAATATGTTTTTAGAACTCTTTTATTCTTATAACAAGATACGTAACTCAAGATGAAGATGATTTACTGCACAGGTTAATGAGAGCTTTACTGCTCCTCAGGTGACGCCTCATCGTCAGGTGCTAGAGGCGTAGCATCGTCGAGCGCAGCTTCCGATAGAGCTGGAGAAGCTGCAGGAGGCGGCGTAGTGGCTCGACGGGAAGACTATTTCGCACAAAATGGCACAAGAGAACAGCAAAAAGTTCCACGCGGCGAGACTAAGCAACACGAGCGACAAAGAGCAATGAATGCAGTCTTCCTTTGCTGGGTGGGCGCTCGGCAGGGAGAGAAGCTGGGTAAAACGTCTCGGCCAATCAGCTTGCGGGGTGAAACGTCTCGGCCAATCAGCTTGCGAGATTCCCGAGCCAAGCCAACACGAGAACAGCGAACAGAGAGGTGGATTTTGAGTTGTGCGGCTCTCCGTGTTGATACCTGAATGTTGTAATGTAGTCTCCCTACCTTCTGCTAGCGCCCGCCCATTATTTCTCAATTTTGAATTTTTGATGAATATTTTTGAAAAATCCGCGATGCACTGAGGGCGCGAAAGGTGAAGCGCGAAGTAGCGAGGGATCACTGTAACTCCGTTTGGCCTATTTGAGTTTTTGCGCATGCCGTTTGGGCTTAAAGGCGCTGCGCAGACGTTCCAACGCATGATGGACGCGGTGTTGCGCGATCTCCCCTTCGTATTCGTCTACCTGGACGACATCTTAGTAGCCAGCGCATCCGAAGACAAACACGAAAACCACCTCACAGCAGTTTTCCGGAAGTTGGGAGAGCATGGGTTAATAATCAACCCAGCGAAGTGTCAGTTCGGGGTGACGCAGATTGATTTTTTTGGGGCATCGCGTCTCCCCAGAAGGAGCGGTTCCGCTGCCTGACAAAGTGCGCGCGGTAACAAATTTTCCCCAGCTGCAAACAGTCAAGGCGTTACAGGAGTTTTTGGGAATGGTGAATTTTTATAACCGTTTCCTCCCCCGCGCAGCGCAGCTCATGCAACCATTGTATGCCGCACTAAAAAAACAAAAACCCAAAAATAAGATCGAATGGTCTCCGGAGCGAGAGCGAGCATTCTCGGAGGTCAAAACAGCCCCGGCAAACGCTGCGTTGTTAGCACATCCAGACCCAAAGGCCCGCATAGCGCTCACTACTGACGCGTCAGATGTGGCCATAGGGGCGGTCGTGGAACAGCATGTAGCCGGGGCTTGGCAGCCGCTCGCCTTTTTCAGCCGGACTTTGCGCAATAGTGAACGAAAATACAGCGCATTCGACAGGGAGTTGTTAGCTCTCCACTTGGCCATTCGCCACTTCCAGTTCTGGCTGGAGGGACGCCATTTCACCGCGTTCGTTGACCACAAGCCGCTGACATTCGCAATGGCCAAGGTTTCAGAACCGTGGTCAGGCCGGCAGCAGAGGCAGCTGGCCGCCATCTCAGAGTTTACTACCGATATTCAGCATGTGGCGGGTAAACTGAATGTAGTGGCAGACTGTCTCTCGCGCGCCGTGGTGGCCCCAGTCCGCGTAGGGATAGATTATGCAGCCATGGCCGCGGATCAGGGTAGCAACGCGGATTTTCGCGCGCTCCAGTCTGGACCAACAGGGTTAAGGCTGGAGAACAGGGTGCTGCAAGACGGTATGCCCCCCCTAATCTGTGATGTCTCCACTGGGCGACCGCGTCCTGTGGTACCGGCCGCGTGGCGCCGCCGCGTTTTTGACTCGATTCATTCTCTGGCGCACCGGGAGTGCGCGCGTCGGTCAAAATGGTGGGAGAGAAATTTGTATGGCCGAGCCTGCGCAAACAAGTTAGAGAGTGGGCGGCAGCCTGCATGGCTTGTCAACGAGCCAAGGTACACGGACACACGAGAGCTCCCTTGGAGCCGTTTCACATCACGGCTAAGAGGTTCGATCATGTTCACGTGGACTTCGTAGGCCCCCTCCCGCCGTCACAGGGGTGCACACACCTTCTGACAATGGTAGACCGCACCACGCGCTGGCCGGAAGTGGTCCCACTGTCGTCAACCACAGCCGAGGAGGTGGCGCGCGCGTTTTTAACAGCATGGGTAGCGCGCTTTGGAGTCCCGTCGGACATTATGTCCAATAGAGCTCCTCAATTTGTTTCCGAACTTTGGTCAGCAATGGCCCGCAGCCTGGGGGTAACGATCCACCGCACAACCGCGTACAATCCGCAGGCTAATGGGTTATGCGAACGTTTTCATAGGTCATTGAAAGCGGCTCTCAGAGCGTCGCTTACGGATGCAAATTGGGTGGACAGGCTACCGTGGGTTTTATTGGGGTTGCGTTCTGCACCTAAAGAGGATTTAGAAGCCTCCCCAGCGGAGCTAGTTTTTGCGCAGCCACTTCGGCTGCCCGGGGAATTTCTCCCAGATAATCCTGCGCCAGAACGCTCCCCGGCTCAGCAGTTGCAGAGTGGCACGGAATCGGGCACGCTGCCTGGCCCCGTTCACCGCAGTTTTCCGCGCGTTTTTGTGCCTAAGGCCTTAAGAAACGCGGAGTTTGTTTTTGTCAGACACGATGCTCATCGCCCACCTTTGCGACCACCTTACGATGGACCATTTAGAGTGCTGGAAACAGGGGATAAGCATTTTTTTGCTAGATTTGGGGGGCAGGAAAGAAAAGATTGGCATAAACAGGCTCAATCCCGCCTTTGTGGTGGCGGACGAGGATGTGCTTGTGGACAGGGCTCCTCGGCGCGGCAGACCCCCTAAGGGACATTCCCCAGATCACCCACAGAGATTGACTAACAGTTCTCACCCTCAGACAGCAGCTCCACAGCAGGACGGTGCCGCGGAAGTGGTAAAGCCCGCTTACAGCAGATACGGGAGGAGACTGAGGTCCAAGAAGCACGTGGACTGATGTGTAATGGTTTATCATGACATGCAGACTGTTATTCCGTTGTTCCATCTTAGACGTTTGGGGGGGGGGGGGTCATGTGGCACACATATGCACATATGTATATCACTTCATGCTCCATATGTATACCACTTTAGGCTTCACATCTTAGATTGAACAAAGAACTGGGTCTCTTTGGAGATAACAGGAGGATGTGAAAGTTTTGTCTTTGGTATGCAGAGAGACTGCCTGGGGGGATTTTCCTGGCCGCCAGAAGCTTTGGGAGGAGGTGTTAAGATCTGAAAGAAGATGCATTGTGACTTGGAATTAAATACAATGTGACTGTGTGTTTTGACAATGTGACTGGGTGCTTTGAAGTCCTGAGGTATTTAAAGGACGAATGTCTGGGTTTCTTCCTCTTTCTGTTTTTTGATGTTGAAAGATGTGAATAAACCTGACTCGTGAGATGAACTCTGCCTCGTCATTTTCACATTTTTCACAACCCTTCTAACATATATCCTTTCAGCAAATAATGTTTGTACCTCTTTTTGAATTGATTTCTGTTTGTACATAGTTTCAGTTCCGGCTCCAGACTGTTCCACAAATCCACCCCACAGACAGATATGCACATACTTTTCTTGGTTGTTCGTATCTTGGGTTTTGTAAAGTTTAAGTCTCCTCTCAAATTATGATCATTGTCTCTTTTTTTAAATATGTTTTGTATATTAGTTGGGATGCGGCGAATGATAAAATATAATAAGCGATGATGCTGTAGGTTTTAAGTAGAGCTTTAATTATATCATACCGTTGTCACGGGCTCCGCTCCCGGCGCCGTGCATGCGCACCGGGAGCGAGCCCAAACGGCTCTCAGTGAAGAGGGACACAATGTCTGTGTCCAGCAGCAGCAGTTGCAGAAGTGGGAATCAGAGAGGATGTGTTACAGAACCTGTGCAGTATTTATACCCAACTCAAACAATACATCAAAGCAGATTCACAGCAGTTGGTCTGATCAAAGGGACTGCAGAACAGGCATGAGACATTTGCATTTGTAAGACCTACATAACAATAGGCAGATGCAGCCTCTGCTCCAGCTTGCAGGACAAAGAGGTTACAAGGCACATCTACATATTGAACTGTCTCTAGGTCACAGTAAGGACAGGACGCATGAACACTATACATGAATGGCACATTACATCACAATACATGAATGGCACATTACATCACAATACATGCATGGCACATTGCATCACAATACATGCGTGGCACATTGCATCACAATACATGCGTGGCACATTGCATCACAATACATGCGTGGCACATTGCATCACGATACATGCGTGGCACATTGCATCACAATACATGAATGGCACATTACATCTCAGTAGTGCAGCGGAAAAAACCAAGAGAAGACAGCTGAGTGTCCTTAATCTGTTGTGGGGGTTAACCGAACCGCCACACACGCTCCCCCCCAGAGGGCACGGCAGGGGGCCGAGACCTCGATAATCCCTCTATGGGAGCGAGCTGTGGGAGAAGCTCACTGCAGGCGGAGGGGGAGGGAGGAGGGGGGTAAGTGCCGGCAGGGGGACGGTGAACTCGTCCGAGCCGTGCAAAAATTGCTCGTGGGTCCACGATGTCGAAGCCGTTGAACGTGCAGAGGTCCACAAGAAGAAAAATTAGTCTCTGGCTCCTCTCGTGGCCATGAAGAAAACAGGAGCGGCAAGGCTGCGTAGTGGCTGTTAGAAAAAAAGAAGCAGAGGGACTCGGCTTGTTGGCTTTAGGTGCAGGAGCAACCCTAAAACCCCCCGGGAACAGCTGACGGCTGAAATCCCTTGTGTGCCGTGGCTGAGACCATTAAAAAAAATCCAGTGGCGAGCTGCGTGCTTGCTTCAGGTGAACGAGTAGCCCTGAGGGTTCTGTGAGCAGCGGCGGAGGACGATGGCGGTCTCTGGAGCCGTTATTTGTCCCGTGCGTGATGCGCCGTCCTCGTAACTCCCCGGTGCTTGCGCCGGGGCTCGTGCATGGGTGGGCCAGCTGGAGAGGAGAACCAGGGTGCAGAATCTTGGTGGAGATCGGCACAGACGGCGCCGATAAAATCCGGATTGAGCTGTGGCTGCAGATTGGCCATGGTGCGTTGGAGCGGTGAGAGGAAATAGACGATCTTTTGTCCCTCAGGCTCGTGCAGATGCGTTGGAGTGGTGGGAGGGAATAGACGATCTTTGCCACCGCTCGGCCGTGGTGCGTTCAGGTCCACGTGTTGCGTTCTCCGCCGGCCATGGAGGACGCCTGCGCTCACGTGTGGAGGAGCTGCGAGCGCGGCCGGTCCAGCATGGATGAGCAGATCTCAGACGTGCAGATCTCATCCTGAAGAACGGGTCACCAGTGCAGCTGTCCAGATCAGAAGGCTGTGTTTGCACAAAACATGTGCATTCCGGGGTCACCAGTGCGGCGGATGATAAAATATAATAAGCGATGATGCTGTAGGTTTTAAGTAGAGCTTTAATTATATCATACCGCCATCATGGGCTCCGCTCCCGGCGCCGTGCATACGCGCCGGGAGCGAGCCCAAACGGCTCTCAGTGAAGAGGGACACAATGTCTGTGTCCAGCAGCAGCAGTTGCAGAAGTGGGAATCAGAGAGGATGTGTTACAGAACCTGTGCAGTATTTATACCCAACTCAAACAATACATCAAAGCAGATTCACAGCAGTTGGTCTGATCAAAGGGACTGCAGAACAGGCATGAGACATTTGCATTTGTAAGACCTACATAACAATAGGCAGATGCAGCCTCTGCTCCAGCTTGCAGGACAAAAAGGTTACAAGGCACATCTACATATTGAACTGTCTCTAGGTCACAGTAAGGACAGGACGCATGAACACTATACATGAATGGCACATTACATCACAATACATGCATGGCACATTGCATCACAATACATGCGTGGCACATTGCATCACGATACATGCATGGCACATTGCATCACAATACATGAATGGCACATTACATCTCAGTAGTGCAGTGGAAAAAACCAAGAGAAGAGAGCTGAGTGTTCTTAATCTGTTGTGGGGGTTAACCGAACCGCCACAGGGAGTTGATTATTAATTGCCCTGTACATGACTTGTGCTGTCTTAAATTTAACTAAATCAATGAATTTTATGACATGTGACTTTAAAAACAACGAATTGGTATGGTCTCTATATCCTACATTATTTATTATCCTTATAGCTCTTTTTTGTAATGTGCATATTGACTGTAGGCTGGTCTTGTAGGTGTTTTCCCAGACTTCTACACAGTAGTTGAGATAAGGTAAAAACAGTGAATTGTACAGTAAGACCAATGATTTATAGTCCAAGATGTGTCTTGTCTTCCCCAGTATGCCTATACATTTTGCCAACTTGGCCCGGATGTGACTGATGTGAGGTTTCCAGCAGATTTTATTGTCTAGCGTCACCCCCAGAAACTTATTTTCCTGTACTGTTTCTATTCTGGTATCATCTATCGTTACCATTATTTCATGATTTATTTTATAATTTCCAAACAACATAATCTTTGTTTTTTTTAGATTTAGAGATAATTTATTTTTATTGAACCACTGCGTTGTGGCGCATGTGTTTTTGCCTACATATATATGAGTATAAAGTGAGATGCTTAGGATTGCATATGTGGATTGACCTCACCTCTTAGGATGGGACAATATGTCTGGACCGCCTGTGGATAACGGCAAGAGGACGGAGGTACCGGATAAGGAGCAGAAAGGACTTCCTGACCTCCTGGGGCCAGGCGGAGGACTAAAGGACTCGGGGAAGAGTTATTGTCAATGCAGGGTTTTGACAGGGATGTGTGATTCTTCCTTTGATGTTGATGTATAAATGTGGGGGTTTTGATGCAGCTCTCCCTCTTCTGTTCTTGAGAGATTGCTGGGGATGTGAAAGCTACATTAAAACCTGAATTGAGAAATAATTCAGCCTCGTTATTTCACGCTCCCCACATTGGTGACCAATGACGTGAAATGCATAGACGCGTTTCCCCCGATCCAGACTCGTCGGAGACCGCCCGAACGAGCGCCGTCTCAATCAAGCTACCGGAGTTCTGGCAGGACAACCCGGACTCGTGATTCCTTCAGGCTGAAGCACAGTTCGCACTCGGGGGAATAACGGCGGATGACACAAAGTTCTACCATGTCATCGCCAAGCTCGACAACCGCACGGCTCGATATGTGCGGAGCCTGGTGCAGCAGCCGCCCGCTAACGACAAATACGGCGAGCTGAAGGCTGCCCTCACCCAGTGTTTCACGCCCTCAGCCGAGGAGAGGGCTAGGAGGCTCCTGGCTCTACACGACCGGGGAGGATGCAGACCAGTCGACCTGATGGAAGACATGCTGCAGCTGAGGGACACAGAGAATGACGGTTTCCTATTTAAACACATCTTCCTGAGAAACCTCCCGATGCACATGAGGGCAGACCTGTCCAGCATGCGTTGTGTGACCCAGCGGGACTTCCGTGCACTGGCCCGACAGGCGCAGCGGATCCTTGACTCCTGCGGTGAGCAGACGGCCACCTCAGCAACGGCAGACCTTGGTGCGGCAACCGGGAGCAGTGAGGAGCCAGAGACAGCGGAAGCAATCTCAACAACGACGGCAGCAGTGCGTTCACGACGCAGCGGAGGAGATGACCTTTGCTTTTACCATCGGCGTTTCGCAGAGAAGGCGCGCAGATGTGTGCCGCCGTGCCACTTCAAGAGCTCTGGAAAACGCCAGGACCGGGATTCGTTAGCAGCCTCGGCTCTCGGAGAACGGAATAAGCTGCTCTACATCACAGATGCGAGTTCCAGGCGACACTTCCTCATGGACACCGGGGCCCAAGTGAGTTTCATCACCTCGACCTATGCTGACCGCCTGGCAGGCCCCCGGGGTAACGGGGCAATGGCGGCGAACGGCTCATGCATCGACACCTTTGGAGAGAGGATTCTGTTTCTGTCCTTACACGGCCGCACTTATGAATGGACTTTTATTATTGCGGCAGTGAGTTTCAACATGTTAGGTACTGATTTTCTGTGCTCACATGGTTTGTTAGTTGATCTTGCCAATAGGCGGCTGGTAAATGCATTCTCTTTTTATTCTATTCCTTGTGCAGCTCGAGTGTCCCCGCCACCAGTGCAGACCAACGTCGCCACAGCAGGCGGTAAGTTTAACACGCTACTCACCCAGTTTCCAGCACTCACAGTCCCCACATTTTCGGCAACAGTTGCGAAACACGGGGTGGAGCATTTTATCACTACAGCTGGCCCCCCCATCTTCGCGAAAGCTCGGCGCTTGGATGCCGCTAAGCTCTCCATAGCACGCGAGGAGTTCACCAGCCTGGAAAGGCTGGGCATTATTCACCATTTGAAGAGCCCATGGGCCTCGCCGCTGCATATGGTCCCTAAAGCTGACGGCTCGTGGAGACCTTGCGGCAATTACCGCAGACTAAACAACGCCACAGCGCATGACCGCTACCCAATCCCACACATTCAGGATTTTTCGGTGCATCTAGCGGGGGCACGCATTTTTTCTAAAATAGACCTGGTTCGCGGCTACCATCAAGTTCCAGTCCGGCCTGAGGACATTCCTAAAACAGCGGTAATAACCCCTTTTGGACTTTTTGAGTTTTTGCGCATGCCGTTTGGTCTTAAAGGCGCTGCACAAACATTCCAACGTATGATGGATGCCGTGTTACACGATCTCCCTTTTGTGTTCGTCTACCTCGACGACATTTTAGTCGCCAGTACTTCCAAGGAGGAACACGAAAAACACCTCACTGCAGTTTTTCGGAAGTTGGGAGAGCACGGGTTAATAATTAATCCAGCCAAGTGCCAGTTTGGCGTGGCGCAGATCGATTTTTTGGGGCATCGCGTTTCCCCAGAAGGGGCAGTTCCGCTACCGGACAAGGTGCGCGCAGTGGCAGATTTTCCCCGACCACAAACGGTCAAATCATTACAGGAATTTTTAGGAATGGTAAATTTTTATAACTGTTTCCTACCCCACGCAGCGCAGCTCATGCAACCGTTATATGCCGCGCTTAAAAAGCAAAAACCCTCCAACACGATTGAGTGGTCCCCGGAGCGGGAGCGCGCATTCGCGGAGGTTAAAAAAGCCCTTGCTGACGCTGCGCTCCTAGCTCACCCAGACCCAACGGCCCGCATAGCGCTCACCACTGACGCATCAGATTTGGCCATAGGGGCGGTTGTGGAACAGCAGGTTGCTGGGGTTTGGCAGCCGCTGGCATTTTTCAGCAGATCCTTGCACGGGGCCAAGCTGAAATACAGCACGTTTGACAGGGAGCTGTTAGCGCTCCACTTAGCCATTCGCCATTTCCAGTTCTAGCTGGAAGGTCGGCGTTTCACCGCGTTTGTCGACCACAAGCCGCTCACTTTTGCGATGGCCAAAATTTCAGAACCTTGGTCGGGCCGGCAACAGAGGCAGCTGGCCGCAATTTCGGAATTTACTACTGATATTCAGCACGTAGCGGGTAAACTCAATGTAGTGGCAGACTGCCTCTCTCGCGCGGTGACAGCACCCGTCCGCGCGGGGGTAGATTATACTACCACAGCCGCAGGGCAAAATAGCAGCGCGGAAGCGCACGCGGCCCCAGTTCACGTGGGGATAGATTATGCAGCCATGGCGGTGGAACAGAGTAGAGATGCGGACGTGTGCGCGCTCCAGTCTGGACCAACAGGGTTAAGGCTGGAGAGTAGGAGTTTGCAAACCGGTATGCCCCCTCTAATCTGCGATATCTCTACTGGGCGACCGCGCCCGGTGGTACCGGCCGCTTGGCGCCGCAGCGTTTTTGACTCGTTCAGTGAAAATGGTAGCGGAGAAGTTTGTTTGGCCGAGCCTGCGCAAGCACGTGAAAGAGTGGGCAAGAACCTGCATGGCTTGCCAGCAGGCCAAAATTCACAAGCACACAAAAGCCCCCTTTGAATCAGAATCAGATTTATTGCCATTGTTCATGTAGTACACAAACTAGGAATTTGTCTCGGTGCAATGCTGCAACCAAATGCTGAACCGTTCCACATTCCGGCCAAGAGGTTCGATCATGTGCATGTCGACCTCATGGGCCCCCTACCGTCGTCGCAGGGGTTCACACATCTTTTGACAATGGTGGACCGAACCACATGCTGGCCGGAAGTGGTCCCACTAGCATCGACCACGGCTGAGAGGTGGCTCACGCATTTTTGACGGCCTGGGTAGCGCGTTTCGGGGTCCCGTTGGATATTACGTCCGACAGAGGGCCTCAATTTGTCTCTAAGTTTTGGTCAGCGATGGCCAGCAGCTTAGGGGCGACAATTCACCGCACTACCGCGTATCACCCGCAGGCTAATGGTTTATGCGAGCGTTTTCATAGGTCCTTGAAGGCAGCCCTCAGAGCGTCGCTTACGGATGCAGATTGGGTAAACAAACTACCATGGGTTTTATTGGGGTTGCGTGCTGCGCACGCCTCCCCAGCGGAGTTAGTTTTTGCACAACCTCTCAGGCTGCCCGGTGAGTTTCTACCAGAGCACCCGGAGCCCGGGCGTCCCCCGGCTCTGGGGCCACTGAGTGGCACGGGAGCAGACATGCTCCCGGGCCCCGTTCATCGCACCTTTCCGCGTGTTTTCGTTCCCAAAGCTTTAAAAAATGCCGAGTTTGTTTTTGTCAGGCACGAGGCTTCACTATCAGGCCTCCGCCCGCCATATGATGGCCCATTTAGAGTGCTGGAGACAGGTGATAAGCATTTTGTGCTAGATTTGGGGGACAGAAAGGAAACAATTAGTATTGACAGACTAAAGCCTGCTTTTGTGATGAACGACGAGTCTGTACAGGTAGCGAGGGCTCCTTGACGTGGCAGACCCCCCGGGGAACAGGTCCTGGAGCCCCCGCAGAGATCAAATAACCATTCTCTTCCTCAGTCGGCAGATTTTTTGCAGGACGGCGCCGCAGGGACGGCGAGGCCTGCTTACAGCAGATTTGGAAGACGTTTGAAGCCCAGACGGCGTACTGACTGATGTTTGATTTGATCATGTTGTGTAAATCATGCTGTTGATGTTGTCATATTTTGTGAACTATGAGATATTGTCCATTCTTCGACGTTTGGGGGGGGGGGGGTTATGTGGCGCATGTGTTTTTGCCTACATATGTATGAGTATAAAGTGAGATGCTTAGGATTGCATATGTGGATTGACCTCACGTCTTAGGATGGGACAATATGTCTGGACCGCCTGTGGATAACGGCAAGAGGACAGAGGTACCGGATAAGGAGCTGAAAGGACTTCCTGATCTCCTGGGGCCAGGCGGAGGACTAAGGGACTCGGGGAAGAGTTATTGTCAATGCGGGGTTTTGACAGGGATGTGTGATTCTTCCTTTGATGTTGATGTATAAATGTGGGGGTTTTGATGCAGCTCTCCCTCTTCTGTTCTTGAGAGATTGCTGGGGATGTGAAAGCTACATTAAAACCTGAATTGAGAAATAATTGTCAATGCGGGGTTTTGACAGGGATGTGAAAGCTACATTAAAACCTGAATTGAGAAATAATTCAGCCTCGTTATTTCACGCTCCCCACAGCGTTAACTTTTTCATTTCAGTTGTGACCACCTCTAAAAACCTGCTGCAAATTGTGGGGGTTTTGATGCAGCTCTCCCTCTTCTGTTCTTGAGAGATTGCTGGGGATGTGAAAGCTACATTAAAACCTGAATTGAGAAATAATTGTGAATGCGGGGTTTTGACAGGGATGTGAAAGCTGGGGATGTGAAAGCTACATTAAAACCTGAATTGAGAAATAATTCAGCCTCGTTATTTCACGCTCCCCACAGCGTTAACTTTTTCATTTCAGTTGTGACCACCTCTTAAAACCTGCTGCAAATTGTGGGGGTTTTGATGCAGCTCTCCCTCTTCTGTTCTTGAGAGATTGCTGGGGATGTGAAAGCTACATTAAAACCTGAATTGAGAAATAATTGTCAATGCGGGGTTTTGACAGGGATGTGAAAGCTACATTAAAACCTGAATTGAGAAATAATTCAGCCTCGTTATTTCACGCTCCCCACAGCGTTAACTTTTTCATTTCAGTTGTGACCACCTCTAAAACCTGCTGCAAATTCTCACCAGTGCAAAGGATATTTGTGTCATCCGCAAACAAAATAAATTTCAGAATTTTTGATACTTGGCATATGTCATTTATATACAAAATAAAGAGTTTGGGTCCCAAAACTGACCCCTAGGGCACACCACAAGTGATGTCCATGAAGGGTGATTTGTGCTCACCAATTTGTACAAATTGTTGTCTGTTACTTAAATAACTTTCCACCCAACTCAGTCCGACCCCTCTTATCCCATACCTTTCCAGTTTCCTTAGTAGTATTCTGTGGTCAATGGTGTCAAAAGCTTTCTTTAAATCTATAAATACTCCTACAGCAAACTTTTTTTTATCTATACAACTAGTAATTTCTTCTATAAGTTCGATCAGTGCCAAAGATGTAGATTTATCTGCTCTAAAACCATACTGGCTGTCTGTAAGGAGGTTGTGTTTTTCAATGAAATCATCCCCCCTCATGGATCGTCACCTTATCGTGGTGGGGGGGGGTTTGCGTGCCCCAGTGATCCCAGGAGCTATGTTGTCCGGGGCAATTTGCCTCTGATAGGGTCTCCCAAGACAAACTGGTCCTGGGTGAAGGGCCAGACTAAGAACGATCCAACAGACTCTCATGATAAATTGTATATCAAGGATTCAGTGTACCCCGCCCGGTATGGGGTTACCGGGGCCCCACCCTGGAGCCAGGCCTGGGGGAGGGGCTCGAAGGCTAGCGTCTGTTGGCCGAGTTTCCACCCATGGGACCCGGCCGGGCTCAGCCCGAAGGAGTTACATGGGTCCGCCCTCCAGTGGGTTCACCACCTGCAGGAGGGATCATGGGGGTCCGGTGCTATGTGGATTAGGTGGCGGTCAAAGGCGGAGACCTTGGCGGACTGATCCCAAGCTTTCTAAACTGGCTTTTGGTACGTGGAATGTCACCTCTCTGGTGGGGAAGGAGCCTGAGCTGGTGTACAAGGTTGAGCGATACCGGCTAGATATAGTCGGCCTCACCTCAACACACAGCTCCGGTTCCGGAACCAGTCTCCTGGAGAGGGGCTGGAGCTGTGTGTTGAGGTGAGGCCGACTATATCTAGCCGGTATCGCTCCAGCCCCTCTCCAGGGGCTGGAGCTTGGCCTTTTCTGGAGTTGCCCCGGGTGAGAGGCGACGAGCAGGGGTGGGTATTCTTGTTTCGCCCCACCTTGCTGCCTCTATATTGGAGTTTTCCCCGGTGGACGAAAGGGTTGCTTCCCTGCGCCTTCGGGTTGGGAAACGGGTCCTGACCATCATTTGTGCCTATGCACCAAATGATGTTTTAGAGTACCCACCCTTTTTGGAGTCTGTGACTGGGGTGCTGGAGGGTGCTCCTCCTGGAGACTCCATTGTCCTACTGGGGGACTTCAATGTGCACGTGGGCAACGACAGTGAAACCTGGAGGGGGGTGATTGGGAGGAACGGCCTGCCCGATCTGAACCCGAGTGGTGTTCAGTTATTGGACTTCTGTGCTAACCACAGTCTGTCCATAACGAACACCATGTTCAAGCATAAGGGTGTCCATATGTGCACCTGGCACCAGGACACCCTAGGTCGCAGGTCGATGATCGATTCTGTTATCGTATCATCAGACCTGCAACCGTATGTCTTGGACACCCGAGTAAAGAGAGGTGCAGAGCTGTCAACTGATCACCACCTGGTGGTGAGTTGGATCCGATGGCAGGGGAGGAAGCCATTCAGACCTGGTAGCCCCAAACGTATAGTGAGGGTGTGCTGGGAGCGTCTGGCTGAGGCCCTTGTCCGGGAGGTCTTCAACTCCCACCTCCGGAAGAACTTCAACCACATTCCGAGGGAGTCTGGAGACATGGCGTCTGAATGGGCCATGTTCTCCACCTCTGTTGTTGAAGCGGCGGCCCAGAGCTGCGGCCGCAAGGTGGTCGGTGCATCTCGTGGTGGCAACCCCCGAACCAAGTGGTGGACACCAGTGGTGAGGGGGGCCATTAAGCTGAAGAAGGAGTCCTATCAAGCTTGGTTGGCTTGTGGGACTCCCGAAGCAGCTGAGGTGTACCGGCAGGCCAAGCGGAGTGCAGCTCGGGTGGTTGCTGAAGCAAAAACCCGGGTATGGGAGGAGTTCGGTGAGGCCATGGAACAAGACTTTCGGTCGGCTTCAAAGAGATTCTGGCAAACTGTTCGATGGCTCAGGAGGGGAAAGCAGCTCCCCGTCCACACTGTGTATGGTGCGGATGGGACACTGTTGACTTCAACTGGGGATATCGTCGGGCGGTGGAAGGAATACTTCGAGGATCTCCTCAATCCCACTGATACGCCTTCCACAGAGGAAGCAGGGTTTGGGGACGAGGGGGATGACTCGCCTATCACAGGGGCTGAGGTCGCCAAGGTGGTTAAAAATCTCCTTGGTGGCCGGGCCCCGGGGGTGGACAAGATTCGCCCCGAGTACCTCAAGGCCCTGGATGTTGTTGGGTTGTCATGGTTGACACGCCTCTGCAACATTGCGTGGAGGTCGGGGGCAGTGCCTTTGGCATGGCAAACCGGGGTGGTGGTTCCTCTCTTCAAAAAAGGAGACCGGAGGGTGTGCTCCAACTTTAGAGGGATCACACTCCTCAGCCTCCCTGGGAAGGTCTATGCCAAGGTACTGGAGAGGAGAGTCCGGCCGTTGGTCGAACCTCGGATTCAGGAGGAGCAATGGGGTTTTCGTCCTGGCCGTGGCACATCGGACCAGCTCTTTACCCTCTCGAGAATTCTTGAGGGTTCGTGGGAGTTTGCCCAACCAGTTTACATGTGTTTTGTGGACTTGGAGAAGGCATTTGACCGTGTCCCTCGTGGATTTTTGTGGGGGATGCTTCGGGAGTATGGGGTATCGGGCTTGTTGTTACGAGCTATTTGGTCTCTGTACGACCGTTGTGAGAGTTTAGTTCGTATTGCCAACACTCGGTCGGAGTCATTCCCAGTGAGAGTTGGACTCCGCCAGGGCTGCCCTTTGTCACCGATCCTGTTCATAATTTTTATGGACAGGATTTCTAGGCGCAGCCAGGGAATGGAGGGTGTCATGCTTGGTGACCACAGGATCTCATCTCTGTTGTTTGCAGATGATGTTGTCCTGTTGGCTTCATCCAGCAATGACCTACAGCTCTTGCTGGGACGGTTTGCCGCTGAGTGTGAAGCGGCTGGGATGAGAATCAGCACCTCCAAGTCCGAGTCCATGGTCCTCAGCCGGAAAAAGGTGAATTGTCCTCTCCGGGTTGGGGACAGGCTCCTGCCCCAAGTGGAGGAGTTTAAGTATCTTGGGGTCTTGTTCACGAGTGAGGGGAAAATGGAGCGAGAGATCGACAGACGGATTGGAGCAGCATCTGCTGTGATGCGGACGTTGTACCGGTCTGTTGTGGTGAAGAGGGAGCTTAGTTCTAAGGCAAAGCTGTCGATTTACCAGTCAATCAATGTTCCTACTCTCACCTATGGTCACGAGCTTTGGGTAATGACCGAAAGAACGAGATCGCGGATACAAGCGGCTGAAATGAGCTTTCTCCGTAGGATTGCTGGACTCACCCTCAGAGATAGGGTGAGGTGCTCAGTCATCCGGGAGAGGCTCAGAGTAGAACCGCTGCTCCTCCACATTGAAAGGAGTCAGTTGAGGTGGTATGGGCATCTGATTAGGATGCCTCCTGGACGCCTCCCACTTGAGGTGTTTCAGGCACGTCCCACTGGGAGGAGACCCCGGGGCAGACCCAGGACTCGGTGGAGAGACTATGTCTCCCAGCTGGTCTGGGAACGTCTTGGTGTTCCCTCTGAAGAGCTGGAGCAGGTGGCTGGGGAGAGGGAAGTCTGGGCTTCTCTGCTTGAGCTGCTGCCTCCGCGACCCGGACCTCCGGAAAAGCGGTAGAAGATGGATTGATGGATCATCCAGTCTCTTAGTGAAGATTTTTTCAAGTATTTTGAAGAATTGTGAGAGTAAAGAGACTGGCCTGTAATTTGTGAAACAATGACTGTCTCCTGTTTTGTATAGAGGTATTACTTTTGCTATTTTCATTTTGTTTGGAAATTTACCAGTTTGAAATGACAGGTTACAGATGTGGGTGAGTGGCTTAACAATTCCTTCAATTACTTTTTTCACTATTGTCATGTCAATTTCATTCCAGTCCGTTGATTTTTTGTTCTTAAATTTACTCACAGTCTCGATAATTTCCTTTTCAGTAACTGCACCCAAAAAGATTGTGTTTGGATTTCTATCTTCTATTTCATTTACAGAACCACTGTTGTTTGTTTCTGTTGTCACTATTGATTTTGCTAATTCAGGACCAACATTTACAAAAAATTTATTGAAACCACTGACCACATCCTCCATGTTATTTATCAAATTGCCATTTTCAGTAAAATATTCTAGATAATTAGCATTCTTAGGTCGATTACTAATAATCCCATTGAGTACTTGCCATATTCCTCTTAAGTTATTTTTATTATCCTCTAATATTCTGTTGTAATATTCTTTCTTACAGGTCCTCATTACATTAGTAAGCTTATTTTTATATCTTTTATATTTGATCTCAGCCTCCACCGTTCTGCACTTAATGAATTGTTTATATAATGTATTCTTCTTTTTACATGCATTTATTAACCCCTTGGTGACCCAAGGAATATTTTTCTTTTGTCTGTCACTGTATTGTTTTATAGGACAGTTTTTATTGTACAATGATTGAAATATTTGTAAAAATTTATCATATGCTTTATTTATATCATTTTCATCATAAACTATCTTCCAATCTTGTATTAATAATTCCTTTGTCAGTAAATACATAGATTCTTCGGTTCTTATTCTTTTATATTTAATATTTTTATGGCGCGCATTTAGGGCGCATATATGGTATGCATGTATGGTATGCATTTTCCCTCACATATATATTTAGTAGGCATGACAGTGCATACTCTGGAGGCTTCACGTCTAAACGTCCAAGAGGACCTGACCCGGCAGAGACCTCGGGAGGTGTGAAGTGGTTTCTTGAGAGACGGGAAGTCAGAGAGAATGTCCCAGCAGGAGCCCCCAAGGCTGAGGAGTTGAGAGACAATGGAGACGCCAAGGAGCCTCGGAGGCTATATGTTTACTGAAGGACTGTGGGTTGGGGATGTGATATTTGATGTTGGGGGTTTTGTGTCTCTGGAGAGTATAAGAGCTGTGAAGAATGATTGTTCTGCCTCTTTGCTGAGATACTTTGCTTGTTAGAGGATGTAGACTCACAATAAACCTTTCCTGAGAAATAAACTCAGTCTCGTTTGTGAAAGTCATCCTCTACACTGGTGACCTACGACAAACCATGGCCGGTGGTGGCGAGCTTTCCGCGCCGGACTCTTCAGGGGCCAACCGGGTTAACGCAGCTACCAAACTATAGCTGCCCGATTTCTGGCAACATAACCCGCGCTCCTGGTTTACCACTGTGGAGGCGCAGTTCCACCTTCGGGGAATCTCAGCGGACGCAACGAGGTTCTACCATGTCGTCGCGAAGCTGGACAGCCTCACAGTGCAGCGGGTGGAGAGCCTGACCAACCACCCGCCCCAAGACGACAAGTATGGCGCACTGAAAGCCGCCCTCATTCGAGCCTTCACTCCCTCGCTGGGAGAGCGAGCAGAGAAGCTCCTGGCGCTGACAGAAGGGGAAGCAGACAGGCCGGCAGATCTGATGGCGAAGATGATGAGCCTGAGAGGCGAGGATGACGACAGCTTTATCTTCGCCCACCTCTTTCTCAGAACGCTACCGGCAGCAGTGAGAGTCACCCTGGCCAGCTCACAGCTACTCAACAACCGTGACTACCACGAGCTGGGCCAGGAGGCGCAGCGGCTTGTCGACGCCCATAGACGGCACACAGCGACGACGGCAGCAGCAGAGCTGAACGCACCCCCGCGAGACGAGGGGAGACCAGATGCTGCAGCACCGGATCTACTGACGTCGGCAGCGGCAGAGGCCAGGAGAAGCGGAGCTGACAACACCCTCTGTTTCTACCATCGACGCTTCGCCGAGAGAGCGCGCAGATGCGCCCCACCGTGCCGATACCAGCGCCAGGGAAACACCAAGACCGAGAGCCGGTAGCAGCTGCAATTCTCGGCACGAAGAACAAGCTGCTTTTCATGTTAGATGCAAATTCAGGGAACGAATTCCTGGTGGACACAGGCTCCCAGCTAAGTTTTGTCAAGCCTGCCTACGCGGACATGCTGACGCCTGCCAGCGGACCCCTGGTGTTAGTGGCGAAAGGCTCCACGATCAAAACCTATGGGGAGAAGACGCTCCTCCTATCCCTCCACGGCCGCATCTTCGAGTGGACCTTCGTCGTAGCCGCAGTTAGCAACAACATGCTAGGTGCTGACTTTTTATGCTCAAACAGTTTGTTAGTTGATCTTGCTAACAGACATATTGTAAATGCACGGTCTTTCTACTCTATCTCCTGCACAGCTCGGGTGGCCCTGCCTTCTGCACATCCCAATGTCACAGCTGTGGGTGGTAAGTTTCATGCACTACTCAATCAGTTTCCAGCACTCACGGTCCCAACATTTTCAGCGTCAGTTGCCAAACACGGGGTCGAGCATTTCATAACTACCTCTGGCCCCCCTGTTTTTGCAAAAGCTCGGCGCTTGGACCCAGCTAAACTGGCCATCGCGTGCGAGGAATTCGCCAACTTGTAAAAACTGGGCATTGTTAGACGCTCGAACAGCTCTTGGTCGTCACCTCTGCACATGGTACCCAAGGCTGATGGCTCGTGGCGCCCTTGCGGTGATTTCCGCAGATTAAATAATGCTTCAGCACACGACCGCTACCCGATTCCGCACATCCAGGATTTTTTGGCACATTTGGCGGGGGCGCGCATCTTTTCCAAAATAGATTAGGTGCGCGGTTATCACCAAGTCCCAGTCCGCGCACAAGACATACCCAAAACGGCAGTTATAACCCCTTTCGGGCTTTTCGAGTTTTTGCGCATGCCTTTCAGCCTCAAAGGCGCCGTGCAGACGTTCCAACGCATGATGGATGCAGTACTGCGCGGCCTCCCTTTCGTGTTCGCTTATTTGGATGATATTTTGGTAGCCAGTGCATCCGAAGTCGAACACGAACGCCACCTCACAGCCATTTTTCAGAGGCTGACAGAACACGGGCTGATCATTAACCCAGCGAAATGCCAATTCGGGGTAGCGCAAATCGATTTTTTGGGGCACCGCGTGTCTCCAGAAGGCGCCGTCCCGCTGCCTGATAAAGTGCGCGCGATAACGGATTTCCCCCAACCGCAGACAGTTAAGGCACTGCAAGAATTTTGGGGGATGGTCAATTTTTATAACCGCTTCCTCCCCAACGCGGCACGGCTCATGCACCCATTGTACGCGGCACTAAAGAAGCAAAAACCTGCAACTAAGGTCGAGTGGTCCCCGGACCGGGAGCGCGCTTTCTCACAGGTCAAATCGGCCCTCGCGAACGCTGCGTTATTGACACACCCGGTGCCAGCAGCTCGCATGGCGCTAACCACGGACGCTTCCAACGTGGCAGTGGGGGCGGTTGTCAAGCAACTGGTAGCAGGGAGCTAGCAACCACTTGCGTTTTTCAGCAAAACATTGCGCGATAACGAGCGTAAATACAGCGCATTTGATAGGGAGCTTTTAGCCCTGCATTTGACCATCCGCCACTTCCAGTTCTGGTTGGAAGGGCGCCGTTTCACCGTGTTTGTAGACCACAAACCATTAACATTCGCAATGGCTAAAATTTCAGAGCCTTGGTCGGGCCAACAACAGAGACAGCTGGTCGCGATTTCGGAGTTTACCACCGACATTCAACACGTGGCGGGCAAACTCAATGTGGTGGCAGATTGTCTCTCGCACGCAGTTGCACTGCCAGGCCCCCAGGGGGCAGACTTGGCGGCTGTAGACTCGGGCCAGGCTTGCAGCGCGGAAGCGCTCACAGCCCCGGTCTGCGTTGGGTTAGATTATGCAGCCATGGCCGCCGAGCAGGTTAACGATGCGGACGTGCGCGCGCTCCAGTCTGGGCCAACAGGGCTAAGGCTGGAGCACAGAGTGCATCAAAGAGGTATGCCCCCCCTAATCTGCGATATCTCCACGGGGCGCCCCCGCCCCGTGGTCCCAGCTGCATGGCATCGCCGCGTTTTTGACTTAATACATTCGCTGGCACATCCGGGCGTTCGCACATCAATCGATATGGTGGGAGAGAAGTTTGTTTGGCCGGGGCTGCGTAAACAGGTCAAAGAATGGACCGCAGCCTGCGCAGCGTGTCAAAGAGCAAAGGTACACAAGCACACGCGGGCCCCTCTAGAACCTTTTCACATCCCAGCCAAACGCTTCGACCACGTGCATGTCGACTTGGTGGGACCCCTCCTGCTGTCACAGGGGTTCACACACCTTCTAACTATGGTGGACCGCACTACGTGCTGGCCAGAGGCGATTCCCCTGGCGTCAACCACAGCAGCAGATGTTGCGCGCGCTTTTTTAACGGCTTGGGTCGCGCGCTTTGGAGTCCCGTCAGACATAACGTCTGACAGAGGACCCCAATTTGTTTCCGAGCTCTGGTCATCCATGGCACTCAGCCTGGGGGTGAAAATTCATTGCACAACTGCGTATAACCCCCAGGCCAACGGTTTGTGCGAACGCTTTCACCGGTCATTGAAAGCAGCCCTCAGAGCGGCTCTCACGGACACAAATTGGGTTGATAAGCTTCCATGGGTTTTATTAGGGTTGTGTTCAGCACCTAAGGAAGATTTGCAAGCCTCTCCGGCCGAGCTAGTCTTCGCCCAACCTCTCCGGTTACCGGGAGAATTCCTTCCTGAGAACCCAGCACCAGATCGCCCCCCCGCTCAGCTGCTGCAGAGCGACGCGGGATCAAACACCCTCCCCGGTCCAGTTCATCACAGTTTTCCACACGTTTTTGTGCCTAAAGCCTTAAAGAATGCAGAATTCGTCTTTGTTAGACACGACGCACAGAGGTTAGGTTTAAGACCACCTTATGATGGACCGTTCAGAGTGTTAGAAACCAGGGAAAAGCATTTTTTGCTCGATTTGGGAGACAGGAGGGAATTAGTCTGCATTAACAGACCCAAACCCGCTTTTGTGTTAGCTGATGAACAGGTGCAAGTAGCCAGGGCCCCCCGTCGTGGCAGGCCACCGGGGAGACACTCTGCTAAGCTTTCACAATGATGTGCTAATGACTCTGATCCACAGATGCAAGAGACAGCCACAGGCAGAGTGAGACCTGCTCACAGCAGATCTGGCAGGAGGTTGAAGCCCAAGCAGTTGGATGTGTGATATGTTGTGCCAATTTTTTTTTCGTTCTGTGTGATATGTCATGATTCTATGCATCTGGGGTATAAGTTGTCCTTATTTAGACGTTTGGGGGGGGGGGGGGTTATATGGCGCGCATTTAGGGCGCATATATGGTATGCATGTATGGTATGCATTTTCCCTCACATATATTTAGTAGGCATGACGGTGCATACTCTGGAGGCTTCACGTCTAAATGTCCAAGAGGACCTGACCCGGCAGAGACCTCGGGAGGTGTGAAGTGGTTTCTTGAGAGATGGGAAGTCAGAGAGAATGTCCCAGCAGGAGCCCCCGAGGCTGAGGAGTTGAGAGACAATGGAGACGCCAAGGAGCCTCGGAGGCTATATGTTTACTGAAGGACTGTGGGTTGGGGATGTGATATTTGATGTTGGGGGTTTTGTGTCTCTGGAGAGTATAAGAGCTGTGAAGAATGATTGTTCTGCCTCTTGCTGAGATACTTTGCTTGTTAGAGGATGTAGACTCACAATAAACCTTTCCTGAGAAATAAACTCAGTCTTGTTTGTGAAAGTCATCCTCTACACAACCCCCTTTTTCATTCCTCTTTTCGCCGCTGCTTTTCACCATCTCTTTTTTGGCTTTTCACTATTTGTCTTCACGTCTGTCACAGCAGAGAACTTTTCAGGAGAACAAAAGACTGCCTGAACACAGAAGCCTTCCACCACATGTCTTTCTGTTTTTTTGTGGCGGGTTGGAGTAACCCCCACAACAGACTGGACAGACACAGCGCTCGGCTAGAGCAATTAACAGAACAGTGAAATGTGTATTAATGTCTACAGGCAGCCCCGCTTCTTCTGGCTCACTTCTGTGATGTTAATGTTGCCTTTCATGCATTGTGTTCATGCGTCCTGTCCTTACTGTGACCTAGGGACCGAGATCAATATGTCTCTCCAATGCAAATGTCTCATGCCTGTTCTGTTATCTCTTTGATCATACCAACTGCTGGGGGAATGCTCTTTTATGTATTGTTGTAGTTGGGTATATATACTGCACTGTAACCCATGCTCACTCTCTCTCTCATTCACTCACTCCTGCATCTGCTGCTGACACGCATTTTGTGTCTCCTCCTCTGAGAGCCGCTGGGCTCGCTCCCGGCGCGCATGCACGGCGCCGGGAGCGGAGCTCGTGATGGCGGTATGATTTAATAAACTCTGCTTAAAACCAACACCAACGCTGCTTTATTTCATGCCGCCGCATTTTCTTTAAATGCCTAGGAATTCTTCCTTTCTTGAGCTCAAAATTCTAATTAGGAGTTAAACTCCAATCCTAGACTTTTATTTCTATCACTTTTTCCTGTTAAACTTTCTGTAAAACCACCATTTTTAATTTTAATGTAAGCTTTAATCATGACTTTATTTTTATAATATTTTTGTTGACCAATCCCACACCAGAAGCCCTTTTATTTAAAGTCCGAAACTCTTTTAATTTGAGATCAGATTAGATAATTTTAATTATTATCGAATTCCTCTGGGAAAGCTGCTTGTCAACGAAGAGGAAAGGAGACGCAGCTCGCCACGATCACACGCAGCTGAAGAAATCTCCACACCACGAGGAGGAGATGCCCTGGGCCAGATTGCAGCCCAGGTGATCAACACATCAAAATCTCATATTGTGACAACCGAATATTTGCTGGACAAATATTCTGGGTTTTGGCACTTCTCCACATTGAAAACTTCCAGACGATGCCGACAAGGAATCACCGAGGAATCACGTGAGCGGCAATTTTAATTCATCTGCTGAATGAAACGTCTGAGGTTCGATAATAATTCAATATCTAATCAGATACAAATTAAGGAGACATTGTGGAGAAGTGTGGAAGGACGAGGCTGAGTTTATTTCTCAAGACCAGTTTTATTCACATTCCATTCTCCAACATCCAAAAACAGAAAGAGAAAGGAATCCCCCACATCTGTCCCTTTAATACCCCGGGACATCAAAGCATACAGTCACATTGTCTCTTAATCCCAAATCACAATGCATCCCCCCTCCAGGTCTTCTCGTCTCCACCTAAAGTCCTGGTGGTCAGGAAATCCTTCAAGGCCATCTCTTGGCATACAAAAGGCCAGACTTTACATCCTCCTGTTACCCCTAGAAGGTTCAGACCTTTTGTTCCTCTGAGACGTGAAGCAAACAATAAGCATACAGTAGTATACATGTGAAGCATATGAAACCCCCATATGTGCACCACAACATGAACATAACTCATCTTTTCATTAAAATTCTGTTTTTATTTTCTTAAGAGTAATCCAGAACTTTTCATATAATTAGTAAAACTTTCTCTATAAATTTGCGTTGTCTTCCACAATCTGTTAACTCAAACTGATCTAAATTCATTTCACAGTTTAACCCTGGTTCTGCAAATGTTGACATTGTTAATCTATCATTTACAAGTTTAATTTTATGGTTTATGAAATCACTGCAATGTCTGTTAATCATCATTTCATTTAATAAATATGTGAAAATGAGAGAAGTTGTTGAGAATTTATTTCATTCTGAGTCTGGTTCAAGTCCCCAGTATCGAATTCACTAAAATTTTGAGACTGATTATTAATTAATTTATTGAGTGATTAAACAGGTATAAAGTGAAATTAAAGATTAAATTGCTTCTTAGAGATAGAAGCTGGTGCCCCATGAGTGTTATTAACTTTTCCGGTGTATATGAACCGAGAATTCATCTCAGGTTCCAATATACTAATACAAATTCAATAATTTTATACCTAATCATAATTATTAATTCATATACTGTTACATCAGTGAAACTAGTGCTGGAACCCAAACTTTGTACTGGGCTTATACCCTGAAGGACATCACATAAATCATTATGAAAAAATCTTCATAAACGTGGGAATATTACAAGTGAAGAGAGTGATTGCTCTGTCATGGAAAGAGATCGAGTATTGCAAAATAGCTGAAAGAAGTGTCTTTATGTTTACCTTTGGAAAAAAATCACATATACTCTAAAAGACAAACATGAAACTTTTGAAAGAGTGTGGGGCCATTTTTCTCATTATATTAAGAACAAAGATTTGTCTGATTTATTGCATGAAACTGGGACATTTACCCTGTACAGTTCCTCAACTACATGCTGTATCGTGACAGTACTATTTTTTTTTTTAACAAACTGAAGGACTCTCATGGACTCAAACACTCTTCCTAAGTGTACCTTTATGTTTGTTTGTCAGTTTTTCCTTATACTTTCTAAAAAATTTCAATAAATACTGTATACTTAATATATTTTATTTTGTAGAACATATGTTTTAATATGTAGAACCAAAGAGGACAAATGGCTCAAATTCCCAGCTTTCAAATTGTCCAGCAAAGTTCTTCATGTCTGTGAAAGAATTAAATATTTATCTTGGACATTTTATAACTGATCAAATGAATGATGATGACCTATACAGACAGTGTTGTCAGCTTTATGCAGAGGCAAACACCATTGCACCTAAGTTTAATTTTTGTTCCACTAAAGTGAAAGTGGTATGGTGCGCATTTAGGGCCCATATATAGTATGCATGTATGGTATGCATTTTCCCTAACATATGTTCAGTAGGCATGACGGTGCATACTCTGGAAACTTCACGTCTAAATGGCCAAGGAGTCCTGACCCGGCGGAGACCTTGGGAGGTGTGAAGTGGTTTCTTGGCAGATGGGAAGTCAGAGAGAATGTCCCAGCAGGAGCCCCTGAGGCTGAGGTGTTGAAAGACAATAGTGACGCCAAGGAGCCTCAGCTATATGTTTACTGAAGGACTGTGGGCTGGGAATGTAATATTTGATGTTGGGGGGTTTTGTGTCTCTGGAGAGTATAAGAGCTGTGTTGAATAATTGTTCTCCCTCTTTCGTTGAGATACTTGCTTGTTAGAGGATGAGACTGCGAATAAACCTTTCCTGAGAAATAAACTCAGTCTCGTTTGTGAAGGCATCCTCTACAGTGGCTTTGTTCAAAGCATATTGTACACCTCTATACATTGCACACCTGTGGCTAACTTTTAAAAAAATCTAATATGCAACTATTGCAAGTTGTGTATAAAGATGCAATGAGAATTCAAAAAATACCCAGAAGGGGAAATGCCTGTCAGATGTTTGTCACTGCAGGAGTGAGCACTTTTAAGAAATTTAATGTTTAAATTTATGCAGCGTTTGGATGAATCTGACAATAGAATTATTGTGGCACTCTCAAATCCCATTGAGAGCTGTTCCCACTACAACTCCAGGCTGAGATTACACTGGCTTAAATGTATTTAGAGCTATTTTTTTTTAGAATATTTATATTCTGTTTTATGCTCTGTTTTATATTTTTTCCTATATTTTGTTTCTCTATACTGTTTTGTTTGTTTTTAATATTCTGTTGTCTTTTTTGTGCTGATCTGTATTTTATGTATTTTTATGGGCCTTGAATCCGCAAATAAACTGCAACTTTTTTTTGAAATCCAGTTCTAAATAAAGTTTTTTTTTTAATAATAACTTTCTTACTGAATGTTTTAAGGAAATTAAACTTTAATCCAATAACTTGATGAATATGTTTTTTTTTTTAATTTAAGTTTTTGTAAAGGGTATACAGGTCATTACAGCATTGCATTGTTTACATTTTCATCACATGTTCCCTTATTTTTTGCTATTTGACAACATTGGTAGGATAGTTATTACAACACCCCCCCTTTTTTTTAAAGTGAAAGAAAAAGTGAAATTAAGGAGATCAGATCAGATCGATTTCATTACCAGATGACAATTTATTATCTCTTGGCCAGCAGGGGCGCCAAATAACACTGATCTTAACAGAGGAACGGTTGGTAGCATGGGTCGGTACAATAAACAAAGTAGCTGTGGCCGCTCAACTGTCCGTATAATTGGTGAAATAGTGTCCTTGTGGAATTTTACTCAACTTGCATTAAGTGAACAGTGTCGGTAAATAGCGACCTACTTTAATTAGGCTAGAGTTTAGCGGAATAACTGTAGCAGAAGTGTTATTTATCAAGTGACTAGCAACTAGCAGGCCGCAGATCCTCGGGATTTTCCTGGCAGAGGTGACCCAGACTGAGATTCTTAGCAGATCTGTCTCTCGTGAGTTCAGGTAAGACAGAATTGATCGAGTGTGCGCATTCTACTGAAAACTGATATACTTGACGTGTTAATGCTAAATTATATGATGAATTTTAAGGAAATCTATTAAAATGTTGGCGTCGGTATTTGTCAAGACGTGGATTAGAAGTATTGGTTGGTTGGGATCTTATTTTTATGGAATTTGTGGTGGTGTTCAAATTTAAATTAATGCATTGGGTTAGGAGTGTTGCTTCAACGTCAGTAAAAAAAAAAAAAAAAAAAATCTCATTAAACTGCTACAGTTTGAACATTTCACGCTAACAAATGGTGTTTTTTTTTCTTAGGCAGTGGCTATGGATAGAAAGCTGTAGCCCTATACGAAATTTCTATTGGTACAGAAAAGTTGAGAATTCGACAAAACCCTTTCAGATCAACTCCAAGTCGGCTGCTGCTGTGGCCCTGTGATCGGAAGGTTGCTGGTTCGTGTCCTGCACCGATGTTCTGCCATTTTACCATACTTACTGAGACGAAATTTACACTTAAGATTAAGAAGTTAGCCTTAGGATTTGGGAGTGGGTACAGAGCTACGTGGAGGAATCTGATCACACCTAAATGAAACAGTCATTGTCGCCCCTGACAGACTGCTATGATGACGATGAGTTAAAAAGGTAGCAAATGGATATTAATTAAAAAATTTTAACAAATAAATGCCTCAGATTTCCGTACCTGTAGCCTAAGATACGCATTAAAGGAACTTACTGGCTAATCAGATTTGAGCCGTAACTGTAAAAAAAATTCTGTGGGTACTGTTCTGTATCCATAGCCACTGCCTTTTTCTTATTAGTTGTTTAATCCGAAGCGAGAACTCCATTAATCCCGCCTTTGATAAGTAGCAGATGCGTTCGGTTCTGGATGTGATCTTTCAGCTCTAAACTCAGGTTGTTTATTGAGAGTCGAAAGTCAGACAGACAGGCAGACAGGGAGGGAGTGGATGAACATGCCCGGGCATATCTCCTCCTGCCTTTTGGCGTAGTCATGGTGACGGTGGAACAGCTGATTCACCGTGCCAGTCAGCTGTTTGTGAACATGTTTTTTTTGTTGTTGTTTTTTTTCCCCCTCTGTCATCGCATTTGAAGGCTAAAAACACAGCAGAAAGGACACTGTGTACTGGAGTTTGTTTCTGTTGCACTCAGAACTCTTTGCCCCCCTCATTATTTTTGGTCTATAAATTATCAACTGTGCAAAAAAGAAAAAAAAAAACAACTTGTAGCTGCTAAAACAGATATTCAGAGATTGACGATTCAAAGATTTTGTCAATACTACTATACGTACAGGAGAAAATTGAAATGCCATTTCTCTCTTCAGTGGTGTGTGCAATATACAGTATTTAAAAAAGGAATAAGGCTGGAAAAACAACAGCAGTCTATGGCTGCGGTCACACTACAGGTTTTAATGCATAATAGCGATTTTTTTTTTTTTTTTTTTTGCACAAATGTGACCCTTATCTGATTTTTTTTTTTTTTTTAAATGACTGAACAACACATATCTGATTTTTTTTTTTTTTTTTTTCTCCCCACACCACTTTAATATGTGGTCCTAATTCGGATACGTATCTGATATTTTCCAAAGCGACCTCCGTCTGAACTAGGGATGGGCATAATTTACCGATTAACCGATAATTGATCATTAAGAATTTCACCGAGGAAGTTCATTTTCGTCGACAAACCGTTTTTTTTTTTTTTTTTTAAAACAATCCGAGGTTATTAAGGCCTAGTGCACGGCCGTCCTCAAACAATGCAATGGCAAAATTTGGGCACCAGGGGGCAACATTACACCATCGCCGTACCCTGGCGTGCCTTAGTTGATACATGCGTGCTTCCGTAGGGCAATCGCCAAATCATGAAGCGGTTACGGCGAAGTGTTGCATGGGACCATTTCAATTTAAAAAATGACCAGGTGTACTGCAATCACTGCAATGCAGCATACAAATATACCTCATCGACAGGGTCCATGGAACACCCTTATTACGCGAAGAAACCGCCAACAGTGGTTGCGCGCTGAGTAATGGCGGTCGTGAAGATTCTTTTTTTTTTTTTTCAGAAACTTTATTGAGAAGGTCATGACGATTCGGTGTACACACGTCGAGGGAAGCTACAGGAGGCGGCGTAGTGGCTCGACGGGAAGACTATTTCGCACAAAATGGCACAAGAGAACAGCAAAAAGTTCCACGCGGCTAGACTAAGCAATACGAGCGATAGAGCAATGAATGCGGTCTTCCTTTGTTGGGTGGCCGCTCGGCAGGGAGAGAGAGCTGGGTAAAACGTCTCGGCCAATCAGCTTGCGGGGTGAAACGTCTCGGCCAATCAGCTTGCGAGATTCCCGAGCCGAGCCAACACGACAACAGCGAACAGAGAGAGAGAGATTTGAGAGAGAGAGAGGTGGATTTGAGTTGTGCGGCGCTCCGTGCTGATACCTGATGTTCTAATGTAGTCTACCTGCCTTGTTACCTACCTAAAAATGTTAATGATTAACCGATTATTAATCATTAATTTTCCCGACGATCGGTGAAGAAAATTTCACCGAATGCCCATCCCTAGTCTGAACGGTCATGTCGCATTTCAGCCGACTTTTTCCTCATTGAAGTGAGACAGATGCTACAATTCTGTGGTGGAGGATGCAGCCAGCATGGGAGACAGCTGATTTGTGCTCAGTTTTTAATCAGTCTCCTCCCCTTTATCACTGGATTGTAATTTTGTTGGCTCCGACTGCACAATAACTTCAAAATTTGGGGGGGGTGGAGTTCGGGGCTGAAACCATCAGACATTACAGGTGCACAGTAAAGGCACATTTAAGGGCTGTTTAATCGATCAGTTCTGTTAAATCAGAGCTGATCAGTGGTCATCTGGCCTGCAGAGGAATGAAGCTGGTCTCATATTTATGATTTCAACATTTTATTTTGCTGCGCTGCTTCAGGGTTAAGAAGTTCTGCTCCCCCTTCCTCATTCGTTCTACAACGTTGTGTCTGATGTTACATTTTCTTCTGCATGTGCAGATCACTTCATAGCTGTAGACTGTTAACCACTTGCACTCCGGGCAATTTTCCTAAAAATTCCAAAAAAATAACGTGCCCAAAGTAAATCGAAAGCTGTTCTTCAACCCTTTGCAGCATCTTCATGGGGTTGGTCTCATTTAAAAGAAAACACTTTGAATTTTTTGGCAAAAAAAACATAATCTCTCTACATGCTCCGGCCACAGAGTTACAGTCATCTAAACATACTGAACTTGAAGAAAAAAAATTTGGACACAGTGTTTTTTTGGATACAAATGCTTGTAAATAACACACAGCTGTCCGATTCGGCTGGAAAATGAAACAGAAATGTAGAACCAAGTGTTATCCAGCTGAGATCCAAATTTGGTAACAATACCACAAAAAATGAATATTTTACACAGCTTTGTTCTCAGGCTGTTCCCAGGCGTTTTGGAACTGTGCCAAATTGTGCCAAATGGCACAGTTTGTAAAAACGTCTGTAACTTCTGAATAATTCAATGTAGAAGCTTCATTTTAGGCTCAAAGGAAAGGTCACACTCAGGGCTGTGTCTGTGTGTGTGTGTGTGTGGGGGGGGGCGTCCCCTCCCCCCCCCCCGCTATCAAGGACAGAGTTCGGCCCTCACTACATGACAGATTACACTCGTTGCATGTTTCCACAGCAACGCTGTCACAGCGGCCCCCCCCCGCTACTGTGTGTGTGTGTGTGGGGGGGTTGTCCCCCCCCCCCCGCTCGCTAGGGAGGATGGACTTCAGCCATCGCTACACAACGGATTAGCCTTATGTGGTGATGTAGGACAGCAGTGCAGTCACCGCGGCCCCCCCCCCCCTCGCTGCAGAAGAATAGCGGGGGTGGGGGGGCGTTCACAGCCTGTACACTGCAAGCAACCCCTTGTACCGCGGCGCACAAACTTCAGACTTCGTGAACCGCACAGCTGTAATTTACTGATCGGTCAAAAGTCATTTTGGATTACAATTTTCAGGGATAGAGAATAATTTAGCTCATAACACCTTACCTGTTCACAGCGGAGTCTGGGCGAACTTGTCTCCTCATTGTCAGACGAACGCGACGCTGGTCCGCTCTGGTTCTGGTCTCGCGACTCGATCAAAACATAATTCCATTATTGCGGTTTTGTGCTTCCATGATTGCGGTTTTTGGCGAACGATTTTTCAAAACAAGTAACAATAGTAATTTAAAAAAGACTGGCGAAGGCGTGTGTGTCACTCAGCCTTCGTCGTCAGCCTCCGTCGGTCTATGATGACCATGGAAGAAATCATAACGTCTACTCTGCTGGAACCAATACAAAATAAGCACCGCCTGGGGCCAAACATGCCGATCCACGAATGGCACTCCCTGTCACACAGGTTGCATTTGTGGATGGTCTCCATGCTGCTGGGTCTGTGGAGCTCTTCCTGTGTCCTTTTTTGATCCGCTCCAGCAGTCAGTCTTCACCCAGCCTTAAAAAAAACAGCTCACGAACTTCTCTGCTTCAATTGGCTCACTGCATTCAAAGCGTTGGGAGGCGGGTCCTCCTTCCTAGGTTTTCATTCATTGGTTCGTCAAGGTTTCAGAAACCCAATTCAAGGCTCTTATTAGTCGAATGAGAGGTCAATCAGATGAACTAATCTGTTCGCGGCTGTGTTTGCAGATTTTTTTTTCAGTGGCGCTTGGAGGGCACACCACCTACACCATCACCATCAATATCCTTATCATGCGTCATGCGCACGAGGGCGCACGAGCGCGCTCTCGTGCGCCCTCGTGCGCCTTAGGACGCAGAGACTTGCCCGCCCGCGGAACAACGGAGTGCAAGTGGTTAACACTGAAGTCTGATGGGGGTTGCATTTAAGTTGTAATGTGAATGACCACACAAAAAAATCGGATCTCAGCAAAAAATCGGAATTGAGCATAGACCTGCAGTGTGACCGCAGCCTATGTACAGTAATGCTACCTGTAGTGCAAATAACAGTAAAAGATAAAACCCAGGCATCCCTTGGTACAAAGAAAGATAAATAATAAACCCCAGCAATCCTATATACAGGAAACGGCAGAGCAGTAATGCTCGTAGTTGGAAGTTCGATGCAATAGTGTAGGTGCAGACAGTGACAGATTGGACTGTACATGATCAATATTGCAATAACAGACAGCAGCAGCTATGGCATTTGTGCAAGTGGTTGCAGTAAGGTGCAGAGACATACAGCAGCAGATGTATTATTGTTGGTGTGCCAGTCTTTCTGTGCCAACAGCTGAGGTAGTTATTGTGTGGGTGAGTGCGTTGGGGTCTGGGGGTGGGGGAGTAGACAGAGTTCAGGGTCCTGATGGCTTGGTGAACAAAGCTGTTTAGCAGTCTTGTGGAGTGGGCCTGGAGGCTCTGGTACCTTTTCCCCAAGGGCAGGGGGCTGAAGAGGGAGTGTGAGGGGTGGGAGGTGTCACCTGTAATGTTGATGGCTCTGCAGGTGAGATAGATGTCCGAGAGGGGGGGCAGAGGGGCACCGATGATCAGTTAAACTGTAATAATACAAACGTTTCTTCTTTTGAAATAAAAAAAACAAAAAACCAAATAACAGAATTTGCAATGGGGGTTTCATAATTTTGAGTATCTATAAATGCAAGGAATCTGTGTGTGTTCCTCACATATCTCTCAAACCGTTTCAGACTGACCTCAGATTTTATAAATGCTTTGCTGAGGTTGTGAGGGTGTGCATCCCCGAGTATGGAGCTATGTAGTCAAAGTATGTAATTTTTATCAATAAAAGTTTAGTCATTGCTCTGTCTCCTCATGCCCAGGCAGGGTTTAGGATTGACTCCAAGGTGCGCCGTGAACAAAACAAGGAAGTGAAAAGTGACAAATTTGACTAGATGCTTTAAAAAAAGCATACCATGTAGTTGCCGTGATTGCATAGGTCTAAATGGTAAATGGCGTCCACTTATATAGCGCTTTTTTACTCATCTCTGGATGACCAAAGCGCTTTACAGATCCTGTTAGCCACCCATTCACACACACATTTACACACTGATGGTGGCAGAGCTGCCATACACAGGCGCTGGCCTGACCCACCAGGAACAACTGGTGGATAATTCGATAATTTGGCATATGTGGAGAACACGAGGTGCGCGAGTACACTGCCACTGGACCAGTTGGAGACACACACACACACACACACACACACACACACACACACACACACACACACACACACACAAATAACTTGAATCTGACAAAAGTGGTAATAAATAAAAATTCTATGAAAATTAACCAATGAAAATCAGACAATGCTTGTGGTTCAACAGAATTATTTTAAAAAAACAAACTCATGAAACAGGCCTGGACAAAAATGATGGTACTCCTAGAAAAGATTGAAAATAATGTGACCATAGGGACATGTTCAACCAAGATGTGTCCTCTAATTAACATCACAGGTGTCTACAAACTTGTAATCAGTCAGTCGGCCTATTTAAAGGGTGACAAGTAGTTACTGTGCTGTTTGGTGACATGGTGTGTACCACACTAAACATGGACTAGAGGAAGCAAAGGAGAGAGTTGTCTCAGGAGATTAGAAAGAAAATTATAGACAAGCATGTGAAAGGTAAAAGCTATAAGACCATCTCCAAGCATCCTGATGTTCCTGTGACTACAGTTGCACATATTATTCAGAAATTTAAGATCCACGGGACTGTAGCCAGTCTCCCTTGACGTGGCCACAGGAGGAGACGGATAATACGAATGGTAACAAAAGAGCCCAGAACAACCTCTAAAACACATTCATGGTGAACTCCATGGTCAAGGTACATCAGTGTCAGATTGCACCATCCGTCGTTGTTTGAGTCAAAGTGGACTTCATGGGAGACGACCAAGGAGGACACCACTGTTGAAAACAAATCATAAAAAAGCCAGACTGGAATTTGCCAAACTGCATGTTGACAAGCCACAAAGTTTCTGGGAGAATGTGCTATGGACAGACAAGACAAAACTGGAACTTTCTGGCAAGGCACATAAGCTCTATGTTCAAACGCAAAAATGAAGCATACCAAGAAAAGAACACTGTCCCTACTGTGAAACATGGAGGAGGTTCTGTTATGTTCTGGGGCTGCTTTGCTGCATCTGGCACAGGGTGTCTTGAATCTGTGCAGGGTACAATGAAATCTCAAGACTATCAAGGTATTCTAGAGAGAAATGTGCTGCCCGGTGTCAGACAGCTTGGTCTCAGTCGCAGGTCATGGGTCTTGCAACAGGATAATGACCCAAAACACACAGCTAAACACCTAAGAATGGCTAAGAGCGAAACATTGGACTATTCTAAAGTGGCCTTCTATGAGCCCTGATCTAAATCCTATTGAACATCTGTGGAAGGAGCTGAAACATGCCGTCTGGACAAGGCACCCTTCAAACCTGAGACAAGTGGAGCAGTTTGCTCATGAGGAGTGGGCCAAAATACCTGCCGAGAGGTGCAGACGTCTCATGGACAGTTACAGAAATGGTTTGATTGCAGTGATTGCCTCAAAAGGTTGTGCAACAAAATATTAAGTTAAGGGTACCATCATTTTTGTCCAGGCCTGTTTCATGAGTTTGTTTTTTAAAACAATTCTGTTGAATTCAACAGCATTGTCTGATTTTCATTGGTTAATTTTCATAGACTTTTTATTTATTACCACTTTTGAACCTTGAAAAACCTTTGAACGACCAAATATTGCTAAAATATAAAAGGATGCAATAGAATGGGTCTCGAATATTTGTAAACGTGTCCTGTGATAGTATTGCATGAGTTTATTGACAATACGCAGAAAAAACTCAACATTACTTAACTCCATTACTGAGCAGTGATATAAACTAAAATAATTATAATGGTAACTGAACAACTCCCATACCCCAAAGTGCAAGATACAACACTATTATGAATATAAGTCATAAAAGATTGCAGAAATACAGTAAATGCTCTAACAAACAAATAAACAAGGGTTCCTGAACAGTTGCTAATACTGGATGTCCCATTCATTTTCAATAACTAGGTATTCTGTAATTCATATTCACACAATCAGATAAATCTTAGTACCATTCAGTCCCTTTTATATTTGTCAAAGTCTACCGTGTGATTGTCAAACCGACGGACCGCAGTCCTTCACAGGGAGGCAAGGCCAGCCTGCCTGGTTAGTGGTAGACGGGAGTCCCAGTTGCTGCTTCACTTGTATGCCACCACTGTCCTTAGGACCGCGAGTCCCCAATGGCGTCTTTCCAGTGTGCTCGCACGGCTATCTAATAATTAAAAGTTAATAATAATAATACTGCCATGATTGTGGAGCGGAATGGATGGATCATTTGCATATCATATGCGGACACCTATACACACTTTGACTAAATGACGACCATGACCAAACATGGCACAAAAATGCCCAAATAATAAAATAAATCATTTTTACTAAAATATTTACTGACAAATGGGCAACACTGATGCAACAGTTGCAGCCAAATGGGTTATTCTGCTATGTATAATAATGTTGGGTGTTTTGTTCTTATAGTATTGCTAAAATATAAAAGGATGCACTACAATGGGTCTCAAATATTTGTAAATGTGTCCTGTTATAGTACTGCTTGACTTTATTGACGATACACTATCAACTACACATACAGTATCTCACAAAAGTGAGTACACCCCTCACATTTTTGTAAATATTTTATTATATCTTTTCATGGGACAACACTGAAGATGTGACACTTTGATACAATGTAAAGTACTCAGTGTACAGCTTGTATAACGGTGTAAATTTGCTGTCCCCTCAAAATAACTCAACACACAGCCGTTAATGTCTAAACCGCTGGCAACAAAAGTGAGTACACCCCTAAGTGATAATGTCCAAATTGTGCCCAAAGTGTCAATATTTTGTGTGGCCACCATTATTTTCCACCACTGCTTTAACTCTCTTGGGCATGGAGTTAACTAGAGCTTCACAGGTTGCCACTGGAATCCTCTTCCACTCCTCCATGACAACATCACGGAGCTGGTGGATGTTAGAGACCTTGCGCTACTCCACCTTCCATTTGAGGATGCCCCACAGATGCTCAATAGGGTTTAGGTCTGGAGACATGCTTGGCCAGTCCATCACCTTTACCCTCAGTTTCTTTAGCAAGGCAGTGGTCGTCTTGGGAGGTGTGTTTGGGGTCGTTATCATGTTGGAATACTGCCCTGCGGCCCAGTTTCCAAAAGGAGGGGCTCATGCTCTGCTTCAGCATGTCACAGTACATATTGGCATTCATGGTTACTTCAATGAACTGTAGCTCCCCAGTGCTGGCATCACTCATGCGGCCCCAAACCATGACACTCCCACCACCATGCTTAACTGTAGGCAAGACACACTTGTCTTTGTACTTGTTAGAAAAATTCCTTCAACCAGTAGTCAACAAAAAATCAGGCAGAAATTAAATTTTCAGCAAAGTTAATTTGCACTGGCCAGTGGAGAACAATACACAACAGCCTCAGTGTCTATCCCTGCATCATTCTGATTCACACACACAACTTTCAGTCATTTAGGCATCCTGTTATGTCAAGACTGTCCATGAGGGAATATCTAGTTCAGGCTGGTTCTTTCAAGCTGTCTCCTTCTCAGACATACTCATAACAATACAGTACATGGAAAACTAAAACAAAGAGATAAATGTCCAGCTGCCACGCCCTTGTACATTTCACACAGACTCTGAGGGAACAGAAGTTACAAAATATAAAATTTTCCTATCAGTACTCCTCATCTGGTTGCTGCCACACACGCTTGACACCATCTTAATCAAATAAGTTTATCTTGGTCTCATCAGACCACAGGACATGGTTCCAGTAATCTGTGTCCTTAGTCTGCTTGTCTTCAGCAAACTGTTTGCGGACTTTCTTGTGGATCACCTTATGTGTTTTAATAAAACTGCGTTTGCCTGCCTTCAGACACTGTAAAATGCAGCAGCTTGGTTTTTAACCCGGACGAAGAAAAGGGAACACATTTCCCCAGTTTTATCATCTCTTCATTGGTTGCCAGTTGCTTTTAGATTTCATTTTAAGATTTTAATTTTGACTTTTAGAGCTCTTAATGGCCAAGCCCCTTCATACATCTCAGCCCTCTTGACTCCTAATGCCACGACACGATCACTAAGATTCTCAGACTCATGGTGGTCCCTCGGACTAAGTTCAAAACCCGTGGAGATCGATCTTTCCAGGCTGCTGCACCATGGCTTTGGAATGCTCTTCCCCTGTCCTTGCGCTGCCTTGAGTCTGTTGACTCTTTTAAGAAGGAGTTAAAAACTTATTTGTTTAGACAGGCTTTTAGCTCTTGTTGAATGACTTTTATTACCTCCGCCAGGCCGAAAAGGCCAGGAGGAGGTTATGTTTTTGCCGGGGTTTGTCTGTGTGTTTGTTTGTCTGTCTGTTTGTCTGTTGGTTAGCAAGATAACTCAAAAAGTCTTGGACGGATTTCCATGAAACTTTCAGGCGTTGTTGGAAATGGTACAAGGAAGAACTGATTACATTTTGGGGGTGATCCGGTTCACCGTCTGGATACAGGAATTTTTTAAAGCATTTTTCCACACTGTGACATAGGCCCATTTTCAACATGTGCGCAGGCGCAATGGAGGGCGCTGGTCGTCATGTCTGCAACACAAACTCTGCGTTCTTCAACGTTTTAGGCACAAAAGCACGCGGAAAACACTGCTGGCCTGGGCCCGCCAGCGTGCCTGTGTTTGCGCGCAACTGCAAAACCTCACACGGGCAGCTGTCCGCCGACGGATTCTTTGGCAGAAATTCCCCGGCCAGCCATAGGAGCTGCGCATTTGGCAGAAATTCACCGGCCAGCCATAGGCGCTGCGCAAAAACGAGCTCTCTGCCGGCGAAGCTTCTAAATTCTCGTTTGCCGCGGAGCGCAACCCCAAAATAATATAATATAAAACCCACGGCAACCTGTCTACCCAATTTGCATCCGTCAGTGAAGGAGATGGACACAACAGCAACACTTCAGTTTATTACCTCTGCCAAGGAGGCAATGCTTTTACTACTGAACCACTAATCCTATCACTATCAGATTGACTGTCATTGATTAATTGTGTGTTTATTGCACTGTCCCTGTCAAATAAACAATCATTGTGAATCCAATTGCTAGTCATATGTTTACATGCTCAAGGGATCTGAAAACGTACACACAAACACTGTATGGGGGGAATTGTGGCGCTTGGCGGAGGTCTGCGCTCTCCGAGTGCTTTTCTAGTTTCTTCACTGTTTTCTCTTTTATCCCTATTAATATGTATATTGTATCTTATTTCTATTGATTTTAATTTCTGGGTACTTGTATATTTTAATATTTTAACAAATACTTTGCCATTGTTGTGCATGTGTTCTGTAGGCCCTACAGAACACATGCACAACAATGGCAAAGTATTTGCATTTCTTGTACCAATTAAGAAGTGAAATTAGATAATTTCCCACAAAAACCTGAACGCACCAGGGCACACTGGTTGAAAAAATGGTGGTGAACCTAGTTCGTGACATGGTGGCACTAAAGATAGGTCTTCCTTCTTTCTCTGACCAAAGTCTACCTCGTTGAGCCATCATTCACTGAAATATAACACAAAATTCATACATTTAATATCATTAACATCATATTTTTCCCTGGGGTCCAGTCGGACCCCAATGAAAAATCTGAACTGACAGTACAGAAGAAAACTATTTTAAATCAGATTTATTTTTTGTGATTCACAGATGATGACAAACAAAGTCAGAAAGCATGATAGCTGTGATCGATGATATGTCCGTGTTGTGCATAAGAACATATGTGTGGGGTCAATTGGGACCCCACTCGGTAGGATCAGGGTTTTAATCATATATTTTTGTTCAACCCCTTGAATTAAACCTTAAAGTCTGCACTTCAATTCCGTTGTAGTTGTTTCATTTCAAATCTAATGTGGTGGCATGCAGAGCCCAAATCATGAAGATTGTGTCACTGTCCAAATATTTCTGGGCCTAACTGTACATCTTTGAAAAGTGCTATACAAATAAACTTTGCTTGCTTGCTTGCACCTTCAAAAGGGGTTTCCTTCTGGGACGACACCCATGCGGATCAATTTGTTGCAGTGTGTGGCGTATGGTCTGAGCACTGACAGGCTGACCCCACCCCTTCAACCTCTGCAGCAATGCTGGCAGCACTCGTACATCTGTTTTCAAAAAACAACCTCTGAATATGACACTGAACACGTGCACTCACTTTCTTTGGTCAACCATGACGAGGCCTGTTCTGAGTGGAGCCTCTCCTGTTAAACCGCTGTATGGTCTTGGCCACAGTGCTGCAGCTCAGTTTCAGGGTGTTGCCAATCTTCTTATAGCCTAGGCCATCTTTATGTAGAGCAACAATTCTTTTTTTTCAGATCCTCAGAGAGTTCTTTTCCATGTGGTGCCATGTTGAACTTCCAGTGACCAGTATGAGAGCGTTTGAGAGCGATAACGCCAAATTTAACCCTCTGAGTGTGTATGGTGCAGAACTGCGACATACCCCCAGTGGTAAAGAGTGATAAATATTTTTTGTCAATAAAATAGTTCAGATTTTCAAGGCTATAACTTGAAAGTGGTAAGAGATAATGGCTTACTGTCAATTAGAAAGATGTAAAATATGATCCAAAGTTTCAGATAGGAATAAATTTATGCATCTAATTTGCATAATGTCATGGCACCTCTTTAAATTCCATAACTCAGTCAAAACTGGACTTTGGACGTATTTGCACAAAAAATGGTTCAGTCTTTTGACACCATTTTTTGTACAGAGGTACCTCATCATCTTATCTTCAAAGTATATGAACAAGAAATCAGTACACCTGAAACCCCCCAGACAATTCTCACCTACTTTTTACAAAGTCAGAGTGAGAAGGCAGGCACAGTGCCGCACTCTGCTACTAGGGGCATGCAAATTCTCACACTCAAAGGGTTAACACACCTGCTCCCCATTCACACCTGAGACCTTGTAACACTAATGAGTCACATGACACTGGGGAGGGAAAATGGCTAATTGGGCACAATTTGGACATTTTCACTTAGGGGTGTACTCACTTTTGTTGCCAGCAGTTTAGACATTAATGGCTGTGTGTTGAATTATTTTGAGGGGACAGCAAATTTACACTCATACAAGCTGTACATTGACTACATTGTATCAAAGTGTCATATCTTCAGTGTTGTCCCATGAAAAGATATAATAAAATATTTACAAAAATGTGAGGGGTGTACTCACTTTTGTGAGATACTGTACAAACTAAAACAATTGTAATGGTGATTGAACAACTCCCATTCCCCAAAGTGCAAGATACAACACCTATGACTATAAGTTAGGGCTGGGCGATATGAAAAAATTCCAGTCACAATAAATTTTTTCATACTGATATATAAATATATATGTTGTGATATACTGTAAATCATATCACTATTTCTGTCAAGCTTAAAGGTTCCTTTTTACTCCTGAGATGTGATGCTATCACAAGATTAATTTTAAATATTTATTTTCTGTCAGAAGTTGAACCTGACAAATGTAGTGTAGAACATCACACAACTGTATTTCAAATACATTGTTTCCTCTGGCTTATAGACCTTGGCACAGTGGCAACATATTTTTCCGGGGGGGAGAAAACACATGACATGATTGTAACCTGTTAATTTTACACAAATTCTTTTTATTTTTATTTTTTTATTTTGCACAGTAATATTGCATAATGAAACTTACCATTTGAAGTATTGTACTACCAAGGCTTGAATGTTGGAATATTGGGCCAGTTGGGATCCCACGCAGATGTCCTGTGTTTGGACTTTTTACTGGTGTCATCCTTCTCTCCCCCCTCTGCTCTCAAATCTCCTGGACCCTCTGCCTGAACACTTTCCTCTCTTTGGGTCCTCTCTTCTGTATCATCTTTCCCTCTCTGTGCCCTGTCTAATTCAGGTTCTCTTTCTGTCTATGGTGGTATAGAAACAGCGTAGAAAATACGAAGTGTCATGTTTTGTCCTGCAGGATTTTTTTTTCATGGTTTACATACAGTAAATAACCAAAATGTGTATTTTTTTTTGTTTTTAAATTAAAATTAATTAAATCACCCTTTATTGTCATTCCACCATACAACCAATCATGTACAGTAGAACGAAATTGTGTTTTTCCTATCTACAGTGTAAATCACACACACCCCATATGTAGAATCAGAGGGCCGCTGCCATGCAAAGTGCTGCCACAGATTTCCCTCCTCCATTCCATTATTGCTGAGCACCAAGCTGGACGGCAGGAAGTTCCGCTTTTATATGGTCTTTGGCATGACCCGGCCGGGATTTGATCCCCTGCCTCCCGGGTGTGGGGCAGATGCTCTACCAACTGAGCCACCACTCCGGTTTCTTTTTTCCATTGACAAAGAGTAGGAAAGGGAAGGGAAAAAACATTCATAATAGGAATTTACTCATTCATACTTCTTCCCTTTATTATTACATACCTGCCTTCTTTATCCTGGATTTCCTGTTCACTTTCAAATTGTATTTTGTTTGAAATTAGTATCATAACCCCCCTTTTAGCTCCTCCCTTAAATGAACTGTAGTAGGAGTTCTTATAGCCAAATCTCTTTAGTTTCACATGTTCTGTCTTGCTCAAATGTGTCTCTTGCATAAATATAATTTCAGCTTTTTCCTTTTTGAATTTTCTTATTATTCTTTCCCTTTTAACAGGTGAGTTCAGACCATTCACGTTTAGTGTCATTATCTTAAGATTTTTACCCATATTCATGTTTTTCCATTTTTTTAACTTGTGCTCCTAGCCCCTTTAACAACAAAAATAACACATATTTATATAAAAACACATTAAAAAATCTCGACCTCCGTACTTTGGGCCTTTCTTCTGCCCACTGGTCCCTGTTGGTGGGTGGGGGGTTTGTCTTCACAGAGTGAAGGGCCCTCCCTAGACCTATATTTTTTTTTCCACAATATCTTTATTGAACCTTTTTTTTTTTTTAACAAACATGATACAAACAATCAAACACTAACGCTAAAGTACTACAAAAAAAAAAAAATGCACTAAAAACACCAACAACCACCAACAAAATCAAGTCTTCAACAATGCTCCTCTGTTTAGTCTAGACAATCCAATACATAAGTATACATATTATGTTCACCAGTTTGGAATTTACAAGGTCCACACACATCATTCACCTTCTTCTTCAAGAGTTATGTTTAAATTTTTTACATAATCAATAAAAGGTCTCCATATATTCTCAAACACAATTTCCTTTGATTTCAGTATATATGTTATTCTTTCTAATGGAAGGTTTGTTAACATCTGTCTTAACCACTGAGTCACATCTGGTCTATGAGTCTTTTTCCATAATAGTGCAATACATTTTTTGGCATTAAGCAAACTGAGGTCTATGAATGTTCTTTCACTTTTATTAAAATTATGCTTTTCTGGGTACAGACCCAACAAAAACAGTTTAGGATTCAGTATGATTTGTTTTGAGATTATTTTTTCAATTGTTACCCTCACCTCTTCCCAAAACATTCTTATTAATCTACATTCCCATAAACAATGAAATAGGGTTCCTTTACTTTCCATGCATTTTGTGCATGTATCTGGTATATTTTTGTTATATCTATTTAACTCCTCCGGTGTAACATACATCCGCATTAACCATTTGAAATGTATCAATTTAAGGCGTGCATTTATTGATTTGGTTTGAGCTTCTGTACAAGCCAATTCCCATTGTTCCTCCGAAATTTCAATTTGCAGATCTTCTTTCCAGTAGTTTAATCTTTTCAGTGAATTTTCACTTGAAGATAGTGTCAATGAGTTATAAAACTCTGAAATAATACCCTTTCTTTTACTATCTTTCATCATCATTTTTTCCAAGGATGAATAAATAGGTCGAGTGAGAGCTTTATTTTGATTTGATCGAATAAAGTTTCTAAGTTGAAGATATTTAAAAAAATGTGTTCTATTGAGATTAAATTTGATCCTCAGCTCTTCAAAAGACATTATGTTGTCTGCACATGGCAAATATAAATCCTGAATCTTTTGTATCCCTTTTAAATTCCATACTTTAAATACAGCGTCCGCTCTCCCTGGTTTAAAATATTGATTACCCCATATTGGACTAAATTGTGACAATAACTGTGGTTCTTTTAAATAGTTTTTAGCTTCACACCATATTTTGATCATATGCTTTACAAATGGATTTTTAACTTGTTTTTGTAATTTTTTTGCCGAATCTGAGTATATGAATATGGGAAGAGGTAAAGGTAAATTGTATGATTCCATTTCAGTCCAGTGAGGGAGATCATTTGATGAAAAATAATATGTCATAGACCTCAGTTGTGCCGACCAATAATACAACATAAAATTTGGACATTTCAGACCTCCACGATCAAATGGTAAATATAATAAAGACAGACGTAATCTAGCCCTCCTGTTGTTCCATATAAATTCCACCAACTTTTTTTTTATTCTTGAGAATAGATCTAAAGGTGGTGATAAGGGAATGTATTGAAATAAATAAAGTATTTTAGGTAAAATATTACTTTTAAGTATATTGATTCTCCCGATCATCGACATTGGTAGTGACATCCATCTCTGAGTTAACTCATTGATATCTGACATTAAGGCTTCATAGTTGACGCTGGCGACTGATTCTAGCTTAGGCATAATTTGGATTCCTAAATATTTAAACTGATTTACAACATTGAATTGATTTGCCTCAGGGGCTGGGTAATTTCTCTGGGTCTCATTTAGCATTAATATTGAAGATTTAGTTTTATTTATTTTATATCCTGATATTTCCCCAAAATTCTTTATTAAATTCAACAAGGTTGGAATTGATTTTTTTAGATTCGACATAAACAAAATTATATCATCGGCGTACAGGGAGATTTTATGTTCCGTTGGTCCAACTTTAATTCCATATATTTGTGAATGTAAACGTATCGCTATCGCTAAAGGTTCAATTGCCATAGTAAACAGTAAAGGTGAAAGTGGACAGCCTTGTCGACATCCTCTATTGATTTTTATTGGTTTTGAAATATTGTTATTTGTTAGGATTTCTGCTGTAGCATTATTGTATATTATTTGAACCCATTTTATGAAATTATTTCCAAGTCCAAACCTTTGTAGGACTTCAAAAAGAAAGGGCCATTCAACTCTATCAAAGGCCTTTTCGGCGTCCAATGATAGGAGAGCTGTATCCGGTGCTTCTTTATTAAAATAAATAATATTAAATAGTCTTCTTACATTATGGAAGCCTTGTCTACCCTTTATAAAGCCATTCTGATCTCGATTAATAATATTTGGTAAAATTTCTTGTATTCGTCTTGCTAAAATTTTACAGATTATCTTAAGGTCGGCGTTTAATAGGCTTATTGGTCTCATATTTTCACATTTATTAGAGGGCTTACCTGGTTTTGGCAGCAGTATAATTAAGGCATTATTTATGTATGATGGTAAATTCTAGACCTATATTTACTATGAAAGTAATAGTCATTAGTCTAGAAATGTCCAACAAATATCACTTAAACCTCTCCTAGCCGTCTGTTTCTCTTTTACCTTGTCTTCTTGGCCTTCATTTCTTCTGTGCCTTTCTTAATCTTTGTTATGATCTAGGCTTTCAGTTGAAAGCCTTGTAGCTTGTCCTGGGCCCGCTGCGCCACGTCTCTCCCCCTTCTTCCGCCGCTCACTCGTCTCCACTCCGGCTGTCGTGATGCGTTCAGGGCCGCCGCTGCTCCAGCCGTTTCCTCCGGCACGCTCACCTCAAGGCCCCGCTCCATCATATCCCGCGCTGCCTCTCTGGCCGTGTTGTAGGTTCTTACGCCGTCCTCCCAATGAATCCTCATTTTCGTTAGCGGCGTTTGGAATCTAATTTTTTTCTCTTTCAGCGTTTTTTTAATGTTGGCATATTTCTTCCGCTGCTGCACAATTTCTGTCGGGTAGTCATGGTCGAAGAACACCTGTTTGTCGCCGATTCGTATCTTTTTTTTCCATGCTTGCGTCAGGATTCTTTCCTTTATGTCATATTTCACAAAGTTTACCACAACTGACCTGGGTGTAGCGTTTGGTTTCGGGTTCTGTGCCGGGGTTCTGTGCGCTCGTTGAATCTGCAGATCCGTTTCTTCTGGCAGTTCCAGCTCTTTTTTTAAGAACTGATCCATGAATTTCGTCATCGAGTTGCCTTCAATGCCCTCCGGAATTCCAAAGATGCGCATATTGCTTTGTCTGGATCTGCTCTCCAAGTCGTTTATTTTCTCCTGCATCCTCTGCGTTTGCGTCGTCAGGGTCTGTAGTTGTTCGTTTGCCTCGCTTTTCCAATCTTCCAGCTCCGATATTCGGGCCTGTGCTTCTGTTATACACGCCCGCTGGGAGCGCAGCTCCTCCATGTTTTCTGTTAGCTTGCGCTCCATTTCTCTTCGGAGGCCCATAATTTCCTCCTTAATCTCTTTTTTCAGCTCCTCCTTAAGAGCCGCTAAATCCTGCTGTAGCTGCCGCTTGAATTCTCTTAATTCTTTACCCAAACTGGCGATGCCTGTGTTCATGTTTTCGAGTCTGGCGTCCTCCATTTTCTCTGCTGTAGACACCTCGTTTTTTTGGGCTTCGCGTTCAGCGGTTTTTCCTGCGTTGTTGGAGAGGAATTCTTCAATTTTACCCTGCTTTTGTCCTTGTGCCCGGCTCCTTCGTGTTTTCATCCCTTAGTTTATTGATCCGTTTATGTCGAGTTGGCCATTTACCGATGATTTTTAATCCGGCTAGGGAGAGCTCTCTGTTTAAGCGTTATGTCTCTCCGCCATCTTCCCGGAAGTCACTATTCATTCATACTTAAATTATATGATCAGAGGTGGGTATAGTAGCCAGAAATCCTACTCATGTAAAAGCACTGCTTTGAAATTAATAATTAAAAGTAGACAACCAAAAATTTCTAGTTGAGTTAAGGGTACAAAGAGCACCTACTTAAAAACTTGAGTAATGACTTCAGTCTTGAAGGTTTGAGGTTTTTCTCCAAAATTTATAACAATTTTGTTATAGTTTTCTACTTTTCTCTGTAAATTTATCTAAATTTGCAACCATTTTCCTCAAATTTGTAATTTTCTCTTGTACATTTGAGACTATTTTAAATTTGTGGATTATTTTATGGTTAATGTTTATCTTTTTTTAATCCAATCCAACTTTATGTATAAAGCTCTTTAAAAATGACAATTGACACAAAGTGCTGTACATCAACGATAAATAAAATATAAAAACAATAAAATACAGCTAAAGTACAAAACAGCACAAACAAAGCAATCGTCATACAATAGAGACAATAAGAACAAATAAAATCAGTGTCTCAAACTGGGTCAAACACCAGAGAATAAAAAATGGGTTTTAAGAGAAATTTTAAAACTGGACAGTCAAGAGGCCCGTCCGATGAACTAAGGCAGATTATTATAAAATTGCTGGTTTTTTTTTTAATAAATGTGAAAGAGAATGTGGCAAATTTTTTACTTTTTTCCTCATACAATTTAAACTTTTGACCATAATTTTGTAGAGCCAGAACAGAACAATAACTCTGAATTCAAAGAAATATAATTATTAAAAATATATTTAAAGAAATAAATTAACTTAAATAACTAAATGTGCAGTTATTTCTGTTTTAATATTTCTATACATTTATAGTTTTTTAGAAATTTCCTCACCAATGTAGTGTTTGTTGATAGTTAATAAAATATTGTAATAAGGTACAGGAATTATTTATTTTATTTAATAGTGGGTGTGAAAGGGGACAGTGTTAAACCATCACTCCTACACTCGCTAAATAAAATAAATAAGCACTCGTAAAGAGGGGCACCAGTCCTAAAGGACACTTACTGTATATTAAACTTAGTTTTAATTAATTTTGTCCCTTCAATTACTGAATAGATCAGTCTCAAAATTTAAGGGAGTTCTTTTCCTGCCGTGATCTAAGAAACATATACTGTATATGTGAAAGGAAAACGCTTCAACTTCTCTCATTCACCCTTTTATTAAACTCATTCAGGTTACATGATATGGCATTCAAATGATGGATAAACAGATTCAAATGATAACAGGTGTCTGATGTCACATCAACTGTTATTGAATTCCTGAACATAAAATCTAGCGTTAAACCTTTGTAGAACCAAGGAGAAACCAGACTTATGTTTCAACATAAATGAAGGCTGAAATGTCTAACAAAACAGAACACAATTTTATGGGGAAAATTCATAAGCTGATATCTAAAAATGAACTTCTGAATTAATCTACAAAAATGAAGGGAAGTTACTTAAAAATGTCTAAGAGTCTTCCTTCAGTTTATAGCTTTATCCTATGGCTGATAGACTAACTGTACCATGAAACACTGGTTATGTTCAGTTGTAATTTGAATGTTAGGACATCACGTTTAACCCAGCAGATAGGAAAATGGGAGTCTCACTTACGAACAGCTGAAGGTCCACGTGTTCAGCAAGTCGATAACGGCTCGGTTTTGATCATTGGGACCCAGAGATGGAGTGACCGCTGCAAGGCTCCTTGACGTTCACAACCAACCGTAGGAAGTGCAGGCTCAGCTGGGGGCTTGTACAGGACAGCGGCAGCAGTGGAGGCTGTCTCAGAGTGACGTGAAGAGTCCTTGGGCAACAAGTCCGAATTTGTGAGGTCTCTGGCTGCAGGATAGACCCAAAAACTGAAGGAGAAACTTCTCAGTCAGGCAGGTGTGAGGCCGAAAAGAGGGTCCAAAAACACAATCTCTGTTCACTTTAAATTAGGAAAATTAAAGGTCCACTTTAACGGCGTGAAAAGTCAGAAAATCTAAGAAAAACATACTAGGATAAGAATGGCTTCTGAGGTGAAGGAAAAAATTATTCTAAGAGTTTGTCTCTCTATTTAAGGCGAGCTTGTAAGAAAAAGATGGTTTCTCCTCAGTAACCAGAAAATTGAGAAAACTAACGCAGGATTTGACAAACTTCACACAGAACAATTTAGATAAAAGAAGACTGTAAGGAACTTTGAAAAAGTGAAACAAAAACTTTTCTCTGAGATCTAGATCGCTATTCTGCTTCTTTAATCTTAATCTTAAACTCCTCTCTTTTCTTTCTGTATTCTTTCTCTCATTTTTTCCTCTTAATTTCTAGATTTTTCCTTTCATTTGTTTCTACTCTTTTTCTCTTTCTTGTCTTTTCTCCCTTCTGTTCTGTCTTTTGTTTCCATGCAGGGCGACTCCTCACTCTTTTAACTGAGCGCGCCGTTGGGTCATAAAACAGGGGCCGGTCGCAAGACAGACCAATCAGCTTTCATAAAGAGGAGTTCGAACGGAAAGTTATCCAATGTGAAAGCATTTCTTTGTTTGGGAGCAGCCAATCAAATGAAAAGGGGCATTATCCCATGAAAAGGGAGAGAAAGCCGGGGGGCCAGGAATGATACCAGACAAGAATTAATACCCATTCAGTTCTTATAAAATTAGGTGCTCAATATAAGATCTAACTAAATTAAGTGACTTGGCTAATATTCAGTGATCATGCATTTATACCATTACTACTAATATTAACATTCGTTTGACTAACACTCATGAACATAACATTTCTTATACATGTTTATAATACATGCACTCGTATTTAGATCAAGGATTAATGAATTACTACAAACCCTGGTCAGTGATCAAAAGGATGATTTTCAGTGTCCTTAGGATCCAGGGGAGATGATAAGCTGAAAGAAACTTAATGTTTAGTTAAGAATTGACAGTCAGATTATACATAATGAAACACATTCCGTAGGTATCCACTAGGAGGTACTGTTGAGCTGTAGATAACTTCTTTAGGTCTGTGATATCCGGAAAGGGGTCTGGTATCTGTCGAAAGTCATAAACCCGTCTGGTTAAGAAGTTTATGACCTTTAAGAGCATTAGTTTCCTGTAGGGCTGATGCTATCCACATGAACTGTCCACATTGGGAATCTGGACTCCGAGTTTTTGTGGTCCCTTTAAGCCTTGAAAAACAAATTCTGATCCTTACCATCTCTGCAAGAGGCAACTGTTTACATTGGGGTCCTGGGGAAAGCATTATTGGTCAGGCCTTGAGTGAGGGTAGTTACAGTTAGGCCCAAAAATATTTGGACAGTGACACAAGTTTTGTTATTTTAGCTGTTTACAAAAACATATTCAAGATACAATTATGTAATCAATATGAGCTTAAAGTGCAGACTCTCAGCTGTAATTTGAGAGTATTCACTAGTGATGGGATGATGATACCTCAAGGAGTGTATTGACACATTACCCAAACTGTGTTGGCACTGTATTGACACTGTGTTGGTCACTCAATAGTGACCTCTGCAGTAGTTCTAAAATCATTGCAGGTAAACAAAATGAAAATAAGATGGAAAAGCTTACATGCTGTAAACCCAACATCAGCCTGTGAAATAATATTTAATCTTTATTTAATTGCTAGTCTTTTACTTAAAATATGATCTCATCGTTGTATAATTTCATTTGCTCAATTTGTTTGCTGAGTTAAGTTGTTTATGAGAAGAGTTTAAAATTTGCTTAAAACCTTGTTTGTGTAAATGCTAAAATGAGTTGGTATGTAAAATATAGCAAATTTGTCTATAATAAAATTCAGGGTTAAAATTTTTAACTTATGTATGAATTTTTTTTAACTTAAGTGTTCAATCATACGAAATAACAGACTAAAAATGGATTCATTCATACATTTTTATTGAGGAACAAAAGTTTTTGTAGTGCCTTTGCTCCAAGGCGATTTCTGTTCTTAGACACCAGTTTCCCTGCCTTAGAAAAAACTCTTTCACAGGGTACAGATGAAGATGGTGTGCATAAAAATTTAAGTGCGAGTTGATAAAGGTGTGACCATGTTTTCTGCAGTGTGTTTCTGAGGAAAATGCTGCACTTCCAAGACTGATGAACGGAGTTCATGGCTTTCTTTGTCCACATAGTGGCAAGTAACAGCAAGATATGCCTCCATATTAATGGACGTCCACATATCAGCTGTTAAACTAACAGCAACGACGCTCTGGAGGTCCTTTTTTGTTTTCTCCTTTTCCTCCTGATATTTCTGGCTCACCAAGTCCTTGATGGCCTAAAAATAACCATACAAATACTATAATACATTATGAAAAAAAAATATATATATATACATATATACACACACACTACCGTTCAAAAGTTTGGGGTCACTTAGAAATTTCCTTATTTTTGAAAGAAAAGCACTGTTTTTTTCAATGAAGATAACTTTAAACTAATCAGAAATACACTCTAATATCTAATATCCATTGCTAATGTGGTAAATGACTATTCTAGCTGCAAATGTCTGGTTTTTATTGCAATATCTACATAGGTGTATAGAGGCCCATTTCCAGCAACTATCACTCCAGTGTTTTAATGGTACAATGTGTTTGCTCATTGCGTCAGAAGGCTAATGGATGATTAGAAAACCCTTGTGCAATCATGTTAGGTCTGCAATGCTGTAATTGCTGCAAATGGAGGATTCTTTGACGAAAGCAAAGTTTGAAGGAAAAAATTATTATTTAAAATACAAATCATTATTTCTAACCTTGTCAATGTCTTGACTATATTTTCTATTCATTTTACAACTCCTGGTGGTAAATAAGTGTGACTTTTCATGGAAAACACAAAATAATTGTCTGGGTGACCCCAAACTTTTGAACGGTAGTGTATATATGACATGACAGTACTCAGTTAATTCAACCATACATTTCTTAGACATACCTTCCTGCTTGGTAGAACATACGAGGGTGCAGTAAGCATCAGGAGCTCACTGTATCCCTCATTTTCAACAATGGTGAGTGGCTGACAGTCTTTGATGATCATGTTGACCACAGCCTCATCCACTGCTTGCTTGTTAGGAACTGCAAGCCAAAAGGAAATATTTTGTTTAAAGCTTGTTAAAGGACTGTAATTTTTACAAACAATATTACAGAGTCACACAAAGCCTTTTGTGTGTAATAAACTATTTTTGAAAATTCAAATTTTTTGTGAGAATTTCAACATACCTGGGGTACTCGCACGAGTATCTGCCAATTCTTCATTGCCATGCCGAGCTCTATAATGCCTCAGCATTGATGAAGTGCTCTTATTGATATAAGATAGCTCTGTGGAGCAGAGCCGACACTTCACCTACAATAAAATAAAAAGTTAATTTATCTGAAAACAATTCAAACCTCTTACAGAAAAGAGTAGAAACATATTTAATTCAAAACCTAACAGTATACAATGCCCAAAGGAGAAAAAGATTTACCTTATTTGCTGTCAAAAGATCAAAATGATTCCAGACTGGGGAAAACTTCTTCTTATTGGAACAATCCATGAAGTCAGAAGTTGAACAAGGTGAGGGCAAGCAAAAATCCAACAGAAACAGCAAACACAGTTTCATCTCCATTCAACAAATCCACAGCAATACATGTCAATACAGTTTGTTTCCTTATAAACACAATTTGGCGCGGCACATCCAAACGACACACTTCCTGTATCGGTCACATGATTTTTTCTTAAAGCGATACACGCATCAATACGGGGTTTCACTCTTGTGCGCTCGGCACAGTGCTGACGCACCAGTGTTGTTCGTCCCATCACTAGTATTCACATCCAAATTGGAGCAAGGGTTTAGGAATTACAGCTCTTTTAATACGTAGCTGCCTTTTTTTCAAGGGACCAAAAGTAATTGGACAATTGACTCAGAAGGCTGAAAAAAAAATAAAAAAAAAATAACAAGGCTTCATGTGCTCTTCCCTCATTAACCTGTCACCAATTAAGCAGTTAAAAGGTCTGGAGTTGATTCCAGGTGTGGCGTTTGCATTTGGAAGCTGTTGCTGTGAACACACAACATGCGGTCAAAGGAGCTCTCAATGGAGGTGAAACAGACCATCCTGAGGCTGGAAAAAAAAGAAGAAATCCATCAGAGAGATAGCAGAAATGTTAGGAGTGGCCAAATCAACAGTTTGGTACATTCTGAGAAAAAAAAGTGCACTGGTGAGCTTGGGAACTCAAAAAGGCCTGGACGTCCACGGAAGACAACAGTGGTGGATGATCACAGAATCCTTTCCATGGTGAAGAACAACCCCTTCACAACATCCACTCAAGTGAAGAACACTCTCCAGGAAGTAGGTGTATCAGTATCTAAGTCTACCATGAAGAGAAGACTTCATGAGAGTAAATACAAAGGATTCACCACAAGGTGCAAACCATTAATCAGCCTCAAAAATAGAAAGGCCAGAATTGACTTTGCCAAAAAACACCTGAAGAAGCCAGCCCAGTTCTGGAACAGCATTCTTTGGACAGATGAGACTAAGATCAATCTGTACCAGAATGATGGGAAGAAGAAAGTTTGGAGAAGAATTGGAACAGCTCATGATCCAAAGCACACCACATCTTCTGTAAAACATGGTGGAGGCAGTGTGATGGCATGGGTATGCATGGCTTCCAATGACACTGGGTCACTTGTGTTTATTGATGATGTGACGAAAGACAGAAGCAGCCGGATGAATTCTGAAGTGTATAGGGATATACTTTCTGCTCAAATTCAGCCAAATGCAGCAAAGTTGATTGGACGGCGCTTCACAGTACAGATGGACAATGGTCCAAAACATACTGCAAAAGCAACCCAGGAGTTTTTTTTAAAGCAAAGAAATGGAATATTCTGCAATGGCCGAGTCAATCACCAGATCTCAACCCAATCGAGCATGCATTTCACTTGCTCAAGACAAAACTTAAGGCAGAAAGTACCCACAAACAAGCACCAACTGAAGACAGCTGCAGTAAAGGCCTGGCAAAGCATCACAAAGGAGGAAACCCAGTGTTTGGTGATGTCCATGGGTTCCAGACTTTAGGCAGTCATTGCCTGCAAAGGATTCTCAACAAAATATTGAAAAGTAACATTTTACTTAGGGTTATGTTTATTTGTCCAATTACTTTTGAGCCCCTGAAATGAGGAGTGTTTTGTATAAAAATAGCTACGATTCCTCCATGTTTAATCATATATTTTTGTTCAACCCCTTGAATTAAACTTTAAAGTCTGCACTTCAATTCCGTTGTAGTTGTTTCATTTCAAATCCAATGTGGTGGCATGCAGAGCCCAAATCATGAAGACTGTGTCACTGTCCAAATATTTCTGGGCCTAACTGTAATATGAAAACAAGTGATATTCCTGTAGAATAAAAAAAAAAAAAAAGTGAAATCCCTGTAGAATGGAGGAAAGTGATCTTCTGGATTGGTTTGAGGAGACGTTGATGCTATACCAGCCAGACAGCAGGAAAAACCTCCCTTATTTTGAAATCCAAATGTTGGCACGTTTAGTTTGTCTGAAGGCTGCTGACGGATTAAAGTCATTGACTTCGTGAATTTCGGTCATCTTAACTTGCCAGGTACATAATAATGAACATAAATTATTAGTTAATATTGTAGTAGCTGGTGAAGTAAATCCTCAGCAATTCATCAGTCACTCTTGCCTTTCCCTGCAATGAAGCCTAACCAGACCTGTTAGCTAAGCGACTCCTCATTGTTGTTCCAGTTACCATCAGGTTAAAACCACCATAAATGCCTCCACTCTCTTGTACTTTTTTCTGCGTTTAAAGTACTTAAATAAGCTCATGTTTCTCTCGGACAGCAACGCTACAGAGACATGCTCTGCCTGCAGAAACAGTCATGCGGGCGCCGGGTGGGCGGGGCGCTTCCATGCGGATGACAGTCACACACGTTGCTCGTGTGTGCTCTTGCGGAGCGTTTCCTTCATATTTAATTTTTCTTAAATTAATATATTTTAGGTGCGGCGGCAAACTTCCTTAGCACTGCGGGCCGCCACACAGAAATGTTACCAGAGGAAACCCTGCAAATAATTATAAAACATTATAAAATATATACAGTGGGGCAAAAAAGTATTTAGTCAGCCACCAATTGTGCAAGTTCTCCCACTTAAAAGATGAGAGAGGTCTCCAATTTTCATCATAGGTATACCTCAACTATGAGAGACAAAATGAGAAAAAAAAATCCAGAAAATCACATTGAAGGATTTTTTTTTTTTTGTAACTTAGATTTTTATTCATTTTTCATCATATATATTGCATTCAGATCACATTCTACATTTAAAAACAAAGGGGCTAGGGTTAGAAAGAAAGGGGGGGAAAAAAAAAGGAAAAAGAGAAAGGAAAAAGGGGTGGGGACAAATGTTGGAGCATCAAGTTTTTAGTTTCCATCTCTTAATTCTTCTGGTTTTTCCAGCGTCTTTGGTTATTCTTTCAATTTCTGTCTCGTTGTTGCACTTTGTAGTGTGTCCATTTCCGCCATTTTTTTTCCCATAGTCCTTCTTGCATTCTTTGTCGTTATGTTAGTTTTTCCATCATACGTATGTCCTCAACAATGTCAGTCCATTGCTCTTGGTCAGGAAGAACTTCTGATCGCCATTTTTTTGTGATTGTTTTTTTACATGCAATCAACAAGATTTTAACTAGATATCTGTCCTCAGCCTGTATAACATTGTCTCTTTTAAGATCACATAAGTACATCAGGTTACAGTTCATTGGTGTATTATATCCTAATATCCTCTGTATTGTCACATGTATAGATTTCCAGAATGATGAGATTTTGCAGCATTTCCAAAACATATGTGAGTGGTCTGCATTTTGAGCCCCACATCCCCTCCAGCATAAAGATTGGGTGTTTGTATATTTTCCTTGAATCTGTGGTGTAATGAAAAAGCGAATCAGGTTTTTCCATCCAAATTCCCTCCATGTCCTTGAATTTGTTGATGTGTGTTGTGTTTTCCATATTTCCTGCCAGCTTTCTTCTGTTATGTTTAAATTGAGTTCTTTCTCCTTTATATAGTTACTTGAATGATTGTTTGCCATAAGTTTTTGATATAGCTTTGAAATAATTCTTATTTTATTTCCTGTATATGAGCTTAAAATGAGTTGTATAATCTCGCTCACATCTGTTTGGAGGTTATGCCTAATCTTCTTCATATAATAATCTCTCATCTGCAGATATCCGAAGAATTCCGATCTTTCTAGTTTAAATTTTCTCCTGATGTTTACAAAGCTCCCGAGATCTTTTTTTCCGATATTGCCCCATGCTGTGATTCCCTTGTTCACCAGATTTTTGTATCCCCTATCTTGTTTTGCCGGTTCAAACTGACTGTCAAATGCTACCCATTTCAATAGTTTTATGTCTTCCTTTATGTTATACTTTTGTACTATTTTATACCACAGTTCTAAAGTAAATTTAGTGATTGGGTCTATTTGTTTGATTTGCTTATATGCATCTTTATCTCCTATTATGCTTTGTACTGGGAGTCCCTCAATTTCCTTTTCCATTTCTTTCCATTTTGCCTCATATCCCTCGTCACACCAACATATGATATATCTTATTTGTGCTGAGTAGTAATATTCCTTTAGACTCGGTAGGCCCATGCCTCCTTTCTCTTTTGGTAACTGGAGAGTTTTATATTTCACTCTTGGCTTTTTACCTCCCCATACAAATCTCGATATCATCCTGTCCCATTTTGAGAACTGGGTATCTGGAATCTCTGTTGGTAGAGCCTGGAAGAGGTAAAGTAATCTAGGTTGTATGCTGATTTTGACTGTCTCAATTTTTGAATTCAGATCCATATTTAAGATTGACCATCTATCAATATCTTTTTTTATTTCTTGTTCCAACCTATCATAGTTTGCTTTATAGATTTTGCTTAGATCTTTAGGTATGTTTACTCCAAGGTATTTTATTTCTTTTTGTTTCCAGTTTAGTTTGATCTTGTCAGTTATCTGGTTTAAAGGGTTATAGTGGAATGTCAGTATTTGTGTTTTTGTTATGTTTATCTTGTATCCTGATAATTTTCCAAAATTTTCTATCAAGTTCATCATTTCCATTATTGATTCATCTGGTTGTTCAAGGTAAACTATAATATCGTCTGCAAATAGCCCAATCTTGTGTTCCGCCCCCTTTATTGTTACACCTTTTAATTTCTTATTTTGTCCTATCGCTTGAGCCAGTGGTTCTATGAACAGAGCAAACAAGGTGGGCGATAAGCAGCATCCCTGCCTAGTTGATCTTTGTTTATTTACTTTGTCTGTTAAGCTACCGTTTATCTTGATTCTTGCCACAGGTTCTTGATACAGCGTCCTTATGCATTGTATTGATTTTTCGTTAAATCCAAAGCGTTCCAGCACACTATATAGGAATTTCCAGTTAACCCTGTCAAATGCTTTTTCTGCGTCTAAACTCATTACTACTGCGCTTTTCTTTTCTTTATGTATTTGATTAATTATATGTATTGTTCTCCTGATATTGTCATGTGTTTGGCGTCCCTCTATGAAACCAGTTTGATCATCTTCTATCAATTCCGTCAAGAATGTCTTTATTCGTTTACATATAATTGTTGTATATATTTTATAATCCACATTTAATAAAGAGATTGGTCTATAGTTTCCGCATTGTTCTGTATCTTTCCCTGGCTTTAAAATAACTGAAATAATAGCTTCGTTCCATGATGGAGGTATTTTGTTGTTGTTCAACGTCCAATTAAATGACTTTAGGAGCTGTGGCGTGAGTTCTTCTATAAACAGTTTATAAAACTCAGATGGGTATCCATCACTACCTGGTGATTTACCATTTTTAAGTGACTTAATCACATCTCTAATCTCTTGTGTTGTTATTTCTGCTGTTAGCTTTTCATTTTGTTGATTTCCTATTGATGGCAAGTCCAATGTGCCTAGAAATTTTTTAATATCTTTAGTATTTGTTTCTTCAGGTTGTGAGTATAGTTCTTGGTAGAAATTATGGAATATTTCTTCGATGTTTTCTGGGTTAACTGTGGTTTTATTTGTGGTGGGGTCTTTAATCTTATATACATTATTCATTGTTTGTTGTTTTCTTAACCGTTTTGCCAGCAGTTTTGTGGCTTTTGGTCCCATTTCATAATATTTTTGCTTTAGATATCTATTTTTCCTTTCAATTTCATCCATTTGTGTTTCTTTTATCTTTGTTTTTTCTTCTTTAATTTCTTGATATATTTTTGGATCATTTGTGCTTTGATGTTTACGTTCTAATTCCCTCAGTCTCTCACATCTTTGTTCATATGCTTCCAGTTTAGTCTTATTTGCTTTTCCTGTTTCAACAATTAATTTACCTCTTAACACGGCTTTTATTGCATCCCATAGTATTGTTGGGTCCACTTCTTCATTGTCATTCTCTTGGATATACTCGTTTATGTTTACTTTTATTCTTTCTTTCATTTTCTCATCATTTAACAGTCCTACATTAAGTTTCCATGTTGTTTGTCGTTTTCTATTGTTTAGATATATTTCCATGTATATAGGATTATGATCTGATATTTCTGCTCCTCCAATCCAACAATTTCTCACCCTGTGTCTGTCACCTTCATTCATAAGGAAGTAATCTATTCTAGAGTGTACTTTATGGACTGCTGAATAATGTGTATAGTCTTTTTCGAGTGGGTGCAGGTCCCTCCATATGTCTACCATACCCATTTCTGCCAGTGAGGTTCTTATGAACTTTGTTACATGTTTTTTTGTCTTCTTAACACTTGTTGTATCAACTTCATGATCCATGACGGCATTTAAGTCTCCTCCACAAATCAGGACTCCTTCACTGTGTGTTGCTATGAGATCAAACAGATGTTGAAAAAAACCCTTGTCACTTTCTGGTGGGGCATAGATGTTCACTAATGTGATCTGTATACCATCTATTCTTCCCTTTATTATTACATACCTGCCTTCTTTATCCTGGATTTCCTGTTCACATTCAAATTGTATTTTATTTGAAATTAGTATCATAACCCCCCTTTTAGCTCCTCCCTTAAATGAACTGTAGTAGGAGTTCTTATAGCCAAATCTCTTTAGTTTCACATGTTCTGTCTTGCTCAAATGTGTCTCTTGCATAAATATAATTTCAGCTTTTTCCTTCTTGAATTTTCTTATTATTCTTTCCCTTTTAACAGGCGAGTTCAGACCATTCACGTTTAGTGTCATTATCTTAAGATTTTTACCCATATTCATGTTTTTCCATTTTTTTAACTTGTGCTCCTAGCCCCTTTAACAACAAAAATAACACATATTTATATAAAAACACATTAAAAAATCTCGACCTCCGTACTTTGGGCCTTTCTTCTGCCCACTTGTCCCTGTTGGTGGGTGGAGGGAATGTCCTCACAGAGCGAAGGGCCCTCCCTAGACCTCTAGTTACTATCCAAGTAATAGTCATTAGTCTAGAAATGTCCAACAAATATCACTTAAACCTCTCCTAGCCGTCTGTTTCTCTTTTACCTTGTCTTCTTGGCCTTCATTTCTTCTGTGCCTTTCTTAATCTTTGGTATGATCTAGGCTTTCAGTTGAAAGCCTTGTAGTTTGTCTTGGGCCCGCTGCGCCACGTCTCTCCCCCGTCTTTTGCCGCTCACTCGCCTCCACTCCGGCTGTCGTGATGCGTTCAGGGCCGCCGCTGCTCCATCCGTATCCTCCGGCACGTTCACCGCAAGGCCCCGCTCCATCATGTCCCGCGCTGCCTCTCTGGCCGTGTTGTAGGTTCTTACGCCGTCCTCCCAATAAATCTTCATCTTCGTTAGCGGCGTTTGGAATCTAATTTTTTTCTCTTTCAGCGTTTTTTTAATGTTGGCATATTTCTTCCGCTGCTGCACAATTTCTGTCGGGTAGTCATGGTCAAAGAATACCTGTTTGTCGCCGATTCGTATCTTTTTTTTCCATGCTTGTGTCAGGATTCTTTCCTTTATGTCATATTTCATAAAGTTTACCACAACTGACCTGGGTGGATAGTTTGGCTTTGGGTTCTGTGCCGAGGCTCTGTGCGCTCGTTGAATCTGCAGATCCGCTTCTCCGGGCAGTTCCAGCTCTTTTTTTAAGAACTGATCCATGAATTTCGTCATCGAGTTCCCTTCAATGCCCTCCGGGATTCCAAAGATGCGTATATTGTTCCGTCTGGACCTGCTCTCCAGGTCGGTTATTTTCTCCTGCATCCTCTGCGCTTGTGCCGTCAGGGTCTGAAGCTGCTCGCTTGCTTCGCCCTTCCAATCTTCCAGCTCTGATATTCGGGCCTGTGCTTCTGTCATACACGCCCGCTGAGAGCGCAGCTCCTCCATGTTTTCTGCTAGCTTGCGCTCCATTTCTCTTCGGAGGCCCATAATTTCCTCCTTAATCTCTTTTTTCAGCTCCTCCTTAAGAGCCGCTAAATCCTGCTGTAGCTGCCGCTTGAAGTCTCTCAATTCTTTACCCAAACTGGCGATGCCAGTGTTCATGGTATCGAGTTTTGCGTCTTCCATTTTCTCTGCTGTAGTCACCTCGTTTTTTGGGGCCTCGTGTTCAGCGGCTTTTCTTGCGTTGTTGAAGAGGAATTCTTTAATTTTACCCTGCTTTTGTCCTTGTGCCTGGCTCCTTCGTGTTTTCATCCCTTATTTTATTGATCCGCTTATGTCGAGTTGGCCATTTACCGATGATTTTTAATCCGGCTAGGGAGAGCTCTCTGTTTAAGCGTTATGTCTCTCCGCCATCTTCCCGGAAGTCCACATTGAAGGATTTTTAAAGAATTTATTTGCAAATTTTGGTGGAAAATAAGTATTTGGTCACCTACAAACAAGCAAGATTTCTGGCTCTCACAGACTTGTAACTTCTTCTTTAAGAGGCTCCTCTGTCCTCCACTCATTACCTGTATTAATGGCACCTGTTTGAACTCGTTATCAGTATAAAAGACACCTGTCCACAACCTCAAACAGTCAGACTCCAAACTCCACTATGCCTAAGACCAAAGAGCTGTCAAAGGACACCAGAAACAAAATTGTAGACCTGCACCAGGCTGGGAAGACTGAATCTGCAATAGGTAAGCAGCTTGGTGTGAAGAAATCAACTGTGGGAGCAATTATTAGAAAATTGAAGACATACAAGACCACTGATAATCTCCCTCGATCTGGGGCTTCACGCAAGGGCTCACCCTGTGGGGTCAAAATTATCACGAGAACGGTGAGCAAAAATCCCAGAACCACATGGGGGGACCTAGTGAATGACCTGCAGAGAGCTGGGACCAAAGTAACGAAGGCTACCATCAGAAACACACTACGCTGCCAGGGACTCAAATCCTGCAGTGCCAGACGTGTCCCCCTGCTTAAGCCAGTACATGTCCAGGCCCGTCTGAAGTTTGCTAGAGAGCATTTGGATGATCCAGAAGAGGGTTGGGAGAATGTCATATGGTCAGATGAAACCAAAATAGAACTTTTTGGTAAAAACTCAACTTGACGTGTTTGGAGGAGAAAGAACACCATACCTACTGTGAAGCATGGGGGTGGAAACATCATACTTTGGGGCTGTTTTTCTGCAAAGGGACCAGGACGACTGATCCATGTAAAGGAAAGAATGAATGGGGCCATGTATCGTTAAATTTTGAGTGAAAACCTCCTTCCACCAGCAAGGGCATTGAAGATGAAACATGGCTGGGTCTTTCAGCATGACAGTGACCCCAAACACACCGCCCGGTCAACGAAGGAGTGGCTTTGTAAGAAGCATTTCAAGGTCCTGGAGCGGCCTAGCCAGTCTCCAGATCTCAACCCCATAGAAAATCTTTGGAGGGAGTTGAAAGTCTGTGTTGCCCAGCGACAGCCCCAAAACATCACTGCTCTAGAGGAGATCTGCATGGAGGAATGGGCCAAAATACCAGCAACAGTGTGTGAAAACCTTGTGAAGACTTACAGAAAACGTTTGACCTCTGTCATTGCCAACAAAGGGTATATAACAAAGTATTGAGATGAACTTTTGTTATTGACCAAATACTTATTTTACCAAGGAATTTACCAATTAATTCATTAAAAATCCTTCAATGTGATTTTCTGGATTTTTTTTTTCTTATTTTGTCTCTCATAGTTGAGGTATACCTATGATGAAAATTGGAGACCTCTTTCATCTTTTAAGTGGGAGAACTTGCACAATTGGTGGCTGACTAAATACTTTTTTACCCCACTGTATATTATAATTTTCTGCTCACCAACTTACCGATAGCTGAGTGAAGTACATGCTCAAAGGCATCCTGGGTATGACGTTAAACTGCATCCGGGCGAGGGGGTCTGTTGGACTAGGAGGATGATGGAGTGCCTCTTAACCTTCGCTGATACTCCCAGGTGTCCTTAGGCAAGGATTAGTACCTGTTAGCCTCCCTTGCCAGGGTTACGGTGAAACTCTAACAACTTTGTGTGTTATATTTCCCTAAGGGGACTCAGGGTTGAAGTGGTTCCTAGCACCCCCTTGGTGATCATATGAGGTGACAAATGGGGCAACTTGTTTGCTGTGAGTTGCGACCCATGTCAGTGGAGGAAGAGGTCCTGGTTCTTGAGGAATGTGTCTTGCTGCGGCTGTTACAAGTCCAACACAGCGCTTTGGCTCCTACTTCACTTCAACGGGAGATTAGAAGGGCCCGGTCCAATCAATTGGCTTGTCAAGGTCTACTCTGGGATGTCTTTTGTCAGTGTAACTTCTCCTAATCCCAGAAGCCTATGACAGCGGGTCAATCAAGTAATTTGCACTTTTGTGTTTTATTGCTCAAGTATACCATCCCTGTATCCCTGGTGCATTACCTGCAGGAAGTCCACGGCTCTGTGCATCCCCTTGTAGAGCTCAGAGGAGGGTGGGGAGCAGGGATGGTGAATCATATGCTATAAAATATGGCTACTAAACAAACCCCTAAAAAACGAATGTTGGAAGATGATGTGGCTGACCCAGGAATTAGCAAGATGATTCTTTCAAACGGTGATAATTGGCCGAGGCTTGTTGTTTTAGAGTCGCTCTCATCAGATATGCCTCTTTCTAAGCTGTCCCCTTTTGCTATACAGAAAGGAATTTAGCTATTGCAGGGTCAGTAAAGGATGTTAAAAAACTGAAGTCTGGCCGGATTTTGGTGGAATGCTTAAAGAAATCCCATTCTGAAAATTTGTTATGGTGTGATGTGCTGGCTGGTGTTCCTGTTCCAGTGAGGGCTTTTCCTCACCCTTCTCTAAACAGCTGCAAAGGATTAATTCATACTAGAGAACTCCATGATGTGGAAGAGGATGGAATAGCCTCAGAACTGCAACAACAAGGAGTAACATATGTGAAGAGGATAACCATTTAAAAAGATGACCAAACAGTAACAACTGGCGCTTACATTCTGACATTCAATTGGTATCAACTCCCACAAAGAATCAAAATAGGATACCTGAGTGTAACTGTTGATACCTTTATTCCAAACCCATTGAGATGTTTTAACTGCCAAAAATTTGGCCATGGCTCCGCAGGATGTAAGAATAAACCAGTCTGCTGCAAATGTGGAAAAGAAAAGCACGGGTTGGCCTGTACAGCACCTCCCAAATGTAGTAACTGTTTAGGCAATCATGCAGCATCATTGAAGGAATGTCCTTTTTGGATCAAGGAAAAAGAAATTCAAACTGTCAGATGTACTAAGAAAATTAGCTACCCTGAGGCACGTAAACTGGTAGGTTTCCCAAAGTACAAATTCCAGCAGACTTTCTCCTCTGTTGTGAAACCTAAGATGCAGGCTGCTAAGTGCCAGACAGATCTGACCTGGTTTACTAAAGATAAGCCCTCATTATTAAGTAATATTAAAAATTCTGGATTCCCAGTTAAAAGTAAAACGAGTACTCAGAGCCTAACTACAATAAGCCAACCTTTAAGTCAAAGTCTAAGTAAGCCTGCAGAACAAAACCAATCATTAAAAGAAAAGAAAAAAACAAAACAAAAAAAACATCCAGCTCCTCTACTCAAGTAAAATCAAACCAAGAAAACAAACTGCAAAAGAATGGGAATCAAGTAGATGTAGAAATGTCTGAAGTCATGACTTGCCTTAGTTGCAGCCCCTCCCTCAAAAGCGAGCATAAGGAGTGTGCTTTTGTTTTACCTACCTGATGGTGGTTAGCCACATTATCCAGTGGAACTGTCGTGGCTTTCAGGCCAATTTCTCTGAAGTGCAGCATTTAGCTGCTAGTTTTAATCCCCTTGGTTTTTGCCTTCAAGAAACTCTCCTACTGTCAACCAACCCCATGTCTCTGAAACATTATACAATGTGTAATACATATGGTCCAAATGTGCATCGTCCATCTGGTGGTTCAGCAGTTTTAGTAAGGAATGACATAATTCACAGCCACTTGGCATTAGTCTCCAACTTACAAGCAGTGGCAGTTCGTCTAACTTTGCATAAAGCAATAACCTTATGCTCTGTCTATATACCACCAGATAAGACTCTGACACTGGAAAATCTCGATGACCTTCATAATCAGTTGCCATCCCCATACATCCTTATGGGTGATTTTAATGGTCGTAATCCTCTGTGGGGAGGAATTTGCTCAAGTGCAAAAGGGAAGATACTGGGGGATTTTATTGCTAAAATGATCTGTGTCTTTGGAATGATGGGTCTCGCACATACCTCCACCCAGAACATAGAACCTATACTGCAATTGACATATCTATATGTGATCCTGAGCTAGTGCTAGAATTCTCATGGCGGGTCTTGGATGACCTTTGTGGAAGTGACCACTTTCCATTAATATTGACATACAGTGGGGCAAAAAAGTATTTAGTCAGCAACTAATTGTGCAAGTTCTCCCACTTAAAAGATGAGAGAGGTCTCCAATTTTCATCATAGGTATACCTCAACTATGAGAGACAAAATGAGGGGGGGGAAAAAATCGAGAAAATCACATTGAAGGATTTTTAATGAATTAATTGGTAAATTCCTCGGTAAAATAAGTATTTGATCAATAACAAAAGTTCATCTCAATACTTTGTTATATACCCTTTGTTGGCAATGACAGAGGTCAAACGTTTTCTGTAAGTCTTCACAAGGTTTTCACACACTGTTGCTGGTATTTTGGCCCATTCCTCCATGCAGATCTCCTCTAGAGCAGTGATGTTTTGGGGCTGTCGCTGGGCAACACGGACTTTCAACTCCCTCCAAAGATTTTCTATGGGGTTGAGATCTGGAGACTGGCTAGGCCACTCCAGGACCTTGAAAAGCTTCTTACGAAGCCACTCCTTCGTTGCCCGGGCGGTGTGTTTGGGATCATTGTCATGCTGAAAGACCCAGCCACATTTCATCTTCAATGCCCTTGCTGATGGAAGGAGGTTTTCACTCAAAATCTCACGATACATGGCCCCATTCAGTCTTTCCTTTACACGGATCAGTCGTCCTGGTCCCTTTGCAGAAAAACAGCCCCAAAGCATGATGTTTCCACCCCCATGCTTCACAGTAGGTATGGTGTTCTTTGGATGCAACTCAGCATTCTTTCTTCTCCAAACACGACAAGTTGAGTTTTTACCAAAAAGTTGTATTTTGGTTTCATCCGACCATATGACATTCTCCCAATCCTCTTCTGGATCATCCAAATGCTCTCTAGCAAACTTCAGACGGGACTGGACATGTACTGGCTTAAGCAGGGGGACACGTCTGGCACTGCAGGATTCGAGTCCCTGGCGATGAAGTGTGTTACTGATGGTAGCCTTTGTTACTTTGGTCCCAGCTCTCTGCAGGTCATTCACTAGGTCCCCCCGTGTGGTTCTGGGATTTTTGCTCACCGTTCTCATGATCATTTTGACCCCACGGGGTGAGATCTTGCGTGGAGCCCCAGATCGAGGGAGATTATCAGTGGTCTTGTATGTCTTCAATTTTCTAATAATTGCTCCCACAGTTGATTTCTTCACACCAAGCTGCTTACCTATTGCATATTCAGTCTTCCCAGCCTGGTGCAGGTCTACAATTTTGTTTCTGGTGTCCTTTGACAGCTCTTTGGTCTTGGGCATAGTGGAGTTTGGAGTCTGACTGTTTGAGGTTGTGGACAGGGGTGTTTTTATTTATTAGGGGTCCAATGTGTGACATTGGTGGCAAAATTTAAAATTGATCAAATCTGCACATGAAATTGACTAATCACTATCCAATTGTGTCAGGTTTATGAAACTATTAACTATTTTCGTAACGGCGTTCGCGTTCAGGAACTCTTGAGGATGAGCCCTCACTTCAACTACTTGTAAATGGAGACGTAAACGGGACACTCGGGCTTTTGTTTCCCCGTGTGCCAATGCACTTTGCAATGGCACACGTTTTACACAAAACAACTTCAACACTTCCAGTATTTTTCACGCATCAAAACTCATCAACAGCTACATTTTCATGACATATTAAGATGTGATAACGTGTATACATACCTTCAAATTCTCCCTGTTTGTTGGATAAAACGTAAAATCACAAAAGGCGTAAATGCGGGACACGGAAGTTTGGACCTTCGATAACTTCAATATAAAGTGACCTCGGTTAATCCTCTCCACATGGGTTGAGCACATCCGGGGTAGAGAAAATAAAAGTGCTTTCCCAGGGCGGTCACTTCGCCAGACGGAGCTGCGCGCGGCCGACCAAGACCGAAGACGTAAATTTTTTTAAAGGACACCATATTCGATGTGTCATAAATGTTTGAGATTTTATTGAACTATTCTACATCTGAGCTTCACAAAGACTGATCTCCTTTTTACGTGTATGGTTTGGGATTTGAAAGGTGCAAAGTGAAAAGCATCAGCACTTCCTGTTTTCTGGTTACTTTACCAAATAACTTGCATGTTGCTGTAAATTTGGGGACACAGAAATTTACGTCGTACGAGTAAATTTGCAGGGATCGCCGTACAAAAACCATAGATCCGATCACATTGGAGAATGTTTTATTTTGAATTTGCATTACAACTCTGTTATCTCTTGCATTTTGAGTAGAAAGAGTTACTCAAGAGATCACGTTACAGTACTTTGAAATTGATGCGATTTTCATGTCACACAAAAACTGGGAAAAATGAGGGGACACGACCAATAGTTTCGATTCTAACGGCAAAATCAATGATTTTTAAAAAAAATTGCAATGCAAGTCTGAAACTCTTTTATGTTCCCTTGCATGTTATAAAAACGAAACCAACATCTGCAAATTACAGAAAAAGAGAGAGCGCTTGAAAGTCGGATACCCCTGATATAGTGCACTGGACCCCCCCCCCCCCAAAAAAAAAACACCCACAGGTGTCTTTTATACTGATAACGAGTTCAAACAGGTGCCATTAATACAGGTAACGAGTGGAGGACAGAGGAGCTTCTTAAAGAAGAAGTTACAGGTCTGTGAGAGCCAGAAATCTTGCTTGTTTGTAGGTGACCAAATACTTATTTTACCGAGGAATTTACCAATAAATTCATTAAAAATCCTTCAATGTGATTTTCTGGATTTTTTTTTCTCATTTTGTCTCTCATAGTTGAGGTATACCTATGATGAAAATTGGAGACCTCTCTCATCTTTTAAGTGGGAGAACTTGCACAACTGGTGGCTGACTAAATACTTTTTTGCCCCACTGTATACAGAAGTGGATGTGCAATCAAGAACTCCGTGATGGCAACTCAAAAAAGCAAACTGGTCCTCCTTTGTTTCTCTGTGCAAAGAGGAATTCAGCCAAAAACCTCAACTATACTGTCACTCTGCTCAGAGCTTCACTCAAACCTTAATTGCAATTTCAGATAAGACTGTCCCAAAAACATCCGCAAAGCCACACTGTAGGTCCAACCCATGGTTCAATGTTGACTGCAAAAAGCCCATTGAGGCAAGGAAAAAAGCAGAGAGGATGTTCAATAAACATCCAACAACAGAAAACCTGACCAGATTTAAAATCTGTCGAGCTAAAGCATGCAGGATCATCAATCAAGCAAAGAGACGGCGCTGGAGGGAATTTGTATCAAGCCTCACATCCAACACATCTACCAAAAAGATCTGGGATTTAATCAAAAAGATGAAGGGTAAGGAGAATGGATTTCAAATACAGCATATTAATCATCAGGGCAATCTGCTGACAAAATATGAAATAGCTAATCAGCTAGCAAAATCGTTTGAGAAGAATTCATCTATTGGAAACTATTGTCCTGAGTTCCAAATCATACAAGCACAAGAATAACAAAAAGAAATAAACTTTTCTTCAGATAACTCAGAACCATACAACAAAGATTTCACAATGGAAGAACTTTTGCTCTCAGTAAGGAACTCTCATGACACTGCTGTGGGGCCAGATAAAATTCATTATCAGTTTTTAAAACACTTACCCCCCAGTGCACTATCCATTCTCTTGATGGTTTTTAACAACATCTGGAAATCAGGCAGTATTCTTGAAAGCAGTAATTATACCTGTTCCAAAACCCGGGAAAGATCATACTGATACCAAGAACTACCGTCCAATAGCTCTGACAAGTTGCCTCTGTAAAACCATGGAAAGAATGGTAAACAATCGCCTTGTGTGGGTGCTTGAATCTGAAGGCCTTGTGATTACCATTGTGGCTTCAGATGTGATAAAAGCACTTTAGACCACCTTATCAGATTAGAGGCCGATATATGTGATGGTTTTATTAGAAAAGAACATGTAGTTGCTGTGTTTTTTTTATTTAGGAAAAGCATATAACAACATGGAAATGTGGTATTTTAAGAGACTTACATGACATGGGTTTGAGAGGACATTTGCCCTTTTTCATTTCAGACTTTTTGTCCAATAGATGCTTCAAAGTCCGAGTAGGAGATACCCTTTCAGAACCCCATGTACAAGAACAAGGAGTCCCCCAGGGAAGCATCCTCTGTTACCCTTTTTAGCATTAAGATTAATAGTGTAGTTGGTGCTCTTAGACCAAATACCTTTTGTAGTCTTTACATAGATGACCTCTGTATTTGCTACAGGGGGAAAGGTATGAGCACAATCGAAAAACAACTACAGCTGTGCATAAACAAGATTAATATGTGGTCAATCAGTAATGGTTTTAAATTTTCAAAAACAAAAACTGTCTGCATGCACTTTTGCCTGCTGCGGTCTCTTCATCTCGACCCTGAGCTTTTCATAGATGGAGAAGCTGTCAAGGTGGTAAAGGAACCCAAATTCCTTGGACTTATTTTTGATAATAAGTTATCTTTTATTCCACATATAAAATTTCTATGAATCAAATGTTTTAAAGCCCTTGATATTAAAGTTTTGGCAAAAACTAAATGAGGTGCAACTCCACTGTGCTGCTGCGTCTCTGCAGAGCACTTGTAAGATCTCAGTTAGAGTATGGGAGCATAGTTTATGGATCAGCAAGGAAATCCTACATCAGGACGCTGGGAACTGTCCATCACCAAGGTCTAAGGCTTGCCTTGGGATCTTTCAGAACCTCTCCTGCTAAGTTTGTATGTTGAAGCAAACAAGCCTTCACTTCACATCAGGTGCCTGAAATTGGCTTTCCAGTATATGGTTAAACTTAAAGCAGACCGTGGAAATCTAGCCTACTCTGCAGTTTTTCACCCTCAATTTTTGCAGATGTATAAGTCAGACCTAAGAGCATCACTCCTTTTGGACTCCATATAGAACCTCACCTGGTTAAGTTAAACCCTGGTATGAGCAACGTAACACAGAGACGGTTTTGTCCCATTCCTCCATGGAGTTTGAGGAAACCCTATATCATTCTGGATCTGAGCCAAAACAAAAAGAAAGACACTCACCTAAATGTATACCAGCCGCAGATCTTAGATATAAAATGCCATTTTCCTCACCATATTTCCATATACTCGGATGGATCTAAAGTAGATGGCTCAGTCTCGGCTGCAATTGTCACCGGGCACAATCAGCATGGTTTGCGGATTCCCAAACAATGTTCAATTTTTACAGCAGAGGCTCGTGCTTTGCTTCTAGCATTGGAGCACATTGAAAGAACCAAACAACAGAGCTCCTTAATTTTTACTGACTCCAGGTCCTGTCTTCAGGTGCTAGGGTTTTTAAACACTGATCACCCCATTATTATTTGGATTTTAGAGAAACTCAGTTTTTTACAGAAACACAATTTTAATATCATCTTCTGTTGGATCCCCAGCTATGTTGGCTTGTCAGGTAACAAGCAGGCAGACAATGCTGCCAAGAGAACCCTTAACCAAGAAGTCACTCAATGCCAGATCCCAACCTCAGACCTCTAATAACCTCCTGTATTTTAAAGAGGTGGCAGACTGAATGGGACACATGTACTGCCAATAAACTGCATGATATTAAAACTTCCGTAAGTCATAGACACTTGCGTCACTTTCAGAACCGACATGATGAGGTAGTGTACACTAGATGCCGTATTGGCCACTCAAGGCTCATGCACAGCTTTTTATTAAAAGGTGAAGCTCCACCATATTGTCAGTTCTGCGGAGGTTTTTAATCAATAAAGCACATTTTACTTGACTGTGCTGCTCTCATGACAAGACAATGTTTTTATTCTGAAAAGTCACTGAAAGGTATTTTTAATAAGGCACCATCAAAGAAAGTTTTAGGGGTTTTAGCACATGTGCAGCTGAAGTATCTTATTTAATTTTTCTGTTTTATTGTATCTACATATCTGTCTCGCTCTATTTATCTGTCTGTCCAACTACTTATTTATTTTTTCATTTATCATCCTATCTCCATAATTTTAACTCAGTTTTCTTTGCCATGAAATGGTCATAGATGCTGACATGGCACTAAACAAGAACACTCACTCACTCACATGCTCAAAGCACTGCAACCATGTCTACTTGTTTAGTGATGTGGCCTTCACTATATTTGTCCCACTGTCTGTCATATTGTAGATTTGTCTCCACTCAGTCTCCAGGATGCAAGTGCTTCGGTCAGTCCTAAAGCAGTGACTTCACTTGTTTGGTCTTCAGGAAAGTCTGAAGACATTTGCTTTTCAACTTCCAATCTTGATCATTGAAGTGGACAGTGAGGCTCATATATGGCTCATATGTGCGACTTGACCACAAATCTGACGTAGTAGCGAAGTATGGTACATTGCACCTTTTCAACCGTTTGTCGACATTCCATGTACAGCTGGGGAAGTGCCATCTGGGAGAAATATTTACAGCCAGAGAGTTGATAACGAGGGTCAGTTACTTTAATCAGCCGCTTTGTCTGTGCTTAAATAGCCCAAATATCTCCACATTACTGAATTCCTCGGACCCTCCTTTTCAACAATCTCCTTGTCTATTGAGCATTGGGCTACGTCCGTTTCGGTATCTTCTTTGGTAACGCTGTCACTGGACTTTTCATTAATGTTTTTTGTCATTATTTTCTTTCTAACCTGCTGCAACTTCTGTACGACTGTGCTAGCCCAAACATTAGCAGGTATGCTAAGCCCTGGCTATTGGGCCTACGCATGCTTTTGTGTGTGGCATTCGAATGTGACTTCGAATGCCACTGATTGGTTCAGTGCGGTGTATTCTCATTTTCATTGGCTTTTCATGTTGTCTGTCAAAGCAATGGAGTAAATGAGTTCTGTCGAGGTTCTATCGACCGTGTTTTATGTCTCTGTCGAGGAAAAGTTATTTTGCTATAATTATCGTTTTATTGCCCAGCCCTAATGTCATAAAAGATCACACAAATAAGTGATCTGACAAACAAATAAAGAAGCATTCCTAAACATTCATTAATATTGATTGGCCCATTCATTTTCAATAATTAAGTATTCTGTAATTGATATTCACACAATCAAATAAATTTTAGTGCCGTTCAGTCCCTTTTATATTTGTCAAAGTCTAACTTGTGTGATTATCTACATATACAGTGGTGTGAAAAACTGTTTGCCCCTTCCCGATTTCTCTTTTTTTTGTATGTTTGTCATACTTAAATGTTTCAGATCATCAAACAAATTTAAATATTAGACAAAGATAACACAAGTAAACACAAAATGAAGTTTTTAAATGAAAGTGTTTATTATTAACGGGAAAAAAAATCCAAACCTGCATGACCCTGTGTGAAAAGGTGATTGCCCCCTAAACCTAATAACTGGTTGGGCCACCCTTAGCAGCTACAACTGGAATCAAGCGTTTGCGATAACTGGCAATGAGTCTTTTACAGTGTTGGGGAGGAATTTTGGCCCACTCATCTTTGCAGAATTGTTGTAATTCAGCCACATTGGAGGGTTTTCGAACATGAACCGCTTTTTTAAGGTCATGCCACAGCATTTCAATCTGATTCAGGTCAGGACTTTGACTAGGCCACTCCAAAGTCTTCATTTTGTTTTTCTTACGCCATTCAGAGGTGGACCTGCTGGTGTCTTTTGGGTCATTGTCCTGCTGCAGAACCCAAGTGTGCTTCAGCTTGAGGTCACGAACAGATGGCCAGATATTCTCCTTCAGGATTTTTTGGTAGACAGCGAAATTCATGGTTCATTCATTCATTCATCTTCTTCCGCTTAATCCTTTTCGGGTCGCAGGGGGGCTGGAGCCTATCCCAGCATCTTTAGGCGAGAGGCAGGATACACCTTGGATAGATTGCCAGTCCATCGCAGGGCCAACACAGAGAGACAGACAACCATTCATTCTCACAGTCATACCTAAGGACAGTTTAGAATCCCCAGTTTTGATGCCAGTTAACCTAACTTGAATGTTTTTGGCATGTGGAAGGAAACCGGAGAAATCCCGGAGTAAACTCACGCAGACACGGGGAGAACATGCAAACTCCACACAGATCACTGTTGATCGGGGGCTGGGATCGAACCCAGGATCCCCCGGCCAAGGGTGAGTTGCTGTGCTGCCACAGTGCTAACCACTCCGCCACCGCATTACGGTTCCCTTTACCAGTTCAGTTCAACTTTATTTATATAGTGCCATTTCACAACAACAGTCATCTCATAGCACTTTCAACTGCAGGGGAAACCCCTACAATTGTGGAAAGACCCCAGCAATCAGGCAATCTCCTGTGGGCAAGCACTTGGCGATGGTGGAGAGGAAAAACGCCCTTTTAGCAGGAAGAAACCTCCAGCAGAATCAGGCTCAGGGAGGGGCGGTCATCTGCTGCGACTGGCTGGGGGGGTGAGGGGATAGATAAAAGAAGAAAAGAACAGACATGTAGAGAGCAAATGGCACGACGGGGACTCAATCTATGGGAGAGAACAAACAGATGTTAATGACCAGCAAAAATATTTCATTGAGAGTGAAGAAAGGAGTGAACCCCAGTGCATTGTTGGAGGTCCCCCAGCTGTCTAAACCTATTAGCAGCATAACTAATGATATGATACTATCGATCATAATATCTGCCTATTAGCAGCATAACTAATGATATGATACTATCGATCATAATATTCTACTTGATAGATTAGAACACTATGTTGGACTTAATGGAACTTCATTGCAATGGTTTAGATCTTATTTATCTGATAGGTTCCAGTTTGTTCATGTAAATAATGAGTTTTCTTTCAACTCAAAGCTTAGTCATGGAGTTCCACAGGGATCTGTGCTAGGCCCTACTCTTTTTAGTTTATATATGCTTCCGTTAGGCAACATTATTAGAAAGCACTGTATACATTTTCATTGTTATGCAGATGACACACAATTATACCTGTCAATGAAGCCAGATGATAGTAATCAATTAGCCAAGTTAGAAGCCTGTCTTAAGGAAATCAAAGCTTGGATGACTTGTAATTTCCTGCTATTAAATTCAGATAAGACTGAAGTCATTCTTGTTGGTCCAAAAAACCTTAGAAATTCCTTTCCAAATCAAACTTTCAGTTTGGATGCGGTTACTCTTTCTCTTAATAGCTCTGTGAGGAACCTTGGAGTTATTTTTGATCAGGATTTGTCCTTCAATTCACATATTAAATTTGTTTCTAAGACTGCCTTCTATCATTTGCGTAATATTGCCAAGATTAGGAGCATCTTGTCTCAGAGTGATGCTGAGAAACTGATCCACGCTTTTGTTAGCTCGAGATTAGATTATTGTAATTCTTTATTATCAGGCTGTCCTAAAACATCTTTAAAAAGTCTTCAGCTGATCCAAAATGCTGCAGCAAGAGTTTTAACAGGTACTAGAAAGAGAGATCATATCTCTCCGGTTCTGGCCTCCCTTCAGTGGCTTCCCATAGAGTTTAGAATTAAGTTTAAAATCCTTCTTCTTACTTACAAAGCTCTAAACAATCTGGCTCCTTTTTATTTAAAAGATCTGATACTACCGTATTATCCTAACAGAGCACTACGCTCCCAAAATGCAGGATTACTTGTAATACCTAGAATCTCCAAAAGTACAATGGGAGGCAGAGCCTTCAGTTATCAAGCTCCTCTCCTGTGGAATCAGCTGCCAATCTGGATTCGGGAGTCAGACTCGATCTCTGTTTTTAAGAATAGGGCTAAAACCTACCTTTTTGATATAGCCTACAATTAGGGAGGGATCATGTGTTTCTGAACCCTCCTGTCAAATAAACTTATCTATCTAGGTGTTACAAGTAATCCTGCATTTTGGGAGCATAGTGCTCTGTTAGGATAATAGGGTAGCATCAGATCTTTTAAATAAAAATGGGTCTGATTATTTAGAGCTTTGTAAGAGGGAAGGAGTTTAAACTTAATTCTAAACTCTATGGGAAGCCAGTGAAGGGAGGCCAGAGCCAGAGAGATATGATCTCTCTTTCTAGTACCTGTTAAAACTCTTGCTGCAGCATTTTGGATCAGCTGAAGACTTTTTAAAGATGTTTGAGGACAACCTGATAATGAAGTTACAATAATCTAATCTAGAGCTAACAAAAGCATGGATTAGTTTCTCAGCATCACTCTGAGACAAGATGTTCCTAATCTTGGCAATATTACTCAAATGATAAAAGGCAGTCCTGGAAACAAGTTTAATATGTGAATTAAAAAACAGATCTTGATCAAAAATAACTCCAAGATTCCTCACAGAACTATTCAGAGAAAGAGTAACCGCATCCAAACTAAGTTTGATTTGGAAAGGTATTTCTTTTTTTTTTTTTATTTAAGTTTTTGTAAAGGGTATACAGGTCATTACAGCATTGCATTGTTTACATTTTCATCACATGTTCCCTTATTTTTTGCTATTTGACAACATTGGTAGGATAATTGTTACAACACCCCTTTTTTTTCTTTTTTTTTAAAGTGAAAGAAAATGAAATTAAAGAGAATAAAATAAAAAAAAAACAAAAAACGAACAAACAGAACAGAACAGCAAAAAACAAACAAACAGAAAATTAAGTAATTAAAAGTAAAAGAGCATCTGAGTAGTGTTGGAACAAAGAGCGGGACCATTATTGAAATGATATTTGTCAAAGATTAGATCTAATGGAAGACACATATGCGATCCAGGGTTGCCAAAAGTTCATGAACCCATCCATGTCCTGTCTCAGTGCGAATGTCAACTTTTCCATCGAGTAACTGTCTTGAATCACGTTCATCCAATCTTCAGGTGTAGGACAGTCCTTCAGCATCCATTTTTTAGTTAGGGCTTTTTTACTTGCCAATATTAAAACATTGAATAAGTATTTATCTCCTCGTCTTTCCAGTGAGTCCGGTAGTAAACCCAAATACAAAGTTACAAAAGAAAAGGGAACTGTTATTTTGAATATTTTCCCCAATATTGTCTGTACATTGGTCCAATATTGGTGGATAACTGGGCATGACCAAAACACATGAAAATGATTTGCAGTCTTTTCACCACACAAGCGCCAACAGTTCAACCCCTTATGGGTAAATTTGTTTTGTGCAGGTGTTCTGAAAAATCTTACCAAATTTTTCCATCCAAATTCTCTCCACTGCAGGGATGAGGTACTTTTCCATTGCTGTTTATTTAGCTTTTCCCATATTTCCAATTGTAAAGTGAAATTCCCCTCTTTTTCCTATCTCTCTTTTATATATGATGTGTTGTCTCCTTTTAAGTCTTGAAGACCTTGGTATATTTTAGAAATGTATCTGATCCCTGGGATCCCTTTATATGCCATTAAGAAGACCTTCAGAACACCTGACTGGGCCCTTTCCAAATCCTCCTTTTTAAGTATATTGTTTATGTGGTGTCTTAAGCGGAAAGAACCTGTAAAGATCTTGATTTATTAGACTTTGTTTTTTCAAATCTTCAAAACTTCTTAAAGTTTGCCCCTTAAAAATATTGTAATATTTTATCAGCCCTTTGTCTTTCCACTCTTTAAATCTAGTGTCTGTTTTATTGGGGGTAAAGTCTTGATCATAGGCAATCCATTGCAGAAGTCGATAGGGCTCTTTAGCTTGATTCTCTCTGACCATCTTAAACCAAATTTTTAGCGGGGTCTCTATCCACGGGTTAGTGTTATTCAAGAGTTTAGGTAAGGCATTGTTCCCTATTATCACCTGTAGGGGGATGTCACTTGTTATTTGGCATTCGATCTCCTTCCATTGTGCAGTGTAGACTGAGTTACATATCTCTATTAAAGTTTTAATTTGTGCGGCTTTAAAATAGTCCCTGATATTTGGCAGCGTGAGCCCACCTTTGTCTTTGTTTAACTGTAAGGTTCTATATCTGATTCTAGGTCTCTTGCCCTGCCATATGAATCTTGAGATCCTTCTGTCCAGCTCCTGCCATGTTTTTTTGGGAGGTTCTACCGGTATTGTTTGGAAAAGGTATAGAAGACGTGGAAGTATATTCATTTTGACTGCTTCAATTCTTTGTGCAGTACCTTAAGAATGGTATCATATTCCATCTTGCTAGGTCTGATTTAATTTTTGTCACCAGTGGATCATAGTTTAGTGTTATAATTTTGTTGAGTTGTTTCGGGATATTGACCCCCAGATATTTCGTAGATTCCAACTCCCAGTTAGTTTTGAGTTCACTTAGTGAATAATGATTTGGGTCATAGTTGAATGTTAAAACTTGGGTTTTATGCATGTTTAATTTGTACCCCGATAAATCTCCATAGTCTGAGAAAACTGAGATTAGTTCTGGTAAAGAAGTGTCCAGTTGCCCTAGGTATATTAAAATGTCATCAGCGACGCCATGGCGACTGCAGCTTAACACTGAAGCTCTCAGACCCAATCCAGGATAACACCTTGAAAATCAAACTTAACGGATTTTTGGAGGAGTGAAAAAAGACAAAATCATCATGTCTAAAGGAAAACAGAAGAAACTGAAATTCTCCAGGCCAGGACACGTATCGGCCGGAGAATCTGAACTGGAAGATCTCCGTTCAGAAGACGAGGAACTGGTGATAGCTAACAAAAGGGTTAGCCTGAAATCACTATTTGAGGAGCTACGACGATTTCGCCGAGAAGTTACGGCCGAATTTCGGGAATTCAGAGAAGAATTGAAAAGGACAAACAGCAGAGTGGACCAGGCCGAGAACCGAATCTTGGAAACAGAGGATCGAATAAAAGTGCTCGAAGATTCTGTGCTAGACCTACGCAAAAGACAAGCAGCTATAGAGGCTAAGCTAACCGACCAAGAAGGAAAACAGAGAAGAGACAACATAAGAATTCATGGTCTGATAGAAGGAACCGAAAAGGGTTTTAACTCAATGGCAGAATGCGTGGAATCCTTACTAAGAGAGAAATTGGATATTCCACAAACCACCGACCTGAAGATAGAAAAGGCACATCGTTCATTAGCCGCTAGGCCGGCGGCGGAAGCGCCCCCACGTTCGGTGTTGGTAAGATTTTCCAATTTCAAAATAAAACAAGAGGTTGTAAGACTGGCCTGGCAGAAAAAAGGATTTATGCACCAGGAGAGAAAAGTCTACGTGGAACACGATTACGCCCCGGAGGTCCTTAAAAAGCGCAGGGAATACAATGACGCGAAAAAGGTGTTAAGAGAGAAGAAATTGCGCTTTCAGACACCATTTCCTGCGAAGTTAAGGGTCTTCTACGGCGATGAAACGTGTCTCTATAATTCGGCGGAAGAAGCAACAGCTGACATGGCGAAAAGAGGGCTCCCGGTAACGGTATTTAAACCCGCAGCAGACCCGAGTGAGAAGATCAAAGCGCAAACATGGACAACACAAAGACCCTCAAAATCCACGGACCAGCAGCGGGAAACCCAGCACCAGAGCGTCGCGGATAAACTATCCGTTTTCAGGTTGGAATAGCGACCTTTTTTTTTTTTTTTTTTTCCCTTCCTCTTGAATCAATCCGCACATCCAACCCCCCTCATACAAGGTAACAAACTTTAAAGGAGATGCATATTCAGCATGTGGTAAAACATTTCATGGAACAATCATATTATTTGAAACAAATAAGTCTTTGTAATAATAAAAAAAAAAAAAAAACTTGTTAAAATAGAAATGTGACAATAATCCACATGTTCTCCTCATACTAACAAATACTGTTTTTGCGTGAATGTTTGATGTGATGGGGGTGGGAGGGTGCACACAATTTCACAGGGTTTAGGCATAAAAGGAAAAAAAAAATCATTACAAGTTTGGATTGGGTTCTGAAACTCACGTTAAAAGCATGGGACTACTTTCAGTGGCAAGAGAGGGCCCTCAACACATAACAGAGTTTGAGGAATTTCCCTCAGGGCCTTCACTCCATCAAGGCTCTTACAGGGTCTTTAAAAAGACCTCAGCTCAGGAAGTTCTTATGACAGCTTTTTGTTTTAAAGTTTTTTACACTATGTTCTTAATGTTTTTCTTGTTTTTAATGTTCTTTCAGTTTCTGAGTAGCACAAAAGAGGGCCACCACACAGTTATACTAAACAAAACAACACAATGGAGAAAGAGGGTGTAACCAAAATAATTTCATATAATGTAAAAGGAATCCTGAATCCAGTTAAAAGATCCAAGATTCTAGGCAAAATGAAAAAAGACAAAGCAGGAATAATATTTTTACAAGAAACCCACCTAACAGACGTGGAACACAATAAACTCAGTAGACAAGGGTTTAAAATGATCTCTTCATCTTCATATAAATCAGGGAGGAGGAAGGGAGTAGCGACATTGATATCAACCAAAATTACATTTGAAAAAAAATCAGAACACAAAGATAAAGAAGGGAGATACAGTTTGGTAACTGGGCGGCTAGAGGGAGAAGATATCACCCTGCTGAATGTGTATGCTCCCCCAGGGGCTAACTGGAAATTTTATAAAAATGTATTCGACCTAATGATAACTAAAGCTCAAGGTTTAGTGATATGTGGTGGGGACTTCAATCTTAGACTGAATCCATACTGGGATGCTTCTGGTAATTCCCCACATCAAAATAACACCCAAAACAGGAAGACTCGGATGCTACTAAAAGAACTGGGAATCTGTGATGTGTGGAGGGAACTCAACCCCAGTGTAAAAGACTATACATTTTACTCAACTCCACATTCATCTTACTCAAGGATTGACTATTTTTTTTATGTTTAATAGAGACATTGGAAGAGTAAAAACATGTAAAATAGGACTGATGGATCTCTCCGACCACAGTCCGATCTACATGGACTTAAATATCCAAAAATACACAAATAATACATTTTCTTGGAGGTTAAACTCAAATGTGCTGAAAGGACCATTGAAAGATGAATTGGAATCAGATATTCTCAGATATTTGGAAGATAACGATAATGGAGAAGTATCCCCTTTAATACTGTGGGATGCATGCAAAGCTGTAATAAGAGGAAAGATTATTGCAAAACTGGCAACCCAAAAGAAACTAAGACAAGAAAAACTATCCACATTAGAGTCAGAACTTAGGAACCTAGAAAAAGAACACAAAGGCAACACTCATTCTACTGACTCGCTCAAGATTAAGGAAATTAAAAACCAAATAAATGAGATCTACACAATAGAAATCCAGAAGAAACTTACATTTCTGAAACAAAAATACTATGAAGCAGGCAGTAAATCGGCAAAATTGCTAGCCTATAAATTGAGGAAACATCAAACAGAAAGAGCAATCTACAAAATCAGAGACCCAGTATCAAAGGAAATAAAATTCAGAATTCAGGATATTCTTAAAAACTTCGAGAATTACTATAAGAACTTATACTCCCACAAAAAACATAAAAACGCATCCGAGGCATTCCTAAACACATTAAACCTTCCCCAACTTACGGAGTCACAAAATAAAACACTACTGTCAGAAATACATCCTAAAGAATTGGAAAAAGCAATTATGAAACTTAAAGCTAACAAATCCCCAGGAGCAGATGGCTATACAGCAGAGTGGTACAAAACCTTTAAACAGCAACTATCTCCTCTCCTCCTGAAAACATTTAACACTAGAAGTCCCAGAGAGGGGCCATTTGGCCTTTTTGGCTAGAAAACCCATAGGGGGACCATCAAGTGGCCACAAGAGGGCTAATGTCTGGGTCTTCTAGTGTTAATTATGTCCTCCACACAGGGGAAATCCCCCCCTCCTGGAGAGAAGGGGTCATTGCAGTTATACCTAAACCTGAAAAGGATAAACTAGAGTGCTCCAACTACAGACCAATCAGTGTACTAAATCAGGACTATAAGCTTTTTACCATTATCCTTGCCAAAAGGTTAGAAAATATACTGACAGACCTAATCCATTTAGACCAAACAGGTTTTATAAGACAAAGACAGACACAAGACAACATTCGACGCACTTTACACATAATTCATCATATAAAAAAATATAACTTAAATGCAGTCATATTGGGATTAGATGCTGAAAAAGCATTTGATTCGGTTGACTGGTCTTTTCTATATAGAATCTTATCCAGTTTCAATTTTCATAACAACTTCATTAGAACTATACAGGCATTATATAAAAAACCAACAGCTAAAATAAGGATTAACGGTAATTTATCATCATCTTTTGAACTGGAAAGAGGATGTCGTCAGGGCTGCCCCCTGTCTCCACTGCTCTTTGCAATCTTCATAGAACCTCTGAGCCAATGGATAAGACAAAACCAAAAAATTCAAGGTATTACACTTGGTCAGAAGGAACATAAAATAGCACTCTTTGCTGATGACATTTTAATATACCTAGGGCAGCCGGACACTTCTTTACCAGAACTAACCTCAGTTTTTTCAGAGTATGGAGATTTATCGGGGTACAAATTAAACATGCATAAAACCCAAGTTTTAACATTCAACTATGACCCAAATCATTATTCACTAAGCAAACTCAAAACTAACTGGGAGTCGGAATCTATGAAATATCTGGGGGTCAATATCCCGAAACAACTCAACAAAATTATATCACTAAACTATGATTCACTGGTGACAAAAATAAAATCTGACCTAGCAAGATGGAATATGATACCATTCTTGGGTACTGCACAAAGAATTGAAGCAGTCAAAATGAATATACTTCCACGTCTTCTATACCTTTTCCAAACAATACCGGTAGAACCTCCCAAAAAAACATGGCAGGAGCTGGACAGATGGATCTCAAGATTCATATGGCAGGGCAAGAGACCTAGAATCAGATATAGAACCCTACAGCTAAACAAAGACAAAGGTGGGCTCGCGCTGCCAAATATCAGGGACTACTTTAAAGCCGCACAAATTAAAACTTTAGTAGAGATATGTAACCCAGTCTACACTGCACAATGGAAGGAGATCGAATGCCAAATAACAAGTGACATCCCCCTACAGGCGATAATAGGGAACAATGCCTTACCTAAGCTTTTGAATAACACTAACCCGTGGATAGAGACCCCGCTAAAAATTTGGTTTAAGATAGTCAGAGAGAATCAAACTAAAGAGCCCTATCGACTTCTGCAATGGATCGCCTATGATCAGGACTTTACTCCTAATAAAACAGACACCAGATTTAAAAAGTGGAAGGAGAAAGGGCTGATAAAATATTACGATTTTTTTAAAGGGCAAATCTTAAGAAGTTTTGAAGATTTGAAAAAACAAGGCCTAATAAATCAAGACCTTTACAGGTTCTTCCAGCTTAGACACCACATAAACAATATACTTAAAAAGGAGGTTTTGGAAAGGGCCCAGTCAGGTGTTCTGAAGGTCTTCTTAATGGCATATAAAGGGATCCCAGGGATCAGATACTTTTCTAAAATATACCAAGGTCTTCAAGACTTAAAAGGAGACAACACATCTTATATAAAAGAGAGATAGGAAAAAGAGGGGAATTTCACTTTACAACTGGAAATATGGGAAAAGCTAAATAAACAGCAATGGAAAAGTACCTCATCCCTGCAGTGGAGAGAATTTGGATGGAAAAACTTGGCAAGATTTTTCAGAACTCCTGCACATATTACCCATAAGGGATTGAACTGTTGGCGCTTGTGTGGTGAAAAGACTGCAAATCATTTTCATGTGTTTTGGTCATGCCCAGTTATCCACCAATATTGGACCAAGGTACAGACAATATTGGGGAAAATATTCAAAATTACAGTTCCCTTTTCTTTTGTAACTTTGTATTTGGGTTTACTACCGGACTCACTGGAAAGACGAGGAGAAAAATACTTATTCAATGTTTTAATATTGGCAAGCAAAAAAGCTCTAACTAAAAAATGGATGTTGAAGGACTGTCCTACACCTGAAGATTGGACTAACGTGATCCAAGACATTTACTCGATGGAAAAGTTGACATTCGCACTGAGACAGGACATGGATGGGTTCATGAACTTTTGGCAACCCTGGACCGCATATGTGTCTTCCATTAGATCTAATCTTTGACAAATACCATTTCAATAATGGTTCCGCTCTTTGTTCCAAAGCTACTCAGATGCTCTTTTATCTTTATTTACTTACTTTTTCTTTTTGTTTGTTTTTTACTGGTTTTTTTTTTTTTTTTGTTATTTGTTTTTTGTTTTTTTTTTCTCTTTAATTTCACTTTTTCTTTCACTTTAAAAAAAAAAAAAAAAGGGGTGTTGTAAGAATTAATCTTCCAATGTTGTCAGATATCAGAAAATAAGGGAACATGTGATGAAAATGTAAACAATGCATTGCTGTAACGACCTGTATACCCTTTACAAAAACTTAAATAATAAAAAAAAAAATGTCATCAGCAAAGAGTGCTATTTTATGTTCCATCTGACCAAGTGTAATACCTTGAATTTCTTGATTTTGTCTTATCCATTGGCTCAGAGGTTCTATGAAGATTGCAAAGAGCAGTGGAGACAGGGGGCAGCCCTGCCGACATCCTCTTTCCAGCTCAAAAGATGATGATAAATTACCGTTAATCCTTATTTTAGCTGTTGGTTTTTTATATAATGCCTGTATAGTTCTAATGAAGTTGTTGTGAAAATTGAAACTGGATAAGATTCTATATAGGAAAGACCAGTCAACCGAATCGAATGCTTTTTCAGCATCTAATCCCAATATGACTGCATTTAAGTTATATTTTTTTATATGATGAATTATGTGTAAAGTGCGTCTAATGTTGTCTTGTGTCTGTCTTTGTCTTATAAAACCTGTTTGGTCTAAGTGAATTAAGTCTGTCAATATGTTTTCTAACCTTTTGGCAAGGATAATGGTAAAAAGCTTGTTGTCCTGATTTAATACACTGATTGGTCTGTAGTTGGAGCATTCTAGTTTATCCTTTTCAGGTTTAGGTATAACTGCAATGACCCCTTCTCTCCAGGAGGGGGGGATTTCCCCTGTGTGGAGGACATAGTTAAATGTTTTCAGGAGGAGAGGAAATAGTTGCTGTTTAAAGGTTTTGTACCATTCTGCTGTATAGCCATCTGCTCCTGGGGATTTGTTAGCTTTAAGTTTCATAATTGCTTTTTCCAATTCTTTAGGTTGTATTTCTGACAGTAGTGTTTTATTTTGTGATTCCGTAAGTTGGGGAAGGTTTAATGTGTTTAGGAATGTCTCGGATGCGTTTTTATGTTTTTTGTGGGAGTATAAGTTCTTATAGTAATTCTCGAAGCTTTTAAGAATATCCTGAATTCTGAATTTTATTTCCTTTGATACTGGGTCTCTGATTTTGTAGATTGCTCTTTCTGTTTGTTGTTTCCTCAATTTATAGGCTAGTAATTTTGCCGATTTACTGCCTGCTTCATAGTGTTTTTGTTTCAGAAATGTAAGTTTCTTCTGGATTTCTATTGTGTAGATCTCATTTATTTGATTTTTAATTTCTTTAATCTTGAGCGAGCCATTAGAATGAGTGTTGTCTTTGTGTTCTTTTTCTAGGTTCTTGAGTTCTGACTCTAGTGTGATTAGTTTTTCTTGTCTCAGTTTCTTTTGGGTTGCCAGTTTTGCAATAATTTTTCCCCTTATTACAGCTTTGCACGCATCCCACAGTATTAAAGGGGATACTTCTCCATTATCGTTTTCTTCCAAATATCTGAGAATATCTGATTCCAATTCATCTTTCAGTGGTCCTTTCAGGACATTTGAATTCAATCTCCAGGAAAATGTATTATTTGTGTATTTTTGGATGTTTAAGTCCATATAGATCGGACTGTGGTCAGAGAGATCCATCAGTCCTATTTTACATGTTTTTACTCTTCCAATGTCTCTATTAAACATAAAAAAATAATCAATCCTTGAGTAAGATGAATGTGGCGTTGAATAAAAAGTATAATCTTTTACATTGGGGTTGAATTCCCTCCATACGTCACAGATTCCCATTTCTTTTAATAGCATCCAAGTTTTCCTATTTTGAGTGTTATTTTGATGTGAAGAATTACCTGTTGCATCCCAGTATGGATTCAGTCTTAGATTGAAGTCTCCACCACATATCACTAAACCTTGGGCTTTAGTTATCATTAGGTCGAATACATTTTTATGAAATTTCCATTTAGCCCCTGGTGGTTCATATACATTCAGCAGGGTGATATCTTCTCCCTCTAGCCACCCAATTACCAAACTGTACCTCCCTTCTTTATCTTTGTGTTCTGATGTTTTTTCAAATGTAATTTTGGTTGATATCAATGTCACTACTCCCCTCCTCCTCCCTGACTTATATGAAGATGAAGAGATCATTTTAAACCCTTGTCTATTGAGTTTAGTGTGTTCCACGTCTGTTAGGTGGGTTTCTTGTAAAAATATTATTTCTGCTTTGTCTTTTTTCATTTTGCGTAGAATCTTGGATCTTTTAACTGGATTCAGGATCCCTTTTACATTATATGAGGCTATTTTGGTTACACCCTGTTTCTCCATTGTATTTTCTTATTTAGTATAACAGTGTGGTGGCCCTCTTTTTTTGCTACTCAGAAACTGAAAGAACATTAAGAACATAAAAAACATTAAGAACATAGTGTACGAAACTTTAAAACAAAAAACTGTCAAAAAAACTTCCTGAGCTGGGGTCTCTTTAAAGACCCTGTAAGAGCCCTGATGGAGTGTAGGCTCTGAGGGAAATTCCTCAAACTCTGTTACGTGTTGAGGGCCCTCTCTTACCCCTGTAAGTTGTCCCATGTTTTTAACGTGAATTTCAGATCCCAATCCGAATTTGTAATGATTTTTTTTTTTTTTATGCCTATACCCTATGAGATTGTGTGCACCCTCCCACCCCCATCACAGCAAACATTCACTCTAATTGTATTCTAATCTCATTCTAATTCTAACAAACTCCATTTGTTTCTAATGCTATAACTGCTCCATGAAAGGTTTTACCACATGCTGATTCTGCATCTCCTTTAATGTTTGTTACCTTGTAGGAGGGGGGATGGAAGTGCAGAATGACTGAAAAGAAAAAAGACAAAAAGGTTGCTATTCCTTCCTGGAACTGGAAAGCTTATCTTTGTAGCTCTGGGGCTGGGTTTCCCGCTGCTGGCCCGTGGATTTTGAAGGTCTCTGAGTGGACCACGTTTGAGCCCTGATCCTCTGGCTCAGGTCCGCTGCGGGTTTAAACACCGATACCGGGAGCCCTCTTCTCGCCATGTCAATTGTTGCTTCTTCCGCCGAATTATAGAGACATGACTCTTCACCGTAAAAGACCCTTAACTTCGCAGGAAATGGCGTCTGAAAGCGTAGATTCTGTTCCCGTAGAACCTTTTTGGCGTCGTTATATTCCCGTCGCTTTTTAAGAACCTCAGGGGCGTAATCGTGCTCCACGAAGACTTTTCTCTCTTGATGCATAAATCCTTTTTTCTGCCAAGCCCGTCTTACAACCTCTTGTTTTATTTTGAAATTGGAGAATCTTACCACCACCGAACGTGGGGGCGCTTCTGCCGCTGGCTTTGCGGCTAATGTACGATGGGCCTTTTCTCTCTTCAAATCGGTGGTTCGTGGAATATCCAACTTCTCTTTCAATAAGGATTCCACGCATTCCGCCATTGTGTTGAAACTATCTTCAGCTCCTTCTTTCAGACCGTGAATTCTGATGTTATCTCGTCTCTGTCTTCCTTCTTGGTCGGTTAGCTTAGCCTCCAGCCTTGACTGTTTTTTGTGTAAATCCAGCATAGAATCTTCAAGCACTTTTATTCTTTCTTCAGCTTCCAAGATTCGGTTTTCGGTCTGGTCCATTCTGCTGTTCGTCCTTTTTAATTCCTCTCTGAATTCATGAAATTCGGCCCGAAATCGTCGTAATTCATCAAATAGCGATTTCAAGCTAACCTTCTTGTTAGCTAGGTTAAGCTCCTCGTCTTCTGAACGGAGGTCCTCCGGTTCAGATTCTGCGGTCGCTGCGCGTCCTGGCCTGGGGGATGTCAGTTTCTTCTGTTTTTGGTTAGGCATGGTGTTTTTGTCTTTTGATTTTTATTCTTCCAAAAATCTGTTAAGTCTGATTTTGAAGATGTTTTCCTTGGATTGGGTCTGAGAGCTTCAGCGTTAAGTTGCTATCACCATGGCGTCCAGCGGAAAGGTATTTCTAAGGACATAGCACAGCAAGTCTTCCAGGTCCTGAAGCAGCAAAACCGCCCCAGACCATCACACTACCACCACCGTATTTTACTGTTGATATGATGTTCCTTTTCTGAAATGCTGTGTTACTTTTACGCCAGATGTAATGGGATACACACCTTCCAAAATGTTCAACTTTTGTCTCATCAGTCCACAGAGTATTTTCCCAAAAGTCTTGGGGATCATCAAGATGTTTTCTGGCAAAACTGAGATGAGCCTTTTTTTTTTGTGCTCAGCAGTAGTTTTCGTCTTGGAACTCTTCCATGCAGGCAATTTTTGCCCAGTCTGTTTCTTATGGTGGAGTCATGAACACTGACCTTAACTGAGGCAAGTGAGGCCTGCAGTTCTTTGGATGTTGTGGGGTCTTTTGTGACCTCTTGGATGAGTTGTCACTGTGCTCTTGGGGTAATTTTGATTGGCCTGCCACTCCTGGGAAGGTTCACCACTGTTCCATGTTTTCGCCATTTGTGGATAATGGCTGTCACTGTGGTTCGCTGGAGTCCCAAAGCTTTAGAAATGGCTTGTCAACTGATTCAGACCAAATTAAACGAATGTAGGTGTGAAAGCACGTCAGAACGTTCTCTGTTCTTATTGGTCAGATTTTTTTTACCGCTTTCACACCGCTTTTTTACTGCTTTCATACCTAAATTCGTTTAATTTGGTCCGAATCAGTTGACAAGTTTGTTACTTTGTGTCATTTTCTCCTTGGTTAGGTCCCCTTTCACACAGGCAGAAATTCAAGCAGACCAAACTGCATCACGTTAAATCCTGTGAGACTTGCATCAGAACGTTCTGTCTTCTTATTGGTCAGATTTTTTTTACCGCAAGAGCAGGAAAGGTAAATACAGGAAGTAGGGTCACTACTGTGTATTTATGCATTTTTGGGAAGAAAATAATACAAATCGTAGCGTAATTTATGGAGGGTTTTCATCGCCCTGGTTATGGTTTATTACATACGTGCATATACCACTTTCGGCAAATTGTACAGTTTGAAAATGAAGCGCTGCTACAGATGGAAAATACCATGTTAACGTTCATTAATCCTCCAGAACCGTGACATGGTCAGCCACAGATATTTTTTTTTTTTCCTTTTTTTGTTGTGAAGGGGGGCCAGGATGCTGAGAGGGGGCCGATGCTGTGATCGCAAGATGTTTCGAGACTATTAGGCAATAATCCAAAATGGCGACTCCCTTTTCCACAGGTAGTTTTTTTTTTCTCTTTTTGTAATTAATTCATTAACTGACAGTCTGTGTCTATCGTTCTTTTTTCGTACGGAGCTGGAGGAACTAGAGAACTGTATCGACGAGTTTTATTACCGTTGCTGTGTCATGGAGCAGGCGAGTGTGTGTCCCGTCCCTGCTTCTTAGTCTAAACGACCCAAGAATCTGCGAGACCCGCAGACTCGCCAGAAATGACACCCAAGAAATCATGGGAGGGCACCGAGGTTAGTGACATCCTTTTATCTATTGAGAATAAACTTACCAGCATGGATGGTAGACTGGCGCTGGTCGAGCTGCTTCATAAAGAATTCCAGGGCTTGCGTGAGAGTCTGGAGTTCAGTCAAGCACAGCTCGTCTCTCTAGTAGAGGAAAATAATAGCCTAAAAAAGTTAGTAAACACACTAACCACGCGATTTGGCGTTGTTGAGAGAGAAAACTGAAAAATGAAAAACGGTTCTCAATTTGCAGCCACAGATATTTTCAAAGATCCATCCAGGTATGTACAGTGGCATAAAATGTTTTACCATTTGTCGCTGATCCTCTTAGTACGGTCCCTTTCTCACCTGCAGGACCACACCAGAGTTCGCCAGTTGATTCGAATCAAGACCACCTCTTTTAGGAGGTCTCGGTACGGCTCCTTTGGTGCGCGCCTGAGTGCGATTACGGTGTTCTCACCAGACAAAATGAATAGAGAAAACAAACTTGAGTTTGATTGAAATGAACTAAAGCCTGTAGGTGTGAAAGCACCCTGAATGCACCCTTAATCTAATACAGCAGGATAAGGTCAAATCATTTTCAGTCAGTCCTTTTGTATTCATGACTGCAGTTGTTTGTTTTATTAAATCAATCAGTCTTGAAACATCCTTTGACCTGACTGTCATGTCAAGTGACCTCATGTTTTGTGGTCCATCGTTCAGTTCAGGAGTCAGTAAATCTGCCCATGAATTGTTGCAGAATTGTCTTGCTATCTCTGAGTATTAGGAACACATAATAAGGTAGTGTGCATTTATCCTGTCTTACAGATTAATTCATGTTAGAGAAAGTATCTTGTCAACCTTTATTTTTTTTTAAGTGTCTGATATTGCGTAAAATTAAATTGATAACCATCTGGCTGCTGACACCAGTTTATGGCAAGCCAAAAGGGACAAAAATTGTTACTGAAGTGTGGCAGATCAGTAAGGTCAAATTCTCACTTTAAAGACACTTTCACACTTTTGGCAGTGTGGGGGTCTTGACAGTCCTCCATAGATTCTCTGTGGGGTTTAGGTCAGGAGAGTTTGCTGGCCAATCAAATACAGTGATGCCATAGTCACTAAACTAGGTTTTGATACTTTTGGCAGTGTGGGGGTACCAAGTCCTGCTGGAAAATGAAATCAACTTCTCCATAAAGCTTGTCAGCAGAGGGAAGCGTGAAGTGCTCTTAAAATTTCATGGTAGACGACTGCACTGACTTTGGTCTTGATAAAACACAGTGGACCAACACCAGCAGATGACATGGTTCCTCAAATCATCACTGACTGTGGAAACTTCACACTAAACCTCAAGCAACTTAGATTCTGTGCCTCTCCACTCTTTCTCCAGACTCTGGGACTTTGATTTCCAAAAGAAATGCAAAATTTACTTTTATCTGAACACAGGTCATCTGCTGGTGTTTGTCCACTGTGTTTTATCAAGACTAAAGTCAGCGCAGTTGTCTACGAGGAAATTTTAGAGCACTTCATGCTTCCCTCTGCTGACAAGCTTTATGGAGAAGTTGATTTCATTTTCCAGCAGGACTTGGTACCCCCCACACTGCCAAAAGTATCAAAACCTATTGACCATGGCATCACTGTGTTTTGATTGGCCAGCAAACTCTCCTGACCTAAACCCCATAGAGAATCTATGGAGGATTGTCAAGAGGAAGATGAGAGACACCAGACCCAACAATGCAGACGAGCTGAAGGTCACAATCAAAGCAACCTGGACCTTCATAACACCTCAGCAGTGCCACAGGCTGGTCACCTCAATACCATGCCATATTGACACAGTAATTAATCCATAAGGAGCCCCGACCAAGTATTGAGTGTGTACATGGACATACTTTTCAGTCAGCCAACATTTCTATTAAAAAAAACTATTTTTTAAAACTAATTTTATGTAATATTCTAATTTTTTGAGAAACTGAATTTGGGGTTTTCATGGGCTGTAATCCATAATCATCAAAATTCAAATAAATAAACACTTGAAATATATCACTCTCTGTGTAATGACTCTATATAATATAGAAGTTTAATTTCTGTGAATTGAATTACCTAAATAAATCAGTTTTTTGTTGACATTCTAACTTTTTGAGATGCACCTGTATACCAGAATCATTGTGTCTTGTGTACTCATGCTTGCTTGGGGTTTTTAAACTGAGGTGAATGAATATTGTTTGAACCTTTCCCAAATTTATTTTAGTTGTGTTTTTGTTACTTTGTGAAGTTTTGTACAGTTTTCATTTTAAACTTTATGTAAGTTGACAGGGCTAAAACTTGGTTTGACTGGTAAAAAATTCCCCTTATGATACATTTAGAACAGATTTTTAAAAGTGCAGTTAAGGTGTGATTGATCACAAGTCAATTATGGGAACTGTTTGATTAATTATGATTAACTATTTTAATCAGTTGACAGTGTTCAATAAAACCAATTTTAACAGTGTAGTTAAAAAAAAAAAAAAGGAACAAAAAGTCCTGGATTACTTTTGGGTGGGACTTGATTTCCTCTTTGCTGCCAGATCAGATGGTTTTTGTTTTGTTTTGTTTTTTTTTAAATCCACTTCCCTAACATCCTAAAGACAGGCTCATAAACTTACATGTGATCAGCTGGTTAGTGAGATTACACGTTTTGGTTATCTTTTCTTAGTCATCCTGGACTAGTCTCGGCATGCCTACAGAGAACCATTAGATTAAATCAGCTGTTACAGTCATTTTGGACATGAACATATAACACACTAATGCTGACTCAACCCTGAGTTAGGCCGTGATAGGCCAGGCTGGTCTAGTCCTGACATGTCTGAGCAGCTCTATAAGAGGCTGCATTGCTGCTCTGCTCAACTCTGACTGCACTTTATCTGCTTTTACTTGCACAAGATGAGTTGCTGAAACTTTTTAGAATTATCTTTGTATTTTTGTATATACAGGTAAGAGTTTAATTTCTGTCTGAATAACTTAAATGATAAAATGCCAGTTTTTTTATATGTAGATTTATTTTTAAAATGTATTTTTTTTACACATTATTGCTTCAAAATAATCAACATGATGATGCGATCTATAATTTGTAAATATCTGGGCTAATGTGTTGTAGAATTCCAGTTTGAGATCTGGGCAACACTGATGTCTGTATTTTGTGTGTTTGTTTTAATTTGGTTCTTCAGTGTATTGCTAATATTTTAGTGGAAACAAAATTAACTGGCCTGTTTTAAATTGTCTCAGTTCTCCATGAATATTCTATATAAACACTGAATGCAGACTTTCTGTAATGCCGATAACAGAGATTATTGCAGCTATTGCTTATATGTGCTGTATATGAATAGTTACCTGAATTGCTACTGCTCAATAAGGAATAATATATAAATGCACTACAACTATATTGGGTCTTAACTCACTGATTAAATGCCAAGCACATACATGCATATTAAGTACTGATACTTTACACGTAAAAGTCATTTGTGTTTGTTGAAAATGAACTTTTGTGAGGTAAAAATCATTACTTTTACAGTTAGTTCCTGCAATGGTTTTACTGTATTTAGTTGCTTTTCTTGTGCATATTTTTGCCTCATTTCTGTGGCTTAAAAATGTTCATTTTACTGTGTTTAAGAGGAAAAGTAGTTGAGCTCTGTCAGTCCTCTCCAACCAGTCAGAATTGTTTGAATGGTTCAGAACAGGCAGGTGTAGCTCAGCTGTCCACATCCACTCAGTCTGACACATGACTCCTTGGAGACACTTTCTGTCCCGTTTTACAGAGATGAGGTTTTTGAGAGATGAGGAAAAGTATTTTTGTCCTGTTCTAGCTTAAAATCTTTTTGTGTTGGCTTAAAAAATCTTTTGTGTGCAGGATCAGTCAACTTCACGATGTCAGAGGACAGGCAGGCCAATTCCAGTTCTCCAGATGACACCAAACTGGTAAGAACAATCAGTTGCTGGTTTTTTTTTTTTCATTCTCTAATATTAGCTGTCAGCTTCTTAATCTAATCTTGACATTTTACTTTGGATTTTTCAGGTCAAACCAAAGGTAGAATTTTGCTCTTTGCTGCAGCATGCAGGTGCAACAAAAGATGTTTTCACCATGAAGGAGGTAGGGCATATCCATGTCAACAATAGATTTACCAGCATACTCATGTCACAGCTAATCCACATTTTATTAAGTTTTATTCTTAAGTCTGCAAATGGCAAAATGGAAGCTTCCAGAAGGAATGTATGAACAGGAAATGCTGCATTCCTTACATTGTTTGCCTGAGCTGTGATTGATAGAGATTGATTGTGAGAGACGATGCCTGTGGCCCTCTGTGGGCTGTTGAAGAGTGTGAGGACTATTATTGGAGCATCTAGTTCAGGAGCACACTTCTCACACCCCACACTTACTTGGTGTGAGAATGTTTTAACCACATTTTCATGCTTGGCAAAATTGTTCAAAGTGCACATATCATACCTGCAAACTAGTCGCTTTTTGGCAAAAATCGCTAAAATGAATCCCAAAGCTGCCGTTGCTTTGTTACTTGGATATCAGCGGGAGTTTGGAATTAAGTGTAATGTGTGTTTTTTTGGGAGGAGCTTTCACGGACAAAAAGAGTTAATGTGAGGTGAACTGGGATGTAGAAACAAGCACAGAGTGGCGCTGAACATGGCCCCTGTCGAACCGTTGTCTCCAGCAGGTCAGAGCCCTGCAGACTCTGTGCCAGAGGGAGTAAAAAAGTGCTCTTTTTCTTCTCCATCTCAGATGCGCCAACATTTTGGTCATTGTGACATACACATTTATCTGCTGCAGCTTCAAAATTAACCTAATTTGGCAGATTGATTTCCACTCTGTTGCTGTGCTGTGATTGTAGTCTCTTCACTAATCACTACAATATTAAGTACTTTATGTTCATTTTAATGTATCTGGCAAGTTTAAATGATCCAGATTCATAAAGTCAGTGGCTTAAATCCATTTTAACATCCTCCAGACTTCAGACAAAATAAACTTGCCAACATTTAGATTTCAAAATAGAGGTTTTTCCTGCTGTCTGGTTGGTGAGGAGTGTTCTAAAAATTGTGAATATATAGAAATATAAGGCAGTTTTAGTGAATTTCATTTCATTAAATATAATTTTATCAATACTTTTCTATTTCTTTGAAATCAGAGTTGAATTTTATTCTATTCTGGCTCTACAAAATTATGATCAGAAGTTTCAATTATGAGAATTTTTTTTTTTACCATAAACTGTTTAAAACGATTAGAAAAACAGTAATTTCATTATAAAAATAGACAAAAAATTAGCCATAAAATAATCCACAAATTAATGATTATAAAGTCTCAAATGTACACGAAGAATCATAATTTTACAAAGGGAAATTACAAATTTATGAGGAAAATAGTTGCAAATTTAGGTAAAAATAATTTTACAGAGAAAGTAGAGAACGGTGGAAGTAGAAAATGGTTATAAATTTAGGAGGAAAAACCTCAGACTTTGAAGACTAAGTCATTACTCAATACTCCAGTATTTTTTTTAAAGGAGGTGCTTTAGTACTCTGCTAGGAATTTTTGGGGTGTAATTTCATAAGACAACACTGCTTTTACATGAGTACATTTTCTGGCTACTATACGCACCTCTGATCATGTAAGTATGCGTGAGCTAATTACTACAGTATTCTGAATGGGTTTTTTTTTTCCCCCTTTGGGCATTATATGTTTTCCCATATTCGCATACCCCCCCCCCCCCCAAAAAAAAAAAAAAAAAAAAAACCCAGCCCACACACACGTACGTTGCCACCATGCCAAAGTCTTTAGACCAGAGGAAACACTGTGCTGTGTAACTTAACGCTGATAAAGTGTGTCGTGATCCTTTCTCTTACGGCACATTTTCCAACATTTTCAACTTCATAATGGAAAGCTCATCTGCTTGTTAAGGGGTCAGTTAATATCAGTGAATTGTGTGTTAACGTTAGCCTACAATATCACTAAGCTCAAAGTGAGTAATTTTGGGAATGTTTGAGTCAGGGCAGAGATGTAGGTGGAGCTGGGCCAGAGGAGTTCAGCACAGCTTCCCACTGTCAGGTTTGGTTTTTTTTTTAAGCTCTCATGCTCTTTTGGCACACTGCCACACACAGGCAGAAAATGTGCACTATACTGATCATAGCTGGCCAAAATATGACCCATGTTCCGCATTCAAAAGTTACATAAGTATGTGAGCATTCTCAAATGACTTAAGTATGAAATATGAAAAAAATGTTCATTCTTACTTCATACAAAAAAACTTATAAAAAGTGGTCATTGTGTAAAATGGTGTTTCATTTCTTTATAGGATATTTATAGATTAATTTTACTGCTATATTAATGTGTAGCATTGAAAGGTTGAAAAAAATTTGTTTTAAGTGTGTTAAACACTGCTAATAAATGTGCTTTGTTATCTGAAGCAAGTGTTGCCTTTCCCCTTTATTTCTTCTCAGAGTACACCAGAATGCTTAATTTACATACTAAAATCATAAAAACAAATTGGGGGGGGGGCAGGATGCTCCCAGACCCCCCTACAGGGGTTTAGTTTGTCACCTTTTTCACCCCTTCTGAGTTTGCAGGTATGACATATACTGGTGACTTTGCTGCTGTGGATTTTGTATTTCAATTGATAGTGTTAAATTAAGCAGTTATTTCCATGACTGAAGTGATGCTTTTTTGGCATTCTTTGTGGTTTGTCTTGAGGGTAATGACAGTCTGTTGTAATGGTAGAAAGAATTTTATGCTCACAAAGGTAAAAAGGTCTAACCTTAAAGGATTTAAATCTTGATGGCTTATTAAATAGGGTTACTTAGACCTTTTTCCCTGGTTTTTGGAGGGTAAGAAGTGAGTCGCTTTACCTCTGTTCTCTACCCGGGGCATCATGTATAAACGGTGCACATGCACAAAAACATGGTGTGTGCCAATTTTCACGCACACAGTGGGATGTATAAAAACAAACGTGACTTGAGAATCTGCGGGCCGAGCCGCAAAGGTCCCACCTGCCTTGAGAAGTTGCGGGGTCTCTGCAAAATTCTGTTTGACTCTATCAGGTGGGTCTGTTAAACTACAAAACAGTTAAAACTCGTAGAATATCTTGAAATAATGTTTCTACTTCAGTTAAACTGATTTGTCTACAACTTAGTGGTTGAAAAACATGATTATTTTTATTATTACAAGATTTATCTCCACAACTGGGCTTATTGAGCCCAGTGAAACCCCGATGAATAATAACCAGTTTCCCTCAGATAGCCTGCCTCATTTATGGTCCAAAACCAGCACCACTGGAAACTGGATCCCGTCTCTGTAAATGTGACAGAAAGATTAAAAAAAAAATTACCAGAGACTATACAGTTGACTCACGAAGCAATGCGCACAGATCCATCTCTCCTGGGAGGAATTGTGTTTGGCAGAATGCACTGTAATCGAGCCCAGTTCCAGCACAGTATGTGCCGAGGCAGCGAGAAGCCCCTTACTGCAGATCCCTGTAGGGGAACCCCTGCAGTGGTGACATTTGCAGCTGTATTGGAGTGAAGAGATGTTTCCATAGTCTAAAATATCTCTGTTTGGAGATTACAATCTGGAAATAAAAGGTTTCTTCCTGGCTGTCGTGCGTAATTTGGATTCTGACACAAATTTGGTTTGTAATCATAAATTCAGCTGTAAGATTGGAGTGGATAGTATTTATTTACTTATTTTACTCAGTAACACTCAGTATGATTACGTCTGTTTATGTGGATTACCGAGGGCTTTCTTTCACAGCATTTTTTTTCTATGGGTCACCCCACCACCACCACCGCCGTCACACTTTCATATAGTGGTCCATCTGTAGACTTTAACTTTAATGCCATTTTATTTTATTTCATTCTGAGCCAGCTGCATTAACTGAGGTGCCCAAGCTGTTTCTTCAGCGTACACCCTTTCTGTCCAAAATATGTTGTCTTTTTCTCTTTCCTTTTCTTTTTGTCTTGTTATGATCCGACAGAAATTAAAAAAAAGAATGAATGAACTGTCATTGTAACACGGTCCACTCTGTAAACTTAGGTTTATTGTTGATGCCAGAGGTTCAGAACAAAAGATTTTTTTCTGACCTCCACCTCCGTTATCAACACCTCAGCATCACACTCCGTTATTATTTTTTTATGTTGTGCTTTCCCACAGGATTGACAATCATTGTTTGACAGAAGAGTGACAGAAGGGGCGTTTTTCTTCATTTACATAGTCATTAGTGGGAGGAACCGAGGCGGAGTAACGAGATGGTGTGCTGACTTTTCACGTGAGGTGGGATGTATAAAGAAAAGGAGCTGAGAATCTGGTGTGCGCACAGTTTTATAAATCTGAAAACTTTAGTGCGCACGTACTTTTAGTGAGTACGCCATCTTTTAGTGTGAAAGCTGCACAATCCTTTATACATGAGGCCCCTGGACTTTCCAAACAGTCTGTCAGAGCTGTAATTAGTGGCTGCTTGATTAGATCTCTTAGGATTTTCTTCCTGTTTTATCTCTGTAATTATGATACACTGTATTTATTTCCTCTGTGACATCACAACATGTTGCAGCAGCTGTTATAAGGATTCTGGGGAATGATTGATAGGAGAAGGAAGAGCACACCTTCTATGATTGTGACCCTCGATCCACAGCCTTCTCTGTCATGAGTCAATGCCTGCAGGTCTTGTTCACTATTCACCAGATTCAAACAGCACATCCTGGAAGTGAGAGTTGGCTCAGTGAGAGAAGTGTGTGTGAAGACCACCTGCTGCTCTCACCAGTCTGTGACGAGCCAAAAAGGACAAAAATAATCACTTTCAAAACTTCATTTAAAAGACACATTTAACGACATTTCCTTAAGTTGCTGGTTGTCTCTGGTGCTGAGGTTGTCATGGTGAAGACTAGTTTTATTTTTCTTGTTCATTTGGTTCAGGTACTATGGATAGAGTAGTTTGCTTAGTAGCAAAAAATAAAAATGCAGTTCTAACTGAGAGAAAAGGGAGGGAGAGAGAGAGGGAGGGGGGCCCCTGTGTGTGACGTGTAAACATGTCTGTGTGGAACTTGGTGCTGTTCGATACGAGTATGTGTACAGTTGCACCTGTTGTATTTGTATGTATAAATAAGTCTAAAGCTGAACTTAGTTAATGCTTTTTGTAGTATTTTTTTAAGATTCTTTTGACTAGATGACCAAAAAAAAAAAAAATTCAAGCCCTTACATCCAAGATATACATGTCTAAACGTGCATTAGAAATCACAACTTTGAGTTTTAAAATTTTAAGCTTTTGCATTACCTCCCAGACCCTTCCCCCTGCTGGATCATTTAATTCCCTCATCAGGATTTTTATACTGTATATTTAAGATTAATGACATGCTTGATATCACACTTTCTAATGCTTCAATCACCCATCTGTACTTGTTGAGTTACCACCAGCGCTCTACTGACAGTTATGCGAGGGCAAACGCAATCAGGGTAGACCAAGGCTCAGTTTTAAAGACACTGTAAAAAGAAATTTGAAGAAGCTGGATATAGACAGGAGTTCCTGGCAGCGGAAGGCTAAGGACAGAGCTGTGTGGAGGAATCTGATCAGACCTAAATGAAACAGTCATTGTCGCCCACGACAGACTGCTATGATGATGACTGTGTCTGAGAAGCAGTTTGCACATCACCCATGATGATCTTTCCTTTGTCTTTCTGTAGGTGATGTTTTACCTAGGTCAGTACATCATGCAGAAGCAGCTGTACGACCAGAATCAGCAGCATATCGTGCACTGTGCCCAGGATGCACTGGGACGGGTTCTCGGTGTGGACAGCTTCTCTGTTAAAGAACCTCGGTGAGGCAGACCATTATCTGGTTGTTTTTATTCACGACTTCTCAAAAGGAGACATTCCCATGTCATGTAAAACTTGTTAGTTTGGCTTCAAGGGAACTAAAGCTTATTTATGTTTCAGGCTTCTGTTTGCAATGTTAACCAAGAACCTGGTTGCTGTGAAGAGCCAAGGTAGAGCTGCTTTGTTTCCTGCATCATCATTAGTTGCCATATTTCCTCCTCATATACCATCAAGTAAATCCTTATTAATTATTTTACAGAACAGTCAAATTAGTGTTTTTTCATTACTCTAAAACTCTGCTTGTTTTCTGAGATGCTCCATTTTCTATTAATCAAGTAGTAGTTCAGTTACAAAATAGTTGAATAGTTCTCAGATATTTCATGTCTTAAAACGTGTTTCCTATTGTTACTCTCAACTTTCAGTGTGTTATGTGAGGTTGCGCTGCTTGTCAGTCAGGTGAAGTATTTAGCAACTGACTGGCAAGTTTCCTAATGGTGAGGCCAAGGAGCTATTTTACTGAAAAATTAATTAGGATGAGTTGTAATTATTGAACTCAGGAGCAAACTCTTGTTCAGAAAGCCTAGCATGCTATTGCTATTGCTATGTGTGTTAATTTGAAAGCTTAGTACTTCCAGGGAGCTGTGTAAGTAGATATCTGCACATCAGATGAAGAGATTAGGTCCAAGGATTTTTATTTTTTTTTGAGGGGGGGGGTGATCTTTTAGTGTGGGTAAGGGAATTCTTTCCCTTACGTCTGGGGAAAAAACAAGACCGAATATGTCCAACTTTTAAAAAAAAACAAACCAAAAAAAAAAACACTGTGTGTGTGTGTAAATAAATAAATGTTCAGTTTTGACCCAGTAGTCCTTGGAAAGATTCTAAAATCATCTTCCCAAGTCTGGCATTAACAATGACTGTGGCGGCACCTTGCATGACAGCAGCCCCTCTGATTCTAGATGTGATTTACATTGTAGATAGGAGAAATGTAATTTTGTTCTATTGTACATAATTGGCTGTATGGCTTGAATGACAAAGTTGGCTTCTTCTTAAGGTACAATTAAAATGCCTTAACACATCTTTTATCAAAAAAGAATGCTGGTCTGACAACTGTCTATCAAATTTAATCAAGTTAGCTACCTTTTTCTTTAAGTTGGTGCTCTGATTCTAGGAAAAAAAAATCCTTTTTTTCCCAGATTCACCAGCCAGCTTGAGTGAACCACACAGCAGCAGCCCGACAGACAGAGGGACAGAGGTAGGACACACATAAAGCTTCATGGTGGGTTCACATTACACTAACATAGTTGCAAAAATGAGCAACACAAGAAATAAGAGCTTTATGCAGCAGCAGGTTGCATCTTCCTTTTGATGAGAGTGCTATAATACAGCTTGGGGGTGGAGTTTTGGAACGTCTCCAACACTGATGTACCTCTGAAATCAAGGAAAAAATATTTTGGGATAAATGGGCAATAAAAACTTGGCAAAAAATGGAAAGGAAAAGCTAATTAGTGTTTTGAAATAGCCTTTTATATTTTAAACATTATAGCTAATTATTTGAATGTAGATTCTCGTAGACTAGACAAGTATTTGAGGAAGGTAACATTTTTATCCTACAGGTAAGATAATGATAGATAAATCTAAGGCAATTAAAAAATGCTCAATTTTTAAATGGAGTGTAATGACTAGATGGACCGCTGGCTGGGATTTAGAAATTGTTTTAATTCACAGTGAAGAGTGAATTTGTGTGAAATTCATGCCTCTATGTGTTTTCAGGTGGCAGATACAGAACGACTCTCTTCTTTGCCAGACAGTAGGAGAAGGCAGAGAAGGAGGAGGAGGAGGAGCGGCAGGAGCAGTGAGCCAGGTGAGTGGGTCGTTAATACACAACAACAATCACATTAAATAGCATGTGTAGAAGTCCTTAAAATGTCATTAAAAAAGGTATTAAAGTTATAAAATTGCCTTACATTTGGTGTTGGCAGGCTTTTATTTGTGTAACGGCAAGAATTTCCATTCCATGTTATAACCATTTTATCTTTATTAAAGAGGCCCTATTATGCTTTTTAGGGTTTTCCCTTTATTTTAGTGGGTTACATAGGATATTTGCAACATATGGTCTGCAAAATCTATCATGTCATTATCCAACATACTTGATAAAATACTGCTGCTTGACTAGTCTGGCACACTCTCTTCTCAGAGGATAAGCAGAAGTTTCCCACTGAGTCTTAAGCCCCTTTTCCACTAGTACCTATATAGCCCAACTCACCTCTTTGCGGTTTTACACGTCTCAGTGCACTTTTGTTTCCATTATATCTGAGTACTGCCTCAGGTGGGTGGGATTTTTGTACAGTAAGGCGGCGCAACACTCCCATGACGTAAAACACACGACACAAGCAAAACACAAGATGGCGGATTATGAGGTGACTGCTCGGTCTCTGGCTTTTTGTCAGAGTAAAGGCAAAAAAGGAGAGCCAGAGAAGGCTACAGGCGACGAGACAACACACTCTGGAAAAGTACTGGAGCGTTTAGGAAGCCATAGAGCAGTATAAAGTGGAAGACATGAAGATACAAACTAGCTCACATATGAAGGTAAGCTAAAGCTACTTTGCTTTAAGTCTGCCGTGCTACATTGTAATGCCGGCAAGTTATCGCTGTTGGGTACTAAAATATGTATGCTGCATGTGTGTGTTTCAGATGGCTCTCTTGTGGCAAAATTATCACTTCAAACCGTTGGTCTGGGCATTCAACAGAGCGTCCCAGTGATGTCACCCCAGCTTCACAAACGTGCAGTGGTTACAGAACTTCAGAATGTCTGTAAAAACGTTAAGCTTCCTGTGCAACAAATTGTTCTGATCTGTGTGAAAATCATGGAGAGACTGGTGAGACATCATGGGATGTACCTGCTCTAGCCAGTGGTGTTGTGGCAAAAAGTGATCAGCTGCCAAAACTTGATCGCCGGGTGCCATATTGTAGTTATGGGGATATATTAGCCATAAAATATATATTTTAACAGGTAAACAGTACTGAGTTAGGTATAATAAGATACATTTAACAATTATGAAGCATTTTTAAGCCAAAACAAACTTGGTCTAGGATAAAAAGCAATTAAAATGTGTCACAAGGTTACATGGAAAATACATGGATTTACTGGATATACATGTACTCTATTAATATATATTCTCTGCATCAACAATGTACTATTCATGTATTCATTTATTATTGCACTAGGAATTTTGACAATAAACCTTTGTGCTTTTTGCAGATCTGTCTCCACTTTTATATGTAAAGGTTACCACCAAGTGACATAAATTAAATACTAAAAGACTGGAAAAGCTGTCTTAAGAACAATCCAGCGGTTTGAGAAATCACTTTTGGTTTGGTGTAAGTCTGTCAACAGAATTATGAACCATAAAGCAGTTTCTTAAAATGTTAAATCCCATTAAACCCTAACCCAGGGGTGTCCAATCATGTCACCCTGGCTTCAAGTGTGGGTGGTGTTTTGTACTTGTATTGCTAAAATATAAAAGAATGCACTTACAGTGGGCCTCAAATATTTGTAATGTGTCCTGTTAAGCTGGATTCATGCTGCACCTCTGCTGTCCGTGCACGTGTAACCGGAAACCTTGTGTGACAAAATTTACGTCATCGTCTCCACTCCGCTAGTGTCTGCAGTGCTCGACTGCAGACAACCGCATGCAGCCTAAATTTTGCAACCGCGCCACCTGCCCACGACCTGAACGTGTTGAAAAGCGCATGCGCAAGACTAAACATCCCATTCACGAGGTGGCGATATCGGCACAGCATACCAAGACAAAGTAGACGAAGAAGATAACGAGGAAATGGAAGACGAGAATAAACATACATGAATCATACATAAATACTTCAGCAGCAGCATCTTTGTGGAAAAGGAGTGAAAACCGGGAAGTCAAGCAGCAGAAAGCAAGCAGCGTTTCTTCGCTGGTGAAAATCCTGGCACATCAGCGCATTGGCACTACCTGTCGGGCGGGAGTAAAACGACAAATGATGGTTGTGCGCATGCATCAACCGCTTGGTCTGGGTAGATGAAAAAAGTGAGCATGAACAGTGCCATGTGCGTGCCAGGCTCATCCAAAGCGCACGCGAACCAAAACGGACTAGAGGGGAAATGCAGCATGAATAAGGCTTTATAGTACTGCATGAGTTTATTGACGATAGACTATAAACTAAATTATAATGGTAACTGAACAATTTCCATTCCCCAAAGTGCAAGATACACTATTATGAATATAACTCAAAGGATCACACAAGTGATCTGACAAAAAAATAAACAAGCAGTTCCTAAACAGTGGCTAATATTGGATGTCCCATTCATTTTCAATTATTCTGTAATTAATATTCACACAATCAAATAAATCTCGCTTCAGTCCCTTTTGTATTTGTCAAAATACATGTGTGTTTGCCTACATATAGACTACACCTCTGTGTTCCACTTTTAAACACAGCCTACATTTGGGCCTGTAAAGCGTGATTGGACTACCTGTTTTAGACAGGAATACTTGCTTTCTACGGGCATGCACTAGTTATACTTCAAGTACATTCAAAAGTGAGTTCTGTAATATTTTTACTTAAGTGGAAATTGTGCTACTTTGGTTTTGGCACTTTATCTGTACTTTAACTTAAAAAGCAAAGGATTTGAGTACTTTGTCCACCACTGCTAAAAACAGCGCTCTGTGTGCAACTTGTTTCTTACCACTCATCACACGTCGTGCTAAATGTTGCCAGTGTCGAGAGCAGATGCTGGTTGGACTCTAGAACAGAAATAAACACAACTTAAGTATATGCACAGCACAAAAGTGCAACATGTAAAAAACCCCCCACCTTTTTAACCAGGATTAAGACTAGCTTAATTCATCAGATGTTGCTGACACAAGTGCAAAATACAAGCAGAGCACGGAGTTAGCATTGATGGCTAACTAGCTAGCTCATTGTGTGCATATAGGAGACAACGGTGTTGTTTGTTTAAAGTGAACTTTCTACCACTGGGATAAATACCATAAAAGATGCATAATATCACATCATATCACAACACTCACCATTCTCTATATCCTCTGATATCATGGTTTTCAATTGTCGTGGTCGGGTCCTCCCGTTATTTGCCGGTTGGTGGCCGTAAATTCATTTCGGGTGGCTCCGTCTAGTTCCCTCTGGATTCTCTCATCAGCCAAAAGGCACAGAAAAGTCTGTTGGACCACGGTGTTGATTAGAAGCCATTTCTTTATCCTTTTTTTTTTTTTTTTTTTTTCTCCTTTGAAAGACAAAAGTAAAATAGAAAGATGTCTTTACCTTCTTCCACGGGGACTGCTTTTCCCGATTTCAGCGGGTGAATGAGGAGCTGCGACACGACGCCCACGCGGACGGCTTTTTCGGGCTTCCGCAGGTATTTATATCCGAGACCGAGTCCCAAAACTACGACGCCAGCTCCGGCGACCAGAAAAGCGGCTTTTTTATTCTGATAGAAGGCGTTCGCACCCAGCAGCTTCACGTCCATTTCTGAGGCCTCGCTGAGTTTGTTGGACGCTGGCTGAACTTTTATTAAAGCGACAGCAGCCTGGGTGAGGGCCGTTCAAAGGTGTCTTTGAACAAACTCAGCGAGGCCTCAGAAATGGACGTGAAGCTGCTGGGTGCGAACGCCTTCTATCAGAATAAAAAAGCCGCTTTTCTGGTCGCCGGAGCTGGCGTCGTAGTTTTGGGACTCGGTCTCGGATATAAATACCTGCGGAAGCCCGAAAAAGCCGTCCGCGTGGGCGTCGTGTCGCAGCTCCTCATTCACCCGCTGAAATCGGGAAAAGCAGTCCCCGTGGAAGAAGGTAAAGACATCTTTCTATTTTACTTTTGTCTTTCAAAGGAAAAAAAAAAAAAGGATAAATAATTGAAAGAAGACAAAATGAACCTGTTTGACATAGAAGCCATTTCTATCGTTGTTGTTTATACTGATGCTTGCTTGCTCGCTCGCAGACAAATCTTTGCAAATGGCAGCTGGAGATTCTGTGGAAGATGTCGCTCTCAAGACGTTACACCCTGACCAATCAGTGGCCTGCAGTCTGTTAACGTCACATTTTCAGCTCGACAGCTCGCTTGGAACCCCAGTCCAATGGATCCAAAAATAGTACCAGCTAAGAGGGGTAGGTACTAATGGAAAAGCCTACAAAGCATGCCGAGTCGAGGCGAGTAGGGCTATATAGGTAATAGTGGAAAAGGGGCTTTTGACCTCACGTAATATAACACATCATCATCATAATCATATACTTGTACACTATGATTGTAACAGCCCCTGGCTGTGTTTAGAGAGCATTTGTACCAGACAAACAGTTAAAGGACATACATGTTCATATTTACAGTGGGGTAAAAAAGTATTTAGTCAGCCACCAATTGTGCAAGTTCTCCCACTTAAAAGATGAGAGAGGTCTCCAGTGTTCATCATAGGTATACCTCAACTATGAGAGACAAAATGATAAAAAAAAAATCCAGAAAATCACATTGTCTGATTTTTAAAGAATTTATTTGCAAATTATGGTGGAAAATAAGTATTCGGTCAATAACAAAAGTTCATCTCAGTATTTTGTTATATACCCTTTGTTGGCAATGACAGAGGTCAAACGTTTTCTGTAAGTCTTCACAAGGTTTTCACACACTGTTGCTGGTATTTTGGCCCATTCCTCCATGCAGATCTCCTCTAGAGCAGTGATGTTTTGGGGCTGTCACTGGGCAACACGGACTTTCAACTCCCTCCAAAGATTTTCTATGGGGTTGAGATCTGGAGACTGGCTAGGCCACTCCAGGACCTTGAAAAGCTTCTTACGAAGCCACTCCTTCGTTGCCCGGGCGGTGTGTTTGGGATCATTGTCATGCTGAAAGACCCAGCCACGTTTCATCTTCAATGCCCTTGCTGGTGGAAGGAGGTTTTCACTCAAAATCTCACGATACATGGCCCCGTTCATTCTTTCCTTTACACGGATCAGTCGTCCTGGTCCCTTTGCAGAAAAACAGCCCCAAAGCACGATGTTTCCACCCTGCTTCACCAGTAGGTATGGTGTTCTTTGGATGCAACTCAGCATTCTTTCTCCTCCAAACAGGACAAGTTGAGTTTTTACCAAAAAGTTCTATTTTGGTTTCATCTGACCATATGACATTTTCCCAATCCTCTTCTGAATCATCCAAATGCTCTCTAGCAAACTTCAGACGGGCCTGGACGTGTACTGGCTTAAGCAGAGGGACACGTCTGGCACTGCAGGATTTGAGTCCCTGGCAGCGTAGTGTGTTACTGATGGTAGCCTTTGTTACTTTGGTCCCAGCTCTCTGCAGGTCATTCACTAGGTCCCCCCGTGTGGTTCTGGGATTTTTGCTCACCATTCTCGTGATCATTTTGACCCCATGGGGTGAGATCTTGCGTGGAGCCCCAGATCGAGGGAGATTATCAGTGGTCTTGTATGTCTTCCATTTTCTAATAATTGCTCCCACTGTTGATTTCTTCACACCAAGCTGCTTACCTATTGCAGATTCAGTCTTCCCAGCCTGGTGCAGGTCTACAATTTTGTTTCTGGTGTCCTTTGACAGCTCTTTGGTCTTGGCCATAGTGGAGTTTGGAGTCTGACTGTTTGAAGTTGTGGACAGGTGTCTTTTATACTGATAACGAGTTCAGACAGGTGCCATTAATACAGGTAATGAGTGGAGGACAGAGGAGCCTCTTAAAGAAAAAGTTACAGGTCTGTGAGAGCCAGAAATCTTGCTTCTTTGTAGGTGACCAAATACTTATTTTCCACCATAATTTGCAAATAAATTCTTTAAAAATCAGACAATGTGATTTTCTGGATTTTTTTTTTCTCCTTTTGTCTCTCATAGTTGAGGTATACCTATGATGAAAATTGGAGACCTCTCTCATCTTTTAAGTGGGAGAACTTGCACAATTGGTGGCTGACTAAATACTTTTTTACCCCACTGTAAATCCTTACATATTTATTTCAGAGCATCTTTACAATAGTAAAATCTCACCTATGAAATGTTATACCTTATTCCTTTGGCTGCATTCAGACCAGGATAGTCCGGGGGTCTTGGTTTGATTGGTCGGAGAATCCCGAGAATTTTTACACCTTTGTTTGGTTTGGTTCGCATTCACTCTGCAGCGGACCAAACTGCCTGGACAACGTCATGCAGTTACAAACAACTGCTCATTTGGGGCACTGTAGCCAAAACCACCACTGACCAGGAAGAAAAAAATTTCAGCGAAAAAGAAAAATCTGGATCATCAATTGGCCAGGACTGAAAATGGAAATCCGTTCCCTTCAGCTGGGTTGTTTGTCTGCCACAAACAAATGTCCACGAGACATTTTTTAATTTTTCTCCTGGGCTTTTTCCAGTAACAGGATTTGTGGGATTCGCACAGTTGTCTTTGTTATTTTCTACCCAAAAGGCACTACGGTAAACGTCACTTCCTCTTCTGAGACTACATGTTGCTATGGTTACACAAACGCCAAGGGGCACTTCGGTCCTTTGGTCCGCTGGATAGTCTATTTGCATTCACACTGCAAGCGAAGCGGTCTCGAGTCACTTGCAAGTGAACTGAGACCTCCCATTTTTCAGGTGGACCAGAGTTCACTTGTTTGGTGCGCACCAGAGTTCGAATGCGTGTTCAGATTGCACCAAACGAACCAAACTATCCGTGGAAGTGGACCAGAGTTCTTTGGTCCAGACAAAATAGTGGCTGTGTGAATGTGCCCTTAGTCGTCTTTGTCCGTTTGTTACAACAGCTGTATGTAGCACAAAAGTCCTACATCTTCATTGATCTGAATGGCCGATTTGAGCTTGGAACCTCGTACAATTATGGCAGCGGTATTGATGCGTGCAGAGAGGCCAAATGCGAGATCTAGTCTTTCTATCTATGCTCAACTTCTAGCCGGTGCAGCGCCCACACAATGCTACCAGTCTATCAAATTTGCATGTCCCCTCAGAGCAGATTATTTCATAGATAAGTTAGTTAGTGAGCTTTATTTTCCTTTTGGAAATTTTCCTTGTGTTTGTGGCTACAGCCAGATAAGTTATGGCCATAGACTGCACATCTTTTAAATCATATTAACATTACCTTGTTAAAACTCGTCCTCACATTTTTTGTTCATCAGAAACTTTCTTGAACAGCAAGATAGATGATGAGATGTTTACATTACCTGGATGCTCCTCCTTCAGATGAGACCGTTCGGGTGACTCGGGCTGGGGCGGACTAGTGGTTTTCTATAGTGATGCTATAACTACCATCAGAGTGCCTGAATTTGAACACCCACAGCATGAAATGATTTGCCTGAAACTGGTGCTTCCAGGTCACCAAGTATTCATGTTTTGAGTCTACAGACCTCGCTCAGCGGAGGACTCTATACACAAGATAATAACACAGAAAATTGATACCATCCAAGATTTACACCCAAGGTCTGAAATCATTGTTCTTGGGGATCTGAATGCCCACCATCAAGAATGGTTGGGTAGCCAAAAAACTGACAATCATGGAGAAGCTGCTCATGAGTTTGCTATTCTCAACAACCTCCAACAACTTGTTGATGACCCTACTAGGATTGGAAAAGATGGAAACTGCTCCAAGCTAGATCACTTCCTTACGTCTTCACCAGATAATCATGATGTCACAGTCAGTGCACCTCTTGGATCATCTGACCACTGTGTTGTGTTAACTGCTGCTAACTACAGACTTCCAACACAAAGTAGATCTGACAAACATAAGATGTGAGTCTATGAAAAAGCCGATTGGGATGGCATACGTACATATTTGGTTGATGCAAAATGGGTGTCTCTCTCAAAAAGGCAAGGGACAACATTACTGATGCCATGGGCCACTTTATACCTTCAAAGTCAACCAAGCACCAATACTTCAATAAACCTTGGTTTAATGAAGAGTGCTATGAAGCTATACAAGACAAACAGAAGGCCTACAAAAAAGTGGCAGAAGGATCAAACAAAGGACTCCTCGATTTTGTATCTGAACTCCAAATCCGAATGCCAGCGTACAGTACGATGTGCTCGCAGGCAGTTTTCACACCAACTAGAGCAGAAACTGAAATGTGCAGACAGTCAACAGTGGTAGAAACTTGTTAAAGCTGTTACTGACAACAACGAGACTTCTGCTGTTCCCCCACTAAGCAGTAATGGTCAAACCTTGATTAAAGCCAAAGACAAAGCTGAGTTGCTAAATAACACATTTGCAGCTAATGCTCAACTTGATGATGGCCATAGAAGTCCTCCAAAATTGCCACCAAAAACAAGCAAAGTCCTGTCCATCATGAAATTCTGACCAAAAGATTCTTAGAAAACTTCATTCTGGACACATCCAAGGCCAATGGCCCTGATGGAATTTCTACATTTGTACTCAAGAACTGTGTACCAGAACTTGCACCAATTCTGGCGAAGCTATTCCAGATTTCTCTTGAAACCAAGACAGTCCCTTCAGGCTGGAAAACTGCCAATGCGATTGCTGTACCTAAGAAGGGTAACAAGCAAGACCTACCTAACGACAGACCTATATCCGTACTGCCCATAATTTCCAAGGTCATGAAAAGCATTATCTGTGACCACATACACAAACATCTTGACAAGCACCAGCTTCTCTGCAACACCCAGTATGGATTTTGAGAGAAGAGATCTACAGTTGACATGCTCTCATACATTAGTCAGTGGTGGAACAGTGCTCTTTGACTCCCAGCAGGAAATCTGAGTCATTGCCTTAGACATCAAAAGGGCTTTTGACTGCGTATGGTATCGTGGACTGATCACAAATCTGACTGCATTCGGCGTTCAAGGTGACTTACTTGACTGGATATCATCCATCCTAGCTGACAGACAACAGTCTGTGGTCTTGGATTGGTTCACCTCTTCCCCACTACTCTTGACTGCTGGAGTGCCCCAAGGAAGTGTAATGGACCCATTGCTCTTCCTCATCTACATTGATGACTTGCCATTTCAGCTGGAGAATGATCTTCATGTATTTGCAGATGACTCAACACTTCATATCGTTATAAAAATTCTAGGCCTTCGAGACATCTGTGCCGAGAGTCCTCAGCAGGACTTGGACACAGTTGAAAGGTGGGCCTCTGACTGGTGCGTCACATTTAATGCAATTAAGACTGAGGAAATGATCATCAGCAGGAAGCATGTCCAAAATCATCATCCTCTTCACTTCATGAACAAGGAACTCACTCCAATACAGAGTATTGCACTCCTTGATGTCATCATAACCAATACTCTGTCCTGGATTCTTTACATCACAGGACTAGCCAAGAAGACTACCAAGAGATTGTACATCCTGGGGCATACCAAGAACCTTCTCCCTTTCAACGCCCATACTACCATATACAAGACCTTCATCCGACCTCTCATGGAGTATGCCTCTCCAATATGGAGTGGAGCAGAAACCACGGCACTCTTAGACAGGCTGCAAAAAAAAGCCCTTCGTCTACTCAAAATTGATGATCCTTACAAGGCCGTAATTTACCCATTAGAGCACAGGAGAAAGGTGGCATCTTTGTGTACATTCTACCGCTATTTCTTCCTTCAGCCATCAGTTGAGCTGACAAATATCTTGCCTACTGGAGCTTCGAGCAAGCTGGTAACAAGATCCTCTACAAGCTGTCACCCATATACTGTACAGTCCCTCCAGGATTTCGCAATGTTGCGATCGCGTCAATTCACACGAAATCAGCCAATCAGCGTGGCTATTGCATGACCTTGCAACTTTGTCCAGTCACCACAACTTTCCCACAATTTTGGCCAGTCCTCGCCAACTTTTGCCAATTTTACCAATCAAATTTGTCTGAGTGGTGCTCAAATGCTCAGTCTAACCATTCAAATACATCGCCACACTGCATTCACTTCCGTGTTTGCAGTGAGTATTAACGGAACACTTCAGCAAACAGAGCCTCTTCACCCTTGACTGTGTTGCCTCCCACAAGGACAATGCCATCCTACAGTTCGCAGATGACACAGCAGTGATGGGACGCATCACTTGTGATGATGAAGCGTCCTACAGGAGGGAGGTGGCCAACGTGGTGTCATGATGTGAGGAGAATAACCTCACCCTTAACACGGACAAGACAAAGGAGATGATAGTGGACATGAGGAAAGGGAGGAGGAGACCCCATCGGCCGTTGTTCATACGGAAGCTTGAGGTGGAGAGGGTGAGCAGCTTTAAATACCTGGGCATCCACATCAGTGAGGACCTTAAGTAGACACACAACACCACAGAGCTGGTTAGGAGAGCTCAACAGCGACTGTACTTTCTGAGGAGGCTGAAGAAGTTTGGCATGTCCTCCAGGATCCTCAACAATTTCTACAGCTGCATCATCGAGAGCATCCTGACCAACTGTATCACTGTGTGGTACGGCGGCACCACAGCCCTGGACCGCAAACGCCTGCAGAGAGTGGTGAAAACAGTGGAGAAGATCATCAGGACTCCACTCTCTTCTCTGCAGAGCATCTACCACCGCAGAGTCCAAAGGAGAGCTGACGCCATCCTCCGGGACCCCCCACCACCACCACCACCACCACCACCAAGCACAGATTGTTTACACTTCTACCGTCAGGCCGGAGGTACAGAAGTGTGAAATGCAGGACAACCAGACTGAAGAACTCCTTCTTTCCCACTGCCATCAGACTCCTGAACAGATAACAACTCCCAAAACTCCGTAACTCAGCTTTGCATATAGGAACTCACACACCGGCTGCTAAATTTGCACACTGCTCACCTGTACAGTAGATATAGTCTCACCCGTCTGCTGTCCATGTCATCTCTGCTCCTAATTATCATCTCTGCTGCTACTTATCATACACAGTTTACTGGAACTACCGTTACAGAAATTAGCACCGGGTGTTAATTTGTAATTATACACTACTCGTTGCACAATGCTCATTTGCACACTGTACATAGGTTCATGCCATTTCAGGTTCACATCATCTTTGATATCAATATACCACTATCACTTTAGTCATCCAGTGAATTTTCAGTTTCATTCCTCTTGTTTAACTACTTTAACTGCCCAGACTACCTAGTGTGTGTTATTAGTACTCATTAGTTTTAGTATATAGTATCAAGGTGTGCTTAAGGAGTCCTAACTGCCTAATTGTGTGTTGGTGTGTGTGTGTTATTAGCATCCATTAGTATTAGGATTGAGTTAGTGTGTCATAACCTTATTACAATTGTTGTTTCTGTACCTTTTACTTTGGCATTCATTCGGAGAGCAAAGAATTTCATTGCTCAGGAAATGTAGCATTTCTTAACTGTGCACATGATGGTAAAGCCTTTTAATCTTGAATCTTGAGTGTGTGATTTAAAAAAAAAAACAAACAAAACACTTAGCCATAAGGTTTCCAACACCGTCCCTTCCTCCGTCTCCCCCAGCCTGCTGGTTGACGTCTCGCCATGTCTCTGTCCTGACCGCATGTATGAAGTGCTGGCTTTGTGTTGAAAAACGTCCGTCTGCCCCACAAGCACCCTGTTGCGGGAGTGCGCGTGAGGACAGACGCCACAAAACAAGCAAATCTAACACTACAGCCAGTGTTTGAACATTTTATACATCTTTAGAGGTAAAATCATTACTACATCTTGTCAATGAGCTTTAAAGCTGTGATTTTCTGGTCTGGACACGGACCAAGGCTCCTCCACCCCATTTCACCTCACTTCATAGACAGTAACTGTCTTGTGAAATCAACTTCTCCTACAGTTTTGGGCTGTTTGTTTTTGAAACTTGGTACCATGGTTTGATATACTCTGATGATGCACATATTGTAATTTCACTCTCATCGGATGACCTTGAGGTCAAAGGTCTTCTTCTAAACAAAATCTTCTAAACACGGTAACTACTGAAAGAAATGATGTAGGCTTTTCAAATTGATACAGTAGTTGTATCTAATACACATCTTGGACAATTTACACCCTCATCTAACTATGGGTTTGGGGTCAAAGGTTCAAAGTTAACATTGCAGTTGCACAGTGGTAAATGCTACAGTTACTATTACTATAAAACGAGTAAAACTAGGGCCACCAAAACTGGTATACCGGTTCACCTTGGGATCCTGAACTCTGACTATGGGTTTGGGGTCAAAAGGTCAAGGTTAAGATTTCTTATGCCTTATTACTGTACAACACATAAAGCTAAGGCCACCAAACCTGGTGCACAGGTTCACCTTGGAATCCTGACTTCCGACTGTGGGTTTGGGGTCATAAGGTCAAAGATTAAGGTTAACATTCCCTTTGCCTTATTGCTGTACAGTGAGTAAAGTTAGGGTCACAAAACTTGGAATGCAGGTTCACCCTAGGTACGGTCCGTTCCACAGTGTACTTCAACTATATTCCCTACTTCCTGCTCCGTTCTCAGTGAATATCAGTTAACGACCCTTCACAAAATTTCTCCATTTAAAACATCCTGTAACTGTCGGCTCCATCCTCCATTCATTACCACAGTAACCTTAGACACATACTGATACTATGGTGGATAATTTATATTTCTTAAATAAAATATTAAAACAATATATTTTTATTACAGTCAGTTAATATAAACAATAATAAACATCAATTTAGCTTGTTAATAACATTAGCAACAATAGTTTGTTTTACTCGTATTTGAGGCGCAATGGCTGATGAGTAATCTTCTTGTAAACTTCCGGTGAAGTGATGTAGGGTTGTTCACTTCTTCGCTGCTCAGTTCTCGGTTCCCTTTGAACTCAAGACTGTTTGCCCCCGAAGGGGGTGAATAAACATAGAAGCAATCTGGATAAATGTACAACTATAGAGAAGAACACTTCTGCAATGCATGGTGGGGTGGGAGAATATTAGTGTATGACGTGATATGTTGTCTCATATTGTAGCAGCTGAAAATGTCCTGGAAAACTCCTGGAAAGTAATTTCAAGATAAGAGTGGGAACCCTGAGTTTGCTAGCCTTGCTGCTAGATCTGTTTGTCTATTTTCATCCCCACAACACACCCGTTTTTTCCCACCATTCTGATTATCTACCAAACCTTGACTGTACATTTCATTCATATACAGTGGTGTGAAAAAGTGTTTGCCCCTTCCTGATTTCTCATTTTTTGTATGTTTGTCACACTTAAATGTTTCAGATCATCAAACAACTTTAAATATTATACAAAGATAACACAAGTAAACACAAAATGCAGTTTTTAAATGAAGGTGTTTATTTTTAAGGGGAAAAAAAAATCCAAACCTACATGGCCCTGTGTGAAAACGCGATTGCCCCTAAACCTAATAACTGGTTGGGTCACCCTTAGCAGCAACAACTGCAATCAAGCGTTTGCGATAACTGCCAACGAGTCTTTTACAGCGCTGTGAAGGAATTTTGGCCCACTCATCTTTGCAGAATTGTTGTAATTCAACCACATTGGAGGGTTTTCGAGCATGAACCGCCCTTTTAAGGTTATGCCACAGCATCTCAGTCGGATTCAGATCAGGACTTTGACGAGGCCACTCCAAAGTCTTCATTTTGTTTTTCTTAAGCCATTCAGAGATGGACATGCTGGTGTGTTTTGGACCATTGTCCTGCTGCAGAACCCAAGTGCACTTCAGCTTGAGATCACGAACAGATGGCCGGACATTCTCCTTCAGGATTTTTTGGTAGACAGCAGAATTAATTCATGGTTCCATTTACCACAGCAAGTCTTACAGGTCCTGAAGCAGCAAAACAGCCCCACACAATCACACTACTACCACCATATTTTACTGTTGGTATGATGTTCCTTTTCTGAAATGCTTTGTTACTTTTACGCCAGGTGTAATGGGACACACACCTTCCAAAAAGTTCAACTTTTGTCTCGTCAGTCCACAGAGTATTTTTCCAGAAGTCTTGGGGATCATCAAGATGTTTTCTGGCAAAACTGAGACAAGCCTTTATGGGTTTTTTTGCTCAGCAGTGGTTTTTGTCTTGGAACTCTGCCATGCAGGCCATTTTTGCCCAGTCTGTTTCTTATGGTGGAGTCATGAACACTGACCTTAACTGAGGCAAGTGAGGCCTGCAGTTCTTTGGATGTTGTTGTGGGGTCTTTTGTGACCTCTTGGATGAGTCGTTGCTGCACTCTTGGGGTAACTTTGGTCTGTCAGCCACTCCTGGGAAGGTTCACCATTGTTCCATATTTTTGCCATTTGTGAATAATGGCTCTCACCGTGGTTTGCTGGAGTCCCAAAGCTTTAGAAATAGCTTTATAACCATTTCCAGACTGATAGATCTCAGTTCCTTTGTTTCTCATTTGTTCCTGAATTTCTTTGGATCACAGCATAATGTCTAGCTTTTGAGAATCTTTTGGTCTACTTCACTTTGCCAGGTAGGTCCTATTTAAGTCATTTCTTGATTGAGAACAGATGTGGCAGTAATCAGGCCTGGGTGTGGCTAGAGAAATTGAACTCAGCTTTCCAAAGATGTGATAAACCACAGTTAATTTATGTTTTAATGGGGGGGGAGTCACTTTTTCACACAGGGCCATATAAGTTTGGATTTTTTTTTTTACCCTTAATAAACACCTCCATTTAAAAACTGTATTTTGTGTTTACTTGTGTTATCTTTGTCTAATATTTAAATTTGTTTGATGATGTGAAACATTTAAGTGTGACAAACATGCAAAAAAATGAGAAATCAGGAAGGGGGCAAACACTTTTTCACACCACTGTACATTATTTTAGCTAATTTTATTACAGCTCATTTTACTCTGAAAAAGACGCCTCTTCTTGTAAGCAATGTTTAGCTGCTGTTAGCAGAGGTAACTATTCACTTAGTCATATTTCTTCTGTGCTTATTGCACTCAGGGACTGGTGACATACCATCATCCACTCAAACCACACACTCCCGTCTCAAATAATGCTTTATTTGGGTTTTCACACTAACATTCAGCCAATATTTGTGCTACAACCAAAGCTAAAAGCTAATGTTTAGCCTCAGACATGGTGTTGCCTTCAAAACAGACATCTCAAAGAAAACAAAAGACAAAGAGGGAAGAGGGGGTGAACTGCGGCTCATTAACATTTAAAACAATATGTCAGAATACAACTAATTTTTAAGTCCTCCTTCCCCGTATGTGAAATGGTACTACAGTATTTAAACCGCAAGTTATTTTGACCAAACTATGTCACAGACATTTTATTAACACCTGTGGGAGCTGTTTTAATGGGTGGAAAAAGGGCATGATAGGGGCTCGTTGAGGAGTCCAACCATGACCATTAGAGGCATCATCATCTTTGTAGGTGCTACTGGTGAAGTAACACCTACACTTCTATAATAGTAGTAGAAGTCGTCAAAGGTAGAGGGGAAAAAAGGGCAAACATTTTACTGAAAGTGTATTTTGCTTTTTGAGGTTCATTTCCACCAAAAGCCTTAAATCCAAAATTTCATATCTTTAGATACTCTTGTTAATTTTATAAATAACCCATCAGCATTCAAGCCCTTCTTCCTTTGATTTGTGCAGGCCCCTCCCACAGCTTAAATGATGATGATGAAGATGAGCAAGACACTGAGGAGGAAGAGGAAGAAGAAGGCAGGAAAAGGAGGAGATCCGACAGCTACTCACTGACCTTTGATGACAGCCTGTCCTGGTGTGTGATTGGTGGACTAGGAAGTGGGCGGGACAGACGCAGTAGCCAATCATCTGACTCTCACAGTGCAGTGAGTAACACACACACACACACACACACACACACACACACACACACACACACACACACTAGTATACATCTCTTGTTTTACCTTTATCATTTCTTAACCTTGACTGTGTGTTTAGTCGGGTAGGTCAGAGATCACAGTTGCAGCCTCAGACTCTGACAGTGACAACTTCAGTGTCGAATTTGAGGTTGAATCCATAGATTCAGATGACTACAATGAAGATGATTCTTCTCTGTCTTCTGATGATCAGGTAAATGCCACCATTAAAATTTCAGAGGAAGCCTGTACACTAATGATGGCTTTACCATGTAAACCTGCTGTTCCTTTCACTCACCAACACTTCTGTCTGCAGGTGTATGAGGTCACAATCTTTGGGGCGGATGATGATGACTCCTTTGATGAAGATACAGAGATTTCTGAAGCTGTAAGTCTCAACAGGAAACACCCAGAAGAATCAACCACACACTTGATGATGTTGAGGTTTGACTGTGTGCTACCCTCTCAGGACTACTGGCGGTGTACGGCGTGCGATGAGTTGAATCCTCCTCTACCCAGAAAGTGTCGTCGCTGCTGGACTCTGCCCCTGGACTGGCTTCCTGAAGTGTCTGTCAACTGTCCCTCCTCTAATCCCAAAGCGCTGCCCACAAAGCCAGCCAATCAATCAGCTGCCAAAGAAGCGCCAGGTAATTTTATCGTTTACTTAGAGCAAAGCTGTGTGCCGCAAATTTGTTAGCTGTCAGTTTATTTGGTCACAGCTCACAGCACTTTCACAACTTGTACTGTGGGATTGACAGCATTTGTAGCTTTCAGTTTAAATGAATAAAAAAAAATCATAGTACCAAATCCATTCCATTAAGATGGTCACCTCAGTTTGAATTTCTGTGTTTGCAAACAGCACACAAAAGCTACAAATGCGGACACAGCCACACTATGAGTAATAATAGTGCTTTGAGTTATGACCAAAATTTGGATCTGTGCTTTTTATTTTTATTTATTTTTGTAGAGCCTGACAATTTCACTGTATTTTTTTTTTTTTTTTGGACATGGCACAAGATGATGTTTACAAAAGAAATTGGTATAAGAGAAGTGATTAAAGAAGGCAAACATATGGTAGCCCTGAGAGCTCAAATGCAGTGCAGCTTGAAGGAAACAACTGCAAATAGACAAAAAAAAAATCAAAATAAGAAAATATTTACAGTGCATTCGGTAAGTATTCACAGTGCTTCACTTTTTCCACATTTTATGTTAGTCTTATTCCAAAATGGAATAAATTCATTTTTTCCTCAAAATTCTACACACAAAACCCTATAATGACAACGTAAAAAAAAGTTGTTTTTTTAATTAGATTTTTGCAAATTTATTACAGATAAAAAACTAAGAAATCACATGTACATAAGTATTCACAGCCTTTGCTATGAAGCTCAAAATTGGGCTCAGGTGCATCCTGTTTCCACTGATTATCCTTGAGATGTTTCTGCAGCTTAATTGGAGTCCAGCTGTGGTAAATTCAGTTGATTGGACATGATTGGGAAAGGCACACACCTGTCTATATAAGGCCCCACAGTTGACAGTGCATGTCAGAGCACAAACCAAGCATGAAATCAAAGGAATTGTTTGTAGACCTCCGAGACAGGATTGTCTGGAGGCACAGATCTGGGGAAGGGTACAGAAAAATTTCTGCTGCTTTGAAGGTCCCAATGAGCACAGTGGCCTCCATCATCCATAAATTGAAGAAGTTTGGAACCACCAGGACTCTTCCTAGAGCTGGCCGGCTGTCTAAACTGAGTGAATGGGGGAGAAGGGCCTTAGTTTAGAAGGTGACCAAGAACCTGATGGTCACTCTGTCAGAGCTCCAGCATTCCTCTGTTTGAAGAGGAGAACCTTCCAGAAGGACAGCCATCTCTGTAGCAATCCATCAATCAGGTCTGTATGGTAAAGTGGCCAGACTGAAGCCACTCATTAGTAAAAGGCATATGGCAGCCCGCCTGGAGTTTGTCAAAAGGTGCCTGAAGGACTCTGACCATGAGAAACAAAATTCTCTGGTCTGATGAGACAAAGCTTGAACTCTTTGGTGTGAATGCCTGGTGTCATGCTTGGAGTAAACCAGGCACTGCTCATAACCACACCAATGGTGGTGGCAGCATCATGCTGTGGGGATGTTTTGTCAGTGGCAGGAACTGGGAGACGAGTCAGGATAGAGGGAAAGATGAATGCAGCAATGTACAGAGACATCCTGGATGAAAACCTGCTCCAGAGTGTTCTTCACCTCAGACTGGTGTGACGGTTCATTTTTCGGCAGTACAACAACCCTAAGCACACAGCCAAGATATCAAAGGAGTGGCTTCAGGACAACTCTGTGAACATCCTTGAGTGGCCCAGCCAGAGCCCAGACTTTAATCCAATTGAACATCTCTGGAGAGATCTAAAAATGGCTGTGCACCCACGCTTCCCATCTAACCCAATGGAGCTTGAGAGGTGCTGCAAAGAGGAATGGGCCAAACTGCCCAAAGATAGGTGTGCCAAGCTTGTAGCATCATACTGAAAAAGACTTGAGGCTGTAATTGCTGCCAAAGGTACATCAACAAAGTATTGAGCAAAGGCTGTGTGAATACTGATTTCTTGGTTTGTTTGTTTTTTTATTTTTAATAAATTTGCAAAAATCTAAAAAAAAAAAATGTCACGTTGTCATTATGGGGTATTGTGTGTAGAATTTTGAGGCAAAAAATGAATTTAATCCGTTTTGGAATAAGGCTGTAACATAAGAAAATGTGGAAAAAGTGAAGCGCTCTGAATACTTTCTAGATGCACTGTATCAAAACGTCATACTTTGTAGGAAGTTAAGACTACATTAAGTGATGATGCTTACTTGGACTAGTTAATAGCTAGTTATACACTATTTTTTTCTTAGATTCTTGCTGAAAGCTTCTTTAACACATGTTGCAGTCACACAGACATTCGTGCATTAAGAAGATTAAGCTGTTCCCTTCTTTAGCTGCAAATTTGCCATGCTGGGTGGAGAACTTTTATCAGCAGACAGAAATATCTGAAATAGTTCCTGGGTTTCATTTTTGTTTTGAAACTATCGATAGCTGCCATATTTCTCAGGCCACAGAACTCAGCTACACACTCACTAGTAAAGAACGCCTTCTGCTGGTGTTTTTCTGTAGTGCACTACAGCACATAACCTTAGTTTAGCATCACGATTTCATTTCAATTTAGTGAGGAGACTTGGTGGTTATTGCTGTTGTCTCACAGCTAAGCAGTTCTGGATTAAAATATTTTTCCTTTGCCTGTGTGGATTTGCCCGAGATTTGTTTAGGTTTTCTTCACCAGTCCAGTCTTAAGGTGCATTCACACCAAACGCTAATGGGCAAATTTTTCAGGCGTCGCGATTACGTTATAACTCAATGTAAATATGCGAATAAACATGAATTCGGCATCTGATGCAGACAGGCGAAGTTGCCTTTATAACTTCTGCAGCACTGTTCAGTCTACTGTGGCAGTCCCCAAAATAATGTCATGCTTTAAGTTTAAATTATCCGACGGAGGGCTCACCTGAAAAAGTTGTCCTTTTCTGCAAAACTTTATAAGATGACGAGTGTTTCCATTGCTAGCTTGCTAGCCTTGTCAGCACGTCCGTGGCAGGAAACCGTGGGTTAATAACTCCAAAATCCCGATTCAGCTGAAGAGATCCCGGTCCTCCTGTCTCCAGGTGAGTGAGTCTGATTTTCAAACCAGTTTGCTCTGCAATGGTGATACTTTTACTCCGGTGACGAAGAATCTCAAAGCTAGCAGCTAGCTAGCCTTGGACACAAATGCACAATTTCGTGTGTACTCGCCTCTTTCCATTCACTTTGTATGGATTCGTGCCGCCCGTTCGCGTTTGGTGTGAACGCACTTATAGATGTTTTTTTTTTTTTTTTTTTTTCATATCAGACTCCTTGAATTAATTCTTGTCACACTTTGATGGAGATATTTTAGTAAATATTTCTCCCAGAAATTTTACACTCTTTTCAGCTTTGTTTTTTGCTTATTAATCTGTTTATTTTAAAAAATCTCTTTTGCAAGACTTTTCTGGGACTGGATTACATTTACCTGATTTTTTTTTTTTTTTCATGGTGAGAGAAACCTGAGCTCCTGGAGTAAACCTGCATTAGCATGGGGGGGAAATGCAAACCTGAAATTCACGTTCTAGTCGTGAACATGTAGAACTTATTTAATTGGTCCATATGAAGATGATCCTTCCAAATAATATCTGCATGGATGGACTAAGAGGAGCTTCAGCGTTACTGGAGGTTTCTTTCTGTTAAAAATGGAGTTTTTTTTCTCCACTGTCACCAAGCTCTTGCTCATAGGGATTCAGCTGATTGTTGGGGTCTTTCTGCAGTTGTGAAGTCTTTGCTCTACAGTCGAAAGTGCTATGAGATGACTTATATTTTGTGCTGTATAAATTAAGTTGAATTGAATTGAGCTCAAAGTGGGTTTTTATTTGTTTTTTTTGTTTTTTTTTTTAAAAAATCAGCAGCCACTCCTTGCTAATCCATTGATTGTTGTGCCTTCCGTAGAGTCTGATGTGGAGGAGAATGGAGTGGATGTTCCCGATGGGAAAAGATCAAAATCTCCTTCTCTTCAGTCGCAGTGTGAGGTTGACGCGTACTCCTCTTCTGCTTCGTCTGCGCCCAACTCCCAGGATCTCCTGTCATCCTCCCAGGAGAAGGTTGTCGATTCTCAGCCTTCTTCCTCTTATGACTCCCAGGAAACCCTCCCAGCTTCTCCCACTGCTCCACTGCCGGCTGCAACTCCCATCCCTGAGCTGGAGCGCAGTGTGTCGGCGGAGTGGCGGCTGCCGGATTCCTGCCTGGATCCCTGTCTCATCTGTCAGTCGCGACCGAAGAACGGCTGCATTGTGCATGGGCGGACTGGACACCTGATGTCCTGCTATGTGTGTGCCAAGAAGCTGAAGAAGAGGAACAAGCTGTGTCCAGTCTGTAGGCTACCCATTCAGTCCGTCATCCTCACGTACCACAGCTGAAACACCAACCTGAATTCACATCGCTTTAGTTCTATCGTCTAATAATTGTTCTTTAGATTTTTTCTCTTTATTTTTGGAAAATGGTTGATTGGTTTTATTTCTTGTTGTTCATTGACTAAAAATCAGAAACTTCAAGAGCTTAATAACAACAAAATAATGTGCCAGACACCATCTTTAATATTTATTTAAGATGCTCAAATTTTATTTAAGACACTTTTTCTATGAGCTCTTTAAATACTGAGATGAATCTATCTGAAGAGATTTCTAATGTTTTCAGGGAAGTTTTTTTCCAGAACTAAATAAAGTTTATTAACATCTGTCATCCTGAGTCTGTAGCTTATTAAAGAAAAAAAAAATTGTGGAAAATGTTCCTCCTTGCTCCCCCCCCCCCCCCCCCCTGCATTTCAGTTTTTGTTTTACAGTTCCCAGTAAGGCTTATCTGAAAATTCTCCAATTTAATGTTTTATTTTGTATTACTTATTTAGTAATAGTTCCTATATCTAGGTGTTCAAGATGCTGTCATCTTAATTATTAGCAAACTCACTTTTCAAAATTGACCTTGTATGTTGGACTGCAGTTCTTCACTGTGACCCTAGGGAGCAGTGTTGGATCATATATAGTTCAGCTGTACCATTTACCGCCAGTGTCAGATTTACCCCCTCATGGATTACAACCTTATGGTTGTGAAAGACTTTATGAGCCCTAATGATCCCAGGAGTGGAGGCCTAGTCATAGAGCACCCGCCCCAGTGCTGGGAGGCTGTGGGTTCAAGTCCCAGCTGGGTCATACCAAAGGCCATATAAAAATGGTACTTCCCACCTTGTAACTTGCTGCTCAGCATAGTAGAATGGGGGAAGGGAAAGTTGTGGCTCCACCTTAGATGGCAGCAGCCCCTCCAACAGGACAAATGTAATTTCATTCTACTGTACATGCTTGGCTGTGTGGATTGAATGACACAGAGCTTGACCTTCTTTCTTTGTCAGGGCAACTTGCCTGTGGTTGGGTCTCCCAAGGCAAACTGGTCCTGAGTGAAGAGCCAGACTAAGGGTGCATCCTAATTCATCCGTTCGCTCTACCTCGCCGTTTTGCGCATTCACAGTGAATATGCAAAACGGAGTGGTAGGGCACAGGGGTGAATTGGATCCCCATGAAAAAGTTAAAACAATCCAGTGTACCCTGCCCAAGCTCAATGGCAAGTGTATGGTGGCTTGGTTTCTTCCCGGTCTGAACAAGCCATGTCACTCCAGTAGACTCATGGTGCTATGTGGATCGGCCAGAAGTCTAGGCTTCTCTGCTGGATTGATGCCCCTGCAATCCAGACCCCAGATCAACAGAAGCTGGATGGATGTCGGACTCATCTGCTGGGAAGAAAAAAAAAAATCCTCCTTTATATCATAAAAAAAAAAAAAAAAATTGTAAGACATTACCAAACTATAGAGTGCTGAAACATGGCAAGATTTAGCAGATACAGATATCTGACAAACTATAAATACTGAAAAAATTATAATAATTCTGAATTATATATTAAAATAGAAACAAGCAAAACTTCAACAGAGTATATACAAAACAGGTGTCATAGAAATAAGAATGATAATAGCAAAAATTAATGAAAATGGATAAATTGAACTAAAGGACAATTTGAAATTAAAAACATCTGTCTGTGTTGGCCCTGCGATGGACTGCCGATCTGTCCAGGGTGTACCCTGCCTCTCACCCAAAGGATGCTGGGATAGGCTCCAGCCCCTCCATGACCTGAAAAAGGATTAAGCGGAAGAAGATGGATGAATGAACATTTGTGTTTTACAGCTTAAACTAATACATACACAATGTACCTTCTAATGTCAGAATAAAGAATTTTCAAATACTTAAACATGATATTCAGATGGATTAAAGCACAAAGGCAGCACAGTGGAGCAGTGGTTAGCACTGCGGCAGCACAGCAAGAAGGCCACAGGATTGATCCCACCCCCAGACCATCAATGACCCTTCTGTGTGGAGTTTGCATGTTCTCCCCATGTCTGCGTGGGCTTACTCCAGGTACTCTGGTTTCCTCCTACAGACCAAAAACATGCAGGTTAGGTTAACTGGCATCAACTGGGGATTCTAAATTGTCCTTAGGTATGAATGTGAGAATGAATGGTTGTCTGTCTCTCTGTGTTGGCCCTGCGATGGACTGGCGAAGTCCAGGGTGTACCCTGCCTCTCGCCCAAAGATGCTGGGATAGGCTCCAGCCCCCCGCAACTCAAAAAGGGTTAAGCGGTAGAAGCTGGATGGATGGATAAAACACAAGGTAGTTTTTGTTTATCTAAAAACCACAGAGTTGGGGGTATTTTAACTTTCACCAAGCTAGAACAAATCCTCGATGTTTTCTTTCCCATACGGAGTAGCTGATCATCACCATTGATTTTTTTTTTTTTTTAATTTTCCAAGGCTAACTCTGTCTGGGCTCTAAATGGCAGATGTGCTTTGAGCAGTAAACAGGAGGCACCTCAATGTGAGGCTGTGTGTCCTTGCTTCAGGCTGTCTGAGGTGCATCAGTGCGACTCTTAAAACACTGTTTTTACACTCAGAAACATCCAGACAGGGCCACTTCTGATGCCTGAAAAAACGAGCAGGAATTCTGATTAATCTTCTAAAGCCCCTTTTTCTCCCAGTGAAAACGAACATCACATCTGTCACTCAGAAGCACTGATTTTTTTTTTTTTTATTCTGAGGGATTCCTGCGTTGAGTATAAAAGATATTTTTGGTTTGTCAAGAAGTTACTCAGTTCTTTTATCGCCTTCTGCAACATTGCACAGCTGGAAACTTCTACAGTTTCCATGTAAAAAAGGTTTTAAAAAAAAGATTAGATTGTACAGAAGTCTAAGAAATTAACTTTAAGCCTTCATAAAAGCTGAATGGGTGAAAATTGCCAAGAAGTTCTCTTCTCCTCCACTGTCACCTGCAACTCCAGTGTTATAATTTTTATCCCCAGCTGGTCAAAAATCAAAGGGGGATTATGGTATGAGGTAGTCTGTCCGTCCATCTGTCCCACTTTTGTGAAATCAACTCCTACAATTTTGTTCTGATTGTTCTGAAACTTGGTACCAGGGTTTGATGTACTGTACTCTGATGATGTGCATACTGCTATTTGACTCAGTTTTGGGCGCTCTCCTTTTTTCATTGTATATGCCTTTGGGTCCTGTTTTTAGAAAGCACAATATTTCCTTCTACCATTTTGCCGATGACATGCAAATCTACAATTTGTGCATCAATTCAGGTTTTGTTGGACTGTCTCAGGGATATACAGTCTTGGATGGAAGTAAATTTCCTGAGCCTAAATAAAAATAAAACTGAAATTATTTTATTTGGACAACAAAGTCTTTTAGAGGGTTATGACAGTGCCATTGGCTCCCTCCACTCTCACTGTAATTTGTCTACAAGTAACCTTGGTGTAATTTTTGATTGGGAGTTTAAGTTCAAATTAGTTCTTTATCCTTTATTTCTTCAAATTCAGACTTCTCTCAGAGGTAAAGGCTTACCTCCAAATAACCGACTGAGAGACTCATTTACATCCTCATTACATCACGTTTAGACTACTGTAACTCTGTATGTTGGTCTAGACCAGTCATCACTGAACAGTTACAAACTGTTCAAAATGCTGCCGCCTGCCTTTTGACTGGAAAGAAACTGTGACCACATAAGTGCAGTTCTTGCATCATCGCACTGGCTTCCTGTAAATTTTAGTATCCACTTCAAAATGTTATGAATTGTTTTTAAATGTTTAAATGGTTTGGCACCTTCTTATGTATCTGAGCTTTTACAGACTCACTCTACAGCCAGAGCACTGAGGTCATCAAACCAGCTCCTTCTAGCTGTTCCTAGGGCTCGGCTCAGAACTCATGGAGCGCTTTTCCAGTGGTGGCCCCTAAACTGTGGAACAGCCTACCTTATCAGGTTAGAGGTGCACAGACACTAGAGCACTTTAAAACACTCTACTGTTAGACTCATCTTTTCACATTGGCATTTAAATTGTCTTAGCCTCTTTTAATTTTTGTTTAATTACTACTAATAATCTAAAATTAATTTTATTTATATCTGCTTTTAATTTCTTAATATTTTAATCATTTTATGTTTATATGGTTGTATTTTATTACTTTTAGCTTTATCTTTTCAGCACTTTGGTCAACTGAGATTGTTTTAAATGTGCTATATAAATAAATTGATTTCACTTTGACTTGATCGAATGACATTGAGGTCAAGGTCAGAGCTCAGTTTTTCCTTAAATCTTGTAAACACAATAACTACTGAAAGAAATTAAAGCATCAAGGTGCTGATGCCTTGGCGCCAGAGCCTTGGTGGAGGTATGTGTTCCCAGATCATCACCAAAATGTTATGGGTTCCTCTGTAGTCCAAGGACCACCTTTGGTAAAAATTTCATCCAAATCCATCAAGTAGTTTTGGAGTATTCTTGCTAACACAGTGTGAGAAGATAAGATCCTTGGTGGAGGTATGCAGGCCAGGGGGTGGGGTATTTCGCTCCCCCTCTCTCTATTGCTGTAGCTCAGCGTTTAGGGATGGACGATACTGTGGAGGAAGGAATCAGACGAGACCACGAGCTGACGACACCGACTTCATTCTCCTCCATCAAACATCTGAGTGCCAGAGCAAACTCTTATACACTTCATTTGCACCCCTGTGTCCTCAGGTGTGAACCTGGCACAGCAGGAGCGGAAGGCACATCTTTCTTTGGCTTTATACCCTCTGGCGCCCTTAGCTGGCTCTTCTCGCCTTTTCCCCATTACTATTTCTGACTACCTTCTCCCCCACCAACCCCCTGTCCTGGGTGGAGTTCCATGTCCTCTTGTGTCCCCCACACAGCCCACCCCCCCAATCACTAGACTTTTGGGCTTGAGCCAGCACCCGTAGTGGCTGTAGCATGGACCCGCTGGGCCAGTCGAAACGCTTTCTTGTCGAGGTGGGTGGAAAGGGAGGTCGGTCTCTAGAGGGGGAAAGGGTGCGGAGGGAAAAGGGTTGGTTCTGTGCAAACCATTCTCTGCTGGGGAAACACAAACCAGTGGAGTCGTGTATGCGGACGCCTGCGCCGGGGAGCTTGAGCCAACACCACCTGTTCATCAGCCAACACATAAGTGGGCTTCAGCCTGTCTATGCAGACGGTTTCCTTATGCCCCCCCCCCAAGTCTAATACAAAATGTTTCTCCCCAGTTTCCAACACTCTTAAAGGGCCATTGTACAGTGGCCGCAGTGGGGTTCTGTGAGCATCGTGTCTGACAAAAACAAATTTGGCGTTCTCTAAGCACTTTGGAACAAAAGTGCGGGGAAAACAATGGTGCGCTTGGCCCAGAACGCAGGTAGCCCCTGCACCGGAAAAAAGAGGTGTGGGTGAGACGGTGCCAGGCCCAGGGCTCTCAGGCAAAAATTCTCCCGGATTCCGCAACGGCTGAGAAAAAACGAGTTTTGCCGGGGAAGCTGCCAAATCTTCCTTCGGTGTGGAGCACAACCCCAATAGAACCCAAGGCAGGCAGTCAGCCCAATTTGCATTTGTCAGCGAGGCCTTGAGTGCTGCCTTAAGCGACCTGTGAAAACGCTCGCACAAACCATTAGCCTGTGGATGGTATGTGGTGGTGCGGTGGATTTTGACCCCCAGGCTATCGGCCATCGCAGACCAAAGCTCCGAAACAAATTGCGGACCCCTGTCGGAAGTGATGTCCAACGGGGATCCGAACTGTGTGACCCAAGCTGACAAAAAACACGCAGGCTACCTCGGCAGACGTGGTGGAACTCAGAAGAACCACCTCCAGCCAACGCATAGTGTGGTCCACGATTGTTAAAAGGTGTGTGTGAACCCCTGTGATGGCGGGAGGGGGCCCACTAAATCCACGTGTACGTGGTTGAACTTCCTGGCTGGAATCTGAAATGGCTGGGGGGGGGGGGGCTGGTGCACTTAAGCCCGCTGGCACGCGACGCACACTGCAGCCCATTCTTTCACATCCCTGTGTAGGCAAGGCCAGACAAATTTGGACCCCACCAGTTTAACCGAGGTGCGCACGCCAGGATGGGAAAGGGAGTGGATGGACTCAAAAACGCAGCGGTGCCAAGAGCTCAGAACCACAGGGCAGGGACAGCCGGTGGAGACATTGCAGAGCAAGGGGGGGCACCCTTCTTGCACCACCCTGCTCTCCAGTTTTAATCCGGTAGCTACGGACTGGAGCGCGCAAATGTCTGCGTCTCCGGTTTGTTCAGCAGCCACAGCGGGAAAATCTATCCCCATGTAGACCAGGAAGACTAGCGCATGCGCAGGCAGTCAGCCACAACATAAAGCTTACCGGCTACGTGTTGAATGTTGGTAGTGAACTCTAAGAGATTGCAGCCACGTGCCGTTGCTGCCGAGCCGACCACGGCTCCGCGTATTTGGACGTTGCATACGTTAGTGGTTTGTGATCAACAAAAGCGGTGAACTCGCAGCCCTTGAGCCAAAACTGGAAATAAGGCATAGCCAGGTGGAGGGCCAACAACTCCCGGTCAAATGTGCTGTATTTACACTCGTTGTTGCGCAAAGTACAGCTGAAAAATGTGAGTGGCTGCCATGAACCGGAGACAAACTGCTCCACCACTGCCCCTGTTGCGACATCAGACACGTCTGTGGTGAGCGCTATCTGTGCTAATGGGGTTGGGTGGGCCAGCAGAGCCACGTTAGCAAGTGCCATTTTGGCGTTTGTGAAAGGCTGGGCCCGCTTGGGGGTCTAGTCGATGCTATCCGCCGGCTTTTTTTTTTTTAGCGCATCATACATACCTACATTTTTAGCCCATCATACATACCTTGTATTCATACATGTGTAATGACAATAAAGTTGAATCTAATCTGATCTAATCTAATACAGCGGTTGCAGCAGCTGTGCTAGAGATACAGTAAATGATTAATGATGATGAAACCCAGCAATCCTATATACAGAAAACTATAGATGTAGTTGCAGTTCAGTGCGGTAGTGTAGGTGCAGATAGTAACAGATAGGACTGCATATGATCAGTATTGCAATGACAGACAGCAGCAGATATGGCATTTGTGCAAATGGTTGCAGTTAAAATGCAGAGACATACAGCAGCAAATGTATTACTGTTGGTGTGTCAGTCTTTCTGTGCCAACAGCTGAGGTAGTTATTGTGCAGGTGAGTGTGTTATCACAATAAAATATATATTGTGGCGGTTCGGTTAACCCCCACAACAGATAACGACACTCAGCCCTCTTGTCTCTGTTTTTCCCACTGCACTACTGAGATGCAATGTGCCATTCATGTATTTGTGATGCAAACATGCATGTATTGTGATGTAATGCGCCATTCTGTATAGTGTTCATGCGTCTTGTCCTTACTGTGCTTTTTCTGAGCATCTTACATATGTAGATGTTCTTTGAGGTAAATCTCCACAAAGAGACTGGTCAAACACAACGCTCGGCTAGAGCAAATAACAGAACAGTGTAATGTGTATTAATGTCTACAGGCAGACGCATTTCGTCTGGCGCACCTCTGTGATGTTAATGATTGCCTTTCATCCATTGTACTCATGCGTCCTGTCCTCACTGTGACCTAGGGACTGAGAGCAATATGTCTCTCAAATGCAAATGTCTTATGCCTGTTCTGTTATCTCTTTGATCGTACTAACTGCTGGGGTATGTTCCTTTGATGTATTGTTATGGTCAAGTATATAAGCTGCAACTCTGTAACGCAAACTCTCTCTCTCACTTCAGCCTCTGCTGCAGGACATAAACTTGTGTGTCCTCCTCTCCTTCTCTGAGAGCCGTGGGCTCGCTCTCGGCGCTCATGCACGGCGCCGGGAGCGGAGCTCGTGACGGTGGTATGATTAATAAAACTCTACTTAAAACCTCCAACCACGCCGCTTTATTTCATGTCGCCGCACTGGTGACCCCTTGAAGACGCACACGCTTTGTGCGACGCAGCCTTCTGATTTGGACGGCCACGCTGGCGAACCGACGCTGAAAAAAACGAGCGGCCAGCGAACGCAGCACCCGAACACGCACACGCTTTGTGCGAAGCAATCTTCTGAGCTGGACAGCTGCACGGGTGACCCGTTCTACAGGATGAGATCTGCACGTCTGAGATCTGCTCATCCACGCTGGACCGGCCGCGCTCGCAGTTTCCTTCACACGAGAGCGCGGGCACCTCGTCCCTTCTCCACGACGGCGTCCTCCAGGGCCGGCGGAGAACGCAACGCGTGGACCTGAATGCACCACGCCTGACCCGAGGAACAAAAGATCGTCTATTTCCTCCCACCGCTCCAACGCATCTGCACGAGCCTGAGGGACAAAAGATCATCTATTTCCTCCCACCGCTCCAACGCACCATGGCCAATCTACAGCCACAGCTCAACCTGGATTTTTATCGGCGCCGTCTGCGCCGATCTCCACCAAGTTTCTGCACCCTGGTTCTCCTCTCTCCAGCGGCCCACCCACGCACGCATCGGGGAGTTACGAGGACGGCGCATCACGCACGGGACAAGTAACGGCTCCAGAGACCGCCATCGTCCTCCGCCGCTGCTCACAGGACCTTCAGGGCTGCTCGTTCACCTGAAGCAAGCACGCAGCTCGCCACTGGATTTTTTTTTAACGGTCTCAGCCACGGCACAAAGGGATTTCAGCCGTCAGCTGTTCCCGGGGGGTTTTGGGGTTGCTTCTGCACCTAAAACCAACACGCCAGTCCCTCTGCTTTTGTTTAATTTTTTCTTACAGCCGCTCCTGCTTTTCTTCATGGCCACGAGAGGAGCCAGAGACTAATTTTTCTTCTTCTGATCTCTGCATGTCAGACGGGACATCGCGGAGCAGCAAACACTTTTGGCGCGACTACCACCCCCCTCCTCCTGCACAGAGCTTTTCCCTGCTCGCTGCCCAGTCTGCAACATCGAGGTCTCGGCCCCCTGCCGCGCCCTCTGGGGGGGAGCGTGTGGCGGTTCGGTTAACCCCCACAACAGATAACGACACTCAGCCCTCTTGTCTCTGTTTTTCCCGCTGCACTACTGAGATGCAATGTGCCATTCATGTATTTGTGATGCAAACATGCATGTATTGTGATGTAATGCGCCATTCTGTATAGTGTTCATGCGTCTTGTCCTTACTGTGCTTTTTCTGAGCATCTTACATATGTAGATGTGCTTTGAGGTAAATCTCCACAAAGAGACTGGTCAAACAGCGCTCGGCTAGAGCAAATAACAGAACAGTGTAATGTGTATTAATGTCTACAGGCAGACGCATTTCGTCTGGCGCACCTCTGTGATGTTAATGATTGCCTTTCATCCATTGTACTCATGCGTCCTGTCCTCACTGTGACCTAGGGACTGAGAGCAATATGTCTCTCAAATGCAAATGTCTTATGCCTGTTCTGTTATCTCTTTGATCGTACTAACTGCTGGGGTATGTTCCTTTGATGTATTGTTATGGTCAAGTATATAAGCTGCAACTCTGTAACGCAAACTCTCTCTCTCACTTCAGCCTCTGCTGCAGGACATAAACTTGTGTGTCCTCCTCTCCTTCTCTGAGAGCCGTGGGCTCGCTCTCGGCGCTCATGCACGGCGCCGGGAGCGGAGCTCGTGACGGTGGTATGATTAATAAAACTCTACTTAAAACCTCCAACCACGCCGCTTTATTTCATGTCGCCGCACTGGTGACCCCTTGAAGACGCACACGCTTTGTGCGACGCAGCCTTCTGATTTGGACGGCCACGCTGGCGAACCGACGCTGAAAAAAACGAGCGGCCAGCGAACGCAGCACCCGAACACGCACACGCTTTGTGCGAAGCAATCTTCTGAGCTGGACAGCTGCACGGGTGACCCGTTCTACAGGATGAGATCTGCACGTCTGAGATCTGCTCATCCACGCTGGACCGGCCGCGCTCGCAGTTTCCTTCACACGAGAGCGCGGGCACCTCGTCCCTTCTCCACGACGGCGTCCTCCAGGGCCGGCGGAGAACGCAACGCGTGGACCTGAATGCACCACGCCTGACCCGAGGAACAAAAGATCGTCTATTTCCTCCCACCGCTCCAACGCATCTGCACGAGCCTGAGGGACAAAAGATCATCTATTTCCTCCCACCGCTCCAACGCACCATGGCCAATCTACAGCCACAGCTCAACCTGGATTTTTATCGGCGCCGTCTGCGCCGATCTCCACCAAGTTTCTGCACCCTGGTTCTCCTCTCTCCAGCGGCCCACCCACGCACGCATCGGGGAGTTACGAGGACGGCGCATCACGCACGGGACAAGTAACGGCTCCAGAGACCGCCATCGTCCTCCGCCGCTGCTCACAGGACCTTCAGGGCTGCTCGTTCACCTGAAGCAAGCACGCAGCTCGCCACTGGATTTTTTTTTAACGGTCTCAGCCACGGCACAAAGGGATTTCAGCCGTCAGCTGTTCCCGGGGGGTTTTGGGGTTGCTTCTGCACCTAAAACCAACACGCCAGTCCCTCTGCTTTTGTTTAATTTTTTCTTACAGCCGCTCCTGCTTTTCTTCATGGCCACGAGAGGAGCCAGAGACTAATTTTTCTTCTTCTGATCTCTGCATGTCAGACGGGACATCGCGGAGCAGCAAACACTTTTGGCGCGACTACCACCCCCCTCCTCCTGCACAGAGCTTTTCCCTGCTCGCTGCCCAGTCTGCAACATCGAGGTCTCGGCCCCCTGCCGCGCCCTCTGGGGGGGAGCGTGTGGCGGTTCGGTTAACCCCCACAACAGATAACGACACTCAGCCCTCTTGTCTCTGTTTTTCCCGCTGCACTACTGAGATGCAATGTGCCATTCATGTATTTGTGATGCAAACATGCATGTATTGTGATGTAATGCGCCATTCTGTATAGTGTTCATGCGTCTTGTCCTTACTGTGCTTTTTCTGAGCATCTTACATATGTAGATGTGCTTTGAGGTAAATCTCCACAAAGAGACTGGTCAAACAGCGCTCGGCTAGAGCAAATAACAGAACAGTGTAATGTGTATTAATGTCTACAGGCAGACGCATTTCGTCTGGCGCACCTCTGTGATGTTAATGATTGCCTTTCATCCATTGTACTCATGCGTCCTGTCCTCACTGTGACCTAGGGACTGAGAGCAATATGTCTCTCAAATGCAAATGTCTTATGCCTGTTCTGTTATCTCTTTGATCGTACTAACTGCTGGGGTATGTTCCTTTGATGTATTGTTATGGTCAAGTATATAAGCTGCAACTCTGTAACGCAAACTCTCTCTCTCTCTCACTTCAGCCTCTGCTGCAGGACATAAACTTGTGTGTCCTCCTCTCCTTCTCTGAGAGCCGTGGGCTTGCTCTCGGCGCTCATGCACAGCGCCGGGAGCGGAGCTCGTGACGGCGGTATGATTAATAAAACTCTACTTAAAACCTCCAACCACGCCGCTTTATTTCATGTCGCCGCAATATCACATTTTCCCGCCCCTTTAAAAAAGTCCAAAACCACTCACTCAATTAAGACCCTCCCAATTTGGGACCTGAATCACGCACTAACAAAGGAAAACTAATGACTCTAAATGGCCTAACATATTCACACAACAAAGCCTAAAATAGGGCGGACAGGTGGACTGCCATCCTGCCCGCATGACAAGGTGGATTCAAATCAGTCCATTAATAACTAAAATCAGTCCATTAATAACTAAAATTGTGCGCTGTGTTACTAAGCTAAAATGGAAAAAAAAAATAATCCCATATATAACATTTTAACAACAACAGCAATGGAACTTCAACATATACTATTTACAACTCATTTTTTTGGGTGAAAGGATAGAACTGGCATGGTAGCCCAGGGCACCCTCTCAGCAGATGTGTCTCTGGAAACAGCCGGTCCCTGGGGCGATGGCTGACCTTCCGGACGCTGAAGCCACTCCTCCTCTCCATCTACCTCATCCCACGTGCAGCCACGTCTCCCAGAGCCTTCTTGCGGACACGCCGAAGCCAATTCATGTGCCACACCGAGCCGTCAGACAGCCTGAAGTGCTCTGCGTCCAATTTGGCCACTATGTGCAGGCACTCCTGATGCTCCTAAGGTTGTCATCTGGCACATCTTTGCCATGGACGCTCTTCACTTCGAATCCAAACCCAATCCAGGACCCTCAATGGGGCCCGGCTCGGCTTGAGATGTTGTTGGGCACGCCGATCCCCCGTGCTCCTCGGTCTTGCCCCGACCTCTTCTAATGCTGTTGTAACATGCACCATCGTAGCTGCAGACCCCCCGTCCCATTGCGGCCAAACTCTGGAGGCATCTGGGGCTAACCCATTGGTGCCACTCGCTGGCGCAGGTACCTCGCTGTCACACTCGGTACTCCCCTCGACTGCTTCCCGAGTGCCGGCATTGAGACCCTCCTGCACTGGCCCTAAGCAAAATTGGTCCTGCTTGACCGCCATGGCGTCCAGTAGTTCTTCATCCCACACCACATCTTCATCAGTCGCCGGAATTGGGGGGGTTCCACTGGCCACAGCCCGACCACTCTTCCCCAGTGTCGTCCTTGATGGCGAAACCCAGTCCGTAAAATAGATCACGGCCCATGATGTTATTGCCCCATGCTGTCACGTAGAACATGGAGTCAAGCACTGTCGCAGACTTGTACCAAACAGTCAGCTCCAAAGTTCTGACCGTGTCCAACTTTCCACCTCCATAACCATACAATGGCGCTGGGTTGCCTCTAACTCTGTGGTTGGGAAAAAAACCTCTGCACTGTGGCTCAATTCAGCAATGAACCCTCTGCTCCCATGTCGATCAAAAGCAGCACCTCCACGTCGTCCAGCCCCACTGTGCAAAACATGTGCCCGTTTGTGTTGGGGGACACTGTAGGATAGTTGTCTGGAGCCGGCCGAGGGATTTCTTCTGTGGGCTCTCCGGTTTAAATTCATGGCACATCCTGGCAAAATGGTCCAAGCGACCACATCTGTTACAACGTGCTCCTCTCGCCGGACAGTCCTTAGCCTTTTTCCGGTGCCGCGCAGACCCATAACCCATACAAAGGGATTTTCCCAGGGCAGGCCTTCTGCTCGTAGTGTTGGCTTCCATCTCTTCGTCGTCCAAACTATCTTGGCTATCCAGGTGCACGACAGTTACCACGACGAGAGGCTCTAGCGGCTGCTGTGATTGGCGCCTGGTTTGCTCCAGAGCTAGCTTATCTGCGGCTTCCATTTGGAGAGCTAGCTTGATGGCTCTGGCTAACATGAATTCACTAGGTGCCATAAGTAGCCCAGTTCGCAATGCGGTGCTGCAAGTATGTTCTGCCAGCTGGTCACGAATCATTTCTTCTTCTAGTGTTCCAAAACAGCACTCACTAACCAGCTGCCTCAAGTCAGCGACAAACTGCCGGACAGGTTCGCCTACCCATTGATGTTGCTGCTGAAAGCGGATCCTCCAGACGGTCACATGATCCGGGGTGTGGAAATCGCTAGCTAGCAGCTCTGCTACCTCTTCGTAGGTGTTGGAAGCACCGAGCATTCACAGGATTCGCTGGCCCTCTATGCCCAGATTGTGAACTAGAAGCGCCCGGGCCCTTAGCTTATCAAACTCCCAGAGACCCTGTGCGGCAACATAGTTCTAAAAGGCTTCGAACCACCTAGGCCAAGGCACCGGCAGGTCCCCTGGCACTTCTAGAAAAGGGTGAATAGGAGTTATGTATGCCTCCATGGTTTAATCCGATGTTGCCAAATGTTATGTTGTGGAGAGAGCCAAGAACCAGGCATAGAGGTCCAGATCATATCAGGCTTTATTCAACTCTCTCTCACATTCCTCTAGAAACACAAGCAACAAAAGAGTAACAGATCTCAGGCACCTCTGCTGTTAAATAATACCACTCGGTCAGCCTTCTCTGTGTGCTACATTAACATCAAAGCCTTTGTAATTACATTCTCTTTGTCACTGTTCACATCAACACACCACCCCCACATCCACACACAAACCCCCCATGACAATTCCTTTTTGTCTTTGTCTGACTGTAAATATACTGAGGTGGGTTCCCACACCACCACCCCCCAGACTCAGACTGAGCCTTGACCCTCATGTCCTTTGGGCTTCAGCTTACGTCCGTAGCGGCTGTAACGTGGGGTCTGCGGCTTCGAGGTTGGGGGTGCGTCCGTCTGTGGGGGGACATCGGAAGGGGGGAAAACATCATTAGCATGCCCTTGTGACTGATCTGACGAGACATTTACCTGGGGAGTTCTCAGTGGGGGTTGTCCGCTGCTTTAAGCGATCTATGGATGGGTTATGCGATCTATGGAAACGCTCGCATAACCCATTGGCCTGTGAGTTGTACGCAGTCGTGCGATGAAGTGAAACACCCAGGCTCCGGGCCATGGTGGACCAGAGGTCGGTAACAAATTGCGGGCCCCGATCGGACATGATATCCGAAGGGGCGCCTAAACGTGCCACCCATGTCGTCAAAAAAGTGCGTGCAACTTCTGTGGACGCAGTGGAAGCTAGCGGGACTGCTTCGGGCCAGCGCATGGTGCGGTCCACCACTGTCAGGAGGTGCGTGAACCCTTGCGATGGCGGGAGGGGCCCACGAGGTCCACGTGAACGTGGTCGAACCGCTTAGCTGGGATATGGAACGGCTCCAAGGGGGCCTTTGTGTGCCTGTGCACTTTGGCTTTGACAGGCGCCTTGTATGGCGACGCGTCATTGGATGCGCCTAACGTGCGCGTCTAATGTCAAGTCAAATTCCTTGTGTGTTTACTTGTAAATATACTTGGCAATAAAGCTGATTCTGATTCTGGCTCGCTGGCATGCTACACAGGCTGCAGCCCACTCTTTCACCTGTTTGCGCAGGCTCGGCCAGACGAACTTCGCTCTCACCATTTTGACTGACACGCGCACTCCTGGGTGCGCCAGGGAGTGAACCGACTCAAAAACGCGGTGGCGCCAAGCGCATGGAACCATCAGGCGCGGGTGGCCCGTGGAGACGTCACAGATTAGGGGGGGCCTCCCGTCTTGCAGCACTCTGCTCTCCAGCCTTAACCCTTTTGGTCCAGACTGGCGCGCGCAAACGTCCACATCACCGATCTGCTCAGCGTCCATGGCCGTGTAATCTATCCCCACATAGACTGGGGCCACTAATGTGCGCGAGAGGCAGTCCGCCACCACGTTGAGTTTACCGGCCACATGCTGAATGTCGGTTGTAAACTCCGAGATCGCAGCCAGCTGTCTCTGCTGCCGGCCTGACCACGGTTCCAAAACCTTGGTCATCGCGTACGTTAGCGGCTTGTGGTCCACAAACGCAGTGAAGATGCGCCCTTCCAGTCAGAACTGAAAGTGGCGTATGGCCAGGTGGAGAGCCAGTAACTCTCTGTCGAACGCGCTGTATTTACGCTCACTGTTGCGCAAAGACCTGCTAAAAATGGCGAGCGGCTGCCAAGAACCAGTGACGTGCTGCTCCACGACGGCCCCTATGGCCACGTCCAAGGTGTCTGTAGTGAGCGCTATCCGAGCTGCTGGGTCCGGGTGTGCCAGCAGTGCGGCGTTCGCCAGAGCTGTTTTAACCTTGGAAAACGCCTGCTCCCGCTTAGGAGTCCAGTCGACTCTGTCCGCTGGCTTCCGTTTCTTAAGCGCGGTGTACAACGGCTGCATGAGCTGGGCTGCGCGGGGGAGGAAATGATTGTAGAAGTTAACCATCCCCAAAAACTCCTGCAGTGTCCTGATCGTCTGAGGCCGGGGAAAATTTGCCACGACACGCACTTTGTCTGGCAAGGGTATCGCACCCTCCGGTGAGATGCGGTGGCCCAAAAAAAATCAATCCCCGCCACCCCGAACTTTCACTTCGCCGTGTTGATTATTAACCCGTGCTCCTCCAACCTCTGGAAAACTGTCCTGAGGTGGGTCACGTGTTTGTCCTCGGACGCGCTGGCCACGAGGATGTCATCCAGGTAGACAAACACAAACGGCAGATCGCGCAACACCACATCCATCATGTGTTGGAATGTCTGCGCCGCACCTTTTAACCCGAAAGGCATGCATAAAAACTCAAACAGGCCAATCGGGGTTATTACTACTGTTTTAGGTATGTCCTCAGCACGCACCAGGACCTGATGGTAACCGCGGAACAGGTCTATCTTGGAAAAAATGCGTGCCCCGGTGAGGTGAACGGAAAAATCCTGAATATGAGGGATGGGGTTGCGGTTGTGCGCTGTGTCGTTGTTTAATCTGTGGAAATCTCCGCACGGTCGCCACGATCCCTTGGCCTTAGGAACCATATGTAGCGGGTATACCCATGGGCTGTTTGAGTGCCTGATGATGCCCAACTTTTCAAAGTTGGCCAACTCCTCGCGCGCTATGGCCAGTTTAGCTGCATCCAGGCGCCGAGGTCGTGTGAAAACAAGCGGCCTCGTGGTGGTAATGAAGTGCTTCACGCCGTGTTTAGTGACGGTTGACGAAAATGTTGGGACCGTGAGTGCTGGGAACTGGGTGAGTAGTGTGTGGAACTTACCCCCTGGAGCTGTGATATTGGCTAGTGTTGTGGGCCTGGTTCCTCAAGCTGTATGGGGGAGAGAATCAAAAGACATTGCGTTAATCAGGTGTCTGTTAGCAACATTGACTAGTAGTCCGTGTGCACACAAAAAATAAGCTCCTAGGATGGGGAAGCTGCATACCGCTATGACGAATGTCCATTGGTATGTACGGCCATGCAAGGATACAGTCAGCGTCCTCTCACCAAAAGTCTTAATGTCTGAGCCGTTTGTGGCCGTCAGCTTGGGGCTGCTAGTTCCCACCAGCCGGTTGGCGTAGGACGGCAGGGTGAGGCTCTTTTGGGAGCCGGAGTCCACGAGGAACCTTCTCCCCAAGCGTGAGTGTGTCACATAGAGCAGCTTGCTTGCTTCACCAGCGGTCACAGCCGCTACCGACTGCTGGTCCTGGCGTTTCCCGAACGCTTGAATTGGCACGATGGCACGCATCGGCGTGCGTCCTCTCCAAAATGGCGGTGATAGAAACAGAGCATGTCTCTCCAGCGCTACTTGGCCCCCGCTGCAGTCACCATCGCTGGCTCCTCGCCTCCACTGGCCGTCTTGCTGGGTTCCGACACCGTTGCGTTCACTGTGAGGACTTTGGTAGAGCGGATAATCCGATCTGCCTCCTGGGCTAGTGCCTGGTAGCTGCACGCGGCCAGCAGCAGCGAATTGGCAAGGACCACTCTGGCCGCCGTCGGGAGGTTCCGGAGGAAAAGGTGGGCAAAAAGAAAATGCCCGTCATCTGTGCCCATCAACGCCAACATCTTCTCCATCAATTTGATCGCCGACCCGTCTCCTAACTCGGAGCACGTCAGGAGCCTCTCCACTCTCTCACAGTCCAAGAGCGTGTAGCGCCGGGTCAGTGCGGTTTTGAGAGCACCGTATTTGTCACGGGCTGGGGGCTGTTGGAGCAGGCTCGCCACCTGCTGAGTTGTGCGTGCATCCAGCTCTGTGACCATGTAGTAGTATCTGGTGTCATCTGCCGTTACTCCCCGGAGTGCGAACTGAGCCTCGGTGTGGAGGAACCAAGACTTCGGGCCGTGTAGCCAAAAGTCTGGGAGTTTGACCGAAACGGCGCAGGTGTTGCTGGCACTTCCCGTCCGGATCATCTCCGGGGTGTTCGCCTCGCGTTCCATTGTGCGTCAAGGGTCACCAGTGTGGAGAGAGCCAAGAACCAGGCAGAGAGGTCCAGATCATATCAGGCTTTATTCAGCTCTCTCTCACATTTCTCTAGAAACACAAGCAACAAAAGAGTAACAGATCTCAGGCACCTCTGCTCTTAAATAATACCACTCGGTCAGCCTTCTCTGTGTGCTGCATTAACATCAAAGCCTTTGTAATTACATTCTCTATCACTGTTCACATCAACACACCACCCCCGCATCCACACACAAACCTCCCATGATGATTCCTTTTTGTCTTTCAGTCTGAGTGTAAATATACTGAGGTGGGTTCCCACAATGTCTTATATTACCCTGCTTCACAGAAGAGGCGAGCTGACTTATGGAACACAGCTTTATTTGACGATGGCAGCCACAGACAGAGCACCGGACAAGGTACAGGCGAGAAAAGAGGAAGTAAGATGGCCGACCCCAGCTTTATTCTGGATGGAGAGGTGACGTCACCGGAGGTGCACGTCACCATCTCACACTTCACAATAAAATATATATCACAATGTCCAACATATTTTAACAAAATGCAACCAACTTTATTGCGGTGGACACATTGATATATCTCGGAGCTTTTATTTGTTTACAGCATTGGCATTTTAGCAGCGGCGCTAACTAATGGAGCTACTGTCTGCAAGGCCACTTTTTAAAGTCATCTTCTCATCCTTTGATAGTCGTGGGAAGTGGTATGATTATATTGCTTTTTTTTTTAATTTAACTTTTTGTAAAGGGTATACAGGTCATTACAGCATTGCATTGTTTACATTTTCATCATGTTTCCTTATTTTTTGCTATTTGACAACATTGGTAGGATAATTATTACAACACCCCTTTTTTTAAAGTGAAAAAGTGAAATTAAAGAGAATAAAATTTAAAAAAACGAACAAACAAACAAACAGAACAGCAAAGAACAAACAAACAGAAAATTAAGTAATTGAAAGTAAAAGAGCAACTTAGTAGCATTGGAACAAAGAGCGGGACCATTATTGAAATGGTATTTGTCAAAGATTAGATCTAATGGAAGACACATATGTGATCCAGGGTTGCCAAAAGTTCATGAACCCATCCATGTCCTGTCTCAGTGCGAATGTCAACTTTTCCATCGAGTAAATGTCTTGAATCACGTTAATCCAATCTTCAGGTGTAGGACAGTTCTTCAGCATCCATTTTTTAAGTTAGGGCTTTTTTACTTGCCAATATTAAAACATTGAATAAGTATTTATCTCCTCGTCTTTCCAGTGAGTCCGGTAGTAAACCCAAATACAAAGTTACAAAAGAAAAGGGAACTGTTATTTTGAATATTTTCCCCAATATTGTCTGTACCTTGGTCCAATATTGGTGGATAACTGGGCATGACCAAAACACATGAAAATGATTTGCAGTCTTTTCACCACACAAGCGCCAACAGTTCAATCCCTTATGGGTAAATTTGTTTTGTGCAGGTGTTCTGAAAAATCTTGCCAAGTTTTTCCATCCAAATTCTCTCCACTGCAGGGATGAGGTACTTTTCCATTGCTGTTTATTTAGCTTTTCCCATATTTCCAATTGTAAAGTGAAATTCCCCTCTTTTTCCCATCTCTCTTTTATAATATGATGTGTTGTCTCCTTTTAAGTCTTGAAGACCTTGGTATATTTTAGAGATGTATCTGATCCCTGGGATCCCTTTATATGCCATTAAGAAGACCTTCAGAACACCTGACTGGGCCCTTTCCAAATCCTCCTTTTTAATTATATTGTTTATGTGGTGTCTAAGCTGAAAGAACCTGTAAAGATCTTGATTTATTAGACCTTGTTTTTTCAAATCTTCAAAACTTCTTAAAGTTTGCCCCTTAAAAAAATCGTAATATTTTATCAGCCCTTTGTCTTTCCACTCTTTAAATCTAGTGTCTGTTTTATTGGGGGTAAAGTCTTGATCATAGGCAATCCATTGCAGAAGTCGATAGGGCTCTTTAGCTTGATTCTCTCTGACTATCTTTGTAATAGCAGCATCTGTTTGTTTGATCCATGTGAGAAACATGGCAATTCTTGTGACTGCTGCAATTTCCCCACTATATATGTCAACAGTGACATCCTTTCTAGTATTTGACCTCTGGTTGTACAGCAATGCCTCCCAAAGATTTGTTTTGGCAGGTATATATATTCACAGCCTGGCTCTGTGTGCCAGGCAAAAGTTGTTTACTTTGTGTCTGGGGGAACCCCCAACCCGGAAATGACCTTTGACCTCTGGGGAATCCCTTGGTGAATTCCCTACCTTTTTTTTTTTTATTTTATTCCCTCCATATTTTCTTTTAAAAACCTAGGTTTGGAAATTTGTCCTTTGAGATTTAAAAATTATTGAAATAATTTGTCATCAAAAATACATGAGGTATAAGATTATTCACAACAGGAAGTAGACGATTTTGAGACTTCCTGCCCAGCAGAATAGGACAACGGACTGATTCAGCATGGCTGGCTAAGACAGAAATCCAAAGCCATCCAGTTGCTTACCTCAGCCCAGGTAGGGTGAAACTGCCATAATGATGAAATAATCCCTCATAGCCAATTATCTACCCGATATTTTGTGAATTGTTTGAGAGATGATGATATTTTTGAAGTTTGTTGAAGTGTGACTAGACCATGTGACTGTCAGGGGTAATCCATTGCCTATGTAACTTTTCACCTAGTCTCCATGCATGTGCAAAAAACTGTAATAGTTGTGAAAAAGTAATTTTTGAAGCCTCATTTTGTGAATAGGGATGTATTTTTGACTTGAAGTAAATGCAGTATTATTCTGGTCGATCACTGCTACAACTTCCGGCCTGCATGGCTTTGGTAGTTCATAGAAGTGCAAATCTGGCAGTCCTTATTTACTGGATGCCTAGTTCTAGTCAATTTTATTGTTATGTTTTTGAATTGACATCTTGACTTTAAATTAGCTGAAATACCAATTTACAAGGTATTTATTCCGGGCTATTAATTGCAGACAAATGTGAGAGCCTGCAAGGAATTTCTGCCCTCGGAAGGCTGTGACACGGCAAAGTGGTTAGTGAAATGTTTAACTCTGTTGAAGTTTAATGATGGTTGTTTGAATATGCACATGTTCAAAGAATAGAAACTTTTTGTGTGTGTTTCTAATATGAAAATCTGATGTGCACAAGCCATACAATTTTAAATGTGGATTTGATAATCTGTTGTATTTGTTTACAGTAAATGCTGCATAATTTTTGCTGGTAGCTTTCTTGCAACAACTCAGTAAACCTAAGAAATCTATCAATTTGAGATCATAAATGTTTACATTTGTGTGTATGCAGTATGATTTAATTTCTGTAATACTAGAATTTTGTGTCCACAGCTAAAATAATGTTTCTTGTGTTTGATATGTTTCAGTCTTTACGGTGTTTGATGCAATAAAGTCAAAAGCAAGGACATTAAAGATGTGTCAAACATCAGTTATTGCACACCAAAATGCAGCTCATAATCTGGGGCCGGAACAATCTTAAACCAAATTTTTAGCGGGGTCTCTATCCACGGGTTAGTGTTATTCAAGAGTTTAGGTAAGGCATTGTTCCCTATTATCGCCTGTAGGGGGATGTCACTTGTTATTTGCTTTCGGCTTTAGGACTGTGACTAGGATTCTTCTTTGACTTGGCACAGAGGCGTCGTCTCTTCGAATTTAGTCTGCTGGTAGGATCATTAGCTTCCCCAGGCGAGCCCGGGTACTGGCGGAGGGCGCGACGAGAACGCTGATCCATTGCCCCCCAAGCTTAAGCATGCCCCAAATCCAACTTATCTTGGAGTGACCCTTGATAGGACCTTATCCTTCAAGGAACATCTAAAGGGGACGGCTGCTAAGGTGAAAGTACGAAACAACCTGCTCTGCAAGCTCGCTGGTGCAAAATGGGGGACGGCAGTCTCCACCCTGCGCACCTCAGCACTGGCCCTTTCATACTCTGTAGCAGAATATTGTGCCCCTGTCTGGTCCAGGTCATCTTACACACACCATGTAGACACCCAGCTCAACTCAACCATGAGAACTATAACTGGAACAATCCGCTCAACACCACTCCCCTGGCTCTCTGTACTGTCAAACATAGCCCCTCCACACATCCGGCGAGCAGCATTAACTCAAAGGATGCTCCAAAAAGTTAAAGATTTTCCTCACTTACCAATCCATGCAGATATCTACACCCCATCCACTGCCCGACTTTCATCCAGACGGCCGATTTGGAAATCCCTCCCCCAGCTGACTTTACCATCCAGACAGCTTGGCAAGAGGAATGGGAGACCAAGGAGGTCCCAAACAAACAGCTGGTGATAAACCCCAACCAACAGGTCCCGGGCACCAACCTCCCAAGGAGACAGTGGTCTACACTCAATCGCTTCAGGACTGGACATGGCCCCTGCTTGGCCAGCCTTCACAGATGGGGCAGTAGCCCTAGCCCACTGTGCGCATGTGGAGAGGAGCAAACTATGGAACACATCATAGAGGCTTGCCCGCTCCAAAGACCGGAAGGAGGATTACACACCCTCCATACAGCAAACCAGGAGGCAACTGCTTGGCTTAAGGACTTTGCATTCGCTAAATAAAAAAAAAAACTTGTTATTTGGCATTCGATCACCTTCCATTGTGCAGTGTAGACTGGGTTACATATCTCTATTAAAGTTTTAATTTGTGCGGCTTTAAAATAGTCCCTGATATTTGGCAGCGTGAGCCCACCTTTGTCTTTGTTTAGCTGTAAGGTTCTATATCTGATTCTAGGTCTTTTGCCCTGCCATATGAATCTTGAGATCCTTCTGTCCAGCTCCTGCCATGTTTTTTTGGGAGGTTCTACCGGTATTGTTTGGAAAAGGTATAGAAGACGTGGAAGTATATTCATTTTGACTGCTTCAATTCTTTGTGCAGTACCTAAGAATGGTATCATATTCCATCTTGCTAGGTCAGATTTTATTTTTGTCACCAGTGGATCATAGTTTAGTGTTATAATTTTGTTGAGTTGTTTCGGGATATTGACCCCCAGATATTTCATAGATTCCAACTCCCAGTTAGTTTTGAGTTCACTTAGTGAATAATGATTTGGGTCATAGTTGAATGTTAAAACTTGGGTTTTATGCATGTTTAATTTGTACCCCGATAAATCTCCATAGTCTGAAAAAACTGGGATTAGTTCTGGTAAAGAAGTGTCTGGCTGCCCTAGGTATATTAAAATGTCATCAGCAAAGAGTGCTATTTTATGTTCCTTCTGACCAAGTGTAATACCTTGAATTTCTTGATTTTGTCTTATCCATTGGCTCAGAGGTTCTATGAAGATTGCAAAGAGCAGGGAGAGATTTCCCCTGTGTGGAGGACATAGTTAAATGTTTTCAGCAGGAGAGGAGATAGTTGCTGTTTAAAGGTTTTGTACCATTCTGCTGTATAGCCATCTGCTCCTGGGGATTTGTTAGCTTTAAGTTTCATAATTGCTTTTTCCAATTCTTTAGGTTGTATTTCTGACAGTAGTGTTTTATTTTTGTGATTCCATAAGTTGGGGAAGGTTTAATGTGTTTAGGAATGTCTCGGATGCGTTTTTATGTTTTTTGTGGGAGTATAAGTTCTTATAGTAATTCTCGAAGCTTTTAAGAATATCCTGAATTCTGAATTTTATTTCCTTTGATACTGGGTCTCTGATTTTGTAGATTGCTCTTTGTTGTTTCCTCAATTTATAGGCTAGTAATTTTGCCGATTTACTGCCTGCTTCATAGTGTTTTTGTTTCAGAAATGTAAGTTTCTTCTGGATTTCTATTGTGTAGATCTCATTTATTTGATTTTTAATTTCTTTAATCTTGAGCGAGCCATTAGAATGAGTGTTGTCTTTGTGTTCTTTTTCTAGGTTCTTGAGTTCTGACTCTAGTGTGATTAGTTTTTCTTGTCTCAGTTTCTTTTGGGTTGCCAGTTTTGCAATAATTTTTCCCCTTATTACAGCTTTGCACGCATCCCACAGTATTAAAGGGGATACTTCTCCATTATCGTTTTCTTCCAAATATGTGAGAATATCTGATTCCAATTCATCTTTCAGTGGTCCTTTCAGGACATTTGAATTCAACCTCCAGGAAAATGTATTATTTGTGTATTTTTGGATGTTTAAGTCCATATAGATCGGACTGTGGTCAGAGAGATCAATCAGTCCTATTTTACATGTTTTTACTCTTCCAATGTCTCTATTAAACATAAAAAAGTAATCAATCCTTGAGTAAGATGAATGTGGCGTTGAATAAAAAGTATAATCTTTTACATTGGGGTTGAATTCCCTCCATACGTCACAGATTCCCATTTCTTTTAATAGCATCCGAGTTTTCCTATTTTGAGTGTTATTTTGATGTGAAGAATTACCTGTTGCATCCCAGTATGGATTCAGTCTTAGATTGAAGTCTCCACCACATATCACTAAACCTTGGGCTTTAGTTATCATTAGGTCGAATACATTTTTATAAAATTTCCATTTAGCCCCTGGTGGTGCATATACATTCAGCAGGGTGATATCTTCTCCCTCTAGCCGCCCAATTACCAAACTGTACCTCCCTTCTTTATCTTTGTGTTCTGATTTTTTTGCAAATGTAATTTTGGTTGATATCAATGTCGCTACTCCCCTCCTCCTCCCTGACTTATATGAAGATGAAGAGATCTTTTTAAACCCTTGTCTATTGAGTTTAGTGTGTTCCACGTCTGTTAGGTGGGTTTCTTGTAAAAATATTATTTCTGCTTTCTTTTTTCATTTTGCGTAGAATCTTGGATCTTTTAACTGGATTCAGGATCCCTTTTACATTATATGAGGCTATTTTGGTTACACCCTGTTTCTCCATTGTATTTTCTTATTTAGTATAACAGTGTGGTGGCCCTCTTTTTTGCTACTCAGAAACTGAAAGAACATTAAGAACATAAAAAACATTAAGAACATAGTGTACGAAACTTTAAAACAAAAAACTGTCAAAAAAACTTCCTGAGCTGGGGTCTCTTTAAAGACCCTGTAAGAGCCCTGATGGAGTGTAGGCTCTGAGGGAAATTCCTCAAACTCTGTTACGTGTTGAGGGCCCTCTCTTACCCCTGTAAGTTGTCCCATGTTTTTAACGTGAATTTCAGATCCCAATCCGAATTTGTAATGATGATTTTTTTTTTTTTTTTATGCCTATACCCTATGAGATTGTGTGCACCCTCCCACCCCCATCACAGCAAACATTCACTCTAATACAGTATTTGTTAGTGTAGGGAGAACATATGGGTCATTGTTACATTTCTATTTTAACAAGTTTTGTTTGTTTTTTTTCTTTAAATTAAGAAGACATTTCTTTCTAATGCTATAACTGCTCCATGAAAGGTTTTACCACATGCTGATTCTGCATCTCCTTTAATGTTTGTTACCTTGTAGGAGGGGGGATGGAAGTGCAGAATGACTGAAAAGAAAAAAAACAAAAAGGTCGCTATTCCTTCCTGGAACTGGAAAGCTTATCTTTGTAGCTCTGGGGCTGGGTTTCCCGCTGCTGGCCTGTGGATTTTGAAGGTCTCTGAGTGGACCACGTTTGAGCTCTGATCCTCTCGCTCAGATCCGCTGCGGGTTTAAACACCGATACCGGGAGCCCTCTTCTCGCTATGTCAATTGTTGCTTCTTCCGCTGAATTATAGAGACATGACTCTTCACCGTAAAAGACCCTCAACTTCGCAGGAAATGGCGTCTGAAAGCGTAGATTCTGTTCCCGTAGAACCTTTTTGGCGTCATTATATTCCCGTCGCTTTTTAAGAACCTCCGGGGCGTAATCATGCTCCACGAAGACTTTTCTCTCTTGATGCATAAATCCTTTTTTCTGCCAAGCCCGTCTTACAACCTCTTGTTTTATTTTGAAATCGGAGAATCTTACCACCACCGAACGTGGGGGCGCTTCTGCCGCTGGCTTTGCGGCTAATGTACGATGGGCCTTTTCTCTCTTCAAATCGGTGGTTTGTGGAATATCCAACTTCTCTGTCAATAATGATTCCACGCATTCCGCCATTGTGTTGAAACTATCTTCAGTTCCTTCTTTCAGACCGTGAATTCTGATGTTGTCTCGTCTTTGTCTTCCTTCTTGGTCGGTTAGCTTAGCCTCCAGCCTTGACTGTTTTTTGTGTAAATCCAGCATAGAATCTTCAAGCACTTTTATTCTTTCTTCAGCTTCCAAGATTCGGTTTTCGGCCTGGTCCATTCTGCTGTTCGTCCTTTTTAATTCCTCACTGAATTCATGAAATTCGGCCCAAAATCGTCGTAATTCATCAAATAGCGATTTCAAGCTAACCTTTTTGTTAGCTAGGTCCAGCTCCTCGTCTTCTGAACGGAGGTCCTCCGGTTCAGATTCTGCGGCCGCTGCGCGTCCTGACCTGGGGAATGTCAGTTTCTTCTGTTTTTGGTTAGGCATGGTGTTTTTGTCTTTTGATTTTTATTCTTCCAAAAATCCATTAAGTCTGATTTTGAAGATGTTTTCCTTGGATTGGGTCTGGGAGCTTCAGCGTTAAGTTGCTATCACCATGGCGTCCAGACCGGAAGTCTAGATTACTTTTTTTTGAGGTGCAAAAGGCTGTGTTCACGCATTTTTGATGCCAAAGTCATTGTTTTTTGACAAGGAAAAGTGTCCCATTTCAGTGACAACTCCACTTTCTAAACTAGTACCGGAAGTTGCGCCCATATTTCACGTAAGGCACCATGGGGGCTAGGAATAAGGTGGATAGAAAAAGTAAAACTAGGGTCACCAAACCTGATACATATGCTCACCCTGAGACCCTGACCTTTGACTCTGGGTTTGGGTCAAAAGGCCAAGGCTGGCATGCTCTATTACATTACAGGTTAAGCCAGGGTGACCAAACTTTGTACACAGGTTTGTAACCCAGTGTTGGTTTTTGGTTTTTTTTTTTAAGAATTTTGGTAGTACACTGTCACTTTAAATGTTGCCATAGCAACCATTTTATGGCTTTCATGACAGACACCTACGGAAAGACCGGCGGGAGTGATTGGCGAGGTTTAGTCTCGTCATGCAGCTGTGGCTGAGAACACACGGTAGTTACCACTCAGTGTCTGCCTTCATAGTGATGGCCAGATGAGGCTTTCGAGAGGACTTGAGGCCTTTCATCAAAATGGTTCATATAGACTGTTATGTATGGAAATACCTGGGTGAAGGATGAGGCAAGATGGAGTTGGCAAACACAGCTTTATTGATGGAATTCAGTAGTGGTTACACAGCAGGCACCTGGCGATGGGCACTGGTCAAAGAGACGACAAGATGGTGGCCCACCCCCTATATAGGGCAGTGACATGACGGGAAGTGCACGTCACCACACTGCACTTCACAATAAAGTGCCGTTTCCTGTATACCACATTTCCTCCCCTCCTTAGAAAAGTCCAAAACCACACACACAATTAAGACACCCCCCCCCCCCAATTTAGGACCCGAAGAACACACTAAAATAACTAAAACTAATGTATTGAATTGGCCTAACACACTCACTCAAAACAACCTAGAATAGGGCTGGCAGGTGGACTGCCACACAGCCCGCACGGCATGGTTGATTATTCTGCCACCAATAGCTAAAAGAAAAAGTCATTCATTAAACTAAAATTTCTTGCCGCACTCCTAAACTAAAATACAAACACAAAATAACCCCATACCATAACATGCACGCACAAAACACCAGGACTATAAACACCCATTTTTACAGCACAGCCACTTGGGTGGGAGAGGTAGAACCGGCATGGGGGGCCCAGAGCAGCTTCTCAGCAAGTGTGCCCCTGGAAGCAGCAAACCCTTGGGACGATGGCTGATCTTCTGGATGGTGGAGCCCGACTCCTTCACCACAAACACCGACTCCCGTCCAGCCTCATCACCCAGACCCTCTTCCCGGACACGCCAAAGCTGATTAGCGTGCCTCGATGAGCCATCGGACAACCGGAAGTATGCTGCGCCCAGCTTCGCCACTTTGCCAGACATCATTGGTGTTTTGCTGGCTGTTGTTTGGCCCATCTTCGCCATGGACATTCTTCACCCCGAACCTGAACCAGGTCCAGAAACCCTCAGCGGGGCCCGGCTCGGCCTGACGTGGTGCTGCTGAGCATGCGGTTACTCCATGCTCATTGGTCTGGCCCCGTCCTCTTCTAAAACCATTGTAGCTGTCACCTTTGTAGCTGCAGACCCTTCATTCTCCTGCAGCCAAGCTCTGGAGGCATCTGGGGCTAGCACAATGGTGTCACTCGCTGACACAGGCGCTTCGCCGCCACGCTCAGTACCCCCCTCTACCATGTCCCGAGTGCCGGCACTGAGACTCTCCTGCACTGAACCGGAGTGAAACTGGTCCTGCTTGACCGCCATGGTGTCCATTAGCTCTTCATCCTATACAACATTCTCTTCGACCACCGGAACTGGATGGTTCCAGCGGCCACAACCCGACCATTCATTCCCAACACCATCTTTAATGGCAAAACACAGTCCGTAAAACAAATCACAGCCCATGATGTTATCACCTCGCGCTGTCACATGGACCGTGAAGTCAACCATCTTCGCAGACTTGTACCGGACCGTTAACTCCAGAGTCCCAACCATGCACAGCCTGCCACCTCCATAGCCATGCAACGGTGCCAGGTTACCTCTAATCCTGTAGTGGGGGAACAACTTCCTCACTGTGGCCCAATTCAGCAATGACCCCTCCAACCCCGTATCGAGCAGCAGCGGCACCTCCACGCCGTCAAATTCCACTATGCAATACATGTACCAAGTGTACTGGGGGACACCGAATGGATGGTTGCCGGGGGCGGGTGGAGTGATTTCTTCCATGGGTTCTCTGGTTCAGATACATGGCACACTCTAGCATAATGGTTCAAGCGTCCACATCTGCTACAACGTTTTCCCCTAGCCGGGCAGTTCTTCGCCTTATTTCAGTGCGTTGCAGACCCACACCCCTTGCACAGAGGTTTTCCCAGGGCAGACCTTCAGCTGGCAGCATTGGTTTCCGTAACGTCATCATCCAAGCTATCCTCGCTTTCCCAGTCCGCAATATTTGTCGCGGCAGGAGGCTCCGGCGGCCTCTGTGACTGGTGCCAGGTTAGCTCCGAAGCTAGCTTGTCTGCGGCCTCCAACTGGAGAACTAGTTCGACAGCTCTGGCTAATGTTAAGCCATTGGGCACCATGAGTAGCCTAGCTCACAATGTGGCGCTGCACATGTGCTCCGCAAGTTGGTCATGTACCATTTCACCTTCCAACAGCCCAAAGTGGCACTCGCTAGCTAGCTGCCTCAAATCGGCAACAAACTGGTGACTAGGCTTACCTACCTGCTGATGTCGCTGCCAAAAACGAATCCTCCGGACAGTCACACTATCCGGAGTGTGGAAGTGGTTGGCTCGCAGCTCCACAATGTCCTCGAAGGAGTCCGATGCTCCGAGTGTTCGCAGGACTCGCTGGCCCTTGATACCCAGGTTATGGACGAGAAGCGCACGTGCCCTTAGCTTGTCGAGCTGTCCGAGGTCCAGCGCAGTGATGTAGGTTTGGATAGCCTTGAACCACCTGGGCCAAGGCACCAGCGGTTCGCCCGGAAGCTTGAGAAAGGGACGAAGTGGTGTGATACACGCCTCTGTGAGTTAATTCTCAATCGCCAAATGTTATGTATGGAAATACCTGGGTGAAGGATGAGACAAGATGGAGTTGGTGAACACAGCTTTATTGATGGAACTCAGTAGCGGTTACATGGCAGGCACCTGGCGATGGGCACTGGTCAAAGAGATGACAAGATGGTGGCCCACCCCCTATAATAGGGCAGGGCGGTGACGTGAAGGGGAGTGCACGTCACCACACTGCACTTCACAATAAAGTGCTGTTTCCCATATACCACATAGACAAAGTCTCATGTGACACTTTATTTTCTCTACTAGGCCATCTAGAGGACAACACATATACAACATCCAGATTTTTACAAGGACATTATTGGTTTAATGTGTATTTTTTTTTCATTTCAATAAATGCATTGTCTTTTAAGAAATATCAATGATCATAAGGGGGAAAAAAAAGAAATAATAAAACTCAGATGACTACAGTGAATGTGCTTGTGTTATTTGGTGTGCTTGTACTACTTATCCATTTTTATTAAGAAACAATAATTTTTCAACAGTTTTTGGATTTCTTTTTTTTTTTTTTTTAGATTATTTCTCCAGCTTTGGAGAATACTCTCTCAGAGCACAGAGGATGCAGGTGTGCACAGGAAGGCTACTGCAAGTTTGTACAGCCTAGGGTAGACACATTTCTATCTTTCCCAGTGCATTCACCTCTGTCTTTATTCTCATGCAGGGCACAATAGTGCCTCAGCGTAATGATGTATAATAATGATCCAAGCTCTTTGAAACACAACAGACACTTCACCTTGCAAATAAAAATAAAATTACAAGAATGGCCTAGCTTGGACTTTAACCCCAGCCTCCCAGTTGCGGGGGTCGATGTTTTACCTCTAGGCCATCACTTCAGTTACAATAAATATCCACTATTTGTGAAAAATACATCAATGGGAGAAATGAGATCAAAGTGTTTCCAAACGGGAGAAGTCCGTGTTTTTGGTGCTGGCTCCATCTGAAAATTGGCTGTGACAAATCCCATACACACTCAAAGATCGACAACACAAAACGTGAGGGACGGGGATTTCCATTGTGTATTGCTGCTAACTTTATTTCATGTTGCATGCAAAATCATGAATGGCTTCCCAACCCAGCAAGGCTAATGACGTCAATGCATACTGTAATGTTGTATTTGTGCCATTATTGTGAAGTGCGGTGTAGTGGCGGCCACTTCCTCTTTCCGCCACTGCACCGTCCTATAAATGCCAGCGGGCATCTCTGTTCAGCCTCTTTGCCAATGCCTCTGCCTGGTGGCTGGATTGTGTGTGACCAACCCTTTTAATAAAGTGAAGTTGAACTGTGCACCTGGCCTTGTCATTACAGAGGTAATTCCGATATAACATATACGTCAGCAATACACACCTTGAAACGTGCTTTGCCAAATATTTCCTGGACAAGCTTGGAGCACCCTCAAAGCTCCAGAGCCTGCCGTCCCATCACTATGCCTTCATTTGCCATAAATCACCCTTTGCTTGTGATATTCTCCTGCTAGGTGAGAATTTGTGTTCCTTCATATTTATGTTATTCTGTATTTTTTTGAGGTGATATGATGTCATGGGTTATTTAAGGACAGAGTCATCGTTTATTCTAAAGCTAAATGCTAATCGCGATTAAGCTGACAATAATGTTAAATGCTAATTAGCGTGCCACTAAGTGGACTCCAGTTAAGGAGTCAGCCTGTCATTGTGTGAAGAATAAACCCACACGTTTTTCTACTGTTCATTGATAAATATCAGAGGGATGTATTTTCTGAAAAACGTATTTGTACACCATACTTTACTGGGAACTGTGGATTATCCAGTCAGTGTAAAATGTGATTCATTTTGTTCTGTGTAATTCATCTAGCTATAAATGCACGAAATCTCTGTGTTTGTGTGTGTGTGTCTGTTCCACGCATATCTCTCGAACCGTTGGTCAGACTGTCCTAAGATTTTATATGTGCTTTGCTGAGGTTATGGGGGGGTGCATCCCCGAATATGGAGTCGCTCAGTCAAAATATGTAATTTTTATCAATAAAAGTTTAATCACCGCTCTGTGTCTCTTCATGACATGGCTTCAAGAAGTGTGGTTGGAGTTTAGGATTGACTCTGTTATAGCATGTAACAATTGATTATAAATGTGATAAGGTACAAGGATTATTTAATTTATATTTAGAGTTGTGTGTGGGGATGGAGGTTTACTTCATGACCACAAACACTCACAAAACAAGAGAGAAACATTCATAAAGGGGAATCAGTCCAACTTGGACCAGTCTCAATATTTGTGAATTCTTCTGCCGTGACCCAGAAAAGCACACACACAAAAGAAATCAAGCAGAAACTTCTCTATACCGTTAACAGTTTTAATAATCAAACTCAGGTTAAATGACATTACATTCAATTGATTTGTAAGCAGGTGAAATGATCAACAAATATCATATTAACTGTTAATGGGTTCCTGAGCATAAAGTCTATATTTAAACCTTTGTGAAAACAAAAGAAAACCAGATTTTGAATTTGTAACTGTGATGCAATGGGAGACTGAAATAACTGTAACAAAAATATGCATAAAATTGGACGCAATTTTATGAAGAAAATGACAAAAGCTGATTGATTATATGAAAAAAATTCTGAGTTACTCTACAAAAAGAATGGAGGTTATTGAAAAAGGAATATTAATTTCCCTTCAGCTTGATAGCACCTATCATAGCATATGGACTAACTTTTAACATGAAAAATTGGTCATATTCAGTTATAATTAGACATCACATTTAACCCAGCAGATAGGAAGTGGAAGTCTGGCTTACGAACAGCTGTGTCTTCAGAGTCCAGCAGTGATCTTGAACGCCAGCAGATGGCAAAAAGGAGGAAAGACTGCCAGCAGACCTTTCCAGTTGTTACAGCGGTTATGGCACAGACTTAACAGCGGGTATGCCAGCTGGTGTCTGGAGAGTGGAGCCAGCGGTAGAATGAACGGCTGGCCCCCTGGGCAGGTGTGACATCTCCTCTGGGCAACAGAACCTTTCCTGGCCGGCAAATTTAGGATGTCCACCAGCCAATAAGAAAACCACAGGCTGAAGGAAAAAAATGTATTTAGACAGTTCCACCCACGAAATCCTAGTTCTTCTGACGTCATGAGACGTGGGTGAGGCAGTCTCGAGGGGAAAAAGTTCAAAAATCACTATCAGTCCAAGAAGTTAAAGAAAATCAGTAGGAAAAGTTCAGCAGAATGAACATGGCGTCTGAGGAGAGGGAAAAAGGCGTTTTGGAGTTTCACTCCATTAAGAAGGGTCGAACTCAACAAGAAGGATAATCTCTCCTCAAATACCAGAAAACAGAAAAAGACTTAACAAAAGACAATTTTAAGAACACAAGACTTCTGAAACTGACAAAACTCATAGAAAACTTGACAAAACTGAACTGAACTGAACAAAAAACAAAACTGAACTGCTAGGCCGTTTTCTCTATTTAACAGAATGCACTCCTTAGATCATAAAATATGACTGGCAGCAGGAAGAACCAATTATCGACTATCGTGGGAGATTCAAATGGGCTATGGTCCAATAAGAAAGCAGTCCTTTGTCTGTAACCAACCAATAGAATGAAAGGGGTGTTGTCCAACAGAGACGGTCTGGTGATTGGCTGGTACATATCAGATGACTGGCATAAGTTTCAGAAGGCATATACACATTTTAACGGTGAAATTCATTATATACTATAAAATCTAAGTTAACTTTGGTGATTCATGACTAACTTTCAGTGAGCATGCACTTTTATAAACTTGTCCTTCTATAATTAACATGCATTAGAATAAGGTTCATTTAAGCATTTTCAAACATGCAGCACATTTAAAATCAATGATTAACGAAACACTTCAAACCCATCATTGTCCAACACAGAGGCACATCTTCAACAGTGTTCTGAGCAGTATTTCCTGGAAAAATAAAGTCTTGAGGAGAAAGGATTATTTCAGCAGATAAAACAAAATTCCCCTCTTGATTAAATCCAACATGTCCCTGAGTTGACAGAAGGGGGCAATGTTGAGCTGTGGCTAATTCCTAGCGACCTCTGGAATGCAGTCCAAAATATCTGGGATGTCTCAAAACAGTACTTGAAGCATAGAACTGCCTTGCTGGGGAGGAAGCTCTGGGATTTATGACTCGAAACTAATCCATTCCTGGCACAAAATGGGTTTTCAAACTGTGGTCCTTAGGTCAAGGAAAAAGTTCTTGACCAGAGTTTTGGGTGAAACAATTTCTCTAAGGTGAAGAGTGACTTTTTAGATTGGAGCCACATGGATTGATGCTACACCATGCTGATTGGATAATATGCGGCATCACAACCATGCTGATTGGATAATACGTGGCATCACGACCTGTCAATCACGACAGTGTTCCCTGGACAAAACAAGGAAATGAAAATCAACAAATCTGACTAGAAAAACATAATACTGAAGATTTAATGCTTAAAAAAAATTATACCATAAAGTTGCAATGATTGCGTAGGTCTAAACGATAATTCGGCATATGTGGAGAACATGAGATGCACAATCAGACTGGGCAGAGCGTCAGTGGGGACCAGGTCTGACAAATCAACATAGAACATGCTAGGAGAAGCAGCTGCCAGACACGATCTGGCTCAAAGGCATGCTAACTGATGGTGATAAAAAAAAAGGTTATTTTCAATAACCGCCTCAATCTTAGCATTAAAGTTTTAAAAAATGTTTTAAAATATTGCTGAAATCGATCTATAAATGCAAGATGTCTGTCTGTATGTGTGTGTTCCTCAGATATCGCTCAAACTGTTCGCCAGACTGAGGTTAGTTAATTCCCTTCCACAGCATGTGGTGTATAGGGTCAGCACCTATCTCCGTTTCACTGACCCTAGGCCACACAGCTACTGTAAGTAGTGAAAGCTACAGTGGGGGGGGGGGGGGTCAGTCCTCTTGTAGCTTTGTGCGTTAACTTTCCTTTTCCCATTCTATTATGCTGAGCATCAAGCTAGAAAGCGGAAAGTAACATTTTTTTTTTTATATGGTTTTTGGTATGACCCGGCCAGGATTTGAACCCACAACCGGGAGGTTGTGGGGCAGATGCTCTACCAACTAGGCCACCACTCTGGTTTTGTCAGACTGACCTCAGGTTTTATAAGTGCTTTGCTGAGATTACGAGGGTGTGCATCCCCGAGTATGGAGTTGCTCAGTGAAAATATGTATTTTTTTTAATCAATAAAAGTGTAGCCAATAGCCACCACTCCGTTTTCTTCATGCCCTGGTTTCTAGAAGTGTGGGCGGGGCTTCGGATTGACTCCGTACTGATTGGATAATACACAGCCTCACGACGAGTCACCAGAGCGCTCCGCAAACAAAACAAGGAAGTGAAAAGCTACAAATTTGACCAGAAAAAAAGAGAATACTAAAGATTTAATGCTAAAAAAAATACTATAATGTTGCTTTGATTGCATAGCTCGAAAGGATAATTTGGCATATCAATGGCTGAAATGCAAAACCTATCTCCAGATTTTCTGATTTGCAGGTTTCACTTTGGATGATGAGAACAAGGAAGGCTGCTCATATCTGTCTGCAAGACAGTCCCGCCCTTTATTGTGACAGTGTAGAGGATGTGCTCAAGGATGAGGCTGAGTTTATTTCTCAGGTTCAGCTTTATTATCAGAACACATACTCTAACAATCTCCAAGCAAGAAAAGAGACAGATCAATATCGCATCGCTCTTTTATATCCCGGAACATCGAAACTCAAGTCACATGGTGTCTAAGCAAACATACAGTCACATGGTACTTAATCCCAGTCACAATGTAACCCTTTTGATCTTCCATCATTGTCCCTTAGCCTTCGATGGTCCGGAAATCCCTCCAGGGCATCTCTCTGAGACAAAGGCCAAATCTCACACCTTCTCGATATCTCCTGCAGACTCAGTCCTTTTGTCCCTCAAGACGTGAAGCACACAATAAACTTACAGCAATACATTTGTGGAAAATATGTACCCAACATATGTGCCACATGACCCCCCCCCCAAACGTCTAATATGGGACAAACATAATCAGAGATGCATGACGTAAAAACATTACCACATATCAAATATCAATCCACCAGTTGCCTAGGTCTAAACCTCCTGCCGTATCTGCTGTAAGCCGGCCTTGCTGCTTCTGCAGTGTCTTCCTGCACCTGTGGATTAGAACTGTTAGTCAATCTCTGTGGGGGTTCTGGAGAATGCCTTCTCGGAGGTCTGCCAGGATGGGGGGCCCTCGCCAGCTGGACTTGTTCATCCGCCAAAACAAAAGCGGGTTTGAGTCTGTTTATACAAATCAACTCCTTCCTGTTTCCCAAATCTAGCAAAAAATGCTTCTCTCCTGTTTCCAGCACTCTGAAAGGTCCATCATAAGGTGGCCGCAAATTTGGGCGTTGAGCATCATGTCTAACAAAAACAAACTCCGCATTTTTTAAAGCCTTCGGCACAAAAACATGTGGGAAACTGTGATGAACTGGGCCAGGAAGCGTGTTTGATCCTGTGTCGCTCTGCAGCAGCTCAGTGGGGGGGGCAATTTGGCGCAGGATTGTCGGGGAGAAATTCTCCCGGCAAACGGAGAGGTTGTGCAAAAACTAACTCAGCTGGAGAGGCCTGCAAATCCTCCTTAGGTGCAGAACGCAACCCCAATAAAACCCATGGAAGTTTGTCCACCCAATTTGTATCCGTAAGCGACGCTCTGAGGGCTGCTTTCAATGACCTATGAAAATGTTCACATAAACCGTTAGCCTGGGGGTTATACGCGGTAGTGCAGTGGATCTTCACCCCTAGGCTGCGGGCCACCGATGACCAGAGTTCAGAAACAAATTGAGGACCTCTGTCGGACGTTATGTCCGACGGAACTCCAAAACGCGCAAGCTGTTAAAAACGCACGCGCAACTTCTTCCGCTGTGGTTGATGACAGAGGGACTGCTTCCGGCCAACGTGTGGTGCGGTCCACCATTGTCAAAAGGTGTGTGTACCCCTGTGACGACGGAAGGGGGCCCACCAAGTCGACATGCACATGATCAAAGCGCTTAGCCGGGATGTGAAAAGGCTCCAAAGGAACCCTAGTGTGCTTGTGTATTTTGGCTCGCTGACACGCTACGCAGGCTGCCGCCCATTCCTTGACCTGTTTGCGCAACCCCGGCCAAACAAATTTCTCCCCCACCATTTTGATCGATGCGAGCACCCCCGGGTGCGCCAGGGAATGGACCGAGTCAAAAACGCGGCGGTGCCACGCAGCTGGTACCACGGGACGCGGCCATCCTGTGGAGACATCGCAGATTAGGGGGGGCATACCAACTTGCAGCACCCTGTGCTCCAGCCTTAACCCTGTTGGTCTAAACTGGAGCGCGCGCACATCCGCATCGCCAACTTGCTCCGCGGCCATGGCTGCATAATCATGCATAATCATGATCACGCTGAGAGCAGTCCATGAAGGATTCAACGTCCAGCACTGAAGGATTAAGTACTGAATCTGTAAGAGGATATAAAGTTTCTTTCTCTGGGATCAGTACTATTCGACTAATCTGACACCCTCACACAAGTCCTCCAGATTATCTGCAGTTTTTTGTTTTCAAAACATTTGAGCTGCATTGACTCCACGGACAGTTAGCTGCATGGCTCAAGGACAAATGCCAGCAGCTAAGACAAAACATCTCCTGCCAAAGAGACTTTGTTGTTCTTAACTGATACAAACACCTACACTCAACACTACATCCACACTGACTCAAAAACTGATGAAAAAGACCACTCACTCACTGCTCTCTTTGTGTCCTTGTGTACATTCTTGTCTGCTAACTGTGCATTGAGGGCTTTTTTTCTTGTAATCATAATATTGATCATATATGACCGGTATTCTGACAATCAATGGTTTTTTGCTCTTTCCTATTGTGTTATCCTTTTCCTCCCTATGCATCCTGTACCCATCTGATGACAGGCGCGTTTTTCAGACGCTGCTGCGTCACCGGAAATGCAGGTCGTTTTCTGTGTCAAGTCAAATCCCTCGTTTGTTATCAGTTGTTTACTGTTAATGTACTTGGCAATAAATCTTTTCTGAGTTCTGAGTTCTAAACCTACGTGGACCGGGGCTGCGTGCACTTCCGCGTTGCTACCCTGGCCCGCGGCCACGGCTGCAGAGTCTGCCCCCACAGGGCCTGGCGCCGCCACCGCACGCGAGAGACAGTCTGCCACTACATTATGTTTACCTGCGACATGCTGGATATCGGTGGTGAACTCCGATATCACGGCCAGCTGTCTTTGCTGCCAGCCCGACCAAGGTTCTGAAATCTTGGCCATCGCAAACATTAGCGGCTTGTGGTCCACGAACGCGGTGAAACGGCGCCCTTCCAGCCAGAACTGGAAATGGCGGACGGCCAAGTGTAGAGCCAACAGCCCCCTGTCGAACGCGCTGTATTTTCGCTCGCTATCGTGCAAGGTTTTGCTGAAAAACGCGAGCGGCTGCCAGGTCCCTGCTACAAACTGTTCAACGACCACCCCCACCGCTAAATCGGAAGCGTCAGTGGTGAGCGCCATGCGGGCCGTTGGGACTGGGTGTGCCAACAAAACCGCGTTGGCCAAGGCTGATTTGACTTGGGAGAATGTGCACTCCCGCTCAGGAGACCATTCGATTTTATTTGTGGGTTTTTGCTTCTTTAGTGCAGCATACAATGGTTGCATGAGCTGCGCTGCGCTTGGGAGGAAACGGTTATAAAAATTAACCATTCCCAAAAACTCCTGTAACGCTTTGACCGTTTGAGGTCGGGGAAACTCTGTTATTGCGCGTACTTTATCGGGCAGAGGGACCGCTCCTTCTGGCAAAACGCGATGCCCCAAAAAATCAATTTGCACCACCCCAAACTGACACTTCGCTGGGTTAATTATTAACCCGTGCTCTGCCAGCCTCCGAAAAACCGCTGTGAGGTGGTTTTCATGTTCGTCTTCGGACGTGGTGGCTACCAAAATGTCATCCAAGTAGACGAACACGAAAGGGAGGTCGCGTAGAACCGTGTCCATCATACGCTGGAACGTCTGCGCGGCACCCTTGAGTCCAAAAGGCATGCGCAAAAACTCAAAAAGCCCGAAAGGAGTTATTACCGCTGTTTTGGGTATATCCTGAGCACGCACTGGGACTTGATGGTAACCACGCACCAAGTCTATTTTAGAAAAAATGCGCGCCCCCGCCAAATGAACCGAAAAATTTTGGATGTGCGGAATCGGGTAGCGGTCGTGTGCTGAGGCGTTATTCAACCTGCGGAAATCACCGCAAGGTCGCCACGAACCATCAGCCTTCGGGACCATGTGTAGCGGTGAAGCCCAGGGGCTTTTAGAACATCTAATGATACCCAGTTTTTCCAAGTTGGCGAACTCCTCGCGCGCTATGGCCAGTTTAGCTGAGTCCAAGCGCCAAGTATGGCGCTTGGACTCAGTCCAAGCTTGGACTCTGTCTCCGTCTTACTGCTGATTATCGAAAGAAAGAAATTATGGAATTAATAAGCTGGGCTTTGAACGCAATTGACACTATCTTTTCAACGAGGAAAAGTGCCCCGGGGGAGGTTGTCTGCCCCGCAGGAATGGCTGCTGCGGGCTATTTACGGGAGACAAGTAATTGGAAACTCTTGTGCCTGACTAATCTTTTTATCGAAGATGTAGAAGATTTGTACGTCTTCGTAGTAATGGTGATTGGGATCGTTCTGATTGGATCTGGGACTGTCCTGGTGTACCGCAAATTGTTGAAGATGGATACAACCTATCAAAATGCTGGCCAGGCGAGGTGCATCCATCAAATTGAAAAAATGGAGAAGACCCTGATAGCGACAAATGGAGAACTGTCTCGGAAGGTGGATTACATCATGATTACGCTTAGGTCTATCCACGATGGACTCAACGCCCAGCAATGAAGGATTAAGTACTGAATCTGTAAGAGAATATTAAGTTCCTTCTCTGTGATCAGTACTATTCGACTTAATCTCTCCCTTACAAAAATCCTCCTGATCATCTGCAGTCTCTGTTTTTCAAAACACTGAGCTCATGGCCTTCGGACAGGCAGCTGCATGGACAATTGCCAAGGACAATTGCCAGTAGCCAGACAAAACATCTCCTGCCAAAGAGTCCTTGTTGTTCTTAACTGATACAACACCTGCTTTCAACATTACACTCATACTGATCCACAGACTGATGATAAAGATGATTCACTCACTGCTCTCTTTGTGTCCTGTGAACTTTTTTGGTCTGCTGATTGTGCATTGAGGGTTTTTTTTTCTTTGTAATCATAATATTGATCATACATGACCACTATTCTGAAATCAATGATTTTTTTTGCTCCTTCCTATTGTATTATTTCTCATGCTACCTGTACCCTCCTGTTGGCAGGCGCGTTTCAGATGCAGCCGTGTCACCGGAAATGCAGGTTCATTTTCTGTGTCAAGTCAAATCCCTCGTATGTTATCAGTGATCTGTTATCAGTGATCTGTTATCAGTATCTGTTAATGTACTTGGCAATAAATCTTTTCTGAGTTCTGAAGTTTTTGCAAAAACGGGCAGCCCGGTGGTAGTGATAAAATGTTCCACCCCATGTTTAGCCACTGTCGCCGAAAACGTTGGGACTGTGAGTGCTGGGAACTGAGTGAGTAGTGTGTGGAACTTACCACCCACAGCTGTGATGTTGGCCTGTGCAGTCGGCGGGGCCACCCGGGCTGTGCAGGGAATAGAGTGAAAAGACGACTATTAGCAAGATCAACCAATAAACCATGTGAGCACAAAAAATCAGCACCTAACATGTTGAAATTGACTGCTGCTATGACGAAAGTCCACTCGAATGTTCGGCCGTGTAGAGACAGAAGCAGAGTCTTCTCCCCGAAGGTCTTAATCGCCGAGCCGTTCGCTGCCGACACCACGGGACCACTGGAAGGCGCCAGCCAGTCAGCGTAGGAAGGTGTGATGAAACTCAGCTGGGAGCCTGTGTCCACAAGGAAGTGCCTCCTTGATCGCGAGTCCCTCAGGTAGAGCAGCTTGTTCTTTTCACCAAGAGTCGCAGCTGCTACCGACTCCCGGTCTTGGCGTTTCCTGAGCGCTTGAACTGGCACGGTGGAATGCACTTGCGTGCCCTCCCGGCGAAACGGCGATGGTAAAAGCAAAGGACGTCGCCCGCTCCGCGTCTCCTGGCCTCCGCCGCTGCTGTTGTTAGTGAGTCTGGTGCTGCAGCCTCTGGCCCCCTGCCATCTCCAGATGTTGCGCTCAGCTCTGCTGCTGCAGTCGTGGCCGTGTGTTGCCTATGGGCGTCGACGAGTTGCTGCGCCTCCTGGCCCAGCTCGTGGTAGTCTCGGTGGGCCAGCAGCTGTGAATTGGCCAGGGCAACTCTCACCGCTGACGGTAGTGTCCTAAGGAAAAGGTGGGCGAAGATAAAACCATCATCTTCGGAGTCTCTCAAACTCAGCATCTTCGCCATCAGGTCTGCAGGTCTCTCGACCTCGCCCTCAGTCAACGCCAGGAGCTTCTCTGCTCGCTCTCCCAGCGAGGGGGTGAAACAACGGATGAGAGCAGCTTTCAATGCACCATACTTGTCGTCGTCTGGCGGGTGGTTAATCAGGCTCTCTACCCGCTGGGCTGTGTGGCTGTCCAGCTTCGCAACCACATGGTAGAATTTCGTGGCGTCTGCCGAAATTCCCCGAAGATGGAACTGTGCCTCGACTGTGTTAAACCAGGAGCGTGGGCTATGCTGCCAGAAATCAGGTAGCTGGACTGTGGTAGCTGCATTAGCCTGGCTGGCTCCTGATGAGTCCGGTGCAGGGGAATCGCCACCGGCCATAATTCTTCTTAGGGTCACCAGTGTAGAGGATGTGCTCAAGGATGAGGCTGAGTGTGGTATGATTGGGCGCATCCGCACGCAGCGACCTGCAGCTGATGATATAGTGCGTGTGTGCGTGTGTGTGTTTTTTGTACTTTTTTACGTTTTTAGAAAATCCTCTGTGTCGTTTCTGCCCTGGAGCGTTTGTGGAATATATGGCGAAGAGCTCCCTGGCATCCATAACATGGATTTCCTCTCCTATCTCGCATTGCTGCTATCTGTGCTGTGGCTCTTTGTCTCTGAGGTAAACGCGTTCGGCTCCATGGCGAGCAGAATAGCGGGCAGAATACAATATTCCAGGGACGTGTTGCTGCGCTTTAACACAGCTGGTGCAGAGTCTCTGATTGCGCCCAAATTTCAGCTGCTGGACTTTATTTTGAGAGACGGACACAGCGGTGAAAAGAAAGACGGCAGAAGGAAGCGTGGAAGACGTGGAGGTGTGAAATTGCGCCTTAGGAGACGTCAGTTTGGTAACATTCCTCTTCCTTCGATCATTTTTGGGAATGCACAGTCTGTGAGAAACAAGGTGGAGGAAATTCAAGGCAACGTACGTTACCAGAAGGATTTTAAGAACTGCTGCGTCATGGCTTTCACTGAATCTTGGCTTACTGCGCATGATCGAGATGCAGAGCTGTGGATTGACGGCTTTGGAGCCCCGCTGCGCTCGGATCGGCAGGAAGAGGTAACGGGGAAACGTCAGGGGGGCGGTGTATGTTTATACATTAATAAGCAGTACTGCACATCTGTCACGGTCAGAGAGCGCATCTGTACACCCGATGTGGAACTGCTGTCTGTGTCACTACGCCCCTTTTATTTGCCTCGAGAGTTTCCCCAACTTTTCATCACAGTTGTGTACATTCATCCGAGGGCAGACGCTGACTCCGCCTCCAGCACCATCTCTGATGTGGTGCAGCGGCTGCAGTCAATTTCTCCAGAGGCGCCAAACTTCATTCTTGGGGATTTTACTAACTAACTACTACTAACTAACCTGCACTTATATAGCGCTTTTCTAGTCACAAAGACCACTCAAAGCGCTTTCATTAATACTAACCCTCTATTCTAAGGGCCTATAGGAAACAGATATCTAGGGACAATTTAGAACAGCCAATTAACCTAACATTTTAACCATGTTTCTTTAAAGAAGACACTTAAAAACTTTCATCAGTATGTCTCCTGCCCAACCAGGCGAAAAAAGACATTGGACCTGTGCTATGGATCCATAGAGAGGGCCTATAAATCACTTCCCCTTCCTCCTTTAGGATCCTCAGATCACAACTGTGTTCATTTGCTGCCCACATATAAAACTGCTCTCAGAAGAGGCAAGGTGGAGATGAGAGACATTGATGTGTGGACAGAAGATTCAGAGCACAGCCTCCAGGAATGCTTTGACTGTACAGACTGGAAGATGTTCATAATGGCCTGCGGGGATGACTTGGACTCTCTGGCTGAGCTCACATGCTCATACATGGCTTACTGTCAAAATAAGATTGTTCCACGTAAACGTGTCAAAATATACCCCAACAACAAACCATGGGTTACTAAATCAGTTAAATCCTGCTTACAGGGGAAAGCTCTTGCCTTTAAACAGGGGTCTGTTTCTGAACTACAGGTTGCCACTAAGGAGCTGAAGGCTGAAATTTTAAGAGCAAAACAGAATTATAAATCAGAGTTGGAAAGCAAGATGGCAGCAAATAAACTGGGTTCGGCCTGGGCCAGTATGAAAACTATTGCAGGCCTTCAGAGCACAGAGCGCAGTAATCGTGTGTTTTTAGATGGTTTTAGTTCAGACACAGAGCTGGCTAATGCTCTTAATTGTTTTTATGGTCGTTTTGACTCCTTTGATTTTAGCACAGAAATCCAAGATTTGAAACAGAAACTCAAAGACAATCAGCACTTTAATATTGAGATGCAGGATGTTGAAAGGGAGTTCCGCGCTGTAAAAGTGAACAAAAGTCAGGGCCCTGATAATATATGTGGGCGCTTGGTAAAGTCCTGTGCACATGAACTGAGTCCTATATTTCATTACATTTTCAATAAGTCCTTACAGACACAACATGTGCCTAAGATCTGGAAAGATGCCATGGTTGTTCCCGTTCCAAAATCCAGCTGTCCTAAAACGGTAAATGACTTTAGACCAGTTGCTTTGACTTCAATTTTAATGAAAATTTTTGAAAAACTGGTCAGATGTGAGGTCCTAAGGCAGACTGAACATGCATTGGATCCTCTGCAGTTTGCCTATAGGCCTCACAGAGGAGTGGAGGATGCCACTGTCACTCTGTTTGACATGCTTTTTAAACATCTGGATTTTAATGGGACACACGCAAGGCTTTTATTTGTGGACTTTTCTTCTGCCTTTAATACAATCCAACCTCATATTTTAGTTGAAAGGCTCCTGCAACAATTTGATTTAAGCAATAATCTGGTGGGTTGGATTCTGGATTTCTTAACCAACAGGACGCATAGAGTAAGGGTCAATGGCACATTGTCTGACCTAAAGTGCTCTTCTACTGGCTCCCCTCAGGGGTGTGTGTTGTCACCACTACTCTTCATCCTGTACACAAACATGTGTCGGAGCAGACATGACAACAGACACATTATAAAGTATGCTGATGACTCAGTCATTGTCAGTCTCCTCCAGGATGGTGAGAGTGGCCACGGCCCAGTAGTTGATGACTTTGTTCACTGGTGTGAGGATTCCTACCTGCAGCTGAATACAACAAAAACGAAAGATATGATTATTGACTTTAGGAGGAAAACTCCCAGGCACAAAGTCACCATACTAAAAGGCCAGACCACTGAATGTGTACAATCGTACAAATATCTTGGGACGATTATTGATAGTGGATTGAACTTTGAGGTGAACTGTGAAAGGGTGTGCAAAAAGGGTCAGCAAAATTTGCATTGTTTGAGGAAACTTGCACGCTTCCAAATTGACCGACCCATAATGACTATGTTTTATCGGGGTTTTATTGAATCTGTTTTATCCTTTTCTTTAATGTCATGGTTTGGTCAGATAAAACTGAAACAGAGGAAATCCTTGGATCAGGTAGTCAGATGGTCCAGTCGTTTGCTTGGTGAGTCACAGCTGAGCCTGGCATCCCTGTACGCCAAACAAGTACAGAGGATGGCCGACTCGATTTTAAATGATGACTCCCACCCTTTGCACTGCAACTTTCAGCTTCTTCCCTCCAGACGGAGGTTTGCTGTCCCAAAAAGTAGAACCCAGCGCTACAAAAACAGCTTTGTCCCTGCTACTGTCAAAGAGTTGAACAAGCTATAAAATTATATTGTACATATTCTATATTTACCTATTTTGTAAGATGTGTGCCTGTGTTTGTGTCTATGTTGAATGTAATTAGTGGCTTGTAAATATGGATGTCACCAACTGCAAAACAAATCTACCTACGGGTACAAATAAAGTAACCTGAACCTGAACCTGAGTTTATTTCTCAGGTTCAGCTTTATTATCAGAACACATACTCTAACAATCTCCAAGCAAGAAAAGAGACAGATCAATATCACATTGCTCTTTTATATCCCGGAACATCGAAATTCAAGTCACATGGTGTCTAAGCAAACATACAGTCACATGGTACTTAATCCCAGTCACAATGTAACCCTTTTGATCTTCCACCATTGTCCCTTAGCCTTCGATGGTCCGGAAATCCCTCCAGGGCATCTCTCTGAGACAAAGGCCAAATCTCACACCTTCTCGATATCTCCTGCAGACTCAGTCCTTTAGTCCCTCGAGACGTGAAGCACACGATAAACATACAGCAATACATTTGTGGAAAATATGTACCCAACATATGTGCCACAACAGGAACTTATTCTGATGAAAAAATAGTGTAGCATTCTGCAAGAAAACAAAAAGTTTTTTTTTTAATTTTGTCAAGAAAGTACATTTTTCAGATGGGATGTTTTGCGTTTCGGCCATCGATATGTGGAGAACAGAAGGACTGGCTTATCGCAGTCCTTCCCAGGGAGCCAAGCCCAGCCTGCCCGATTAACGGAACGGAGTCTTGGCTGCTGTTTCACCTGTGTGCCACCGCTGTCCTTAATGGCACTGCAGATTCAACACGGTGCCCCTCCCGGTGCACGGCTATTTAGAAATTAAAAGTTAATACTAATACCATGATTGTAGAGCAGAATGGCCAGATCATTTGCATATCGTATGCGGACACATATGCGCACGCTTTGACTAAACCACGACTGTGACAAAAACTGCCCAAATAACAAAATAAATCATTTTTTATTTACTGACAAATGGGCAACATTAATGCAACAGTTGCAGCCAAATGGCTCATTTTCACTGAATACAATAATGTTCAGTGTTTTGTACTTACAATATTGCTAAAATATAAAATGATGCACTACATTGGGTCTCAAATATTTGTAAACGTGTCCTGTTATAGTACTGCATTAGTTTATTGACGATAGACTATAAACTACACATATAAACTAAAAAAATTATGATGACTGAACAACTCCCATTCCCCAAAGTGCAAGATACAACACCTGTGAACATAACTCATAAAAGATCATTCAAATAAGTCTGACAAACAAACAAGGGTTCTTAAACAGTCACTAATATTGGATGTCCCATTCATTTTCAATAATTCTGTAATTAATATTCACACAAATAAATCTTAGTGCCATTTACTCCCTTTTATATTTGTCAGAGTCTAACGTGTGATTGCCTACATACAGGCGTGGACAAAATTGTTGGTTCCCTTCTGTTAATGAAAGAAAAACCCACAATGGTCACAGAAATAACTTGAATCTGACAAAAGTGTTAATAAAAATTCTATGAAAATTAACCAATGAAAATCAGACAATGCTTTTGAATTGTGGTTCAGCAGAATTATTTTAAAAAACAAACTCATGAAACAGGCCTGGACAAAAATGATGGTACCCTTAACTTAATATTTTGTTGCACTGTGGCCACACATGGCCAAAACATAATGAGCAGCATCTTTGATAAGAACAAAGGGCAGAGTTTCCTTGGAAATAACAAGAAGCTGTGAAATGTGATCTTTTGTGTGTCAGAGATGGCTTGGAGGATCCTTTGTGTGCCAGAGACTGTGAGGGGGAAGTTAAGGGATTAAGGAAGTGCATGCAATGTGATCTTTCATGTGAATGCAATGTGACCTTTTGATATGTAGAAGGACCTGAGTATATAAGTGAAGAGTTCTGTTTGAGATGTCCTCTTTTCTACTATGCTCATGTGAGAGAATGTGTAATAAACTGCCTGAGACAAACCTGCCTCATCATTTACACACTCTACACTGGTGACCCAAGACGAAGCATGCAACACGAAGAGAATTCCCCGGAGCCAGCCTCGTTGGGAGCCCCCAGCCAAGCGTATGCCGTTACAATCCAGCTACCGGATTTTTGGCAGCACAATCCGCGCTCCTGGTTCCACCTGGTTGAGGCGCAGTTCGTCCTCCGGGGGATATCGGTGGATGACACGAAATTCTACCATGTGGTCGCAAAGCTCGACACCCACACGGCTCAGCATGTGAAGAGCCTGCTGGATCAGCCACCAGCCAGCGACAAATATGGCGCGTTGAAGGCCGCACTTATCCAGCACTACACACTCTCGGTTGAGGAGCGAGCAGAGGGGCTCCTGATGCGGACCGGGTTGGGAGATTGCACGGCTATTGACCTCATGGAGAGGATGCTGAGATTGAAGGGCTCGGACGACGACCACTTCATTTTTATCCACCTTTTCCTCCGGAACCTTCCGTCAGCGACGAGAGCGGCCCTGGCCAGTTCGCCGTTGCTGGCCAAGCGGGACTACCGTGCACTGGCCCGGGAGGCACACCGGATCATCATGGCCAGCAGAGAGCTCGCGACCACGGCGACGGCGACGGAGCTCGGCGCGACGACCGGAGACGGCGAGGAGCCATCGACGGCAGTAGCAGAACCACCGACGGCGGCGGCGGCGGGGGCCAAGGAACGCGGAGGAGACACCCTTTGTTTCTACCACCGCCGCTTTGCAGAGAGGGCACGCAAATGTATACCACCGTGCCAGTTCAAGCGCTCGGGAAACACCAAGACTGGGGGTCGGTAGCAGCTGCGGCCCTTGGGGAGGAGAACAAGCTGCTCTACTTGACGGACGCACGCTCGGGGAAGCATTTCCTTGTGGACACCGGCGCCCAGTTGAGTTTCATCATGCCGTCCTACGCCGACCGGCTGGCAGGATCCAGCGGCCCCGAGATGGCAGCAGCAAACGGCTCGGAGATTAAGACCTTTGATGAGAGGACTCTGCTTCTGTCTCTACACGGTCGTGCATTTGAGTGGACTTTTGTCATAGCAGCATTGAATTTCAATATATTGGGGGCTGATTTTTTGTGATCACATGGTTTGTTGGTTGATGTCACTAACAGGCGCCTGGTTAATGCACTGTCTTTTGATTCTATTCCCTTTACAGCTCGAGCGTCCCGGCCAACAGCACAAGCCAACGTCACAGCTGCAAGCAGTAAGTTCCACACACTGCTCACTCAGTTCCCAGCACTCACGGTCCCGACATTTTCGGCAGCCATCGCTAAACACGGGGTGGAACATTTTATTACCACCACCGGGCCGCCCGTTTTTGCAAAACCTCGGCGCTTGGAGGCAGCTAAACTGGCCATAGCGCGCGCGAGGAGTTCGCCAGCCTGGAGAGGTTGGGCATCATCAGGCGTTCAAACAGCCCATGGGCTTCCCCGCTACACATGGTCCCTAAAGCTGACGGTTCTTGGCGACCTTGCGGGGATTTCCGCAGGTTGAACAACGCCACAGTGCACGACCGCTACCCAATTCCTCACATCCAAGATTTTTCCGTTCATTTGGCAGGAGCGCGCGTTTTTTCTAAAATAGACTTGGTCCGCGGTTACCACTAAGTCCCAGTGCGCGCTGAGGACATACCCAAAACAGCGGTGATAACTCCGTTTGGTCTATTTGAGTTTTTGCACATGCCATTCGGGCTTAAAGGGGCTGCACAGACGTTCCAACGCATGATGGATGCGGTGCTGCGTGATCTCCCTTTCGTATTCGTCTACCTGGACGATATTTTGGTAGCCAGCGCGTCCGAAGACGAACACGAAACCCACCTCATGGCGGTTTTCCGGAGGTTGGGAGAGCACGGTTTAATAATCAATCCAGCGAAGTGTCAGTTCGGGGTGACGCAGATTGATTTTTTGGGGCACCGCGTCTCTCCTGAAGGAGCGGTTCCGCTGCCTGACAAAGTGCACGCGATAGCAGATTTTCCCCGACCACAAACGGTCAGGGCGTTACAGGAGTTTTTGGGAATGGTGAATTTTTATAACCGTTTCCTCCCCCGCGCAGCGCAGCTCATGCAACCACTGTACGCCGCGCTCAAAAAACAGAAACCCGCGAATAAGATCGAATGGTCCCCGGAGCGAGAGCGGGCGTTCTCGGAAGTCAAGGCAGCCCTGGCAAACGCTGCGTTGCTGGCACATCCAGACCCAACGGCCCACATAGCGCTCACTACTTACGCGTCAGATGTGGCCATAGGGGCGGTCGTGGAGCAGCGTGTAGCCGGGGCTTGGCAGCCGCTCGCCTTTTTCAGCAGGACTTTGCGCGATAGTGAACGTAAATACAGCGCGTTTGACAGGGAGTTATTGGCTCTCCACTTGGCTATTCGCCACTTCCAGTTCTGGCTGGAAGGGCGCTGTTTCACCGCGTTCGTTGACCATAAGCCACTAACATTCGCGATGGCCAAGGTTTCAGAACCGTGGTCGGGCCGGCAGCAGAGACAGCTGGCCGCGATCTCAGAGTTTACTACCGATATTCAGCATGTCTCGGGTAAACTGAATGTAGTGGCAGACTGCCTCTCACGCGCCGTGGTGGCCCCGGTCCGCGTGGGGATAGATTACACAGCCATGGCCACGGAGCAGATTAGTGACGCGGATGTGCACGCGCTCCAGTCTGGACCAACAGGGTTAAGGCTGGAGAGCAGGGTGCTGCAAGACGGTATGCCCCCCCAATCTGCGATGTCTCCACTGGGCAACCGCGTCCCGTGGTACTGGCCGTGTGGCGCCGCCGCGTTTTTGACTCGGTTCATTCTTTAGCGTACCCGGGAGTGCGCACGTCAATCAAGATGGTAGGAGAGAAATTTGTGTGGGTGAGTTTTCACAAACAGGTGAAAGAGTGGGCAGCAGCCTGCATGGCGTGCCAACGAGCCAAAGTACACAGACACACGAGGGCTCCCTTGGAGCCGTTTCACATCCCGGCTAAGAGGTTCGACCATGTTCACGTGGACCTCGTGGGCCCCCTCCCGCCATCACAGGGGTGCATGCACCTTCTGACAATGGTGGACCGCACCACGCGATGGCCGGAGGTTGGTTCCACTGGCATCAACCACAGCCGAGGAGGTGGCGCGCGCGTTTTTAACAGCATGGGTGGCGCGTTTTGGAGTCACGTCGGACATTATGTCCGACAGAGGCCCTCAATTTGTTTCCGAACTTTGGTCAGCAATGGCCCGCAGCCTGGGTGTCACAATTCACCGCACAACCGCGTACAATCCACAGGCTAATGAGTTATGCGAACGTTTTCATAGGTCATTGAAAGCGGCTCTCAGGGCGTCCCTGACGGATGCAAATTGGGTAGACAAGCTACCGTGGGTTTTATTAGGGTTGCGTTCTGCGCCTAAAGAAGACTTGGAAGCTTCCCCAGCTGAACTCGTTTTTGCGCAGCCACTTCGGCTGCCCGGGGAGTTTCTCCCGGATAATCCTGCGCCGGGCAGCTCCCCATCTCAGCTGTTGCAGCGTAGCATTGACACGGGCACGCTGCCGGGCCCCGTTCACCACAGTTTTCCGCGCGTTTTTGTGCCTAAAACTTTGAAAAACGCAGCGTTTGTTTTTGTCAGACATGACGCGCATCGCCCCCCACTGCGACCACCTTATGATGGACCGTTCAGAGTGCTGGAAACAGGGGACAAGCATTTTTTGCTAGATTTGGGGGGTAGGAGGGAAAAGGTTGGCATAAACAGACTCAAACCCGCTTTTGTGGTGGCGGACGAGCAAGTGCTGTTGGCGAGGGCCCCTCGGCGTGGAAGACCCCCACGGGGAGCTTCCCAGAGTAGAATTTCCCCAGAACACCCGCAGGGACAGACAAAAGGTTTTCACCCCCAGACAGCAGCTCCCCAGCATGACAGCACTGCGGAGGCGGTGAATCCTGGTTACAGCAGATACGGGAGAAGACTGAAGCCCAAGCAGCATGTGGATTGATGTGTAATGATTCTGTCACAGCATACAGACTGTTATTCTTTTGTTCGATCCAATATGCTCGGGGGGGGGGTGTGTGGCCACACATGGCCAAAACATAATGAGCAGCATCTTTGGTAAGAACAAAGGGCAGAGTTTCCTTGGAAATAACAGGAAGCTGTGAAATGTGATCTTTTGTGTGTCAGAGACGGCTTGGAGGATCCTTTGTGTGCCAGAGACTGTGAGGGGGAAGTTAAGGGATTAAGGAAGTGCATGCAATGTGATCTTTCATGTGAATGCAATGTGACCTTTTGATATGTAGAAGGACCTGAGTATATAAGTGAAGAGTTCTGTTTGAGATGTCCTCTTTTCTACTATGCTCATGTGAGAGAATGTGTAATAAACTGCCTGAGACAAACTTGCCTCATCATTTACACACTCGACAGCACAACCTTTTGAGGCAATCACTGCAATCAAACGATTTCTGTAACTGTCAATGAGACTTCTGCACCTCTCAGCAAGTATTTTGGCCCACTCCTCATGAGCAAACTGTTCCAGTTGTCTCAGGTTTGAAGGGTGCCTTCTCCAGACGGCATCTTTCAGCTCCTTCCACAGATGTTCAATAGGATTTAGATCAGGGCTCATAGAAGGCTACTTTAGAATAGTCCAATGTTTCGCTCTTAGCCATTCTTGGGTGTTTTTAGCTGTGTGTTTTGGGTCATTATCCTGTTGCAAGACCCATGACCTGCAACTGAGACCACGCTGTCTGACACTGGGCAGAACATTTCTCTCTAGAATACCTTGATAGTCTTGAGATTTCATTGTACCCTGCACAGATTCTAGACACCCTGTGCCAGATGCAGCAAAGCAGCCCCAGAACATAACAGAACCTCCTCCATGTTTCACAGTAGGGACAGTGTTCTTTTCTTGGTATGCTTCATTTTTGTGTTTGTGAACATAGAGCTGATGTGCCTTGCCAAAAAGTTCCAGTTTTGTCTCGTCTGTCCATAGGACATTCTCCCAGAAGCTTTGTGGCTTGTCAACATGCAGTTTGGCAAATTCCAGCCTGGCTTTTTTATGATTTGTTTTCAACAGTGGTGTCCTCCTTGGTCGTCTCCCATGAAGTCCACTTTGGCTCAAACAACGACAGATGGTGCGATCTGACACTGATGTACCTTGACCTTGGAGTTCACCGTCAATGTGTTTAGAGGTTGTTCTGGGCTCTTTTGTTACCATTCGTATTATCCATCTCCTCCTGCAGCCACGTCCAGGGAGGTTGGCTACAGTCCCGTGGATCTTAAATTTCTGAATAATATGTGCAACTGTAGTCACAGAAATATCAAGCTGCTTGGAGATGGTCTTATAGCCTTTACCTTTAACATGCTTGTCTATAATTTTCTTTCTAATCTCCTGAGACAACTCTCTCCTTTGCTTCCTATGGTCCATGTTTAGTGTGGTACACACCATGTCAACAAACAGCACAGTGACTACTTGTCACCCTTTAAATAGGCCGACTGACTGATTACAAGTTTGTAGACACCTGTGATGTTAATTAGATGACACATCTTGGTTGAACATGTCCCTATGGTCACATTATTTTCAATCTTTTCTAGGGGTACCATCATTTTTATCCAGGCCTGTTTCATGAGTTTGTTTTTTAAAATAATTCTGTTGAACCACAATTCAAAAGCATTGTCTGATTTTCATTGGTCAGTTTTCATTGAATTTTTATTTATTACCACTTTTGTCAGATTCAAGTTATTTCTGTGACCACTGTGGGTTTTTCTTTCATTAACAGAGGGGTACCAACAATTTTGTCCACGTCTGTATGTGTATAAAAGAGCTTGTTACACATGCCTAAGCAGCGCAGTAGCTCACCGAGCTACAAAGCGTGTTTCATTATGTTGGAGGAAATAAAACCTTGCACCCTTCCAGCTCGTCGCATCTCACCTTGTTCTGTTACCTCCACATTGGTGACCCTGGATGTGGCATGGTGCGTCTCTCGACTATGCCATTTTCTCCACACTGGTGACCTGACGAGACAGAATGACAGTCTACTCCCTCTCACCACACTGTGGATTCCAGAGGACCAGAGAATGCCTGCATCCTCTTCATCCATATCAGAGCACGCTCTCCGGAGTGGGCAGCGCTGGGACTGACATGCACCATGAACGGCGACGCGAGCAAACCGAAGGAAACAGCCTGAACGGGGAAGATCATCGGTGGCATCTGTGTTGATTTCCACCAAGCTCCCCGACCCTGACTCACCTCCCGACAGTGGACTTTCTGCGCACAGAAGCCCCGCGCGCACACCGCAGGATTACGAGGACAGCGCAACTTCCAGCTATGTGGTCACTGCGCCATGCACCAGGGACAAACCGGCTCCACAGACTTATACGTCGTCCTCCGCCACTGCACATAGCCTGAGAAACACGGCTGATCGCCATCCTTGGAACCTTTAGGGCTGCTCACGCACCTAAATCAAATCAAATCAACCTTTATTGTCATATTGCTGTACATACAACTGTAATGCAGGCAAGATGAAATTGCGTTTCTCTCGGCATCCATATACAGTGGGGCAAAAAAGTTTTTAGTCAGCCACCAATTGTGCAAGTTCTCCCACTTAAAAGATGAGAGAGGTCTCCAATTTTCATCATAGGTATACCTCAACTATGAGAGACAAAATGAGAAAAAAAAAATCCAGAAAATCACATTGAAGGATTTTTAATGAATTAATTGGTAAATTCCTCAGTATAATAAGTATTTGGTCAATAACAAAAGTTCATCTCAGTACTTTGTTATTTACCCTTTGTTGGCAATGACAGAGGTCAAATGTTTTCTGTAAGTCTTCACAAGGTTTTCACACACTGTTGCTGGTATTTTGGCCCATTCCTCCATGCAGATCTCCTCTAGAGCAATGATGTTTAGGGCTGTCGCTGGGCAACATGGACTTTCAACTCCCTCCAAAGATTTTCTATGGGGTTGAGATCTGGAGACTGGCTAGGCCACTCCAGGACCTTGAAATGCTTCTTACGAAGCCACTCCTTCGTTGCCCGGGTGGTGTGGTTGGGATCATTGTCATGCTGAAAGACCCAGCCACGTTTCATATTCAATGCCCTTGATGATGGAAGGAGGTTTTCACTCAAAATCTCATGATACATGGCCCCATTCATTCTTTCCTTTACACAGATGAGTCGTCCTGGTCCCTTTGCAGAATAACAGCCCCAAAGCACGATGTTTCCATCCCCATGCTTCACAGTAGGTATGGTGTTCTTTGGATGTAACTCAGCATTCTTTCTCCTCCAAACACGACAAGTTGAGTTTTTATCAAAAAGTTCTATTTTGGTTTCATCTGGCCATATGACATTCTCCCAGTCCTCTCCTGGATCATCCAAATGCTCTCTAGCAAACTTCAGACGGGCCTGGACATGTACTGGCTTAAGCAGGGGGACACGTCTGGCACTGCAGGATTTGAGTCCCTGGCGGCGTAGTGTGTTACTGATGGTAGCCTTTGTTACTTTGGTCCCAGCTCTCTGCAGGTCATTCACTAGGTCCCCCCGTGTGGTTCTGGGATTTTTGCTCACCGTTCTCATGATCATCTTGACCCCACGGAGTGTGATCTTGCATGGAGCCCCAGATCAAGGGAGATTATCAGTGGTCTTGTATGTCTTCCATTTTCTAATAATTACTCCCACAGTTGATTTCTTCACACCAAGCTGCTTACCTATTGCAGATTCAGTCTTCCCAGCCTGGTGCAGGTCTACAATTCTGTTTCTGGTGTCCTTTGACAGCTCTTTGGTCTTGGCCATAGTGGAGTTTGGAATCTGACTGTTTGAGGCTGTGGACAGGTGTCTTTTATACTGATAACGAGTTCAAACAGGTGCCATTAATACAGGTAACGAGTGGAGGACAGAGGAGCCTCTTAAAGAAGAAGTTACAGGTCTGTGAGAGCCAGAAGTCTTGCTTGTTTGTAGGTGACCAAATACTTATTTTTTTTTTCCACAATATCTTTATTGAACCTTTTTTTTTTTTTTTAACAAACATGATACAAACAATCAAACACTAACACTAAAGTACTACAAAAAAAAAAAAATGCACTAAAAACACCAACAACCACCAACAAAATCAAATCTTCAACAATGCTCCTCTGTTTAGTCTAGACAATCCAATACATAAGTATACATATTATGTTCACCAGTTTGGAATTTACTAGGTCCACACACATCATTCACCTTCTTCTTCAAGAGTTATGTTTAAATTTTTTACATAATCAATAAAAGGTCTCCATATATTCTCAAACACAATTTCCTTTGATTTTAGTATATATGTTATTCTTTCTAATGGAAGGTTTGTTAACATCTGTCTTAACCACTGAGTCACATCTGGTCTATGAGTCTTTTTCCATAATAGTGCAATACATTTTTTGGCATTAAGCAAACTGAGGTCTATGAATGTTCTTTCACTTTTATTAAAATTATGCTTTTCTGGGTACAGACCCAACAAAAACAGTTTAGGATTCAATATGATTTGTTTTGAGATTATTTTTTCAATTGTTACCCTCACCTCTTCCCAAAACATTCTTATTAATCTACATTCCCATAAACAATGAAATAGGGTTCCTTTACTTTCCATGCATTTTGTGCATGTATCTGGTATATTTTTGTTATATCTATTTAACTCCTCCGGTGTAACATACATCCGCATTAACCATTTGAAATGTATCAATTTAAGGCGTGCATTTATTGATTTGGTTTGAGCTTCTGTACAAGCCAATTCCCATTGTTCCTCTGAAATTTCAATTTGCAGATCTTCTTTCCAGTAGTTTAATCTTTTCAGTGAATTTTCACTTGAAGATAGTGTCAATGAGTTATAAAACTCTGAAATAATACCCTTTCTTTTACTATCTTTCATCATCATTTTTTCCAAGGATGAATAAATAGGTCGAGTGAGAGCTTTATTTTGATTTGATCGAATAAAGTTTCTAAGTTGAAGATATTTAAAAAAATGTGTTCTATTGAGATTAAATTTGATCCTCAGCTCTTCAAAAGACATTATGTTGTCTGCACATGGCAAATATAAATCCTGAATCTTTTGTATCCCTTTTAAATTCCATACTTTAAATACAGCGTCCGCTCTCCCTGGTTTAAAATATTGATTACCCCATATTGGACTAAATTGTGACAATAACTGTGGTTCTTTTAAATAGTTTTTAGCTTCACCCCATATTTTGATCATATGCTTTACAAATGGATTTTTAACTTGTTTTTGTAATTTTTTTGCCGAATCTGAGTATATGAATATGGGAAGAGGTAAAGGTAAATTGTATGATTCCATTTCAGTCCAGTGAGGGAGATCATTTGATGAAAAATAATATGTCATAGACCTCAGTTGTGCCGACCAATAATACAACATAAAATTTGGACATTTCAGACCTCCACGATCAAATGGTAAATATAATAAAGACAAACGTAATCTAGCCCTCCTGTTGTTCCATATAAATTCCACTAACTTTTTTTTTATTCTTGAGAATAGATCTAAAGGTGGTGATAAGGGAATGTATTGAAATAAATAAAGTATTTTAGGTAAAATATTACTTTTAAGTATATTGATTCTCCCGATCATCGACATTGGTAGTGACATCCATCTCTGAGTTAACTCACTGATATCTGACATTAAGGCTTCATAGTTGACACTGGCGACTGATTCTAGCTTAGGCATAATTTGGATTCCTAAATATTTAAACTGATTTACAACATTGAATTGATTTACCTCAGGGGCTGGGTGATTTCTCTGGGTCTCATTTAGCATTAATATTGAAGATTTAGTTTTATTTATTTTATATCCTGATATTTCCCCAAAATTCTTTATTAAATTCAACAAGGTTGGAATTGATTTTTTTAGATTCGACATAAACAAAATTATATCATCGGCGTACAGGGAGATTTTATGTTCTGTTGGTCCAACTTTAATTCCATATATTTGTGAATGTAAACGTATCGCTATCGCTAAAGGTTCAATTGCCATAGTAAACAGTAAAGGTGAAAGTGGACAGCCTTGTCGACATCCTCTATTGATTTTTATTGGTTTTGAAATATTGTTATTTGTTAGGATTTCTGCTGTAGCATTATTGTATATTATTTGAACCCATTTTATGAAATTATTTCCAAGTCCAAACCTTTGTAGGACTTCAAAAAGAAAGGGCCATTCAACTCTATCAAAGGCCTTTTCGGCGTCCAATGATAGGAGAGCTGTATCCGGTGCTTCTTTATTAAAATAAATAATATTAAATAGTCTTCTTACATTATGGAAGCCTTGTCTACCCTTTATAAAGCCATTCTGATCTCGATTAATAATATTTGGTAAAATTTCTTGTATTCGTCTTGCTAAAATTTTACAGATTATCTTAAGGTCGGCGTTTAATAGGCTTATTGGTCTCATATTTTCACATTTATTAGAGGGCTTACCTGGTTTTGGCAGCAGTATAATTAAGGCATTATTTATGTATGATGGTAAATTATTATTTTGAAATGCTTCTAAAACCATTTCCAAAAAAGGTTTTATTAATTTATTCTTAAATTTTTTATAAAGGTCAACTGGAAGACCATCTGGTCCTGCACTTTTTCCTGATTTCATATTATCAATGGCTAGCCCAACTTCTTCTTGACTAATTTTAGACTCCAATATCTCCCTGTTTTCATTTGGAATACACGGTATAGATAGTTCGTTCAAAAACCCATTTAGTTTTGTTAAATCAGGTTCATTTTTGGTATCATATAATTTTTCATAGTAATCTCTAAAGGCTCTATTAATTTCTAAAGGATCTATAACTACCTGTCCGTTACTTATAATACTGGTAATTGGTGTTTTAATTTCCAATTGTTTAATCTGCCATGCTAATAATTTTCCTGATTTTTCACCTTGTTCATAAAAAGATTGTTTCAATCTTAGAAGACTCGAGGCAGCTCTATTCGCTGATTTTTTGTCGTATTCAGCTCTCAAAATCAGTAATTCATTCTCCAACCTTGGGTCACTTCCTGCATACACTTTTTCCTGAAGATTTTTTATTTTATGTTCCAATTTAGCTCTCTCCTCTCGAGTCTTCTTAGATTTTGATCCTGTATAACTAATAATATGTCCCCTAATAAAAGCTTTGAAAGCCTCCCACTTTACACATGCTGATGTTTGTGTAGTATTGATGTCAAAGAACTCGTCTATCTGTTTTTCTATATACTTGACAAATTCCTCATCCTGAAGCCATTTATGCTGAAATTGCCATCTACCTGATTCCTTTGTCAATTTTTTATCTACATATATTAGACAACAGGGTGCATGATCAGAGATCACGATGTTATCATAAAAGCAGTTTTGAATCTTGGACCTTAATTCTGTGGAAATCAAAAAATAATCAATACGTGAGAATGTCTTGTAGGTACTGGAATAACAAGAATAGGCTTTAACTTGTGGTTTCATTTCTCTCCATATATCTAACAATCTCAATTCTTTCATAAAATGATTAATAGTCATCCTACATCCAATGTGCGTACAATCCAGTCCTGTTGATCTATCCACACCTGGATTCAATGTACAATTAAAATCCTCTGCTATTATATGTTGCCCTGTAAGTGATGATAAGATGAGAAATAAATTAGCAAAGAACTTCTGATCATCTATATTGGGACCATATAAGTTCACAAGATTTATATTTTCTAATAGCAAAGAACCTTGAATGATTACATATCTTCCAAATTTGTCTCCAATTACATTTTTCACTTGAAAAGGAACTGATTTATGTATGAGAGTCATAACTCCCCTGGCTCGGGATGAAAATGAAGAGGTGAATACACTTCCCTGCCATCTACTCCTAATTCTTTTAACATCCTCCTCTATCAGATGAGTTTCTTGTAAAAACACAATTCTTGAACCCATGTCCTTTATTTTATTCATAACTTGTTTAAGTTTTTTTAAATTTTGTAGACCTCTGCAATTCCATGAAGTTAAATTAAGATTAACACTTTGGTCCATGATCAATAGAGAGTTTGGGATTACCTTGCAGTGTAAACATGCTCATACAGAGAAGCAAAAACATGAGTGGTTGAACATTCATCCTACAAACTACACACAAACAAATTTCCCCATCCCACACTTGTGGCAAACCCCCCAAAATCAAAAGAAAAATTCTGTCTCCCGATATAGCCATCGACCGTTCCACACCCACGGGGAACAGCCTAAGCCACTCCTTCTTCATCCTCCCAATCACCCTAACTCTACTGCTTTTAATGACGTAACATTAACTCTCCTCTGTAGTTTTCCAACTTAACTCCAAAATTTTTAACAACTTTGTACATCATAGTTTTTTTTTTTGTTTGTTTTGTTTTGTTTTTTTAATATATAATACAATCTATATTTTGTAAACTTACTATTTACTTCAAGTCAGTCAGATGCCTGTGCAAATGCTTAATTATTCTACCTTATATTTTGTTCATGCTTAGCTCCCACCAGTCTCTTCTTCTTCTTTGATCTTCTTGATGAACTCCTGCGCCTCCTCTGGGGTCTTGAAGATGTGGGTTCTGCCCTCATACGTGGTCAGCAGTCTCGCAGGATAGATTACACCATGACGAATCCCAAGGTTGCGCAGCTCCTTACGTACGGGATCAAACTGCTTCCTCAATTGCTGGATTCCTGTGGCCAAATCTGGGTAGAACCGCACCTGCTGGTCCTGGTGTTTAATCTCTCCTTTTTTAGCTCGTGCAGCGTTGAAGATCTTCATCCTGTCTCTGTTGCTAAGAAACTTCATAATTAAGGTCCTCGGCGGTCCCTTATCTCTCCGTGGGCCAATACGATGTGCTTTTTCCAGAACCACTGCTGATTGCAACTCCTCGCTGCCCAGCACCTCCGGAATCCACTTTTCCAGAAAGGAACATACGTCCCGACCTTCTGATTCCTCTGGAAGACCCACCAGCCTCAAATTATTCTGTCTCGACCGAGATTCCAAATCCAAAATATTATCTTCCAGAGATTTATTTTTTTTTTCCAAAGTGCGCACCTTTAATTGAAGACGGGTGACGTCATCTTCAGCACTAGCGAGACGGAGCTCCATCTGCGCCGTTCGTTCTACACAGTCACCCAATTCCTTTCTTATTCCTTCCAACGCTGTCATAATCCCATCAAATCTAGAGGAAAAGTCCGCTCTCATTGAACTCATGGCTGCCATCAGCGCATCTGCGCCATTCCCCGCAGAAATCGCAGCGTTGCCAGCCTCCTCCGCCATATATGGAGTTTTGTTTGCTGCGTCACAGACCTGAAAGTCCGTTAATTTGGACTGTTTCGGCGGCTCGCTTTTTCCTTTTCCTGGTTTTCCAGCCTTAGGCTTCGCCGACATATCCTCGCCCAAATGCTGGGATACGTTCTGTCCCAAATGAGAGAGTTATTTGCCGATTTTTTTTTTCCAGGAGCAGAGCAGAGCGAGACACGTCCGTCCTACGTGGCAGCCATAACCGGAAGTCCCAAATACTTATTTTACCAAGGAATTTAACAATTAATTCATTAAAAATCCTTCAATGTGATTTTCTGGATTTTTTTTTCTCCTTTTGTCTCTCATAGTTGAGGTATACCTATGATGAAAATTGGAGACCTCTCTCATCTTTTAAGTGGGAGAACTTGCACAATTGGTGGCTGACTAAATACTTTTTTGCCCCACTGTAAGTAGAAGAACATGATTTAAGACACACTCACACATATCTTCACCCCCCCACCCCCATCTGTTCACACATCCCTGAGACATACAGTACTTGAAAAAACTAACTAACTATAATATACAAATAATGCACATAATGTCCGTAGGTGCAGTAGCAAATATGAGAGATTCCGGGTCAACTGTTCAGCATCCTAACAGCTTGTGGAAGGAAGCTGTTGATCAGTCTGGTGGTTCTGCCTCTGATGCTCCGGAATCATTTGCCAGATGGCAGAAGTTCAAAGTGTTTATGCAGAGGGTGAGAACGGTCCTTGACAATGTTCAGTGCCCTGCTCCTACAACGGTTCTAAAGCAGACATGCAGCCCGCACACGGGACTTTGTATGGGTTTCTCAGCCACGGCGCACAACGGGAATTTAGCCAATTGCTTTCCCCGGTGACTTTAGGGCTGCTTCCACACCTAAAGCCAAACCGCCAAGTCCCTCACACAGCTTCAGTTTTTTTTCCACTGCCGCTACGCATCCTCGGGCAATTTGGCCATTCACCTTCCCCACATCCTCGCAGGACTGAGCCGCAAGAGGAGTCATAGACTTCATTTTTTTTTTTTTTCACAGCCGCTGCGGATCACCGCCAGGTTTACCAGGAAAGTCTCTCACCATGGCGGATCCACACGCAATTTTTGCGCGGCCCAGACACTTTTGATGTCCTGGGCCAGCACTCACTTATTTCCATCCACCTCCCCCTCCTCCTCCACATCTTTCTTCCCGCACCTCACTCCCTAAAGCCGGCCGATTGCCGGTTTGTTCCATTACGCATGATGCGCACCGGCCCTGTGCGCTCACGATCCACGGCCATTCAACGTGCTGGAACTCAGAACGGAGAACACTGTCTTTCCCACCCCTCTCCCGTCCCCCCCACGGACTGACATGCCCTCCGACACTCCTCTACAGCAGGACAGTCCTACTGGAGCGGCAACCCCCACTGCAGCCTCCACAGGCACCGACGAGCCCAAACGACCCAGGGGGGTCACAGCTCCTTCTGAGTGTTCTGGGGAGAGCCGTGTGGTGACCCAGCATGCTGTGGACGGACATTATCTCACACTCATCAGGGCTGGAGGAAGGGGAGGACAATTGACATATGGACAGAGAGCTCCGGGGAGCAATCAGACTAGACTGTTATGTATGTGTCCCCCGAGGACGGAGAGGACATCCAGGCACCAGCTGATGTCATGCTAATGATGCGTATTAAATGACAATCACTATGCTAATGTGCCATGCATTCTCTCTGTCTGTATAACGTGTATAAAAGAGCTTGTTACACATGCCTAAGCAGCGCAGTAGCTCACAGAGCTACAAAGCGTGTTTCATTATGTTGGAGGAAATAAAACCTTGCACCCTTCTAGCTCGTCGCATCTCACCTTGTTCTATTACCTCCACAGTGTCTTTAATATATTGAGAGAGACACTCCCAACTCAGGACTTCAGTTTGACGCCATATTGGCACTTTTTTTCACTGTTTTTTTCCTCTTTTTACTATGTGTCCCACAATGCACTGCTCCCAAAGACACAATAATGCCACATCTCCCCTTTTTAGAGAACAAAGGGTAGACTGCCTTTGTCTCGACAGACTTTAGGCGATTATTTTGGCCCTCTGTTGTGAAAGGTCTGTTCCTACCTAGTCCTGTTAAGGTCAACATGAAACAAAAGGCTTTTCTTTACCTTTTTACAACTAATACTGTATACTATACTGTCTTTAGCTTTTTAACTTCTGATAAACTCAGTTGTTAAACCGTAACTTTTCTTAACATGCTCAAAACATTATGTAGCGTTGGGGCTGTGATAAGGGGGCAGGGATTCTCCCAGCATGCTTGAGCCGCGGAGGATTCAAAGAATGTTATCATCCATGTGTTCTAAGTGTTATTGCTGTGCCATTGTTGTTTGTCCATCATTGTTGATGATGACCTCGTAATCCTGTTGATGAGTTGATGGATGACGGTGAGTCCTGAGATGACTGATCAGTCCAATTTTGGCACGGAATGTCCTGGCACATGTGGGGCAGGCATGCATCATCACGTTAGCTGATGTGCTGGGCTGTCTAGTCTTGCGCAGTTCGCGCTTGGCTTTAGCTCCAGCAATACATCTGGCTTCGAGATTTGTGCAGCCATCCTTAATGCTCATACCGTATGCCAGGCCAAGCGGTCTTGTGCTAGAGTTTCCCAGGAGGTCACGTCTATATTGAGGGATTTCAGAGAGGCCTTCAGGGTGTCCTTGTAGCGTTTCTTTTGTCCCCCTCTCGACCTTTTTCCTTCTGAGAGTTCCCCATAGAACAGCTGCTTTGGAATGCATTCATCAGGCATCCTGACAACATGACCTGCCCACCTGGCTTGCGCTGTTATTAGCATGGTGTGAACCATTTCCATTTTAGCTTGCTCAAGGACTTCTGTATCGGGTACCTTGTCCTGCCAGTTGATGCTGAAGATCCTTCGAAGACAGGTGAGGTGGAAACGGTTGAGCTGTCTGGCATGCCTTGCATACACTGTTCATGTTTCACAGGCATAAAGGAGTGTTGGGAGCACAACAGCTCGGTAGACCTTTAGCTTCGTTTCTAGGCTAATGCCCCGTCTTTCCCATGCAATTTTGCGGAGTCTGCCGAATGCAATGCTGGCCTTGGCTATTCTGTGGTTGACTTCGGTATGTATTGTTGCAGACTGGGAGAGGGTGCTACCTAGTTATGTGAATTGGCCTACAACTTGCAGTCTCTGCCCCTTCACTGTAATAGTTGGTTCTACCTGTTGGCCATTTGGAGCTGGCTGGTGCATAACTTCGGTCTTCTTGGTGCTGATGGTGAGGCCGAAGTTGTCGCATGCCATGGAGAATTTGTCCATGCTTGATTGCATCTCACTCTCTGAGCTATCATTTAAGGCACAGTCGTCGGCAAAGAGGAAGTCCCTCAGTACAGTCTCTTTTACCTTGGTGATAGCCTGGAGTCTTCTTGAGTTGAAGAGCCTTCCATCCTGCCTGTACCTGAGGCTTATCCCAGTGGTGCTATTCTGAAAGGCATCAGTGAGCATGGCTGAGAACATCATACTGAACAAGGTGGGTACAAGCACACAACCTTGTTTAATGCCATTTGTGACTGGAAAAGCCTCTGATGCCTCACTGTTGTCTAGGACGCATGCGTTCATGCCATCGTGGAACTGGCGCACCATCAGGATGAATTTGTCTGGGCAGCCAAACTTTGACATTATCCTCCATAGTCCCTGGCGACTGACAGTGTCAAATGCTTTGGTGAGGTCAACAAATGTGGTGTAGAGCTCGCAGTTCTGTTCTAGACACTTCTCCTGGAGTTGACGAGCCGCAAAGATCATGTCCACAGTCCCTCTACCCTTACAGAAGCCACATTGTAATTCTGGCAGCAGGCCTTGTAGTGTAGGCTCATTTGTAATTTCGTGTAATTTTTTTGGTAAAAGCAAAAACTCATTTGATTTTGAAATAAGATATAAGTTTTAAAAAAAATTAGGGTGCCATTTTTTCTTCACATTCTAAGGGTCCGAAATCCAACATGGCGGCCAAAATAGCCGCCGTTTAGCAATAAATCAATATCTTCGCTAGTACACATGATATAATTACAAAGTATCTAAACATAGGTTTTCTGACACAAGAAAACCAATGGAATCATCAAATTTAGGCTAAAGTTGTGATTTACATGCCTAACTTCAAGATGGCGTCCAAAATGGCTACTGTTTACACTAAATTCTACTTATTTCGACACCGTAGTCCATACAATGATATTGGAAATAAATGTTCAAAGACCTTATGTGTTTGATTAAAGTAATGTATTGGTCACGTGGTACACATTATATGAACAAGTCAATAAACAAATCTATATAACTATAGTGAAACCATGTTAGTTATTGTTCAGTCATTTTATGAACGAAAAAAATGCAAAAAGTCACATGGTATATAGATGTAGTTTTAGCAGTGGACATCAAACGTCTTCACACTCTTCATTTATCCCTGGTTGGCTTGTTTTGTTGTTGCAAGTGAAAACCCAACATCCACAGAATTCTGTACATGGGATATTGTTTTTGCGACAACTGCACCTTCCTTCACATCCACTTTTGCATCCACACTTTATCAGGTGCAGTACTGCCTCAGGAGCTGGTGGATTCAAACATCGAACAGGAGAGAAGTGACTTGAACCTGCGTCAAATGTCCAACCAAATGCAGCAGGTGCTGGGAGGCGTGGGTGATTTTCATCAGCTTTCCTCCAAATCATGGCTATATAGTGTGCACGCCGAATATGTAAGTCCAGTGAACCAGAAGTTGGTGGAAGGTTTTCTCCTTCGGCTGCACGATTTGAGTAGAGGAACCAGCGAAGCTCTTTTACTGTTGTGTGGATTTTTGATCGATACAGCACGCAAACAAAACGTTCCAGCTGAGAGCATGCATCAGAGGGCAGATCGTTGTCATTTCCTGTATGCACACACGAACTGCTGCGCCAGCACAGATGCACTTTGATTCATAGATTCGGCCCTGCTGGTAGTTTTAATTTCATGCAAACCTTGGATAGCATGTTTGCAGAAGAGTTGGAGCAAAGCCGGTGGTTCATAATTATCAAATGTTCCTTGAAATTTCCACGGAGGTGTGTTTGCAATGTCTTTTCTCAGGATTTTAGCAACTTTGAGAAGGACTTTCACATCTTCTCTTATGTGTTTTGGGTCGCTGGCAAGAGCACCAGCTAACAGGGTTTCCTTGGCCTTTGTAGAAAGTACTTGTTCTGGTTTTGTTTTGTCTGGAGGTCTGGTGAAGTGCACATCAGGGATATTGTCCAAAATCAGTTGCTTTTGTATGGTTTGTATTGCGGATAATCGGGTAAAGTAAACCCGTTTGCTTCCAGCAAACATACATAAGATTTTTCAATGTCGTTCATATTCAAAACAGATTCATGTGTTGAGTTGTTCATTTCTGTTTCCACCATTTCGAGAATCTCTACATCAGACACTAACTGTGCGAACTTAATATCATCTTTTGGGTATTGTCTCTTCGCCTTTTCTATGTCTCGTTTTGCATGGCTTAAGCACAGCAGGTGATACTTCATGTCCTCTGCAACTGCTGTTAAAAGATCTGATGATGCAACAACATTGCTCAGTCTGACTTTCAACTGTTCATTTGTTGTCTGTTGGCCAATTGCCTTGAGCTGAGCTCCCATGTTTTCAGTTGAGACATCATGCAAGTTGTCTGCTCTCTCTTCTTGGCAAATGATACACATCTCCTTGTCGAAAGTCTGACGTCTGGTACATATAGGTAGTGACGTAGAAGTACAGGTAGAAGTGGATTTTGATGGTCGTCCTTTTTTCTTCTGTTTTACGTCACTGACACTGCCTGTTGCATGTCCCTTCTCATACCTCCTTTTTGCTCGTTCAACATGTGTTTTGTTTGTGAGATTCTTGTAACATGTCTTGTGGTAGGAAACACTTTTCTGTAGCAGTTCATCGGCAGACGAACCACTTATGCGATCCTTTAATGCAGAGAACTCTGTTTCCCCGTATGAACATCGAACATCAGTTGATGCAATAGCGCCGATCAAGGACTACGTCATCAGTTTTCGCGCTGGTAGTCACGTGGTACACAGCACTACACAAGGTCGGACAAACAAAACCCTGTCCTACCGGTGGAGCAATGGCGAGTGATACTGCATTCCCACTTGTAAAACTGTTAGAAAGCGAAGTCCCAGGGGCTGCCTTTGTTTACAGTGACATTTCTCAACATTCTGTGGTCCAACTGAAGCGATGCTTGGAATGTCGTGGGTTGCCAGTGTCGGGAAACAAGCCTACTCTTGTGAAAAGGTGAGTACTGCCATGTATGTTTTATCATAACAACATAGACTAGAAATTGTGTGCTATTGAGTTTAATGTAAGACTAGGAACCAAATCTGATGCAGATCTATGTATTGAAAATGGACGGGGGGTGCAAAATAAAAAGTACTGTCCATTCACTGTTTTGAAATTGCGATAATTCCCCTCAGGCACACCTGCCTTGCTCCATTCACGCGATGCAGTGGCCCAGAAAGTTTGTCCTACTTCAGCCAAGTAAACACACGCATGCGCAGTAGTGAAAGCTATTTTTAGCGCTTTGGCTAGCTCCTCGATCGGCGCTATTAGTTTCTCTACTGAAAGCAAAGAAGGGTGAAGCACATAGTTTGTATAATCTGTTTGTTTGCTCCTCAGCTGACAAATGAAGCAAAGTTCAAAGTCCACAGTTTTTGACTTCTTGTTAGATGAAGACTCTGCCATGTTGGTTAATATATGGACTCTAAGCTACGTTATGGTTGCTGTGGGTAATTGTTTCCTGCAAATACAAAGAAAATACATCTTTGTATACACATATACACCAAATGTTCAAACCTTAAGCTAATGCGGAAAAACTGCATCCAGCGACTGCATTCAAACATCAATTATGGGGCCGCCGTGTTTAATTCAAGATGGCAGTCTGTCTGAAACACAAAATAAAAAGATTAGTAATCACAGGGAAATTGTTATCCATGTGGAAATCTCTATTTAAAGTTAGTTTTATAAGTAATAGATGCTGAAAAAAATATTGGAACCAGATTTATATCAATCGTAATGTCTAATTTATGCCGTTTTTGTATCATGGCAGCCATCTTGGATTTCAGGGCATTAGAGCGCGAAAAAAAAGGCACCTTATTTTTTTCTTATGTTTATATCATATTCTAACAGAATCAGGCGAGTTTTTGCTTTTACCAAAAAAAATACACAAATTTTTATTTCATGACAAATGAGCCTACACTATTGTTCTAGGTGAGTCATCAGACGATTTAGCAAAAGTCTTGCGAGGACCTTACCAGCTATGGAGAGTAGCAAGATACCTTGATGGTTGTCGCATACTTGTCTGTTGGCCTTTCTCTTGTACACGTGGACAACTGATGCATCCCTGAGTTCCTGACGAATGGTACCTTGGATCCAGAAGGACCGGAACAGTTCAGTCAGCTTCTCAAGGAGTGCTGGGCCACCTGTCTTGTATATCTCAACTGGAATGGCGTCTGACCCTGGTGCTTTGCCACTTGACAGTTGGCCAACAGCCTTTTGGACTTCAACAACAGTAGGACGTTCATCCATGGCATCGTTGATCTCAACCTAGGACATCTGGTCAATTGCCTCATTGTTTATAGTAGAAGACTGGTTTAGGACTCCTTCAAAATGTTCAGCCCATCTTTGGAGGATTTGGGTCTTCTCTGTCAGGAGGGTTGAACCATCTGAGCCCAGAAGTGGGGAGCTTCCTGATGGCTTGGGTCCGTACAGGGCATTGAGAGACTCATAGAATCGTTTTGAGTCATTCCTGTCTGCGTAGCCCTGGATTTCATCCGCCTTGGCACTCAACCATGAGTCTTGCATCTCTCGAAGTTTGAGTTGTACTGTCCTGTGTGCGCTGGTGAAAGCCACCTTCTTTGAGACGGATGAGGGATCATTTTGATGGGCACGATGAAGGCTATGCTTCTCCGTTAGTAGAGCTTTGATTTCTTCATCATTTTCATTAAATTAATTAAAAAATTAAATCGCCCTTTATTGCCATTCAACCATACAACCAATTATGTACAGTAGAACAAAATTGTGTTTTATCCTATCTACAGTGTTAATCACACACACCCCATGTGTAGAATCAGAAGGGCCACTGCCATACAAGGCGCCGCCACAGATTTCCCTCCTCCATTCCATTATTGCTGAGCACCAAGCTGGACAGCAGGATGTTCCGCTTTTTTATATGGTCTTCGGCATGACCCGGCCGGGATTTGAACCCCTGCCTCCCGGGTGTGGGGCGGATGCTCTACCAACTGAGCCACCACTCCGGTAAACCAATCATGCTTTTTCCATGTTGAGAGGCCCAGGATTTTCTGTGCAGATGAGTGGACAGTATTCCTGAACAGCACCCAGTCTTTCTCAGCATTGGTTGTGAATCTCAGATTTGCAAGTTCGCGTTCCAGGTCTTCCGTAAGTGCATTGGCCTTGGAGTAGGTTTTCAGTCGGGACACATCAAGCCATTTCATGCTTTTGTTCTTGTCCCCCGTGGCCTTCTCTTAGGTCTGATGTGCAGTTTCATCCTGGAGACAATAAGCCTGTGGTCAGTCCAGCAGTCAGCACCACACATGGCCTTTGTGACTCTGACGTCCTGCTTATCTTTTTGCCTGATGATGACATAGTCGATGAGGTGCCAGTGTTTGGAGCGGGGGTGCCTCCATGAGGTTTTGTTTCGAGTGGGCAGGTGGAAGACAGTATTTGTGATGAGGAGGCTATGTTTGGCACAGGTCTGTAACAGGAGAAGACCGTTGCTATTGCACTTGCCCACGCCATTTTTGCCTATGATGCCTTCCCAGGCAGAACTGTCCTGTCCTACTCTGGCACTGAAGTCCCCGAGCAATATGAGCTTGTTGTTGTGCTTCACAGTAGACAGGAGAGCATCAAGTTCTTTGTAGAACTTGTTTTTAGTCTCATCAGGGTTTGTCATCGTTGGTGCATAGGCACTGATGAGAGTAGCCTGCTTGCTGTCATGCAGTGGAAGCTGCATTGTCATGAGGCGGTCATTCACGCCCTTTGGGAGGCTGGAGAGTTTGCTGACAAGGTTGCTTCTCACAGCAAAACCAACTCTTGCTTCACGGCGCTCATCTTTGCTACAGCCACTCCAGAAGAATGTATATATACCTCCCGACTCATTTAACTGACCTTCTTCTGCAAGCCTGGTTTCACACAGAGCTGCAATATCAATGTTGTATCTTGCAAGTTCCCTGCTAACTAGAGCTGTTCTTCTTTCAGGTCGATCAGCTGACGGGTTGTCTAAAAGTGTGCGCACATTCCATGTGCCATTGTTGAGTGGTGTCACCTTTTTCTTTCCTCTGTTGTTTCTACCGTTATTGTGGGATCCCCTCCAGCCATGGTAAGCTGGCCAGGGTGTTGTGAAGCAGGCAGTGTTTAGGGCACATTTTCTAGCCTCTTCCTCAGACTGTGGAGGTGAGCAGTGCAATCCTAAAAAGGGCTGCTCAGTCACTCAGACACCGAACCCTGCTGCTGCTTCTGTCAATGAGGAGCGATCATTAGGCCTGAGCCGCCTGTGTGCAGCTCCATGACTACAGCTGCCAGTGTATCCTCACCTGCTGCTTTGCCACTCGCCCATCGCCACAGGACTTTTGAAACGGATTGACGGATTGACGAGACTTGCGCTAGAAAATTGGATTAAAGTGAGGGAGAGTTGCGCAGCGTCAGGCTCACTCTCTCTTCCAGGGTCATCAGATTCCAGTGGCAGGACATAGTCGAGATGGCTGGAGATGACACTGGACGCAGGAGTTGCCAGTCTTGGCAGAATTTGACCATGACTCCGCCTACGGGGCTCCACTCCGATATTTCTGTCAGGGTTGATTCCCTTAGCCTTATGCTATCCCTAGCACTCACAGGGCAGTAAGACTATTTGACCCATAGCTGGGGTCTGTTCATGGGCATCAGGACGTGTCCACACACTGGTGGGCCTGGCATGCCACATGTCTGGGGGCAGACCTCCTCCGAGTCCCTTGCAATTTGGCCTGAGACCGCAAGGTGCTCAGTTTACGTGTGTCGCCATGAGAAGGCATTGCATAGGGCTTACCTACTGAGAGGCTATGTACTGGCAGGGAAGACTTGCGCACTCGGCTTCCTTTTCGCAATAGCTAGCCAGCGGCAGAGGCTGAAAGCGAGAGGTGACAAGCACACAGACACAGCGCACCGCACTAGACGCATCAATAGACCAATTTGACACCAACTGTTTATGGTGTCAAATAATAATAACTTAATAATAATATTAAGTATTAAGTATTATAACTGTGTTATAAGACCAGTTAGCATTGTTTCCCTGTATGTGATAGATCATGTGTCTGTGTCACCATGAGTGAGATGAGGGTCTCTGTAAATGACCTCCCTTCCGTTCTATGTTGTGAGTGAGTGAAGAATAAAGCCTGTTGCGTCACAATCATCTCTCATTATTTGTGTGAACCCCATGAAACGTCACACTGGTGTCAGGAGTGGGATCTTGGAGAGATGGAAACGAGGATCGACAGAGTTTCAGCGGCTCATCAGGCAGATAGAGATGGAGATGGGTGAATGGAGCAGCGGACCCAACAGGGCCAGCATATCCCACCTTCTGCCTTTCTCAAGGCAGGGCGGGCCGAACAGAGCAAACCTGCCCCCTTTCCCGCCGTTTTCAGGACAGGACAGGCCGGCGATTCCACTGCATCCGGGGGCAGCGATCGACCAAGAGGCGACTGACCCGCCAACAGGCCAAACTCCCCCACTTTGGTGGCGAAACCCTGCTGGATGACTACCTGGCCCAGGTTGAACTGGCTGCTGCGCTGAATGGCTGGACGCCCAAAGAGACCATCGTGCAGGTTGCGTTGGCCCTGGAGGGTGGGGCTCTCTGCACGCTGTCTGACCTCCGGCCTGAGGAATGTCGCAGCTGGCCAGCATTACAAGGAGTGCTCCGGAGGCGGTTTGGGAGAGCGACCAACGCTGAGCACGCCTGGGAACAGCTGGCCAACCGCCGGCGAGGCAGCCGAGACAGCCTGGGAGCCTATGCAGCGGACATACGGCTACTGACACAGCGTGGCTATGCGGATTTTGAGCCTGGGCCGGTGGAGAAGCTCGGCCTCCAGCATTTCATCCGTGGGCTCCGCCTGGCCCAGCTCCAGAAACGCATCCGAATTCACGCAGCAAGCAGCTGGGAGATGGCCGTGGCAGAAGCGGGGCGGGCGGAGCCGATGATGGCTCATGCAGCTGATGTGTCCTCACTGAGGCAGAGAGCTTTCCAGGCCACAGCTGAGAGCGAGGAGGAAGAGGAGGAATTACGCCAGACCACAGCTGCGCGGTCGGCAAGAGTACAACAACGGCAGCGCGAGGAAGGATGCTTCTGCTGCGGGGAGCCAGGACACATTGCGTGTTACTGCCTGGCACCCACCCCGTGACAAACCGCCCTTTCATCAGCTTTAACCCGACAGCGAGGTGGCACAGATGGGGACCTGCCACCTCCCACAGACATCTTCCCTGATGGACGGCTAAGCCAACTTGGACAATCACCAGGGCTGTATCTACAGTGCAGCCTGGACAGAACACCAATCCGGGCCCTGATTGACACCGGTTCCACCATTTCCCTGGTCCGACCCGGGGTGCTGCCCGGCACAGATGGACTCGGAATGCAAGGGTGGGAACCTACCCAGCGCTGCATCCTCACAGCCACCAGTGAGCGTGCCAGGTTGAGGGGGGCGACGGGTCCTTGGGGTTGGAGTGGCCGGTCAGAACACAAACCACCCGTTCTGGCTGGCTGACATCCAGGACCCGTGCATCACTGGACTAGATCTGCTTGCAGCATTGGGTGGGAAAATCAACACCGCCAGCTCTTCTCTCCTGCTGGGGTCTCAAACCATCACACTCTGTGGCAACAGCCAGACGAGGAACCGGGGGCCCGCGCAATCAGAGGACCAGTGCTGTCAGCACAGGCCGAGGATCGTGACCCAGCAGTCTCACGGGCTCTCCAGACTACTACGGCCTGGGATAGCGCCACAGATCACAGCTCTTCTTCAGATCACCGGACAGTTCTCCCCAGTGATGATGTCATGGAGGCCCTTGGTGTACAGCAGCTTTGAAGTGAGCAGGATAGAGATCCTGTCATCTCCCAAGTCCGGTAGTGGCCAGACACAGACCAGCGGCCTGCCCGGAAGGCTGTGGCTGTGCTGGACCCAGAGACCAAGGCCCCGCATTCCCAGTGGTCCAACCTCTGCTGTCACGAGGGTGTTGTCTATCGGCGGTGCCAGTCTCCAGCTGGTCAGCATCACGTCTGGCAGCAGCTGATCCCCCAATGGCTCCGCCCCAAGGTGCTCCAGTTGGTCCACGGGCCGGTGGGGGCGGGCCACTTCGGAGTGAGGAAGACTCTGCAGCAGCTTCAGGCTCGGTTCTACTGGCCGGGGTGCCGTCGGGACGTGAAGCGCTATGTCCACCGCTATGCCATCTGCATGGCTCAGAGAGGACAGACGCAGCAATCCCACGCCCCCCTGCAGCAGTGTGAGATGGACAGCAAACTGGGGTTGGATTATTCGTTCCGTTCGAGACGACGCCTGCACACGGTACCCGAACTGGCTCACGAGACCCTGGTAGCGGCAGAGAGTCGACAGAAATGAGCGTACGATTCCCTTTGCCAGGGGAGGGACTTTGCTGGACTTTTTCTGCCGGGAGTGGAAAGAGGTGAGCCACTGGTCAGGACCGTGCATGCTGGTTGCCGACAACAGCAGTCGCCTCGACGCCTGGATGGATTTCTATTGGACTTTTGAGTTGGACTTATTATTCTGGGGACATAAACCAGTCCGGGTGGGGGACAGTGTAGCATCGAGGCTGTGATAAGGGGATGGGGATTCTCCCGGCATGCTTGTGCTGTGGAGGATTTCAAAGACTGTTATTATTCATGTGTTCTAAGTGTTATTGCTGTGCCATTATAACTGTGTTATAAGACCAGTTAGCATTGTTTCCCTGTATGTGATAGATCATGTGTCTGTGTCACCATGAGTGAGATGAGGGTCTGTGTAAATGACCTCCCCTCTGTTTTGTGTTGTGAGTGAGTGAAGAATAAAGCCTGCTGCATCACAATCATCTCTCATTATTTGTGTGAACCCCATGAAACGTCACAATTATTTCCATAACGTTTATGCTTTCAACTTAACTCCTATAACACAACACATTCTGCTTTCAGTTAGCCTTTTTTTTTTTCCTTTTTTCTCGTAGGTTCAGCCTAGTTGGTTTCATTATGGCTCTACCAAATCTGCTTCTCAGAGTAGGAGTCTCTGTTGATGTATCTTTATTGTCCACTACAGGTGGTGGTGAGGCCTGATCTGGAACTGTCTCTGGCGTGTGCTGGTTCTGCAGTGAAGCTCTTTCTCGTTCAGGCATGTGTAGAGGTATCAGATGTTGATGATTATGTCTCACCATACCTTGAGGAAGATCTACCATGTAAGATCTTGGAGTAGAATGTTTATTAAGCACAGTCCCAGATGACTTTGTCACCCACACATGATCACCAGGAGACAGAGAACTCAGAGTTTTTGCTCAGTGACGTCTGTTGTAATTCTCAGCATCTGCTGTTCTCCTCTCCTTTTCTTTCAAGGTGAGTTCTTTCACACTAGGCAATGAAGGGTTTAGCTGACTTGGGAAAAATTGGGAAAGTAGTACAAAAACGGCGGCCCATCAGAAGTTGTGCTGGGCTATATCCATTCTGAAGAGGTGTTGCCCTATAAGCAAGAAGTGCTAAATAGGGGTCTGCTTCTTTTTTCAGGTTTTTCACCGTTTGCACAGCACGTTCAGCTTCCCCATTGCTCTGTGGAAACAGAGGACTGCCGGTTATGTGCTTGAAACCATATTAAGCTGCAAAAGAAGCAAAGGCTTGTCCAGAAAACTGTGGTCCGTTATCTGACATTAGGACTTCAGGAATGCCATGGCGGGCAAAAATTGATTTCAGATGAGGAATGACATCTGTTGATTTGGTGTAAGATAAGAATGCAATCTCAACATATCTGGAAAAATAATCTACAACAAGGAGGTAGGTTTTCCCCCTAAGATCAAACAGATCTGCCCCTAGTTTTTGCCATGGTCTTTCAGGCTGTTCAGACGGCAGCAATGGCTCCTTGTAGTTTTGATGCTCTTGATTACAGGTCCTGCAGTTTAGAACCATTTTCTTTTTTTGTTGGCTGAGACCGGGCCACCACTTACTGACGTGCACGTTCTTTACATTTCACCACTCTTTGTTGTCCTTCATGCAGTTTTGCAAGAACGTCATTACGCATTGCAGAGGGAATCACAAGCCGCGTGTCTTTCAATAATAGTCCATCTTTCGCTGAAAGTGACGCTCATTCTGGCCAGTAACTTTTTGTTACAGGCTCTTGTTTTGCATGTGCTGGCCATCCTTCTGTGCACAATGTCATTATATGTGAACAAATACTGTCAGCTTTTAGCTGTTCTTTCAGTGTCTCTGGGTATGCAGAACTCACAAATAACCCTTCCACAACACAGTCTACATAGACATTGGTGCTTTCATCAGCTCTTGTTCGTCCTTTGACATATGAGTTGTTACTGGTGAGCGTGACAATGTGTCTGCTGTCCACAGTGACTTTCCTGGGACGTGCTCAATGGTATATGAGTAGCGGATCAGTCTCATTCTGAAACGCTGAATTCTTGGCGGTAGAAGATCCAATGCTTGTGATCCCAGCAAGCTGATAAGAGGTTTATGATCAGTTTCCAGGCAGAAATCTTTGCCTATGAGGAAATCGCGGAACTGTTCGCAGGCCCATGTGAGACCCAAGGCCTCCTTTTCTATTTGTGTGTAACGTTGTTCCGTTGGAGTAAGTGATCTTGATGCATAAGTCACAGGTTTCCAGTCATCTTCCCATCCTTGCAGGAGAACTGATCCTAAACCACATGAAGATGCATCAGCCGCTACTTTAGTGTCTCTATTAGGATCATATATTGCCAGCACTGGTGGAGAAGACAGGGCTTTCTTCATTATTTCAAAAATATTCCATTGATCTTCTCCCTAAACCAAACAGTTTTTCTTTGAGAGCAGGTCGCAAAGGGGTTTATCCTTCTCTGCTAGCTACAGGATAAACTTCCCCAGCTGATTAACCATTCCAAGAAAACTTCTCACCTCACTCACATTTGTCATCTCCATAATTGCTTCTGTTTTCTTTGGATCAGGGCAGATACCTGTGTCTGATATAATGTGACCCAAGAAGACGACCTCACTCTTTGAGGGTTTGCATTTGTCCATGTTCAGTGTAATGCCAACTTTTTCCAATCTCTGAAGCACTGCATGTAGTCGAGAGTCGTGCTCTGCCTGATTTTGTCCCCACAGCAGGAGGTCATCAATGTGGCAAACAACACCGTTCAGTCCTTCAGTGACTTCAGCCATCATACACTGAAAAGTGTTCAGGTGCTGAAGTTATGCCAAAGGGTAGGCGATTAAAAATGGAACCTCCCAAAAAGTGTTATAAATATTGTATACTTAGCTGATTCCTCTCAGTGGAATTTGCCAGAAGCCCATGTTGGCATCTAATTTGCTGAAGACTTTCACTCCTGCCAGCCTTCCAAGGCTCTGCTCGACAGAAGGTAGAATGAACTTTTCATGGCACACATATTGGTTCAGGCCTGTCAGGTCCACGCACAAATGAAAGTTTTTAGAGTCTTTCTTTGGCGCTATGACCATCCCTGCACACCAGTCTGTTGGCCCTTCAACTTGGCTAATAACTCCTAGGCTTTCCATACGCTCAAGCTCTTCTTTGACTTTTCCCACCAGGGGTAGGGGAATTCTCCTGTGGGTTTTCAGGGAAAATGGCACTGTGTCTGGCTTAAGCTTATTGGTGTAGGGTCACTGTACCTCACCAAGACCGCTGCATAGTTTGGGGTATTTTGACTTTAGGGCCTCTATGTCTATTGTGTCTACTCTTTTGAGTAAGTCCAGAGCTATAATGGCAGGTAGCCCAAGCAAGGGTGGACTCAGATTTTTAACCACGTAGACTTTTTCTGTAGTCTGTTTGGCTCTTGTACTCAGTTGTAGTATGGCGAACCCTGACACTTCCAGTGAAATCCGTCCTGGTCCCAGTAAAGGTTTTTCTGCTTTTTGAAGAACAGGCTGTTGTGTGTTTGAAAATATATTGTTAAAAACAGACTGTGACACAACAGTTACATCTGTTCCTGTATCCAGCTTAAAAATAAAGTTTTTGTCCATTATTTTTATTTCTGCTGTCCATGAATCTGCACCTGCTGATACAGAGCCCAGAAATAAAGCTCCTTCTTCCTCTATACCATGCACAGTTTTGGCTGTAAGGCACACACGCTGGTAGTGTCCTTTCTTCCCTATGAACGGCACTTAGCATCTTTAGCAGAGGATTCATGTTTTGGGTGAGGTGTGCCTCCACACTTGTGACACTGAAAGCTTTTTGAGGCTTTATTCAGATTGCTGTGTGGCTTTGTTCCATTGCTTTTTGCTTTAATTAACTTAGATTTTCCTTTGTAATGTTGTCCTTTAAACACTCTGTCCACAGCATTAATGTCTGTCTGCTGTATCCCACTAACTTCACCCCTTAATGTGCTTTGCTGCTTTTTAATCTCCTCTGATTGTCTTGCCATGTTTATTGCTTTTTCAAGGTCTAGGTCTTTTTCTAATTGCATGCATTCTGAGAGTCGTGTCAGTCAGTCCAACTACTATCCTGGTCCTGATAAGTTTGTCAAGCAAAGCTCCATAATTGCAGTGTTTGGCTAGTGCATGTAGGGCAGTAACAAATGCATCCACAGTCTCATTTGGTTCTTGTTTGCGTCGTCAGCATCATCTCCCATGCAGTAAATCATTGTATTCACCTGATTCTCGTCGGAACTTGCAGCTAAATTGCTTGCCTGGTGGAATCTCTCAAACCTCCCAATCCATTTTGTCCACTCGTGGGGCTTGGAGAAATCAAAGGACACCGGTGGCTCAATGTTCAACGTAGCACCAGGTGTGCTAGCCGGCCTGCTAGCTCCATTCTGCTCCTCATTGTTGCTCATTTTTTCCCTTCTCTGCTCACCATTTTTCTGCCTCTCTTTTCTTTTCTGTAGACCTTTTAATCTATCTCACATCTCTTCTCTTTATTAATCCCGCTCTGACACCATGTCATGTTTCTATATATCGAGAGAGACTCTTCCAACTCAGGACTTCAGTTTGACGCCATGTTGACACTTTTATTTGTTTCCTCTTTTTACTACGTGGTCCACAATGCACCGTTCCCAAAGACACAATAACACCACATCCATCACTGAACAGTGATATAAACTAAAATAATTATAATGATGACTGACGAACTCCCATGCCCCAAAGTGAAGATACACTATTATCTTGAATATAAGTGATAAAAGATTAGACAAATAAGTGATCTGACAAACAAACAAGGGATCTGAAACAGTCACTAATATTGGATGTCCCATTCATTTTCAATATTTAGGTATTCTGTAATTAATATTCACACAATCAAATAAATCTTAGTGCCATTTACTCCCTTTTACTGTATATTTGTCAAAGTCTTACATGTGATTGCCAACATATAGGCTACACCTCTTTGTATTCCACTTTCAAACACAGCCTACATTTGGGCCTGTAAAGCCTACTTTGGATACCTGTTTCAGACAGGAATACTTGCGTTCTACGGGTAATGCACTAGTAACAGTGAATTTTAAGTAATTGTGTTTAGTCTATGTGCAGCTGTGGCTGAGAACACAAATAAACAAGGGATCTGAAACAGTCGCCAATATTGGATGTCCCATTCATTTTCAATATTTAGGTATTCTGTAATTAATATTCACACAATCAAATAAATCTTAGTGCCATTTACTCCCTTTTACTGTATATTTGTCAATGTCTAACATGTGATTGCCTACATAGAGGCTACACCTCTGTGTTCCACTTTCAAACACAGCCTACATTTGGGCCTGTAAAGCTTGATTGGGATACCCGTTTCAGACAGGAATACTTGTGTTCTACGGGCATTCACTAGTCTATCTATAAATGCACAGAATCTCTGTCTGTGTTTGTTTGCGTGTCTCTTCCATGCATATGTCTTGAAACATTCGTCACACTGACCTAAGATTTTATACATGTTTTGCTGAGGTTACTGAGGGTGTGCATCCCCAAGTATGGAGCTGTTCAGTCAAAATATGTAATTTTTATCAATAAAAGTTTAGTCATCGCTAGGAGTATGCCAGATCCTATTGTTCATGATAATACCAGTATGATTTTTGATACTGGTGTAAAAATTAATATCATGATATTTGGGGTCTGTTACGCTGCCAACAGAAGTTACGGGTTACCATAGAAACGACAAAACAATCATGGCACGAGAAGCAATGCTCTGTGCTTGGAACGTCTGCGTCTAGTTGTGAGGAAATAATTTAGTTTTGAGGCCGTTTCAGACTACTGCCATCTTTAAAAAAAAAAACAAAAAACGGTGCAGTGATGTGGATAATCTGCCCACATTTTTTTCTGCATGTCAATAACACGGCTTCAGTGAAAAGTTTTACTTCCCCCTGAAGCAGTGTTGTTGACTTCTGGACTCCGAAGTGTGCAGAGGTTTATTTTTGTTCCCTTGTAGCTACTCCAGATTGATTTATTCAACCAACCGAAAGAAAAAAAAAAAATCAGTTAACAGCCCCAGGAGTTGTCTGTGCAATGGAGATTTCTAACGCAGGTAAATTGAGAGAAGGGGAGAGAGACGGGAGGTCTAATGCCGCAATCATTTACCTGCAGAAGTGTCTTGTTTGGGAGAAATGGCAGACAGGTAGGCCAAATGATGAAATAATACTTTTAAATAAGCCCACTCCCTCCCTGTTTTATCAAAACCCTCTTCCTGACCCAGTGAAATAACATACTAAATTTATTTAATATGTTAAAATGATCAAAACCCCCTCATGCCCCAGAGCATAGAAATGAGATGAAGACAGAAGTAATGTGGTGAATGAGTGTCTGTGGTTATATTATACTGCTGTAGCTGCTTATACTGTAGTTTAGGGTTTACGTTTTTAAATGTAATAAGTTGGTTGCATTAACCATAGCTAACTTGCTCTTACATTTATAAGGCAATGTTTTCAGGACTATTCAGATGTTTTAAGAAAAATCTTTATAATTTTCAAAACTAGGGGCTATATGTTTTTTCCCACAATATCTTTATTGAACCTTTTTTTTTTTTTTTTTAACAAACATGATACAAACAATCAAACACTAACACTAAAGTACTACAAAAAAAAAAAAAAATGCACTAAAAACACCAACAACCACCAACAAAATCAAGTCTTCAACAATGCTCCTCTGTTTAGTCTAGACAATCCAATACATAAGTATACATATTATGTTCACCAGTTTGGAATTTACAAGGTCCACACACATCATTCACCTTCTTCTTCAAGAGTTATGTTTAAATTTTTTACATAATCAATAAAAGGTCTCCATATATTCTCAAACACAATTTCCTTTGATTTTAGTATATATGTTATTCTTTCTAATGGAAGGTTTGTTAACATCTGTCTTAACCACTGAGTCACATCTGGTCTATGAGTCTTTTTCCATAATAGTGCAATACATTTTTTGGCATTAAGCAAACTGAGGTCTATGAATGTTCTTTCACTTTTATTAAAATTATGCTTTTCTGGGTACAGACCCAACAAAAACAGTTTAGGATTCAATATGATTTGTTTTGAGATTATTTTTTCAATTGTTACCCTCACCTCTTCCCAAAACATTCTTATTAATCTACATTCCCATAAACAATGAAATAGGGTTCCTTTACTTTCCATGCATTTTGTGCATGTATTTGGTATATTTTTGTTATATCTATTTAACTCCTCCGGTGTAACATACATCCGCATTAACCATTTGAAATGTATCAATTTAAGGCGTGCATTTATTGATTTGGTTTGAGCTTCTGTACAAGCCAATTCCCATTGTTCCTCTGAAATTTCAATTTGCAGATCTTCTTTCCAGTAGTTTAATCTTTTCAGTGAATTTTCACTTGAAGATAGTGTCAGTGAGTTATAAAACTCTGAAATAATACCCTTTCTTTTACTATCTTTCATCATCATTTTTTCCAAGGATGAATAAATAGGTCGAGTGAGAGCTTTATTTTGATTTGATCGAATAAAGTTTCTAAGTTGAAGATATTTAAAAAAATGTGTTCTATTGAGATTAAATTTGATCCTCAGCTCTTCAAAAGACATTATGTTGTCTGCACATGGCAAATATAAATCCTGAATCTTTTGTATCCCTTTTAAATTCCATACTTTAAATACAGCGTCCGCTCTCCCTGGTTTAAAATATTGATTACCCCATATTGGACTAAATTGTGACAATAACTGTGGTTCTTTTAAATAGTTTTTAGCTTCACACCGTATTTTGATCATATGCTTTACAAATGGATTTTTAACTTGTTTTTGTAATTTTTTTGCCGAATCTGAGTATATGAATATGGGAAGAGGTAAAGGTAAATTGTATGATTCCATTTCAGTCCAGTGAGGGAGATCATTTGATGAAAAATAATATGTCATAGACCTCAGTTGTGCCGACCAATAGTACAACATAAAATTTGGACATTTCAGACCTCCACGATCAAATGGTAAATATAATAAAGACAAACGTAATCTAGCCCTCCTGTTGTTCCATATAAATTCCACTAACTTTTTTTTTATTCTTGAGAATAGATCTAAAGGTGGTGATAAGGGAATGTATTGAAATAAATAAAGTATTTTAGGTAAAATATTACTTTTAAGTATATTGATTCTCCCGATCATCGACATTGGTAGTGACATCCATCTCTGAGTTAACTCATTGATATCTGACATTAAGGCTTCATAGTTGACACTGGCGACTGATTCTAGCTTAGGCATAATTTGGATTCCTAAATATTTAAACTGATTTACAACATTGAATTGATTTACCTCAGGGGCTGGGTAATTTCTCTGGGTCTCATTTAGCATTAATATTGAAGATTTAGTTTTATTTATTTTATATCCTGATATTTCCCCAAAATTCTTTATTAAATTCAACAAGGTTGGAATTGATTTTTTTAGATTCGACATAAACAAAATTATGTCATCGGCGTACAGGGAGATTTTATGTTCTGTTGGTCCAACTTTAATTCCATATATTTGTGAATGTAAACGTATCGCTATCGCTAAAGGTTCAATTGCCATAGTAAACAGTAAAGGTGAAAGTGGACAGCCTTGTCGACATCCTCTATTGATTTTTATTGGTTTTGAAATATTGTTATTTGTTAGGATTTCTGCTGTAGCATTATTGTATATTATTTGAACCCATTTTATGAAATTATTTCCAAGTCCAAACCTTTGTAGGACTTCAAAAAGAAAGGGCCATTCAACTCTATCAAAGGCCTTTTCGGCGTCCAATGATAGGAGAGCTGTATCCGGTGCTTCTTTATTAAAATAAATAATATTAAATAGTCTTCTTACATTATGGAAGCCTTGTCTACCCTTTATAAAGCCATTCTGATCTTGATTAATAATATTTGGTAAAATTTCTTGTATTCGTCTTGCTAAAATTTTACAGATTATCTTAAGGTCGGCGTTTAATAGGCTTATTGGTCTCATATTTTCACATTTATTAGAGGGCTTACCTGGTTTTGGCAGCAGTATAATTAAGGCATTATTTATGTATGATGGTAAATTATTATTTTGAAATGCTTCTAAAACCATTTCCAAAAAAGGTTTTATTAATTTATTCTTAAATTTTTTATAAAGGTCAACTGGAAGACCATCTGGTCCTGCACTTTTTCCTGATTTCATATTATCAATGGCTAGCCCAACTTCTTCTTGACTAATTTTAGAATCCAATATCTCCCTGTTTTCATTTGGAATACACGGTATAGATAGTTCGTTCAAAAACCCATTTAGTTTTGTTAAATCAGGTTCATTTTTGGTATCATATAATTTTTCATAGTAATCTCTAAAGGCTCTATTAATTTCTAAAGGATCTATAACTACCTGTCCTTTACTTATAATACTGGTAATTGGTGTTTTAATTTCCAATTGTTTAATCTGCCATGCTAATAATTTTCCTGATTTTTCACCTTGTTCATGAAAAGATTGTTTCAATCTTAGAAGACTCGAGGCAGCTCTATTCGCTGATTTTTTGTCGTATTCAGCTCTCAAAATCAGTAATTCATTCTCCAACCTTGGGTCACTTCCTGCATACACTTTTTCCTGAAGATTTTTTATTTTATGTTCCAATTTAGCTCTCTCCTCTCGAGTCTTCTTAGATTTTGATCCTGTATAACTAATAATATGTCCCCTAATAAAAGCTTTGAAAGCCTCCCACTTTACACATGCTGATGTTTGTGTAGTATTGATGTCAAAGAACTCGTCTATCTGTTTTTCTATATACTTGACAAATTCCTCATCCTGAAGCCATTTATGCTGAAATTGCCATCTACCTGATTCCTTTGTCAATTTTTTATCTACATATATTAGACAACAGGGTGCATGATCAGAGATCACGATGTTATCATAAAAGCAGTTTTGAATCTTGGACCTTAATTCTGTGGAAATCAAAAAATAATCAATACGTGAGAATGTCTTGTAGGTACTGGAATAACAAGAATAGGCTTTAACTTGTGGTTTCATTTCTCTCCATATATCTAACAATCTCAATTCTTTCATAAAATGATTAATAGTCATCCTACATCCAATGTGCGTACAATCCAGTCCTGTTGATCTATCCACACCTGGATTCAATGTACAATTAAGATCCCCTGCTATTATATGTTGCCCTGTAAGTGATGATAAGATGAGAAATAAATTAGCAAAGAACTTCTGATCATCTATATTGGGACCATATAAGTTCACAAGATTTATATTTTCTAATAGCAAAGAACCTTGAATGATTACATATCTTCCAAATTTGTCTCCAATTACATTTTTCACTTGAAAAGGAACTGATTTATGTATGAGAGTCATAACTCCCCTGGCCCGGGATGAAAATGAAGAGGTGAATACACTTCCCTGCCATCTACTCCTAATTCTTTTAACATCCTCCTCTATCAGATGAGTTTCTTGTAAAAACACAATTCTTGAACCCATGTCCTTTATTTTATTCATAACTTGTTTAAGTTTTTTTAAATTTTGTAGACCTCTGCAATTCCATGAAGTTAAATTAAGATTAACACTTTGGTCCATGATCAATAGAGAGTTTGGGATTACCTTGCAGTGTAAACATGCTCATACAGAGAAGCAAAAACATGAGTGGTTGAACATTCATCCTACAAACTACACACAAACAAATTTCCCCTTCCCACACTTGTGGCAAACCCCCCAAAATCAAAAGAAAAATTCTGTCTCCCGATATAGCCATCGACTGTTCCACACCCACGGGGAACAGCCTAAGCCACTCCTTCTTCATCCTCCCAATCACCCTAACTCTACTGCTTTTAATGACGTAACATTAACTCTCCTCTGTAGTTTTCCAACTTAACTCCAAAATTTTTAACAACTTTGTACATCATAGTTTTTTTTTTGTTTGTTTTGTTTTGTTTTTTTTAATATATAATACAATCTATATTTTGTAAACTTACTATTTACTTCAAGTCAGTCAGATGCCTGTGCAAATGCTTAATTATTCTACCTTATATTTTGTTCATGCTTAGCTCCCACCAGTCTCTTCTTCTTCTTTGATCTTCTTGATGAACTCCTGCGCCTCCTCTGGGGTCTTGAAGATGTGGGTTCTGCCCTCATACGTGGTCAGCAGTCTCGCAGGATAGATTACACCATGACGAATCCCAAGGTTGCGCAGCTCCTTACGTACGGGATCAAACTGCTTCCTCAATTGCTGGATTCCTGTGGCCAAATCTGGGTAGAACCGCACCTGCTGGTCCTGGTGTTTAATCTCTCCTTTTTTAGCTCGTGCAGCGTTGAAGATCTTCATCCTGTCTCTGTTGCTAAGAAACTTCATAATTAAGGTCCTCGGCGGTCCCTTATCTCTCCGTGGGCCAATACGATGTGCTTTTTCCAGAACCACTGCTGATTGCAACTCCTCGCTGCCCAGCACCTCCGGAATCCACTTTTCCAGAAAGGAACATACGTCCCGACCTTCTGATTCCTCTGGAAGACCCACCAGCCTCAAATTATTCTGTCTCGACCGAGATTCCAAATCCAAAATATTATCTTCCAGAGATTTATTTTTTTTTTCCAAAGTGCGCACCTTTAATTGAAGACGGGTGACGTCATCTTCAGCACTAGCGAGACGGAGGTCCATCTGCGCCGTTCGTTCTACACAGTCACCCAATTCCTTTCTTATTCCTTCCAACGCTGTCATAATCCCATCAAATCTAGAGGAAAAGTCCGCTCTCATTGAACTCATGGCAGCCATCAGCGCATCTGCGCAGGGGCTATATGTTGGCAGCACAGTGGTGCAGTGGTTAGCACTGTGTCAGCACAGCAAGAAGGTCATGGGATCGATTCCACCCCTGGCCACTGTGAGTTCGATCCCACCCTCTGGCCATCAGTGGCCCTTCTGTATGGAGTTTGCATGTTTGCCCCGTGTCTGTGTGGGTTTACTCCAGGTACTCCGGTTTCCTCCCACAGGCCAAAGACATGCAAGTTAGGTTAATTGGCATCAACTGGGGATTCTAAATTGTCCTTAGGCATGAATGTGAGAGTGAATGGTTGTCTGTCTCTCTGTGTTGGCCCTGCGATGGACTGGCGATCTGTCCAGGGTGTACCCTGCCTCTCGCCCAAAGATGCTGGGATAGGCTCGAGCCCCCCTGTGACCCGAAAAGGATTAAGCGGTAGAAGATGGATGGATGGGCTATATGTTGTCTGCAGTACCAACTTTACTCTCATCTGCTTGTTACCATTCTTTCCTAAATTTGTTTTATTTTCTCATTTTTTTTAAACATCTTTTCATAAAGGTTCTTTTTTTTTTTTTTTTTTAATTTTGAACGTTTTTGGTGACATATGGGTGACCTATTTCATGCAGAATTGTAACTTTTTACCTAAAGGCTCTTACCTTGTGTTTTTATTCGGAAAAGGTGAAGAAATCAGAAGCAGCACCAGATTAAAATTAAGAGTAGTCAGTCAGTTGTTTTAATAATCAAGATATCAGTTGACTATTAAAATCCAAATTTATAATTTTCCTCCCAGATGAAGGTTATAATTACATTTATAACAAGTTTGATACCTGTTATTTTAAAATGTTGGCCTACTAAAACTGTGGTGGTTTCTGGTTTCCAACAACAGGGTGGCCTAGGATGAAGTCAATTCCCATCCTGAATTGTTGTCTCGATCCACCCTTCAGTGCACTTAAGATGCGGTGGTTTATAATATTTTCTGGTAATATTTGATACAGAATAAAAAAAGTTTGAAACACATTCTAAACTGCTCTTTATAAACTGGAGAAATAAGAGTTTTTGTTTTTACTGAATATGTTGAACATAATTAACGCTGGCCTGTGAAACCGTACTTTATAAATTTAAAAGAAAAAACTGTATTCTGTGATATCGTGAAGAATATCATTATCATAAAAATTCACAGAAATATCGTGATATCATTTTTAGGTCATATCGCCCACCCCTAGTCATCGCTTTCTCCTCATGCTCTGGCTTCTAGAGGTGTGGGCGGGTTTTTGCATTGACTCCATACTGACTGGATAATATGCAACATCACAGCATCAGTAACCACAGCACACCATGAGCAAAACAAGGAAGTGAAAAGCGACAAATTTGACTAGAAAGAAGAAGCCAACTTTATTGTCATTCAATCCATACAACCAATCATGTACAGTAGAACGAAATTACGTTTCTCCTGTCTACAATGTTAATCACATCTAGAATCAGAGGGGTCGCTGCCATGCAAGGCACCGCCACAAACAACTTTTCCTTCCCCCATTATGCTGAGCACCAAGCTAGAAGGCGGGAAGTACCATTTTTATATGGTCTTAGGTATGACCCTGCCAGGGCTTGAACCCACAACCTCTTGGTTGTGGGGTGGATGCTCTGTCAACTAGCCCACCACTCTGGTAATACTGAAGATTTAATGCTTAGAAAATTATACCATAAAGTTGCCGTGATTGCGTAGGTCTAAAGGATAATTCGGCATATGTGGAGAACATGAGGTGCGTGAACAGACTACGCGGAACGTCAGCGAGGACCCGGGTATGACAAAGAACACCGGTGTATCCAACACAACATGCCAGGAGAAACAGCGGCTTGACCGGGCAGACCATGGTCCTTCTCGGGGAGGCACACCCAGGCTGCTCAGTCAGCGGTAAAGGGGAGTCCCTGCTTCTGCTTCACCCGTGTGGTACCACTGTACTTTACAGGACCGTGAGTCCCCCCTCCTGCGTGAGTATCTAAAAATTAAAACAGGACATGCCAGGAGCCCTCATGGATCGTCACCTTATTGTGGTGGGGGGTTCACAAGCCCTAGTGGTCCCAGGAGCTATGTTGTGGAGTTATGTTGCAATTTGCCTCTGGTAGGGTCACCCAAGACAAACTGGTCCTGGGTGAAGGGCCAGACTAAGAACAATCCAACAGACTCTCATGATGAATGCTAGAACAAGGATTTGTTACGTCCTAAAATAACCACAAACCAGAGGAAAGCTGGAAGGAACATTCTCTCTTTTATTAACAGGAACTCTTATATTTATATGCCCAGTTGCAGCCTGCCTGATGTCACACTGTCCCACCCAGACCAGGCTACGGCAACGTGCAGTTCACCACAAATGTCCAGTTCAATAATGTGCTCCCAAGGCCCCGCAGGGTAATCGATCGGCCGGAGAGGGGATGGTGGGGGTCTTCCACTCTTACCGCTCTCCAGGCACGAGACACAGTTTCTGAGCATTGTTTCAATGTCTTTGTCAATCCCTGGCGACTAAACTGGATCCCTGCCCCGCTGTTTGACTTTAACCACCCCAAAGTGACCTTCATGCAACATGACCAGCACCCGTCCTCTCAGCGCCTCCGGGATCACCGCACACTGGCCCCTGGCCACACACACATCGTCCCAGCAGCTGAGCTCATCTCTGAACCGGTGGAACAGCGCCAGGTCACCTAATTCTTCTGTCGGCCAGCCCTCTCTGATTGCCATGCGCAGTCTCTTCATTACTTGGTCGTTCTCCAAAACCTCCTTAAGTTGCCTAGGAGACACAATGTCCCGGACAGTCCCATGTAGGGCATGGACCAGTTCCGTCTCGACTGGGTCCACGGCCCCCACATCCGGCACTAAAACATACGTTAGGGCCCTAGACAGAAGGTCCGCTATGACGTTGTTTTTGCCCGGAGTGTACTTGGTCTCAGAATTGTAAGCCCTGAGTCTCTCGGACCACCTGTGGATACGCAGCGGCCTGTGGCCTGACCCCGAAATCTCCAGTAGGGTCGTCAATGCTCGATGGTCTGTCCTCAATGTGAAACGCCGGCCATAGAGGTACATATGCCACCTCTCACAGGCCCAAACACAGGCCAGCGCCTCACTCTCACCAACAGCGTACTTTCTTTCAGCCCCCAACAGATATCTTGACGCAAAAGCGACCGGACGCTCTGTACCATCCTGCACCTGTGACATTACTGCCCTCAGGGTGGAACCAGAAGCATCACAGGTCACGATCGCAGCGCAGTCCGGGTCAAAATGGGCCAAGACCGGGGGCGAGGTGAGCTGCCGTTTCAGCTTCCTCACAGCCGCTGAGCAGGCTGGAGTCCAAACCCAAGGTGTGTCCTGCTTCAGCAGTGCCCTGAGTGGCTCAACTGTTTCAGAATATCTCGGGATGAACCGCCCATAAAAGTTCACCAGCCCCAGGAAAGATGAGATCTCCGCTGGTGAGGAGGGGTCCGCGAGGCAGAGCAGTGCCTCCACATTTGAAACCAAAGGCTTCAGTCCATCTCCCGAAAGCTGGAAACCCACAAAGTCCACCGCCTCTGCTGCCAGGACACATTTGTCGCTGTTCAGCATAACTCCGTGCTCCAGCAGCCTCTCCAGGACCTTCTCCAACCTCCTGTCATGTTCTTCGCTCGACACCCCGTGCACCACGATATCATCAAGGTACACAACCACTCCCTTCAGGCCAGCCAATATGGTAGCCATGACCTTCTGGAAGCAGCTTGGTGCCGAGCTCAGTCTGAAAGGCATCCTGATGTACCGGAACACCCCCAAGTGTGTCACAAAGTGCAGTCAGATTTCTGCTGTCCGGGTATAACAGCACCTGCAGGTAGCCCTGCCGCAGGCCCAGCTTCGAAAAAAACCTTCGCCCCACTGAACATCACCATCAGCTCCTCCATAGTAAGCAGCGGGTACTTATCTGGAACAACCGCCTTGTTCACCATTCTGAGGTCAGTGCAAGGCCTAATGCCCCCCTCCCCCTTTCTTCTTCACCACCACGAGATTGGAGATCCACAGGGACATGTCTGCCTTCTCGATGACACCCGACTCCAACAGTCTATTCAGCTCCGCCGACACCTCAGCCCACAGTGCCAGTGGGAGATGCCTCAACGGTTGAATCTTCAGCATTCACCAGAGGCCAGTGATAAAACGCGTCAATGCGGCCTAAACCCTCGAACAGCTTCGGCCAGCGGAGGTGCCAGTCCGCACCCACGGACAGCACCCACGAGCCATCAGGGTCCGTTATTGAAAACCCTAACCATTCCAACAGGTCAACCCCCAGCAGGTCGGTCCCCTGATGTGCCACTTGGAACGTAAAGGTAGGGACCTTTTTCGACCCGCAGGTTACCTCGAAGTCTGCCATGCCCGCCATGTCGATCTCTGCGTTGCTGTAGCCAAAAAGTCTCACAGCTCCACCCTTAATGTGTTTCGTGGGGAACAGACGCCGCAGGGTTGGGAGGCTCAAGATTGACCTCCCAGCCCCCGAGTCCACCATGAGCGATACGTCAACTCCGTCCAGTTGGAGGACGTACCACTTTAGTGGGCCTTTCCCCATCTTTGCCACGTGGACCTGGGCCTGACCTTCGGGTCTTCCCACCTGCAATTTCACTCGCCTCTTCTTCTTCTTCTTTTTCCTCTTCTTCCTGCCTCCACTATGTCTCCCCGTCAGCGCGCCAACTTCTGCGTTCGGCGGGAAACTGTGCTTGGCCAACTCTTGGCTAGCCTGTCCTTAACCAGTCCAAAGTCATGCAGCCCAATTTTACTCCTACGCACCAGACTGGGAAGTTCCATCAGAAAAGAGCTTAGTGACTCACCCTTCTGTTGCTGTCTCTGGAAGAAATTCCACTGGCTCTCCGAGAGCGTGGAGGGGTCACCAAACGCCGCGTCCAACACTCTCATGCACTCCCCCAGCGGGACATCCTGGCACTGACCAAAAGTGATCCTCTTCTTTTCAGTGCCGAGGAGATGGAGCAGAACACTCTTCTGCCTTTCTTCGCTGGCCGAGTCCAGGCCCGCTGCCGTCACAAATGCCTCAAAAGCAGTTTTCCACTGAGGCCATGACATGGCCGGTAAACCTGGTTGCTCCAAAAATACAGGCATGTGACCAATGCACGCCACCATTATTGTCCTCGTCGCCAATTGTTACGTCCTAAAATAACCACAAACCAGAGGAGAGCTGTAAGGAACATTCTCTCTTTTATTAACAGGAACTCTCATATTTATATGCCCAGCCGCAGCCCGCCTGACATCACACCGCCCAGACCAGGCTACAGCAACCCCAAAGGTACAATTCCCCTATGTTATAGGATTCAGTGTACCCCACCCGATATGCAGCTACTGGAGCTCCACCATGGAGCCAAGCCTGGGGGAGGGGCTCGATGGCTAGCGTCTGGTGGCCGGGTTTCCGCCCATGGGACCCGGCTGGGCTCAGCTCGAAGAAGTTACATGGGTCTGCCCTCCAGTGGGCTCACCACCTGCAGGAGGGACCATGGGGGTCCAGTGCTATGTGGATCAGGTGACGGTCAAAGGCGGAGACCTTGGTGGTTCGATACCAGGCTTCCTAAACTGGCTTTTGGGACATGGAATGTCACCTCTCTGGTGGGGAAGGAGCCTGAGCTGGTGCATGAGGTTGAGAGATACCGGCTAGATATAGTTGGCCTCACCTCAACACACAGCTCCAGTTCCGGAACCAGTCTCCTGGAGAGGGGCTGGAGCTTGGCCTACTCAGGAGTTGCCCCGGGCGAGAGGCGACGAGCAGGGGTGGGTATTCTTGTATCCCCCCCACCTTGCTGCTTCTATATTGGAGTTCTCCCCGGTGGATGAAAGGGTTGTTTCCCTGCCCTTTCGGGTTGGGAAACGGGTCCTGACCATCATTTGTGCCTATGCACCAAATGATGGTTCAGAGTACCCACCCTTTTTGGAGTCTGTGACTGGGGTGCTGGAGAGTGCTCCTCTTGGAGATTCCATTATCCTACTGGGGGACTTCAATGCGCACATGGGCAACAACAGTGAAACCTGGAGGGGGGTGATTGGGAGGAACGGCCTGCCCGATCTGAACCCGAGTGGTGTTCAGTTGTTGGACTTCTGTGCTAACCACAGTTTGTCCATAACGAACACCATGTTCAAGCATAAGAGTATCCATATGTGCACCTGGCACCAGAACACCCTAGGTTGCAGGTCAATGATCGATTTTGTTATTGTGTCATCAGATCTGTGACCGTATGTCTTGGACACTCGGGTAAAGAGAGGTGCAGAGCTGTCAACTGATCACCACCTGGTGGTGTTGGATCTGATGGCAGGGGAATATGCCATTCAGACCTGGTAGACCCAAATGTATAGTGAGGGTGTGCTGGGAATGTCTGGCTGAGGACCCTGTCCAGAAGGTCTTCAACTCCCACCTCCAGAAGAACTTCAACCACATTCCAAGGGAGTCTGGAGACATGGAGTCTGAATAGGGCATGTTCTCCACCTCCATTGTTGAAGCGGCTGCCCAGAGCTGCGGCCACAAGGTTGTCAGGGCATCTTGTGGTGGTAACCACCGAACCAAGTGGTGGACACCAGTGGTGAGGGGGGCCATTAAGCTAAAGAAGGAGTCCTATCAAGCTTGGTTGGTTTGTGGGACTACCGAAGCAGCTGAGGTGTACTGACAGGCCAAGCGGAGTGCAGCTCGGGTGGTTGCTGAAGCAAAAACTTGGGTATGGGAGTAGTTCAGTGAGGCCATGGAACAAGACTTTCCGTCGGCCTCAAAGAGACTCAGGCAAACTGTCCAGTGGCTCAGGAGGGGGAAGCGGCTCCCTGTCCACACTGTGTATGGTGCAGATGGGGCAGTGCTGACTTCGACTGGGGATATCGTCGGGCAGTGGAAGGAATACTTCAAGGATCTCCTCAATCCCACTGACATGCCTTCCACAGAGGAAGCAGGGCTTGTGGACGAGGGGGATGACTCGCCTATCACAGGGGCTGAAGTCACCAAGGTGGTTAAAAATCTCTTTGGTGGCCAGGCCCCGGGGGTGAATGAGATTCACCCTGAGTACCTCAAGGCCCTGGATGTTGTAGGGCTGTCATGGTTGACACGCCTCTGCAACATTGTGTGGAGGTCGGGGCAGTGCCTTTGGCATGGCAAACTGGGGTGGTGGTTCCGCTCTTCAAAAAAGGGGACCGAAGGGTGCGCTCCAACTTTAGAGGGATCACACTCCTCAGCCTCCCTGGGAAGGTCTATGCGAAGGTACTGGAGAGGAGAGTCCGGCCGTTGGTCGAACCTCGGATTCAGGAGGAGCAATGTGGTTCTCCTCCTGGCCGTGGCACATCAGACCAGCTCTTTACCCTCTCGAGAATCCTCGAGGGTTCGTGGGAGTTTGCCCAACCAGTGTGTTTTGTGGACTTGTGAAGGCTGCGTCCCTCGTGGTTTTTTGTGGGAGGTGCTTCGGGAGTATGGGGTATTGGGCTTGTTGTCATGAGCTATTCGGTCTCTGTACGACCGTTGTGAGAGTTTAGTTCATATTGCCAACACTCGGTCGGACTCATTCCCAGTGAGAGTTGGACTCCGCCAGGGTTGCCCTTTGTCATCATTCCTGTTCATAATTTTTATGGACAGGATTTCTAGGCGCAGCCAGGGAACGGAAGATGTCATGCTTGGTGGCCACAGGATCTCATCTCTGTTGTTTGCAGATGATGTTGTCCTGCTGGCTTCATCCAGCAATGACCTATAGGTCTTACTGGGACAGTTTGCCGCTGAGTGTGAAGTGGCTGGGATGAGAATCAGTACCTCCAAGTCCAAGTCCATGGTCCTCAGCCGGAAAAAGGTGAATTGTCCTCTCCAGGGTGGGAACAAGCTCCTGCCCCAAATAGAGGAGTTTAAGTATCTTGGGGTCTTATTCACGAATGAGGGGAGAATGGAGCGAGAGATTGACAGATGGATCGGAGCAGCATTTGCAGTGATGCGGATGTTGTACCAGTCTGTTGTGGTGAAGAATGAGCTAAGCTCTAACGCAAAGCTGTTGATTTACCAGTCAATCTACGTTACTACCCTCACCTATGGTCATGAGCTTTGGGTAATGACTGAAAGAACGAGATCGCGGCTACAGACGGCTGAAATGAGCATTCTTTGTAGGGTTGCTGGACTCACCCTCAGAGACAGGGTGAGGACCTCAGTCATCCGGGAGAGGCTCAGAGTAGAACCACTGTTCCTCCACATTGAAAGGAAGCAGTTGAAGTGGTATGGGCTTCTGATCAGGATGCCTCCTGGACGCCTCCCACTTGAGGTGTTTCGGGCACATCCCACTGGGAGGAGACCCCGGGGCAGACCCAGGATGCGCTGGAGAGACTATGTCTCCCAGCTGGTCTGGGAACACCTTAGTATCCTCTTTGAAGAGCTGGAGCAGGTGGCTGGGGAGAGGGAATTCTGGGCTTTTCTGCTGCCTCCGTGACCCGGACCTCCGGAAAAGCGGTAGAAGATGGATGGATGGATGGATGGACATGCCAGGAGAAACAGCGGCCTGATCGGGCAGACCACTGTCCTTCGTGGGGAGGCACGACCAGGCTGCCCAGTCAGTTGTAGATGGGAGTCCCTGCTTCTGCTTCATCCATGTGGTACCACTGTACTATGCAGGACCGTGAGGATGTAAAAATTAAAAACTTGATAATAATACTGCCATGATTGTGGAGCGGAATGGCCAGAATGACTTAACAACCAAACGCAGGACAGAAAAACACCCAAATAGCGAAATAAATAATTTTCAGTTAAATATTTACTGACAAATGGGCAACATTGGTGTTGCCCATTTGTTAGTAAACAGGCAATGGTTTGCAGTCAAACAGGCCCTTCTGCTGTGTGTAATAATGTTGGGTGTTTTGTAGTAAATTCAGTTGATTACAGTTTAAAAAAAACTTTTAATAACAAAATATTGCTGAAATATAAAATGATGCACTACAATGGGTCTCGTATTTGTAAATGTGTCCTGTTATAGTACTGCATGAGTTCACTGACAATACACAATATTGCTGATTCAATATTACACTTAACTCCATCACTGAACAGTGATATAAACTAAAATAATTATGATGACTGAACTCCCATTCCCCAAAGTGCAAGATACACTATTATCTTGAATATAAGTGATAAAAGATCAGACAAATAAGTGATCTGACAAACAAATAAACAAGGGATCTGAAACAGTCGCCAATATTGGATGTCCCATTCATTTACAATATTTAGGTATTCTGTAATTAATATTCACACAATTAAATAAATCTTGGTGTCATTTACTCCCTTTTACTGTATATTTGTCAAAGTCTTACATGTGATTGCCAGCATATAGGCTACACCTCTTTGTATTCCACTTTCAAACACAGCCTACATTTGGGCCTGTAAAGCCTACTTTGGATACCTGTTTCAGACAGGAATACTTGCGTTCTACGGGTAATGCACTAGTAACAGTGAATTTTAAGTAACTGTGTTTAGTCTATGTGCAGCTGCAGCTGAGAACACATGTTAATTACCTCTCAGTGTCTGCCTTCGCTTGCCATAAATCTCCCGCTGCTTGTGATAGTCTTCTGCTCGTGGTGATTTGGACTTTGTGAAAGAGGGACGGTCCTGCCAGGTTGCCTGCCTGTGTGGAGGAGCGGACTACCACCACAACAGCTATCTACTAGTCAACTATTTTCTTTATATATAGAGATCTATATACAGTTAGGCCCAGAAATATTTGGACAGTGACACAATCTTCATGATTTGGGCTCTGCATGCCACCACATTGGATTTGAAATGAAACAACTACAACGGAACTGAAGTGCAGACTTCAAGGTTTAATTCAAGGGGTTGAACAAAAATATATGATTAAACATGGAGGAATTGTAGCTATTTTTATACAAACGCTCCTCATTTCAGGGACTCAAAAGTAATTGGACAAATAAACATAACCCTAAGTAAAATGTTACTTTTCAATATTTTGTTGAGAATCCTTTGCAGGCAATGACTGCCTGAAGTCTGGAACCCATGGACATCACCAAACGCTGGGTTTCCTCCTTTGTGGTGCTTTGCCAGGCCTTTACTGCAGCTGTCTTCAGTTGTTGCTTGTTTGTGGGTCTTTCTGCCTTAAGTTTTGGCTTGAGAAAGTGAAATGCATGCTCGATTGGGTTGAGATCTGGTGATTGACTCGGCCATTGCAGAATATTCCACTTCATTGCTTTAAAAAACTCCTGGGTTGCTTCTGCAGTATGTTTTGAATCACTGGTGAAGCGCTGTCCACTCGACTTTGCAGCATTTGGCTGAATCTGAGCAGAAAGTATATCCCTATACACTTCAGAATTCATCCGGCTGCTTCTGTCTTTTGTCACATCATCAATAAACACAAGTGACCCAGTGCCATTGGAACCCATGCATGCCCATGCCATCACACTGCCTCCACCATGTTTTACAGAAGATGTAGTGCTTTGGATCATGAGCTGTTCCAATTCTTCTCCAAACTGTCTTCTTCATTCATCCTGGCCGCTGTCTACATCCCGCCCGACGCGGACGTGCACGAGGCTCAGCGCGTGCTCGCGGATCACATTCAGCAAGCAGAGCGGACTTTTCCGGACTCTCTGGTTATTGTGGTTGGCGACTTAACCAGAGCAACCTGAGCCACGAACTCCCCCGGTACAAACAGTTTATTAAATGCCCCACCAGAGGAGAGAACACGCTGGATCACTGTTACACTACAGTTAAGGACGCGTATCGCGCTGTTCCCCGCGCTGCACTCGGACTATCTGATCACATGATGGTCCACCTGATTCCCACATACAGACAGAGACTGAAGCTCACAAAACCTGTTGTGAGCACTACGAGGAAATGGACCAGTGAAGCTGTGGAGGAGCTGCGCACGTGCTTGGAAATAACTGACTGGGACATGTTTAAAGGAGCTATGCATGATCTGGATGAGTACACAGACACTGTGACCTCATATATCCACTTTTGTGAGGAGAGCATTCTTCCATCGCGCACCAGGGTGAGTTACTCCAACGACAAGCCCTGGTTCACAGCTAAGCTCAGACAGATCAGGAAGGAGAAGGAAGCAGCGTTGAAAAGTGGAGACAGGGACTGCTACAGGGAGGTCAAATACTGGTTTAGCAGAGAGCTGAGGAGAGCTAAATCTGTGTATTCTGAGAGACTCCAGCAGCAGTTCACTGCTAACGACTCTGCTTCTGTGTGGAGAGGACTGAGGCAAATCACCAACTATCGGCCTCAGGCTTCTAAGGGACAGGATGACAAAGCCCTTTGTCAAAGACTGTCCCAACACTATGCCCGTTTTGACACCCCGTCAGCTGTGTCCAACTCCCCCCCTCCCCCCAGCGCCACTGCCTCCATGGTCCCCACTTCATCAAAGGCGGCCCCCCCTCCTCCCCCCCTGCCCTTGCCATCAGTGAGCAGGACGTGCACAGACAGTTCTCCAGACTGAACCCGCGCAAGGCCCCCGGTCCGGACGGCGTGTCTCCCTCCACCCCGAGACACTGTGCGGAGGAGCTGACTCCTGTCTTCACAGACATTTTTAACACCTCCCTGAAGTCATGCCACGTGCCGGCCTGCCTCAAAACCTCTACCATTGTCCCTGTCCCCAAGAAGCCACGGATCACTGGACTTAACGACTACAGACCTGTAGCGCTCACCTCTGTAGTCATGAAGTCCTTTGAGCGCCTGGTCCTGCCCCACCTCAAGACCATCACCACTCCCCTCCTGGACCCGCTGCAGTTCGCCTACAGAGCCAACAGGTCTGTGGACGACGCAGTCAACTTGGCCCTTCACTCCATCCTGCAGCACCTGGACTCCCCGGGAACCTACGTCAGGATCCTGTTTGTGGACTTCAGCTCTGCATTCAATACCATCCGCCCCGCTCTGCTCCAGGACAAGCTGTCCCTGCTCAACGTGCCTGACTCCCTCTGCAGGTGGATCACCGACTTCCTGACGGACCGGAGGCAGCATGTGCAGCTGGGAAAGACCGTCTCAGACTCTGTTAGCATCAGCACCGGATCACCCCAGGGCTGTGTACTTTCCCCCCCGCTCTTCTCCCTGTACACCAACTCCTGCACCTCCAGCCACCAGTCTGTCAAGCTGATCAAGTTTGCGGACGACACCACCCTCATCGGGCTCATCTCCAACGGCGACGAGTCCGTCTACAGGAGAGAGGTGGCCCGGCTGGCGTCCTGGTGCAGCCACAACAACCTGCAGCTGAACGCTCTGAAGACAGTGGAGATGATCGTGGACTTCAGAAAAGTCACAGCCCCTCTGCCCCCCCTTACCCTCACAGACTCTCCCATCACCACTGCGGATTCTTTCCGCTTCCTGGGCACCACCATCACCCGGGACCTCAAGTGGGAGCCGACCATCAGCTCCCTCATCAAAAAGGCCCAGCAGAGGATGTTCTTCCTGCGGCAGCTGAGGAAGCTCAAGCTACCCACCAAGATGTTGGTGCAGTTCTACACGGCCATCATCAAGTCCATCCTCACCACCTCCATCACCGTGTGGTACGCAGGAGCCACTGCCAGGGACAGACTAAGGCTGCAGCGCGTTGTGCGCGCTGCTGAGAAGGTGATCGGCTGCAAGCTCCCATCCCTCCAGGACCTGTACATCTCCAGGACCCGGAGGCGTGCAGGTCGGATCATAGCCGACCCTTCACACCCTGGTCACGCACTGTTTGCCCCCCTCCCCTCAGGCAGAAGACTTCGGTCCATTCAGACTAAAACCTCCCGCTACATGAACAGCTTCTTCCCCTCTGCCATCAGACTGCTGAACACTAAGTAACTTATTAGACTCTTGTGCACTACGTACAGCAGCTCAACAGGACTCATGACAATTATCACTGTTTTCTTTTTGCACTACCGACTGCACTATGTGGAACTCCACAATATCTGCTGCTTGTCAATATATTTAAAAATTGCATAGATTAGTATTACTTATTCATATTCTACCTTTTATTGCATGCATAGTTTTTTATCTTTAGTGCTACTCCATGTTTAATGTTGCAGCATTGCACCGAGACAAATTCCTAGTTTGTGTACTACATGAACAATGGCAATAAATCTCATTCTGATTCTGATTCCCATCATTCTGGTACAGGCTGATCTTAGTCTCATCTGTCCAAAGAATGCTGTTCCAGAACTGGGCTGGCTTCTTTAGGTGTTTTTTGGCAAAGTCAGTTCTGGCCTTTCTATTTTTGAGGCTGATTCATGGTTTGCACCTTGTGGTGAATCCTTTGTATTTACTCTCATGAAGTCTTCTCTTTATGGTAGACTTAGATACTGATACACCTACTTCCTGGAGGGTGTTCTTCACTTGAGTGGATGTTGTGAAGGAGTTGTTCTTCACCATGGAAAGGATTCTGTGATCATCCACCACTGTTGTCTTCCGTGGACATCCAGGCCTTTTTGAGTTCCCAAGCTCACCAGTGCACTCTTTTTTTCTCAGAATGTACCAAACTGTTGATTTGGCCACTCCTAACATTTCTGCTATCTCTCTGATGGATTTCTTCTTTTTTTTCAGCCTCAGGATGGTCTGTTTCACCTCCATTGAGAGCTCCTTTGACTGCATGTTGTGTGTTCACAGCAACAGCTTCCAAATGCAAACGCCACACCTGGAATCAACTCCAGACCTTTTAACTGCTTAATTGATGACAGGTTAAAGAGGGAAGAGCCCATGCAGCCTTGTTATTTATTTATTTTTTTTTTTTTGCAGCCTTCTGAGTCAATTGTCCAATTACTTTTGGTCCCTTGAAAAAGAGGCGGCTACGTATTAAAGAGCTGTAATTCCTAAACCCTTGCTCCAATTTGGATGTGAATACTCTCAAATTACAGCTGAGAGTCTGCACTTTAAGTCCACAGTGATTATGTAATTGTATCCTGAATATGTTTTCGTAAACAGCTAAAATAACAAAATTTGTGTCACTGTCCAAATATTTTTGGGCCTAACTGTATGCCATTCTCCTTTTTGCTGGCCAGCTATATTTCCCCTCTTGAGACTTAAATACGAGCACATGCATTAGAGACAAACTGTTAAAATTCATTACACCAACATAAAGACTGAGGTAAAAGACTCAACATTTAAAGGATCAGTAAACAGATTCTCTCAACTCGAAGTGTTATTGTTCAACGCTTATATTTTTTTGACTATTTTATTTGGGTTTATTTTATTTTGTTTTGGGTTCATATGAGATGGTGCAAAGACACTGATACTCCCTGTATGGACAGATATGCTCCAATCCAGCAGCACATCTATTAACTGGATACAGATAGTAAACGGCTATCAGATCCTGAATAAAACTGTTGTTGATTACATTGTTTCAGCATTTCTTTATCAGTCCCTCCAGGATTTCGCGGGATGTTTTTATGATTGTTGCGGCCCAAAAAGCCTGAATTTGCGGGAGCTTTTTAAAAAAGTTGCAATAAAAGTTGTGATGTTTTTGGAGTGTTTTTTGCACTAAAAGTTGTGGGAAGAATTACAAATTTTAAAGCAGGTGTTTTTTTTTTCCAGTTTGCTGCAGTGATATTCTATATAACAATACAAGAAAAGCAAAGGATTGTCAAAAATTTACTATTACAGTGATTTGTAAATTAAGCAAAAACTTCTGATATACAGAAAAACTTGTGCAACAGCAAATACAGACTTTAACACAAGATCCATTACAGCAGCTAAATTGCATTGAATGCATGTTAAAGAGCATAGATTTGGAAATTATTAGCAGCACCTTCATTTGAAAACGCCCTACGGTCCCCAACCACTCAGTACTGAGCGGAGAGGAAAAAATAATTTATTCTGTTGCTCTGTATTGTCTTTTGGAGTCTGTGTTTTTCTGAAAAAAACACCGGAGATCTACAGCTTTAAACCTCATTGACCAGATAAAGTAATGATTTTACCTCTAAAGATGTGTAAAATGTTCAAACACTGGCTGTAGTGTTAGTAGTGTTAGATTTGCTGGCTTTGTTTGTGGTTTTACGGAGTCTCTCTTCACATGCGCTCCCACGACGGGGTGCTTTTGGGGCAGGTGGACATTTTTCAACACAAACCCAGTGCTCCGTACATGCGGTCAGGATGGAGATGTGGCGAGACGTCCACCAACAGGCTGGGGGAGACTGAGGAAGGTACGATGTTGGAAACCTTGTGGGTGAGTGTTTTTTTTAAAAAAATCACGCACTCTGCTGATGTGTTCTGTTAATATTCACTGTAAACACAGAAGTGAACGCGGTGCAGCGATGCATTTGATTGGTTAGACCAGTGGTGTCCAATCATGTGCCACAGAGGGCCAAGACCCTGCAGGTTTTCTCTTCTACCCAGTCTCTTCAGCAGGTGTTTTCACTTATCAGCAATCAGTGGGAAGAAATTCAGTGGAATCTGCTGTTGAAGACACTGGTTGGAAGTAAAGCCTGCAGGGTCTTGGCCCTCCATGGCCCATGACTGGACACCTCTGGGTTAGACTGAGCGTTTGAGTGCCAGTCAGAGACAAATTGATTGGTGAAATTGGCGGAAGTTGATGAGGATTGACCAAAATTGCAGGAAAGTTGCGGTGATTGGACAAAGTTGCAAGGTCGTGCAATAGTTGCGCTGACTGGCTGATTTTGCATGAATTGATGCGATCGCAACATTGCGAAATCATGGAGGGACTGCTTTATTAGCTGACGTATTGGTTACAGGTTCACCCTGTGACCCTGAAGTGTGACTATGGTTTTGGGATTGCAAGGTCAAAGGTCAATGTCAAAATGCCAAATAAACTATATCTCAACAACAAATAAAACTAGGGTCACCAAACTTGTTACACAGGTTCACCTTGTGATGCTGACCTGACTATTGGTAGTATAAAATTATTTTTGTTGTATGTTCATGGAGGATAGACTTATAATTTGGTTCTGCTTCAATAATTATATGGAAAAAGTTGAAAATGGCTCTCCTTCAGTAGCATATTAGGATTTTCAAAGAAATGGAGGCGGGGGATATTGCACTCGCCTCAGAGTGCCTCTTTTCCCTTTTCTCTTGTTACCATGTTTTTCTTTTCAGTTTGAAAATATCGATAGTCAATACATTTTGGGGCTTTATTTACTAGGGTTTAGTTTTCCTCTTTGTGTTAGGCTTAGAGGGAGCACCAAGATCTGATGGCCCACTGCGTGATATGGCCCCTGGTGCTCTCCAGCTTTTGTTCTTATTGACTGGGCTGCCACTGGCTTTCCAGACTACTTTTGGGGTTTTTGTTTAAATGAAGATAATTCTCACTGTTCCACCCTTGTGTCAGAGCTTTTCCTTGATATCTGCAGCCACAGTAATTTAGACCGAGCCGTTCTTAGTTTCATCTGCTGTGGCTCTAACAATAGTAATAATGGAAACTAATAATAAAAATTTCTTTTCAAAATTGTTTTTTCTCATGATCCTGTGCTTTTGTTTAAATTTTAAATTTAGCCTCCTCCTTTTTACTTGTAAATCTGAATCTTTTTCTAATTAATTTGCAACTTTCAGTTACAAATTTGAGACATTTTTCTTGTGAATTTACCATTTTTTAAATAAATTTGGGCATTTTTCCATATAAATTTCCACTTTTTCCTCTTAAAATTGATACATTTCATTTGTAAACTTGCAGCTTTATTCTCAGTAATCAAATTTGAAAATGCTGGAAAAGTAATCGTATATTCTCCACAACTGTTTTCCATGCCACCGGCTCTGGCTGTCAGAAGTCACAAAACTTAAAGACGCACTCCGGCGGCTCTAAAACAAATATGTATTGCCCAAAATAGTATATTGTGGATTTTTACCCACAAAAAACTTTTATTGCCTTAGAATTGCTTGGAAAGAGTTTTTAAATCTTTCACCAACTTACGTATGCATGGATCTGTGAATATTTTAATTAGCGGCCTGCAGGGCTTGCACTTGATTGGTCGCCACAACTTCTGGCTGCTAGTCTGTTCACAGCGCTTCCAGACGTTAAAGTGTTGCCTGTCCACCTTATTCCTAGCCCCCATGATGCCTTGCATGAATTATGGGCATAACCGGTACTAGTTTAGAAAGTGGGGTGGTTACTGTAATGGGACACTTTTCCTTGCTAAAAAACAATGACTTCAGCATCAAAAATGGGGAACACGCCCTTTTGCGCCTCAAAAAGAGTAAAATAATCATACCACTTCCCTCGACTATGGAGGGATGAGAAGATGACCTTAAAAATTGGCCTAGCAGACAGTAGCTGTAATGTATTTTAGTGTGTTTTTAAGGAGAGCAAGTGGAACAAACAGACAGGACAGCGAGGTCTTCCGTAACGTCAACAACAACCGTTTTTTACTCTCTTTCTTAATCTGCATACAACACTTAACAGCGCCCCTAGTGGCAGACCACATTACTACATTACATCTCCCTTCTTTAGAAGTAGAATATCATACTATATTGTTACAGAAAAACAATAAATCCTAATATGACTCACAAGTTAAAAAGTATGGTTTTAACCTGAACAACTGCTTTTCTTTTCATTACAGGGCTAACATCCCTTAAGATACACTTAAACATTTCTTTATGTTGTTTCACATTGTATAACGTTGTGAGGGTTTAATCAGTCTGCCAAAGCGTGAAGTTTTCCTTGGCTCTTCAGTAACTGCTTTGGAATTCTCAGCTTCCTTTACAGGAGAATGAACAGGTGCTTGCTCCGATGAGATGGTCTCTGTTGGCTCACAAGCAGGGGTCGGGAAATCCTCCTGATCAGTGTTTGTGGTTTTAGGAACACTTTCTTCTCTGCACTTCAGTAGATGGCGCCCGTTTCTCCTGAATTTACATCCCCCAGGGGTCTGAATCACAAATGATCTTGGTGTGTTGTGGCTCTTTACCACAATAGCTGGTTGCCATGTATTCTCAGCTCTGAATCTAACTGTCTCTCCCTCTTGTAGAGCAGGTAAGGCTCTGGCTCCACGGTCAAAGTAATGTTTCTGTCTCATCTGTCTCTCCTTCAGTTGTTTTTGCTTATTCTTGTTTAGCTGCATTAACAGCTGACCTGATGTTGGCAATTTTGTTTTCAGTCTCCGATTCATCAACAATTGTGCTGGAGACAATCTGACTCCATCCAAGGGCGAATTTCTGTATTCAAGAAGAACAATATAAGGATCTCCTTGGCTCTCTTGTGCCTTCTTCAGTAAGTTTTTTATTGTTTGAATTGCAAGTTCACTTTGCCCATTTGATTGTGGGTATCCCGGGCTCGATGTGGTGTGTTTAAACTCCCACATTTCTGCAAAATGTCTGAACTCTGCACTTGAAAACTGTGGTCCATTGTCTGACATGAGCTCGTCTGGAATTCCATGTCTGGCAAACATAGATTTAAGAGCTACAATGACACGTTTGCTTGTTGTTTGTGGCAATTTGGCAATTTCAGGATATTTTGAGTAATAATCTACACACAGTAGATAATCACCTTGGTCAAAATGGAAAAGATCAACACCAACTTTTGCCCAAGCTCTGCTGGGAATGTCATGACTCTGAAGTGGTTCTTTGACATTGTTCCTCTTGTGTGTGTTACAGATAGAACACCTTAGCACTGTTTCTTCTATTTGTTTAGACATACTGGGCCAAAACAAAACATCTCTTGCTCTTTCTTTGCATTTAACAACGCCAAGATGTGCTTCATGGATTTTCTGAAGCATTTCCTTTCTCAGACTTTGAGGCACCACAAGTCTGGAGTTCTTGAATATTAGTCCTTCTGAGCATGTGAGTTCCTCTCTGAATGTCCAATACTTCCTTATCTCAGCTGGAACTTGACTGACTTGTGCTGGCCATCCTGACTGAACTGCTTTCATTAACATTTGCAGTTCCTCATCTGCTGCTGTTGCTTTCTGGAATAACTTCAGCTTTTCCTCTGAGACAGGTAGGTGTGCTGTAAGGAGATTAACTTCAAGTTCCTCCTCCAATAGTTTTTCTGTCTGCTCTTTAAGAAAAGTTCTCCTCAGAGTGTCTGCAATATACAAGTCTTTGCCTGGTTTATATGTAACCTGCAGGTTGAAAGGCTGCAGACTCATCAGCATACGTTGTAGTCTGGGTGGTGCTTTATGCAACCCTTTTTTGAACACAGCTTCCAGTGGTTTATGGTCTGACTCAACCTGTACTGGTCTTCCATACAGATACTGCTTGAATTTCTCACAGCCATACACAATAGCCAAAAGTTCCTTTTCAATTTGTGCATATCTTTTCTGTGTGTCTGTTAGCGATCTTTTTTTTTTTTTTTTTTTTTTGTTACTTATTTGTACCCGTAGGTAGACTTGGTTTGCAGTCTGGTGACAAGCCACTGGCTGCTGGTCGCTGCGTGCGCGAGCGCCCTAAACCTACATGTTTTTGGTGTGCGGGAGGAAACCGGAGAAATCCCGGAGTAAACCCGCGCAACACGGGGAGAACATGCAAACTCCACACAGCTCACTGTTGGTCGGGGGCTGGGATCGAACCCACGATCTCATGATCCCCGCGATCCCCCGGCCGAGGGTAAAACTGTGCTGCCACAGTGCTAAACCACTGTGCCACCGTGCAGCCCGATCTTGAACCATAAGCCACTGGCTGACCCTCTTGCAATATCACAGCTCCCAATCCTTCAGAGCTTGCATCCACAGACAATGTAACTGGTTTATTTATGTCATAAAATCTCAGCACAGGGGTTTCACTGACAAGTGACTTCAGCTGTTCAAAGCTCTTTTGTTGCTGTGACTCCCAGTGCCATGCAACTTCTCCTTCCAGAAGTTTTCTGAGTGGTGCACTTACCTCTGACAGGTTTGGTATGAACTTTGCAAAGTACTGCACCATACCGAGAAATCTTCTGAGTGCAGCCACATCTTCTGGTTGAGGCATGTTAACTATTGCTCTGACTTTTTCTTGGTCTGGCTTCAGGCCTTCTGCACTCAAAATGTGTCCAATATATCGTATTTCAGTCATGCCAATCTTACATTTGTCCTCGTTCAGTTTCAGATTAATGCTTTTCACTCTTTCCAGTAGTTGTCTCAGCCTTTTGTCATGTTGTTCTTTATTTACACCCCAAACCAGGATGTCATCCATAACATTCTCAACTCCTTCCAGGTCCTCCAGTCTCTGGGCGATGTACTTTTGGAAGACTTCTGGGGCTGATGACACACCAAAAAGGAAGCCTCTTAAATTGGTATCTACCAAATGGTGTGTTAAAGGTACATAACTTGGAGCTTTCTTCATCAAGCTGTATTTGCCAGAAGCCATGGTTTGCGTCTAGCACTGAAAACACCTTTGCATTCGGCATCTCTGCAACAACTTCTTCCACTGTTCATAGGGGATAGTGCTCTCTTTTTATAGCTTTGTTAAGATCTTGAGGATCTATGCATATTCTTATTCTTTTATTTGCTTTCTTGACAATGACCATGCTGTTGACCCAATCAGTGGGCTCTGTTTGCTTCTCAATCACACCCAGAGTCTCCATTCTTTCTAGTTCTTTTTTTTTTATATCATCCTTCAGTGCTAAAGGCACCTTTCTGGGTGGGTGAATCACTGGAGTTACAGCTGGGTCAACCTGAATGTGATGTAGTCCCGGTACACACCCCAGTCCTGTAAACACATCTTTGTATTCTGTCAGAATGTCAGTTTCCTCTTCTCTATCCACCTTGTGGACTCTGGTTATCAGTCCCAGTTGTTCACATGAATCCCCTCCAAGGATCGCTAGCAAATCAGCTTTTATAACTTGAAATTCAAGCTCCTGTTCTTGAGTTTTGTATTCACATTTCAGCTTTGCCATGCCCACTGGTTCCATCTTGTGGCGAGAATATGATACTTTGTTCTGGATTCAAACAGTAGCATATCTCCTTTGGTCACTTTCTTTAAGATTTTGAGAGGTAGCACATTGCAACATGCACCCGTATCTAATCTGAAGACGACCTGTTCACCATTCATTGTCAGAACTTCTGTCCATCTTGATTTTTCAGCTTCTTCGATATTCATCGTATCAACATGAGCTGGCTTTTTATTTTCTCTTCTTTTTGGCTCAATGGTTCCAATAAACATTTCTTTTTCCTCTTGTTCTCTCTCATTCACATTTTTCTCCTGTCTGTGTGAACTTTCTCTGCTTTCTTTGTGCATCCTTGTGTGGCACATGTGAGCAAAATGGTTTTTCGTGAGCAGACTTTACATGTTTGCCCATACGCAGGACACTTGCGAGGCTCATGTTTATACCCACATTTATTGCATTCTCTTTTTGCGTGGACGTCACTTTCTTTAGACCTCTTAGTTAGCTTTATTTTGCTTAGCTTGTTTACTGAAACTTCTGTTTCTTCTTGTAAAGTTTTCATATGGCTTTGTGTGGCTTCATTAGCTCTGCATATATCCACAGCTTTACTCAGGAATAAGTCTGGTTCTCTAAGCAATCTTGCTCTCACCTGGTCATTGGTGACTCCACACACAATACGATCTCTTATGAGTGAATCAGTTAACAGTCCAAACTCACAGTCTTTAGCCCTGTTTTTCAGGTCTGTCACATATGCATCGATAGGTTCACTCTTTCCTTGTACTCTTGTGAAAAATATGTGCCTCAGGTAGGTTATATTTTTTCTTGGCTCACAATATTGCCTAAATCTTTCTTTTAGGATGTCAAAATCATCCACATCATCAAAGTCCATGGTATTAAATACCTTAATAGCTTCGTCACCTGCCACATGAAGAAACGTAGCACATTTTATTTTCGCTGATTTTTCAGCTATGCCGCTAGCAATCAGGTACAGCTCAAACTTCTGGATCCACGAACGCCAGTTTTCTGCGAGGTTTCCTTCCAGCGACAGACTGTTCGGCGGCTTTAGTTGGTTCATCTTCTTATGAGTGCCACTTCTGACACCATGTAGTGTATTTTAGTGTGTTTTTAAGGAGAGCAAGTGGAATAAACAGACAGGACAGCGAGGTCTTCAGTAACGTCAACAACAACCGTTTTTTACTCACTCTCTTAATCTGCATACAACACTTAACAGCGCCCCTAGTGGCAGACCACATTACTACATTACAGTAGCTCCGTTAGTTAGCTCCGCTGCTAAAATGCTAACAGTGTAAACAAATAAAAACTGAAATATATCAATGTTTCCACCAAAATAAAGTCGGTTGCATTTTGTTAAAATATGTTGAACATAATCAAATTTACCTTAGAGCGGATGTAGAGTCTAGTCCAGGGGTGGGCAGTGAGGGCCATTCCACTGCAAGTTTTTTGTTCCACCCAGTCTCTTCAGCAGGTGTGTGCTCTGATCAGCTTTAAGGATTGCTAATCATGGAAAACACCTGCAGAAGAGACTGGGTGAAACAGAAAACCTGCAGTAGAATGGCCCTCCGTGGCACATGATTGCCCACCCCTGGTCTAGTCAGAGCCACAAAGAACCACAACACCGTGCTTGGGTGTTTTAATGTTGAAATTAAAATGTTCATGCTGCTGTCATGCCGTGAATACTTATTTAGCTTAACACGTAGACATTTTCTGATTTTCTGACACTTGTTTAAAATTTTATTGATCTATATTTTGTAGTAATATAAAAATGAATGCATGTTGAAGCTGCTGTCCATATCGTTCCAATGCAGTGCAATGAATGCAAAAAACCCCCCCAAACACCTATTTGATATCTTTCTTAAATCATTAAGCCTTAGGAAGCAAACTGTAGCTATTTTTTTTATTTATTATTTTACTTCATGCAGCCTTGCATCTGGTGACATATTGTAACGTCGGGGCCATGTTAAGGGGGGCAGGGGTTTCCCAGCATGCTTGGACAATTGAAACGTTACTGTGTGTGTGTAGTAAATGTTATTACTGAGCTATTCTACTGCTGTGTAATTATAACTGTGTTATAATTACCCAACAGTATTTCATAGGCAAGATTTATTATGTGTGTGTAACCGTGATTTAAACGGAGGTCTGGGAGAATGACCTCCCCTCCTGCCTGTGCTCAGAGTGTGTGAAAAATAAATCCCGTTGATCACAACCATCTTGCTCCATTTTCTTTGTGTGAACCCTACTTACGTCACACTGGTGTCAGAAGTGGGATGGAGCAAATGGAAGCTAGGATCAGAATGGAGATCCAGCAGCTGGAGCAGGCCATTGCTCAGCTGATGATGGACGATGGGACCATGGCACCACCACCGGGAGCCCGGAGCCGGGACGAACGAAGCGGCGGACCTGACGGGGCCAGTGCACCCCGCCTCCTGTCTTTTTCAAGACAGAGCAGAGCAAACATTCCACCCTTCTCAGGACAGGACGGGCTGATGGACCACACGGCGATCAAGGGTGGCGATCGATCAGGAAACGACCACCCCACCTGTTCGACAGCGGGCCAAGATTCCCCGTTTCAACGGCGAAGCCACATTGGATGATTACCTGACACAGGTCGAGCTGACCGCGGTGCTGAACGGCTGGTCGCCAGAGGAAACCGCCGTACAGGTCGCGCTGGCCTTGGAAGGGAAAGCCCTCTGCACGCTCTCTGATCTCCGGCCCGAGGAGCACCACAGCTGGCCAGCACTACAAGGGGCGCTCCAGAGACGATTTGGGAGAATAGCGGACGCTGAGCACGCCCAAGAACAACTGACCCACCGCCGCCGGAACCACCAGGAAAAACTAGGAGCCTATGCTGCAGACATATGGCTGTTAACCTGGCGCAGCTACCCAGATTTCGCACCGGAGGCAGTAGAGAAGCTCGCCCTCCGGAGTTTCATCCAAGGTCTCCGCCCGGCCCAGCTCCAGAGCCACGTACGGCTCCACGCCGCGAGCAACTGGAGGACTGCAGTGGCAGAAGCAGAGCGGGAAGAGCCGCTAATAAATCGCACCACTGAAGCGCCAACGCACAGCCGAAGAACCTACCAGGCCACGATGGAGAGCGAGGGGGAGGAGGAGGAATTACGGCAGACCACGGTGGCGCGTCCACGGAGAAGATGGCCTCGGCGGCGCGAGGAAGGGTGCTTCCGCTGCGGAGAGATGGGACACATCGCACGATACTGCCCCGCACCCACCCCACGACAAACTGGCCCCTCGCCGGTGTTAAACTAGAGCGAGGTGGCGTGAACGGGGACAGGCCACCTCCAGCAGATGTTTCCCCCAAGGAGCCGGCACCGCGCGTGGGCTGAGTTGGACACTCTCCAGGGATCTATCTACAGTGCAGCTTGGGGAAGACGTCGATCCGGGCCCTGATTGACACCGGCTCTACAATCTCCTTGGTTCGACCCGGTGTGCTGCCGGGCACAAGCAAGACGGCTCCGCGGGGGTGGGAACCCACCGAGCGCTGCGTCACCACAGCTACCGGTGAGTGCGCCCGACTGAAGGGGCGGAGAGTGCTGGTGGTGGGGGTGGCCGGTCAGAACATAAAACACCCGTTCTGGCTGGCTGACATCCAAGACCCCTGTATTATTGGACTAGACCTGCTCACAGCCTGGCGTGCCAAGATCGACACCGCCGGACCGTCCCTCCAGCTGGGAAACCGGACCATCACGCTCCACAGCAGAACCCAGGGAAGGGACACGGGGGCCCCCGCAATCGAGGGATCGCCAAGACAGACCGGACCAGGCAGGCCACCGCGAGGACCGGACACGATGACGTCACCAGCGCGGACAGAGGGAGCACGAGCACACACAGGGACAGCAAGGGGAGGGGTCAACGTGTCAGCAGAGACAAAGCAGGCGGTGGAGGAATTATTTCAGCGGAGCTGCAGCGGGCTGGACCCGGAACAGAGACGCCAGCTGTGGGAGCTATTGGACTATTACGTGGGTGTTTTCGCCGCGAAGGATGAGGAATGCGGCTGGACCGGGTTGGTGCAGCACGAGATCGACACCGGTGAGGCCAGGCCAATTCGACTCCACCCACGCCGGCTGCCCTTTTCAAGGCGGGCAGCGGCGGAACAAAAAGTGCGAGAAATGCTGGAGGCAGATGTTATTGAGCCCTCCAGCAGCCCCTGGGCGGCGCCTGTGGTGCTGGTCAAGAAGGACGGGTCGTGGCGGTTCTGTGTGGATTACCGACGCCTGAACGACGCCACCAGGAAAGATTCCTACCCCCTGCCCCGCATCGATGACGCACTGGACCACATCGCCGGCTCCAGCTGGTTCAGCTCGCTAGATCTATGCAGCGGCTATTGGCAGGTAGAGCTGTCACCTGAGGCCTGCCAAAAAACAGCCTTCTCCATCGGTCAGGGACTGTACCAGTTTAAAGTGATGCCGTTTGGACTCTGCAACGCTCCGGCCACCTTTGAGCGCTTGATGGAGCGAGTGCTGGCTCACGTGCCCCGGAGTCGCTGCGTTGTTTACCTGGATGACCTACTGGTGCATGCAGCTGATTTTGACAGCGCCCTGTCAAATCTCCGAGAGGTGCTGGGAGCCATCCAGCAGGCGGGGCTACGGCTACACCCTAAGAAATGCCACCTGTTCCGACGGGAGACCACCTTTTTGGGCCACGTCGTCAGCGCAGCGGGGGTCGCCACCGACCCGGAAAAAGTGGCAACAGTGAGAGACTGGCCAGTGCCGCGGAACGTTGGAGAACTGAGGAGTTTTCTTGGATTGGCCTCCTATTATAGGAGGTTTGTGAAAGACTTCGCCACCATCGCCAGCCCGCTGCATCAGCTGACGCAGAAAGGACGCACGTTCCAGTGGAGTGACAGCTGTGCTGCTGCTTTCTCCCAGCTTCGCGCAGCGCTCATCAGAGCCCCCGTCCTACAGTATCCTGACCCGAACCGCCCTTTCATCGTAGACACGGACGCCAGCAACCAGGGCATCGGGGCGGTGCTATCCCAGGAGGGAGAACACGGAGAGCAGGCAGTCGCTTTCTTCAGCCGCACTCTCAGCAGAGCCGAGAGAAATTACTGTGTGACCCGCAGAGAGCTGCTGGCTGTCATCCAAGGATTGTGTCATTTCCGCCCGTATGTGTACGGGGGGAGGTTCCAGCTCAGGACGGACCACGCTTCCCTGACCTGGTTGTTAAACTTCAAAGAACCGGATGGACAGTTGGCGAGATGGCTGGAGGCACTGCAGGATTATAATTTCCAGATTGTGCATCGGGCAGGCCGCCTCCATGCCAACGCTGACGCGCTGTCTCGGCGCCCCTGTGCGACAGAGGAGTGTCGTCACTGCCAATGGGCTGAAGATCGGGACCAAATTGCCCCACGGGCTGCCGCTCTCCGAGCCGCTGCGAGCAGGAATAACGCAGCGACGCACAGCCCCTCAGATGATCAGGCAGTTCTCCCCAGTGATGACGTCACAGAGGTTCTTGGCACGCAGCAGCTGCAGAGCGAACAGGACAGAGACCCGGTCATTTCGCGGGTTCGGCAGTGGCTGGACGCAGGACAGCGGCCCACCTGGGAGGTTGTGTCACCACTGGACCCAGAGACTAAGGCCCTGCACTCCCAGTGGGCCAACCTCCGCTGCCACGAGGGCGTGGTGTATCGACAGTGGCAGACTCCAGCTGGGCAGCGGCACGTCTGGCAGTTGCTGGTTCCTCGTCGACTCCGGCCCAAAGTACTCCAGCTGGTTCATGGGGCGGTAGGAGCGGGCCACTTCGGAGTGACAAAGACGCTGCAGCGCCTTCGGGCCCGGTTCTACTGGCCCGGTTGTCATCAGGACGTGGAGCTCCACGTTCACCGCTGTGACACGTGCACAGCTCAGAAGGGACCAACTCAGCGATCCCACGCTCCCCTGCAGCAGTACCGGGTGGGGGCGCCGATGGAGTGAGTGGGAGTGGACATCCTGGGCCCTTTCCCGACCACGGACCGGGGGAACCGCTACGTGCTGGTCGCGATGGATTATTTCACTAAGTGGCCAGAGGCGTACGCGGTCCCGGACCAAAGCGCCACGACGACGGCGTCAAAGCTGGTGGACGAAATGTTCTGTCGGTTTGGTGCACCGGAGGAGCTGCACAGCGATCAGGGTCGGAACTTCGAGGCGGAGGTCTTCGGAGAGGTCTGCAAACGGCTGGGCATCTGGAAGACCCGGACCACCCCGCTGCATCCACAGAGCGACGGCCTGGTCGAACGATTCAACCGGACCCTCACCACCCAGCTCGCTATCCTAGTGGACCAGCGACAGCGAGACTGGGACCTGCATCTGCCTTTTGTTTTGTGGGCGTACCGGACGGCAGCTCAGGAATCTACCCGGTGCACCCCTGCGGCGCTCATGTTTGGACGCGAGCTGCGCACACCGGTGGATTTGGTATTCGGTTCCCCCCCTGAGCCGGAGGTGGAGGGAAAACCCGGATTGGATTATTTTTTTTGTTTGAAAGAACGTCTCCACACGGTGCACGAGCTGGCTCGAGAGGCCCTGGCAGCGGCGGGGGGTCGGCAGAAGCGAGCGTATGACTCCCGCTGCCAGGGGAGGGACTTTGCACCGGGAGATCGAGTCTGGGTTTTCTGCCCTGAGAGGAAAAGAGGACGATCACCGAAGCTGGCAAGCCAGTGGTCGGGGCCATGCGTGGTCCTGGAGAGACTGTCAGATGTGGTGTACAGGGTGAGGCTTAGAAAAAGGGACCGGGTTGTGGTCCTTCATCGTGACCGTCTTGCCCCGTATCGGCCATCTGCACCGCTGGTGGACGAACCGGAGCTTCCATCCCGGCTCGATACCCCGACCGAGACCCAGATGGACACTAGGGGGCCTGTACGTGTTGGCTGCCAGCGCCGAAGACCGCCCCGACACCTGGATGAGTTTGTATTGGACTTTTAAATTGGACTTTAATTTTTCTGGGGACAGAAACCAGTCCGGGGGGGGGGGCAGTGTAACGTCGGGGCCATGTTAAGGGGGGCAGGGGTTTCCCAGCATGCTTGGACAATTGAAACGTTACTGTGTGTGTGTGGTAAACGTTATTACTGAGCTATTCTACTGCTGTGTAATTATAACTGCGTTATAATTACCCAACAGTATTTCATAGGCAAGATTTATTATGTGTGTGTAACCGTGATTTAAACGGAGGTCTGGGAGAATGACCTCCCCTCCTGCCTGTGCTCAGAGTGTGTGAAAAATAAATCCCGTTGATCACAACCATCTTGCTCCATTTTCTTTGTGTGAACCCTGCTTACGTCACAATATATAAACATCAGATCTGTGACATTCATACAAGTGAAAACATACCTGGTGCTGTTGTGTCTGTACCACCGATCACACGAACAATCCTTCAGTTTTCGGTGCATGAGCTGCAGCAGGACGATGATCCAAAACACACCAGCAAGTCCACCTCTGAATGTCTTAAGAAAAACAAAATGAAGACTTTGGAGTGGCCAAGTCAAAGTCCTGACCTGAATCCAATTGAGATGCTGTGGCATGACCTTAAAAAGGCGGTTCATGCTGGAAAACCCTCCAATGTGCCTCAGTTACAACAATTCTGCAAAGATGAGTGGACCAAAATTCCTCCACAGTGCTGTAACGCTTGATTCCAGTTGTTGCTGCTAAGGGTGGCCCAACCAGTTATGTTTTGGGGGCACTTTTTCACACAGGACCATGTAGGTTTGGATTTTTTTCCCCCTTAATAATAAACACCTTCATTTAAAAACTGCATTTTGTGTTTACTTGTGTTATCTTTGTCTAATATTTAAAGTTGTTTGATTATCTGAAACATTTAAGTGTGACAAACATACAAAAAAAATGAGAAACTGGGAAGGGGGCAAACACTTTTTCACACCACTGTATACAGACAGGCGTGTGCGTTTCCAAATCATGTCCAATCAGCTGAATTTACCACATTTGGAGTCCAATTAAGCTGTAGAAACATCTCAAGGATGCTCATTGAAAACAGGATGCACCCGAGCTCAATTTTGAGCTTCATGGCAAAGGCTGTGAATACTTAAGTACATGTGATTTCTTAATTTTTTAAGTTTTTAATAAATTTGCAAAAATCTCAAAAAACTTTTCACGTTGTCATTATGGGGTATTGTGTGTAGAATTTTGAGGAAAAATAATGAAATTAATCCATTTTGGAATCAGGCTAACACAACAAAATATGGAACAAGTTTGGCACTGAATACTTTATGGACGCACTGTATGTACTGGAGTCATTATACCCCCACCACCATGTTTCAGACATGAAGTGCTCTGCCCTCCCTAAAGTTGTCTCTGTGTCGTCTTGACTACAACACTATACTGTAAATCATACTCTACCTGGAGATGTGCACACACTGATCAGCCTCACATTCTGTCCTCTACTCACCAATATTCAACCATGAGCTGTCCAATCATGTCCTCCAATGTGCTGCTGGATCAGCCAGTAGGTTTGCACATGACTACCACAACAGTATTAAGCCACCCAAGAAGCCAAATTTCTCAAACATTATGATGTCATAAAATGAGAAGGACTGTGACTTAGAAAAGTCTTGTATTTTCAACATGGTGAAGCTAAAATATATGCGGATAGCCTTAAATGAAAGTCTGGTTTGTGTACTTTAAGCCTGCCAAATTGGTTTGATTTCAGGTTTTAAGCTGAGGAGCAGGGAGATACTGTATATTCAGGAAAAATCTGTCATTGTCCTAAATATTATGTATAGAGTCTGTGCTTGCAGCTTAAACAACACTTGCAGCATGTTACAGAAAAAATGATCTCACACACTAATTAAGGACATGCAATACAATTCAACAGTTTACCACCTCATATTTAGGTTTATTTTGATCCATCAATACCCTGCCTTCAAAAGACATTTAAGTAAATAAATCTCTTATGTGTGTTCTTAAACAGAAAAATAGAAAAACAAATGCAGCATTATACATATATGTATGGGCAATATTGCAAAAGAAGTAAAATTATACTTATTGAAAAAGCAAAAAAAAAAAAATCATTACAAATAACTTTTGGCTGTTTAGTTCACATAATTAGGCAGTCGTGATTTTTAGCAACAGAGTGAAAAGGCCATAAATTCTCTACACGCATTCACGCACATTTACATGGACCACCCTGATTAACGCTTAAAAAAAAAACCCTACCATTGGTCTCTATCAGTCCTTTAAAAAAGATAGATTTTATGTCATATATTGAAATGCAAAGCCTCTTCTTAAAGCCTGCATAAGAAAATAATACTAAACAAATGAACAAGAATGACTTTATTCAGCACAGTATCATCAGTGTAGAAACACATACTGCTGTGAATGTGATATAAAAACAGTTATAATGACAATTATTTTTGGGCTTATCTTGTCGTACCCTGAATTCACTGTCCTCAGTTCCTCTGTAGAGGCCCCTGGATTTGTCAGTGGTGTTGTACCGTAGTGGATTTCCATTGGTTCATTATTTTTATTTGCATTTCATTCGAATGTTTTTGACACTTTAGAATGAAAATTCTTCCTATCTGCTGACAAGGGGTCAGATTTCCTGTTTATAAACAACAAAAGCACCAAAAGCTCACACACTGCAGGGATTCAATTTGTAGATTTGCACCATTAATTATGTCATAATTATCCGCCTGATTAATTAAGCTTCATTAAGAATCATGTTTTTTTCCATGTCTGTCAACAAAATAAGTGTAAAGGAAAATATATTAATGAATAAAAAAGAATATTAAAAATATGCAATTTTATGAAATGCAATATTTTTATTAATAAAAAAAATGAAGGAAATGTATTTAGTTCACAATTTTATTAAAGAAATCGTAATATGAGTAAAAAGTTAATTCATAAACACACTACCTTTGGTTTGATTTGTTCCTTTTGCTTTTGAATGTTTTTTTAATACCTCATCTTTGTTAACATTTGTGTTTATTTGTCTTTTGACATTAATTTATGATTTTCTATTACATTTATTTTAGTGGTAGGTTTGTGACGGATCAGGCATTGAGCCACAACCCTCTTCCATAGCTTTCGAGAGAGTCACTGTCATTTTTCCCACGGACTACCAGAGAATTTTCGATTACATTTAGTTTAGTGGCAGTTTGTGATTGAGCAGGCATAGTTACATTTGATTTAAAACAAAGATGAAAACAAATTCATTCATTCATGGGCTGCACGGTGGCGCAGTGGTTTAGCACTGTGGCAGCACAGTTTTACCCTCGGCCGGGGGACTGCGTGGATCATGAGATCGTGGGTTCGATCCCAGCCCCCGACCAACAGTGAGCTGTGTGGAGTTTGCATGTTCTCCCCGTGTTGTGCGGGTTTACTCCGGGATTTCTCCGGTTTCCTCCCGCACACCAAAAACATGTAGGTTTAGGGCGCTCGCGCACGCAGCGGCCAGCAGCCGGTGGCTTGTCACCAGACTGCAAACCAAATCTACCTACGGGTACAAATAAGTAACAAAAAATAAAATTAAAAGATGTAAAACAGATGTACAAAAATTTCACTTTTTTATGATGTTCATTTGTTTTTAAAATCCAATTTTTTATTTTTGCAGATTTGCTTTTTATTTACTTATCAACATATTCTTCTTTTTGTTCATTAATTTATTTCGTTTTTAATCTATTTTGTTGACAGTGTCATGGTCAAGTATACACACACTTGAATCTTATTTGTAGTCAGACAATCATATAAATACATGCAGTGGTGCTTTGAATCTTTTATGGTAAAATAACTGCTGGAGTGTGTGAGCTTATGATTTTTTTTTCTTCTGCAGATTCCTTGGTTACAACTGCTGTTACTATGGAGACAGAAAGCTGACCTCAAGTTTTAGGGGCTAATTACCCCATAGCCACAGTTCATTGACATTAAAGTGGTCAGGGTCCTGGAGCAGCTGTTCCTCTGAAAGAACTAAGTAACCCCACCCTCAAAACACAAACAAAAAAACATATTTGGTGATGTCATATTACCACATAATCACTCATCAAATATTCAAAAAAAATTTAAAATCTTTATGTTTTGTGTGGCACTTTTTTCCCAGTCCTTGCTTGGTAAAATCAAAAGAGGCAACCACAGAAATGGTAAGGTCCGAGTGTACACTCACCACATGTCCGAGCTACTGTTAAAAAAATAACTTTGATTTCACAGCACCCCTGTCTGCAGCCACATCACTGTCGCCATTCTTCATCCCTTTTGTGTCTAGTGGGATGCCAAGTGACGTGCTTGGGGCCAAGTTTAAACCTTAACTCCTCTAAAATCCCTGCCCCTTGTTCCTCCAGAAGTCCCATAATTCCTCTTCCAGTCGGTCCATCCCGTGGCTCCACCAACTCTTACTTCAGTCCTTTCATCATTAAACATTTCTTGAGTCCTTGTGCTCGCCCTCTTTTGAGTCTGTAACTGGAAAACAACATTGTGTGTTTTAGTAGGTGTTAGCTCCTCCCTCTGACCCCCCCGTGAGGTTAGACGTCAAAGGTCGGTGACCTTGTTCTCCAGGGCGGCGGCGACCTGCTGGAGGCGGAGGGTGAGCTGCTTGTTCTGGGCTGCCGGATCCTCGTCCAGTGACTGGATGATCTGTCGACGATAAAACAAAACATCTATTTAAAGCAGCACTATGCAAGATTTTCACCTTAAAAAAATATTTCCAAAATTATTTTGATGGTACATCAGCTTTTCACCAGGTTAATGTCACTTCCTCCATAGTCTCAGTGGGCCTGCATTGCCTGCAACAGTTCTATGTAACTTTGCTGCTCCTGGTAGGAACACTGAAAAAACTTCAACTGTAATTTTTGATAATCTGATTCCTTAGCCAATTATGAGTTTGACATTAGTGCCCAGCATGAAAACTGACACACCATCAACACACCATAGATATTTAGAATAAAGATTTTAAGCAATAAAACAAACAAATAAAAAACAATAAACTGTGTAAAAGATGAAGTTGCCTTCATGAGCTGAAAAGTGAAGTGCCTTAAACCTGCTACTACTGTCTAATGAAGTGTGTGTGCATTTCACTTTTAACCACAGACGGTATATTCAGGACAGGAGTGAAGACTACATGGCTGGCATGGATGTGATGCATGGAGGAGGCGTGGTGGGATGCTGTCAGTCCAAAGATTATAAACTACAAACCTCTTTTCTGTAACAAATTATTCTGTCCACATACCAATTTATCATGCCTGTCATCATATATCTTGTGCCAGTTAATGTGCATTCTGTGTCAGTTAATGAAACACACACACACTCGGCTATTGTTTTTCTCTTAAATGTGTTAATCTGAGGAGAGTTAAATATGAACTAAGAAAACGGTATATCCAGAGTATTTTACTGATAATTGTGGTGATAATTATGATAAGAACATGGTAGTAAATAAAATGAATAAATTTTTTGTAAATGTTGGACCAGAGTTGGCAGCAAAAATTACAAACCAAGGAAGTGACACCGTGAGTGAGACATTGATTGGAAATAACCCTCGGTCAAACTTTCTTACAGCGGTGGATGAACTAGAGGTAAAATCTGTTGTTGAAAAGAGTAAAAATAAATTATCTACTGATTGTGATGGTATTGATATGGCACTAGTAAAAAGAACTGTTGATGGCATATTAAAACCATTCACATACAGTATATTTGTAATCTATCATTTCAAACTGGCTCATTCCCGCAGAAAATTAAAATAGCAAAAGTAATACCATTACTCAAGCAAGGAAATAAACACCAATACACAAACTACAGACCAGTATCGCTTCTCCCACAATTTTCAAAGATTCTGGAAAAACTTTTCAACAACAGATTAGAAAACTTTTTAAATAAACACGATGTGCTTAACCAGAATCAATATGGATTTAGAGCAAAGTGTACAACATCGTTGGCGATAATGGAAGCAACAGAGGAAATAATAAATGCATTAACTCAAAGAAAATATGCAAATGGTGTACTTATAGATTTTAGAAAAGCATTTGATACAATAAATCACTCAATACTTCTTAATAAACTGCAAATGTATGGCATTAGGGGAATGGCTCTAAATTGGGTTACAAGTTATCTATCTGAGAGACAACAGTTTGTGAAGATGGGAGAATATCTGTATGGGTGTATGGGAATTGCCTGTGGGGTCCCCCAGGGGTCAGTATTGGGCCCCAAATTATTTAACATATATATACTGTATATAAATGATATATTCCAAGTTTCTAAATTATTAAAAATATTATTTGCTGATGATACTAATATGTTTTATTCTGGAAATAATTATAATCAACTAATCCATACTCTAAATCACAGGTGTCAAACTCATTCCATGGAGGGCCAAGACCCTACAGGTTTTACCTCCACCCAGTGTCTTCAACAGGTGATTTCTCTGAATTTCTTCCTACTGATTGCTGATCAGTGAAAACACCTGCTGAAGAGACTGGGTGGAAGTAAAACCTGCAGGGTCTTGGCCCTCCATGGAATGAGTTTGACACCCCTGCTCTAAATAATGAATTAAATAAGCTTAAAAAAATGGATGGATTGTAATAAATTATCACTAAATATAGATAAAACTAAGGTAATGATATTTGGTAATTGTAAAAATAAAGAAGATTTACATATTCATATAGATAATGTAATTATTGAAAAAGTTTAGGAGATTAAGTTTTTGGGTGTAATACTAGATGATAAAATTAGTTGGAAACCACACATCAGATACATACAAAAAATATTGCAATTATAAATAAGATTAAGCAAGTCCTAGATTACAAATGACTTCATATCTTGTATTGCTCATTAGTACTTCCATACTTGACCTATTGTATAGAGGTCTGGGGTAACAATTATAAAAGTACACTTAATTCATTGCTAATATTACAAAAAAGGGCAGTCCGTGTTATACACAAAGTCGGGTACCTTGAACATACTAATTTATTGTTTTTACATTCAAAGTTATTGAAATTATGGGATCTGGTTCATTATTATACAGCACAATTAATGTTTAAAGTCAGTAAAAGCCTTTTGCCACACAATATACAAAATCTTTTCAGTGAGAGAGAAGGGAAATATAATTTACAGGGAACACAAAATTTAAAATGCACTTAGTAAGATCTACTAGGAAGGGTTTTTGTGTGTCTGTGTGTGGGGTAAAATTGTGGAATGGGTTGAGGGAGCATATAAATGTACACAGCCTGAACACGTCCCCCTCAGCATCGGCGGCCGTTTAGTGGAGAGAGTGGAGAACATCAAGTTCCTCAGAGTACAGATCTCGCAGGACCTGTCCTGGAGCAAGAATTCCTTGGGGATCAGGAAGCGGGCCCAGCAGAGACTGCACTTCTTGAGGAAACTTAAATAGGTCTCTCTCCCCATCTGCATCCTCAGGACCTTCTACAGAGGTGTGGTGGAGAGTGTTCTGACATACTGCATTGCTACATGGTACTCCAGCTGCAGTATGTCAGACAAAAAAGCCCTGCAGAGGATAGTTAAGGGAGCTGAGAGGGTAATTGGAGTCTCCCTCCCCTCTGTCCAAGAACTTTTTCAGAACCGCTGTAGGAGCAGGGCACTGAACATTGTCAAGGACCGTTCTCACCCTCTGCATAAACACTTTGAACTTCTGCAATCTGGCAAACGATTCCGGAGCATCAGAGGCAGAACCACCAGACTGATTAACAGCTTCCTTCCACAAGCGGTCAGGATGCTGAACAGTTGATCCGGAATCTCTCAAACATAGTACTGCACCTATGGACATTATGTATATTATTTGTATATTATAGTTCTGGTTAGTTTTCAAGTATGTCTCAGGGAAGTGTGAATGGCTGTGGTGGGGTGGGGGGTGAGGGTATGTGTGAGTGTGTCTTAAATCATGTTCTTTTACTTATATGGATGCCGAGAGAAACGCAATTTGATTTGAGAAACACAGGCAATGTCCAAACATCCATATATTTATATCAACATATAAAGACATGATTTTTGAGCAATATAAAAATAAAGGGCAGTAATATTACAATGTGTCTTCAATGAAGAAAGGTTGTTATTGTGTGTGTTATTGTGTTATGGTGATTGTGATGTCTGTGTTGAACATACCAGAAGTATTTATTTATTATTGTTACAATTATTGTTGGATGTTGGTATTGTTGTCAATGTGGACTGTCTTTGTTGTGTCATTTCTGTTGCATAATTTGACTATGGGGTGTATTATGGTGAACGTGGTTGTGGGATGAATGATGACTAAGAGTGATATTGTAATTTGTTGGGTATGGAAAAGGGGTGGGACTATATAAGTGTTGGCTTCTTCCCGCTCCTTTTGAACATTTTATTTTTGGCTTGATTTTTCTTTTAAATTCTTTTTTCTTTTTGTCGGAATATTCAAATAAAATTAATCAATCAATCAACCCCAAACCAAAAAAAAAGGTGTGGGTTTATAAAATTATTCAGCAGATCCTCCTCTCTTCCTGAAATTTCTAATTCATGTCTGTGTGTTGCATCTGTGCGTGCTACGTTAAACCAATTAAATTCAGCTCGATTGTTCAGTCCAGCTGTTTAAATCATCTTTTCTTCCCCATTGTCCTCCATAAAATAATTAACTGGGCATCAACTGTGATTCATGTCCGGCTTAATGCCAAGAAGTGTTACTATCACATATTTTCGCTCATGCGCATGCCTTCTGGCCAGTGCAAAACCCGTCTTAAGCCATCATGATCAGAGTTCACCTTCAAGCACTTTGGATTGGATTATCCAAAACACACCTCTGAATAATTAGACCAGCCTCTTTGCATTTTTTTTGCCAGGTGCAGAGACTGTTTTCCTGCTGCCGTGATAACAAAATGGACTTGGACACACCCATAAATGGACTTCAGACAATAGACTTCTGATTAGCATGTCAATAGGGCCCATACTTTTCAAAAAACTTTTCTGAGTTGCTTGGAGTGTTCTTTTATCTTCAGGGTGTAGTCATTCATTCATCTTCAACTGCACAGTCCTTTTTGGACTGCTGGGGGGGTGGGGGTGGCTGGAGCCTATCCCAGCATCTTTGGACGAGAGGCAGAGTACACCCTGGACAGATTGCCAGTCCGCTGCAGGGCCAACACAGAGAGACAGACAACCATTCACTCTCACATTCATACACAGGGACAATTTAGAATCCCCAGCTGATGCCAATAAACCTAACCTGCATGTCTTTGGCCTGTGAGAAGAAACCTCAGTACCCAGAGAAAACCCAAGCAGTCAAGGGGAGTACATGCAAACTCCACACAGAAGGGTCACCAGTGGTCAGGGAGTGGGATCAAACCCACAACCTTCTGGCTGTGCTGCCACAGTGCTAACCACTGCTCCACCGAGCTGCCCAGGGTGTAATCATGGCAAGGGATGTGGATAAACCATTGAACTTTCCAGACACAGGTGTCTTTATATGACTATCACTTGAAACACATTCACTGCACTAGGGTGGTCTCCACTTCACTAGCTGTGAGAATACAAGCACCAACTGGTTGGACCTCTGCTGAATTTTGTCAGTCACTTTAAAGGGCCTGAATATTTAGAGTCACACATTTACCATTAAATAATTTTAATTTATTTTATTTAATCTTTATTCAATTAATTCACATTACTTTGTAGAAATCGGTTTTCATTTCAACATTAGTTTTTAATGTAAATGTATTGTCAAAGGAGCCACATATGTATTGACCACGATTTAATTTATAAAATCCATAAAAGGGGAAACATCCACGGTTTTTATAGGTACCATCGGAGTTTAAGGGTTTATGGTTAAAAAGGCTTTGATTTAAAAAAAACTTTAAGAGCAACGTTTTTGCTTTCAACTTTTTCCACACAGATTAGCAGGGGCCACAGCTACCATCAGCTTTATGTAGTATGAATAAAATTATGTAAAATTATCAAGCGAGTCCTTAAACTCATCAAGAGAATGTCCCGAGATGTTTTCTTATAGACTTTTATAGACTTAAAGGCGCTCTGACGTTGGCTTCACTTCCAGAGCTGAAAGCCACAGCCATCATGCATACAAAACACATTGTTGATGGAATCATGGGAAGATCTCAACTGGTTGCCATTAAAACTAAAAAATGGACCTTTTGGTTTTTATCAAACCAAAAACAGCAAGTATAAAAGCTAAAGGAATTCAGTTGCAATATAATATTTTCTATTTACTACTCATACAGTTCACTCAAACTGTCACACTCACCACATCGTAGTACTTGCTGGCAAACTGGTACAGTTGATGTAAGGCCACCTGGGTGTTAAGCTTGTCTGTGTGTTCCTACAAAGGACAACGATACAGTAGGTCAGAACATGAACTTCTATAGCCCATTTTAAGGACATTTGCAGGTGCTGCCTATGGAAGACAGGTAAGGGACAGCCAATCAGGACAAAGGAGCTTGTTTAAGACAGGTTGAACTGAGAGACTGTATCAAGGAACAGTATAAGATCAACAAACATATATTAAGTTATGACTAATGGAAAGCTGCAGTAGTAGTTTGGAGTTTCAGAAAATACAAACATACAGTGCATCCGAAAAGTATTCATAGAGCTTCACTTTTTCCACATTTTGTTATGTTACAGCCTTATTCCAAAAGGGATTATATTCAATTTTTTCCTCAAAATTCTACACACAATACCCCATAATGACAACATGAAAAAAGTTTTTCTGAAATTTTTGCAAATTTATTAAAAATAAAAAAACCTAAGAAATCACATGTACATATGTATTCACAGCCTTTGCTCAATACGTTGTTGATGCACCTTTGGCAGCAATTACAGCATCAAGTTTTTTTGAATATGATGCTACAAGCCTGGCACACCTATCTTTGGGCAGTTTGGCCCATTCCTCTTTGCAGCACCTCTCAAGCTCCATCAGGTTGGATGGGAAGCATCGGTGCACAGCCATTTTTAGATCTCTCCAGAGATGTTCAATTGGATTCAAGTCTGGGTTCTGGCTGCGCCACTCAAGGACATTCACAGAGTTGTCCTGAAGCCACTCCTTTGATATCTTGGCTGTGTGCTTAGGGTCATTGTCCTGCTGAAAGATGAACCGTCACCCCAGTCTGCGGTCAAGAGCGCTCTGGAGCAGGTTTTCATCCAGGATGTCTCATCTTTCCCTCTATCATGTCTAGTCTCCCAGTTCCTGTCGCTGAAAAACATCCCCACAGCATGATGCTGCTATTGCATAACCTGCTGTTCATAACCGCCAAACCATTGGCGTGGTTATGAGTGGTGCCTGGTTTCCTCCAAACATGACGCCTGGCATTCACACCGAAGAGTTCAATCTTTGTCTCATCACACCAGAGAATTTTGTTTCTCATGGTCTGAGAGTCCTTCAGGTGCCTTTTGGCAAACTCCAGGCGGGATGCCATGTGCCTTTTACTAAGGAGTGGCTTTCATCTGGCCACTCTACCATACAGGCCTGATTGGTGGATTGCTGTAGAGATGGCTGTCCTTCTGGAAGGTTCTCCTCTCTTCACAGAGCAATGCTGGAGCTCTGACAGAGTGACCATCGGGTTCTTGGTCACCTCCCTGAGGCCCTTCTCCCCCGATCACTCAGTTTAGACAGCTGGCCAGCTCTAGGAAGAGTCCTGATGGTTCTGAACTTCTTCCATTTATGGATGATGGAGGCCACTGTGCTCATTGGGACCTTCAAAGCAGCAGAAATTTTTCTGTACCCTTCCCCAGATTTGTGCCTCGAGACAATCCTGTCTCGGAGGTTTACAAACAATTCCTTTGACTTCATGCTTGGTTTGTGCTCTGACATGCACTGTCAACTGTGGGACCTTATATAGACAGGTGTGTGTCTTTCCAAATCATGTCCAATCAACCGAATTTACCACAGCTGGACTCCAATTAAGCAGCAGAAACATCTCAAGGATGATCAGTGGATACAGGATGCACCTGAGCTCAGTTTTGAGCTTCATGGCAAAGGCTGTGAATACTTATGTGCATGTGATTTCTTAGTTTTTTATTTTTAATAAATTTGCAAAAATCTCAAAAAAAAAAACTTTTTTCACGTCGTCATTATGGGGTATTGTGTGTAGAATTTTGAGGAATAAAATGAATTTAATCCCTTTTGGGATAAGGCAGTAACATAACAAAATGTGGAAAAAGTGAAGCGCCGTGAATACTTTCCAGATGCACTGTAAATGCACCCAACAAGTCCACAGTTTATTTAAAAATCTTGTCTTTGACCAGATGTCTGCTGATTGTATAGTGAGGCCACAAAAAGGTCTGTCAGTTGAAAGCATTTTCACAGAAAAATATCTGTTTTATTTCAAAAAGCGTTGTTGGCAAGAGTATTCTCTAAAAACAAACTCAGAGATTTTTTTGTTACTGTAGTCTGCACAAACACAATTTTATTAGAATCAGAATCAGAATTATTGCCATTGTTCATGTAGTACACAAACTAGGAATTTGTCTTGGTGCAATGCTGCAACATTAAACATGATAAAAATAAAAGGATAGAAATAAAAAAACTCGTCGTCGTCGGCCTCCATCGGTCTATGGTGACCATGGAAGAGAATCCTATGAATAAAAAACTATACATGCAATAAAATGTAGAATATGAATGAGTAATACTAGACAAAGCAATTTTAGATATATTAGCGAGCAGCAGATATTGTGGAGTTCCCCATAGTGCAGTCGGTAATGCAAAAAGAAAACAGTGATGATTGACATGAGTCTGGTTGAGCTGCTGTACATAGTGCACGAGAGTCTAATAAGTCACCACTTAGTGACTTATTACACTGGGACATTAGTTTTGTTTACTTGCTTGTCACTTTTGTAGCTTTAAAACTAATGTTAAACACACACACACAGACAGTGGTTCATACCCTGGAAATCTCAGCAAGGTGCGTATTCATGTCCTGGTCACTGACTGAAACCATCTGTCTGATGCCTCTGTAGTAACTGGAAAATACACAAAATTCACATCACCATCAAATTTTAAACATTTTAAAATATTTATCTGTAAAAGAGAATATCCTTATCATATGAACATTAGTAGGGAACACATGACAGTTGTTTATTAAGTATGTGTGAACTGCTCGTTTAAGAAGTCATATCAGGAGACATCTGTGGAAATAACATCCATCCATCCATCCATCGCTTTTTTGGAGGTCTGGGCCACAGAGGCAGCAGCTCAAGCAGAGGAGCCTAGACTTCCCTCTCCCCAGTCACCTGCTCCAGCTCTTCAGAGAGGATACCAAGATGTTTCCAGGCCAGCTGGGAGACATAGTCTCTCCAGGGTGTCCTGGGTCTGCCCCAGGGTCTCCTTCCAGTGGGACGTGCCCGAAACACCTCAAGTGGGAGGCGTCAAGGAGGCATCCTGATCAGGTGCCCATACCACCTCAACTGGCTCCTTTCAATGTGGAGGAGCAGCGGTTCTACTCTGAGCCTCACCCAGATGACTGAGCTCCTCACCCTATCTCTGAGGGTGAGTCCAGCAATCCTACGGCGAAAGCTCATTTCAGCCGCTTGTATCTGCCATCTCATTCTTTCGGTCATTACCCAAAGCTTGTGACCACAGGTGAGGGTAGGAAATAATGTCGTCAGTAAAAATCTCCTTCAATACTTTGAGATGCAACAGATTAGATGAGCTTGTCATCAGGCTTATGTGATCTGAGGAATTAAAATAAGGAACTGTGTGAGGGGTAAGAGGTATAGTTGCAAATTATGAAAGTTGTGGCTTAAAACTTTGATAAGCTATTTTACATAAAAGCCACTAGACTTGTCTCCTGCAAAATTATCATGTTTACATGATAAAATATGTTCTTTTAAATATTTTTTTTAACATTTCACTGAAGCGGTATTCAGATACAGTGGATATAAAAAGTCTACACACCCCTGTTCAAATGCCAGCTTTTTGTGATGTAAAAAAAATGAGACCAAAATAAATCATTTCAAAACTTTTTCCACCATTAATGTGACCTAACCTGTACAACCCAATTGAAAAACAAACTGAAATCTTTTAAGAGAAAAAATAAAAAACTTACAACAACCCATTTGCATAAATATGCACACCCTTAAACTAATATTTTGTTACAGCATCTTTGACTTTTATTACAGCACTCAGTCTTTTTGGTAGGAGTCTATCAGCGTGGCACATCTTGATGTGGCAATATCTGCCCACTCTTCTTTGCAAAAACGCTCCAAATCTGTCAGATTGTGAGGGCATCTTCTGTGCACAGCCCTCTTCAGATCATCCCACAGATGTTCGCTCAGATTCAGGTCTGGACTCTGGCTGGGCCATTCCAAAACCTTAATCTTCTTCTGGTGAAGCCATTCTTTTGTTGATTTGGATGTGTGCTTTGGGTCATTGTCGTGTTGAAAGATGAAGTTCTTCTTCATCTTCATCTTTCTAGCAGAAGCCTGAAGGTTTTGTGCCAACACTGACTGGTATTTGGAACTGTTCATAATTCCCTCCACCTTGACTAAGGCCCCAGTTCCAGCTGAAGAAAAACAGCCCCAAAGCATGATGCTGCCACTATCATGCTTCACTGTAGGTATGGTGTTCTTTTGGTGATGAGCAGTGTTGCGTTTGCGCCAAATATACCTTTTGGGATTATGGCCAAAAAGTTCAACCTTGGTTTCATCGGACCATAACACATTTTCCCACATGCGTTTGGGAGATTTCAAATGCATTTTTGCAAAATGTAGCTGGCCTTGGATGTTTTTTTTCATAAGATAAGATTTCCATCTTGCCACCCTAGATGGAAGATTGTTGTCACATTTACTAAACAGCCAATACTTGCCAGAAATTACTGCAGCTCCTTCAATGTTGCTGTCAGCCTCTTGGCAGCCCCCCTGACCAGTTTTCTTCTCGTCTTTTCATCAATTTTGGAGGGATGTCCAGTTCTTGGTAATGTCACTGTTGTGCCATGTTTTCTCCACTTGATGATGACTGTCTTCATTGTGTTCCATGGTAGATTTAATGCCTTGGAAATTCTTTTGTACCCTTCTCCAGACCGATACCTCTGAACAATACCTCTGATGTTTTGGAAGCTCTCTGTGAACCATGGCTTGTGCTGTAAGATGTGACTACAAAAATGTCAGGAAAAGCCTACTAGAACAGCTGAACTTTATTTGGGATTAATCAGAGGCACTTTAAATGGTGGCAGGTGTATGCTGACTATGATTTAACATGAGTTTGAATGTGATTGGTTAATTTTGAACACAGCCACATCCCCAGTTATAACAGGGTGTGCATATTTATGCAACCAAGTTATTTTAAGTTTTTTATTTTTTATTTTTCCCCTTAAAAGATTTCAGTTTGTTTTTCGATTTAGTTGTACAGGTTATAGGTCACATTAATGGTAGAAAAACTTTCGAAATGATTTATCTTGGTTTCATTTTTTACATCACAAAAAGCTGGCATTTGAACAGGGGTGTGTAGACTTTTTATATCTCATGCAGATACGAGGGAAGGCTGAAAAGTTCATAGACTGAAAAGTTCATAGTGGTCAGATTTGACCAAATGTGATTTATTTTTCAACTGCAGGGATCCAAGGGAAGACTATGTTGAAAAATAAACCACATTTGGTCAAATTTGACCACTATGAACTTTTCAGCCCCCCCCCCCCCCCGATAGATAGATAGATATTTTCAACAGGATTAAAAAGCTAAAGTACTACAAACCAATATGAGCAAATAATTTTAGAACAAACAAACAGTGAAGCATGTAGTGATCAGTAGATATTCTACACTGTAAGATTTGGCCACTTCTTAATTTTATGTATAGAACTAATTTTATCTTTAACAATCTGTGTTTAAATCAAAAATGCACTGCAGTTACAGTGTTGCATCAATCTGTGTCAGTAAATTCTGCTATTAAAAACATTTCAAATGTTTAACTGCTTAGCCCATTAGTCTGACTGATCAGCTCCAACAGTTTTGCACAGATCTGTCCCTCTCTGTGTATTCATGCTGTGTGATGAACTTACTCATCTACCATCTTCTTGTACGTGGAAATCTCTTTTGCATAGAGAAGCTTGTTGCTGGGAGAGTCCTGCAATGAAAGAAACACATGAGCACTTCTTCTAAGGCTTCCCAGAACAATTTTAATTCCCAGAACTTTTATATATTCAGAAGTTTTATAGAATAATTATGTTCCTGCTCTGGTGAGGGTTTATCTTTCGGTAACATAGCATTCCATTACATGCCTTTCTACCTTCCTCTGAGGCTCAAAGGGGTTTTAAACACTATAAGTTTGAAAAAGAAAAATCCTTAAAAATAGACTTCAATACATTTTTGTCCTCCTTGGTATGAATAAACCAAATCCTATGAAACTCCAATCATATAAAGGGTTGCGTGAACTGACTCTGCTGAGTTTGTGTTCGGTCTTGGTGCAGGCGTCCATGAATGTCTGAGAGATGACATGCAGCGATGCCTCCACCACCTCTGGCACATGGACATCAAAGATGAAGTTGGGGTTTCTTAGGATGTTCACCCAGAACCGCAGAGGCAAGCTGAGGACACAAAAAGCACAAAACTGCTATAAAAAGTCCAGAATTTTAAAAACTGTTGAAAATATCGACAACTGCATATCACATCAAATAGTACGGTTATTATTTATGTTTCTCTATGTTCTGATATTTTTCAGCCCGCCTGTTTTATGAATTGACTGTGAAATCATTAAAGGTTAGGTTTTGTTCTCCTTTCAAATCATTGAGCAACTCTCTCTTCCTTTGGTTGTTCATTTTAACAATTTATGCACTTATTTTTTTTGTGGGTGTCTTTTTGTGGTCACTTTTTTTGTTTCTTTATGTTCAAAATTTCATTTGTGTCCGTTTATTTTCCCTCTTTTTCGCATCTTAAAAATTTTCCTGTGTTCATCTTCATGTTTGGTTATTTTATATTTTCATATCTTCCTGTTTTTGCATGACATACAGTATTATAGATATTTTTGTTTTATGACCATTTTCCCTGCTCTAAAATGAAATGTTTTGCATTTCTTTGCTGTTCTGTAGTTACAGTATCTGCACTGTGAAGCTCAAGTAATTAGCGAGCGAGCTATTGCACAAAACTGATATGAGCCTAATGGCATAACAACAAATTAGTTATTAGCTAGCTAGCTAGCACCACAACTATTGTGCTACCCTAATAAACTACACTACCAATACTGACAATGTGAAACTGACTTTAGTCTATCAACTAATTTGCTCGATAAGATGAAAAGGTTACCTTAAAAACTTGCTAGCTGCAACAAGAAAGTAAAAAGTCAAAAAGCATAATTAGATAGCAACAACAAGAAATTGCAGGTAGCCTAATAGAGGGGATGTGCATGATGTCAAAACAGAACTCATGGCAGTTATAAAACCCTGAGTGGTAGCACTAGGGTGTATGTTGTGAAACACAAAAAATACACACAGTATTCAGTCACAGCAGTACAGAGTGCCTGCTTGCACTGTAGAGAGCTAATTTCATCATTCCATCTTGTATTAATTGACAAAAAAACAGATAAATGATTAATTCAAGGCCCAAAACCAGTTCTTGTGTGCTTACCATTACATCATTACAGTCAAGTAAACGGTATGATATTAACACCTAAAGTAACAAGAGCACTCTGAGGGGAGTGCAATATCCCCCACCTCCATTTTCTTTGAAGATCCCAGTACTTACTGACGGAGAGAAGTTTTCAACATAATTACTGTGGCAGAATCAAATTATGATAAACCCATCATCCACGAATATACAAGTAGTAGTAGATTAGTTTATTTGACAGGGACAGTGCAATAAACATAGACAATTAATCAAAGACAATCAATCTGATGTGTTGCACATAGAGTGTATAGCTATTAGCTAATTTGCAACTCTTGTCCCTGGATGGGCTTTAGAAAAAAGAATCAAGATAAAAAATATACACAATAACCACATACATCAATGCAGAAAAATTATAAATACACAATTATAAATATTATAAATAAATACACAAATATAACAGCCTGACTCACATTTAACATAAATATTATAAATATTATAAATACACAAATATAACAGCCTGACTCACATTTAACACATATAACATAACTCACATTTGCCTATTTCAGGCCTTCCTCCGTCCGTCACTCACTATAAACAAATACATTTATTCCTTCCCTTCATTCACTCTCACTTTGCAGACAAATAATTCATACATGAGTACATTCTTGTTTATTTTTCAGCCAGTTTTTAACATTTTTAGTGAATGTTTTAAAGTCTGTTATTATTTTAATTTCATTTGGCATTGTGTTCCAGATGTGACTGCCCTTTATAGAGAAAGCTGTTTGTCCAAATGTGGTTCTGCGGTGGAATATTTTACAGTTATTGTTAACAGAACTCCTGGTGGCTCTGCTGCTGTCCTGTCTTTGGACGAAACCAGCAAGTGGCTCGGGTGCTGATTTATGGAAACATTTGAACGTTAATTTCAGAAGACAGAGGTCAATGAAGCTCTCAAAACTCAATAGGTTGTATTTTTTTAAAACATTACAGTGATGCCACCTAATGGGCTTTTTGTCCAAGATTTTTAGGGTTTGATTATATAATGAACCTATATGTCTTATTGTGGAAGGGGCTGCTTGAGCCCAGACTGTCAAACGGTATGATATATGAGAAAAAACCATAGAATGCATATACAGTGCAGCTGCTTCGTAAGGTATGTAATATCTAATTAATTTAAAGCAGTTCAGATTTTTTTTTACTGTTTTTGAAATTTTCTTTATATGAAGATTAAATTTGAGTTGAGGATCTAGTACAATGCCAAGGTATTTGAATTCTGTAGCTAAACTGATGTCATGATCATGTATATTAACTTTAAAATGTTGCAGGTTACATTTTTTGATTGAAAAGCACATTGAGACTGTTTTCTGAAGGTTCAGCAATAGATGGTTCTTGAGGAGCCACTCTTGGACATCAACCATACTTGTAGACAGTACATCTGCAGCCTGTGCTGGAGTCTTGGCAGCTGTGTAAATAACTGCATCATCTGCATAAAGTTGGCATGTTGCAGCTGAGCAGTGTAACGGCAAGTCATTAATAAAAATGCTGAAAAGTAAAGGACCAAGAATGGACCCTTGTGGGATACCCATGCGGTTGTTTAAAAATGAGGATTTATCCTGGTGAACTTTTACACACTGTTCTCTATTCTGGAGATAAGATGCAAACCATTCTAATGTATTTGGGGAGAAGTTAAAAGATACCATTTTGGATAAAAGCAAACTGTGGTTTACAGTATCGAAAGCCTTTTTGAGATCTAGAAAAACAGCTCCTACCACATTACCCCTGTCCAAGGACTGTTTGACGTTTTCAATAAGGCAACAATTTGCTGTTTCTGTTGAGTATCCTGGTCTAAAACCAAATTGATGTGGATGAAGAAGTTGACTGTCTTGTAAGTAGTCTATCAGCTGTGTAGCTACAACTTTTTCAAGAACCTTAGATAGGACTGGTAAGATAGAGATTGGGCGGTAATTGCATATATCGTCTTTACTGCCTGATTTATGAACTGGTATGACGACAGCTTTTTTCCAGCCAGATGGAAATGTACTAGACCTAATGGAGAGATTAATGAGATGAGTCAGTGGTTTGATTAATATTTTGCTGTGCATTTTGAGAAAGGAGGTGCTCATATTGTAGATATCATTAGTTTTTGAGTTTGACAGTGTTTTAACAATACCAGCAATTAACTTCTCATTTACCTCATCGATGTGAAAAGTATCTGTTGGAAGTATGGAATTTGTGTTGTTGAGCACATTTGGCAGCACAAAAATTTTTGTTAAGTCTTCCACAGAGCCCACAAAGTGTGAATTAAATTCATTTGCCAAAGTAGCCTTGTCACTGACGGTCTTGCCATTGATTCTAAGTTCCTTTACCCCCTTCTGATCGTTTTTTTTATTAGTTAAGTTATTTAAATGCCTCCATAGGGAACTGTTGTTACCCTTTGCATGATCTATCAGTTTATTGTAATAAGATATTTTTGATTTTCGCAGCTCATGTACCACTTTATTTCTTAAACTTTTGTACACAAGGTGATCATTTTGTAGTTTGGAGGTTAGTGATGTTTTCAGTGCATAGTCTCGCCTCTTCATAAGTTTTCTTATTTCATTATTTAACCATGGTAGGCTAATCTTCTGTTGTCTACTTTTAATTTGCTTTGAAAATTTTTCTATAGACTTTGTGATTGTTGCAGTTATAAAATTACAACAATCATCTACTTCACATGTTGCCATGAGCTGCTCCCAATTTTGATTCTCTAAGTAATGTTCAAACTCCTCATTTTTTGATTTGGGGATAATAAAATTTGATTTGTCAATATCGACTCCCCCAAAATACTGTAGTCGCTTTTTAGTAAGTTTCCTGACAGCAAGAACCATGTTATGATCTGAGAGACCAGTTACAAGATTATAGGTTCTGGTTATTCGTTCTGGTTTATTAGTAAATACCATGTCAATAAGTGTTCTGGATTGTTTGGTTATCCTGGTGGGTCCTTTGATGATTTGCTGGTAATTAAATTTAGTCATGAGGCTTTTCAGTTTTTGTTTGTCTTTTTTATCAGACCAGTTGATATTAAAGTCACCATGAATTATTGTTTCTCTGTTCTTCTCAAGTTGTTTAACCAGATCACTTAATTCATTATAAAAGGAAGAGTTGTGTGACAGTGGGTTGTACACTACTGCAATGTTGAAATTCATTACCGGAGAGAGACATACATTAACAGCTAAACATTCAAGTGAAGTATTCAAATCAACCAGTTGACATTTATATTTCTCTTTGATGTAAATTAAAACACCTCCTCCCCTCCCTACCTGCCTGTCTTTTCTAAAACACTGGTAGCCCACAATATCGATCATATTAGTGTCTATGTTACTGTGTAGCCAGCTTTCTGAGAGACAAAGGTAGTCCAGATTTGAGTCCAACAGCAACACCGAAATCTCATCTCTTTTGGGGATTATGCTCCGTATGTTTAAATGACCGCCGAGGATCCCCTTTGGTTTAGCCTTGGTGTCCCAAAGAACTCTTGCATGATTAACAGTTTGGAAAAATAAATGTTGTTTTTGCTTTTGTACAGCTCGGTTTTGTGCTAACCCAGTGGTCTGCTGTTTAATAGTGGCAGGTCCAGGGTTAAGGTGAATATCTCCTGCCAGAAGTAGCAGAACTAACAGAACTTTAACTGTATATCCTCTGCCATATTGTGATTTTTGCTTAACAGCCATGTTTGCCTTAATTTGGAAGTTTTTGCTCAGGGCTTTTAAAGACCACATAGAGTGTAGGGTGAGATGTCCAAGAACCAAATCCATACAGATAAAACTTTTTAACTTCACCTTTGGTTGAGTTTGTCGGAAAATCCTTCTTGTTGCAGGTCCAGACACACAAAGACAAAACGAAGAGGAAGTAGAGAAGTAGAGAAGGCTTATTAGTGGTGCCCATCAGCCCACTTTTTAATCCGGTGGCAGCCATCTTCAGTCTTTCTTGGAAAGAAGGAAAAGGAAAATCTGTGGATAGTAAAATAAATTCTGCTTATATCGCCAGAATCTGATCCGATCGTCCTCAAATCCAGCTGGGCCTCAGCTAGCCAACTAGCCCCTTCCGTTGCTGGTCTCGTTGCTCATAGTCGCCGTAACTGGTCTCCCGTCCCAACAAAGTATACAACCAATAGATGTAGGTCAGGATCCCGAGGTGAACCCACGTAGCAAGTATGGTGACCTTAGAGAGATTTACATGTTCTACAGTAAGACATCATAGGGAGTGCCAACCTTGACCTTTGCCCTTTTGACCCCAAACCTGTAGTCAGAGGGTATGGTCTCAGAGTGAACCTGTGTACCAAGTTTGGCGACCCTAGCTTTCTTTGTTGTTGAGATGTACTTTATAAGGCATTTTGATGTTGACCTTTGACCTTGCGATCCCAAAACCACAGTCAACTTCAGGGTCACAGTGTGAACCTGTGTATCAACTTTGGTGGCCTTAGCTTTACTCGTTGTACAGTAATAAGGCATAGGGAATGTTAACCTTGACCTTTGACCCCAAACCCATAGTCAGAGGTCACGATCCCAAGGTGAACCTGTGGACCAGGTTTAGTGGGCCTAGCTTTACTCGTGTTATAGTAATAGTGCAAATGGAATACTAACCTTGACCTTTGACCTTGTGACCCCAAACCCATAGTCAGAGGTCAGGATTCCAAGGTGAACCTGTGGACCAGGTTTAGTGGCCCTAGCTTAATGCATTGCACAATAATAAGGAATGCTAACCTTGACCTTTGACCCCAAACCCACAGTCAGAGGTAGGGCCGTTGTGGTAAAGGAATTTCCCCTGCGGTGACAGTGGACAGCTCAACACCGCAGTATGCAATATTACTGCAAATGTTTTTAGGACCCTGTGGTCTCGTAATTTCAACAGGGTTTACAACTTATGTGGCAAACGATGGAAGCTGTGAGAGACTCGCTGCAGCTCCGCCCTCAACTTTATGTGCATGTGTGACAATTGTGCGGAGCTCTGCTCTTTCTACAGGCATGAACTGCTGATTCTGTTGAAAAACCTGAAAATTTTCATAAAGCAATGGCAGTAACTACGGGGTGTGTGGACTGGAGACTGCAGCAACATTCATCTTATTTAATCAGGACAGTCTCTGTACAGGACCCTGTGAGGCTCTTGTCTCCGTGATTTTTGCTGCTGTCCGAAAAATCACGTTCAAACAAGCTTTGGCTCTCGGAGCTCATACACAGGAGCATACACAGTCAGGATCATACACACTCCGATCTGAAGGAAATAACATGCTTTGTGCCCTTTCAGTGCTCACTGTCACGGCTGTATTTAGTAAGAAGTCCAAATGCTTTCACCACTAATTGCCTGCTGAAGACCGTCTGGAGAGAGAGTGCCCCAAACGGTGCTGCCACCATCCGCACCCGGCGGCAGCAGCACTGCTGCTCCAGACGGAGAGAGAATGGTGCTGTGGAAGCTTCCAGAGTACTGGGTGCAAACATGCTGTTGGCAATAAAAATACACTTCATTTAACAATTTATTTAATAATCAATAGGGGCACATAAGTGAACAATGAGATATAGCCACACACACAAAAAAAGTGAACACCGCGGTTGCTGCGGGTGCTCGTTTTCCTCAGCGGTAGGCATGTCCATAGCGCGGTACTACATAGTTGCGCTTATCGCAACAGCCCTATTCAGAGGTCTGGATCCTAAGGTGAACCTGGATACCAGGTTTGGCGGCCCTAGCTTTACTCATTTTATAGTAATAGTAAATGTAGCATTTACCATAGTGCAACTGCAATGTTAACTTTGACCCCTTGACCCCAAACCCATAGTTAGGTGAGGGTGTAAGTCATCCAAGATGTGTATTAGATACAGCTCCTGTATCAATTTGAAAAGCCTCTTTCAGTTGTTATTGTGTTTGGAAGATTTAGGGAAAAATCTGCTCTGACCTTTGACCTCAAGGTCATCCAATGAGAGTGAAATTGCAATATGTGCATCCTCAGTATATATCAAACCATGGTCCCAAATTTCAAAATAATCGGACCAAAACTGTAGGAGGAGTTGTCGTCACAAAAGTGAGACAAATGGACAGACGGACAGATGGACGGACTGACCCATAACATAATCCCCCTTCGGTCTTCGCCCAAAGGCCTCTTCGACCCCTTTGGACTTTGACCGGCAGGGGATAAAAATTCACTCTGTGTACTGCTGTGACTAAATATTTTATGTGATTTTTTTGTGTTTGCTGCATAAAAACTAAAGCTGCCACCTGTGTTTGCCACTCAAAACACGTGGCAGCTTGTGTAACTACAGTAACTGCCCTGTAACTGTGAATACTCTCTATTTGCTAGTTACCGCTGCAAGTTGAAATTGGCATTCCCCTACTTGGCTTGTAAGCTGTAAAGGATAAATCTAATGCCACCTAGTAAAATTAGAAGCTAATGAAGGAAACCGGCTAAAGGAACAAACTCAAATGTTAGCTACAGCACAAAACTTTATTTAGCTGATGTGTAAGATGAAAGTATTGTTAGCCAAATTATCAGGCAAGCTCCACAAGATAGAACTGACTTTCACAGTCCTTAGCTCTTACAGAACTATGATGGTAGCCTTACAGGTTCAACCAGATGCTAGCCTGCTGAGCTAGATAGCAATATATACTAGATAAGAAGTTCAAGTAGAAACTAAGCTGATAATCACTAGGTGATCCTGGCAGCAGAGCAGGTAGAGCAACAGTTAAAGTTAATGATCAATTTCAGCTTTTTTAAGAACCTACTAACACTTTATTTCCTTTTGCTATTCATCTATCCTTTCATCAGTCCCTCCTGCTTCCCTCACAGACAGTAACCCTCATCAATAATTCACCAGAACTGATAAATATTTCATTAACTAACTTGTCCATGTGTGTGTGTCTTTCTGATGATTGACAGGATTAGCTCAAGGCCTGTTTGGGAGCAGCGAGATCTGGGTTAAAAAGAGAGCAATCTATCAATTTGTCTCACTTTCCCCTTCTTCTACTTTATAGTCACTGTTCTGACATCATTTATCCACCCTGATAACAGACTGCCAATTAAAATCAGGTTTTAATGTGGTCCACCGCCTGGTTGTGAGGATATAATCACGCTATAGTACAGCCAAGGGTATCGCACGCATGCACACGCACACCTTTGTGGAGCAACAAAATTACTTCTCTTAGCGGGTTTTCTTTGCATGGTTGCAACTCCAGCCAAAATTCAGGAAAACTGAAGCCTTCAGAATCACATCACTGTCTGAAGTGATCACTGACAGTAGAGGTATGAAGCTATATGATGAGAATTTTACAACCTCAAATACAACTATTATCCCGATTCAAGAATCACTCATTCAAATATATTTTCTTGCTGCAATTTTTATGTGTCTCAGTAGTTAAATCATTAAAGATGCACTCTGGTGACTCTAAAACCACTTCAAAAACAAAGGTGTTTTGCCCAAAACAGTATATTGTGGATTTTTATCCACAAAAAAAAAACTTTCATTGCCTTAGAACTGCTTAGAAAGTGCTTTTACATCTTCCATCTACATCAGTATGTGCAGATCTATGAGTATTCTAATTAGCTCCACCCATACTCCCACCCACCAGTAGCGGATGCCACAAGGCCAGCCCTCCCCTCTCCTCGACCTGAGAACTCCGAAGACTGCCTCGCTAAACAATGGCTAGTCAAAACATCGTAGTAATTCAGCCTTACATGTTTGAACCAGAGAGTGACTCACAAGAAAAACAGAAGGAAGAGGACATTGTACAGGCTCCGAGAAGGCGATCCAACTTGATTAGCTAGATCAGGGGTCTCCAACCTGGGGCTCCTGGAACATTCAGGTTTCTGTGGGAAATTTTCTAATTCACTTCTTAGTTGGTCCAAAGATTTGCAAATAATTTGTCATTGTAGTGCATGCGTTCTGTAGGCACCCTTGCACCCATGCACAACAACAGCAAATTATTTGCCAATCTTTGGACCAAGTAAGAAGTGAAATAAGAATTTCCTACAGAAGCTTGAACATTCCAAGAGCCCCAGGTTGGAGACCACTGATCTAGAGGAAGTAAAAGTCATAACAAGGTTTCTGTAGGTGAACCTGCAGAAGGATCATTCTCGTTGAAAAGTCGCTGTCCAGCACCACGTTGAGGCTGAAGGTTTCCCCACTGGTCTTTGGTTGCCCACTCGCCGAGGGTCTTCCTGGCTCACTGTCCGAGTCTCTCCTGTATGGGAGTGAAGGAGGTGAGCCGACGGGCGCGGCGCCCCAACCCCCACCAAAGCGAGCTGGCTCTTGGTGGTCCCACTTGGGGGCTGACGGGTGCCTGCCGGGGCAGCTTGGTGGGGGTCAGCGGTCCAGTGCGCCTACCTGCCACCGTAGAGCCACGACCTCAGTGCAGTGCACCCCCCCCAACTTGCCTCCCTCCTCTGGAGGGAGCAGGGGGTTTAATGTCTCCTCCTCCATCCTCCCTGGCGGGCACAGAATGGCATGCCTGAGGGGTTTTGTGTCCCTCCCGAAAACCCCTTCAACGAACTGAGTCAAACGAATGCAAGGTGGTGGTCTTGGCGCCAAATGTCTCTCTCTGGTTAGGCCTTCCGACCGTGTACCGTGTACAAAAAGTAGAATCTAGCTTGCTACTAAATTTCAAACAACATAAATAAATAAGTCTGTGTGTCCACAGCACTCTGGACCTTTTTTTTCTGGAGTGCTTGAACACAGAGAAAAAGCACACTGTATCATAGCAACAGCTTAATCTGCCACTTATAGCTCAGCTTGGCATTGGCATGGAGACTTTCTACTTAGTACACTATACTGCACCAACTGGTAAGAAAACACACTTTACTCCAAGCTTTTGCTTTCAAACTGTGATCATGGTATCCTTTTAGTCTAATTCTGATTGGTTGAGTAGAGAGATGTGCCTTTGATGAATGATGTGGCTTTCCAAAAGTTGAACTCTTTTCAACACTCGGCGCTCTGGGCATAGTGACAGAAACCGCTGACTGCTCAGGCCACTTATGTGCCAAGGGCGTTGAGTGGTATAAATACTTAAATAGAAAATGAACAGAAAATAGATACTCCCAGTAAGGGGGGGGAAATGCTGCCTATAGACACACAACCTAAGACATCTGTTAAATGCTGCCAAATTTAAATCCAAAGCCAAGATTCAAATCTGTATTTGAATGGAAAAATACTGATATTTTCAACATGCAGACATTTAGAGAATATTCTGGACAGAAAGAGGCAAAAAAACCCTGCATTGTGTACCTATTTGTCTTCCAGATGTGCAATGTCTCCTCTTCCACATTGTCGTGTCTCTGTGCTTGCTCATCCAAGAAGTCAAAAAAGTATTTGACTGCCGGGGGGACAACAGAGCTTGAGCACAACACGCTACGGAAGAAATCATCCACAAATTGCTGCAAAGTGCCCTGAAACAGACAAAAACGTTTTCCAATAAATGCAATAATTTGTACATTCATAGATTTGGACCTTTACTGCCTTATCTTTGATTTATGTTAAATATTGTTATTTTATGTGTAAACTGAAATGCCGAGCAAAAAACTGAAACCAGCGCCACACTGTAACAAGAGCACTCTGAGGCAAGTACAGTATCCCCCACCTCCATTTTCTTTGAAGATCCCAATATGTCACTGGAGAGCAGTTTTCAACCTTTTCCATATAATTATTGAGGTAGAACCAAATTATGGTAAGCCTATCATTAATGAATATACAACTTAAGTAATTTTATACAACCCATAATTGTAGGTCAGGATCCCAAGGTGAACCTGTGTAGCAAGTTTGGTTCCCATAGCTTAACTCGTTCTATAGTAATAGTGCAAAAGGAATGTTACCACTGACCTTTGACCCCAACCAATAATCAGAAGTCAGGGTCTCAGGGTGGACCTGTGTAGCAAGTTTGGTGACCCTAGCTTTCTTGGTTGTTGAGATATAGTTTATTTGGTATTTTCACATTGACCTTTGACTGTGCAATGCAAAAACCATAGCTACACTTCATGGTCACAGGGTGAACCTCTGTACGAAGTTTGGTGATTCTAGTTTTACTTGCTGAATAGTAATAGGACATAGGGAATGCCAACATTGACCTTTGGACCCCAAACCCATGGTCACAGTTCAAGGTCACAGCCTGAACCTGTGTACCAGGTTTGGTGACCCCGGCTTTACTTATTCTATAGTGATAGGACAAATGGAATATTAACTTTGACCTTTTGACCCCAAACCCATAGTCAGGTCAGGGTGTAAGCTGCTCAAGATTTGTCTTAGATGCAACTATGGTATGGCTTTGAAAAGCCTACATCATTTCTTTCAGTAGTTATTGTGTTTACAAGATTTAGGAGAAAAATGACCTCTGACCTTGACCTCAAGGTCAATAATTCCTGCAAAAATCATCCGATCAGAGTCAAATAGCAATATGTGTATCATCAGTATTTATCAAACCCTGGTACCAAGTTTCAAAACAAACGGAACAAAACAGTAGGAGGAGTTCATTTCATAAAGGTGGGAGAGATGGACGGATCGCCCCATACCATAATCCCCCTTTAGTCTTCGACAAGCAGGGGATAAAAACTGATTCCTCCAACATCATCTTGTGGCTGGATCTCATAGTGAGTGGTTCTTTACAGGCTCCCATGTTAAAATACACAATTTCTCAGCAAAGGCAGAGATGTTTACAGACTGGACCCCATCACTAAATGTCCTCCATCAAAAAAATTAAATGGATAGTTTAATTTACAGACTGCAAACTACAGTATCTGCTTATCAGCAACTTCTCAGTCAATTTGAGATCAGTGAGAAACACCAATTTTTATCATGTGGAACATAAACAGGAACTATAATATACAAAACTAAAATCGGTTTGATGTGATATAAAAATAGCAATTGAAGTTATAACTTCATCAAATCCCGTAAATATCTATAGAGTCAGACTTTTTGTTGTCTCAAGGAAATATCTGCTGGTCATTGAACAGAACATATTTTAGAAGCATTTCAGCATTGGCTTCACTTTTCAGAGCCAGAATTTGCGTTCATCTTTTGTACACAGATTCTGGTGAAACCAAACAGCCGTACCTTGACAGACAGCAGCCTGGTCAGGTAGATCTCAGTGATGGCTTTGATCATAGCCTTGTCCTTGATGCTGCCTCTCTTTGACTTCACCTCATCAATCTCATCTAGTGGTTTCACCAGATGGAATGTGTTGTCTTCCTCCAGCAGGGCATTTTCTACAGGTGGCAGGGATGAAGACAGGAGGAGGAGAAGCTTTATTTATACAGGTCCCTTTTTACAGACAACATGCTTCTTGGCTAGAAAAACAAACTGCTATTTTTATTGCATTTTGATTTTATACATGAAAAAAGGAGTGGTTTTTTTTTTTTTTGTGTGTGTGCACGTACTTTCTTCATGACTGTCCTGATGCTGGTGGAATGACTGTGAGTGCAAAACTCTAGACAGAACCAGTGTGGCATTGTCCCGAACCTGGGAAAAAAAGACACAATTCATAGTGAGAAAAATGTGAACAAATAAATGAGTCCTAACTCTCTGTCACGGAACAGCTTTTCTAATTAATTATTTTCCCTAAATGTCAAATGGTTGGACTGGAGGAGCTTTTTAATTTCACATAGTTTTTGTGCAGCAGAGGTCTCCAGTGAGTTGACATTTGTCTGAACTTCACTTTTTGGTCATTTAGGTGAAGAGGAAAAGGTCTCGACTCAATAGAGAAACAAGGATGATTTAAAAAATCCAGAGCGTGGAGGAACAAAAAACCCCCTAAATCACTCCTGACTTGCTTTTAAGCTCTGGACAAGATGAAAACATGCTAGAACTGTTTCAGCTGGATAAACACCACAGAAGGGTTAAAGTTCTGATTAATGCACCATTCCCCTAACCACATATTGTTTGTATTTGCTGACATTTGTGCTGAAAAGGCCAAAAAACAAGAAAAAAAAAACATTTTTTGCAAGAAAAAGTGAAAACTTGGGGAGGAGGGGGGGAAAAAACAAGACAAATGTCCCAAACGGTGCGGTTGCAGTAATGTCAACTGGAGGCTGGTGCCAAGAGACGGTCACAATTTAGACTCATGTTTAAAATAATTTTACAGCAGCTTTGTGTTAGCATATGAAGGTAATTGGATTTCTTTACGGAGATGGAAGAGGGTAATATTCCCGAGGAAAAAAATAACTTGTAAAAGTAACTATGTACAGTGGTGTGAAAAAGTATTTGCCCCCTTCCTGAGTTCTCATTTTTTTTGCATGTTTGTCACACTTAAATGTTTCAGATCAAACTTATTTAAATATTAGACAAACACAAATAAACACAAAATGCAGTTTTTAAATGAACATGTTTATTATTAAGGGTAAAAAAAAATCCAAACCTACATGGCCCTGTGTGAAAAAGTGATCTCTCTCCCCCCCCCCCCCCGTTAAAACATAAATTGACTGTGGTTTATCACATCTTTGGAAAGCTGAGTTCAATTTCTCTAGCCACACCCAGGCCTGATTACTGCCACAACTGTTCTCAATCAAGAAATCACTTCAATAGAGCCTGTCTGACAAAGTGTAGACCAAAAGGTCCTCAAAAGCTAGACATCATGCTGTGATCCAAAGAAATTCAGGAACAAATGAGAAACAAAGTAATGGAGATCTATCAGTCTGGAAAAGGTTATAAAACCATTTCTAAAGCTTTGGGACTCCAGTGAACCACAGTGCAAGCCATTATCCACAAATGGCAAAAACATGGAACAGTGGTGAACCTTCCCAGGAGTGACCGGCCAAACCAAAATTACCCCAAAAGCACAGTGACGACTCATCCAAGAGGTTACAAAAGACCCCACAACAACATCCAAAGAACTGCAGGCCTCACTTGCCTCAGTTAAGGTCAGTGTTCATGACTCCACCATAAGAAAGAGACTGGGCAAAAATGGCCTGCATGGCAGAGTTCCAAGATGAAAACTACTGCTGAGCAAAAAGAACATAAATGCTCCTCTCAGTTTTGCCAGAAAACATCTTGATGATCCCCAAGACTTTTGGGAAAATACTCTGTGGACTGACGAGACAGAAGTTGAACTTTTTGGAAGGTGTGTGTCCCATTACATCTGGCGTAAAAGTAACACAGCATTTCAGAAAAGGAACATTATACCAACAGTAAAATATGGTGGTGGTAGTGTGATGGTCTGGGGCCATTTTGCTGCTTCAGGACCTGGAAGACTTGCAGTGGTAAATGGAACCATGAATTTTGCTGTCTACCAAAAAATCCTGAAGGAGAATGTTCAGCTATCTGTTGGTGACCTCAAGCTGAAGCGCACTTTGGTTCTGCAGCAAGACAATGATCCAAAACACACCAGCAAGTCCACCACTGAATGGCTTAAGAAAAACAAAATGAAGACTTTGGAGTGGCCTCGTCAAAGTCCTGACCTGAATCTGACTGAGATGTTGTGGCATGACCTTAAAAAGGCAGTTCATGCTCAAAAACCCTCCAATGTGGCTGAATGACAACAATTCTGCAGAGATGAGTGGACCAAAATTCCTCCACAGTGCTGTAAAAGACTCATTGCCAGTTATCACAAACACTTGATTGCAGTTGTTGCTGCTAAGAGTGGTCCAACCAGTTATTAGGTTTAGGGGGCAATCATTTTTTCACACAAGGCCATGTACAGTGGGGTAAAAAAGTATTTAGTCAGCCACCAATTGTGCAAGTTCTCCCGCTTAAAAGATGAGAGAGGTCTCCAATTTTCATCATAGGTATACCTCAACTATGAGAGACAAAATAAGAAAAAAAAATCCAGAAAATCACACTGAAGGATTTTTTAATGAATTGATTGGTAAATTCCTTGGTAAAATAAGTATTTGGTCAATAGCAAAAGTTCATCTCAATACTTTGTTATATACCCTTTGTTGGCAATGACAGAGGTCAAACGTTTTCTGTAAGTTTTCACACACTGTTGCTGGTATTTTGGCCCATTCCTCCATGCAGATTTCCTCTAGAGCAGTGATGTTTTGGGGCTGTCGCTGGGCAACACAGACTTTCAACTCCCTCCAAAGATTTTCTATGGGGTTGAGATCTGGAGACTGGCTAGGCCACTCCAGGACCTTGAAATGCTTCTTACAAAGCCACTCCTTCGTTGCCCAGGCGATGTGTTTGGTCATTGTCATGCTGAAAGGCCCAGCCACGTTTCATCTTCAATGCCCTTGCTGGTGGAAGGAGGTTTTCACTCAAAATCTCACGATACATGGCCCCATTCATTCTTTCTTTTACACGGATCAGTCGTCCTGGTCCCTTTGCAGAAAAACAGCCCCAAAGTATGATGTTTCCACCCTCATGCTTCACAGTAGGTATGGTGTTCTTTCTCCTCCAAACACGACAAGTTGAGTTTTTACCAAAAAGTTCTATTTTGGTTTCATCTGACCATATGACATTCTCCCAATCCTCTTCTGGATCATCCAAATGCTCTCTAGCAAACTTCAGACGGGCCTGGACATGTACTGGCTTAAGCAGGGGGACACGTCTGGCACTGCAGGATTTGAGTCCCTGGCGGCGTAGTGTGTTTCTGATGTAGCCTTTGTTACTTTGGTCCCAGCTCTCTGCAGGTCATTCACTAGGTCCCCCCATGTGGTTCTGTGATTTTTGCTCACCATTCGCGTGATAATTTTGACCCCACGGGGTGAGATCTTGCGTGGAGCCCCAGATCGAGGGAGATTATCAGTGGCCTTGTGTGTCTTCCATTTTCTAATAATTGCTCCCACAGTTGATTTCTTCACACCAAGCTGCTTACCTATTGCAGATTCAGTCTTCCCAGCCTGGTGCAGGTCTACAATTTTGTTTCTGGTGTGGAGAGCGTGAAATGAAGAGGCTGAATTTATTTCTCAATTCAGATTTATTATCAATCACATGTCTCCAACATCCTCTCAAACAGAAAAGAGAAAGAACTTCCCACATCTCCCCTTTTTATACCCGGGACATCAAAGTACAGAGTCACATTGTCATTCCATCCCCCGAGACAATACATCACCCCCCAGGTCTTCTCTTCTCCACCTAAAACCCTGGTGGTCAGGAAGTCTTCTCAGAACCATTTCTAAAGACAGATTTCACACCCTCCTGTTATCCCCAGGAGGTCCAGACTTATTGTTCCTTCTAAGGTGAGGTAACAGTAATATACATATGCAGCCTAAGCATCTCAAATATGTGTGCCACACTGGTGTCCTTTGACAGCTCTTTGGTCTTGGCCATAGTGGAGTTTGGAGTCTGACTGTTTGAGGTTGTGGACAGGTGTCTTTTATACTGATAACGAGTTCAAACAGGTGCCATTAATACAGGTAACGAGTGGAGGACAGAGGAGCCTCTTAAAGAAGTTGTTACAGGTCGGTGAGAGCCAGAAATCTTGCTTGTTTGTAGGTGACCAAATACTTATTTTACTGAGGAATTTACCAATTAATTCATTAAAAATCCTTCAATGTGATTTTCTGGATTTTTTTTTCTCATTTTATCTCTCATAGTTGAGGTATACCTATGGTGAAAACTGGAGACCTCTCTCATCTTTTAAGTGGGAGAACTTGCACAATTGGTGGCTGACTAAATACTTTTTTGCCCCACTGTAGGTTTGGATTTTTTTTCCCCTTAATAATAAACACCTTCATTTAAAAACTGCATTTTGTGTTTACTTGTGTTATCTTTGTCTAATATTTAAAGTTGTCTGATGATCTGAAACATTTAAGTGTGACAAACATACAAAAAAATCAGAAATCAGGAAGTGGCAAACACTTTTTCACACCACTGTAAGCAAGTGAACTTAACTTTTCGGGTGGAATTTTAAATATTAGACAATTGCAGGATATTTAGTGGGAGAGACACAGACTTCTACAGGGGAATGTCAGACAGAAGCTGTCCAGAGTTTAAGTGAATAATAACGGATTGCATTTATATAGCGCCTTTCATGATACCCAAAGCGCTTTACAATGAGGCCATTATTCATTCACTCCACAGACAGACAATGGTAGTGGTAAGCTAACTCTGTAGCCACAGCTGCCCTGGGGCAGACTGATGGAAACGTGGCTGCCAATCCACGCCAACGGCCTCTCTGACCACGACCGAACATCTATACACATTCATACCAAGTGCCATGGACACTGGAGGCAGGGTGGGCAAAGTGTCTTGGCCAGGGACACAATGGCAGGATGTCTGGGGAGAGCAGGATTCAAACTGCCAACCCTCCAGTTATTGGACGACCCACTCTACCTGTTGAGCCACTGCCGCCCCAGTGAGGGTAAGATGTTAAAAAAAAGCTACATACAGATCTGAGATCTTCTCAGAAGCAGCAATTGTTTCTTGTGTTTTCTCTTCCTTTTTTTTCTTTCTTACAAACACCAGCAGATGACCTCTGTTCAGATAAAAGTAAATTTTGCATTTCATTTGGAAATCAAAGTCCCAGAGTCTGGAGAAAGAGTGGAGAGGCACAGAATCTAAGTTACTTAAGGTTTAGTGTGAAGTTTCCACAGTCAGTGATGATTTGAGGAACCATGTCATCTGCTGGTGTTGGTCCACTCTGTTTAATCAAGACCAAAGTCAGCGCAGTCGTCTACCAGGAAATTTTAGAGCACTTCATGCTTCCCTCTGCTGACAAGCTTCATGGAGAAGCCGATTTCATTTTCCAGCAGGACTTGGCACCCCCCCCACCCCCAACACACACACACACACTGCCAAAAGTATCAAAACCTGGTTTAATGACCATAGCATCACTGTGTTTGATTGGCCAGCAAACTCTCCTGACCTAAACCCCACTGAAAATCTATGGAGTATTGCCAAGAGGAAGATGAGAGACACCAGACCCAACAATGCAGACGAGCTGAAGGTCACTATCAAAGCAACCTGGACCTTCATGACACCTCAGCAGTGCCACAGGCTGATCACCTCCATACCACGCCACATTGATACAGTAATTAATCCAAAAGGAGCCCCAACCAAGTACTGAGTGTGTACATGGACATACTTTTCAGTCGGCCAACATTTCTATTAAAAAAACTATTTTTTAAAATTAATTTTATGTAATATTCTATTTTTTTGAGCAATTGAATTTGGGGTTTTCATGGGCTGTAATCCATAATCATCAAAATTAAAATAAAATAAACACTTGAAATATATCACTCTCGGTGAAATGACTATATAATTTAGAAGTTTAATTTAAATCAACTTTTTGTTGATATTCTAATTTATTGAGATGCACCTGTAGGCAAAGTCTGTATATAAATACTATTTATATACAGCATATATCAAATATGAGCAGAGCTCCTTTTGGTAAAAAGATCCATTTGGCACAATAAGGCAAGCAGGCATTTGTTCTACTTACCAGGCTGCGGGATGCCCCCCCCCCCCCGACTACACTCACATTGTAATGAGCCAGCGTGTTGAGTCTCTTCCAGCGTCCTTCTTTCTGGGAAGTAAGGTCGAGGTCAGACAAGATCTGGCCTGTGGAGCCAGGACGCCACTCTGTGGAGGGAAAAGCAGGTTAAATGCATATACAGTATCTCACAAAAGTGAGTACACCCTTCACATTTTTGTAAATATTTTATTATATCTTTTCATGGGACAACACTGAAGATATGGCTCTTTGATACAATGTAAAGTAGTCAGTGTACAGCTTGTATAACAGCGTAAATTTGCTGTCCCCTCAAAATAACTCAACACAGCCATTAATGTCTAAACCACTGGCAACAAAAATGAGTATCAAATTGGTCTGCATGGCTGTCATCCCAGAAGGAAGTTCCTTTTAAAGATGATGCACAAGCAAGCCGGCAAACAGTTTGCTGAAGACAAGCAGACTAAGGACATGGATTACTGGAATCATGTCCTGTGGTCTGATGAGACCAAGATAAACTTATTTGATTCAAATAATGTCAAGTGTGTGTGGTGGCAACCAGGTGAGGAGTACAAAGACAAGTGTGTCTTGCTTACAGTCAAGCATGGTGGTGGGAGTGTCATCGTTTGGGGCTGCATGAGTGCTGCCAAGACTGGGGAGCTACAGTTCATTGAAGGAACCATGAATGCCAACATGTACTGTGACATACTGAAGCAGAGCATGATCGGAAACTGGGCTGCAGGGCAGTATTCCAACATAATAACCACCCCAAACACACTTCAAAGACGACCACTGCCTTGCTAAAGAAACTGAGGGTAAAGGTGATGGACTGGCCAAGCATGTCTCCAGGTCTAAACCCTATTGAGCATCTGTGGGGCATCCTCAAACGAAAGGTTGAAGAGCGCAAGGTCTCTAATACCATGATGTCGTCATGGAGGAGTGTAAGAGGATTTCAGTGGCAACCTGTAAAGCTCTAGTTAACTCCATGCCCAAGAGAGTTAAGGCAGTGGTGGAAAATAATGGTGGCCACTAAAATATTGACACTTTGAGCACAATTTGGACATTTTCACTTGGGGGTGTACTCACTTTTGTTGCTAGTGGTTCAGACATTAATGGCTGTGTATTGAGTTATTTTGAGGGGACAGCAAATTTACGCTGTTATACAAGCTGTACACTGACTACTTTACATTATATCTAAGTGTCATATCTTCAGTGTTGTCCCATGAAAAGGTATAATAAAATATTTACAAAAATGTGAGGGGTGTTCTCACTTTTGTGAGATACTGTACTGTATATGTACAGACTTCATAATTTAATTGATCAATTCTGCTAACATGATACAGGAAATCACTTGTTGGAAACTGTTACTAGGAAATTGAGGCAACTGATTGAACCATCTGACTATGACCATCTCTTGTGGCTCGAAGTTTTTCCAGTCAGATCAGTGGACCACCTATTCTTGAGGACCAAATAACCATGACCTTGTAGACGGGTCTGGAATGATGTTGGGAGCATAACCAAGTACTACAGGAGCCTAGACAATTTGAATCTTTATTCTAAGGGCTATAAGAGCTGTGAAGTCTTTGTATTGGTTTACTGCATTGTAATAATTTTGCTTGCTGTCTGATGCTAGTACAAGTCTCATCTGAGAAAGGGTAAAGAAAAAATGAGTGCAATGATTTTCTCCTCAAGTAGAAGAACCTATTTAGAGTCAGAGTGCTGCTGTAACTCAACACTTTGTGACAATGATGGTTCATAAAATAAAATAATCTCACCCAGTGCAACGCTGTCCACCTTAGGTCTCTGAGAGTACGGCAGATTCCTGTAGACATGATCAATGATCTTCTCTTTCACCTGCAGAGCAGAAAAAATTCTATTTGATTAGGTGAAATGTGTGCAGAAGCAAAAACTAAAATATATCTTTCAAATTCACTAGTATTAGCTGTAGAATAGTGACACAACAACCACAACTTTACTGTCACAGCATTTACTATGTGGTGAGTAAAAAAGTAATTGAATTGTACACTAACAACTGGGAACAATAGTCAGCGGTAAACCGAGAAGCACAAAGTGAGTACACGGAAAATCAACAAAAACTGACCTGGGAGATGGTGTCACAGTTCAGCACCTTTACTGGAGTCACATCTGGTCCCTCCCCGTGGACCAACACCTGCAGGGTCTGACGTCACAAACAAAAAAGTCAACATCAAAACACTGTAGGAGGACAAATATAATCTACGCCGCTGCTTTGTGACAATCTGATGAGCCAGAAAATATGGATGTATATTAAAGAAGCACAACTGTAAGTCACATGTAATCCATAATTAATAGTGAACACCTTTTAGTGAACAGTGTAGATTTCATATTAATTTTGACAATATTACTGTTGTGATAAAAATGAATATTTGGCACTTCTATACTTTTTATGATTTTAAAGAGCAACAGAAATACAGACACAGCAGTAAGTCCATCAGATGATTATTAGACAGATGTAGGATTAATGTGTTTCTACATTAATTCAATGCAGAATGTTATGTAGTTTATAGAAAAACACATTTTCCCTAAACCAGCCAACACTGGTTTCTTCATACTAACCAGCACAGAGTATTCCACATCATCCCCCAGCAGTCCTGTATCATTCAGAGTGTATTTGGCTCTCTTCAACTTGGCGTCCACTGGACCCTTTTCAACCTGGTGCTTCAAGGCCTTGAACAGTTTGTATAGAGGCTCTCCAGCTGTGTCCTAAAAGAGGAACCATGTTAGTTTAGGACCAGATATTGGTCTGGTAAACTTTTTTTATTTTGTTCACAAATAAATGGACCAGTCACATAAATCTGTTCAACTACTCCATCATACATAATATAAATAAATAATAACTACAGGCTATGCAGAAACAAAAAGCACAAACATTTTTGATACAAGTTTTTTAATAAACATCTGGCTATTTCAATTATGCTTAAATCTATAGGTTTTATAGAAAAAATAAGTAGGTTTTAAGTGGCCCTTATACTGTATAATTACAACCAACCGTTTTATTCTTGACTAAGTTAATATTTTGGCTTTTTGGGCACTGGAGTCTTTTGGGTTGTAGGGCTAAAATCAATCAGAAATCAATACCTGGTCCTAATGACAAAGTGTCCATTCTTTCACACACAGATCCAGATATTACACTGGGTTAGGATAAGAAAGGGGGAACACAATACTTTGCCAAACCTTCTGTCCTGCGCACGCTCAGATGGAAATAAGCTGCCTTGGCACAGGTTTGTACTCTTGAGTGTTTCAGAAATTCTAAGGCTTTATTATCATGTGCACAATTATGAAATGCTACATTTCCTGAGCAATGAAATTCTTACTTTGCTCTCCATGGTTTCTAGTTTTCCGTCTGGTTTTATTTGGGCAGCATGGTGCTGTAGTGGTCAGCACTATTGCCTCACAGTCAGAAGGTCACAGGTTCAAATCCACCAGCCAGCAGGGCCTTCTCTGTGTGGAGTTTGCATGTTCTCCCCATGCTTGCGAGGGTTCACTCCGGGTGCTCCGGTTTTCTCCCACATTTCAAAAACATGGAAGTTGGGCTAATTGAAGACTCTAAAATGGCCCTGGGTGTGAATGGTTAAGGGAGTGGCACTGGGCCGTGGACGCCCCTGAATTCCCCTCTGGGATTAACAAAGTATCACAAATAATTTTTTTCACCAGTCTATAATAACATGACAATTTACAATTTGATGATCAGCACTTTGCTTTGAAAGTTGTTGGAATCTGGCAAGGAAATGTGAAGAGAAAGACTGAACTCCCAGCTGTGCAGTTAGTGAAGGTTGTCCTTGTTCAGTCTAATCTGGAACACTTCTTCAGAACCAGAACCCACACCAGGTGAGAGTTGGATCAGGTGTCATTACAGTGAGCACGGACTACTGCCACAAACTAAGACAAGACAGGCAGGTTTTTTTCTGCAGCAAAGAGAATCCATAAAGTGCTAGATGATTATTTTTGTGTTATTTATACCCCTGCTAGGCCGCCACAAATATAACATGGTTTGATGGGAAATACTGGTGTCCATGGTAACAACTTGGTCTAGAGCCACATGCAGTTTTATACATGAGAGTTTCAAATTCTTGAAAGAAAATCTCAACAAATAAGACACTGCTGTCAGTGAAACTTTCTAAAAATGCCCAAATTGGTCCAAACAAATCAAACACTGAGCACGGAAGACAGGTTCAAGTAGTGGTTTCAATAGGAGGAAAGTTTCTCAGAGTCAATTATAAGTGGAAGAACAAATAGGAGAGGAAGAAGGACAGAGAAACAGATCAAAGGAAAACAAAATAAAACTGAAGAATAAGTGAAAGAATCTGTGTTACCTTGAGAAACTGATAGAGACAGATGGACATCCAATTACAAAGCATCCTCTCAACCACAGTCTCTGACCTAGATACACGCACAGAGGGCATGAAATGAAAACATCAGAGCTGTGCAGGCGCCAGAAGTCAACTTTAAAAACCATGGAAATTCTGTCATCACTGAAGAACTGCAGGACTGGACTTTACCTCCTGAGCATGAGTTTGGGGTTCTTGTTCTGCACGTGCTCGTCCATCAGCTCCAGCAGCAGTGTCCTCATGATGTCTGTGTAGTACTCCAGCTTGCCGTGCAGAGCCACGGTCAGCAGGGAGGCGAAATAGCCACGAGACCGGGCGTTAAAGTCTGGACGGCTCTCCAACGTGCGAATGAACTAGAAGCAGGGGAAGAGAGAAAGAATAAAGACAGGGTCAGAAGGAGCCTGAAGACAGAGGGGAAAGAGATCAGGGGGCGCTTTAGACTCACATTAATGAGGAAAGTTTTACTGTTCAGCAGGTTGGAGAACTGATTGAGCGCCTGAGACACAGTGGCCCTGCGGGCTTCAGGGATTTGGATGTTTCCTGTGACCATGGGGTCATTGGCCCCGTCCTTGGAGGGCAGGAAGAAGTTTCGGTCGATGTAGGTTTTGTAGTCAAGGAATGGGATGCGGCCTTCGCTCATGTCGCTGGTGTGGTCCTCCATTTCAATCATGAGGTCTAAGACAGGTGGAAAAATCAGAGGATTTATTTAAAAAAAAATACAGAGACAGGCTTTAAATTTGGCGCACACACACACACACACGTTTTTAATTTATCTAAGGTGCTTGAGTGATTTGTTTTCCAACAATGTAAATTTGTAACTGAGTCTGTATTATTTACATGTATTTCTGTAACGTTTAGGTGAGAATCAAACTTTGCCCCTGAAGGGATTGTGAAGTACTGTGACTAGTCTGCCAGTGTGTGTTTTTGCATTTTTAAAAATGCTGCAAATCTGTCAAAAAAAAACAGAGACAAGAAGGTCCATCAGGTGGTAACATCTGCTGTTTCTGACAGTCTTATTCTGACAATAATCAGCATCATTAACACACCCTGATAGGCATATTAAAATGAACCTGTGTGATTTTCTTGCGGAGTGTTTCAATAGTGTTTATGTTTCCATATGAATCAACTATTTACCCACTGTGATGTAACATCCCCACTTCTAAGTTCTGCTGACACCCAGTCGTTCAGTAAGAGAGGTGTCACATTCAGCTGATAACAGTCCACTGATGACATGGACGCAAGTGTTTGATCTCTGAGCCCAAAACTGCTGAATCATGCTGGCACAGTTCCACAACATGGAGACAAACTGTCAAAGTGGCGACGCGCTTCAGTCTGTGAATAGATCAAGTGACGAGGAGCTGACAAACTTCAGCTCTGAGGGCAGACGTCTGTGCTGCAGTAGCCGCTTGGCCCAGACGCCTTAAAGCTTCACAGGGTTTAGAGGATGTCAACGCTCTAAAATGGTCAATCCATTACTTTCAACATTAACATACAGAAGTTAGGTTTGGGAATACATTTAGAATTTTCTAGGCCAATAACCTACTAAGAATGATTTCTACAGATCTAAATGTGCTGGATATTTACAGATATACAGCACTGGAAAAAAATCAAGAGGCCACGACCAAATCTTTCTTAAATTAGCATTGCTACATGTGTGACAATTATTGAGTCTGAGTATCTGCTGAATTCCAACACAAGGACACTGCAGTCTGCCTAAGGAGGTACTGATTAGGAGATCATCTCAGTATGGTGAGGTGCATGAATGCTGCGAATAAACATCAGTTATTACACAAACAGATCTGAGTTCTTCTCAAGATAAAACTTAATAATTGTAGTATATAAGAATGATCATGAACTTGTTTTCTTTGCATGATTTCACCGACCAGCAACATCTTTTTTGTTTTTTGCCCAGTTGTCATTTTCTGTAAATAAATTCTCTAAATTTATATTATATTTTGACTTGGAACTTGGGTGAGCTGTTTTCAGTAGGTTAGAGAATGAAACAAAATGGTTCATTTTACTCAAACACACGCTTGCATAATAAATAGGAAAACCAGATAAAGTGATAATTCTGCAGTGGTCTCTCTGGTCTGCTAATTTTTTTCTGGAACTGTATATAAAAAAAAGGGATTTGTGTTTTGTGTCCCTTGGGGTGTCCTGTAGAGGGTGGCACATTGGGCCCACTGCCATGTGTTCCTTGTAAAACCAGTACAGACCAGTCATGCTTATTATTCCCAGGTAGAGTCAGACTCTACCTGAGCGTTCTTTTTTCACTGATTCTGCTCAGAACATTCTTGGACAGAATTTCTAGACAGTGTCAGTGAACGATGGCTGTTGGGTGTGCTGATCTCAGGATCTCATCTCTGGCTGTTGGAGATGACGTGATCTTGTTGGCTTCATCAGCAACAATATCCTTCTAGCATTGAAGAGGTTGTTTGGGCTATATGCTTCAACTGGAAAACAGTTAGTTCTCCCACTTAGGACTGGGAGTGGCATCCATCTTTAAATGGAGGATTTCAAGTAAGGCATATTCACAAACAAAGCACCATCTGCCAAGGCTGATTTACTGGTCTGCAGTGGTGAAGGGACCTAAAGGTGGAGTCAGTCTGGTTGATCTAAATTAGCTTCACCCTGCTAGAGACTGTAGGAGCAAGGTTTCTCTCACCTTACCCTGAGGGATAAGGTGAGAAGCTTTGTTAGAGTTAAAGCTTGTACATACTCTGTAAGAACAGAGCTGTTCTTTTTCTTGAGGTGGCAAGAACAAGAACAAAGTTCTTTCTGGCCAGGACATTTCATACTTACGTATAAGAAAGTCAAGTGCAGAACTGCTGGGAAATTCAAATTTCTGACCAATCCATAATAGTTGTCAGACAGCACAAGAAAAAAGTTCTGCCACAATGAGGCGTCAAGAACAAGCTGCAAGAACTCCCAAACCAGCGCTACAAGAACAAAATGATGTCATTTTGTTATTGTAGCCCTGGCCCTGGGAGAGAGAACAAATTTCTCTGTTCTTGTCGAGTATGTCTAGGCCTTAAGTCTAACTAGGAGCAGATTCTGGGGCAGACCTGGGACATGCTGGGGGGAACCATGTCTCTGATCAGGCTGGGGAATGCCTGAGTAATCCCCCTGCAGAGCTTGAGGTGTTGAATAGAGTGGGTGAGGTCTGGACAGCTTTGCTTAAACTGATGCCCTCATGACCCAAACTGCAGATAAATGGAAGGAAATGGACAGACTGAGTCAGTAATGAAGGGAACCTTAAACCCCAGACCCAAGCTGTCAGGAATTTAAATGTTGGCAGCCATGAAGAACACAATAGTAACACAGCAATTCTATATCACATTACTTCATGTACTCGTCATTCTTTCAATATTTGTTTCTGAAATAAAAACAGAACAACTGGAAATAGCCCTTTGGCCTTGTCAAAATATTATCAGAATGAAGCCACAATGGAATAACAAATCTGTTTTTGTTTTACTGCTTTGGTCACGGCAGGGAGTGCACTGAACTTTTTTCATACACTGCCTGGTCAAAAAAAGTCACTACCTGGATTTAACTAAGAAAATATTAGGTAAGAGCCTCCCATTGGTCAGGTCTAGGTTCAGAAATGTTATGTGCCCAAAGAATAAGATTAGCTGACTAACTGAATATACTGAATGACCAGGTTATTCCATCAGTGGATTTTTTCCTTCCCTGATGGCAGGGACATATTCCACAGATGACAATGCCAGAATTCATCGGGCTCAAATTGTGAAAGAGTGGTTCAGGGAGCATAGACATCATTTTCACACATGGATTGGCCACGACAGAGTCCAGACCTTAACCCCATTGAGAATCTTTGGGATGTGCTGGAGAAGACTTTGCGCAGTGGTCCAACTCTCCCATCATCAATACAAGATCTTGGCAAAAAATTAATGCAACTGTGGACGGAAATAAATGTGACATTGCAGAAGCTTATCAAAATGATGCCACAGCGAATGTGTGCTGCAATCAAAGCTAAACACGGTTCAATGAAATATGAGAGTGTGACTTTTTTTTGGCCAGGCAGTGTATTTAGAACTACTTATCCTTTTTTGTGAAGTATCAGGTGTAGCTGTTGCTTTTGTCAGAAATGTCTGTTTTATAGAAATTATCACATTGACTTTCAGCAAATTAACGTAATACAAATTGTAAAGGCGTTTTTTTTCCCGTTAACTAACAGCTCTTTCTTTCGGCTGTGACCAAAATGAAGGGAAAAAAAAAAACAACAACTAACAAAATCAGATACATTATCCCATTTTGGCTCAATTCTGAATTTATTTTGACAAGGCCAAAACCATATAATGGTTACTTCCTATTGTTCCGTTTTTGTTTCAGAAACAAAATACTGAAAGTATGAAGAGTATACAGATTCACATCAAAAACCATTCTTTTTTTTTCCACAATATCTTTATTGAACCTTTTTTTTTTAACAAACATGATACAAACAATCAAACACTAACACTAAAGTACTACAAAAAAAAAAAAAAAAAAAAATGCCCTAAAAACACCAACAACCACCAACAAAATCAAGTCTTCAACAATGCTCCTCTGTTTAGTCTAGACAATCCAATATATTAGTATACATATTATGTTCACCAGTTTGGAATTTACAAGGTCCACACACATCATTCACCTTCTTCTTCAAGAGTTATGTTTAAATTTTTTACATAATCAATAAAAGGTCTCCATATATTCTCAAACACAATTTCCTTTGATTTCAGTATATATGTTATTCTTTCTAATGGAAGGTTTGTTAACATCTGTCTTAACCACTGAGTCACATCTGGTCTATGAGTCTTTTTCCATAATAGTGCAATACATTTTTTGGCATTAAGCAAACTGAGGTCTATGAATGTTCTTTCACTTTTATTGAAATTATGCTTTTCTGGGTACAGACCCAACAAAAACAGTTTAGGATTCAATATGATTTGTTTTGAGATTATTTTTTCAATTGTTACCCTCACCTCCTCCCAAAACATTCTTATTAATCTACATTCCCATAAACAATGAAATAGGGTTCCTTTACTTTCCATGCATTTTGTGCATGTATCTGGTATATTTTTGTTATATCTATTTAACTCCTCCGGTGTAACATACATCCGCATTAACCATTTGAAATGTATCAATTTAAGGCGTGCATTTATTGATTTGGTTTGAGCTTCTGTACAAGCCAATTCCCATTGTTCCTCAGAAATTTCAATTTGCAGATCTTCTTTCCAGTAGTTTAATCTTTTCAGTGAATTTTCACTTGAAGATAGTGTCAATGAGTTATAAAACTCTGAAATAATACCCTTTCTTTTACTATCTTTCATCATCATTTTTTCCAAGGATGAATAAATAGGTCGAGTGAGAGCTTTATTTTGATTTGATCGAATAAAGTTTCTAAGTTGAAGATATTTAAAAAAATGTGTTCTATTGAGATTAAATTTGATCCTCAGCTCTTCAAAAGACATTATGTTGTCTGCACATGGCAAATATAAATCCTGAATCTTTTGTATCCCTTTTAAATTCCATACTTTAAATACAGCGTCCGCTCTCCCTGGTTTAAAATATTGATTACCCCATATTGGACTAAATTGTGACAATAACTGTGGTTCTTTTAAATAGTTTTTAGCTTCACACCATATTTTGATCATATGCTTTACAAATGGATTTTTAACTTGTTTTTGTAATTTTTTTGCCGAATCTGAGTATATGAATATGGGAAGAGGTAAAGGTAAATTGTATGATTCCATTTCAGTCCAGTGAGGGAGATCATTTGATGAAAAATAATATGTCATAGACCTCAGTTGTGCCGACCAATAATACAACATAAAATTTGGACATTTCAGACCTCCACGATCAAATGGTACATATAATAAAGACAAACGTAATCTAGCCCTCCTGTTGTTCCATATAAATTCCACTAACTTTTTTTTTATTCTTGAGAATAGATCTAAAGGTGGTGATAAGGGAATGTATTGAAATAAATAAAGTATTTTAGGTAAAATATTACTTTTAAGTATATTGATTCTCCCGATCATCGACATTGGTAGTGACATCCATCTCTGAGTTAACTCATTGATATCTGACATTAAGGCTTCATAGTTGACACTGGCGACTGATTCTAGCTTAGGCATAATTTGGATTCCTAAATATTTAAACTGATTTACAACATTGAATTGATTTACCTCAGGGGCTGGGTAATTTCTCTGGGTCTCATTTAGCATTAATATTGAAGATTTAGTTTTATTTATTTTATATCCTGATATTTCCCCAAAATTCTTTATTAAATTCAACAAGGTTGGAATTGATTTTTTTAGATTCGACATAAACAAAATTATATCATCGGCGTACAGGGAGATTTTATGTTCTGTTGGTCCAACTTTAATTCCATATATTTGTGAATGTAAACGTATCGCTATCGCTAAAGGTTCAATTGCCATAGTAAACAGTAAAGGTGAAAGTGGACAGCCTTGTCGACATCCTCTATTGATTTTTATTGGTTTTGAAATATTGTTATTTGTTAGGATTTCTGCTGTAGCATTATTGTATATTATTTGAACCCATTTTATGAAATTATTTCCAAGTCCAAACCTTTGTAGGACTTCAAAAAGAAAGGGCCATTCAACTCTATCAAAGGCCTTTTCGGCGTCCAATGATAGGAGAGCTGTATCCGGTGCTTCTTTATTAAAATAAATAATATTAAATAGTCTTCTTACATTATGGAAGCCTTGTCTACCCTTTATAAAGCCATTCTGATCTCGATTAATAATATTTGGTAAAATTTCTTGTATTCGTCTTGCTAAAATTTTACAGATTATCTTAAGGTCGGCGTTTAATAGGCTTATTGGTCTCATATTTTCACATTTATTAGAGGGCTTACCTGGTTTTGGCAGCAGTATAATTAAGGCATTATTTATGTATGATGGTAAATTATTATTTTGAAATGCTTCTAAAACCATTTCCAAAAAAGGTTTTATTAATTTATTCTTGAATTTTTTTATAAAGGTCAACTGGAAGACCATCTGGTCCTGCACTTTTTCCTGATTTCATATTATCAATGGCTAGCCCAACTTCTTCTTGACTAATTTTAGACTCCAATATCTCCCTGTTTTCATTTGGTATACACGGTATAGATAGTTCGTTCAAAAACCCATTTAGTTTTGTTAAATCAGGTTCATTTTTGGTATCATATAATTTTTCATAGTAATCTCTAAAGGCTCTATTAATTTCTAAAGGATCTATAACTACCTGTCCGTTACTTATAATACTGGTAATTGGTGTTTTAATTTCCAATTGTTTAATCTGCCATGCTAATAATTTTCCTGATTTTTCACCTTGTTCATAAAAAGATTGTTTCAATCTTAGAAGACTCGAGGCAGCTCTATTCGCTGATTTTTTGTCGTATTCAGCTCTCAAAATCAGTAATTCATTCTCCAACCTTGGGTCACTTCCTGCATACACTTTTTCCTGAAGACTTTTTATTTTATGTTCCAATTTAGCTCTCTCCTCTCGAGTCTTCTTAGATTTTGATCCTGTATAACTAATAATATGTCCCCTAATAAAAGCTTTGAAAGCCTCCCACTTTACACATGCTGATGTTTGTGTAGTATTAATGTCAAAGAACTCGTCTATCTGTTTTTCTATATACTTGACAAATTCCTCATCCTGAAGCCATTTATGCTGAAATTGCCATCTACCTGATTCCTTTGTCAATTTTTTATCTACATATATTAGACAACAGGGTGCATGATCAGAAATCACGATGTTATCATAAAAGCAGTTTTGAATCTTGGACCTTAATTCTGTGGAAATCAAAAAATAATCAATACGTGAGAATGTCTTGTAGGTACTGGAATAACAAGAATAGGCTTTAACTTGTGGTTTCATTTCTCTCCATATATCTAACAATCTCAATTCTTTCATAAAATGATTAATAGTCATCCTACATCCAATGTGCGTACAATCCAGTCCTGTTGATCTATCCACACCTGGATTCAATGTACAATTAAAATCCCCTGCTATTATATGTTGCCCTGTAAGTGATGATAAGATGAGAAATAAATTAGCAAAGAACTTCTGATCATCTATATTGGGACCATATAAGTTCACAAGATTTATATTTTCTAATAGCAAAGAACCTTGAATGATTACATATCTTCCAAATTTGTCTCCAATTACATTTTTCACCTGAAAAGGAACTGATTTATGTATGAGAGTCATAACTCCCCTGGCTCGGGATGAAAATGAAGAGGTGAATACACTTCCCTGCCATCTACTCCTAATTCTTTTAACATCCTCCTCTATCAGATGAGTTTCTTGTAAAAACACAATTCTTGAACCCATGTCCTTTATTTTATTCATAACTTGTTTAAGTTTTTTTAAATTTTGTAGACCTCTGCAATTCCATGAAGTTAAATTAAGATTAACACTTTGGTCCATGATCAATAGAGAGTTTGGGATTACCTTGCAGTGTAAACATGCTCATACAGAGAAGCAAAAACATGAGTGGTTGAACATTCATCCTACAAACTACACACAAACAAATTTCCCCTTCCCACACTTGTGGCAAACCCCCCAAAATCAAAAGAAAAATTCTGTCTCCCGATATAGCCATCGACCGTTCCACACCCACGGGGAACAGCCTAAGCCACTCCTTCTTCATCCTCCCAATCACCCTAACTCTACTGCTTTTAATGACGTAACATTAACTCTCCTCTGTAGTTTTCCAACTTAACTCCAAAATTTTTAACAACTTTGTACATCATAGTTTTTTTTTTTTGTTTGTTTTGTTTTTGTTTTGTTTTTTTAATATATAATACAATCTATATTTTGTAAACTTACTATTTACTTCAAGTCAGTCAGATGCCTGTGCAAATGCTTAATTATTCTACCTTATATTTTGTTCATGCTTAGCTCCCACCAGTCTCTTCTTCTTCTTTGATCTTCTTGATGAACTCCTGCGCCTCCTCTGGGGTCTTGAAGATGTGGGTTCTGCCCTCATACGTGGTCAGCAGTCTCGCAGGATAGATTACACCATGACGAATCCCAAGGTTGCGCAGCTCCTTACGTATGGGATCAAACTGCTTCCTCAATTGCTGGATTCCTGTGGCCAAATCTGGGTAGAACCGCACCTGCTGGTCCTGGTGTTTAATCTCTCCTTTAGCACGTGCAGCGTTGAAGATCTTCATCCTGTCTCTGTTGCTAAGAAACTTCATAATTAAGGTCCTCGGCGGTCCCTTGTCTCTCCGTGGGCCAATACGATGTGCTTTTTCCAGAACCACTGCTGATTGCAACTCCTCGCTGCCCAGCACCTCCGGAATCCACTTTTCCAGAAAGGAACATACGTCCCGACCTTCTGATTCCTCTGGAAGACCCACCAGCCTCAAATTATTCTGTCTCGACCGAGATTCCAAATCCAAAATATTATCTTCCAGAGATTTATTTTTTTTTTCCCAAAGTGCGCACCTTTAATTGAAGACGGGTGACGTCATCTTCAGCACTAGCGAGACGGAGCTCCATCTGCGCCGTTCGTTCTACACAGTCACCCAATTCCTTTCTTATTCCTTCCAACGCTGTCATAATCCCATCAAATCTAGAGGAAAAGTCCGCTCTCATTGAACTCATGGCAGCCATCAGCGCATCTGCGCCATTCCCCGCAGACATCGCACCGCCACCAGCCTCCTCCGCCATATATGGAGTTTTGTTTGCTGCGTCACAGACCTGAAAGTCCGTTAATTTGGACTGTTTCGGCGGCTCGCTTTTTCCTTTTCCTGGTTTTCCGGCCTTAGGCTTCGCCGACATATCCTCGCCCAAATGCTGGGATACGTTCTGTCCCAAATGAGAGAGTTATTTGCCGATTTTTTTTCTCCAGGAGCAGAGCAGAGCGAGACACGTCCGTCCTACGTGGCAGCCATAACCGGAAGTCCAAAAACCATTCTTAATTTCCTCACAATGGTTTTCCACAAAATTGGATTGGGTTTATGCCGAAAGAGTTTACATTACTGTACAATGCTTTACAGCTGACGGTTATACCCCCTTTACACAGAGGTGGCGATCGTTGAGAGCTCTTTTAATGAGTGCCCAGCAGTCTCCAAGATCTCTCAATGATCTTCCAGTGACTTTCACAGCCTCAAAGTTTTGACTCAGTCCAAATCAATTTCTCGACGATCAACAAAGGAAAAAGATCTCTGACGGAGCCGTTATGGCCCACTCCTTTTTCTGGAGTGGGGCCTCTCTGTGTTTTTTCCCTGTGTTGTAAGTGGAGCTGCGAAGGACTGCCCCTGGCTGAGCGTTGCCTATATAAGCCATCTCTGTGTACCTGTCAGTAGCACGCTCTGCTCCTGCTGGAGGCCGGTCGCCTTCCTGGTGTTCGTGCTCTGCCTGCTGCTACTGTTTCTGTCGCTTGGTCTGGGTTGTGCTGGCGGCTCATGTTTGTGTGTTTGCAGCCTGTGGGCTTTCTGGTTTTGGGCTGGCCACTAGGCATAGTTGCAGCCCCTGACAGAGGCGTGTGGTCGCTGCGTCAGCCTGTGACTGGTTTGGTTTTTTTTGTTTGTTTCACGTATCCAGTACAGACACACACACACCACTGATTTTTACAGACACCTCTTTATTTTTGTGTTCTTTTAAGCAATAAACTTTGGTTTAAACTGGAACCTCTGCGTGGTCTCCCCTTTTAAGTCCAAACCAGCAAGCCAGGCTTGTGACAGAGTCCCAGTGATCTCTCAGCAATTTCCACCATGGTCTTTTAATGAACTCTATCGGTCTTTCATCAAATCCTCAGTGAGCCCTCACTCATCTCTCAGCCATCGCTACCTTCGGGGAGAAAAGTGGAGGTCATTTGGAGATTGATGAGATCGTTGAGGGGTCAAGGAGCACTCAAGTAGTGCTCAACAATCTCAATGATCTCCCAATAATCTCTCAGCGATCTTTCAATGAACGCTAAATTTTTCCACCTCAATGGTAGAGATGGCTGAGAGATCAGTGAGGGATCACTGAACATTTGATTAAAGAGCAGCAGAGTTCACTGAAAGACCACGGCAGCGATCACAATGAGATCATTAGGAGACTGATCAGATCATTGAGTGCTCCATGAGAGATCGCTTCCACTTGGTGATCTTTGAGAGATCAAAGAGTCAAAACTTTGAGGCAATTGTGGCAATCACTGGAAGATCACAGAAAGATCATTGAAAGGTCGTTGAGAGATCTGGCTATTTTTTAATATTTCTCCACTCCTGTGTAAAGGGGTAGAAAAGCATCTCTCAAATATGTATACTTCGTTGGTCGCACAATCAATGCTCAATGATCCCTAGATGCTGTGTAAAGGGACCCTTAGCCACATCAGTGGAGACTCCAGGTTCAAGTTATATAGGTCACCCTCTAATGCCTCTTCTACTACCTCATGTATTAATAGATGGTATCCTTCATTTTCATTAACAATTTCTTTAGGCTGCTAAGTTTCAGTGATATTCCATGGTCTATTTATCTCAATTGTTCTTGTCATGGATGGACTCATTTAGGGACAGAGTCAACTGTCACACACCTGAGGTTTCACAGTTCCACCTGCACATGCATGCACAACATATACCCCCATCAGCAACAGCCGTGCCTATAAAGTTTTTAGGTAAGCACGCGCACCTGTAAATTCTTTCTTGCAGCGATCTCGGACACTCTCTTCAAGGTTTTCCAGCTGATGCTTCACCTTCTCATACTCCCGTTCTGCCTGCTGACTCTTTCTCCTGTTAGCACAAAAATACAATGATATTAGAGGGCAGCATAACTTAAGGACCCTCATCTTCAATGACACCAGTGGACAACATGAAGCCCAGCCCATTCTCTTTATTTATTTCTGTGAAGCCTGACTCGTACATGCTCTGTCAACAGAAAGAGCAAATCTACATGTATGTCTTTATTTTTTGTCGGATATGAACTGTTATAATAATAATGTCTCTGTATGGAGCCATGACCCACCATAGGGATACAGATTTATTTCTATGAGTGCAAAGCTATTCATCATGCAAAGCTGCTAAAAAGGGAAACAAACTTTTTCAAACCTGTAGCAGTAGACTGAAATGACGATGAAAAACAGCATCGGCAGAATGACTGCAGGGATGATAATGGCTAGAGGAATGTCGTCTTTCCTTTCATAATACACGGAACCCACTTTCCACTCGCCATGACCAAACTTGACCTGCAGATGAGAAAGGACACAGAGAAAGAGCTTTAAAGAACTTAAAACACTTTTGTTCCAAGTCCCTAATACCTTAGAACTTCTATACAAACACACACCGGCCACTTTAATAGACACACCTAGCTATTTCTGGGTTAAACCCTTCACAGCTGCTTTGACTCTTCATGGGATCGATTCAACAAGGTGCTGGAAACATTCCTCAGAAGTATTGGTCTGCAGATTTGTTAATTTACAGTTGTGCTTGTAAGTCTACATACCCTGATGGAATTTGTGATTTTTTTTTTGCCATTTTTCAGAGAATATGAATGATAATACAAAAACTTTTCTTTCACTCATAGTGGCTGGATGAAGCCATTTATCATCAAACAACTGCGTTTGCTCTTTTTAAATCATAATGACAACAGAAACTACCCAAATGACCCTGATCAAAAGTTTACATACCCTGGAAGTTTTGGCCTGATCACATACAAGTTGACACACACGGGTTTAAATGGCTACTAAAGGTGAATGAATGAATGAATGAATGAATGAATTTATTTATTTCGGATAGTACATTACAGGTTAAAAGAAACTGTATAATATAACAACAAGGTCAAATTAGACAAAGACTCCTTCTACTATACAATTCCACGTGAGTTATCCGAAATGGGTGATGGCTGAAGCCGCAGCTTATATTGCCCATCCATATTCCATCCAAGAATTCAAAGGAGAAAAAAGAGAAAACAAGACAAGAGCGATTACAATTTAAAACAAGGCTAAGACAAAATATGACTGAGAGAAAAAGAAAACTGAGCTAGTCTAAGTTAAGCGGTTACTATTCAAAAACAAATCTAAGACATAGTGTCACAGAGAAAAAAGAAAAACTAAGCTATAACACAACACAGGCTGGAAATGTCAATCCTTATGTGAGTTTACATGTCGTCTTGTAAATATGTTTGGAGTATTTCTTCCTTTAAGTTTTTGTTTAAATTGTCCAAGCTTTGTACATGATTTTAATTCAGGTCCAAAATCGTTCCATAATCTGACACCTTGCACTGAAATACAGTGTTGCTTGGTAGTTGTTCTCACTGTAGGCTTTTGAAATATACATGTTCCTCTGAAGTGATATCGTTTCTCCCTTGTTTGGAACAACTTTTGGATATTTGCGGGCAGTGATAGATTCTTCACTTTGAACATTATTATTGCGGTTTTAAAGTCGATCAGATCTTTCAACTTGAGAGTTTTTTGTTTAAGAAAAAGTGGGTTTGTTGGTTCCCTGTAAGCTGCTTTGTTGATTATTCTAATAGCTCTCTTTTGAAGCATAAAGAGTGGATATATGTTTGTTTTATATGTATTTCCCCATACTTCATTACAATATGTCATGTATGGGAGTATTAATGAAGGTAAGGTAACCATCATCACCTGTAATCTCTTTATTTGTAACTGGTGTGTGTGTGTATAAAACGTCAGTGAGTTTCTGGGCTCCTGACAGACCCCTGAATGTTTCATTCAGTGCTGTGCACTGACATTGCTGGATTCCGAGCCATGGGGAAAGCAAAAGAATTACACTGGTCAACACCAAATTCATTGTCTAAGTTTTTTTTAGCTGATTTAGGACAATTTTGATGTGCTGAATCCAAAAATCACATTGGTTTTGCTCAATCAGGTCAACTTTTTGAACTATGGCCACAAGGTTTTTTACATTTTTGTTTACATGTACGGGTATTTTTGCTTTATATGATGCAAAATTCTTCATTTCTTGAAATTCTCTGAATTTTGAACAATGATGACGTAACATTCAATTTATATGTACTTACCTTTATCAATGTCTACTATTCAATTTACAGTACAACTGTACAACTGCTGTACAGCTGCTTACAACTTAGCATAAAAACCTGACCTGATCGAGAGAAAGGGATGTCATTTTCGGATTCAGTGGTGCAAAACTGTCTTAAATCAGTTGAAAAAACACAGACAATTTACAAAAAAATTATTTTTGTTATGCTGTGTTATCAAAGGACCTGAGAAGATAGTTGAACTTTATGAAACAGGAAAAGGATATAAAGAGATATCCAAGGAATTGAGAATGCCAGTCAGCAGTGTTCAAACTCTAATTAAGAAGTAGAAAATGAGGGATTCTGCTGAAACTAAGCCACGGTCAGGTAGATCAACAAAAATTCCAGCCACAACTTGTCATAAATCCTCGTGCGCCATTACGTGGTGCACGAGAGAGGAAAGGAGAAACCCAAAAGCAAGAGTTGATGGTGCACTTTTATTAACAAACACAAAGAAAATAACAAGTCCAATGATCACCACGTTCAGTTCAGTATAACCACACAATATACGGAGAGGTGCAATGACAGGGTTAGGCCACCAAAAATACAGGGAACCAGCCAAATGCTCTATAGCCTGGTGAATACGGAGCCTACTGCTGCAGGGCTGCATTGGGCATGAAACAGGAAAGGCAAGCAGCCTAGTGCTGCAGGGCTGCTAGCACAAGAGGAAAGGCTAAAGACACTTACAGGACTGGAGCTGATCCGGGGCGAACTGTGCAGTCTGGTGGATGAGGATAGGAAGCTGAAGCAGCTGCGAACACCCAGGGATTGATCATCTGAAGATGTTGGGCTGAATGAATGAAGGAAGTGGTACGTCATTCATGGAGAGTTAGCTGCCATGAACGAGGGTGAATGCCCCGACAATCTCTTTCCTCCAACGCAGCAAACAAATACTCCTGAAGCTAACAAGGAAAGAGATTGCCGGTGCGAGAACGCGTGGGCAGGACTGATTGGCATCCGGTGTGTGAGAGGGCGTGTGAATGAGAGTGAATGGAGCGTCTGCATGTGTGAACACTTGTGACAGTGCAGCTGATCGCACTAGACAGGAGGAGGGGGTGTGCCCAAGCTGTCAGAGGAAAACTAGAGCAAAACATGAAACAACTGTTTCAAGATGCACAATAAGGAGGCACTTCAAGAAAAATAGGCTGCATGATCGATTCGCCAGAAAAAAGCCATTACTACGCCAATGCCACAAAGCAGCCCGCTTAAAATACGCCAAACAGCGCAGAGACAACCCTCAAAACTTCACAAAGCTATTTGGAGTGATGAGACCAAAACTGAACTTTTTGGCCACAACCATAAACACTACATTTGGAGAGGAGTCAGCAAGGCCTATGGTGGAAAGTACACCATCCCTACTGTGTAACACGGAGGTGGATCGCTGATGTTTTGGGGCATGTGTGAGTTACAAAGGCACAGGGAACTTGGTCAAAATTGATGGCAAGATGAATGCAGCATGTTATCAGAAAGTACTGGTAGAAAATTTGCACTCATCAGCCCAGAAGCTGCGCATGGGACACACTTGGACATTCCAACATGACAATGATCCAAAAGGCAAGGCCAAATCAACCTGTCGTTGGCTACAGCAGAAAAAAGTGAAGGTTCTGGAGTGGCCATCTCAGTCTCCTGACCTCAATATTATTGAGCCACTTTGGGGAGATCTCAAACGTGCAGTTCATGAAAGACAACCCAGGAATTTACAGGAACTGGAGGCTTTTTGCCAAGAAGATTGGGCAGTTTTACCATCTGAGAAAATAAAGTTCCTCATCCACTACTACCACAAAAGACTTCATTGATGTTAAAGACAGCAATACACAGTATTAAGAACAAGGGTAAGTAAACTTTTGATCAGGGTCATTTGGGTAGTTTCTGTTGTCATTATGATTTAAAAAGAGCAAACACAATTATTTGATAATAAATGGCTTCACCCAACCACTAACTATGAGTGAAGGAGAAGTTTTTGTATTATCATTCATATTTTCTGAAAACTGCCCCCCCCCAAAAAAAATCACAAATTCCACCAGAGTATGCAAACTTATGAGCACAACCGTATATGTCATGATGCTCCATCCATGCATCCATTCTTTCATGTTGTTTACACCAAATTCTAACCCAACCATCTAAATGTTGCAGCAACAATGGAGATTAAGATCAGATAACATTTTGCAGTCTTCTGGTGAGCCTGTGTGAATTGCAGCCTCAGTTTCTGGTTTTTGGCTGACAGGAGTGGCACTAGTTGAGATTTTCTGCTGCTGTAGCCCATCTGCTTCCATGTGTTGTGCCTTTAGAGATGCTCTGCTGTATGCCTGAGCTGTAACAAGTGGCTATTTGAGGTACTGCTGCCTTTGGGTCCAGAAAACTGCTACTCGCTGCATATTTCTCTTTTTCAGACCATTCTCTGTAAACCTCAGAGATGGTTTTGTGTGAAAATCTCAGCAGATCAGCAGTTTCTGATATGCTCAGATCAGTTCGTCTGGCACCAACAGCCACGCCATGTTCAAAGTCACTTAAATCAAGTTTCTTCCTTATTCTGATGCTTGGTTTGAACTTCAGCAGTTCATCTTGAACATGTCTACATGCCTAAGTGCATCAAGTTGCTGCCATGTGATCGGTGTACCTACTAAACTGGCCTTTACGTATATATGGATAACAGTGTTAATAATGTACAACTGAAGCTACCCAGAAAAAGATTAATATTTTCCCTCACCCCCTTAGTAATGAACTAATGCAGTAGCACAATGAAGTATTCCAGTCTAACGTATTCATGAACTTCAGTGAAAACCACCAACATCCTTTGTGTGTGTGTGTGTGCGCGCATTTACCACCAGCTCCAGCAGGTCGTTGGTGGTGTCTCTGCGGTGCCGTTTGGACCTGGATTTGGGCTTCGATGAAGGAGCAACCAGGAACAACTTATCATCCTGATATAGTCACAAAAATAAGAGGAAATCAAGAGTCATACAGCAATGCTGAACAGGACAGGGTGGACTAAGTTTATGGATGTGCATGTGCTCCGGGAAAACTGGGCACGCTGCCTCCTGGCCCCTGATATCATTGGTTCTGAAAAAAAAAAAAAAAAACGGCACCAGCACCAGTTTTCCAGGCTGAGCACCAGTGTTTTTGCAGTAGAAAGGAGGGTCTGATTTACTAAAGGTTTGTCAGGACTGAAACACCTGCAAAGTGCCGAGCATGTGCAAAAAGTGGAACAAACTGATTAGCTAACACCACGCAGTGAGCGTTGTGTGTTTTCAAATGAGCAAACTAGTGGATGTTGCAGAAAGCCGGGCCTGGGCCCTACTGTGGTCCTTGGGTACAGTCATGTTGGAAGAAAAAAGGCCCTTTCCCAAACTGCTCCCACAAAGCTGGAAGAACAGAAATGTCCAAAATGTCTCGATAAACTAAAGCATTAAGATTTCATAGGAATGAAAACTTGAATTCAGTGAAAAGGAGGTATAAGTCAATGCTTTTGATCACATCGTTTACACATTTGGCTTTATTGTGCCTTTCTGGAAGTCTGTGCTGCTGTAGCATCACCTCCTACAATCACAAAATTCAGTAGAAAATATGCTACGTTTAAACTTAGGTCATGTTACTGCAATGCAACCCAACATCTGTTGTTGTCTCCTCCTTTCGGCTGCTCCCTTAAGGGGTCACCACAGCTTATCATCTACCTCCATCTCACTCTATTTCTTGCATCTTCTTCTGTAACACCAACCCTCTCCATGTTCTCCTTCACTACATCCATGAATCTTCTCTGTGGTCTTCCTCCCATCTTCAACATCCTCTGTCCAATATATTCACTATTCCTCCTCTGCACATGTCCAAAACATCTCAGCCTTGCCTCTCTTGCTTTGTCTCCAAACCGCTCAACCTGAGCTGTGTCTCTGATATACTCATTTCTAATCCTGTCCTTCCTAATCACTCCCAATGAAAATCTTAGCATCTTCAACTCTTCCACCTCCAGCCTTTTGCCAGCGCCACCATCTCCAAACCATACATCATAGCAGGTCTCACTACCATCTTGTAACTCTTCCCTTTCACTCTTGCTGCTACCTTTCTGTCACAAATCACCCCTGACACTCATCTCCACCCACTCCACCCTGCCTGCATTCTCTTCTTCACCTCTCTTGTGCATTTTCCATTGCTTTGGATGGTTGACCCCAGGTAATTAAACTCATCTACTCTCAATACTGCTACTCCTTCCATCTTCACCATTGCACCTGCCTCCCTCTCATTCACACTCATGTATTCTGTCTTGCTTCGACTGACTTTCACGCCTTTTCTCTCCAGAGCATACCTCCCACCTCTCTAGGTTCTCTTCCACCTGCTCCCTACTTTCACTAACAGATCACAATGTTGTCTGCAAACATCATAGTCCACGGAGACTCCTGCCTGACCTCATCTGTCAGCCTGTCCATCACCATGGCAAACAACAAGGGGCTCAGAGCTGATCCCTGATGTAATCCCACCCCCACCTTGAACTTATCTGTCACTCCTACAGCACACTTCACCACCGTCTCGCTGTCCTCATACATGTCCTGCATCACCCTCACATACTTCTATGCCACTTCTTACTTTCTCATACAGTACCACACTTCCACTCTTGGTACCCTATCATACTGTATATGCTTTCTCTAGATCCACAAAGACACAGTGCAACTCCTCCTGCCCTTCTCTATACTTCTCCATCAACACTCTTAGAGCAAATACTGCCTCTATAGTACTCTTTCTGCTGCTCACTGATTGTCACCTCTCCTCTTAATCTAGCTTCAACAACTCTTTCCCATACCTTCATAGTGTGGCTGATCAACTTTATGTCTCTGTAGATACTACAGCTCTGAGCATCAACTTTGTTCTTGAAAATTGGTACAAAAACACGTCTTCTCCACTCCTGAGGCATCCTCTCGCTTTCCAAGATTTTGTTAAACAATCTGGTTCAAAAGTCTACTGCCATCTCTCCTAAACATCTCCATATCTCCACAGGCACAGTGGAGGCACATAAGTATTGAACACGTCAACATTTTTCTTATTAAACATATTTCTGATGGAGCCATTGACCTGAGATTTTCATCAGATATCAGCAACAACCCAAGTAATCCATACATACAAAGAAATCAAGGCAACTGTGTTCACAAAACAAGTATATTTAATAAAGTGGAATGACATAGGGAATAAGTATTGAACATGTTTGGTGAAATTCATTTAATATTTAGTAGAAAAGCCTTTGTTGGTAATAACAGCTTCCAGACGCCTCCTGTATGGAGAAACTAGGCGCAGGCATTGCTCAGGAGTGATGTTAGCCCATTCTTCCACACAAACGGTCTTCAAATCATGAAGGTTCCATGGGTGTCTTCTATGAACTCTGATCTTCAGTTCATTCCACAGATTTTCAATTGGATTCAGGTCAGGTCACTGACTGGGCCACTCTAGCAGCTTCATTTTCCTTCTCTGGAGCCAGTTGAGTTTCCTTGGCTGTGTATTTGGGATCATTGTCTTGCTGAAATGTCCACCCTTATTTCATCTTCAGCATCTTGGCAGGTGGCATCAGGTTCTTATCAAGGATGTATCTGTACATTTGTCCATTCATCTTTCCTTCAATTATATGAAGTCTGCCTGTACCATGTGCTGAAAAACACCCCCACACCATGATGCCCCCACCTCTGTACTTCACTGTTGGTATGGTGTTTTTGGCTGATGTGCAGTGCCATTTCTCCTCCAAACATGCTGTGTGTTGTGGCATCCACAAATTTCAATTTTGGTCTCATCTGACCAGACTATAGTCTCCCAGTATTTTACTGGCTTGCCCAAATGTTGTGCAGCAAACTTTAAATGAGCTTCAACATACTTTTTCTTCAACAATGGAGTCTTGCAAGGTGAGCAGGCATAGAGCCCATGTCAGTTGAGTGCATTACTTATCGTTTTCTTTGAAACAGCAGTACCTGCTAACTCCAGGTCTTTGGCTCTTGGATGAATCTTCTGATAATTCTTTTGACTCCCCTGTCAGAAGTCTTGCAAGGAGCTCCTGGTGGTGGCTGGTTTATGGAAAATGATGTTCTTTCCACTTCCAAATAATGGCTCCAATAGTGCTCACTGGAACATTCAGCAGTTTAGAAATGCACCTGTAACCAATGCCATCGCTATGTTTTGCAACAATAAGGTTGGGAAGGGCTAGAGAGAGAGAGCCCTTTGCTTCTACCCATCATGAGGTCTTTGTGGTGTAACAATCTGATATTCACAGACCTTTTTAAAGGCTATCAGTCAGGACTTAACCAGCTGAAATTAATTTGCACGGATGGGGGATGGGATGATTTCCTAAATGTTGATGGATTTCAACTGGTTTCTTGGCTTTCTATGCCTTTTTGCACTTCTTTTTCTTCGTGTGTTCAGTACTTATTCCCTGTCATTGCACTTTATTAAATACTAGTGCATACCTGTGCATGCCCATAGAAACCAAGTATAAGCAAGCATTTCTGCATGCCCATAGAAAGTTACTGTTACCATGGCAACAGTAACCATGGTGATGCCTGCCTTTGATCTTTGACATGGTACCTGTGCATGCCCAAAGAAACCAAGTATAAGCAAGTGTTTCTTCTTCTTCTTTTAGATTTGACTGGCGGTTGGCAACCAGCTCACAGGTGCATTACCGCCACTGACTTGATTATCATCACTCTATATCTTCCTCCTCTTCCCCTAGACCCGATTGCCGGCTGGCAACCAGCCCACAGGTGCACCACCGCCACGCACTTCTGCATGCCTGCCTTTGATCTTTGACATGGTTACCATGGAAACAGTCCCCATGACGTCACCACTCATTCAGCGATGCCTGGCTTTGATCTTTGATGCCTGCCTTTGATCTTTGATGATGTCACAGTGAGTCCTTTGCTCTTTGATGATGTCATAATGAGTCCTATGATCGTAACACACACAAAGTCTTATGATCGTGACACACAGACAGACACAGATTTTCTTGAATTATATATAGTCATGACAACTTGTTTTTTGAACACAGTTGCCTTGATTTCTTTGTACTAGTACATACCCGTGCATACCCGTCCATGCCTGTAAAAACCAAGTCTAAGGAAGTATTTCTGCATGACTGGTGCTGAAGGATGTCCTCCTGTCTCAGACAGCTGTGTTGTTCACAGTCATGGCTGCGGTGTACTGCTCGAACCTGAGGTGTTTCATCTTCCCGGCATCTTTTGTGAAGTGCAGCAGTTCTCCTCACTGTATTACTGTCCATCTGGTGGGTCTTATCTTGTTCTTCTTCTTGTTCTTCGTTCAGACCACTGGTTGAGGGATGGGTGCGTCCTAATTCCAGTTCAGGGAGGGGATCATGAAAATTGATCTGAGCAAAAAGTGGCTTTGGACCCTCTTCTCCAAGACCCGTGCTTGGCCGTCGAAAGCAAGAAACCGGAGCAACCGACTAAAATCGGTACAATGCCAATTGCTTGGCAATGTACCAATTTGTAGTGTAGACTGCCATTCTTCAAGGTTACACGTTTTTACTGTGTCAGCACCTCGTTAAAAACAACATTGCTCAGAAAGCGATGCTTTTGCTTAACACTGCATATGACATCGTAAAGACATCAAGGCAGGCCTGATGTGCGATGATGCAGACCTCATACGAACAGCATCGGAACATCATAGGCCGGCATCACAGTATATGACATCATAAAGACACTGTATATGACATCATAAAGACATCAAGGCAGGCCTGATGTGTGATGATGCAGACCTCATATGAACAGCATTGGAACATCATAAGCTGGCATCACTGTATAAGACATAAAGACATCAAGGCAGGCATGATGTCCTATGTTGCTGACATCATAGGAACATCATAGGCCGTCCTATGATTTCTTATGATCGCTACAGACAGACACACAAACCGACAGATTTCTTGAATTTATAGATAGATGTATGGATTACTTGGGTTGTTACTGATATTTGGTGAAAATCTCTGGTCAATGTCTCCATCATACTAGTACATACCTGTGCATGCCTGTCCATAGAAAGCAAGTGTAAGCAAACATTTCTACATGCCCGTAGAAAGTTACTGTTACCATGGCAACAGCAACCATGGTGAAACCTGCCTGCTGATTTGCCTTCTGCCTTACTGAGTGAGATTTCCAGATTTACTGCTTCAAATTCGTGTGGTTTAAAGTACGGTAGTGTGTCCTATTCTTAATCGGGTGATGAGTATCTCTTCTTTCCCGTTTCTGCCAATTCCCATTCCAGAGTTTACCTGCTTTTGATTTGCCTTCTGCCTTACTGAGTGAGATTTCCAGATTCTCTGGCGGGCTGTTTTTGGCCTGCGGGCCACGTTTGACACCCCTGGACCAGCACATTAAGAATACATAGAGGTTTTACTTCCATGAAAAAGTTGCATATCATAGATAATCACAGAAACAGACAAATGAAAGTTCATCTCAGAAGAAGCTTCATTTGCCCATGAAAACTTAAATTTACACAGCTGTGGACAGTAAATGGGGGCTTCTTGCTCTAAAAATAATCATATTTAACCACAGAGGTAGAAGCTGATGTGGAGAGAGAGCGCAGTTTAACTACTCATGCTGTGACTATGAAGGATCAGGTGGAATTCCCCTGGTGATCTGATCACTGAGAGCAGGGACAGGTGTGTTCTGCTGGTCTGCTGTCAGTTTGTCACCGTTTGTGGCCACAAAATTAACCGACCTGCAGATCTGGCAAAGCACCGGACGGCTGCACCTCGGACACAGTCCAAGGACAGATAATTTTTTCACACATAGGGAGTTGTTCAGAACTCCTTATCCAAAGATATAAGAGTGATAATTATCATCACTCTATATCTTTACAGATACATAAATCTGTAAAGATATAGACACCTTATATCTGTAAAGATATAACACCTGTTATATATCTATAACAGGTGCATTACCTGTAAGCTGGTTGCCAACTGCCAGTGAAATCTAAAAGAAGAGATTTCCAGATTGACTGCTTCAAATTTTGATGATGTCATAGTGAGTCCTATGATACCTGCATTGATCTTTGATGATGTCATAGCAAGTCCTATGATCGTGAGTGATGGTATCTATGACATCCTATAGACATCATGTAGACATCATAGGGACATCATAGGTGGTCCTATGATGTATATCTGGCATCATATAGACATCATAGGAACATCAGAGGCGACTCTATACTATGCTGTCTATATGACGTCAAATAGACATCATGTAGACATCATAGGAACATCATAGGCAAACCTATGATCTTGTAGCCAATCCTATTGTCTATATGATGGCACCGCGAGTCCTATGTTGCCTGATATCATAGGATCATCATAGGACATCATGCAGACATCATAGGCAGTCCTATGATTGTGACACACTGACAGAGATTTCTTGAATTTATAGAGTGATAGAGTGATGTTTAATGAGAAAAATGTTGACATGTTCAATACTTATTTTCCCCACTTTATGTCATCTGGACCATTCGCCTTTCCATTCTTGATCCTCTTCAAAGCTGCCCTCACTTTCGCCTTGCTAATCCTTGGGACTTACTTGTTCACCATCTTTCCTTTCTCCATCCTCCTCTCTCATTTTTTTCATTCATCATCTCCTCAAAGTACTCCTTCCATCTGGTCCACACACTCTCATCACCCATTAGTACATCACCATTTCTGTCCTTAATCAACCTAACCTGCTGTACATCCTTTCCAGTTCGATCTCTGTCTAGCTAATCGATACAACTCCTTTCCTCCTTCCTTAGTGTCCAGCCTCTCACACAACTCACTATTTGCCTTTTCCTTTGCCATCTATTTGCCATGCGCCTAGATTCCAAATACTCCTTTCTTCATCTCCCTGACTATCCCACTTTTTTGTTGCTAACCTCTTCCTTTTAATACTTTCCTGTACCTCCTCATTCCACCACCAAGTCTCCTAGTCTTCCATCCTCTGTCCACTGGATACACCACATACCTTTCTACCTATTTTCCTCAATACTTTTGCTGTACTTTCCCAGTCATCTGGTAATTCTTCCCTACCACCCACAGCCTGTCTCAACTTCTTCCTGAACTCTGTGTGACCTTCCTTCTGTAACTTCCCCACTTAATCTTTGGCTCTGTCTTCCTCTTCTTGCTTTCCAAAGTCATCCTACAGACTACCATCTGATACTGTCCAGCTACATTCTCCCCTGCCACCACCTTGCAGTCTCCTATCTCTCAGATTTCTCCTTCTGCATAAGATGTAGTCCATCTGTGTGGACCTTCCTCCCCTCTTGTAAGTCACCCTTCTTCTTCTTTTTAGATTTGATTGGCAAAATCTAAAAGAAGCTAGAGTGATGACAGAGTGAAATGATTTGATTGGTGGTTGGCAACCAGCTTGCAGGTGCATTGCCGCCACGTACTCGGTGTTGTTCACAACTTTATATATCTCGTAAGTCACCCTATGTTCCTCTCTCTTCTTAGTACTAGTGCATACCTGTGCATGCCCGTAGAAACCAAGTATAAGCAAGTATTTCTGCATGCCCATAGAAAGCAGGTGTAAGCAAGCATGTCACCACTTGTTCAGTGATGCCTTCTTCTTCTTTCAGATTTGATTGGCAGTTGGCAATCAGCTTAATTCAATTCAATTCAATTTTATTTATATAGCGCCATTTCACAACAACAGTCATCTCATAGCACTATCAACTGTAGGGGGAACCCCCACAGTTGCAGAAAGACCCCAGCAATCAGGCGATCCCCTGTGAGCAAGCACTTGGAGACGGTGGAGAGGAAAAACTCCCTTTTAACAGGAAGAAACCTCCAGCAGAACCAGGCTCAGGGAGGGGCAGTCATCTGCAGCGACTGGCTGGGGGGTGAGGGGATAGAGAAGATGAAAAGAACAGACATATAGAGAGCAAACAGCACGATGGGGACTCAATCTATGGGAGAGAACAAACAAATGTTAATGACCAGCAAAAAAAATATTTCATTGAGAGTGAGGAAAGGAGTGAGGCCCAGTGCATTACTGGAGGTCCCCCGGCTGACTAAGCCTATTAGCAGCATAACTAAAGGAGGGTTCAGAGACACATGATCCCTCCCTAATTGTAGGCTATATCAAAAAGGTAGGTTTTAGCCCTATTCTTAAAAACAGAGATCGAGTCTGACTCCCGAATCCAGACTGGCAGCTGGTTCCACAGGAGAGGAGCTTGATAACTGAAGGCTCTGCCTCCCATTGTACTTTTGGAGATTCTAGTTATTACAAGTAATACAGCATTTTGGGAGCGTAGTGCTCTGTTAGGATGATACGGTAGTATCAGATCTTTTAAATAAAAAGGAGCCTGATTGTTTAGAGCTTTGTAAGTAAGAAGAAGGATTTTAAACTTGGGCGGCAGTGGCTCAGGAGGTAGAGCAGGTCGTCTAATAACCTGATGGTTGGCGGTTCGAATCCCGCTCTCCCCTGATAGCCTGCCGTTGTGTCCCTGGGCAAGACACTTCACCCGCATTGCCTCCAGTGCCCATAACACTGGGTATGAATGTGTATAAATGTATAAAAAATGTTCGGTGGTGGCCAGAAAGGCCGTTGGCGCAGATTGGCTGCCACGTTTCCGTCAGCCTGCCCCAGGGCAGCTGTGGCTGCAGAAGTAGCTTGCCACTACCACTGTCTGTCTGGAGTGAATGAATAATGTACCTATTTGTAAAGCGTCTTTGAGTATATATAATAAAGCGCTATATAAAACTGATGCATCATTATTATTATAAACTTAATTCTAAACTCTATGGGAAGCCAATGAAGGGAGGCCAGAACCGGAGAGATATGATCTCTCTTTCTAGTACTTGTTAAAACTCTTGCTGCAGCATTTTGGATCAGCTGAAGACTTTTTAAAGATGTTTTAGGACAGCCTGATAATAAAGAATTACAATAATCTAATCTCGAGCTAACAAAAGCGTGGATCAGTTTCTCAGCATCACTCTGAGACAAGATGCTCCTAATCTTGGCAATATTACGCAAATGATAGAAGGCAGTCTTAGAAACAAATTTAATATGTGAATTGAAGGACAGATCTTGATCAAAAATAATTCCAAGGTTCCTCACAGAGCTATTAAGAGAAAGAGTTAGTTAGTTAGTTAATTCCCTTCACGCCATGAAGGCGCATGGGGCGGCGCCCATCTCCGTTTCTCTGACCCTAGGCCACACAGCTACTGTAAGTAGTGAAGCTATAGTGGGGGGTCAGTCCTCTGGTAGCTCTGTGCGTAACTTTACTTTCCCCGTTCCATTATGCGGAGCACCACGCTAGAAGGCAGAAAGTACCATTTTTATATGGTCTTTGGTATGACCCGGCCGGGATTTGAACCCCTGCCTCCCGGGTGTGGGGCGGATGCTCTGCCAATTGAGCCACCACTCCGGTGCAACCGCATCCAAACTGAAAGTTTGATTTGGAAAGGTATTTCTAAGGTTTTTTGGACCAACAAGAATGACTTCAGTCTTATCTGAATTTAATAGCAGGAAATTACAAGTCATCCAAGCTTTGATTTCCTTAAGACAGACTTCTAACTTGGCTAATTGATTACTATCATCTGGCTTCATTGACAGGTATAATTGTGTGTCATCTGCATAACAATGAAAATGTATACAGTGCTTTCTAATAATGTTGCCTAACAGAAGCATATATAAACTAAAAAGAGTAGGGCCTAGCACAGATCCCTGTGGAACTCCATGACTAAGCTTTGAGTTGAAAGAAAACCCATTATTTACATGAACAAACTGGAACCTATCAGATAAATAAGATCTAAACCACTGCAACGAAGTTCCATTAAGTCCAACATAGTGTTCTAATCTATCAAGTAGAATATTATGATCGATAGTATCAAAAGCTGCACTAAGGTCTAAAAGGACAAGTACAGAAACCAGTCCATTATCAGATGCGATGAGGAGGTCGTTAGTGACCTTCGCTAAGGCTGTTTCAGTACTATGATGGATTCTAAACCCAGATTGAAACTCTTCAAGTAAACCATTTCCCTGCAGGTGGTCAAATAATTGCGTAGCAACAACTCTTTCTAAGATTTTTGAAATGAAAGGGAGATTAGAGATTGGTCTATAGTTAGCTAAAGCTCCTGGATCTAGCGTTGGCTTTTTGAGTAAGGGTTTAATTACAGCCGTTTTAAAAGCCTGCGGTACATGGCCTAAAGTTAATGAAGAATTGATTATATGAAGAATAAAGCTACCAATGAGTGGGAAGACTTCTTTAAATAACCTGGTAGGAATAGGGTCTAAAAGACAAGTTGAAGGTTTGGATGAGGAAACTATTTTGTCTAACTCACAAAGGTCGATTGGAGTAAACTCATCAAGACGGACATCAACTGAAGGAGTTGTAGTAGTTACAGTATTTAAGTTAACTGTGGGAAGAATCTGATTGATTTTATCTCTGATGGATGAAATTTTATTATTGAAAAAGTTCATAAAGTCCTGACTAGTAAGCTCTAAGGGAATGCTAGGATTGACAGAGTCCTGACTCTTTGTCAACCTGGCTACAGTGCTGAAAAGAAACCTGGGATTATTCTTGTTCTCTTCTATTAATGCAGAATAATAACTCGTTCTAGCTTTTCTAAGAGATTTTTTATAAATTAAAAGATGATTTCTCCAAGCTAAATAGATTTCATCTAAATTAGTGGAGCACCATTTTCTTTCTAATTGATGAGTCTTCTGTTTTAAGCTACGAGTTTCTGTGTTGAACCGCGGAGTTAGAAATCTCTGATTAGACTTTTTCTTTTTTAAGGGGGGCACCAAGTCTAGAGTCTGATGCAGAGAAGCTGTAACACTATCCACCATGTTATCAATTACAGAAGGAGCAAGCTGTCTATAGCTTATTTCCGTTGTGTTGACACATGGCATAGAGGAAACAATCTGCATAAATTTGGTAACAGCATCATCTGAGAGGCATCTACTGTAATAATATTTTTCTTTAGGAGCCAAATAGTCAGAAATAGTAAAATCAAAGGTTAACAGACAATGGTCTGACAGTACAGGGTTATGAGGAGACACTACAAGATTTTCTATTTCTATGCCATATGTCAGAACAAGGTCCAATGTATGGTGGAGGTAATGAGTAGAATTTCCTACTTTCTGAGAAAACCCAATCGAGTCTAATAATGAATTAAATGCCACATTAAGGCAGTTACTATCTACATCCACATGTATATTAAAGTCCCCTACTATAATTATTCTATCAGATTTCAGCACGAAATCAGCAAATTCGGATAAAAATTCTGAGTAGGTTGATGGGGGACGATAAACTATGGCAAATAAAATTGGGTTTAACCTAAAATTGCTAAAGTGCCCAACACTGAGGACCAGGCCCTCAAAGGAATTATAACATGTTTTTTGCTTTACATTAACTAGTAATTTGGAATGGTAAATTGTTGCTACTCCTCCTCCACGACCAGAACTTCTGGGATTTTGACAGTTTAAATAACCAGAGGGAGTTGATTCATTTAAACCAACATAATCCTCTTGCCCTAACCAAGTCTCAGTAAGGGAAATTAAATCAATCTGATGATCAATTAACAGATCATGGACTAACAGAGACTTGGGAGTCAGAGACCTAATATTTAATAAACCACATTTAATTTTTAAATTATGAGGAGGAACAGAGGCCAAATCATTCAATTTAGAGGCTTTATGTTTAATTTGAGTTTTACCAATATTTTGCTTAATCACTTTGGGATGCTTATATATTATATTTTTATTTACTTTGGAGGGAGCAGACAGTGATTCTCTGATGGGGAAGACAGGGGCTATGTTGAGGGGTGGCGGATGAAGAGGAGCTGCAGAGAGGCGTGTAAGACTGCGACTCTGCTTCCTGGTCCCAACTCTGAGTAGTCAAGGTTTTGGAAATTTGGATAAAAAAGATGCCAGATTGTTAGATAAATGAGAAGCACCATCCAAAGTGGGATGAATGCTGTCTCGTCTCATAAGACCAGGTTTTCCCCAAAAAGAGCTCCAATTGTCAATGTAGCCCACGTCATTTGCAGGGCACCACACAGACAGCCAGCGGTTCAAGGATGACGAGCGGCTAAACATGTCATCACTGGTCAGATTGGGGAGGGGCCCAGAGAATACTACAGTGGCAGACATCGTTTTTGCAAAGTCACACACCGATTCTACATTAAGTTTTGTGACTTCCGACTGCCGGAGACGGATGTCATTAATGCCAGCGTGAATAACAATTGTGGGGTATTTACAGTTACTTTTAGCCAGCATTTTCAAATTTGACTCGATGTCGCCTGCTCTGGCCCCAGGAATGCATTTGACTATGGCCGCTGGAGTCTCTAGGTTCACGTTTCTGACTACAGAGTCGCCAATGATCAGAGTTTTTTCCTCAGCGGGTGTGTCGCTGAGCAGGGAAAAACGATTAGAAACGTGAACAGGTTGGTGGTGTACCGGGGCTTTGCGACTAGGCTTGCTTCTCACCGTCACCCACCCAGTCTCCTCGCTGCTGAGGAGAGCCGGAGGACCGCTAACAGGGTTAGCTATGCTAACTAGCTCCGCTGCAGCTAAGGGGCGCCCGTCAAGAGTAACTGGCGCAGACGGTGTTTCAATGCAGCGGAGCCGGGATTCCAAATCAGACAACCTCGCCTCGAACGCCTCAAAAAGACAACATTTATTACATTACTTACATAGCTTACAGGTGCATTACCACCACACACTCTATATATGTCTGTCTTCATCTTCTTCTTCTTCTTTTAGATTTGATTGGCGGTTGGCAACCAACTTACAGGTGCATTACCGCCACATACTTCACTCTACGTATACATCACCCTATCTGGTCAGGAGCTGTAGTCCTTCCATCATCATTGCTGTGTCCAATCAAACCTCAACTCTATCTTCAGACATCACTCTTCTTCTTCTTTTAGATTTGATTGGCCCTCTGTATCATGTAGTCTCATCACTACTCTGTCTGTCTTCACTCTGTCGAGTGTGTAACATTCTTCTTCTCCCAGACCCGACCGGTGGCCGGCAACCAGCCCACTCTATACCATCACTGTAGATATCTTCTCTCAGTGATGCCTGCCTTTGATCTTTGATGATGTTATAGTGAGTCCTATGATCTTTGATGATGTCATTGTGAGTCCTATGATCTTTGATGATGTCATAGCGAGTCCTATGATCATGAGTGATGCCTGCCTTTGATCTTTGATGATGCCATAGCGAGTCCTATGATCTTTTAGTGAGTCCTATGATGGTGACATAGAGAGTCCTATGATCTTTGATGATGTCATAGCGAGTCCTATGATCGTGAGTGATGCCTGCCTTTGATCTTTGATGATGTCATAGCGAGTCCTATGATTTATTTAGCAAGTCCTGTGATCGTGATGACATGAGTCCTATGATCATGAGTGATGCCTGCCTTTGATCTTTGATGCTGTCATAGTGAGTCCTATGATCTTTTAGCGAGTCCTAGGATCATGACATAGCGAGTCCTACGATCTTTGTAGTTAGTCCTATGATCTTTGAAGATGTCACAGCGAGTCCTATGATCGTGATGATGCCTGCCTTTGATCTTTGACATGGTTACCATGGCAACACAAAGTCCTATGATCGTGACATCGGGACATTGTTACATCATGACAGAAATTTCTTGAATTATATATAGAGTGATGTGTTCACCACAGCCATTTCCATCCTTTTAGCAAAATCCACAACCGTCTGTTCTTCCACATTTCTCTACTGAAGACCATACCTACCCAGAACCTCTTCATCACCTCTGTTCCCTTCAACTACATGCCCATTAAAGTCCGCTCCAATCACCACTCTCTCCCCTCTGGGAACACTATCACTTCATCCAACTTACTCCAGAATTCCTCTTTCTTTTCTACCTGACATCCAACTTGTGGGGCATACACACTATCAACATTCAACATCACACCTTTGACTTCTAGCTTCAACCTCATGATTCTGTCCGACTCCCTCTTTACCTCCTGAACACTCTTCACATACTCCTCCTTCAAGATTTCTCCTACTCCATTTCTCTTCCTATCTACACCTATGGTAGAATAGTTTAAATCCACCTCCAATGCTCCCAACCTTGCTTCCTTTCCATCTGGTTTCTTGAACACACAGTACATCTACCTTTCTTCTCTCCATCATATCAGCCAACTCTCTGCCTTTACCAGTTACAGTCCCTACATTTAACGTCCCTACTCTCACCTCCAGACTTCTACCTTTCCTTTTCTCTCTTTGCCTCCTAACACACCTTCCCCCTCGATCTTTGACCAACAGTAGTCCAATTTCCACCGGCACCTTGTCAGTTAACAGCACTGGTGGCGGTCGTTAAACCAGGCCTCGACCAATCCGGTATGAAAGTCTCATTTGTCATGATCCACATCTTTGATTTGGCAAAGGTTTTATGTCGGATGTCCTTCCTGACACAATGCTACCCATTTACCCGGGCTTGGGACCGCCACTAGGAGTACATTGGCTTGTGCACCTCCTGTGGTTGGGTTAGCAACCAAACATCTAACAAAATATATATTGTTTATAAACTTGTTCTGCATACTCACAGGACTACACCATAAACAGGTGGTGTTTACCTGCAGAATGGTAACGTTACATGTAGCATCTCCAACGAACGCCTGGGCCTCTATGGCTGTCATCGCCTTGGAGAAACCTTGACCCTAAAAAACAAAAAACAACAGGGTGACCTTAACAGTCTGAAGAAAAAGGATTTTATTTATAGAGAGACTATAAATTATTTTCTATTATTATTATTTAAATTAAATTATGTTCTCACCGTGACAATGATAATGTTGCCCTCTGTGATGGCTTTCTCATCAAATTTGTTAAAAGTGGGTTCAGGGTGGTAGTGGAAGTCTATCAGGATTTCCTCAATGTTGTCCAGCTGGAGGCTTGTCCTGACAGACCAGCTGTCGAAGGAGCTGTTCACTGTCGGGGAGTAAAACTGCAGGTGTGTGTCATTTTTTGTCAAAGCCTCCTGGACAAAGTGGGAGAAGAATAAAAAAGATGAATTTAGGGAAAAAAGCTGAGGAGGAAGCAAATTGGGCAAGTCCTAAATCGGGGTTCAAAATAAAAAAAAAATACTTTAATTGCTAATTAATGCTTAAATTAAAATTGCAACAGTATCAATACCAACAATGACATCTTCTTCAGCTGATTTAAAAGAATCTTAAAATAATTTTGTTATGTACTGTTGATCTTGCAGTGATACCACTGTATTTTTTGCACTGTGTCAGCAACTTAAAAACAAAGCTGTCATTGAGTCTGGTTAAATGGCTACAATAATCCAGCAGAATAAAACAGAAGTGAGCAAAAACTACTGAACGGATTTGGATGAAATTTTTACCAGAGGTGGCCCTTGGGCTATAGATGAACCCATTAGATTTTGGAGGTGATCCATAACCCCATACCTCCACCAAGGCTCTCTCTCGCCATGTACTGATGGATGGAAGTACGGCGGAACAGAAGTATGGAGGGAGGGACGGAGCCTTGGTGGAGGTATGCACTCTGAGTACCCTCTTGTTGCATGATACTTTTACTCTTAATGAAAATATTCATGAAGAACGTATTTTTACTCATTTACATTTGATTGTGTTCCTTGAGTTTTTTTTTATTTCACTGATATGAACTGACTGTGTCCAGTTTTTCTGTCACACTGCTTTTATAGTAATCTCGATAACTTTAGAATTTTAGTTCCTTTAAGTCAGCACTGAAATCAGTGTAATTTATGGCAACCTCAGAAAATAGCTAATTTGGAATTATTTACTCTTTCTTTATACCTCACAAAAGTGACTACACCCCTCACATTTTTGTAAATATTTTATCTTTTAATTGGTATCAAAACTGGGGATTCTAAATTGTTCTTAAGTATGAATGTGAGAGTGAATGGTTGTCTGTTTCTGTGTGTTGGCCCTGCGATGGACTGGCGATCTGTCCAGGGTATACCCTGCCTCCCGTCCAAAGATGCTGGGATAGGCTCCAGCCCCCCGCGACCCGAAAAGGATTAAGCGGAAGAAGATGAATGAATGAATGAATGAATTTCTTCATGGGACAACACTGAAGATATGACACTTTCATGCAATGTAAGGTAGTCAGTGTAAAGCTTGTATAACAGTGTAAATTTGCTGTCTCCTCAAAATACCTCAACACACAGCCATTAATGTCTAAACCGCTGGCAACAAAAGTGAGTACACCTCTAAATGAAAAATGTCCAAATTGTGCCCAAAGTGTCAATATTTTGCATGGCCACCATTATTTTCCACCACTGCCTGAACTCTCTTGGGCATGGAGTTCACGAGAGCTTCACAGGTTGCCACTGGAATCCTCTTACACTCCTCCATGAGGACACCATAGAGCTGGTGGATGTTAGAGACCCTGCGCTCCTCCACCTTCCATTTAAGGATGCCCCACAGATGCTCAATAGGGTTTAGGTCTGGAGACATGCTTGGCCAGTCCATCACCTTTACCCTCAGTTTCTTTAGCAAGGCAGTGGTCGTCTTGGAGGTGTGTTTGGGGTCGTGATCATGTTGGAATACTGCCCTGCGACCCAGTTTCCGAAGGGAGGGATATCATGCTCTGCTTCAGTATGTCACAGTACATGTTGGCATTCATGGTTCCCTCATTGAACTGTTGCTCCCAGTGCCGGCAGCACTCATGCAGTCCCAAACCATGACACTCCCACCACCATGCTTGACTGTAGGCAAGACATACTTGTCTTTGTACTCCTCACCTGGTTGCCGCCACACACACTTGACACCATCTGAAACAAATAAGTTTATCTTGGTCTCATCATACCACAGGACATGGTTCCAGTAACCCATGTCCTTAGTCTGCTTGCCTTCAGCAACTTTGCGGGCTTTCTTGTGCATCATCTTTAAAAGGAGCTTCCTTCTGGGACAACAGCCGTGCAGACCAATTTGATGCAGTGTGTGGCATATGGTCTGAGCAGTAACAGGCTGACTCCCACCCCTTTAACCTCTACAGCAGTGCTGGCAGCACTGGCAGCACTCATACTGTATGTCTATTTTCAAAAGACAACCTCTGGATATGACGCCAAGCATGTGCACTCAACCTCTTTGGTCGACCATGGCGAAGCCTGTTCTGAGTGGAACCTGTCCTGTTCAACCACTGTATGGTCTTGGTCACTGTGCTGCAGCTCAGTTTCAGGGTGTTGGCAATCTTCTTATAGCCCAGGCCACCTTTATGTAGAGCAACAATTCATTTTTTTCAGATCCTCAGAGAGTTCTTTGCCATGAGGTGCCATGTTGAACTTCCAGTGACCAGTATGAGAAAGTGTGAGAGCAATAACAACAAATTTAACACACCTGCTCCCCATTCACACCTGAGACCTTGTAACACCAACAAGTCACATGATACCAGGGAGGGAAAATGGCTAATTGGGCACAATTTGGACATTTTCACTTAGGGGTGTACTCACTTTTGTTGCCAGCGGTTTAGATATTTACATTGTATCAAAGTGTCATATCTTCAGTGTTGGCCCATGAAAAGATATAACAAAATATTTACAAAAATGTGAGGGGTGTACTCATTTTTGTGAGATGCTGTAATACTAGTGCATACCTGTGCATGCCCGTAGAAACCAAGTATAAGCAAGTATTTCTGCATGCCCCTAGAAAGCTACTGTTACCATGGCAACAGCAACCATGGCGATGCCTGCCTTTGATCTTTGACATGGTACCCGTGCATGCCCGTAGAAACCAAGAATAAGCAAACATTTCTACTGCATGCCTGCCTTTGAGCTTTGACAAGGTCACCATGGCAACAGCAACCATGGTGAAACCTGCCTTTGATCTTTGACATCACCACTCGTTCAGTGATGCTTGCCTTTGATCTACGATGATGTCATAGGACTGATGCCTGCCTTTGATCTTTGATGTCACCACTCGTTCAGTGATGCCTGCCTTTGTTGATCTTTGATGATGTCATAGCAAGTCCTATGACCGTGAGTGATGCCTGTCTTTGATCTTTGATGATGTCGTAGCGAGTCCTATGACCGTGAGTGATGCCTGCCTTTGATCTTTGATGATGTCGTAGCGAGTCCTATGATCTTTGATGACGTCATAGCAAGTCCTATGACCGTGAGTGATGCCTGTCTTTGATCTTTGATGATGTCGTAGCGAGTCCTATGATCTTTGATGATGTCATAGCGAGTCCTATGACCGTGAGTGATGCCTGTCTTTGATCTTTGATGATGTCGTAGCGAGTCCTATGACCGTGAGTGATGCCTGTCTTTGATCTTTGATGATGTCGTAGCGAGTCCTATGACCGTGAGTGATGCCTGCCTTTGATCTTTGCTGATGTCATAGCAAGTCCTATGATCTTTTAGCAAGTCCTATGATCGTGACAGACACACACACAGTCCTATGATCATGACAGACACACACACACACAAATGTTCTTGAATTATATACTGTATAGAGTGATGAGAATCTTAATTTACACTGATTTTTAATGGGAAAATCATAGTTGCCATTGATCTTTGGTGATGTCATAGCGAGTCCTCCGATCTTTGATGATGTCATAGCGAGTCTTATGATCCAAAGTCCTATGATCGTGACACAGATTTCCTTGAATTACTAGTGCATACCCATGCATGCCCATAGAAACCAAGTATAAGCAAGTATTTCTGCATGCCCGTAGAAAGCAGGTGTAAGAAAGCATTTCTGCATTCCTGCCTTTGATCGCTGACATGGTTACCGTGGTAACAGTAACCATGGTGATGCCTGCCTTTGATCTTTGACATGGTTACCATGGCAACAGTAACCCTGATGAAACCTGCCTTTGATCTTTGACGTCACCACTCGTTCAGTGATGCTTGCCTTTGATCTTTGATGATTTCATAGCAAGTACTATGATCTTTGATGAGGTCATAGCAAGTGCTATGATCTCTGATGATGTCATAGTGAGTCCTATGATCGTGAGTGATGCCTGCCTTTGATCTTTGATGATGTCATAGCGAGCCCTATGAACTTTGATGTCATAGCAAGTCCTATGCTCGTGATGTGAGTGTGTCTATGACTATGGTGTCTACATGATGTCATATAGACATCATAGGTCATAAGCAAATCCTATGATCTTTTAGATTTGAATGGCGGTTGGCAACCAGCTTACAGGTGCATTACTACCACTGACTTGATTATCATCATGTCTATATCTTTGTATAAGGAGTTCTGAACAACTCCTTATGTGCAAAAAAATTATCCATTCTTGGACTGTGTCCTTCGTCTGACTGTCAACTGTGGGACCTTATATAGACAGGTGTGTGCCTTTCCCAATCATGTCCAATCAACTGAATTTACCACAGGTGGACTTCAATTGAGCTGTAGAAACATCTCAAGGATGATCAGTGGAAACAGGATGCACCTGAGCTCAATTTTTAGCTTCATGGCAATGGCTATGAATACTTATGTACATGTGATTTCTTAGTTTTTTTTATTTTTAATAAAATTTGCAAAAATCTCAAAAAAAAAAAAAAAACTTTTTTCACGTTGTCATTATGGGGTATTGTGTGTATAATTCTGAGGAAAAAATGAATTTAATTCATTTTGGAATAAGGCTGTAACATAAAATGTGGAAAAAGTGGAGCGCTGTGAATACTTTCTGGATGCACTGTACATATGAAGAGATTGTGTTTTATTTTCTTCAAACTCATACTTTACAGTTTGTTCAATAATGGAAACACTACCCAATGGTCAAAATAATCTTTTAAATGGATACTTTCTTACTCTTATTTGAGAATTTTATAGTAGCCACACATACCTTTGCATGAGTAATATAATTAAAGTTTTACTTTCATAAATTCTCTGGCTACTCTCTCCGCCTCTTTGATTTGAATGACTTTGTACTGTCAAATCTAGGCTGACTTAGGGCATTTTCACACCTGAAAGCCCAGACCAAGGTTCATGTTTTTACAACACTGTATACATTTGGTCCAATTAGGTTTGGTTTCAGCTCTTTGGTCCAGACTTCATTTCACACCTAACATTTTGGTCCAGATCAAACTGAAAAGTCCGGACCAAATTTGTTAGGTGTGAAAGCTCCCTTAGATTTAGGTGGTCCTGATCTACGTAGGCAGATCCTGTTGAGTCAGTGGATATTCCGGAACAGACAAGCACACACTAGAGTTGTCATGTGAACAAAATGATAATCAGAAAGCAAGCTGATGGAAGACATTTTTTTTTTTTTTACTCCAAAGTCACATATTAAGAATATTTAGTTGTGTGAAAATATTTAAGCACACAAACAGGAAGACAGAGTGAAGAGAAATCATTCATTAGAGGTTTGAACTCAAATTTTATATAAAAAAAACCCCTGCAAGACTTGACTGTAGTGAATCAATGCAACTTTTTTTCATTTCAGCTGTAACTTTTACTTCACATGTCCTCCTCCCTCTGCCTTCCCACCGAGTCTCCCCCTCTTTCTTCCTGGTTCAGACAGCAGCTTTTGATGAAGCCACAATAAAACGACTTCACCTCCTCTCCCCTGCAGTGAATCTTTCCTAAGAGTCTCTGTCACTCAAAGCCATTCAGCAGTGAAATAGCAGCAGTGGGCCCCGTTCCCTCTGCTTCAGGCTTTTGGCTCAGAGAACAATTGGAAGTTTTGGCTGCAGACTCCTGTATATCAAGCTGACTTTGTGCACTTATCAGAAGTATATAATGTGGTAATGCGGATGGCAATTTTTACTATAGAACATGCAGAAGTATACAGTCTGTTGATCAGATGCCAAACATACAGAAATCAGTTACTGTCCTTTATAAAGAAAATGTTGAAGAATTAGTAATTTAATAATTGTTCATTCATTTTATTGATCAAAAACTAAATCAACCTTTTAAACAGTGAACTTATCTTATGGAGATTCCCACTGTGTCCCCATAGGACAGTCTGCATTAACAGATTCATTTCACCAACTACAACATCATCTGTATGTTGCTATCACAATAATTTATCAAGGATTAACCTAACAAACATGCCTAGAGTAGTCTGTCTCATTTCTATAGCACATTAAAATCAGACTTTGACGAGAGCGCTGCAAAAAACAAATGCAATAAAAACACATAAATGAAATAATTTACAAAATTAAGCTGAAAAATTAATAGCCTCTCTAAGAAAGTCGAATTATACAAGTGTGTTTTTAAACATCATTTTACAACTAGTGCATGCCCGCAGAAAGCAAGTCTTCTTGTCTGAAAACAGGTAGCCCAATTAGGTTTTACAGGCCCAAATGTAGGCTTTGTTTGTAAGTAGAATACAAAGAGGTGTAAGCCTATATGTAGGCAATCACACGTTAGACTTTATCGTCAATAAACTCATGCAGTCCTATAACATGACACGTTTACAAATATTTGAGACCCATTCTAGTGCATCCTTTTATATTTTAGGAATATTATAAGTACAAAACACTGACATTATAAACAGCAGAATGACCTGATTAGCTGTAACTGTTGCATCAGTGTTGCCCATTTGCCAGTAAATATTTAAATAAAAATTATTTATTTCGTTATTTGAGCGTTTTTGTGTCCAGTTTGGTGACGGTCGTCGTTTAGTCAAACTGTGCATGTGGCCACATATAATATGATCATGGTGGTATTATTATTAACTTTTAATTTTTAGATAGCCATGCGAGCACACCGAGGGGAGCTCATCGGCGACGGCGAGTTGTGGTCCTGCAAAGGGACTCCCGTCTACCGCTGACCAGGCAGGCTGGGCTTGCTTCAATGCGAAGTACCACGTTCCGCATGCTTCTTCTCCGGCAGACCCTGGGTCGCTGCTGGCATTCCCCGAATTATCCTTTAGATGTACGCAATCACAGCAACATTACAGTATAGTTTTTAAGCATTACTCCTTCACTATTCTCTTTCCTGTTAAATTTGTCACTTTTCACTTCCTTTTTTTGTTTGCGAAGCGCTGTGGTGACTGACTGGTCATGATGCCGCGTATTATCCAATCAGCATAGCCATGATGCTGCATATTATCCAGTCAGCACGGAGTCAGTCCAACACCCCGCACACACTGAAGGGCATGAAGAGACAGAGCGGTGGCTCAACTTTTATCGATAAAAATTACATATTTTGACTGAGCGACTCCATACTCGGGGAAGCACACCCTCGTAACCTCAGCAAAGCACTTATGAAATCTGAGGCCAGTTTGAAGAACGGTTGAAGAGATATGCGTGGAACAGGCAGACAGAGAGATTCTTTGCATTTATAGATAGATTGTTACTGGAAGAGAAGACCTGATTAAAAGAGTGAGGCTGTTCTAAGTTCACTTGGAATTGAGAGTCTGCATCTTGGGTATGATTAAAAGTTGCTGGTGAGCTGACCTCCTTGCCAAGGTGGGAGACAGTATATGGTCATGTTTGGATGTGCCTGTCAGAAGTCTGGCTGGGCAGAAACAAGCAGACTGCTCAAAGAAATGCAATAGAAAAATTAAATTGAGAAGATTAAAATGGTGAGGGATGACTTGTCTTAAACCCCCAAAACACATCAAATGAATAATGTGCAATAAACAGCTCTCACCTGTACAGATGCAGGGTCAGTGGAGTCCTGGACTTTCATGGTGGCATTCTGAATCAGACCAAAGCCGTTTCCCACCACTTTAATCATTCGACCACCGCTATACACACACACAAAAAAGAAAATGCTTGATATAATATGCATACTGGTCCAATAGCAAATATTTATATTAAACATGCCCAAATTTAAAAAAAATCCATGTACAAGTGATTTATTCAAGTCAAAATTCATGATATATTCCTATTCTGTCAGTGACACATCTGTCAGACAAAGCAGCTCAGAGACTAAGAGAGATGTCCTCAGTAAAGCCACTCTAGTACTAGTACAATACACCCGAATACAGAGCCAGTCTGAGAAATGTCTCTTCTAAAGTTGGGGGGGGGGGGGGGGGAATAAAGTGCCAAAGACATGTTTATTCTTTATGTGTTTTGACTGCATTAGACGGTCCTTCTGAATTGAGGATGGGGGATTCTGACTTTAGGAATGCTGCAGCATGAACTTGCATTTGAAGAGGTTCGTCCAACCTCAGCAACAAAAAACAACTTTATATTATATATACTTGTTGGGCACGTCCCAATTTGTGTTGCTCCTAGGTAAAGCAAAGTACCAAGAGGCTTCTGAATGTTTTAAAATGCTTAGTTTCTGACACTTTGGTCTTATTCAGCTCTCGACTCCCTAATGTCATAGAGCGGGGTTATCTGGTAACACTTTAGTTACTGGATATTAAAGGAACACATTCATTGCTACTTAAGTGCTTATTAGTATGTTTATTAGTCATTATAATATACAGTACTTATTAGTAATATGCTGCAGGATCACATATTAGGATTAGGCTATTAACTACAGCTTTTCCTTAATAAACACACAAATAAATACAATTACTGCTTGCTGACAGCAAATAAGAAAACAGATATAGATTATGATATTAATTCACTCTGCTCAATAATCCCTTCTTATATTGTGGTAGTAATATGAGAGTTGAACAAAACACAAAATTCAAGTGTTAATAATCAAAAAACTTCAAATAAGGTCTTTAAGCAAAATATGCACCCCTTCTAAATTGTGGGTATGTTCATAAGCCCTTAACACAGAACGGAGATCATTGAGAGATTAAAATAATGGCTGATGTCTCAACGATCTCCTAAAGCCTTTAAAAAGCTGTTTCTGTCTAAATGCTTGGGAGATCCTTGTGTGTTTTGGACCGAGCCAAACTTTGAGGAGACCATGGTGAGATCATTGGAAGATCAATGAGAATCATTGAGAGATCTTGCCAAATTTTGATCTCTCAACAATCTCCACCCCTGTGTAAAGGGGCTTTAATCAATCCTTTACTAGTTAGATACTTATCAATCCAAGCCCAAGTCCTGAATTAATAACATAATTCATATCTAAAATGCAGCAAAAACATACCAGACATGTAGAAAACGTATGGCGTATAATGGAACATTATTTCACTGTATGAACAGTGTAGGAAGTGGAAAAGTGTTGCTCATAAAAGAAACTTTTCCCATTTGCCTGCTGTGATATTTTTATACCTGTAGCGCACACACAGCAATCTGCTGCATTTGCAAAAATATTCTAATCCGTCAGAATTACGGACAGCCTTCACATTTCTATGTTCAGCTTTCTGTGCTCTATCCAAATAACTGCCATTGTAGTGAGGTGGACAGCGTCTCATGTCACTTGCAGAATCAGTCTAACCAGGGAACTTGTCTGTGGTGGGCCTTTTCAAACTACACTGCAAACAAAACCAAGGTCTTGGAGGGTTTCCCAGAGTCATTTGATCAGTTTGAAAGATGCTTTATATTCACATTTAGCACAAACTGAGTTTAATGCACTTTTTATTGGGTTTTCCATGCACCCCCCTTCCTCTTTGTGGAATGTTTAAATTTGTCTATTCTGTCTTCCTTTTGTCTTGTCTGTGAAATGTCCAGCATAAATAATGAATAGTACTCATCAAAGATTTCAAATACTGCATGTCCACACATCTTTGTGTACTGCTAGAAGCTCTCTGGTATCTTCAGTTGAATAATATATTAACTGACAAGGATGTGCCAACATACTAAAGAAATAAAATAATACTGAGTTTACAATAGCCTTATAATCTGTCCTTGATATTTCTACATTTCTCTCTGAATCCTCTTCAGAACGGATAATTCAAAGCAGTGTTGTAGTCAAGACCAGACTGAGACCAAGACCACTGTGTATGTAGGTCTCGGTCTTTGTCTTGGGAGACTGGTCATGAAGAGGTCTTGACTGCAACACTGAAAGTTTTCTTTCTTCTTCCTTCAGATGTATTTAAAATAAAACTACATGAGCATCTATAATGTAAGCCAATGTTTAAACACACTTACCACACAAAGCTATCTTTGGGGAAGTATTCTATGATCTTGGGGTTGTCTACATATTGGTACGCAGCTAGAATGTCTTTGATCGTGTCTCTCCCATATTTGACCTTCACCGTGAGTTTTTCTGAGGGCACTTTCTTCTCGAACTTCCCGGTCTTGCAGGTGATATTTTTACCAAATGACAGGCTGAAGAGGAGAGAGGAGGAGCATTAGCAGACATTTATACTGTAATATACTAATCTCTCTAATAGGACCAGGTTATTAATCACTTACATTTTACAGGCAACTCCCCCCACAGTGACGACGACATCGTTTTTAGTCGCAGTGTCGAGATCATCTCCAATAATGGTTATCACAGTCCCTCCAGCTGCTGGACCCTTTGCTGGTTCGATCCTGTTTGGTTTGGGGTCCTGGAGAGAGAACATCATAAAAACACCATGTCAGTGATCACCATTTATTACCTCCGCCAAGGAGGTTATGTTTTCATCGGCGTTGGTTTGTCTGTCTGTCTGTTTGTTTGTTTGTTAGCAAGATAACTCAAAAAGTTATGGACGGATTTTCATGAAATTTTCAGAGATTGTCAGAAATGGGGTATCCTACAGATGATTAGATTTTGGTGGTGATCCGGATCACCGTCCACAAGAAAACCGCCATTACGGAAAATGCGATTTTCGTTAATAACTACTGAACCACTAATCCTATCATTGTGAATCCAATTGCTAGTCATATGTTTTCATGGTCAAGGAATCTGAAAACGTACACACAAACACTGTATGGGGGGAACGGTGGCGCTTGGCGGAGGTCTGCGCTCTCCGAGTGCTTTTCTAGTTTTTCATGTTATTTTGAGTTTAACGGGGAAGCAATAGTTGACTTCTTGTTCTTGTACAAGTCGGTCTTTAGGATATAATAAGTATTTAAATGGTAAATGGCGTTCACTTATTAAGTGCTTTTTCTCATTTCTGGATGATCAAAGCACTTTACAGATCCTGCTATCCACCCATTCACACACTGATGGCGGTGGAACTGCTGTGCACAGGCACTGGGCCTGACCCACCAGGAGCAACTGGGGGTTCAGTGTCTTGCTCAAGCACACTTTGACATGCAGACTGCAGACAGAGCGGGAATCGAACCACTGACGGATCACTGGACTTAATGACTACAGACCTGTAGCGCTCACCTCTGTAGTCATGAAGTCCTTTGAGCGCCTGGTCCTGCCCCACCTCAAGACCATCACCACTCCCCTCCTGGACTCGCTGCAGTTCGCCTACAGAGCCAACAGGTCTGTGGACGACGCAGTCAACCCGGCCCTCCACTCCATCCTGCAGCACCTGGACTCCCCGGGAACCTACGTCAGGATCCTGTTTGTGGACTTCAGCTCTACATTCAATACCCTCCGCCCCGCTCTGCTCCAGGACAAGCTGTCCCTGCTCAACATGCCTGACTCCCTCTGCAGGTGGATCACCGACTTCCTGATGGACCGGAGGCAGCAAGTGCGGCTGGGAAAGACTGTCTCGGACTCTGTAAGCATCAGCACCGGATCACCCCAGGGCTGTGTACTTTCCCCCCTGCTCTTCTCCCTGTACACCAACTCCTGCACCTCCAGCCACCAGTCTGTCAAGCTGATCAAGTTTGCGGATGACACCACCATCATCGGGCTCATCTCCAATGGCGATGAGTCCGGCTACAGGAGTGAGGTGGCCCGGCTGGCGTCCTGGTGCAGCTACAACAACCTGCAGCTGAACGCTCTGAAGACAGTGGAGATGATCGTGGACTTCAGAAAAGTCACAGCCCCTCTGCCCCCCCTTACCCTCACAGACTCTCCCATCACCACTGCAGATTCCTTCCGCTTCCTGGGCACCACCATCACCCGAGACCTCAAGTGGGAGCCGACCATCAGCTCCTTCATCAAAAAGGCCCAGCAGAGGATGTTCTTCCTGCGGCAGCTGAGGAAGCTCAAGCTACCCACCAAGATGTTGGTGCAGTTCTACACGGCCATCATCGAGTCCATCCTCACCATCTCCATCACCGTGTGGTACGCAGGAGCCACCGCCAGAGACAGACTAAGACTGCAGCGCGTTGTGCGCGCTGCTGAGAAGGTGATCGGCTGCAAGTTCCCATCCCTCCAGGACCTGTACATCTCCAGGACCCGGAGGCGTGCAGGTCGGATCATAGCCGACCCTTCACACCCTGGACACGCACTGTTTGCCCCCCTCCCCTCAGGCAGGAGATTTCAGTCCATTCAGACTAAAACCTCCCGCTACATGAACAGCTTCTTCCCCTCTGCCATCAGACTGCTGAACACTAAGTGTCTTATTAGACTCTCGTGCACTATGTACAGCAGCTCAACCGGACTCATGACAATTATCACTTGTTTTCTTTTTGCATTGCCGACTGCACTATGTGGAACTCCACAATATCTGCTGCTCTTGTTAATATATTTAAAAATTGCATAGATTAGCATTACTTATTCTTATTCTACCTTTTATTGCATGCATAGTTTTTAATCTTTAGTGTTACTCTATGTTTAATGTTGCAGCATTGCACCGAGACAAATTCCTAGTTTGTGTACTACATGAACAATGGCAATAAATCTCATTCTGATTCTGATTCTGACCCTCCGATCAGTAGTCGGCCACACTACACCTGCGCCACAGCCACCCATTTATTCCATTGTGAAGTAGCTTCCAAATGTAGCCGTACATTGAACAGTTGCCATCAGTCAAATACACACTGTAAGTGAATGAAAAATTCTATGTATCATTTTATACCGCTTAATTTAATCTTGCCTGTAGCAGATAAAGCAGAGATGTCTAGATCTTCTCAGCCATGACATCCGATGGAGGAATACAGAAAAGTTCCTCTCTGCACCCTAGTGATTAATCCTGCCAGTTCTGGGTCTAACACGAGGTTTTCTCATCTTCAGTCTCATTAATTTGGTTGTTACCCACAATTTTATTAACACAGATCAGGGTATGGTCAAATCCCTTGTATAGTCTATACCTCTTTATGGCTGTGACAGTTGGACTAAAAAGAAAGAAGATGAAGGAAGATTTACAGTTTTTTAAGTGTGGCTATTGAGAAGTGATCTAAGGATAAGATAAGCTGGAAAAAAAACAGTTGGGTCAGAGAGCAAGTATTACAAGAGAAAAGGTTTTTTTTTTTTAGCATTTTAGTGTTTAGCATATACTATATTCATAGCAAATTACTGACTGGGATCAGGATTGGAATGTTTGACTGATAAACTGACCAGTAAACAGACCGTCCCACCTTCATGTTTAGCTCTTTCTTCACTGCAATGAAACAGCACAGTTTAATGCCGTATATTGGTCTTCCTTTAGTTTCACTCTTCCTTTGGTAAAAAGTAGTGAGTTCCTTTTCTGTGAGCAAGTAAGGTTTGGGGCATGCTCAACAAGCACGTCTGGACTGTGATGTCAGAGTTTCACTTGTGAAGTTCTGCGAGCATTGATAAGACTAACTTGAAGTCCGTACTTGAAGTGAATATGCTTGCTTATGCCTCATGCACCACACATCAACAGTAGTGTAAAAAATATACTATTTATAAGCACTTCAGTTTTGTATAGCTCTTCTAGTTTGTCATATACACTACCGTTCAAAAGTCTGGGGTCATCCAGACAATTATTTTGTGTTTTCCATGAAAAGTCACACTTATTTACCACCATGAGTTGTAAAATGAATAGAAAATATAGTCAAGACATTGACAAGGTTAGAAATAATGATTTGTATTTGAAATAATAATTTTTTTCTTCAAACTTTGCTTTTGTCAAAGAATCCTCCATTTGCAGCAATTACAGCATTGCAGACCTAACATGATTTTACAAGGGTTTTCTAATCATCCATTAGCCTTCTGACGCAATGAGCAAACACATTGTACCATTAGAACACTGGAGTGATAGTTGCTGGAAATGGGCCTCTATACACCTATGTAGATATTGCACCAAAAACCAGACATTTGCAGCTAGAATAGTCATTTACCACATTAGCAATGTATAGAGTGTATTTCTGATTAGTTTAAAGTTATCTTCATTGAAAAAAAGTGCTTTTCTTTCAAAAATAAGGAAATTTCTAAGTGACCCCAAACTTTTGAACGGTAGTGTACATAGAAGTTCCCAACTTCAATCTCTGAACATATTGCTATGGTGTTTGTATACACAAATGACTATGTACTGCATTGTTTTGAGTGGACTTTGCTAGCAATGGCTAACTGGATAGAACAGACCAGTTCCCCCAAATCATATTTTAAAACAAAAGAAAAACCAGACCGTCAATGATGGATTCGCTCATTCCAGCCCCAAGAGTGCTCAGATCTCCTGACCATCGACCCTGAGCTTAAGCACATCCTACATGAAGACCCATCTAGGATGCACTTAAGGTCATGGCCAGTAGCCCTGGAGGAGTAATGATTTTTGTTAAATCATAAATGCCCAGATCTCCTAACATCTGACAATGATCTTGACCTCAACCTGGATACAGACAAATCTGAGGATCACTGTGTGTGAGTTTGTTGAGAATCAGGGAAATTGCCTAGGAGGAGTAACAATTTTCATAAAATCATATTAGTGCTGAGATCTGACCTGTGACCCTGACCTTAAGCACAGCCTTGATGCAGACCCACCTGAATAATATTGTGCATGACTTTGGTGAGAATTAGGGCAATATCCAAGGAGGAATTTTTCTAAAATCACATATGTGCGCAGATCTCCTGACCTTTGACCTTGAGCACAACCTGGATGCAGACCAACATGAGGATCATTGTGAGTGGGTTTGGCGAGCATCGAGGCAACTGCCTAGAAGGAGTAGCAATTTCCGTGTAACGTGGACGGACGGATGGACAGACAGACGGATGCCGTGTCATCACATCAGCTCCTTGTGGCTGTACCGGATTAAGCTAACAAAAATCTTACACAGTCCTCCTATCTGAGTATTAGATGAACAGATAAAACTTGTGTTTAACTTTTCTAACTACGCTATCCAAACCTGCGACAGTTCTGGCTTGAAATAATCCCATTTGGAGATTAAAATGCAGCATTGAAATCATTAAATTAAAAGGCAGAGACAGACTGACAAAAACAAACAGTAAAATAAAATAAAATTTTAAGGGGGGGGGGGGGGAGCTCATCATGTTCCAGCTGCTATCCTGCGTGTATGAACACTTTGATCCAAACATATTTTAAATTCTTCACAGCCAAATCACTTCATATTACAACCCAATATTATCTTGGCAGCGGGCTAAAGCTTAAAACAGCTACAAATGAAGAAAGAAAAATGTGTGTCAAAGCAGCACTGCACTGTGAGACTTTCTCAAACTGCGTGCTTGAAGAATATTTTCTAAAATACAGGAGCCGACAGCTGCTGAAATAGACCAGCGGGAAGGTTTTGTACAGCACTGACAGCATGACAAATAAAGCCAAGAGCCAATATTATGTCTCATTTACAGTGGAGAATAAAGAGGTTTCAAAATTTAAGAAGTCAATCTGTTTAGAGAATTAAGACGTGACCGATGAGCTGAATGTGTGACGCAAGTTAGATGAAAAATTAAAAAAAAAATGTAAATATGAATAAAAAGATATTTCTTTTTCTAGATCAGCACTGCTCAAGTGTGTTTTTGTGTGCAAAGGTGTATTTAAGGATTTGGCTAATTGGTGCTTATGATTTGTTCTCACTGTTGTGGAAGCAACAGTCGCAAAAAGAAAAATAAATATTCCCAAAGAGGGACAAACTCATAACAGCTCCACCCTGTGGGAAATTGGACACAAACACAAACAGCAGCAACTGAAATGTATTCAGTCTGTGAGACAAAGGAATTACATTAACGCAAGCCCAGACATTCCCTGGAGGACTTGCATCGAATGAATTTCAGAACAACTTAATCAATTCTGAGCAAACTAGAAGCTCATTTCATTTCAGATAAAGGTCAGTGTAGGCCCATATGACAGGAGAGCTTTCCTATACTCTTAATTTGGTCATATAATTGGATATTTGAAAAAAAAAAAATCTTTCTGAAATTTGGTATCGGATACATAAATGAAGGCATCTAGAGCTGTACAGAATGGAAAAGGAGTTTCCATACCTTACTGGTGAGTTAAGGAAACACCATCCACCTGCATATGATGTTGGGAGTCTGAGCAGCTGTGTGGTGATGTTTAAAAGATGCTGCTGGTGCAACAAAGAAGTTAGATCAGTGAATGATTTGATCACATCATTAGTGAAAAATTCAGTTCTGACTCAGCCCAAAACACACAAGGATCTCCCAAAAATTTACATACAAGCAACTTTTTCAAGGCTTTAGGAGATTGCGGAGAGATCGGGCTAATTTTTGATCTCTCAACAATCACCCAACGATCTCTGTACTGTGTAAAGGAGCCTTCAGAGGCAAAACAGGTTGCAAGGTGGATGTCAACTTAGCCTTGCTGCTACTGGACTGGTAAGTAACTGGTTAGCTTGCTTGTTCTCCGTTTTTTTCTGTTTTGCTTGGCTCAGCTCTTTCAGTAAATTTGATGCCATGTGGATTAACAACCATGAAAAGGTTATGATAATTTCATCAGTATTTTAGCTTGGGCTAGCTGCCACACCGGCTTCACTTTTTATCAGGGTGAATTAAAGTTTTGTAAGTTTTGTTTTGTTTGCCTGGATATGTTTTAGCCAGATGTTATTTTAGCAGCATAATGTGTTTGGTTAAGTTATTGCTGGATTAGCATATTTCCATGACAACTTGGGCAATGATTGTGCAAACAGACTTTGCAAACGGACTGAGCTTATGCATTCATTTCAAGACTTCTTTCAAGGTATGCTGTTGTAATGCCACAGAGATTTGTTGGAGATTGTAACAAAGTTTCGATGCATCTTTGTTTCTCTCTTACGTTTTTGATGTTTTATTACTAGGATCACCTGTGAACTGGTTTGCTGGACACTGGTGGCATCTTTGCTGGCCTCTTCAGCACATGAAAATAAATTCATGTGCATCACTGCTCATGGGCAGGGCTCAATTGGAGATTTCTTTTCACAATAGCAGTGTAATATCGCTCAATTATAGGGGGCGCCAAAGTGCCAAAAAAAACAACCAAAAACAAAACAGCAAAATCATGTTGTGCTGCTTTAAACCGAGTAGTCTTTCTTCATCTAGATATTTAAAATTAAAGGAGTCATTGACTGTCATTTTCTCACATGTGGACAGCTCCCAAAGGTCTTAATGACATTTTTGTCACATATTTTGGCCATATTTCTTTAAATATTTAGTTATTGCAACATAATTGTGAATCATCTTCTGGATCCTTACTCAGAACAACTCATTTCAGTGCATGCCTCATTAAATGCCTGAGAACCACTGTTAACACTGCCCTCCCTCTTACGTCACTGCTGCAGACCTTAGCTGGCTAGCAAGCCTGAGCCAACTAGCATAAATTTGTCTTAAAGAATGAATTAAAGCATTACTGGTGGACAGGGGTTATGTAGCTTTAGTGGCCAAAAGGATGTAATTGGCCTATGAAGTACAATAAGCACAGAAACATTTGCACATGAGTGAATGGTGGCCCTTAGCACCTAGCTACTGCTAGCAGCTGTCTAGCAAAAATAACGTCTAAGAGCAACATATATGGTCAAATGTTTTTTTAGATGAACAAAGAGTCCAGTGGAGGGTGAACAGAATTAATAGAAAATAATGATCAAAACCAGCTGGGTTGGCAGTTAAGCCAATGTCAGGCGGCCTGTCTGACTGCTGAGTAAAGCTAATGCAAACAGCTTGATGTAGTGTCATGGCAAAAATATAACAAAACTAGAGGACACTCAGACAGCGCATACCTCCGCCAAGGCTCCGTCCCGCCCTCCCTTTGTCCTCCCCTCCGTCCATACTGCCATCCATCTGTACATTACAAGATAGGGCCTTGGCGAAAGTATGCACTCACGGATCACCTCCAACACCTAATGAGTTCATCTTTGGGCCAAGGGTCACCTCTGGTGAAATTTTCATCCAAATCCATCCAGTAATTTTGGAGTATTGTTGCTAACACTCTGCAAGAAGATAAGAGCCTTGGTGGAGGTATGCATTTTGAGATCATCACCAAAATCTAATCATCTGTTCAGTGTGCCATTACATGTTTTTCCTGAAAAGTTGAATTAAAGGCATTATTTAAATGACATTATTATTATTATTATTATTATTATTATTATTAACAGACAGAGAAACGACAGCAAAAACAATATGACTACATTAGAATAACTAGAAAAGCACTCGGAGAGCGCAGACCTCTGCCAAGCACCGCAGTTCCGCCCATACAGTCTTGAGATTCCTTGATCATGAAAACATATGAGAAGCAGTGGTTCAGTAGTTATTCACGAAAATGGCATTTTCCGTAATGGCGGCCACAGTTCCTCCCATACAGTGTTTGTGTGTACGTTTTGAGATTCCTTGACCATGAAAACATATGACTAGCAATTGGATTGACAATGATAGGATTAGTGGTTCAGTAGTTATTCTGGAAAATGGCATTTTCCATAATGGCGGCCACAGTTCCTCCCATACAGTGTTTGTGTGTACGTTTTCAGATTCCTTGACCATGAAAAGATATGAGTAGCAATTGGATTGACAATGATAGGATTAGTGGTTCAGTAGTGCACGGTGGCGCAGTGGTTAGCACTGCGGCAGCACAGTTTACCCTTGGCCGGGGGATTGTGGGGATCGTGGGATCGTGGGTTCGATCCCAGCCCCCGACCAACAGTGATCTGTGTGGAGTTTGCATGTTCTCCCCGTGTTGCGTGGGTTTACTCCGGGATTTCTCCGGTTTCCTCCCACATGCCAAAAACATGCATGTTAGGTTAATTGGCTGTTCTAAATTGTCCCTAGATATTTGTTTCCTATAGGCCCTTAGAATAGAGGGTTAGTATTAATGAAAGCGCTTTGAGTGGTCTTTGTGACTAGAAAAGCGCTATATAAGTGCAGGTTAGTTAGTTAGTTAGTTAGTTATTCACGAAAATGGCATTTTCCGTAATGGCGGCCGCAGTTCCCCCCATACAGTGTTTGTGAGTACGTTTTCAGATTCCTTGACCATGAAAACATATGACAAGCAATTGGATTCACAATGATAGGATTAGTGGTTGAGTAGTTATTGAGGAAAATGGCATTTTCCGTAATGCCAGTTTAGCGCTACAGTTCCCCCCATACAGTGTTTGTGTGTACGTTTTCAGATTCCTTGACCATGAAAACATATGACAAGCAATTGGATTCACAATGATAAGATTAGTGGTTCAGTAGTTATTCACGAAAATGGCATTTTTCGTAATGGCGGTTTAGTGCTACAGTTCCCCCCATACAGTGTTTGTGTGTACGTTTTCAGATTCCTTGACCATGAAAACATATGACTAGGAATTGGATTGACAATGACAGGATTAGTGGTTCAGTAGTTATTCACGAAAATGGCATTTTGCATAATGGCGGTTTTCTTGTGGACGGTGATCCGGATCACCACCAAAATCTAATCATCTGTAGGATACCCCATTTCTGACAATCTGTGAAAATTTCATGAAAATCCGTCCATAACTTCTTGAGTTATCTTGCTAACAGACAAACAGACAAACAGACAGACAAACAGACAAACAGACAAACCAACGCCGATGATCACATAACCTCCCCCTTTGGCGGAGGTAATAACAAGACTGTCATAATTGTATTAGACAGACAGACAGATGGATAGATAGATAAATGTACTTTATTGATCCCAAACTGGGAAATTACACTGTAACAGCAGCATGACAGTAGAAGACCAAAATGACAGAAACACACACAGCATAATAAACAAAAGAATTACCCAGGAAAATTGTACTGACGATACATTGGGGCTGGGCAGTTCCACCTTAGATGTTAAATAAATCATGGTTTATTGAATCTTTCAGGTCGGTTTTTGTTTTTTTTCCTCCTCTCTTCTCCATTACAGTTTACTGACAAGGTTCATAATTATTAAGCAATATTATACAACAGTGTGGTATCATATCATTTTTTTGCAGTTATCAACTACAAATTCACAGAGTATCCATATTATACAGTTGTGGAAAACATCTTGTGTGGTACTTCCCACCCCAAAGATCTGAACAGCTACAGACCAGTGGCCCTGATGTCTCACATGATGAAGACCCTGGAGAGACTGCTCCTTGCTCACCTTCGCCCCCTGGTGGGACCAGCAATGGATCCACTCCAGTTTGCCTACCAGCATGGCATTGGGGTGGAGGATGCAGTGATCTTCCTCCTTCACCGTTCTCTGTCCCACCTGGAGAAGCCCGGGAATGCGGTGAGGATCATGTTCTTTGACTTCTCCAGTGCTTTCAACACCATCCAACTGATGATCCTGAAGGACAAGCTGCTGTGCGCAGGGATAGACCAGCACCTGTCATCATGGATCCTGGACTACCTCACTAACCGGCCACAGTTTGTGAGAACCCGGGACTGTGTGTCCAACATGATCATCGGTAGCACGGGGGCCCCACAAGGAACGGTTTTGGCTCCCTTCCTGTTCACCCTTTATGCTGCGGACTTCTCACACAACACAACACACTGCCATCTACAGAAGTTCTCTGACGACTCTGTGATTGTCGGCCTCATCTCCAACGGAGATGAAGCTGAGTACAGAGGACTTATCCAGGACTTCGTGGACTGGTGCCATCGGAACTGCCTCCAGATCAACGCAAGGAAAACTAAGGAGCTGGTGGTGGACTGCCGCAGGCAAGGACAACCCCTCACAGCACCGGTTAACATACACGGAACAGCCATTGAGATGGTGACATCCTACAAGTACCTGGGTGTTCATCTGAACAATAAATTAGACTGGTCACACAATACCAATGCACTCTACAAGAAGGGACAGCGCAGGCTGTTCCTACTGAGGAGACTCAGGTCTTTTGGTGTACAAGGGGCGCTGCTGAAGACATTCTACAACACGGTGGTGGCATCAGCCATCACTTTTGGAGTGGTCTGCTGGGGCACTGGCATTACAGCAGCCGATAGGAAGAGACTGAACAAACTGATCAAGAAAGCTAGCTCTGTCCTGGGGCAACGCCTTGACCCAGTGGAGGAGATAGGAGAGAGAAGGATGGTGGCTAAACTGTCATCTCTGCTGGAGTCCGAGTCCCACCCTATGCAGGACATACTGAACGCACTGAGGAGCTCATTTAGCAGCAGACTACATCATCCTAGGTGCGCAACCAAGAGGTTTTCCAGGTCCTTCCTACCTACGGCTGTCAGACTGTATAACCTAAGCAGGGCTGCTCGCAGAGATAGCAAAAAAACGTGACGACCTAATAGTATTGAATGCAAAAGACGCAATAGACTTACACAATGGTTCCCTCCAGTATACAACTAGGACAACATCAGTCGCTACGGAGGGTGACAATATGTATGGGTACATATTCATACTATGTAGGATAACTAAGTAGACGGTTATGCTGTTATTTATTCCATCTAGCTACAATGCTCCGCACTGTGTGTATATGTATTTATACATTTATGTGTACATATGTATATTCGCTGCTCTTGTTTTTCTTGTCTTTTTGATTGTTGCTCTGAGTGTTGCTGTCCCTGTGCTGTTGCAATCCTGGAATTTCCCCATTGTGGGACTAATAAAGGCTTATCTTATTATCTACCGCAACAGTAAGAAATATGACCACGACAAAGGCACAAACACTCACCTGGCACTTGACATGTTCCTCCAAGCATTTGCTTTCAAATTTTGATCATGATATCCTTTTAATGTCAGATCAAAGAGTACCGGGTTGTTTGATGCAGCTAAGTTCAGTCTCTCCACCGTCGTCTATCGTTGTCGTCTTCCTGTACTGGTGTCCTACAGTATGTCCTGCTCTTCCTTAATTCTGATTGGCTGCTTAGAAAGGTCTGACGCTGATGAGCGCAGCTGTATAGTAATCTGAAAAGTTGAACTTTTTTCATCTTTGAGCGCCGCAACAAAAAGTGACCACTGCTCAAAGCATTTCAGCGCCAAGGGTGCTCAGCGCTGTAAATGCTGGACTACATAGAGAATGAATAGAAAATTGTCGCCCACAGCAGAAAAAAATGAGTTTGGTGGACACGCCCCTAATACTTTTTCTGCAGTGTTTGGCTTCTGGGTTGTCGAGGCGCATGGCTCTATGGCGTGACTACGCACGTAACTGAGTGGACATGTCTTAAAGGGGCAGTACATGAAAAGCGCCAGATTAATATATAAAATAATATTCAAAAAATTCCTGAATCCACATCGTGATCCAAATCACCACCAAAATCTAATCATCTGTTCCCTGTGCCATTACACACCTTTCCTGAAAATTTCATCAAAATCCATTCATAACTTTGAGTTATGTTGCTGACAAACCAACCAACCAGCGCCACTGAAAACATTACCTCCATCCTCCCTTGGTTGAGGCAATAAGAAAAAAAATGATGTGAGACATATTAACGAGTGTGGATTAAAGCGCTTAGTAGGTGAGATTTTAATAACACTGTTAGCTCACTGTTCTCTATGACAGATAGCTAGGCTGGCCAATAACAGAGCAGTGGGCGGGTGTGAACGACGCCCCTGGGCTGAGTTTACCATTTTATGACATCTTGGGGCAACCCCGGAAGACTTAAAATGGCTAATCAGACACAAAAATGATATAAAGGCTGTGTGGGGCCTTTTTTGTAAGACAAGTGAGTGTTTTGATATTTTTCGATAATCACATGACCAATCAGAAGGTTAAAACCTACACAAACCTGACCCCTTTAATGCAAAGCTAAAAATTCAGCACTACCTGCTTGTCTTGTAGATTTAAATGGCTAAACTATCCACCTTATTCCCGAGGGTGCTGCTGTAGAAACGATTACGGGGGCAACTTATGGTTTCGGCTGAAGTAGTGTTAAAAGAGTGGAGTAGTGGGGCATTTAAAATAGCGTTTTTAAACATTTTTCAAATTCGTTTTAATATATTCAGTGTTTCCTCTGGCTTAAAGACCTTGGTGCGGTGACAACATATTTTTCCGGGGGGGGGGGGGGGGGGAGAAAACATATGTATGAATATGTTAATTTTATACTATTTATTTCTTTTTTTAAAATTCTGCGTAGTAACTTTGCATATAATAATAATAATGCATCAGATTTATATAGCGCTTTATCATAGACACTCAAAGATGCTTTTTACAGATACATTATTCATTCACTCCAGACAGACAATGGTAGTGGCAAGCTACAACTGTAGCCACAGCTGCCCTGGGGGAGGCTGACGGAAACATGGCTGCCAATCCAGGCCAACGGCCTCTCTCGCCACCACTGAACATTTATACACATTCATATCCAGTGTTATGGACACTGGAGGCAAGGTGGGTAAAGTGTCTTGCCCAGGGACACAACGGGAGGATATATGGGGAGTGCGGGATTCGAACTGCCACCCATCCAGTTATTGGACGACCCGCTCTACCTCCTGAGCCACTGCCGTCCGTGCATATGGAACTTACAATTTTAAGTATTGTACAACCAAGGCCTGAATGTTGGAATATTGGGCCATTTGGGGTCCCACCCAGACGTCCTGTGTTTGGACTTTTTACTGGTGTCATCCTTCTCTCCTTCCTCTGCTCTCACCTCTCTTGGACCCTCTGCCTGAACACTTTCCTCTCCTTGGCTCCTCTCTTTTGTCTCATCTTGCCCTCTCAGAGCTCTGTCTAATTCAGCTTCTCTCTCTGTCTATGGTGGTATACAAACAGGTTAGAAAATATCAAGTGCCATGTAAATTAAAGGAGACAACCAAAAATTTCTAGTTAAGGGTACAAAGAGCACCCACTTAAAACTTGAGTAATGACTTCAGTCTTGAAGGTTTGAGGTTTTTCTCCAAAATTTATAACAATTTTCTTATAGTTTTCTACTTTTCTCTGTAAATTTATCTAAATTTGAAACCATTTTCCTCAAATTTGTAATTTCCTCTTGTAAAATTGACTTTTCTTGTACATTTGAAACTTTATTATAAATCTGTGGATTATTTTATGGCTTATTTTTGTCTGTTTTTTAAAATAAAATTACTGTTTTTTTAAATAAATTTGAAACAGACTGTGGTATTTTTTTTTACTTTTTCCTTATAACAATTTATATTTTTGACCATAACTTTGCAGTCAGAACAATAATTTAACTCTGATTACAAAGAAAAAAATATTAATAAAATTGTATTTAATGATTTAAATTAACTTAAAAGACCAAAGATGCCGTTATTTCTGTTATAATATTTCTATATATTTATAGTTTTTTTTAGAAATCTCCTCACTGCCAAGAAAAACCTCCCTTATTTTGAAGTCCAAATGCTGGCATGTTCAGTTTGTCTGAAGGCTGCTGAAGGATTAAAGTCACTGACTTCGTGAATTTCGGTCATCTTAACTTGCCAGGTACATAACTGGGAGCATAACTTAGTATTGTAGTGGCTGGTGAAATATATCCTCAGCAATTCAGTAGTCCCCCTTACCTTTCCCTTCATATGAAGCCGGCTGCACATGAATTCTAACCACATCTCTTAGCTAAGCAACTCTTTTGTTACTGCTCCCGTTTCCAGCGGGTTAAAACCATGATAAACGCCAGTGTTTACATGCATCTTCTGATTTTTTTTTTCCACATTTAAAGTACTTTAATAAACTCATGTTCCTGTCAGACAGTCAAGCCTTATTATGCTGCATTTCCCCTCTAGTCCGCCTTGGTCTGCGTACGCTTTGGATGAGCCCAGCATGCATGCGACGCTGTACATGCTCACTTTTTTCATCTACCCAGGACAAGCGGTTGACGCATGCACACAACTATCATTTGTAGTTTCACTCCCGCCCGATAGGTAGCGCCAAGGCGCTGACGTGCCAGCATTTTCACCAACGAAGAATCGGCAGACTTCTTCACAAAGTTTCTCTTCAAATAGAGTTTATTTCTGCTGTTTGACTTCCTGGTTTTCACTCCTTTTCCATGAAGATGCTGCTGCCGCTAGCGAGACACTGCCTGCTGACTGACTGGAAAGCTCGTGTGGGCGGGGCGCTTCTAAATTCTGTGCGGATGACGGCCAAGTGCGTTGTTTGTGTGCGCGCTTGCGGAAAGTCATTGCTTCATATATTTTTCTTAAAATTCATATCTCCGTCTTGGCGAGGCGGTCAATTTTCTGGCGAGACGGCCCGCCACCGAGAAATGTTACCAGAGGAAACCCTGATATAGTCCACATATGTGTTTTGTAGTCAAGTGGCAGCTAATTTCAGCACTTGTAGTTTTTGAATGTTTTGGCGTAGTTTTGGTACTTGTTGCTGGTGTTCATGGTTATGCCATAGACTGTATAAATGGAGGCTTCTCACAAATAAGCACAGCTAAATCTGTGGCTTCAATGGCAATGAGTAGATCATGCACTGAAAACTAAAAAGGATTGTTGGTGTGATCGGTGGTACAGACACAGGAGCACCAGGTATGTTTTCACTTGTATGAATGTCACAGATCTACCATTTATGTGTCATATGTGTCACCAGATGCAAGGCTGCATGGATTAAAATAATAGATAAAAAATAGTAACAGTTTGCTTTCTAACACATAACGATTTAAGAAAGATATCAAATAGTTTTGTTTTTTTTTGGGGGGGGGGGATTGCATTCATTGCACTGCCTTGGAATGATATGGACTTATTATCAGCAGCTTCAGTATACATTAATTTTTAAATTAAAATATAGATGAATAAAATTTTGAACAATGGTCAGAAAATGTCTGTACGTGTTAAGTTAAATAACAAGCATTCACGGCATGACAGCAGCATGAACATTTTAATTTTGGGGTAAAACAAACAGCTGCAGCGGTCTGTATTTACCCCAACATTAAAACACCCAAGCATGGTGTTGTGGTTCTTTGTGGCCCTGACTAGATTCTACCTCTGCTCTAAGGTAAATTTGATTATGTCCACCATCTTTTAACAAAATGCAACCGACTTTATTACAGTGGAGACATTGATATATCTCAGAGCTTTTGTTTACAGCATTAGCATTTTAGCAGCGGAGCTAACTAATGGAGCTACTGTCTACGAGGCCACTTTTTAAAGTCATCTTCCTATCTTGCCATAGTCGTGGGAAGTGGTACCGAAGTCATTGTTTTTTTAAACAAGGAAAAGTGCCCCGTTTCAGCAACAACTCCATGTTCTAAAGTAATACCAGAAGTTGCGCCCATAATTCACACAAGGCATCATGGGGGCTAGGAATAAGGTGGATAGGCATATGTTTTTCGGAAGGAAATTTTCAATTTCTTTTTTGGCCAGGAAAATATTAATTTATAAAACAAACAAGGGCAGTGTTTTAGTATTAGTAGCTAATGTTTTAATGTTAGTAGCTAGAACTGTATTAGTATTAGTAGCTAGAATACAACCAACCAACAAAATCTTGTCCTTAATAAAAAGCTGGGTGATTACCAAAATCTATGTAAGCTGGTTTTTCAGTCAATAAATAATTTAAATGTTGAATTATCTAAATATTTTACTTTCTTCTTTATACAAATCTTTATACTATGTATCAGATGTAAATGAAGCCTATGACACATTTACAAACATTGTAACCACTCTTTATGAAAAAAACTGCCCATTAGTTAAAAAAAAGCTTAAACACAAATTTACTGACAAACCATGGCTAACCAAAGGACTACAAAAGGCGTGTAAAAAGAAAAATTTATTATATAAAGCTTTCATAAAGAAAAGGACAAAAGAAGCAGAGCAGCGGTATAAAACATACAAAAATAAGTTAACATATATAATAAGATGTAGTAAAAGAGACTATTACAGTAAAGAACTGGAAAAAAACAAAGACAATATTAAAAATACATGGACAATAATCAACAGTATCCTTGGAAATAAAAGCAGAAATACCAGCTACCCAACTAACACTCCAAAAAATAATAAATCGACTCCGAATGTGAATATAGCTTCACCTGCAGATGAATTTAATAATTTTTTTGTTAACATTGGACCTAAACTGGCCCGAGAAATACCCACTACGGTGCCAACAGGTGATTCAATATGCAATAACACTGCTGTAAAAGACACCATCTTCATAAAGAACACAGACGAAAGAGAGGTCATTGAAATTGTTAAATCGTTCAAAAGTAAAACATCTACTGACTGCGATGGTATTGATATGCTACTAGTCAAAACTGTTATCGAATGCATAGTGAAACCACTGACGTATATCTGTAACCTGTCTCTCCAATCAGGTATATTTCCCAATGCAATGAAAATAGCTAAAGTAATTCCGATTTACAAGACAGGCGACAGAGGGGAACTCTCCAACTACAGACCAATTTCACTATTACCGCAATTTTCCAAGATACTTGAAAAAATATTCTATGAGAGAATTGACAACTTCATACTGAAGAATGATTTATTGTGTGAGCAGCAATATGGGTTCAGACACAAAAGGACAACAGCATATGCCTTAATGGAATTTACAGAAAAAATATCAACAGCCATTGAAAATAAAGAGTATTCAGTTGGAGTATTCCTGGATCTTAAAAAAGCATTTGATACAGTAGATCACAATCTATTATTAAAGAAACTACAAAATTGTGGTATCAGAGGGGTAGCACTGTCCTGGTTAAGAAGTTACTTAAAGAATAGATATCAGTTTGTATGTGTTAACAACAAAAACTCAGAGCTACTGAAGGTCACCTGTGGAGTCCCACAGGGTTCAGTTTTGGGACCATTATTATTCAATATGTATATAAATGATATATGTAAAGTTTCAGAAAAAATGGACTTAATATTGTTTGCTGATGACACTAACCTGCTATGCAGTGGAAACAACTTGGAACAACTTCTGGATACACTCGGAAAGGAATTAGGAAAGCTGAAACTGTGGTTTGATTCAAACAAATTAACGCTCAATTTAAGCAAGACAAAATTTATAGTCTTTAACAACCATCACAACTACCCAGTACCCAAACTCAGTGTAAATGGTGTAGAGATTGAAAGGGTATCCGAAACTAAATTCCTTGGAGTAATAATTGATAACAAACTGTGTTGGAAGCCACATATTAATTATATAAAAGGTAAAGTATCCAAATCAATTGCAATATTACACAGAGTGAAAAATTTGCTGAATCAACCCACACTATACACCTTGTATCATTCATTAATACTCCCATACATGACATATTGTAATGAAGTATGGGGAAATACATATAAAACAAACATATATCCACTCTTTATGCTTCAAAAGAGAGCTATTAGAATAATCAACAAAGCAGCTTACAGGGAACCAACAAACCCACTTTTTCTTAAACAAAAAACTCTCAAGTTGAAAGATCTGATCGACTTTAAAACCGCAATAATAATGTTCAAAGTGAAGAATCTATCACTGCCCGCAAATATCCAAAAGTTGTTCCAAACAAGGGAGAAACGATATCACTTCAGAGGAACATGTATATTTCAAAAGCCTACAGTGAGAACAACTACCAAGCAACACTGTATTTCAGTGCAAGGTGTCAGATTATGGAACGATTTTGGACCTGAATTAAAATCATGTACAAAGCTTGGACAATTTAAACAAAAACTAAAGGAAGAAATACTCCAAACATATTTACAAGACGACATGTAAACTCACATAAGGATTGACATTTCCAGCCTGTGTTGTGTTATAGCTTAGTTTTTCTTTTTTCTTTGTGACACTATGTCTTAGATTTGTTTTTGAATAGTAACTGCTTAACTTAGACTAGCTCAGTTTTCTTTTTCTCTCAGTCATATTTTGTCTTAGCCTTGTTTTAAATTGTAATCGCTCTTGTCTTGTTTTCTCTTTTTTCTCCTTTGAATTCTTGGATGGAATATGGGTGGGCAATATAAGCTGCGGCTTCAGCCATCACCCATTTCGGATAACTCACGTGGAATTGTATAGTAGAAGGAGTCTTTGTCTAATTTGACCTTGTTGTTATACAGTTTCTTTTAACCTGTAATGTACTATCCGAAATAAATTCATTCATTCATTCATTCATTCATTCAAATACCAGTGTCACATTAAACTCCCCTCCAGTGCCACATTAAATTTCCTGAAAAGGTTACTGAAGCGGAAAAATATCAATAAATGTTTCTATAATGTAGCATTTTCCATATAGTAGTTTGTCGAGTTACTGCATTACTCACACAGTAACCATCTGACAGGCATTTCTGTCTGTTTATTGGTTTAATGGTTCTGTTTTGACAGGAAGACAAATTGGCAGTGCAGTAATCCAAAGTAGTAGTGTTTACTGGCAGAGGCGACCAAATTAGTCATTTTGGTCTCAGCAGTTTGCTTTAATTAGCTTTTTGTCAGCTTAATAGAAACAAACAAGAGATATGGAAGTGAACTGCCATATTCAAATTAAAACAACTGAGCTGAGTTCAAGAAACAAAACAGAACAGCAGGTGAAACAGATTTATTTTGATCATATTTGTTTCTCTGTTTGTGGTATATGTGTGGTGGAGGGGAAAAAAATCGTCTGGAAGTTGAATGGAGTTTGGTGCGGTGGTGAATTTGTGTGCAAGAAGTATTTTTAGACACTTTGTACTTCTCGAGGGAGCACCAAACCACATGAAGCCCGCATGCTTTTACTTTGTTATAAGGCCTTTAATGTTTCTGGAATTTGATCTGCAGGGTTTGAAGCTGCTGTGCCTCACAACGTTCTGTACTGCCTCAGAAACAAAAGTAAGATGGAAAATCAACAGACTTCTTGCACTTGAATCAAGACTTTTTAAGTAACAGCATGAGGAAACAAAGCTTACAGAAGTGATTTATCATGCACACTGTAGAGGAAAATGACAATAAGGAGGAAGGGCTGTGTGATATGACCAAAATTTTATATCGTGATATAACTAATCTTATATCCCGATAACATTATATACATTTTCTGTAAATTCTATAGTTTATCTATCTATAAATGCACAAAATCTGTCTGTGTGTGTCCGTGTGTCTGTTCCTCACATATCTCTTGAACCGTTTGTCAAACTGACCTCAGATTTTATGTGTGTTTTGCTGAAGTTAGGAGGCTGTGCATGCCCGAGTATGGAGTTGTTCAGTTAAAATATGCAATTTTTGTCAATAAAAATTTAGCCACTGCTCTACCTCCTCATGCCCTGGCTTCTAGAAGTGTGGGCAGGGTTTCGGATTGACTACGTACTGACTGAATAATACACGGCATCAGTAACCACAGCACTCCATGAGCAAAACAAGGAAGCAAAAAGCGACAAATTTGGCTAGAAAAAGATAATAGTGAAGATTTAATGCTTAATAAAATTATACCATAAAGTTGTCATAATTGTATAGGTCTACAGGATAATTCAGCATATGTAAAGAACACGAGGCATGCGAGCAGACTGGGTAGAGTGTCAGTGGGAACCTGGGGTCTGACAAAGAACACCGGTGTATCCAACACAGGACATACCAGGGGAGGCAGCAGCCCGACCGGGCAGACCACAGTCCTTCGTGGGGAGGCACGGCCAGCCTGCACAGTCAGTAGTAGACAGGAGTCCCAACTGATGCTTCACCTGTGTGGTACCACTGTACTTTTTTGAAACTTTTTATTTATGAACGTTTTTCATTTATAAAACACAAACATATGAGGTCATGGGATGGTTATTGTGATACAAATCAGATACGATAAAAATATACATTTCAGAATCCACATACTAATAAGTACTGTCACATCCTGTGAAGTCCAGCCATTTTTTCCAGCGTCTTTTTCCTAGCTCCTCTTGGAGTCGCAGGGCATAGGTCATGCGTTCCATGAGCCTTATATTATCTATTATGGAGGTGAAAAGGTTCAGTGTGGGAGGCTGTTTTTGTAACCAGCACTTTGTTATGGCCTTTTTTGGCTGATGCCAAAAAGATTTTCAGGAGATAAGTATCATCTGCAGTCAGCTTGTCAGGGAAACATCCGAGGAATAACAAAATAAAAGAGCAGCTGATATTAAAGTCCAATGCCTTAGAAATGACTTTTGCTACGTCTGTCCAGAAAGGCTGAATGAGTGGGCAAGACCAAAATACGTGCCCATGGTCTGCTGTTGTTTCCCCACATTCTCTCCAGCAGTGTGCAGGGACCCCGCTGTACTTGGATTTCTGATTGGGTGTTATGAAAAAACAAATAAGAGTCTTCCAGCAAAAGTCCCTCCAGGTGCCGGAGTTAGTAGATGAGGATTGCACCTCCCAAACCCTTGACCACATGTCATCAGTTATTACAACGTTCATTTCCTTTTCCCATTTTTGCTTTATATATGTTGTTGTGTCTGTTTTAAGTGTCATTAAACTGCAATATAGCTTACTAATAAGGCTTTTAAGACTTGTTGACTTATATGCATTAATAAAAATATTGAGAAATAATAAAGGTTCTTTAATATTGCTGCTTTGTATCCTTTTGATAATAAAATCGCAAAGCTGCAAGTATCTGAAAAAATCTTGTTTCTCCAAGTTGTACCTCCTGCATAAAGTATCGAATGACACTAAATTTGATTTCTCATACATTGTACACACAGCGGTAAGACCACTGAATGCCCACTGTCTGAATCTAGAATCATGTGAGGTGGGCAGAAAGTCAGGATCATATGCTGGCCATCTGAGCAGTTTAACTTCTTCCTGGAGTTTTAGTTTTCTTATCTCTGATTTCCAAATTTTAAATGTCAGGTTAACCCACTGACTAGTTGTTGAAATAGTTTCGCTTTCAAGGGTACCTAGTTTAGACTGGATTGGAACCTCAGATAAAGACATCTCAATTGTTTTCCATTTTGCATAATAAGATGGGTCACACAAACAAACCAGCAGCCTCAGTTGGGCTGATATGTAGTAGTCTCGTAAAGAGGGCAGAGCCTGCCCCCCCCCGCTTCGGCAACTGTAAAGTAGAATACTTAACTCTTGGTCTCTTTTTAAGCCAAATGAACCTTGAAATATATTTATTCCATTTTCTAAATTGTTTGTCAGGAATTGGTACTGGCAGAGATGAGAAGAGATATAACAATTTAGGAAGGATGCTCATCTTGATTGCCTGTATTCTGTTGCCAATGTCAAGGGGGAGCAGGCTGCAGCTGTCAAGGTTACTAATTATTTCTTTATTTAGTCGGTTATAATTCTTACCATACAATTGTGACAAATCTTTGGGTAGATACACTCATAAGTATTTTATATGGTCAGAGTACCAATTAAAATTATATTTAGATGTTAATTCCTGTCCAGGATGAAAATTGAAAGTCATAACCTGAGTTTTATGGATATTAAGAGCGTACCCAGAGAACGAACCGTACATTTCTAGCATTTTCATTAACACTGATAAACCAGAGACCGGGTCTGAGATTGTGATCAACACATCGTCCGCATACAAGCTCAATTTATATTCCTCCCCACCATTCTGAATACCCTTTAGTGCGGTCTCTTGGTGTATTGCTTGTGCTAAAGTCTCTATAAATAAATTAAATAAATTGGGGCTTCCGGGGCAACCCTGTCTACATCCACGTTGTAATTGTATAGAGTTAGAAAGACTCCCGTTTATTTTTATTCTAGCAGTAGGGGAAGAGTAAAGCACCTGAATACATTTTATAAAATCAGTGCAGAATCCAAATCTCTTCATTACTAAATAGAGAAAGTCCCACTGAACTGAATCGAAAGCTTTTTCAGCGTCAAGACTGAGAATAACTGAATTTATCTTTCTCTTATTAATCTGTTCAATTATATGCAGAGCTCTCCTTATGTTATCCTGGGTTTGTCTATTTTTTTAGGAAACCTGTTTGGTCTTCATCAATCAGTGAGGGCATCACAGTGTCCATTTGTCTGACCAAAATAGTTGTGTATAATTTATAATCCGTGTTTAATACACTTATTGGTCTATATGATTTGCAGTCTGTTTTATCCTTTCCCTCTTTTGGTATAACAGATATAAAGGCTTCCTTCCAGGACGGAGGTACAGGGCCTCCTTTCAGAATATAATTGAAACTGGTTTCTAGTAGAGGTATCAGACTTTCTTTCATTTTCTTGTACCATTCAGGGGGGAACCCGTTGGGTACCAGGTGACTTGTTAGATTTAAGGTTAGAGATGGCCTTATCAATTTCTTCATGTGTTATTGGTGACATAAGCTTATTATTTGCATCTGTGCCGAGTGAGGGAAGATCCAAAGAGTCCAAAGAGTCAACTACTGCATTTTTATTAACCGGCACAGATTGACTATATGGGCATTTGTAATATGTTTCAAATGAGTTTTGGATACCATCTAAATCAGTTAAAATGTTGTGACTTATAGGGTCTTTTATTTTATAAATTGAATTTTCAGCTTGTTGTTTCTTGAGTCGCCATGCCAACAGTTTAGATGCCTTAGATCCTGCCTCATAATATCGCTGTTTCATTAACCGTACATTTTTCTCTACTTCCTCACCTAGTATCCTATGTCTTGTTTAACTTGTCTTATTTGTTGTGTTACAGTGGGACTTTTCTTTGTCAGTTGTGTTTTCTCTAGATCTTTCAGTCTCTCTTGTAGTCGTAACAATTCTTGGGTCTTTTGCTTTTTAAGCATGGCCAACCTTGCGATTGTTTTCCCCCTCAGAACCGCTTTAGCTGCATCCCACACAATGCTGGGGTTTGTCTCGCCATTATTGTTATCCTGTAAGTACAAATTTAAATCGGTTGTCATGGACTGTAGAAAGGAGAGATCATTTAGCATCCCTGTATTTAATCTCCATAATGTTTTCCTCTGTCTGCCGTCAAGGTGTAAACTTAGGTAAATTCCAGAATGGTCAGAAATATCTCTTTGACCAAGTCTACATTCTTTTATCCTGTTTAAGTCCTTATTATACATGAAACAATAATCTATCCTTGAGTGGAGAGAATGGGACGCAGAGTAAAATGTAAATCCTGGGGCAGATCTGTGTACAGAGCGCCATACATCAATAAGTCCTAAGTCTGAAAGCATTTTTTTTTTTTACACGTTTCTCTATATAGACGCTTCCTTCTATTATTTGTTGTATCCAATTGGGGGTTTAACAATAAATTAAAATCTCCAGCAAAAATTAAAGGTCCATAAGATTCTTTAGTAGTCAGATCAAAGACGTTTTTATAGAAACCAATATTACTCCCAGGGGGAGCGTATACATTCAATAGTGTAACCTCTTTATGGTCAATTTTACCTTTCACTAAAATAAATCTGCCTTCTTTGTCGCTTGATTCAGATATAAATTCAAAATTAATTCTATTAGAGATCAAAATAGCTACTCCTCGTTTTTTGCCACTTCTATGAGAGGAATAATAGGTATTTCTGAAACCCATTCTTTTTAATTTATCATGTTCTGTGTTGGATAGATGAGTTTCTTGCCAGTTTGCAATATCTACTTTCTCTTTTTTCATCTTTACCACCAGTTGACTTCTTTTTACAGGATTATTCACTCCATTAACATTTAGTGACAGTATATTATAGTATCTAAAAGACATAGGTTAACATGTAAGAACAAAATGTCATCCCAGACCTCAGAACAGCAACTACAGAACGTGAACGTGCTGAACAATGAAACAACATAGCACTGAACTGGGATTCCAATAAGAAGGACACAGTGTGGACCTTGAAAAAAAGAGGGGACTGGCCACAAGGTGGGGCCCCTCTCCACGGTGAGCATTGTGGGAGAAAAACAAAAACAAAAACAAAAAACCAATAATAATAATAATAATAATGATAAAGGAAAATCAGTAGTAAAGTAGGAGTAAAGTAGTCTGGTGACCCTCAGTTCGACTCTGCAGGCTCCAGCCCTTTCATCAATAGTGAGATCAGATAAGGCTACAAAGTCATGATCGTGAATAATCCAGAGAAACTGATCTCACCATAATAAGGCCGTATGTTCTCATGGAGTACTCTTTAGTCCACCGTTGTTTCTTCTGATGTCCGCCGAAACTCACTCAGCTTCTCCCGGATGTGTTTGTGGAAATCCCCACGGCGGGTCCTCTGCGTCTCCCATGGCAAAAGCTGCTTCGGCATCTCCTCCGTCATCGTCTGAGCAGCTCTGTTTCTGGCAGCGGTGATCTGGACCGTGGCGATACCTCACCTTTGTAAATCTTCCGCGGCTTCTGTGGCACTATTGTAGAGAACAGTTCTTGATGCGTAAAAAATACGCATCTTGTTGAGTGGAGTTTGAAAGCGAATCCCTTTCTCCTTCAGAACTCTTAACAGGGATATATTCCTTTCTTCTTTTCTGTACTTCCACCGCGTAGTCATGGTCAAAATACACTTGCTTGTTGTGAATACGTGTTACATTTTTCCATGCAGCGTGGAGTATCTCTTCCTTAACTGTGAACCGAAGAAAGCAGACTATTATTGAACGTGGCAGGGCACTCGCTGGTGGCTTTGGGCCCAAGGCACGATGGGTGCACTCAATGCCGAGGTCGTAGTCTTGGCCTAGAACATCACCAAACTCTTTTTTAATGAGATTTTCGGCAAAGGAAGTTACAGATGTGCCTTGTTCTGAGTCCTCGGGTACCCCGTATATGCAAATAATATTCCGCCTGGCCCGACCTTCCATTTTGGATACCTTATCCTCAAGTGCCCGCTGATTTTGTAACAGCTGAACAAGCGTGCCTTTAACGCCAATGTCCCAGCTCTCCATTTCTGCCATATTTTCTTCAACCTGTTTTATACGTTCCCCCGCATCATGCACTTGTTTAGTGGTCTCCTGGAGCTGTTGCTGTACTTCTGCTGTGAACTCATCCATTTGCTTTTTCATATCCTCACGAATTACTGAGCTAAAATCTTGTAAATCTGTTTTTAATTCAGCTCGAAGAGTTGCCATACCAGCTGCCATGGCCTCGCTCACGGTAACTTGAATCAAGTCCAAGCTAGCCATGTGGTCGCCATGTTGGTCCGATGCTAGGTCCGTTTCATTAGCTGAGATTTCTTTTGTCGTTTCATTGTGGAAAACATCTTGTGTGGTACCTGTACCAAAGACTTCCCACCCCAAAGATCTGAACAGCTACAGACCAGTGGCCCTGACGTCCCACATGATGAAGACCCTGGAGAGACTGCTCCTTGCTCACCTCCACCCCCTGGTGGGACCAGCGATGGATCCACTCCAGTTCGCCTACCAGCATGGCATTGGGGTGGAGGATGCAGTGATCTTCCTCCTTCACCGTTCTCTGTCCCACCTGGAGAAGCCCGGGAATGCGGTGAGGATCATGTTCTTTGACTTCTCCAGTGCTTTCAACACCATCCAACCAATGATCCTGAAGCACAAGCTGCTGTGCGCAGGGGTGGACCAGCACCTGTCATCATGGATCCTGGACTACCTCACTAACCGGCCACAGTTTGTGAGAACCCGGGACTGCGTGTCCGACATGATCATCGGTAGCACGGGGGCCCCACAGGGAACGGTTTTGGCTCCCTTCCTGTTCACCCTTTATACTGCGGACTTCTCACACAACACAACACACTGCCATCTACAGAAGTTCTCTGACGACTCTACGATCGTTGGCCTCATCTCCAATGGAGATGAAGCTGAGTACAGAGGGCTTATCTAGGACTTTGTGGACTGGTGCCATCGGAACTGCCTCCAGATCAACGCGAGGAAAACTAAGGAGCTGGTGGTGGACTGCTGCAGGCAAGGACAACCCCTCACAGCACCAGTAAATATACAGGGAACAGACATTGAGATGGTGACATCCTATAAGTACCTGGGTGTTCATCTGAACAATAAACTAGACTGGTCACACAATACTGACGCACTCTACAAGAAGGGACAGCGCAGGCTGTTCCTACTGAGGAGACTCAGGTCTTTTGGTGTACCAGGGGGGCTGCTGAAGTCATTCTATGACACGGTGGTGGCATCAGCCATCACTTTTGGAGTGGTCTGCTGGGGCAGTGGCATTACAGCAGCCGATAGGAAGAAACTGAACAAACTGATCAAGAAAGCTAGCTCTGTCCTGGGGCAGCGCCTTGACCCAGTGGAGGAGATAGGAGAGAGAAGGATGGTGGCTAAACTGTCATCTCTGCTGGAGTCTGACTTCCACCCTATGCAGGACATACTGAACGCACTGAGGAGCTCATTTAGCAGTAGACTACATCATCCTAGGTGTGCAACCGAGAGGTTTCGCAGGTCCTTCCTACCTACGGCTGTCAGACTGTATAACCTAAGCAGGGCTGCTCGCAGAGATAGCAAAAAAACGTGACGACCTAATAGTACTGAATGCAAAAGACGCAACAGACTTACACAAATGGTCCCCTCCAGTATACAACTAGAACAATATCAGTCGCTACGGAGGGTGACAATATGTATGGGTACATATTCATTCTACTGTATGTAGGATAACTAAGTAGACAGTTATGCTGTTTATTCCATCTTGCTACAATGCTCCGCACTTTGTATATATATTTATATATTTATGTGTACGTATGTATATTCACTGTTCTTATTTTTATTTTTCTTATCTTCTTAATTATTGCTCTGAGTGTTGCTATCCCTGTGCTGTTGCAATCCTGGAATTTCCCCATTGTGGGACTAATAAAGGCTTATCTTATCAAATTGACAAGAAAAAAAATCTACACTTATAGGGGAAACAAAGGTGCAAATGCACAAGGAAAAAAAACAAAAGTTTGAGGAAAAAAGGAGAGAACCTTAGTGACCAAGCTCACATAAATGTCCTCCTGATTGTTCTCTCTGGTCAAAAATGACCCTGCCTGGTTTGACTGTTATTTAAAGCATATAGTATAAATTGTCAATCAATTCTGTGTTACAGCTTTAGTCTTACTTTAGTTACACCTACTACCACAAAATGTTCTCTGTTTTGGAATTTAGGGTAAAAAGACCTTGTTTATATAAAGGCATACCCTGTTTTTAAGTTAATCCGGCTGTGGTAAAGATTCGTCACTTCCTGTGTTTCTGGCTGTCTGTGTGGGTAGCGCTCCTCATTCTCCTGAGGATTATTGCCTTTAATTGTATTTCAATCACTTTTTTCCATCTACCGTCATCTCTCACTTCTGTTTAACAAGCCTCTTGCACCTGTGTGCGCACTCAGTGTCACCTAATCACCCTCTTTAGCCTTCTGTTCACCTTTCATTGGCGTTTGTGTTAGCTTCGGGTTAGCCACTAGCTATGGTTACTAGCTCTCCTTCCCCTTCTCTGGTGTGCTCTCTGTGTCAGATGTTTAGCTACACCTCTGCTTCTTTTAGTGATAATGGTAAATGTAATAAACGTTATCTTTTTGAGGCGCTCGAGGCAAGGCTGTGTGCTTTGGAATCCCGGCTCTGCTGCATTAGAACACCGTCAACACCAGTTAATAATGACGGACTCCCTTTAGCTGCAGCAGAGCACCCTAGCTTAGGGTGGCCTGTTAGCAGCCCTCCGGCTTCTACCTCTCCTGAGCAGCCAGGAGAGAATGGGTGGGTGACGGTGACGGTGACGAGAAGGAAGCACAGTCGCAAGCCCCTGGTTCACCACCAACCTGTTCATGTTCCTAATTGTTTTTCCCCGCTCAGCGACACACCCGCTGAGGAAAAAACTCTGATCATTGGCAACTCTATAGTCAGAAATGTGAACCTAGAGACTCCACCGGCCACAGTCAAATGCATTCCTGGGGCCAGAGCAGGCGACATCAAGTCAAATTTGATGAATATAATAGCTCCTTAACTTAACCACACTTGTACAAGCCATATTTAGCCTTGCATTTATATTGTGTATATTAAGTGTTTATTTTTTTCTTTTTTGCTTTTCTGATCTGTACGCTCCTTTTATGTGCTGCTGGAAATTTTAAATTTCCCAGAGGGAGTCATCCCAAAGGGATGAATAAAGTTAAGTCTAAGTCTAAATTTGAAAATGCTGGCTAAAAGTAACTGTAAATACTTCACAATTGTTATCCACGCCGGCATGAATGACATCCAACTCCGGCAGTCGAAAGTCACAGAACTTAGTGTGGAATCGGTGTGTGACTTTGCCAAAACAATGTCTGCCTCCGTAGAATTCTCTGGGCCCCTCCCCAATCTGACCAGTAATGACATGTTTAGCTGCATATCATCCTTCAACTGCTGTCTGTCTGTGTGGTGTCCTGCAAACAATGTGGGCTACATAGACAATTGGAACTCATTTTGGGGAAAACCTGGTCTTATTAGACGAGACGGCGTCCATCCCACTTTGGATGGTGTGTCTCTTTTATTGAACAATCTGGCATTATTTTTATCCAAATTTCCAAAACCTTGACAACTCAGAGTTGGGACCAGGAAGTGGAGTCGCAGTCTTACACGACTCTCTGCATCTCCTCTTCATCTGCCACCCCTCAACTTAGCCCCCGTCTTCCCCATCAGAGAATCATTGTCTGCTCCCTCCAAAATAAATAAAAATATAGTGTATAAGCATCCCAAAGTGATTAAACAAAAAGCTGGTAAAACTCTAAATTAAACATGAAGCCTCTAAATTTAATGACTTGGCCTCTGTTCCTCCTCATAATTTAAAAATTAAATGCGGTTTGTTAAATATTAGGTCTCTAACTCCCTCGTCTTTGCTAGTCCATGATCTGTTAATTGATCATCAGATTGATTTAATATCCCTTACAGAGACTTGGTTAGGGCAAGAGGATTATGTTGGTTTAAATGAATCAACTCCCTCTGGTTATTTAAACTGTCAAAATCCCAGAAGTTCTGGTTGTGAAGGAGGAGCAGCAACAATTTACCATTCAAAATTACTATCCATCCATCCATCCATCCATCTTCTTCCGCTTAATCCTTTTCGGGTTGCGGGGGTGCTGGAGCCTATCCCAGCATCTTTGGGCGAGAGGCAGGGTACACCCTGGACAGATCGCCAGTCCATCGCAGGGCCAACAGAGAGAGACAGACAACCATTCACTCTCACAGTCATACCTAAGGACAATTTAGAATCCCTAGTTTGATGCCAATTAACCTAACTTGCAAGTTTTTGGCATGTGGGAGGAAACCGGAGAAATCCCGGCGTAAACCCATGCAGACACGGGGAGAACATGCAAACTCCACACAGATCACTGTTGGTCGGGGGCTGGGATCAAACCCAGGATCCCCCAGCCAAGGGTGAGTTGCTGTGTTGCCACAGTGCTAACCACTCTGCCCAAATTACTAGTTAACGTAAAACAAAAAACATGTTATAATTTCTTTGAGGGCCTGGTCCTCAGTATTGGGCATGTTGGCAATTTTAGGTTAAACCCAATTTTATTTGCCATAGTTTATAGTCCTCCCTCAGTCTACTCAGAGTTTTTATCTGAATTTGCCGAATTCTTAGCGGATTTAGTGCTGAAATCAGATAAAATAATTATAGTAGGGGACTTTAATATACATGTAAATGTAGATAGTGATTGCCTTGATATGGCATTTAATTCAATAGGAGACTCGATGGGGTTTTCTCAGAAAGTAGGAAATTCTACCCATTATCTCCACCACACGTTGGACCTTGTTCTGACATATGGCATAGAAATAGAAAATCTGGTAGTGTCTCCTCATTACCCTGCACTGTCAGACCATTACCTGTCAACTTTTGATTTTACTATTTCTGACTATTTGGCTCCTAAAGAAAAAATATTACTGCAGTAGATCCCTCTCAGATGATGCTGTTACCAAATTTAAGCAGATTGTTTCCTCAATGCCATGTGTCAACACAATGGAGATAAGCTATGGAGAGCTTGCTCCTTCTGTAATTGATAGCATGGTAGATAGTGTTACAGCTTCTCTGCATCAGGCTCTAGACATGGTGACCTCTTTAAAAAAGAAAAAGTCTAATCAGAGATTTCTAACTCCGCGGTTCAACACAGAAATTTGTGGCTTAAAACAGAAGACTCGTCAATTAGAAAGAAAATGGCGCTCCACTAAATTAGATGAAGTTATTTAGTTTGGAGAAATCATCTTCTAATTTATAAAAAAAATCTCTTATGAAAGCTAGAACAAGTTATTATTCCACATTAATAGAAGAGAAGAATAATCCCCGGTTTCTTTTCAGCACTGTAGCCAGGCTGACAAAGAGTCACGATGCTGTCAAACCTAGCATTCCCTTTGAGCTTACTAGTCAGGACTTTATGAACTTTTTCAATAATAAAATTTCATCCATCAGAGATAAAATCTGTCAGATTCTTCCCACCGTTAACTTAAATACAGTCACTACTACAACTTCTTCAGCTGATATCCAAAACAGATGAGTTTACTCCAATTGACCTTTTAGAGTTAGATAAAATAATTTCCTTATCCAAGCCTTCAACTTGTCTTTTAGACCCTATTCCTACCAGGTTATTTAAAGAAGTCTTCCCATTTATTGGTAGCTCTATTCTTCAAACATTAACATTAACATTAGGCCATGTACCGCAGGCTTTTAAAACTGTTGTAAAAAAAAACCTTACTTAAAAAGCCAACACTGGATCCAGGAATTTTAGCTAACTATAGACCAATCTCTAATCTCCCTTTCATTTAAAAAAATCTGACAAAGAGTTGTTGCTACGCAGTTATTTGACCACATGCAGGGAAATTGAAGAGTTTCAATCTGGGTTTACAATCCCTCATAGTACTGAAACAGCTTTAGTGAAGGTTTAGTGATCTCCTTATCGCATCTGATAATGGACTTGTGTCTGTACTTGTCCTTTTCGACCTTAATGCAGCTTTTGATACCATTGATCATAATATTTTACTTGACAGATTAGAACACCATGTTGGACTTAATGGAACTTCGTTGTAGTGGTTTAGATCTTATTTATCTGATAGGTTCCAGTTTGTTCATGTCAATAATGAGCTTTCTTTCAACTCAAAGCTCAGTCATGGAGTTCCACAGAGATCTGTGCTAGGCCCTATTCTTTTTAGTTTATATATGCTTCCAATTAGGCAATATTATTAGAAAGCACTGCATACACTTTTATTGTCATGCAGATGACACACAATTATATTTATCAGTGAAGCCAGATGACAGTAATCAACTAGCCAAATTAGAGGCTAATCTTTAGGAAATCAAAGCTTGGATGACTTGTAATTTCTTGCTATTAAATTCAGATAAGACTGAAGTCTTTCTAGTTGGTCCAAAAAACCTTAGAAATATCTTTCCAAATCAAACTCTTAGTTTGGATGTGGTTACTCTTTCTCTTAATAGTTCTGTGAGGAGCCTTGGAGTTATTTTTGATCAAGATCTTTTTTTTTAAATTTACATATTAAACTTGTTTCTAAGACTGCCTTCTATCATTTGTGCAATATTGCCAAGATTAGGAGCATCTTGTCTCAGAGTGATGCTGAGAAACTGATCCACGCTTTTGTTAGCTCTAGATTAGATTACTGTAACTCTTTATTATCAGGTTATCCTAAAACATCTGGCTCCTTCCATTTCTCATGGATCACCTCCAAAATGTAATGGGCTTGTGTGTAGACCTAGAGCCACTTGTGGTGAAAATTGCATCGAAGTCTGTCCATTAGTTTTGGAGTTTTGTGGCTGACAGACTGTGAGAAGAGCCTTGGCTGAGGTATGCATTCCCAGATCATCCCCAAAATGTAATGGGTTCCTCTCTAGGCCAAGAACCACCTCTGGTGAAAATTTCATCCAAAATGTTTTTGTTTTTGTGTAATCCTGCTGCACAAATACAAACACAGCTCTTGGTGGAGGTATGCACTCTCAGATCATCACCAAAATCTAATCATCTGTTCCCTGTGCCATTACACACCTTTCCTGAAAATTTCGTCAAAATCCGTTCATAACTTTTTGAGTTATGTTGGTAACAGACAGACAGACAAATGCCAGTAAAAGCATTACCTCCTTGGTGGAGGTAATAAACTCAAGTGTTGCTGTTGTGTCCATCTCCTCCATCTCCAAACTCCCAGGCTGCGGGCGTTGCAATTCATCGCACAACCGCGTACAACCCACAGGCCAATGGGTTATGCGAGCGTTTTCATAGATCACTGAAAGCAGCACTCAGGGGTTCACTGACGGATGCAAATTGGGTAGACAGGTTGCCGTGGGTTTTATTGGGGTTGCGCTCCGCGCCAAAAGTGGATTTGGAAGCTTCCCCGGCAGAGAGCTTGTTTTTGCACAGCCCCTATGGCTGCCCGGGGAATTTCTGGCAAATAATCCCGCGCCGGACAGCTGCCCGTCTCAGCTTTTGCAGCGTAGCGCAAACACAGGCATGCGGCCGGGCCCGGCCCACCACTGTTTTCCGCGTGCTTTTGTGCCTAAAACTTAGAACAACGTGGAGTTCATGATCGTCAGACACGACAACCAGCGCCCTCCATTGAGCCTGCACACATGTTGAAAATGGCCCTATCTCACAATGTTAAAGAATCCTTTAAAAAATTCCTGGATCCAGACGGTGATCCGGATCATCCCCAAAATTTAATCAGTTCTTCCTTGTACCATTTGCAACAATGCCTGAAAGTTTCATCGAAATCCGTCCAAAACTTTTTGAGTTATCTTGCTAACCAACAGACAGACAGACAGACGGACAAACCCCGGCAAAAACATAACCTCCTGCGGCCTGCAGCCTGGCGGAGGTAAAAAGTCTTCAGCTGATCCAAAATGCTGCAGCTAGAGTTTTAACAGGTACTAGAAAGAGAGATCACATCTCTCCAGTTCTGGCCTCCCTTCATTGGCTTCCCATAGAGTTTAGAATTCTTCTTACTTACAAAGCTCTAAATAATCAGGCCCCTTTTTATTTAAAAGATCTGATATTACCCTATTATCCTAACAGAGCACTACGTTCCCAAAATGCAGGATTACTTGTAATACCTAGAATCTCCAAAAGTACAATGGGAGGCAGAGCCTTCAGTTATCAAGCTCCTCTCCTGTGGAACCAGCTGCCAATCTGGATTTGGGAGTCAGACTCGATGTCTGTTTTTAAGAATAGGGTTAAAACCTTCTTTTTTGATATAGCCTATAATTAGGGAGGGATCATGTGCCCGTGAACCCTCCCTATGTTATGCTGCTAATCGGTTTAGACAGCCGGGGGACCTCCAACAATGCACTGGGCTTCACTCCTTTCTTCACTCTCAATGAAATATTTTTGCTGGTCATTAACATCTGTTTATTCTCTCCCATAGATTTAGTCCTCATCATGCTGTTTGCTCTCTACATGTCTGTTCTTTTCTTTTTCTTCTCTATCTCCTCACTCCCAGTCAGTCGCAGCAGATGACTGCCCCTCCCTGAGCCTGGTTCTGCTGGAGGTTTCTTCCTGTTAAAAGGAAGTTTTTCCTCTCCACCACCGCCAAGCGCTTGCTCACAGGGTATCGCCTGATTACTGAGGTCTTTCTGTAATTGTGGGGGTTTCCCCTACAGTTGAAAGTGCTATGAGATGACTGTTGTTGTGAAATGGCACTATATAAATAAAGTTGAATTGAATTGAATTGAATGTTGTCCTTGGGGTCATTCTGACCCCCCAAGGACAACATGAGGGTTAAAATGAGTTTGTGTCAGGAAAATATTGGTTTTAAACTGGCTTTAGACTGAAATACAAATGCGGTGGAGACAGCTGATTCAAGTCCTTTGACAATGTCATAAAGGTAGCAGGAACATGGATGTGATGAGCAAAAATGTGACATTTCATTAAACTTGAACTGCATTGTGCAAGAGACTGGAATTAAACATAATACACCTTCTGCTGACTCAGAATCTGTCTGACCCAACACTTTCAAAAATACATTTCAGTTGTGACAGTTCTCATTTTAAATGCTGACTAAAAATAAGAAGCTATTTCCCAAACGGTTCAAGGATTTTTTTTAAGAGCATGAAGGAGCAACAAGGCATTACTGAGGTACAGACTGAGACCCAAGATTGGAGTAAAGAAGCCAACAGAAATCCTTGTAAATGTGATCAGCATCAAAACCTTTGTTTGGAAAAGGACAATAATTATCAAACCACCTCATGTGTGATCATTCAGTTGCTCCCATCCACATTCTATTTTCCACAGTGACTGTAACTGAATCAGGAACAACCCAAGATCTACGTAGTGTATCTCACAGCAGTTCTGTTAAATGAGGTAGACTGTACTCAAATGTATAACAGGATAAAAATAACAATATAGGCTCCAGGGGCAGAGTAGGAATACAAGTTTACTAATGCAGCCAACATAAGCTAAAAATGTGTTTGTGTCAACCCATTGGCTCTCAGCTTTCTTTACAATATGGTACAGTTTCTAGATGTACGTAGCTTGTGAGGTCAGATGCATTTGAAACAATAGGTGTTTGAGCTCTGACTTACCCGATAGGTGAAATTGACCTCAGATTTCCCAGACTTCCCTCCCTCCAGTTCTATTTCCACCACTCCGCTACTGGTCGAGCCAAGTGGGAGGTCTTGAGGTGGGGCTGGTTTTTTTGGGCCGATCTCACACACCACACTGCGATCAGAGGGAAGAGTGCAAAGTGTCACTTGAAAATCAGTCCATCATGAGAAGAGCACATAAAGGTTTAATGAAAACAGAGGTCATAAAGAGACAGGGTATCTTCATAAAGCAAACATGCTTGGCATATATAGCCCAGATGTTATTACAGGACACAAAAATAAGAAGGAACTTTATACAGTATATTTAAAATGCAGGGTAACACCACACTAAAATATTAGTATTACAACAGTAAACTGGCACCTTTTGGCTTCACCAGAATGAGCCAAAAATGTTAGAAATGGGTGCAAAATCTTTGCCAAAATGTTGTGTACCACCCCAGGGATGATGGCTTGTTGATGCGTTCTGCTTGTGTGAGATTAAACTGAATGAATAACCATAATTTATAGTGTTCACACTATTGTAACAAAGAAGAACAAAGACTAGATGGTCACCACCAATGTTTAGCCAACCAGTCATATCTAGTTCACTGCGCCTCCGACATGTGACAATCATCGGGGCGTCTATACGGTAAATCTCTAATCAGGATTTCACCCTTTTCATGTCCATTACATGAAGAGTTTATCTGTAAAGACAGTAATGTGCTTAAAGAATTACATTAGGAGTAATGCAAGAACTTAAAGCCGCTCTTTGTAACTTTGGAAATTCTTCTCCAACCCATAACTGTGTTTCACTAAATTGACCACAGGTTTCATTAAAAATAATGGTTTGTCTGAGTGAGAGAGGACCACTGAATGTGTTCCAAAGTCAACACAAAACCAAAATGACATGCAAAAATATGCAAGTCTCACTGCTTTGATTCCAGCAGATTCATTTATCTGTAGTAATTAATTCATGTCAGCAGGCTTTCAAAGGCTCATGTAAAGAACTTCACCTTAACTTGAGCAGCTAACAGGCAGGCGAATGTCTGCATGTTAATGAAGCTGTTCCATTACCTGGTGGAGACTGAATATTTGTCCTCTTGGTGAAGACACTCCACTCCGGCCACTGTGATTCTTTTGATGTCTTCCTTCTTTATCCCCATATTGGAGCCTTTGATGGTCACCGAGATCCGACCATTCAGGGGACCAAACTTGGGGATGATCTGTAGAAGGAGAAGACAGACTGATCAAGTCAAAGTAGACTTTTTTTTTAAAAAAAAGGAGAAGAAACACAAACAAGTTTGTCATTTAGTGCACTATTTTAAAATCATGTCGACACTAATACAAATGTACAAGAAAAACAGTCACAAATTTAAACTTTGCCAAAGTTGGAGACATACTGCCAGATTTTTGCAGTAAATACAAGTGTTCCTCCAATTCTAAGATTTTTTTTTTCCTCCACCAAGGAGGTTATGTTTTTACCGGCATTTGTCTGTCTGTTAGCAGGGCCCTGTTTCACAATGTACAGAGGGACTGCGGTATGGAAGGACAAAGGGATGGCAGAACTGAGGGAGGAAGGGATGGACAGACGGAGCCTTGGTGGGGGTATGCACTCTCTGAGTACCCTCTAGTTATCTAATGAATTTGTTTAAAAATGAGTTTCTCATAAATTTTTGAAATGCTGCTAATTTCATGTCAACTGTAATACTGTCCTTCATAGAGTACATGTTCAAATAGTCCAGGTGCAGTTGGGGGAAATTTTGTAGTTAAGCTCTTGAATGGTATGGGTAAGTGTGGCCACATTTTATCTTTCCTAGCCTTTAGTACTTTGGCAACTTGGGCTTTATTCAATTAATTATAGCATTTTATTGCCTACTTAGCGCATAACTGGTTGAATGGGTTACATTATTTTACCTACTGTCACTTGCTGGAATGAAAACAGTTTTCACTGTTTCTGAGATGTAGACCAATCACAACCAAAGAGTCTTCTCCTTTTAGTTAGAACTCGCTTTCTGATCAGGAAGGGATGCATGAATAATTACCTCTGCCAAGGAGATCATGTAATCGGGGTGGTTTGTCTGTCTGTTTGTCCGTTCGTCTGTCAGCAGGATTATGCAAAAACTACTGGATGGATTTGGATGAAATTTTCACCAGAGGTGGTCCTTGGCCTAGGGAGGAACCCACAATATTTTGGTGATGATTCCAGAATGCATACCTCCACCAAGGCTCTTATCTTCTCACACTGTGTTAGCAAGAATACTCCGAAACAAACCCATTACATTTTGGAGGTGGATCCATGAGGGACGGGAGAAGACTTGGCAGAGATATGTGCTCTCTGAGTGCTTTTCTAGTTAATTTTATTTTATGCAGATAACCGATATGCGGATATTTTGAAAATAGTTTCTGCCAATGCTGGTGTATGCTCATATTTTTCCCTCCTGTATACATCTCCTTTGTCTTACAGTGATGATTAACTGGCATGAAAATATATGAAAATACTTTTTAAGTGACATGCTCGACAGAACTGTAAGCTTCCACCTTTTAATAGGCTTGGAGGATACTGTTCCTGTATCGATTGATGTCAAAAATAATAAGTTTGCTACTGGCCAACTTATTATTATTGATTGTTTTGGTATTGTCTGACTATTTTGGTATTGACTAAGCGACAAGCATTATTTAAAAAAAAAGAACTCAAAATGAATGTCACGAACCCGAGCGGTCAAGGCACACCAGAGAAGGAACGGAGGCTTCCATACGGTTTTGCAATCAGCAATTTTTCATTTATTACAAAAGATACTTCGCAGGCAACAACTCAGGTGAACATCCGACACCCACCACAAACCAAATGACAAACACCTGTTATATACTAAGTGAGATAATTAGACTTAATTGGACCATACCAAAATCCCAAGCAACACAATATACATTTTCATATTTCCACATACCTAACAATATCTAAAAGAGACATAAATGTGGCGGGTTTGGGATAACCCCCACAACAGACTAAGGACAGTCAGCTCGCTACTTCTGGTTTTTTCCGCTGCATGCTGTGATGTAATCTGCCATTCATGCATTGTTTTACTGCTGTGATGCTAATGTGCCATTCATGCATTGTGTTCATGCATCCTGTCCTGTCTGTGCCTCTCATATGCTAATGCCCATATCGACTGCTGTGAATGTCTTTGATGTATTGTCTGAGTTGGGTATATATGCTGCACGATTCTGTAACTCATCCTCTCACTCTGCAACTGCTGTTGACACACACACTCTGTGTCTCTTTGCTGGAGAGCCTCCGAGCCGCCCATTGGGCGAGCTTTGTGACGGCGGTATGATTTAATAAACCTACTTAAAACCTCTCATCGCTGCCTTTATTTTATCACCCGCTTCAATAAATACATAAATAATTTTCCCCCTATTTACAGAATAAATACACACCATAAATAATACAATAAATAGTTTTAAACCCTTATTTACATATTAAATTACCCCCTACTCAACCATCACATGCCTCCTTCCTCCTGGCATCCAAAAGGAGTCTTTTGCCTGGATACCACCAGGAAGCATGCTGGTAAAGGTACGTGGTCTTAATCCCAGCCCCCGACCAACAGTGATCTGTGTGGAGTTTGCATGTTCTCCCCGTGTTGCGTGGGTTTACTCCGGGATTTCTCCGGTTTCCTCCCACATGCCAAAAACATGGTTGTTAGGTTAATTGGCTGTTCTAAATTGTCCCTAGATATCTGTTTCCTATAGGCCCTTAGAATAGAGGGTTAGTATTAATTAAAGCGCTTTGAGTGGTCTTTGTGACTAGAAAAGCGCTATATAAGTGCAGGTTAGTTAGTTAGTTAGTTAATATTCAATTGCCTCACCCAATTAATATAATTAACCTTAACATTTATCTCACAAAAGGAATTCAATTCAGTCAAAACAGATCTCCAAATATATGTGCACTTTATCAATACAATCATGTTAACATTTACAAATTCTACACATATAATATAATTCTCAATTACAGAAAACCATAGCAGTGGAGACACTCCGTCATCACATTGAAATATTTTAAAATGTTTTTTTTAGTCCTGGATGTTTTCTGAATTTGCAGCTGCAGTCTACTGTTGTCTGTTTCAGGGCAAAATCAATGCCACACAACCGGGACACACCAAAAAATATTGGCCACCGCTGATAACTTATTTTCCGATTGCAGATATCAGTCAATAAGGTAAACATCTGCCGATACCAATGTTAGGGTGATATATCAGTGCATCCCTACAATCAGACCATCCACCTCACTGATGGTACTTAAATCTTGCCTAAAAGAGCTTTTCCAACTGGTATTGTCAACAACCATTCAGTTCAAATTAACATTAGTTTTTCGGTATTGTACTAAATAAGGAGGAGCAACATGCCAAAATGCAAATCATACATCATTTACAAATACATGCTTACATACAGTATCTCACAAGAATATTTTCTATAAATGAAATAATTATAGGCATTAATGACTGAATAATAAATGAATTCATAAAGTATAAAATCCAGAAACTAAACCAGCTATACATTATCTTCAGCAGCTAATTGACCATGTTTTTATCTCTTCTTTCATTCATTCATTCATCAACCTAAAGATGAAAAGTTTACATCTATTTATAATAAATAAAAGTAAAAAAAATATTTATTTTACTGTCAATTTGCTGTATGTACAGGACATAGAGAAGAATCAAAAGGCCATTTCTCCCTCCCTTAGTTTTCTATGCCATGGAATTTTAAAAAAGCTAATTAAATAAAGTTAAATTAAATTAGAAAAACACTCAGAGAGCACATACCTCTGCCAAGGCTCCTTCAGTCTGTCATGGATCACCTCCTAAATGTAATGGGTTTGTGTGTAGACCTAGAGCCACTTGTGGTGAAAACTGCATCAAAGTCTGTCCATTAGTTTTGGAGTGTTGTGGCTGACACACTGTGAGAAGAGCCTTGGCTGAGGTATGCATTCCCAGATCATCACCAAAATGTAATGGGTTCCTCTCTAGGCCAAGAACCACCTCTGGTGAAAATTTCATCCAAATCCATCCAGTAGTTTTTGTGTAATCCTGCTGCACAAATACAAACAAAGCCCTTGGTGGAGGTATGCACTCTCAGATCATCACCAAAATCTAATCATTTCTTCCTTGTCCCATTTCAGACTTGTTCTGAAAATTTCATCCAAATCCGCTCATAACTTTCTGAGTTTTGTTGGTAACAGACAGACAGACAGACAGACAAACCCCAGTAAAAACATAACCTCCTTGGTGGAGGTAATAATAATATAAATATCTAATAACAGCAAGATGACAACAATTTATTTATTAATGCCAACAAATTATATTAACAGCATAATTATTTCTGTAGTGAGTTATGAGTCTTATTTTTGCAAAATCACTCCTCTTATGACCAACCCTGTATCTCCTCCTCCTTCTTGAGTTAATCCAGCATAGCTGCACGGTCTGTGTTATTACTGGATTTGGCCGATTTTTACGTCAGATTCCCTTCTTGACGCAACCCTCCTCATTTACCTGGGCATGGGGACTGGCACAAAGAACACAGGCTTGTGCTCCCCCTGTGGTTGGGTAATCAACTTTAACCAAGCTAGAAGGCAGAAAGTACCATTTTATATGGTCTTTGGTATGACCTGGCTGAGGTGTGAACCCACAACCTCCCTGCTGTGGGTTGGACGCTCTACCACTAGGCCACAACTCCAGTACTGTATCTCTTGATATGATATTATTTATTCTTCTTTTTCCATTTAGTTATGGGTTTAAGTTGCCTTTACATCTGATGGCACTCTGGTCAACATGTGTTTACCTTAAGAAATGACATATTATAAAAGATGGAATTTCTGGAGGGTCTTTTTAAACATTTCAGCATTCTGTGACATGGCACATATAAAATCTTCAAATGTCAAAGTCTCCACACAGCTGCATAAAAAAAGACTGCACATATGTGCCTCAATTTGGGCCAATTCAGCTCCGATTTTCATAGTACAGCTACATTCAGCTCTTAAATACATTTGCTCCTTCTTGCCCTCTTGCCAGTTAAAAGCTCTCCGAAAACACTGCTGCTGAAAATAATTAACAACCTTTGGTGTAATCAGCCACTGCCCAAAGGAAATCAACACGGGGCCTCAAAGCAAATGACTGATATTCCAGAGAAAAAAAGGAAATATATTGGAGCTGGGCTAAGTAGACACACACAGAATACTGGAGGGAATAATGAGCTCATAAAGAAGACGAGGGAGAGGTAGGCTGTACATGGACTGTATGAAAATGTGATCTCATCTGTTAGAGAGATTACTGCAGGTGACAGGCTGAACGGGCTACAGCAATTAGCAACAGGCATCACAAAATAAGAGTTATCCAGGGTTACAAATATAATCTTTAATTATAAACTAGACATGTATCATATTTGCTGCTTCAAAAAGTTTCAGTAACTTAGATATATGTATTTGTGTTTTGTGCCGTGTATGTACTGTATATGGATAATCACTTTGGTAAAAAGACTTTTAGATCCTGATATCTATACACTCCAGAGGCAGTTACTGATAGCTTTAACACAATCTGCAACTTCCAGAGCTAAAAAACAAAAAAGAAACCAAGGAGTTGCAAAAACTGCAGGCCCTTAAACAAACACTTGGGTCTGGCTCTAGGGATGGGATTTACAGTTTATTTCAATGTCCTCAAGCAGTAGAATCGGTTCACCAAAAAGATTTGTTACAAATCAGCAAATATTACTCTAGCTCTGCCTACCACTCATTGGACTGAAACAGAGCTGAATGGCTTCCCGCTGCTGGTTATCACTTAGAGCTCACGTTCACTGTGTACTACTATGTTCAGTCACTGTACCTATACAGTGCACTGTCATAAGACTCACTGGTAAGTTCAGAGGGTAAACAGACATATGTACATAGTCAGTAAATGACTGATCAGTCATTTGCTTGCAGGTCAGAGAATGAATCATGTTCAATCACAGCTCTGACATAACAGCTGGAGCTCATTAAAATACCACCATTTCATTTTTATCGCCACACATTTTAATGACAAAAGAAGTAAATGTGTAACCACGAGCTTCTGAAATCACACACTATCAACAAAACTAGCCTAATTAGCTTAACAGGGCGACCACAGTTTTTATGGCTACCCTCTGTAATTCTACTCTGTGTAATCCTACCAACCCTAACCATGCAGAGGAGCTTTTATAATGCGTCCAGCTTTGGTTGTACAGCAGTAAACACACAGACCCTGCTTCTTGCTCTCTTGGCTGTGGTAAGTTATTCTTATTTGGATCATTTTTGCACTTGGTGTGACATTTGTCAGGTTAGATGGAGAGTAGGGGTGTCATGCCAACAGCAGAAGGGAAAGTAATCCTGAACAGGCTGTGTAAGAAGTGTCTTTAATCTGGGTGGAAAATAGTGTTTCTGTATAAACTCCGAGTTATTTCAACCAAAGCATGTTGGAGACATTCAATTAAGAGCTCTGGGAATTGTGTCAACATCTAGAAAAAGGACATAACATGACCCCTTTAATTCATTAAGACCATCAGGGCTGATGCCTTTTCAGCACTGCAAGATGTGCAAGCGAGTTGGGCTTCCTCTTTACTCAATCACCTGCACCTCCTCTTCTATGAAATCTGGTACTATCCTCCACTTTGTGCCAGAATGTTGGCTCACTTTTCCGGTCACAATCCAGTACTAAGACCTCCTGTGCAAATTCAGCCTCAGACCTATCTGCTGCTGCACTGTCCTCTGCCTTTGGCGTCACTTTACCCAGCCCCGGTACTCCTACCTCACTGGCGCGGCACCCGTCTGCCCCTGCCACCTGCATTTGCATGAAAGTTGTATTATTATGGATGTTTAGGTGTAGTTGCCAGCCATCTGCTAGCTTCACCAATTCAGTTTCTAAACTGGAGCACTCTATCATGTATGTGAAGTTGGCATCTTTGGAAAAGATGACAGATTGCTGTGTGGTTAGCTGTATTACCAGCCTGCCCAAGAAGTTCTACGTATACAGATGCAACGTATCTTTTTAGACTCAACTTGTGTGTGTGTGTGTGTGTAGAAGACATAGTCAAGTCATGTCATAGTGTAAACATGCTTAAACATTCTTCTCATTGTGTTATACAGATTGTATTATTCACTGTATTGTGATGCTGACAAAAAAAGTCACATCACAATTACTCTTTCAAGTTCTCTCAGTGTAAAATATTTTCTTTATTGATTGGCATCATTACCACATTTCTCAATTAACTGCAGGTTATCCTTTCAGTATACCGAAAATTCAATGCCCGCCGCATCTGGGAAACCAGCCTATAATATCTTGGTCATGATGTCTGCTAGACTCTTGTCATCTGAATGAATCACAGATGTACGTAAACTCATTCTTGTCTTCAGTCATCCATATGATTGCTTTTTAGGTATGCATTTTTTTTCCTTGCAACTGCAGCACATTTGAGGAGTCCTCAGTTCCTCTTCATTACTGATGCATTGTATTCTGCTGCCCCTTTTTAAACATCAGGAGATAGGAATGACGGTGTGATTTATGTCAGAAGGTTGTCTTGTCTTTTGCAACAGCAAGAAAGGAAATGCTTGCTCTATTTAAAAGAGCTACTCGCACAGCTTCCCCTGGGTCTCTGCTGTCTTTTAAACGACACAAACACATCACAGCACTGAGGTTTAATCTTGGAAACTTGTGAGGCCACTCTGGTACAATGGAGAATATAAATGGAACAGGAAGTGTAATGCATTTGTAAGGGGTGTGCAGAAAATTTCAATCATATTTTACTGATTTGTTGCAAAACTTAACAACCAGGCCATCAATGACGAAGTAGCACATTCCAGCCTGATGAAATCTGATGATCTATAATATGTATACCACTCCGGATGTGCCCAAAAATATAACTGAAAATATAACCTTGGCACAAGCTTTACCCCAGATGAAACTTTTAAACATGTGTCCAGTATTTTTTTCATAATCCTGCTAACAGTCAGACAAACTGCAAAATACATGTGCCGTAACATTTTTTTTAGCTGAACTTTCAAGCTCTATTTAAGTAGTTCATGATTAACTGGTATACAAATATGTAATAGTTTCTGTGTAAGCAGAAGCTACTGATCTTTACAGTGGTCCAGTAATGGTGGAGATCACCAGTTTTTGAGCTGATGGTGAACTGCTGGAAAATTTAAATATCTTACCCAAACTTAAACACCAGCAACAACAAATAAAAGTCTCAAACACATTCAGAACAAGATTTCCATACGAAGAAGATCATGCAGTATTTGATAATGATATAAATAAAAATGGCCTGACATTGTTATGACTCACCTCTGTGATTTTCGGGTCAGGGCACTGTGCTGGTTCTGATGTACGGCAGAGGTGATGGTAAACACAACTACGTCCGCACCAAACACACTGATACTCGGTGTCGGCATGTTTACACAGACTGCAGTCTTCCCGTTCCACTGAGCAGTTATACAGTATAACTGGACACCCACAGAAGAAGAAGAAGCGAAGAGGATGACGATGATGATGGAGAAGAGGTTAGAATTTATTATCATAATGCTGCTGCGACTGATTTGATGATAAGAGAGGAAGAGGAAGTAAAACAACGTGATAACTACTTTCTAACACTATCCTGATTCATGCAATGTGTGCGCGTCACACCAACCTTTCAGGGTGCTGTCAATCTTCCTCTCAGTGGCTCTCTCCTTGATGTAGAACGATACGTTCACCTCCTGGTGTTTGTCATATGAAAACTGCATGTACAGACACACGGTCACGTTTCAGAAGACATAACACTTACATTTACAGAAAGCACACCCAAACTTTAAAAACATCACAAGTGACATCAATGACATCATGGGGGACCTCATGCATCTCTCTACCATTTGACTGAACTGACCAAGTAATTTTTAAACTTAATTTACATCTACTTTTCGACTGCTCATACAACACAGACTTGCAGGTGGGGTTGGTGAGGTGTCATTGTAGCATGAACATCTACGGCCAGTTAACCTGCAAACCTACCCAAGCATGGAGAGAACATGCAAACTCCACACAGAAAGACTCCAAAATTTGTATTGAGGACCATCAAATCATCAGTTTGACTGCTGGAGATTTTGTTTTCTTGTTGTTTAAAAGTTCACCGAGGCAGTTGTGTCACCAGAATCTGTTGGGCACCTGTTCCCAGAGTCTGCCCTTAGGTCTGAACACAGCTTTACTCATGTGGCCTGGATGTCAGGGAATAAGTTTCCTGCATACAGGTGCATCTCAGTAAATTAAAATTATCATTGAAACGTTAATTTATTGCAGTAATTCAGTTCACAAAGTTAAACTCATATATTATATAGATTGATCACACACAGTGATATATTTCAAGTGTTTGCTTCTTTTAATTTTGATTAGTATGGCTTACAGAATAATAAAAACCCAAAATTCAGTTTCTCAAAGAATTAGAATATTACATAAGATCAATTTTAAAAAGTGGATTTTTAATAGAAATGTTAGCTGACTGAAAAGTATGTCCATGTACACACTCAATACTTGGTCGGGGCTCCTTTTAAGATAAGATAAGATAAGATAAGCCTTTATTAGTCCCACAACGGGGAAATTCCAGGATTGCAACAGCACAGGGATAGCAACACTCAGAGCAACAATCAGAAGGCAAGAAAAAAAACAAGCAAGCAAGAGCAGCTAATAAACATATGTACGTATTACTATAAAATATATATATATACACACACACACAGACACACAGTGCAGAGCATTGTAGCTGGATGGAATAAATATATGAATATATGAACACACAGTGCAGAGCATTGTAGCTAGATGGAATAAATATGTAAATATATAAACAATATATTTATAAACAAATATAAAAAGCACATTCATGCTTTTGCATGAATTACTGCATCAGTGTGGTGTGGCATGGAGGCCATCAGCCCATGGTACTGCAGAGGTGTTATGGAGGCCCAGGTTGCTTTAATAGCAGCCTTCAGCTTGTCTGCATTGTTGGGTCTGGTGTCTTTCATCTTCCTCTTGACAATACCCCATAGATTCTCTGTGGGGTTTAGGTCAGGAGAGGTTGCTGGCCAGTCAACCACAGTGATACCATGCTCATGAATTACTGCAATAAATTAACTTTTCGGTGATGCTGTAATTTACTGAGGTGCACCCATATATCACACTAAAAAGACTACAGCATGATGGACTGTAAGCTCCTCGCTGATAGGTATGCATCACATGACTTCACACCCCAACAAATAAATACACACAAAGACACACACTTCCCTCTTGAGTTTGTGTCGAGACGGCGTGATGAAACTTATCTTCTTTATTTTAGACAACACTAAATTAGCTCACCTCTGTCAATCTGTGAGGGTCAGTACACACACACACAGATTCTCCTCGGTGTGTGTGTGTGTGTGTTGGGGGGTGAAAGCATCGAACCGTGTAGAGACAAACAATAACTAATGAGAGAAGAACCTGCAGCGACACACACACGTATGTGTGCACACCGATATTTAATGGTACACAGACGCACGCGCACACACACGCAGATATTTAATGGTACACAGACACACACGCACACACAAACTCTTTAACTGCATATTGGCAAACTTGGACTCAGCATGAGGTGAGGCTCAATGGCAACAGAAAAGAGGAGCAACTGGGGGAGGCGCATGACAACGAAGAGAGCAAGCAAACACACACACACACACACACACACACACACACACACACACACACGGTCGTAAAACCGATCTAAACAACCTCCAGTTAGTTCAGTGACTCCAAGAAAATAATTACGATACTCTGAAGCCCAATTTGGGCAGCATCAGACATCTACTTATCAGCCCAGTGCAGTATTATGAATATGCCCTCCTGCATGCATGTATACTTGGACTCTTTACTCGTATATTGCCGTGGACATACCTCAAATTTACAATTAAAAAAAAGATTATGTCATATTGCTTTTTAGTGATAAAGTCTTTCAGTATTCTTACAAAGTCTCCTCTAACCCTCCCTCTACACTACTTTCTTTCAAAGAGGAAAAATAATTTAAATAGATGAAACAGATTATTAAAAACACACAAAAGATGAATTAAAAATGAAACTGAGCTTTGACTCACAATGATGTTAATTGACTCACAAATGGAGCACTAATGACACACTAATTGTCTAATTATCATTAATGACACAGTCCCTGATTTTAGCATCATGTTGGGCTTTAAAACAAACAGAATGAGTAGGCACTGTGGAAAATGGATGGAGATAGTATGTGTCTGTGTGAAATATGAAAATATAGGAGAGTTTAAAGACAATTAAAAAAAACTGCAAAAAATACTGCATTAAATAACTCTAAAAATGTCTTAGGCTAGAGACACACCAAGCCAACAACTCTGACAAAACCAGATGAACGACGTCCTGCTGAGTCCACTTTTTTCCCCATTTTGTCTGCGTAAAAAAGTTCCACTTGCACACACTGCGAAGACTACAGCCAAGGGCAAAAAGCACACGTGTTGTGCTGCACTGACTTCTTCAGTACGATCAACAGCTAATCATAGTGCTCCGTTTCACCGAGTTGAATCGGCTAAAAAAAAACACAGATGAGGTTTGTTTTTGTTGACAGTGTGAGACACGCCAAGCAAATGAGGCTGACTGACGGCTTGATCTTGCCTGATGGCCGATTGGTGGTTTTGTGCGTCTCTGGCCCTTAAAACACATTTCTGGGCTGTCTGGAGGCCTGTTATAATGCATAGTACCATAACAGCATGTTGCTCAGTTGCTGTGGTCTGGGATGAAACCTTGGCCAGAGCGATCTTTACTGCATGTCTCTAATCAACTTTACATCCCATTTCTTGTCTTTCTTTTAACTATATCTAGCCAATAAATTAAAAATTACCAAAAAAAAAAATCTTCAAAAAAAAAAAATTCTAAATTCCCCCATGTACCTGGGAGGAACACGCAGCCAGGAGATCAAACTGAGGCAACATCCAAACAACCACTGCAGCTACTGAGGCCTGTCATGGGCAGTATTAATATCACATAATGTGGTATCTGATATACTCACAGCCAGAAGATGATACCAGCACAGCAAATCAAGGAGACTACCAGGGAACGTAGCGTGTGCCCAAGCAAACTTGCCTAAAGTCTAAGTTACACTCCAGTCACAGTCTATACTGTATAAAAAATGATGGACTGTCGATGATGACCATGGTATGAAAATAAATTGTGTTGATGTTCTCAGCACTGGCCTATCCTGCTTTTGTGGCTCCCATAGTTTAGGCTAGTCAGCTTTCTGCTGTCAAGGTCCTCAGCGTGACTTAACTCCTCCTTTACTGGGACCGATAATGGACTCAGACTCCAACATGTTGCTGCAGTTTGTGACATGTAAGACAGATTTTTTTTTAATTCCTTCTGTTCTCAATTACAGTGAGCTTAGATTTTACAACACCACGACAGGTTCTCCTCTTGATAAAGTTTCTTCTTAGGGTGGCCAGTGAGCTCCCAGCAAGTCCTTTCAAGAGCAGAATGAGTACTATCACATGGGGCACTCCCAGATGGTGGAGATGGGTGTCTGTTCTCCAGTCAGACAGCAAAGAGGCAGCTTACTAACCTTAAATAAATAACCTTATGTTATCTGGCCATTCATGGCTAGCTAATTAGCAGCCAAATGAACTTATTTACATACATATACAGGACCTTTACCACAGGATGTTTAACGCCTATGTCTCATCTCCTCCACCTTTTCATACTGACCTCATAACCGTTGAAACTGAAATTTAAATTCTCCTTCTTTAAGACTTCCTCTTCTCTGGTCTTCATCAGCTCAGTCCCGATGGAAAACTCCTTGTCCTAGAGGAAAAAAAAAATACTGACAACAATGACGATAATGATTCCACATGAATTAATAAAGATTAGACCAATATTTCTGACTACTTCTTACCATGTAATTGTCCAGGTTCTTTCCTTGGAAGCTGATGGGGATTTTGAATCCAACAGGGATCAACAGCGGGTTGGGAGACTCAAACTGAGGACAACTGTCAGGCTGTTTCATGGGGAAAAAAAAAACAAAGATACCAAACATAGTGACCAAGTTAATATGAAGCATCACAGCATAGATCTTCAGTTTATAACTAAATATATTAGGCTAGAACAGTAGTTAGAAAAGTAATACATTGCGCTACACATTTTCCATACATTGTTTTTTTAATTTAAACCATACACTGCTAAAATGGCAGTCGGTGATGATAAACATTTGAATAATCAGAAAAAGTTTATTCTTTAAAGTTTTTTGGCTTATTGGTGTTTTTTTCTTCTATTAGACCTTGATGCTATAATGACAGGATATCCCTTCTAGGGTTATCTCAGTCACAGCAGCCTCACCCCGCTATAGCTCCTTGTTTGTGAGAAGAAGCCAATCAAAATAAAGTTGGCTTTTATACAAGAAAGAGCTAAAGCAGCTTATTTGAGATGAAAGATGATGCACCAAGACAAATACATACAGTATATCTATGATCACGAGTCCAAAATAACAATCACCTGTATCTATCTACAGATATAATTTAAAGAACTAAATATTTAAAGCAGCACTATGCAACTTTCTTGTTCCAGGGAGGAACCCTGGAAAGGCTACAACTATGCCAACTATGATCTCAGCCCCAACAGCCAATCACAGGGTGCTTTGTTGTTGGTGACTACAGTTGTGCCCTGTGATTGGCTGTTGGGACTGAGGTTGTAGTAGCCATAGTTGTAGTCTGATCCTTCCAACAACAGAACTGTTGCAGGCAATGCGGGCCCACTCATTCTATGGGGGGGGGGGGGGGGGGGTGACATTCACCCAGACAAAGGTTGATGTACCATCAAAGTAATTTTGAAAACATTATTTAAGGCAAAAATCTGGCATAGTGTTGCTTTAATTTGGTGTCCTAATTTCTTTCCCATTGCAGTCAAATACAAACCTGTTGTGGTTTGATTATATGCTCTCCACTGACAAAATCATCGCTGTCACTGCAGCTGTGATCCTGGATGTTCCACTGACAACCCCACTGACTGGTCACACACGTGATACACCTGAAGAACCAACATATATGTATGTTTATGTGTGTGTAATAATGCTGTGCAGATACAGTATGTGTTTCAGTGTCATCTTACGGTGTGTTTTGGTTGTTCCTGACTGTAGCAGAACAGCTGTAGAATTTATATTTTCCTGATGTCACTTCAATCTCATTTACCAGTATCTTTACTGGGACTGATACATAGTCTGAAATACACCAAACACAATTAAATAATCTGTCACATAAGAAATGTCAGCTGAAGAAAACAAAGATCAAGAAAAAAAAATGTGTCCACCTACCCTGCTGTTCAGGAGTGGGTGGAATTTTCTCGGGATTGGGCAGCGAACAAGTGACCTGGCCTCCACTGAAAGAAGCGCCAGTGATGACTGAACCAAAATCACACTCCACAGAATGAAATGTCAGGCTGGGGAGGGTGGGAATGCTAATGTCCACCTGCAGACAGAGAGTGCAGATTAACAGTGGAAGGCTATAAAGTAATGAAGATGTACAAATAAACTGTATTTGAAAACGTGGAAATGGTTTTCCACAGCTTTAAGCAACATCAAGTATGCTTGTACAGGGGACAGGCCTTCACTGAAATGTAACAAGTATCATTACATCGTTGTGGACTGAAATCCTAACATGCAGCATATTTCAATGCTAAAAGAAAAAGTTATGACATTTATTAATAAAGGTAATAAAGGCTTATCTTCTTCTTATTATTATTAAAGGCACTCAAGGGAAGCTTTTCCAGTACTTCTTTTCTTCCATCACTTCTTTAGGTTTCTATTTTTATTGTCCTTTGAAGGACAGTTTTAGATTAATTACAAATGTTCTGCTCTATGGGCGGTGCAGTGGCGCAGTGGTTAGCACTGCACCAGCACAGCAACTCACCCTTGGCCATGAGATCCCTGGTTCGATCCCAGCCCCTGACCAACAGTGATCTGTGTGGAGTTTGCATGTTCTCCCCGTATCTGCGTGGGTTTACGCCGGGATTTCTCCAGTTTCCTCCCACAGGCCAAAAAACACGCAGGTTAGGTTAATTGGAGACTCTAAAGTGGCCCTAGGTGTGAATGGTAAAGGGATAGCGCTGTACCATGGCTGCTTCATCCATCCAGGTGGATGCCCTCAATTTCCCCTCTGGGGATCAATAAAGTATACAAAATCAAAAAAAAATAAATCAAAAAATCTATGGAAAATGCAGTTACTTGTGCAAAAAATATTTATAATAACCAATACATTACTTTAAGCTATACATGTACAGTGCTGTGAAAAAGTATTTGCTCCCTTCCTGATTTCTTATATTTTTGCATATTTGTTACACAGCGCGGTGGCGGAGTGGTTAGTACTGCAGCAACACAGTAACTCACCCTTGGGCGGGGGATCCTGGGTTCAATCCCAGCCCCCAACCAACAGTGATCTGTGTGGAGTTTGCATGTTCTCCCCGTGTCTGCGTGGGTTTACTCCGGGATTTCTCCGGTTTCCTCCCACATGCCAAAAACATGCAGGTTAGGTTAATTGGCATCAACTGGGGATTCTAAATTGTCCTTAGGTATGACTGTGAGAGTGAATGGTTGTCTGTCTCTCTGTGTTGGCCCTGCGATGGACTGGCGATCTGTCCAGGGTGTACCCTGCCTCTCGCCCAAAAGATGCTGGGATAGGCTCCAGCCCCCCCGCGACCCGAAAAGGATTAAGCGGAAGAAAATGGATGGATGGATGGATGTTACACCTAAATGTTTCAGATCATCAAACAAATTTTAATATTAGACAAAGACAACCTGAGTAAATACAAAATGCAGTTTTTAGATGATGATTTCATTTATTAAGGGAAAAAAGCTATCCAAACCTACCTGGCCCTATGTGAAAAAGTAATTGCCCCCTAAACCTAATAACTGGTTGTGCCACCATTGGTGCCATCAACTGGTAATGAGTCTTTTACATCACTGTTGAGGAATTTTGACCCACTCTTCTGTGCAGAATTGTTTAAATTCAGTCACATTGGAAGGCTTCATGAACTGATGGCCGGACATTCTCCTTCAGGATTTTTTGGTAGAGAGCAGAAATCATGGTTCTGTCAATTAGGGCAAGTTGTCCGGGTTCTGAAACAGCAAAGCAGCCCCAGACCATGACACTACCACCAGCATGTTTGACTGCTGATACAATGTTCTTTTTATGAAATTCTGTGTTGGTTTTATGCCAGATAAAACGGGGCACGTCTTCCAAAAAGTTCAACTTTTGTCTAGTCAGTCCACAGAATATTTTCCCAAAAGTCTTGAGGATCATCAAGATATTTTTTTGGCAAATATGAGACAAGCCTTTATGTTCTTGTTGTCCAGCAGCAAATTTTTTCTTGGAACTCTCCCATGGATGCCATTTATGCCCAGTCAATTTCTTATTGTTCCATCATGGACCAGTGTCCAAACTGAGGCAAGTGAGGCCTGCAGTTCTTTAGACGTTGTTCTGGGTTTTTGGTTCTCATCTGTTCTTGAATTTCTTTAGATCACAGTGGGGTGTGTTGCTTTTTGAGATCTTTTAGCTTACTTCAGGTTGTCAGACAGGCTCTATTTAAGTGACTTCTTGATTCATCAGATCTGGTAGTAGTCAGGCTTGGGTGTAGCTGCTGAAACTGAACTCAGCTTTCCAAAAAATGTGGTTAATCACAGTTAATTCATGATGTAACAAGGGGGGTAAATTACTTTTTCACATAGGGCCAGGTAGGTTTGGATAGTTTTTTCCCCTTTAATAAATGAAATCGTCATTTGAAAACTGCATTTTGTATTTATTCAGGTTATGTTTGTCTGATATTAAAATTTGTTTGATGATATGAAACATTTAAGTGTGACAAATATGCAAAAATATAAGAAATCAGGAAGGGGGCAAATACTTTTTTCACTATTAGGGAAATAGAGCACCAGCGTTGTGCACAAAGTATATTTATGTTCATGTAAGGAGCTTCAACCCTTTTAATTATGCATTTCTTCAGAGAATTAAAAAAAAAAAAACATATTTCCTTTCCCTGTAATTAGTCTCAGCAACTATGCAAATATGTGACAATGTCTATTTAGTCATTTATGTTATTTATGTTTCCTTTTTTAAACTGAGTAAAGTACAGCAGGTGTGTGCAAGTGAGATGAAACAATCTAAATACAACTGGATGGCCTTGAATTTACTATGTGTCTGAATGTCTAACCATATCTGCATGCATGCATGTAGCGATAATTGTTCTTCAATAGCACCGTTCACACATCAGCTCCTCATTACTCTTTGTTGACCTCAACCATTTTAAATTTGCTGCTGAAGGTTGAATTTCAAACTTTTCGAGCTTGAGAAACTATCAGACCAGAGAGGCCCCAGAATGAATTCACCTGAGACCCTCTCCTCTTTTCAAGTATGCAAATCTGCAAGAGGAAACTTTCTTTTTTTCTTTAAAGGCCAAAATCCATCGGTTTGATTAAAACCCTCAAACTAGGGGCTGCAACAGAGGCAACCGTTAGAAATTCTCCTAATTAACATGCAACGAATTTACTAGTCTGGGTCTAGAAGAGAGATTCCTATGTTTACTCAAGTCTAAGGCATACAGTCTTCTTTGAATCATGGAGAGTTTACTTTAATCAAGTCTTGCCTGTGAATCCTTTGAGTCAGCATTACTAATGGTTTATTAAAACACTAAAGCAAAGGTCGACAATTTTGATATTAGTTTTTGGTTTAACTAGTGATTTAACACCCCCCCACACACACACACACACACACACTAATACTTGAAGCACATAATCAAAAATACTTGACAGCAGACGTAACTCAGTGCTTTATTCTCTCTCTTATAAGCAGAATCAACCTCCCCAAAAAGGAGGTTTTTGTGGGACTATAAACAGAGCCTTTATCATTCCATGTCTTCTTTCTGGTGCATTAAAGCACCAACACCAAAGGACAGACTTACCCCGAAAATAAAGCAGCATCCACAGGTAGAGCACTGACAGATGCCCATTATTAGAAGGCATTAGGGCTGGGCGATATAGGAAAAAAAAAAAAAAAGTATCACGATATAATTTCTCTATATCGCAATATACGATACATATCACGATATGTATTTTGTGTACTGAATGTCCTTTAAAATTTTGTTTTAGTTACATTTTTATTAGAGATTTATATATATTCATTTCACTTATGAAAAAGCTGAATAATAAAATGAAAACTTATGTCAGAGAAAATTTTTCACAATATGTAACTGAGCAAAGTGTCTTTTTTCCTTTGCTTAACAGAACTCACATTATCAAGTAATCAAGTGTATTCACATGGGCAGAAATGCTTCGGTTTACCACATTATTAACACTTGCCGGTCTAATAAGTGACAGAAATATAACTTATCGCCTTTTTTAATGCATCTACATTCCATCAGTTATTTATCTGGTAGTCAGTCACTCTTATTTTGAAGGGTTGCAAGACCGGATAGGAGCTGTATTTTGAAAGTTCGGTTGCTAAGTTCATTTACTTAGCGAACGAACGTGCAGAGTTCAGACTTGAAATGTTTATTCTTCTCCTGCCCCCCCCCCCCCCGTTCCCTGTGCCTAAGGTGAGCCTACTTTTATTCTGTTATCTTCATCTCTGCTCGCTGCAGTTTAGATTTCTCTGTGAGCATGCAGGGGGCGGGGCAGCCGCGCTGAGTTAGTGAGCTTCCACTTTCAGACTTCAGTGGCCAAGCTGCAGACAAATCTGTCTTGCAGCAAGCAGCTCATTTTAACGTGATAAATATTTGAGTATCTGCAAGATAATCATTTATGTATTGCGGGTGGCCAAATGTACAGATAAAACGAATATATCCAGTATATCGTCCAGCACTATAAGGTATTTTAAGCAACAGGAGACATCCATTTTCTTTCCACATGCAATAGCTTTCAGATGTCTTTATGAAATGTCTGTGACATGCTTTGGTCAAAATACTTTAGGGATTAATTATTGCAGCACCATTTTGATTAATTATTGCAGCACCTAACTTAAGCAGCCTTTCTAAGAATGACCCATTTTAGTACATTTTGCTTTAAATACTAATGAGACCCAGTTCACCCCACCCTTCTTTCATCACCGCTAAGATCTTTGCTTAAAGCTATATTTAAGCTAATGTTAGCTGGTTAGCTCACAGCTCCAGTTTAGAACACAGTCTGAGGTACTTGATGTACAACTCTGAATGTGACAGTGTAAAAGTACAAATAAAGCAGTCTCTGGGGTATAAGTGCAGAAATAACTGAATGAGTGGATGGTTAACCCTAGAACACTAACGTCGGATGATGTTCACCTGACATTAGTAACCCGATAGTGTTGCTAACTTTAACATTAATGTTCTAGGGGTAACCCTAGAACACCAACATTACGTTATCCCTGGATTTACACTGACTCCGGATGCAGTACGTTACAGATGCAATCCGGTCTCCACAGCAAATAGTTCCCATTCTTGTCAATTTTCTAATCCTCACCTGGTCTGGACCACTGCTGAACGAATCTGGCTCGTCAAATTCGGTTTGCTAATGAAATACAGCAAGTCTATTTTTGACAAATGCCTGATCCAGTCCACAAGGAAATGCTGTGGTATCTCGTGGTATTCAATAGCTGTTTGCTCATTAAAAATGATTTAAGGATCTCTGCTGTTTTCTGACATCTACTCCTCCACCACTGTGTCAGAGAAGGTAAAAAACTTGACTTAACATACAAACACTTCATAGAATTAAAATTAATGGCCTACTTACTGTAGAACGGCACCGAAGGCGTTATATCACAAACGTTTTTATTTAGCAATGCAGGAAGAAAACAGGTGTACATATCAGCAGTCCTGGCTGTGTGTGTGTGTGCCACGTACGTGACCTGACGACGTGATGACATCATTCTACATCCCCCTTCTTTAGTATAGAACTTTGGTACAAATAGAACACTATTGACTCTTGGATTGGTATGAGAAAACATGTCACATTCCTGTGAGAGCGAGTATACTGTGACGAATAAACAACTAATAAAATAACTTTCAATGGCACCACATAACATACCTATCTTGAAAATAAACTAATGCCTGGCTTGCAAATAAAATAAATTCCCGTGACACAATATAACTGATCTAATTTGAAAATGAACTTATGCCTGGCTTGTAAATATGTCTATATTTCAACACGAAACTACAAAACATCAGCTTCAGTAAATGTCACAATCAGTCTGTATTGTACTTGGGATTAGGCTTCAGGAGTCTACCAAACCTGGAACGGGCCAGGGGGGTCTCGGTGACTTGCGGGAGCGATGGCTCTCCGAGGAGGCCAGGCGTGTGGTCAGTGTGCGCAGCAGGAAGCCTGGGAGGAGCGTGCACAGCGGCCTGCCTGGGGGAAGTGTGCACGGCATCATGCCTGGGAGGAGATGCGGGCACAGCGGCCTGCCTGGGGGAAGTGTGCACGGCATCATGCCTGGGAGGAGATGCGGGTAGACTGGGCACAGTCTCACTGCTGGTCTTCTGTGTTGGTGAGTCTGCTGGTGAGGCTGGATTTGGTTCTGGTTCTGTTGGTGGTGGTTCTGTGACTGGCAGTAGGTGTCGCCGGTTCCGGCGGTATTCTTTTCCTCCTGATTCCACCACGTAAGACCGTGGCTCTGCTGCGATTCTTTTGATGATGCCAATTTTGTCATGTCCTTTCTCTGTTTGCAGGCGTACTACTTGGGAGCTTTGGAGCGGGGGAAGTGGCCGGCTGCCACGATTGTAGAATCCTTTTTGTGCTTGCCTCTTCTTTGACAGGTGGGTGTGGATCGACTCTGGATTCTTGGACATTGGCTTAAGCAGGTGCCTGCTGATGGGAATATTTGTGCGCGTCTCTCTGGACATCAGTCTTTGTGCAGGTGAGCCCAGCGTGCCGTCTCGTGGGACATTTCTGATGCTCAGAAGATTGAGGAACAGGTCAGTACCGTCTCTTTTGGATGTTTCCAACAGTCGTTTTGCACTCCGTACGGCTCTCTCTGCCAGTCCGTTTGCTTGATGATACTCAGGGCTGCTGGTGACATGAGTGAAATCCCAGCTTTTCGCAAAGTCTTGGAACATCTGACTAGTGAATTGTGTTCCACAGTCTGACAGCAGCTTGTGGGGGACTCCGTGGACTGAGAAGTGACGTTTCAGCTTGTTAATTACACATTGTGATGTGATTTTCTTGACAGGATCCAGTTCATACCATCCTGAATAGGAGTCTACCAGGACCAGGTAGTGCTGGCTGTTCCATTCGAACAGATCTGTTGCCACTATTGACCACGGGAGCTCTGGGACTGTGTGTGGTTGCATTGGCTCCTTTTGCTGATGTGGTTTAAGGGCATTGCAAATGCTGCATGACTGTACATAATTGTCAATGTCTCTCGTCATTGTGGTCCAATAGACTATGTTGCGTGCTCGCCGCTTGGTGGCTTCAGCACCGGGGTGTCCTTTATGGAGCAGCAGGAGATATTCTTTGTGCAGCGTTTGTGGAATTGTTGCTCTTGTACCTTTCATGATTATTCCATCTTCCACACAGAGCTCATCACGGAACGGGAAGAATTCTTTCACTGTGTCGGGTACTTTGCTCAACCTATCTGGCCATCCATGCTTGATGATGTTGCTCAGGGCCTGGAGTGCGGTGTCTTTCGCTGTATGTGTGCGGAGTTCTTCCTGACGACTGGATGAGATGTGCTGCACCGTCATTACCTCGAAGTCCTCACGTTCAGTGGCATGTGAGGCTATGGCGTTGCTCGGTGCACGGGACAGCATGTCTGCCAAGTGCAATTCCTTTCCTTTCTTGTAAACTAGCGTGAGGTTGAACTTGTGCAGCTTCAGCATCATGCGTTGTAAACGCGCAGGCGCTGTGTGGAGAGGTTTCTTCAGGATGGAGACCAGGGGCTGATGGTCTGTCTCCACGATCACTGGTTTTCCGTATATGTAGTCATAGAATTTGAAACAGGTGAAAACGACAGCAAGCAGCTCTTTTTCAATTTGTGCATATTTTCTTTCTGTTTCAGTAAGAGTGCGAGAGGCATATGCGACAGGACTGCCATTCTGGAGACATGCACCACCAAGGCCATACTGCGAGGCGTCACATGTCAGAGTGACTGGTGTTTGTACGTCATAGTACCGGAGTACTGGAGGTGACGTCACACACTGTTTCAGAGTGTCAAATGCATTTTGTTGTTGTTCAGTCCAAGTCCATGCTGTGTCTTTATGCAAGAGCTGGTGGAGAGGTGCTGCAATGTTGCTGTGGTTTGGAATGAACTTGCCCAGGTAATTTATCGTACCCAGGAAGCGTTGTAGAGCAGCTTTGTCCTGGGGGGCCGGGATGTCAGTGATCGCTTGGATCTTTGCTGGATCGGGTTTCAACCCTTGTTCAGTGAAGACATGGCCCACATAGCTGACTTCCTTTAGCTGGAATCTGCATTTTTGGGGGTTCAGCCTCAATTTCACGTTCCTTGCCCTGTTGAGCACTTTTTGAAGGTTCTCGTCGTGTTCTTTAAGAGTTCTTCCACCGATTATGATGTCATCAACAATTATTGCACAAGGGAGGCCGGCAAATATTTGCTCCATGGATCTCTGGAAGACCTCAGACGCTGCATTGATACCATATGGCATTCTCAGGTATCGATATCGCCCAAATGGAGTGGCGAAAGTGGTGAGGAATGATGACGTTTGGTCCAGTTTGACCTGCCAAAAGGAGCTCTTGGCATCAAGCACAGAAAACACGGTTGCGCCTGCCATTTGTGCAGCAACTTCCTCGACTGTGCGCATGGGATGATGTGGGCGCATAATTGCTTCATTTAGGTCTCTTGGGTCGATGCACACACGGATCTTGTCAGTGTCCTTTTTGTGTGTCGCTACCATTGAGGATACCCATTCAGTGGGTTCTGAAATGGGTGTGATGACTCCTTGCTGCACCATGTTTTCCAGTTCTGCTTTCACTTTGTCCATCATGGCAACTGGAATGCGGCGAGGGGGCCGGATGACGGGTGTCACATTCTGGTCCAGTTTCATGTGATAGGTTACTGGGAGTGAACCTAGTTCGCCATTGAAAAGCTCAGCATAGTTATTAAACCACTTTTGAGAGGAGCTCGGTTCGGTCACGTTCACCTGGAAAACCTGGTCTTTCAGAGTCATCAGGTCCATCTTCATGCAGTCCGGGAGCCCTAGCAGTGGTTGCACTTTGCCGTTTACTACATGGAAACGCAGGTTGTAGGATCTTTGGTCACTGGTCTGGCACTTGAACAACACAGTCCCCTCAGTGTTTATCACCGTGCCTCCATAAGCGATGAGCCTGGCCTTGTTGTCTTTGTTTATTTTTTCTGCGTTTCTCACATACCTGAATGCATCCAGGGAGATTACGTTACACTTTGCGCCAGTGTCTACTTTCAGTTTGAGTGTCTTGCCATTGAGTTTTACATTGCAGTGTAGTTCTTCTTTCACATCATCAGTAGACAGTGTGTTTATCTTATTTGCGGCTGGTGACAGCCCGTTGATGTCGAATGATTCAGAGTCCTCGCCGTCACTGTCGGAGTCTGCTTGGGCTATTTGGTTGACAGGTTTGTACTGCTTGTTTCTTGCTGCCGATCTGCAGTAGTTTTTGAAATGGTTGGGCTTTTTGCAGTAATTGCATTGCTTCCCATATGCTAGACAGAGTTCCTTCTTCGCTGGATGTTCATGTCCACAGTTGGTACAGCTTATGTTGTCTGATTTGGGACTGTAATGTTCTTTGTACTGCTTGTGGCGAACTGTTTTTTGCATTCTGCGGTCTTGGCGTATTGCATCCACATTTGTTGAACTACGTGGTGTTGTTGCTAGAGTTTTAGTATGTTGTTCTGTTTGTTCATTGATTTGGCATATTTTGATGGCTTTTAGTAGTGTTAAATCGCTCTCTCTCAGTAGTATCTTCCTCACGCTATCGGAGCTGATGCCAACAACTAGCCGGTCACGAATTAAGTCGTCATGCAATGCTCCAAAGTCACACGTTTTGGCCTTATTTCGGAGTGCGCTTACATAAGCCTCTATGGTCTCACCGGGTTTTTGGTTCCTTGTGTTGAATGCATGTCTCTCCATTGTGATGTTTGTCTGTGGACTGCAGAGGTATCTGAACTTTCTTTTTAGGCATTCTGGATCCTCCCGTGACTCTGCCGGACGGATCTCCTCCCCCTCGTTATTCCGTTGAGCTGGTGCATAGGTGAACGTGCGTTCCCTTTCAATAGCCTCGCTACCTGCCAAATTGAGGAGTATGTAGGCTTTGGTTCGGTCGGGCTTGTCGTTGTGGGCAGCCGCGATGAAAATGTCGTATTCTTGTTCAAACACTCGCCAGTTTTCTGCAATTTTGTCGTTGAACACAAGCGGGTCCGGACGGCGGAATCCATCAGCCATGCTAGCGTTAGCTGGGGAAGGCACACGTGTACCACTGAATACGCTTCTAACGTCTAACTAAATAATTAGTTGACTTACTGGGTCTATGTAGAGTTCGGCAGGAAAATTAGTTTCCGCTGCTTTACTTCTGACACCATGTAGAACGGCACCGAAGGCGTTATATCACAAACGTTTTTATTTAGCAATGCAGGAAGAAAACAGGTGTACATATCAGCAGTCCTGGCTGTGTGTGTGTGTGCCACGTACGTGACCTGACGACGTGATGACATCATTCTATCATTTTATTTAGAGCCCAAAAATTCAGGTGGAGAGCCGCTACATTATACTTCCTCGCTGTTATCACGTGATCGCAATCGGTTCATCTCGGTCACTCTAAGGTCTTTCTCGAGATCTCATGTTATTTTATATGATTCTCACACGATCTTGCATTTCAAACTCTGTTCTCATCCATGCCATTGCGAAACACAAACGGAGCTGGTAGGGATGAACACAAGGGGCCATCCACACTGCATCTGCAACATATTGCATCCGGAGTCAGTGTAAATCCTGGGTAACTCTGCTAATGCCAGCTCTCCGCCGATGATCGAGGAACCATCCCAGCTAGATTAAAAGAAACTAGAGCAAAATAAACTACAATAACATTAAAATAATAGCTAAAAAATGATATATACCGTCAAGTGTCGGTAGCTGCACATGGATGTCTAGTCAGGGTAGATAGAATATATTGGAAATGGCGATAAAACCCAACCATGATCCTAAAGCTAAGCTAACACTAAGCAGCCTGATCTATCAACCTATCCCAGCAAATGTGACCTCTAATGAGGTAGACAAAATTACCACAGCCACCGAGCCAAGCTAATGGTATCTGGATAATCTACCAGCCTATCACAGCCACAATATAATAAAATAAAAAAGACTCACTTGAAATATATTATCAGCTGCAGATTAATAAACCAGATGGGAACACAGAAGTCTAGTGGAGTGATTAAAATTTCAAGAAAATAGAAATAAAAATTGCTACATATCAAACATGCCTGTTCAACTTTGACATGTTTGTTTCACCAGCTTTTGGAAGTAAATCAGAGGGCCGAATGTGTTGAACAACCACTGAGCTGACGTAGTGGCACTCTACCTGGGGGGTGGCGGTTTCTCCCTTGTTGAAGAATTTTAGATGTGACTGTATGAAAAGTCATTTTTACAAAGGTGAAGCTATCAAAAGGCAGAAAGGACGAACTTTTCTCCCTTTTAAGGGTGTTTGTAGACAGGCAAACAACACATACTATTGTTACAATGGAAAAGTGAATTTGGCAAATGCAACCTTTAACAAAGCACATCATAACCAACCTGATAAGTGTGGAGGCTGCTGAGTTAAAAAGGCAGTGTCTCCTTACACACATTTACACGACATGGTTTGAGTGACCCACTCTGATTTTTTCTCTCCCATACAGCACAGATCAGATCTGTATTATGCACATGTGAGCAGGAGAAAAGCACATAGAATCAGATATTCTCAGATCTGATTCAGGCATCATTCATATGTAGAAATAAATCAGATACGAATCAAATGTCTGCACAAACATCAGCAGTGTCAGCGGACAGATAAGATATTCCCTATCAATCCAAGTCTCACTTTAATGAAAAAGCAATGTTTCTGCGTTTTTTTTTTGATGATGTAAACACACCTGCAAAGGACACCCCTTACTCTGCTAAACACAAAAAAACTGCTCTTAAAAACCAAAAAGCAATGAAAACCATAAACCTATGTCCTCTTTAGATAAAATATTATGATTTAAGTTATGGAGGGCATTTGTTATGATCCCCTGGCATCTATTTCTGTTTTGGACTTGATCTGTTTGTTAGCTGCAATAAAAACAGCAACAAAACAAAAACATAAGACCCAGTCTTATGTTTTTGCCACAAGCCACAGGCCAGTGGTGGACACATACAAACGTAACATTAAAGCGGATGATAAAATAAAGGCAGCGTTGTGAAGGTTTTAAGCAGGTTTATTAAATCATACCGCCTTCACAGGATCCCTGCTCCGGTGCAAGTGTGAGCAGACCGGAGCGGGATCCTCAGGCTCTCAGAGGACGAGACACAAAGTGTGTGTCTGCAGCAGCAGCTGAAGAGTGAGTGAATGAGAGAATGAACATGAAAATCAGACAGCTTATATACTCAGCTCAGACAATACATCAAAGACATTCACAGCAGTCGATCTGGGCATTTGCATATGAGAGGCACAGACAGTACAGGATGCATGAACACAATGCATGAGTGGGACATTAACATCACAGCAGTGAAACCATGCATGAATGGCAGATTACTTCACAGCATGCAGCGGAAAAAACCAGAAGAGCGAGCTGTCTGTCCCAGTCTGTTGTGGGGGTTGCCACAACATGTCTTTTAAGCCCATCGGGTGCTAAGTTGTGTCATTTGGAAATTAAGGTCCCAGAGTTTGGAGGAAAAGTGGAGAGGCACAGAATCCAAGTTGCTTGAGGTCCAGTGTGAAGTTTCCAGTCAGTGATGATTTGAGGAGCCATGTCATCTGCTGGTGTTGGTCCACTGTGTTTAAGTAAGTCTAAAGTCAGTGCAACCGTCTACCAAGAAATTTTAGAGCACTTCATGCTTTCCTCTGCTGACAAGCATTATGAAGATGCTGACTTCATTTTCCAGCAAGATTTGGCACCTGTCCACACTGCTCAAAAGTACCAAAACCTGGTTTAATCATCATCAACCTTTATTTAACCAGGCAAGTTAGCAAAGAACATATTCATATCGAAGGCAATGGCCTAGTCGGAGGCAAAGACCTCCTAAGGGATGGGGAAAGGGAGAAACTTAAAAAATTTTTTTTTTAAAATACACAAATAACAGCAGACAGCCCTAGTAAACCATGCAGGAGAACATAGCTGTATACAACAACGAGCATAATAACACAAGGCAGAAGGTCAGGAACAATGGCAATAGATTCAAGATTCAAAGGCTTTATTGTCATGTGCACAGTTAAGAAATGCTACATTTCCTGAGCAATGAAATTCTTACTTTGTTCTCCAAACAAATGCCAAGGTAATAGGTACAGAAACAACAATTCCAAGGTCATGACACACTAACACAGTAACTCAATCCTAATACTAATGGATGCTAATAACACACACCAAACACATGGTTAGACAGTTAGGACTCCTTAAGCACACCTTGATACTAAATACTAAAACTAATGAGTACTAATAACACACAATAGGCACACACACTAGGCAACAGCAGTGAGCAACATAAGCAGATAAATGTTAAAACATGCTGACATGTGGCAGAAGGAATGTAGAAATACAAACAGTAAAATGTAGCTCAGTCAGGACAATAGGAGGGGGCAGATTGAATATACAGTGGTGTGAAGAAGTGTTTGTCCCCTTCCCGATTTCTCATTTTTTTGTATATCACGCTTAAATGTTTCAGATCATCAAACAAATTTAAATATTAGACAAAGATAACACAAGTAAACACAAAATGTAGCTTTTAAATGAAGCTGTTTATTATTAAGGGAAAAAAATCCAAACCTACATGACCCTGTGTGAAAAAGTGACTCCCCCTAAACCTAATAACTGGTTGGGTCACCCTTAGCAGCAACAACGGCAATCAAGCGTTTGCGATAACTGCCAATGAGTCTGTTACAGTGCTGTGGAGGAATTTTGGCCCACTCATCTTTGCAGACCTCTCATGGAGCGTCATCTTATCGTGGTGAGGGGTTTGTGTGCCCCAGTGATCCCAGGAGCTACGTTGTCCGGGGCAATTTGCCTCTGATAGGGTCACCCAAGACAAACTGGTCCTGGGTGAAGGGCCAGACTAAGAACGATCCAACAGACTCATGATAAATACTAGATCAAGGATTCAGTGTACCCCGCCCGGTATGGGGTTACCGGGGCCCCACCCTGGAGCCAGGCCTGAGGGAGGGGCTCAATGGCTAGCATCTGGTGGCCGGGTTTCCACCCATGGGACCCAGCCGGGCTTAGCCCGAAGGAGTTACATGGGACCGCCCTCCAGTGGGCTCACCACCTGCAGGAGGGATCATGGGGGTCCGGTGCTATGTGGATTAGGTGGCGGTCAAAGGCGGAGACCTTGGCTGAAGAAGGAGTCCTATCAGGCCTGGTTGGCTTGTGGGACTCCCGAAGCAGCTGAGGTGTACCGGCAGGCCAACTGGAGTACAGCTCGGGTGGTTGCTGAAGCAAAAACCTGGGTATGGGAGGAGTTCGGTGAGGCCATGGAACAAGACTTTCAGTCGGCCTCGAAGAGATTCTGGCAAACTGTCCGGCGGCTCAGGAGGGGGAAGCAGCTCCCTGCCCACACTGTGTATGGTGTGGATGGGGCGCTGTTGACTTCGACTGGGGATATCGTTGGGCGGTGGAAGGAATACTTTGAGGATCTCCTCAATCCCACTGATATGCCTTCCACAGAGGAAGCAGGGCTTGTGGACGAGGGGGATGATTCGCCTATCACTGGGGCTGAGGTCGCCAAAGTGGTTGAAAATCTCCTTGGTGGCCGGGCCCCAGGGGTGGATAAGGTTCGCCCTGAGTACCTCAAGGCCCTGGATGTTGTAGGGCTGTCATGGTTGACTCGCCTCTGCAACATCGCATGGAGGTCGGGGACAGTGCCTTTGACATGGCAAACCGGGGTGGTGGTTCCTCTCTTTAAAAAAGGGGACCGGAGGGTGTGCTCCAACTTTAGAGGGATCACACTCCTCAGCCTCCCTGGGAAGGTCTATGCCAAGGTACTGGAGAGGAGAGTCCGGCCGTTGGTCGAACCTCGGACTCAGGAGGAGCAATGTGGTTTTCGTCCTGGCCGTGGCACATCGGACCAGCTCTTTACCCTCTTGAGAATTCTCGAGGGTTCGTGGGAGTTTGCCTAACCAGTTGACATGTGTTTTGTGGACTTGGAGAAAGCATTCGACCGCATCCCTCGTGGTTTTTTGTGGGGGTGCTTCGGGAGTATGGGGTATTGGGCTTGTTGTTACGAGCTATTCGGTCTCTGTGTGACCGTTGTGAGAGTTTGGTTCATATTGCCAACACTCGGTTGGACTCATTCCCAGTGAGAGTTGAACTCCGCCAGGGCTGCCCTTTGTCACCGATCCTGTTCATAATTTTTATGGACAGGATTTCTAGGTGCAGCCAGGGAATGGAGGGTGTCATGCTCGGTGACCACAGGATCTCATCTCTTGTTGTTTGCATATGATGTTGTCCTGTTGGTTTCATCCTGCAATGACCTACACTTCTTGCTGGGACGGTTTGCCGCTGAGTGTGAAGCGGCTGGGATGAGAATCAGCACCTCCAAGTCCGAGTCCATGGTCCTCAGCTGGAAAAAGGTGGATTGTCCTCTCCGGGTTTGGGACATGCTCCTGCCCCAAGTGGAGGAGTTTAAGTATCTTAGGGTCTTATTCACGAGTGAAGGGAGAATGGAGCGAGAGATTGACAGACGGATTGAAGCAGCATCTGCAGTGATGCAGACGTTGTACCGGTCTGTTGTGGTGAAGAGGGAGCTGAGTTCTAAGGCAAAGCTGTCGATATACCAGTCAATCTACGTTCCTACTCTCACCTATGGTCGTGAGCTTAGGGTAATGACCGAAAGAACGAGATCACGGATACAAGCGGCTGAAATGAGCTTACTTCATAGGATTACTGGACTCATCCTCAGAGATAGGGTGAGGAGCTCAGTCATCCGGGAGGGGCTCAGAGTTGAACCGCTGCTCCTCCACATTGAAAGGAGTCAGTTGAGGTGGTATGGGCACCTGATTAGGATGCCTCCTGGACGCCTCCCACTTGAGGTGTTTTGGGCACGTCCCACGGGGAGGAGACCCCGGGGCAGACCCAGGACTCGCTGGAGAGACTGTCTCCCAGCTGGTCTGGGAATGCCTTGGTGTCCTCTCTGAAGAGCTGGAGCAGGTGGCTGGGGAGAGGGAAGTCTGGGCTTCTCTGCTTGAACTGCTGCCTCTGCGACCCGGACCTCCAGAAAAGCGGTAGAAGATGGATGGATGAATCTTTGTAGAATTGTTGTAATTCAGCCACATTGTGGGGGGGGGGGGGGTTGAGCATGAACTGCCCTTTTAAGGTCATGCCACAGCATCTCAATTGCATTCAGGTCAGGACTTTGACTAGGCCACTCCAAAGTCTTCATTTTGTTTTTCTTAAGCCATTTAGAGGTGGACTTGCTGGCGTGTTTTGGATCATTGCCCTGCTGCAGAACCCAAGTGTGCTTCAGCTTGAGGTCACGAACAGATGGCCAAACAATCTCCTTCACGATTTTTTGGTAGACAGCAAAATTCATGGTTCCACTGACCACAGTAAGTCTCCCAGGTCCTGAAGCAGCAAAACGGCCCCAGACCATCACATTACCACCACCATATTTTATTGTTGGTATGATGTTCCTTTTCTGAAATGCTGTGTTACTTTTATGCTGGATGTAATGGGACACACACCTTCCAAAAAGTTAAACTTTTGTCTCGTCAGTCCACAGAGTATTTTCCCAAAAGTCTTGGGGATCATCAAGATTTTTTCTGGCAAAATTGAGATGAGCCTTTATGTTCTTTTTGCTCAGCAGTGGTTTTCATCTTGGAACTCTGCCATGGAGGCCACTTTTGCCCAGTCTCTTTCTTATGGTGGAGTCACGAACACTGACCTTAACTGAGGCAAGTGAGGCCTGCAGTTCTTTGGATGTTGTTGTGGGGTCTTTTGTGACCTCTTAAGTAAGTCGTCGCTGTGCTCGTGGGGTAATTTTGGACGGCTGGCCACTCCTGGGAAGGTTCCCCACTGTTCCATGTTTTCGCCATTTGTGGATAATGGCTCTAACTGTGGCTCGCTGGAGTCCCAAAGCTTTAGAAATGGCTTTATAACCTTTTCCAGACTGATATATCTCTTTTACTTTGCTTCTCATTTGTTCCTGAATTTCTTTGGATCGCAGCATGATGTCCGGCTTTTGAGGATCTTTTGGTCTACTTTACTTTGTCAGGCAGGTCCTATTTAAGTGAGCAGTGGAGGCTGAGCGAGTATTACTGTTTCAATTCAATTCAATTCAATTCAACTTTATTTATATAGCGCCATTTCACAACAACAGTCATCTCATAGCACTATCAACTGTAGGGAGGACCCCCACAGTTGCAGAAAGACCCCAGCAATCAGGCGATCCCCTGTGAGCAAGCACTTGGCGACGGTGGAGAGGAAAAACTCCCTTTTAACAGGAAGAAACCTCCAGCAGAACCAGGCTCAGGGAGGGGCAGTCATCTGCTGCGACTGGCTGGGGGGTGAGGGGACAGAGAAGAAGAAAAGAACAGACATGTAGAGAGCAAACAGCACGATGGGGACTCAATCTATGGGAGAGAACAAACAAATGTTAATGACCAGCAAAAAAAAAAATATTTCATAGAGAGTGAGGAAAGGAGTGAGGCCCAGTGCATTACTGGAGGTCCCCCGGCTGACTAAACCTATTAGCAGCATAACTAAGGGAGGGTTCAGAAACACATGATCCCTCCCTAATTGTAGGCTATATCAAAAAGGTAGGTTTTAGCCCTATTCTTAAAAACAGAGATCGAGTCTGACTCCCGAATCCAGATTGGCAGCTGATTCCACAGGAGAGGAGCTTGATAACTGAAGGCTCTGCCTCCCATTGTACTTTTGGAGATTCTAGGTATTACAAGTAAACCTGCATTTTGGGAGCGTAGTGCTCTGTTAGGATGATACGGTAGTATCAGATCTTTTAAATAAAAAGGAGCCTGATTGTTTAGAGCTTTGTAAGTAAGAAGAAGGATTTTAAACTTAATTCTAAACTCTATGGGAAGCCAATGAAGGGAGGCCAGAACCGGAGAGATATGATCTCTCTTTCTAGTACCTGTTAAAACTCTTGCTGCAGCATTTTGGATCAGCTGAAGACTTTTTAAAGATGTTTTAGGACAGCCTGATAATAAAGAATTACAATAATCTAATCTCGAGCTAACAAAAGCGTGGATCAGCTTCTCAGCATCACTCTGAGACAAGATGCTCCTAATCTTGGCAATATTACGCAAATGATAGAAGGCAGTCTTAGAAACAAATTTAATATGTGAATTGAAGGACAAATCCTGATCAAAAATAACTCCAAGGTTCCTCACAGAGCTATTAAGAGAAAGAGTAACTGCATCCAAACTGAAAGTTTGATTTGGAAAGGAATTTCTAAGGTTTTTTGGACCAACAAGAATGACTTCAGTCTTATCTGAATTTAATAGCAGGAAATTACAAGTCATCTAAACTTTGATTTCCTTAAGACAGGCTTCTAACTTGGCTAATTGATTAGTATCATCTGGCTTCATTGACAGGTATAATTGTGTGTCATCTGCATAACAGTGAAAATGTATACAGTGCTTTCTAATAATGTTGCCTAACGGAAGCATATATAAACTAAAAAGAGTAGGGCCAAGCACAGATCCCTGTGGAACTCCAGGACTAAGCTTTGAGCTGAGAGAAAACTCATCATTTACATGAACAAACTGGAACCTATCAGATAAATAAGATCTAAACCACTGCAACGAAGTTCCATTAAGTCCAACATAGTGTTCTAATCTATCAAGTAGAATATTATGATCAATAGTATCAAAAGCTGCACTAAGATCTAAAAGGACAAGTACAGAAACTAGTCCATTATCAGATGCAATGAGGAGGTCGTTAGTGACCTTCGCTCAGGCTGTTTCAGTGCTATGATGGATTCTAAACCCAGATTGAAACTCCTCAAATAAACCATTTCCCTGCAGGTGGTCAAATAATTGCGTAGCAACAACTCTTTCTAAGATTTTTGAAATGAAAGGGAGATTAGAGATTGGTCTATAGTTAGCTAAAGCTCCTGGATCTAGCGTTGGCTTTTTGAGTAAGGGTTTAATTACAGCCGTTTTAAAAGCCTGCGGTACATGGCCTAAAGTTAATGAAGAATTGATTATATGAAGAATAAAGCTACCAATAAGTGGGAAGACTTCTTTAAATAACCTGGTAGGAATAGGGTCTAAAAGACAAGTTGAAGGTTTGGATGAGGAAACTATTTTGTCTAACTCACAAAGGTCGATTGGAGTAAACTCATCAAGACAGACATCAATAGAAGGAGTTGTAGTAGTTACAGTATTTAAGTTAACTGTGGGAAGAATCTGATTGATTTTATCTCTGATGGATGAAATTTTATTATTGAAAAAGTTCATAAAGTCCTGACTAGTAAGCTCTAAGGGGATGCTAGGATTGACAGAGTCCTGACTCTTTGTCAACCTGGCTACAGTACTGAAAAGAAACCTGGGATTATTCTTGTTCTCTTCTATTAATGCAGAGTAATAACTCGTTCTAGCTTTTCTAAGAGATTTTTTGTAAATTAAAAGATGATTTCTCCAAGCTAAATAGATTTCATCTAAATTAGTAGAGCGCCATTTTCTTTCTAATTGACGAGTCTTCTGTTTTAAGCTACGAGTTTCTGTGTTGAACCAAGGAGTTAAAAATCTCTGATTAGACTTTTTCTTTTTTAAGGGGGCCACCAAGTCTAGAGCCTGATGCAGAGAAGCTGAAACACTATCCACCATGTTATCAATTACAGAAGGAGCAAGCTGTCTATAGCTTATTTCCGTTGTGTTGACACATGGCATAGAGGAAACAATCTGCATAAATTTGGAAACAGCATCATCTGAGAGGCATCTACTGTGGTAATATTTTTCTTTAGGAGCCAAATAGTCAGAAATAGTAAAATCAAAGGTTAACAGACAATGGTCTGACAGTACAGGGTTATGAGGAGACACTACAAGATTTTCTATTTCTATGCCATATATCAGAACAAGGTCCAATGTATGGTGGAGGTAATGAGTAGAATTTCCTACTTTCTGAGAAAACCCAATCGAGTCTAATATTGAATTAAAAGCCACATTAAGGCAGTCACTATCTACATCCACATGTATATTAAAGTCCCCTACTATAATTATTCTATCAGATTTCAGCACTAAATCAGCTAAGAAATCAGGAAATTCGGATAAAAATTCTGAATAGGTTGATGGTGGACGATAAACTATGGCAAATAAAATTGGGTTTAACCTGGAAATGCTAAAGTGCCCAACACTGAGGACCAGGCCCTCAAAGGAATTATAACATGTTTTTTGCTTTACATTAACTAGTAATTTGGAATGGTAAATTGATGCTACTCCTCCTCCACGACCAGAACTTCTGGGATTTTGACAGTTTAAATAACCAGAGGGAGTTGATTCATTTAAACTAACATAATCCTCTTGTCCTAACCAAGTCTCTGTAAGGGAAATTAAATCAATCTGATGATCAATTAACAGATCATGGACTAACAGAGACTTGGGAGTTAGAGACCTAATATTTAATAAACCACATTTAATTTTTAAATTATGAGGAGGAACAGAGGCCAAATCATTCAATTTAGAGGCTTTATGTTTAATTTGAGTTTTACCAATATTTTGCTTTATCACTTTGGGATGCTTATACATTATATTTTTATTTACTTTGGAGGGAGCAGACAACGATTCTCTGATGGGGAAGACAGGGGCTAAGCTGAGGGGTGGCGGATGAAGAGGAGCTGCAGAGAGGCGTGTAAGACTGCGACTCTGCTTCCTGGTCCCAACTCTGAGTAGTCACGGTTTTGGAAATTTGGATAAAAAAGATGCCATATTGTTAGATAAATGAGAAGCACCATCCAAAGTGGGATGAATGCTGTCTCGTCTCATAAGACCAGGTTTTCCCCAAAAAGAGCTCCAATTGTCAATGTAGCCCACGTCATTTTTAGGACACCACACAGACAGCCAGCGGTTCAAGGATGACGAGCGACTAAACATGTCATCACTGGTCAGATTGGGGAGGGGCCCAGAGAATACTACAGTGGCAGACATCGTTTTTGCAAACTCACACACCGATTCTATATTAAGTTTCGTGACTTCCGACTGCCGGAGACGGATGTCATTAATGCCGGTGTGAATAACAATTGTGGAATATTTACAGTTACTTTTAGCCAGCATTTTCAAATTTGACTCGATGTCGCCTGCTCTGGCCCCAGGAATGCATGTGACTATGGCCGATGGAGTCTCTAGGTTCACGTTTCTGACTACAGAGTCGCCAATGATCAGAGTTTTTTCCTCAGCGGGTGTGTCGCTGAGCGGGGAAAAACGATTAGAAACGTTAACAGGTTGGTGGTGAACTGGGGCTTTGCGACTAGGCTTCCTTCTCACCGTCACCCACCCAGTCTCCTCGCTGCTGAGGAGAGCCGGGGAACCGCTGACAGTGGGACCTACGCTAGCTAGCTCCGCTGCAGCTAATGGGCGTCCGTCGAGATTAACTGGCGCAGACGGTGTTTCAATGCAGCGGAGCCGGGATTCCAAATCAGACAACCTCGCCTCGAGCGCCTCAAAAAGACAACATTTATTACATTTACCGTTATCACTAAAAGAGGCAGAGGTGTAGCTAAACATCTGACAGAGAGAGCACACCAGAGGAGAGGAAAGAGAGGTAGTAGCCATAACTAGTGGCTCGAGAGCTGGAGAGCAAACCACACAGGCAGACAGCAAAACAGGAAGTGACGATACGTTACCACAAGGAAGTGACGATCAACATTGTCCCCCTGTTTGTGCAGGGGGACAATGTAGATGCAGCAGATATGCCAGTGGGGGAAGGGGGGCTCAGAGGGTTTGTACACAAGCATCAGCCAGTGGATGTTATGCCTGATTTCCAGAGGGGGCCAGTTTATCAGGGAGTAGAGCTCACAGTGACGTATCCCGTAGGGGGCATTGGTGGCAAAATGAATGGCAGAATGATATAGAACATTTAGCCGCTCAAGCGGTCTCTTGCAGGTAAAGTGGTAGATTATATCTCCATGGTCAGAGTGGCAGAACTGTCATCATGACCAGGGTATACTCAGCAGATGCAGTGAATGAGGAATGGTTTCTGTAAAGGAAGCCAAGTCTGGCTTTCACTTTAGACTGTAGTTTGGTCAGATGTTCTGTAAAGGACAGGTTGCTGTCAATCCAAACTCCTAGGTATTTATAGGAGGAGACCGTTTCAAGATTTTGGCCATCAGCAGCCAGGACAGTGCCAGCTTGAGAGGCACATTTGTGGCCAAACCACATGACCTTGGTCTTGGAAGTATTTATAGTCAAGCCAAGGGCAGATAAACCCTTCTGTATTAACTGGAAGCTCTCTTGAAGACTTTCCAAGATGATGTCTGGAGAGGGGCCTGTAGCAGACAGGACTGTGTCATCGGCATAGAGGTGAACCAAGGCGTTTCCGACTGATTTATCTATGTTGTTTATGTAGACTGAAATAGGACCGGAGCCAAGATGGACCCTTGTGGCACTCCCTTAAAAATGAGCAGGGACTGTGACAACAGGTTGTTAGATTTAACACACTGGGTACATCCAGACAGGTAGCCGTCAAACCAGGTTATTGTGTGATTTGTGACACCAGTTGACCTTAGGCATTCCAGAAGCTGAATGTGAACATAATGACTAAAGCAGGGGTGTCCAATCATGTGCCATGGAGGGCCAAGACCCTGTAGGCTTTACCTCCAACCAGTGTCTTCAACAGCAGATTCCACTGAATTTCTTCCCAATGATTGCTGACAAGTGAACACACCTGCTGAAGAGACTGGGTAGAAGAGAAAACCTGCAGGGCCTTGGCCCTCCATGGCACATGATTGGACACCCCTGGACTAAGGTATCACTGTGCTTGATTGACCAGCAAATTGGCCTGACCTAAACCCCATGGAGAATCTATGGAATACTGTCAAGAGAAAGATGAGAGACACCAGACCGAATAATGTAGATGAGCTGAAGGCTGCTAACAAAGCAACCTGGGCTTCCATAACACCTCAGCAGTGCCACAGGGTGATTACCTTCATGCCACGCCACATTAATGCAATAATTCATGCAAAAGGAGCCCTAACCAAGTACTGGCTGTGTACATGGACATACTTTTCAGTAGGCCAAATTTCCATTAAAAATCTCTTTTTTAGAGATCTATTTTTCAGCATCCAACAAGATTTTAACTGATTCCCCCACATGGTGAACCAAGAATATGTTTTAATAAGGCCTGGTAGGAGGAAAATAAATTTTAATTTTCTTTCTGTTTTTCCTCAGTTTTTTTTTTAGGTATTTATTAAAAAGAATTGGGCTCTTTTTCATTTGATAGCTCAAAGCATAGTTTGCACATCTCCAACATACATCACATATTATCAATGTTGCATCAGTCTGAGTCAATATCCTTGATGCCACACTGATCTTTCCTTTATTATAATCCCCAATTAAGAATTTCTTAAAATACATTTCTGTGAATGCCATTCAAATCTAAAACCATAATTTTCCTCTAATAGTATTTTTTTTTTTAGCGTAACAGAAACAGGAGCTATATGTCTTGTCTCTTTTACTCCCACCTCACCTCCTCCTCATGACTTGTTTACATTGCATTGATGTCAAACTATAACTGATTGGAACAAATGATGCCAACAAACACAATCAAGGCAGCAATTACTTTTCTTCCAAAACACAGTCAGAGAAAATCACCTGAAGAGAAACATTTTTCTGGGTTGCCACACAGAGGCCCATATTTAATAATTAGGCATAAACATCGGAAGGACTTGGACACAAAAAAGCAGACAAAATTTATTTAAGGATGTATCCACTTTGTATGGAGAAGCAGGATGCAGCAGCCCTTGTATCACCTTTTCACATTCACGCAGGTAATATTAAATATCTCGGCATTGACTTTTCCCCCAAGCTGTCGGAGTTATTTTACCTTAATCACACTCCATTACTCAAAACGATACAAGATGACTTAAATCGTTGGTCTAACCTCCCTGCCTCCCTTTTTAATGGATTGCCATCATACAAATGTCAGTCCTACCTAAAATCAATTATTTATTCTCAATGATTCCAGTATCTCCTACCTGTATCTGGTTTAAATCCTTAAATCCCACTTTGTCAAAATTTTATTGGAAAAACAAACCCCCTCATATTAAACTATTAATGCCACAAAAACCAAAATATCAAGAAGGACTAGAAGCCCCTAACTTTGAATTATATTACCTTGCAAACCAGCTCAAATATATGATTAAATGGTTCAACGACTCTCACCTCGATTGCTCCCGGCTAGACACTGAACAAGCACTTTCTGAAGATATACAATTAGCAGATCTTCCCTTCATTAGTCAGTCAATTAAAGAACATCAATGCTTCCACAGTATATCAATAGCCTCAACTCTGACAGCTTGGTGGAAAACACTTCAAATCACCAACTCCACTGTTACACCGTCCATCCACTCACCGATCTGGAACAATCCAGACTTTTTAATTAATAAAAGTACATTCAACATAATAAACTGAAAAGGCAAAGGAATAACACACCATCATTTATTTCAAAATAACATTTTCAGTAATTTTCAACAGGTAACTAATAAATTTAACATTTGTAGCTCTCAATTTTTGGAATTCTTACAATTAAAAGCAATTATATCATCCAAAATTAAACAAACTCCCATCATCATCATCTGTATTTATTTTGACAGGACACAATTAATCCCGCAGTTGAGGTGGGTCCTCTTACAGTTGAAGCTGAGTTTTTACGCCGGATGCCCTTCCTGACACAAGCCTGCCCATTTTTATCCGGCCTTGGGACCGGCGCAGGCAGTACACTTGACTTGTGCACCCATTGTGGCTTGGTAACCAACATCTCCCTCCTCCGTTCCATTATTGCTGAGCACCAAGCTGGATGGCATGAAGTTCCACTTTTACATGGTCTTTGGCATGACCTGGCCGGGATTTGAACCCCAGCCTCCTGGTTGTGGGGCGGATGCTCTACCCCTAGGCCACCACTCTAGTGGTCCCATCATATTTAATTATTCTATCGCAGTAGAAAATATTCTAAAACTTAAAGGTCCTAGAAAAATAACCTCAAATATTTATAGCATTCTTAATAATACAGAAACCTCAATATCTCTCCCAGTCTTAAAAAGGGAAAATGACCTACAGTTTTGATCCATACCAATATTGACTTCTGAACACAAATTTGTAACAATACTTCTAATCATCTCAAAAATTCAAATTTACAACTTACACAATAAAAAATTATTCACAGAGCACACTATACTGGTGACAGATTACATAAAATGGGATTTAATAAGCTCAATAAATGTGCACATTGTTCACAAAACACTCCACTTACCTGAATGCTATCTGGCACCGCACTCCAGTCACACAATTTTGGAAGCAGTAGATCACCTCTCATTTTTATTGTGCTGCTGCATCCCACTTTCCCCACAACTATGCATCTTAGGCGACTTATCAGCTGTACATTTGCAAGGTCCTTCTGTGTGTGCTCTCCTCACAGCCCTAACTATCACCAAGAAAACCATCCTTTTAAACTGGAAATCCCAAATCAATATTAATGTCATGCAGTGGAAGAATCTATTGATAGATTATATATCTCTGGAAAAAAATACTGGCATCTTTTAAAAAGAAAAGTGCTGAGTTTGACAAGGCCTGGTCATCAGTCATTCATAAATTAACCCATGTTGATACCCAAATATCATTATTTGTACAATTATAACTAAATCCTTTCCCTCCATCTGCATTCTGAATTGCATCCCCCCCATTTTTAAAATTTTTTTGTCCATTCTTCATAAATTTTAATTTGTTGACTTGGTCTGTTGAGAATCTTATTACTCTGTTCCTTCCATGTGTCATCTTCTCATCATTGTAATTTCTGTGTATGCCTTTGAACAGTTCTAGGTATATCTATATATGAGTGGGTATGTACATATATGTTTATGCGTGTGTATGGTAATCCTAGGCTAGCCTAGCCTCGACGCAACACTGCATATGTCGTATCTGAATAAATGTTGCTCTACTTTTATGATGCGTTATCTGTATGAATAGTATGTCACTTCTTTTGTATTTTATTTTTTCTCTCTCTCCCCTCATCCCAACCAATCATGACAGAAGACTGCCCCTCCCTGAGGCTGGTTCTGCTGGAGGTTTCTTCCTATAAGGGAGTTTTTCCTTCCCACTGTCACCTAGTGCTTGCTCATAGGGGACTGTTCGATTGTTGGGGTCTTTTCTGATTTATTTATGATTTGTGGCTTGTGTATCTTGTGTTTACCTCTTATGTCTGTGTTTTTTGTTGCAAAGAAAACTAATAAAAAAAAGGATGTATCCACTACAACGTGTTTAGGGATGAATCTTGAAAGTTGATTTAAAGATATGGGACTTAAGGGTTTGTTTTTTAATAATGGAAGCAAGTCAAGTTGCTTATTCAAACACACAGTTATAGCGCATCGCCATTAAATGTTAATTCTGTTGGTGTCTTTTTGAAATAAACTAGTGCATTTACTGACTCTCTTTTTTCTTCAGTGTATGAGAACTATATGGGCACGTATATTTCACGAACAAAAACAACATTTTATACAAGAAATGGCATGTTTAACCAGCTTTATTGCATTGGTAGATTTTATCTTTTATAAGTTTAATTTCCTTTATGTTTTTTGATTAATTTTGTAAAATAAGTGAGCATAACTCGTCTAATAAAAACTACCATTTTGTGAATTACATGCATTTGGTTTGCTTGGTAAATGCTGAATGAAATATGGGTGATAAAAGCTATTAACCTGGATTTTAAAACAAAAAAAGGTGAAAATGCTGCAGTGCTTAAATGATTTCTGACTCATACATTAGTCCCCGACGTTTGATTTAAAGAAATTTTAATCTGATGAGCCTTTATGAAATCAAAAGTTATTGACTGCAAAAATTTCTGAGGAAGCATATTTCTCACTTTCTGAGTTGCATCAGGCTGTAAAGTGCAGAAATATTAAAAAAAAAAATAAATGTCAGCACAAACAAAGATGCACTACACATCTGCCTCACACCAACAAATTTGGCAAATTATAACCAAGATGTTAGTGACTTAATGATGTGGATAGAAAACATTTTTTTTTGCTTTTTGTCACTGCAATGAAGGCTCCTGGAGGTCCATGTACCACAGTTTGATTGAAATGCTAAAAAAGGAAATGTAGAGGCCTCCAACTCTGCTGCAGCTTCAGGTTTGACTAGCTTGAATTAATCAGAGCTCAGAAAGAGCTGATCCTAGCTCAGGGAGATTTTAGCACATAAGGGGAGAGACAGAGAGAGCCACATGTTCATTTATGACCAGTGTATCATTCTTTCCTACCTGCTGTGTCTTCATGCGGCTGAGGTTTTCTGGGTTGAAGGCTTCGATTTGAACACACTGCTGTTTGGGAGACCACAGCCAGGTGTTTGTCTCATTTGATCTACTGCACTCCTTCTTCCTGGTGCACCTGTCAGTCAAGAAGAAGTTAGTAAAAACTCACACAAATGACTAGACCTCATATGTCTTATATTTAGAGAACTCTTTTCATGAAGTAAAATCAGTGGATATAAAACCACAGCCTTTGCCAACAAGGGTCCTCCCCTGTCCCAGGGCGTCAGAACACACTCAACTAGGTCCTTGGCTACCTCTTGGGCAATTGTCACTTGCTGACGTTTGTGCTGCAGCCAGATGGGCAACACCAAATACTTTTTGGGCCCTATTTTGACAGTCATCCGCGGACTTTTGCACCAGACTTCCCGTCATACTTCAGTGTTTTTGTTAGTTTCTGTCAGCGCATTGTCTTTTTCACGCTTTGTGTCATGCCATCTAATTACCAGTAGACGGCGCACCCACTTTGCGCTGGGAGGTCCAGAGTCATTTCAAAGAGGTGTGGCAGTGCGCAATCTCATGCGCACCAGTATTATGGTGCATGTTTTGACAATGCACTGACAATGATCCTGACAATGAACAGGAAAAAGGAGGTCTGTTGCCTGAAGCACATTGTTTAGTGCTATTTCAATGGCGTGTTTTGAAACTGCACAGCAACAGAGCTCATGAGTGAACAGCATGCACTGGGATTTTCTGTTATTTTAATGGAGAGAGTTGTAACAGTCATTTTATTTATATGATGATACACTAAATATTTTTTTATTCCATCCACATTCTCATTGACCGTTGGGGTCTATAGATTAGGCATTAGTGTATGATTTTTTTTAGGGGAATTAATGAATGAACAGGAAACGTATGTGTTCTTGTGTGGATGTGACACACGGGGGGAGGCGTGTCAGTCTGAAGGTTTTTATTCCATCCATATTTCTGTTTTCATCATGGACTTATCAGATATTACTGTGTTTATTTTTAGGGGAATGAAGGAATGAATGAACAGGGTATTACTTTTCACTGTAACTCACCAGAGAGTCAGGAGATGTGTCCACATCTGCCTGTGGCCACACGACCCAATATTCCAGCTGGGCTGAGGGCACCCACATCGCGCCTATGGTTAGGATTCTTGAGCTGCGGGTGCCCCGACTGCCATTGTTATAGCTCCTGGGAGGGGCTGCCGAGAGTGGACTTCCTTCGTGGCGGGGGACAGGACGCTGCACCGGATCTCCTTCTTCCCTCCTGCCTTGGAGGGATTGGGACAGAGAGCCACAAACCTCAGCAGGCCCCCGCACAAGACAGGGGAGATCCTTGGTCGGTGAAAGCAACAGGAGAGGGAGCACTACATCTCCCCACGGGCCAGGAGTGACTTCCGAGCTACCATTAATGATCCTTCTGTTTAATGAAAGTTTGAAGAAGCATCATCTTCTTTTCCTGAAGTTTCAAACCCATTCATGTCTGTGTGTTGCATTCGTATGCACTACATTCAACTCGATTTTTTCAGCCCAGCATTATCTCTTCCTGTTTTTTCTCTCTAAAATAACTAACTAGGCATCAACTGTGATTGACATCTTCCTTATTACCAAGCAGCATTACTATCGCGTGCATTTTCACTCACGCACACGCCCTTTGGCCACCGCCAAACCCATCTAACAAGCCGTCATGATCAGAGTTCACTTTAGATAATGTGCCTCTGTGCATCAAAGGGATGGGAAGGAGCGCTTTGGATTCGATTATCCAAAACACACCTCTGAATAATAAGACCAGCCTCTTTGCACCTTGCACCTGGCAGAAAATTAATTTTTACATTGCTGTGATAAGGAAATGAACTTGGAAACGCTCATAAATGCGTTCTGCGTCAGTGACAACTGATTATGGACTGCGTCATTGTAAAATGGCCCTTTGTCTTATTGTTTAGACATGAGGCCCCTTCAGTGGCCTACTCTTTTCTGCCAGTTTCCCCAAGTATAGAAACACAAATGTGCTTCACCTAATACCACACCTACAATTGTAATATTTCAAATCTTTATTAGACACTTCAATTAAACATTCACGTGCTGGTGGAAAAGTAAGTGAACCCTTGGATTTAATAACTGGTCAACTGTCCTTTGGTGGCAATAACCTCCACCAAATGCTTTCAATAGCTGCTGATCAGATCTGCACAATGTTCAGGAGGAATTTTGACCCATCCTTCCTTACAGAAAATTTCAGGTATTCACCACTCCACAGTTAGATAAACTGTTTACAAATGTAGAGGCTTTAGTACTGTGACTACTCTCCCAAGAAGTGGGCACACAGCCAAGGTGAATCCAAAGGCACAATGCAGAATGTGCAATGAGGTTAGAAAAAAAACCCTACAGTAACAGCTAAAGGCTTGAAGGAATCATTGGAACTGGTTAACATCTCTGTTCATGAGTCTACCATCGACTGCAGGAAGGTGAACAAGTACCATCACACACCACTGTCTACTGGGGGCACTTTTGTGGAGAGGGTGAACAATGTTAAGTTTCTGGGGAATTTACCTGGCAGATGACATGACCCTTAACACCAACACCACAGCCATTATTAAAAAGGCTTATCAGTGACTCTACCCTCTCTGGCGGCTAAAAAAAAGTAGGTCTTCCCACTCAGCTCCTCACCACTTTTTACAGAGGCACCCTGGAATCTGTCCTTTCATATGGCCCGACTACCTGGTTTGGGAATTGCACAGCTCTAGAGAAGCACCAGCTGAATAGGGTTGTAAAAACAGCCATTAAGATCATTGGTGTTCCCCTCCTCTCCTTGGAGGAGATGTACAATAAACGCTGTGCAAACAGGGCCGTTAATATCTTTAAAGACTGCTACCATCCTTCCCACAGTTTGTTTTCTCTTCTGCCCTCAGGGAAGAGGTACAGGTGTCTTCAGGTCAGGACAGCCAGAATGCTGAACAGTTTTTTTTTCCCACATGCAGTCAAGATTATAAATGGACTGTGCCCTATTCCCCTGCCAATTGCTTTTCCTCCCCCTCACCTCTGCTAAACTTGTATATGTATTCTGTTAGGTTAGTCTGACCATAGTGTTTTAACTTATATTTTATTGTTGTATTTTATTTTTTATGCTGTTGTTTTTAAACTTATTCTCTATCTATATTGTGGTACTGTGTTATGCTGGGGGATCATAATTTAATTTTTTATGTGCATGCACATACTAAATGACAAAGAAATCTTGAATCTTGAATATGCAAATCATAGAACAGGCATGGTGTCGATGATAGGACACCATGGAGGAAGCTGCTGCTTTCCAAAAAAACATCACTTAAGTTTGCCAAAGAGCACCTTGATGCTCCCCAGCGCTACTGGGAAGATGTTCTGTGGACTGATGAAGCTAAGGTTGAACTGTTACAAAGAATGTGCAGCGGTATGTATGGTGTAAAAAGACAAACATGAAAACATGATCCCATTGGTGAAGTACAGTACATCATGATTTGGGGCTGCTTTGCTGGTTCAGGGCCTGGGCTGTTTGCCATCATCAAGGGGCAAATGAATTCTCTAGTTTATCAAGGTATCCTACAGAATAATGTCAGTGTGGCTGTCCACCAGCTGAAGCTCAGTAGAAGATGGGTGATCTAGCAGAACAATGACCACAAACATCAAAGTAAATCTATTACAGAATGGGTTCAAAAAAGGAAAATCCACCTTTTGGAGTCCAGACCTGAATCCAATAGAGATGCTGCGGAATGACCTCAAGACAGCCACTCACACCAGACATCCTAAGAATATGGCTGAGCTGAAACAGTTCTGTACAGAAGAATGGTCCAAAATTTCTCCTGAAAGTTGTGCAGGTCTGATCAGCAAACAGGAAGAGCCAAACTGAAGCAGCACAATGACGAGACTGGGGTTTATTTATCTACTGCACAGATAATAGAAGTGTTGCAATACACAAATCAGATCAAAGTAAGATGGCCCTGAGCTTCAAAACACAGCAGCGAACAGAAAGCACATCTTAGTGTTTCATGTTCTGAGGAAACATTAAAAAAACCACTTGGATTTAATGCTGTAAAATGGGATTTTAAAATGCACCAGCAGTTTTTGAAGTGTTTAAGATTTATTTTGGGGGCATTTTTGCATTTATTGGACAGGTAGAACTGAGAGGGAGACAGGAAATAGGGTTAAAGAGTAGGGGAGAGACATGCAGGTAACTTCATTCTGTTTTCACACAAGGAATCACTGCACTTCTTCTTCTTCTTCCTCTTTTAGATTTGATTGGCGGTTGGCAACCAGCTTACAGGTGCATTACCACCACTGACTTGATTATCATCACTCTTTATCTTTGTATAAGCAGTTCTTATAAAGAGTTCTTGAGCAACATGCTCTTACAGCATGCATCCTAAAAGATCATGCATGAAAACTGCTCATATTTAGCAAGTCAAAGCAGAGTTTCCCTGCTGCTATATACCATGTATAGACTGTATAGACTATAGAGAGTGTGTTACAGGTCCCTCTAGTGTGCTGTTTTCAGCTTCCCCCTATTAAGAAGTAAACTGCTCATTATTTAAATGAAAAAGGAGCAGAGAAAAACACTGCAGTGACTCACTTTCCCTCCAGGACACACCAGCCACAGTATGGATCTTTCATGTCAACGCAGGTTTGACAGTCTGTCTTCTGGTGGCATTCTTGCACTGGAACCTTGGCGATCTGTATACATATAAGAAGCTTTTAATTTAAACGAACTGTTGCAGTGAACAGCATACTGGAGTTTCAGAAGAAAGGTTGTGGAAAAAAATCAGTTTACAAATGATGGTGTGAAGGAATCTGATTTTTGCATTCAGCTCAAAGTAAACCATAAACTGCATCTGACTTTTATTTCTCATTTTATTGCAAATTACCCTGTAGTTAAAATCCTGCCTGGTGGGACACTTGCTTAAAATTCAAACAAGTTTGTATGAGCCTCTTTGAGATCCACAATCAGGGCTTGACATTAACACCCGCCAAGCCACCAATCGCGGGTAGATTTCAGCAGTGGCCGGTAAGACAGCGACTCCCATTAGCCACTTTGGGGCTAGTGGGGTTGTAGTTTTCTCAAACAGCATCTAAAATAATAAATACCAACCAATGTCAAATGACGAAACTACAATTCTTGTAAGCACTATCTTCCCACAGTGTGTGCTCATTGGTCCACTGTCACTGTGGATGGAGCTGAGCTCTGCTGCCAGCCCAGTAATATTTTGCTTGATATGTAGATTAGAACACCTTATTGGACTTAATGGAACTTTGTTGCAGTGATTTAAGTCTTATCTATCTGATAGATTCCAATTTGTTCATGTCAGTAATGAGTTTTCTAACTCAAAGCTTAACCACGGAGTTCCACAGGGATCTGTGCTAGGCCCTGTTCTTTTTAGTTTATATATGCTTCCAATTAGGCAATATTATTAGAAAGCACTGCATACACTTTCATTGTCATGCAGATGACACACAATTATATTTATCAATGAAGCCAGATGACAGTAATCAACTAGCCACATTAGAGGCTAATCTTTAGGAAATCAAAGCTTGGATGACTTGTAATTTCTTGCTATTAAATTCAGATAAGACTGAAGTCTTTCTAGTTTGTCCAAAAAAACCTTAGAAATACCTTTCCAAATCAAACTCCTAGTTTGGATGGGGTTACACTTTCTCTTAATAGTTCTGTGAGGAACCTTGGAGCCATTTTTGATCAAGATCTGCTCTTTAATTCACATATTAAACTTGTTTCTAAGACTGCCTTCTATCATTTGTGCAATACTGCCAAGATTAGGAGCATCTTGTCCCACAGTGATGCTGAGAAACTAATTCACACTTTTGTTAGCACTAGATTAGACTATTGTAGCTTTATTATCAGGTTGTCCTAAAACATCTTTAAAAAGGCTTCAGCTGATCCAAAATCCTGCAGCTAGAGTTTTAGCAGGTACTAAAAAGAGAGATCACATCTCTCCGGTTCTGGCCTCCCTTCATTGGCTTCCCATAGAATTTAGAATTAACTTTTTGAGTGTGAGAATTTTCGTGCCCCTAGTGGCAGAGCGCGGCACTGCGCCTGTCTTCTCACTCTGACATGATCGCCTGCCTTGGGAATTTGTACTGATTGTACTGATTTGCCAGTTTCAAAAGGTGGCAGACATCCGTTGGAGGACTCAGTGGATGACACATAATACACCAAAAAAGAAAAACTCCTCATTTCCTTTTCCTGTTTTAGCATTTAGCCCAGAAAGCTATTATGTCCGTGATCGTCACGCCACTTTTTCGGCTTTGTACGCCGAAAATAGCTGCGGGATACAAGCAAAATTTATGTGGGATAATTATAAGACTTTGTAGAGGTGGTAGACATTTTATATTACCGACAGAATGCAAAATAAGGACCATAATGGGTGAAAATGCAGTGACCATGCCAGCCCCCCTTTGTCAACAGACTGTACAACAGTAAATGACTTATTTCGTTTTTTTTTAAATGTATTGATTTCTTGTTCATATACTTTGAAGATAAGATGATGAGGTGCCTCTGTAAAAAAAAAAAAAAAAACGGTGTCAAAAGACTGAACCATTCTTTGTGTAAATACGTTCAAAGTCCAGTTTTGACTGAGTTATGGAATTTAAAGCGGTGCTGCGACATTATGCAAATTAAATGCGTAAATTTATTCCTATCTGAAACTTTGGATTATATTTTACATCTTTCTAATTGACAGTAAGCCATTATCTCTTGCAACTTTCAAGTTATAGCCTTGGAAATCTGAACTATTTTATTGACAAAAAAATTTACCACTCTTGACCACTAGGGGTTATGTTGCAGTTCGGCAACATACACACTCAGAGGGTTAAGTTTAAAATCCTACTCCTCACAAAGCTCTAAATAATCAGGCCCGTTGTTATTTAAAAGATCTGACAGTACCTTATCATCCTAACAGAGTACTACGTTTCCAAAATGCAGGATTACTTGTAATACCTAGAATCTCCAAAAGTACAATGGGAGGCAGAGCATTCAGTTATCAGGCTCCTCTCCTTTGTAACCAGCTGCCAATCTGGATTCGGGAGTCAGACTCAATCTTTGTTTTTAAGCATAGGGTTAAATCCTTCCTTTTTGACATACAGTGGGGCAAAAAAGTATTTAGTCAGCCACCAATTGTGCAAGTTCTCCCACTTAAAAGGTGAGAGAGGTCTCCAATTTTCATCATAGGTATACCTCAACTATGAGAGACAAAATGAGAAAAAAAAAATCCAGAAAATCACATTGAAGGATTTTTAATGAATTAATTGGTAAATTCCTCAGTAAAATAAGTATTTGGTCACCTACAAACAAGCAAGATTTCTGGCTCTCACCGACCTGTAACTTCTTCTTTAAGAGGCTCCCCTGTCCTCCACTCGTTACCTGTATTAATGGCACCTGTTTGAACTCGTTATCAGTATAAAAGACACCTGTCCACAACCTCAAACAGTCAGACTCCAAACTCCACTATGGCCAAGACCAAAAGAGCTGTCAAAGGACACCAGAAACAAAATTGTAGACCTGCACCAGGCTGGGAAGACTGAATCTGCAATAGGTAAGCAGCTTGGTGTGAAGAAATCAACTGTGGGAGCAATTATTAGAAAATGGAAGACATACAAGACCACTGATAATCTCCCTCCATCTGGGGCTCCACACAAGATCTCACACGTGGGGTCAAAATTATCATGAGAACGGTGAGCAAAAATCCTAGAACCACATGGGGGGACCTAGTGAATGACCTGCAGAGAGCTGGGACCAAAGTAACAAAGGCTACATCAGAAACACACTACGCCGCCAGGGACTCAAATCCTGCAGTGCCAGACGTGTCCCCCTGCTTAAGCCAGTACATGTCCAGGCCCGTCTGAAGTTTGCTAGAGAGCATTTGGATGATCCAGAAGAGGATTGAGAGAATGTCATATGGTCAGATGAAGCCAAAATAGAACTTTTTGGTAAAAACTCAACTTGTCATGTTTGGAGGAGAAAGAACACCATACCTACTGTGAAGCATGGGAGTGGAAATATCATACTTTGGGGCCGTTTTTCTGCAAAGGGACCAGGACGACTGATCCATGTAAAGGAAAGAATGAATGGGGCCATGCATCGTGAGATTTTGAGTGAAAACCTCCTTCCACCAGCAAGGGCACTGAAGATGAAACGTGGCTGGGTCTTTCAGCATGACAATGATCCCAAACACACCGCCCGGGCAACGAAGGAGTGGCTTCGTAAGAAGCATTTCAAGGTCCTGGAGTGGCCTAGCCAGTCTCTAGATCTCAACCCCATAGAAAATCTTTGGAGGGAGTTGAAAGTCCATGTTGCCCAGCGACAGCTCCAAAACATCACTGCTCTAGAGGAGATCTGCATGGAGGAATGGGCCAAAATACCAGCAACAGTGTGTGAAAACCTTGTGAAAACTTACAGAAAACGTTTGACCTCTGTCATTACCAACAAAGGGTATATAACAAAGTATTGAGATGAACTTTTGTTATTGACCAAATACTTATTTTACCAAGGAATTTACCAATTAATTCATTGAAAATCCTTTAATGTGATTTTCTGGATTTTTTTTTCTCATTTTGTCTCTCATAGTTGAGGTATACCTATGATGAAAATTGGAGACCTCTCTCATCTTTTAAGTGGGAGAACTTGCACAATTGGTGGCTGACTAAATACTTTTTTACCCCACTGTAGCCTATAGTTAGGGTGGGATCAAGTGACCCTGAACCCTCTCTTAGTTATGCTGTTAATAGGTTTAGACCGCTGGGAGACCTCCAACGATGCACTGGGCTTCACTCCTTTCTTCACTCTCAATGTAATATTTTTAACATTAACATCTGTTTGTTCTCTCCCATAGACTGAGTCCCCATCGTGCTCTCTACATGTCTGTTCTTTTCTTCTTATCCTCTATCCCCTCACCCCCAGCCAGTAGCAGCAGATGACTGCCCCTCCTGAGCCTAGTTCTGCTAGAGGTTTCTTCCTGTTAAAAGAGTTTTTCCTCTCCGCCGTCGCCAAGTGCTTGTTGACAGGGGATTGCCTGACTGCTGGGGTCTTTCTGCAATTGTGTTTTTTTTTCCCCTACAGTTTGAAAGTGCTATGAGATGACTGTTGTTGTGAGATGGTGCTATGTAATGTACTTTATTTATATAGCCCTTTAAAACAGCCCGTAGGTGACCAAAGTGCTTTACAGAAAATTAAACAGCATTAAAAACACACACAGCATTAAAAACAAATAATATAAAGAAATAAGAATAAATACCTAAAAATAAGAATAAAATAAAAGCAAATGCCAAGACAAATATCACCACTACTGGGTATTAAAAGCCATCCTAATCAAATATGTTTTAAGTTCTGATTTAAAAAGGGCCAGGTCAGAGATAGCACTTAGGTCAGGGGGGAGATTATTCCAGAGCCTGGGGGCGACAACAGAAAAGGCAAGGTCACCCCAATGTTTATACCTTGACCTAGGCACATCCAGCAAAAGCTGATTGGATGACCTCAAAGCCCTGCCTTTGGTCACAGACAGTCAAAATCTCAGACATATAAACCGGAGCAAGGCCATTCAGAGCTTTAAAAACAAAAAGCAAAAGTTTAAAATTAATTCTAAAATGGACTGGAAGCCAATGAAGTGAAAAAAGGATCAGAGTAATGTGCTCTCACCTAGGTGTGTTGGTCAAAAGACAGGCCGCTACATTTTGCACAAGTTGAAGGCGGCCGAGAGAAGACAGAGATGCCAACATAAAGTGCACTGCAGTAATCAAGTCGAGATGTGATTAAAGCATGGATGGCTATCTCAAGATCATGACGGCGCAGGAAAGGTTTGGCTTTGGATAACAGACGTAATTGATAAAAGCTCATCTTGACTACATTGTCAATCTGTTTATCAAATTTTAAATGGCTGTCAAAATCACCCCCAAATTTCTGACAGCTGAACTGAGCCTTAAAGACAGGGTACCAAAGCCAGCCGTTACAGCATCCCCAAATGCAATACATTCTGTTTTTTCTTCATTTAAGTGGAGAAAATTTTGGCTTAACCACAACTTAATGTCAATGATGCAGTCCAATAGAACACTTTGTGAGTTAGTTTGTTCTGGGTTCAAAGGTAAATAAAGCTGCAAATTGTCCGCCTAACAGTGGAAAGACATGTTGTACCTGGCTATTATTGACCCGAGTGGTAGCATATACAGTGATCCCTCACTTATCGCGGTTAATGGGTTCCAGAACCGACCGCGAAAAGTGAAAAACCGCGAAGTAGCGTCACCCCTAATGACGTCATCCATAAATAATACGTACGTTCATTCTCTCACTCTCTCTCTCTCATATGATACGTGTGTGTGTGTGTACGTGTACATACATACGTAGATGTAAACAAAGTGTACATAAATATGTTTTTAGAACTCTTTTATTCTTATAACAAGATACGTAACTCAAGATGAAAATGATTTACTGCACAGGTTAATGAGAGCTTTACTGCTCCTCAGGTGACGCCTCATCGTGAGATGCTGGAGGCGCAGGATCATCGAGGGCAGCTTCCGATAGAGCTGAAGCTGCAGGAGGCGGCGTAGTGCCTCGACAGGAAGACTATTTCGCACAAAATGGCACAAGAGAACAGCAAAAAGTTCCACGCGGCGAGACTAAGTAACACGAGCGATAAAAAGCAATGAATGCGGTCTTCCTTCCCTTCATGGGTGCTCGGCAGGGAGAGGAGGTGGGTGAAACGTCTCGGCCAATCAGCTTGCGGGGTGAAACGTCTCGGCCAATCAGCTTGCGAGATTTCCGAGCCGAGCCAACACGACAACAGCGAACAGAGAGTTGTGCGGCTCTCCGTGTTGACACCTGATGGTCTAATGTAGTCTCCCTGCCTTCTGCTAGCGCCCGCCCATTATTTCTCAATTTTGAATTTTTGATGAATATTTTTGAAAAATCCGCGATGCACTGAGGGCGCGAAAGGTGAAGCGCGAAGTAGCGAGGGATCACTGTATAATGAAAACAGAATAGGGCCAAGGATAGAGCCCTGTGGGACCCCACAGGAGAGAGAGGCACTAGAAGAAGACATGTCACCAATCATTACAGAAAAAGTTCTATTAGATAGGTAGGATTCAAACCACTTAAGTGCAGTGCCATGGATGCAAACATGGTGATTCAGGCGTGACAAAAGGATAGTATGGTCCACAGTGTCAAAAGCTGCTGTAAGATCTAGCAGCACTCAGACCACAGGACATTTGGCATCAACAGACATCATAATATCATTGTGCACTTTAAGCAGGGCAGACTCAGTGCTGTGACGAGATCTAAACCCAGATTGCAACTTCTCAAAAATAGAATTGTCCTCTAAAAAAGATTGCAACTGTATAAAAACAGCTTTTTCTAAAACCTTAGATAAAAAGGGCAAATGAGAAATGGGTCTAAAATTAGATAAAACTGAAGGGTCAGGGTGAGGTTTTTTAAGAAGGGGCCTAACCACAGCATGTTTAAAAGCAGGTGGGACAAATCCTGAGCTAAGGCAGGAATTAATAAAAACCAAAAGACCAGGTCCTACAGTATTAAAAACCCTTTTCAGTATTCCAGCGGGAACAACATCCAGTGAGCAATTTGTTGGCTTCAGAGACTTCACTATATCAGCAGGTGATGATAAAGAAACCAACTCAAACTGTTCAAACACAACAGAGTAACCCGGGACAATAGACAAGCTCCCATTAAAACTGTTATTAATAGCTGGTCTGATGGAGTCCACTTTATCAACAAAAAAGTGAAGAAAAGTCTCACATGTTGTAAACAAATCATCTATAACAGAGTGCGTGGGTTTATAGAAGTTAATTGTGTTAAATAGCACTCTAGGACAGTGACTGCTGCTAGAAATAATATCAGAGAGATACTAAAATTTTGCCTTTTGCACGGTCCTCTGGTAATCAGCAAGACAATCCTTAAAAATTCCCAGAGACTCATGTAATGTGCTATATAAATAAATAAAGCTGAATCGAAATTGAGCTGCGGACGGTTTCCTCTTTACCAGACTCCATCTACGGCGAGTCCATTTTGCAGACAGTCTGGAAAAATGGCAATGAACATACAGCAGCCAGCAGAACACACCTATCCCCGCTCTCAGCGATCAGACCATTGGTGTAACTGCCCCTAATCCCCTGTTGTCCTAGCGGTGAGTAGCTAATCATGTGCCCCCCTCCACATCAGCGCCTACCTCTGTGGTTAAACGTGATTATTTTTAGAGCAAAAAGCTCTTTTTATTGTCCACAATTGAGCAAATTTAAGCTTTCTTATGACAGAGAGAAAAAAGTGACTGCACATTGATATAGTGCTGTAAAGAACAAATGAAAGTTCTCCTGAGGCGGACTTTGATTTATCTATGATTTCTATTTTATTTTATTTATTTACAGTCATGAAAAAATTAGGACACCCTGTAGCCTGTGTGCCTTTTTTAACATATTTGGACATATGGATATTTAATATCAATGTTAAAAATACTGGGAGATTCATGTAATATAACTAAATAATTAAAAATGAATTAAAGACTTTTTTCAAATTTTCTGTAAAATGTAAATCTAAACAAATAGTGAGGAATAAATTAGGACACCCCCCATCTTTTTTGGGACACCCCCACATTCATTCCCACTTAAAATGGCTAAAATGAATATTGAAAAAATGCAAATAAAACAAAAACAAGGTTAGACATAGATATGTGAACATTTCTTTAAAAAGAACTGAATATTTAATGGGGTGTCCAAATTTTTTCACATGACTGTACATGATGTTGTGATATGCAGCTATTTCACTTTTTAAATATGTACAGTATTTTTAATGTGCTGGTCCAGGGGTGTCAAATGTATAGCCCGTGGGCCAAAATCAGCTTGCAAGAGGATCCAAATTTTTCTCTGTGAATTTACAGCTTTCTTTCTAGTAAATTTCTGACTTTTTCTAGTGATTAGAATTGTTCATGTACATTTGAGACATTTTTCTCCTTAAGATCAGACTTTTTCTCATCAGTTTTTTTTTTTTTTTTCTGGTGAAAACAGGTAGTGCCCATTTAGGTTAAATTGATCACCAAAAATGGGCAGCGCGGTGGCAGAGTGGTTAGCACTGCGGCAGCACAGCAACTCACCCTTGGCTGGGAGATCCTGGTTTCGATCCCAGCCCCCGACCAACTGTGTGGAGTTTGCATGTTCTCCCCGTGTTTGCGTGGGTTTACTCCGGGATTTCTCCGGTTTCCTCTCACATGCCAAAAACTTGCAAGTTAGGTTAATTGGCATCAAACTGGGGATTCTAAATTGTCCTTAGGTATGACTGTGAGAGTGAATGGTTGTCTGTCTCTCTGTGTTGGCCCTGCAATGGACTGGCGACCTGTCCAGGGTGTACCCTGCCTCTCACTCAAAGATGCTGGGATAGGCTCCAGCCCCACCACAACCCAAAAAGGATTAAGCGGAAGAAGATGGATGGATGGATGGGTCGATTAGCAAATACTAATGATGTAGTGCAGCCCGAAGGGGTAGGTGTACAAATGAGAATTGGGACAGACACCAAATCTACCTGTATTTCACTCTCACACTGCAAATATTTTTCTCTACTGTTTGACAGTATTTACTGCTGTTAATAAATAAAGTGTTTCTCTTGCTATCTTTTATGTATGTATAAGGGTAATTTACATTTAAAAAAGGCTGTAAATTCAACTAAATTTTAGCATGCGGTAATCAAGTTTGATCATATTAAACATAATTTTCCAGCCACAAAATTGTGGCTAGTGAAAAGGCTGAGTGGCTAGTAACTTTGGAAGATCACTAGCCACAGTGGCTGGTGAGCAAAAAAGTTAATGTCAAGCCCTGCCCACAATTATGATGGAATAAATGGGCATATCAAATGCGACAGTATTAGCCGATATATAGTCATGTGAAAAAATTACGACACCCCATTAAATATTCAGCTCTTTATTTATAAATGTTCACATATCTAGGTTTAACGTTGTTTTTGTTTTGATTTGCATTTTTTAACATTTATTTTAGCCATTGTAAGTGGGAATGAATGTGGGGGTGTCCTAAAAAAGACGGGGGGGGTGTGTCCTAATTTATTCCTCACTATTTGTTTAGAATTACATTTTACAGAAAATTTGAGTAAAGTTTTTAATTCATTTTTAATTGTTCAGTTGTATTACATGAATTTCCCAGTATTTTTAACATTGATATTAAATATCCATATGTCCAAATATGTTTAAAAAAAAAACACAGGCTTATACAGGGTGTCCTAATTTTTTCACATGACTGTATATTTACTATTAGGCAGACTTAAGCTTCTCTGTGCAGTGTATTCACAAATCGACAGACATAGCTATCACAATAGTTTCAATTTTGAAGCAGGATGTGAAGCATCTTTTGTATGATTTCTGAGCAGACTTACAGATTAAATTACAGAAGAACACAGTCAATATTTCCTTCTAAATGCCTCCTTACAATCCTAATGAAGTCTCGAAGGGACTGAGGCTCAACATATAAAACTAGCTTCTTAATGCTGAACATGTGATGGAGACAAGATAAGTTACTTTTTCATTAGATTTACTTTAAAAGTGGTCAGTCTGAAGACCTCTCCTCTAAGAGGAATGTAATGATTTCATGTGTTAAACAATCAGTACATGAATAATGGATATAGCTGCCATACGATCATACCCTGGTCCCTGAATATTATATATGGCAATCTCAATATCTGCATTTTTGCTGCTGACTTGTTGATTCTTTTAAATTAGAAGTGACCATAATTAGAACAAAGAATGAAGGCCTTTGTTACTGGCTAAAGCCACCAGGTTCCATATATCTCTAGACTCCATGGGTGTCTAGGCTAGATAAAAATATATATTAAAGAAAGAGCCTAATAGAAATTTTGGATAACAAAACTAAAGGACAAACTCCTCATTAATTATATTACAACTCGTAGAGTTAAGGAATCAAGTTCAGCGATTACTCAAAGCTGAGGCCATAGACTAAAAGACGGACAACATGCTGCCCCTACCGCCTGTTGATACAACTTTGACGCTCGTGCAGCACCACCACATTGCAGGTTTGATATTATTTATTGTTTAACTTGAGAAACTATTTTCTTCATGTGAATAACAATTTCTTAAGTTAAACAGAGACACTGTGAAAATATATGCGTTTTAGTGAACATCTCTTTACAGATACAAAGCAAGCAGTTACAAGATTTCCTTCACTGAGTTTGAATTTAAAGTTACATGTTAAGAATTTTGGCCCTGGCTTCATATGTGAACCTGACTGGATAGTGACATCTTAGCTCAGTTGTCGGTGCAATCATGATACACCTCCTAACACACTCCCTCACTGGCTACTGAAACCATCTGACTTTAGCAGAACCGTGTGCTAACAAATCACCAACCGTGGAGACTTTATCTGGAAGGATAATCTTTCATAAGTAAGGCAAAACTTTTGCTTAATTAATTTGGACTTTTATAATGTAGAGAGTTTGACTTTTGTGTATACTGTCACTTCCCTGTTGCTACAATTAAGATTACTCTCACGAGACTGGATTGCTGCATTGAATCTTGGTACTTGGATGCCATGTGGGTGCATACGGTTCCTGGCAGCCTCAACTTGATCTCAGCTCATTAAAAATGTTCATGCAATCTTAAGAAGGTCCGATTAGTGTGTTGACAACAATGCTATGATGGGAGCTTAGATGTCAGCCACAGTCATTAACCACTTGCACTCCGGGCAATTTTCCTAAAAATGTCAAAAAATAACGTGCCCAAAGTAAATCGAAAGCTGTTCTTCAACCCTTTGCAGCATCTTCATGGGGTTGGTCTCATTTAAAAGAAAACACTTTGAATTTTTTGGCAAAAAAAACAATCTCTCTACGTGCTCCGGCCACTGAGTTACAGTCATCTAAACATACTGAACTTGAAGAAAAAAAATTTGGACACAGTGTTTTTTTTGATACAAATGCTTGTAAATAACACACAGCTGTCCGATCCGGCTGGAAAATGCAACAGAAATGTAGAACCAAGTGTTATCCAGCTGAGATCCAAATTTGGTAACAATACCACAAAAAATGAATATTTTACACAGCTTTGTTCTCAGGCTGTTCCCAGGCGTTTTGGAACTGTGCCAAATTGTGCCAAATGGCACAGTTTGGAAAAACGTCTGTAACTTTTGAATGATTCAATGTAGAAGCTTCATTTTAGGCTCAAAGGACAGGTTACACTCAGGGCTGTGTCTGTGTGTGTGTGTGTGGGGGGGGGGGGTTCCCCCCCCCCGCTGCCAAGGACAGAGTTCAGCCCTCGCTACATGACAGATTACACTCGTTGCATGTTTCCACAGCAACGCTGTCACAGCGGCTCCCCCCCCCCCCCTCGCTACTGTGTGTGTGTGTGGGGTTGTCCCCCCCCCCCCGCTCGCTACAGAGGATGGACTTTAGCCATCGCTACACAACGGATTAGCCTTATGTGGTGATGTAGGAGTGCAGTCACCGCGGCTCCCCCCCCCTCGCTGCAGAAGAATAGCGGGGGTGGGGGGGGCGTTCACAGCCTGTACATTGCGAGCAACCCCTTGTACTGCGGCGCACGAACTTCAGACTTCGTGAACCGCACAGCTGTAATTTACTGATCGGTCAAAAGTCATTTTGGATTACAATTTTCAGGGATAGAGAATAATTTAGCTTATAACACCTTACCTCTTCACAGCGGAGTCTTGGCGAACTTGTCTTCCTCATTGTTAGACGAACGCGACGCTGGTCCGCTCTGGTTCTGGTCTCGTGACTCGATCAAAACATAATTCCATTATTGCGGTTTTGTGCTTCCATGATTGCGGTTTTTGGCGAACGATTTTTCAAAACAAATAACAGTAGTAATTAAAAAATGACTGGCGAAGGCGTGTGTGTCACTCAGCCTTCGTCGTCAGCCTCCGTCGGTCTATAATGACCATGGAAGAAATCATAGCGTCTACTCTGCTGGAACCAATACAAAATAAGCACCGCCTGTGGCCGAACATGCCGATCCACGAATGGCACTCCCTGTCACACAGGTTGCATTTGTGGATGGACTCCATGCTGCTGGGTCTGTGGAGCTCTTCCTGTGTCCTTTTTTGATCCGCTGCAGCAGCCAGTCTTCACCCAGCCTTAAAAAAAAAACAGCTCACGAACTTCTCTGCTTCAATTGGCTCACTGCATTCAAAGCGTTGGGAGGCGGGTCCTCCTTCCTAGGTTTTCATTCATTGGTTCTTCAAGGTTTCAGAAACCCAATTCAAGGCTCTTATTAGTCGAATGAGAGGTCAGTCAGATGAACTAATCTGTTCGCGGCTGTGTTTACAGATTTTTTTTTCAGTGGCGCTTGGAGGCCACACCACCTACACCACCACCATCAATATCCTTATCATGCGTCATGCGCACAAGGGCGCACGAGTGCGCTCTCGTGCGCCCTCGGACGCAGAGACTTGCCCGCCCGCAGAACAACGGAGTGCAAGTGGTTAACTACTAGCATTTTCAGCTTATTATTGTTTTAAAAAGTGTTTCTGTGAGTTTTATTAATGTATAATTGTGACTATGATCAATATTTGCATTATTTTTCCCTGATGGATCTATATAACAAGCTGAGAGCTCTGGTGGACAAATATTCACTACAACACATTTTCACAGCATCTCCGTTTAACTTCAGAATTTGCTTTTTACAAATACAAATCTTTTCTACACATTCCAGTGTTTAGCACAGGATTTTTTGAAACTACGGTGGCTGGACCATCTTCAGACCCTTCAGGGCATGGTACTCAAAAGTACCCTAGAAAAAAACCTGTATATTTTAAAACTGAATACAACTACTTTATGGACAAAGAACAGGATCATGTTGAAATGGAGGGAAAAAGGTTTATTTACAAACTCAAACTCTGGAGTCATGGGAACATAACTTGCAAGTGTTGACCATTAATGTACAACATCAAAAATGTATTGAAGTTACTATATATTTACTGCATAAAATATGTCCTCTCGTCAGGAATTAAAGCCAAAAAATGTCTTTCCTCTGAAATTTTCTTCCCCAGGCCGAACCACATCCCCAGTCTTGTGTCAAGGACCGTTTCCCTGTCAGTTGCATTTGTCCTCCAGCTCCATCCTCTCCAGCCAGCGAAAGAAGCGCTTGCTCATACTACTGTAATGACTAGTGGATTAATCAACTTGTCCAACAACAGCAAACTGTCAACAGCAAATTTGACAGCAAATTTGATCAACTATTTACTAACCCTTTTCCAGTATTCTAAAAATATTGTTTCAGTTTCTTAAACATTAAAATTTGCCACCTTTCTTGTTTTTGCATTACAAGTTGAAAAATTTTTTATTTTTGAGATTTTTGTTTTACAAACCAACACAGTTGATGACCTTGAGCTTTGGGCTATTGTGATGAGCATTTTTGACTTTTTGACTTAAAAAAAATTACAGATCAATGATAAGTTGAATAATTAAAAAGAATCAACAGATTAATGTGTAACAAAAATACTTGTTAGTTTCAGCCCTACTTGCTCATCATAAACTCATTCCTGACATCCTGTGCCCTATCACAGAGCTACTACAGAGTCTGAAGGCAAAAAAAAACCTTATCTGTAGGTTACAGATGTTAAATGCAGTGTTCATGACTGCATACTCTGAAAACAAGTTAAAAAGAAATAAAACCAACTGCTGATTTTGCAGTAATATATAATTAAATGTACACAACACTATCATAGTAGTGATTTTTTTTTACTTGGAAACATTTTTGCTCCCTCTAATCTAATCTATATTGGCAGGTGCAGCTCAAAAATTAGACTATCATGAAAGAAGTGTTTTCTTCATAATGTATTATATTCTCTATTCATCACACATGAAGTGAAATATTTAAAGCCTTTTTGAATTTTGATGATTATGTCTTACAGCTTTTTTACTCTTTTAAGTTATTGCTTAATGGAGCTTAATATCATGTAAAAAAGCAGGATACCGATTAAATATTTCTTGAGCCACAGTAGAAAAACAATGATTTGAAGAAAATAAAAACTATAAATTCACAGAATCACAAAAGATGTAGTTGTTTCTTTTATACACTGTAGTTTGGGGGATGTTTTCTGCAGCAGGAGCTGGGCCTCTCGTTCAGCTACATGGCAGGGTGAATGTAAATATTTGTGAACCTCGTTCAGCAACATGCAATTCCTTCACTGCAATTGTCTCCCAATCAGCCCGCAATTTTCATGCAAGACAATTCTCCCTGTTACACTGCAAAATGGGTTAAACAGTTCCTTGAATCTGACAATAGTGAACAATGAAATGGCCAGGCCAGAGTCCATATCTAAACCCCATAGAGAATCTCTGGAAAATCCTTGGTGACAAAGTAATGGCTAAGAAACCCACTACAGTTACTGAACTGTGGAAGAGACTGCAAAAAGAATGGACCAAGATCAAACCAGAGCAATGTGAGAAACTAGTGATGTCCTGTGAGTGCAGATGCGCTGAAGTCATTCAAAGCAAGGGCCTCTACGCTTCCTATTAATTTTTGAATCCGACAGCCCTACAAAAAAAACCAAAACATTGTTTAAATCTTCTCTGACACAGTGGTTTTTGTCCTCTAATTTTGGTCGCTGTTTTTTTTTTTTTTTAAACCAAACAAATGTTTGTGTTGAAGTGCCTTGGTTATTTAAAACACTAGAAGTCCCAGAGAGGGGCCATTTGGCCTTTTTGGCTAGAAAACCCATAGGGGGACCATCAAGTGGCCACAAGAGGGCTAATGTCTGGGTCTTCTAGTGTTAAAAAAAAAACAACACAACATTTTAGTACAGCAATGGTATAGCCACAACTGATACCTCTGTAAAATTCTGAACAATGAAGAGTAACATATGTTAGAATAAATCAAGTATTAATAATCCCTAATTTCCCTCTAATTTTGATCTCTACTGTACATCCACTGATAAATCAAGAACAAAAGAATATACTGTATATTGCTTGACAGAGACTCTGCACACAAGTTAATTAGCTTATTCTCAGAGTCTCTATGGAATCTCCATTAGTGGCATAAGCTAACAAGCTAGTGGTTACCATGCCAAGTACAGAAAACATTGCAAATATCCCAAACAATATAGAGCTCATCTCTACATCAGCCAGACAACCAAATTTTTTCCTTCTTTCCTGCCCCTATTCAAACACTTTTACAAAGTAAATTGTCAGATAAACCTGTAGCTGAAAAGCTGCCATTTATGTACAGTGGTACCTCTACTTACGAACGTCTCTACATACGAAATTTTCAGGTTACGAGACGCCTCAACGGGAAAATATTGCCTCTAGTTACGAACAAAATTTCAGGATACGAAAGGCAAAAAAAGTACGCGCTCCTCGCAGCTCCCGTATTTTACCGAACGTAAACATACCTGTAGCTGCTCTGCCATTGGCTATCGCCTAGCATCTTCCTGGTATCCCCCTGGCCACGAATGGATGCGTTTGGTTGATCTCGCTTTATCTTATTATTATTTACTATTCTTACTACTTTATTTTATCCTTCTTACCTCTTGTAAGACTGTTGACTGAACTACACAATTTAGAGAAAAAAAAATTGTTAACTGCCATGTTTATCACCATCTACGTTATAATTCTGTACTTTCACCTTGTTCTTAATAAAGTTTTGGGAAAAAAAACAACAACATCAACGATCAGCACGGTATTAAAACAAAAGGAAGCCTTTACAAGCCGATAAAAGCAAACGTCCTTGGATCGTTTCATCACAAAACGTCAGGCAAAAACCACTGATGAGACAGAACATGAACCAAAGAAGGCAAAAGGTGACGCCGACGCCGACGATCGCAGTTAAAAGGTAAATGAACATAATTTTTATTATTCTTTCGCTTTTATTATTCTTTCTCTCATTTTAAACTCTCATTTTATGTTTATTGTGCAGTAATCTAATTGTAACATGTATTTGTTACATGTTTTGATGCGTTTTTACGATTTATAAAAAATTTATGCCCGAATTTTGGGGGCTTGGAACGGATTACGGCATTTACATGTAAAACGCGCCTCTACTTACGAATTTTTCACGTTACGAGAATTCTTCCGGAACGAATTAAATTCGTAAGTAGAGGTACCACTGTATATGGTTGAGCCCTTTCAAAATAAAAGCTCACAAAGAAACCATTCTGATCACTGAAATACTACAGAGTTTTTATTTTTGAATAATTTTAGGAAGTTTTGCATTGTGTGACTGAAAAATAAATATAAACCTCTGTTGCAGAAATCTGTTGCAGCAACGGAAAACTTTAACCCCTGTCTTCTGGATTAAAAAAATAAAAATATAGCCATGCTGAAATTGTAAAATTCCAAGCTGTAAAATTGTTGACTTACTGTAAATTTGGGTGCTTAACAAAATAATGAGTGATATTATATGAATATTTCAATTATTTAGTCACTGTATATGCAGTCAGTGTTCTTCAGTTTGTAATTTCCTGAGTTTAAGCTTAAGTTTAATGTTTATTTGAAAGGGACATTACATACATACACACATTATTATTATCTTTTTAACTATTGCTCTGAGTGCTGCTATCCCTTTGCTGCTGCAATCCTGGAATTTCTCCATTGTGGGACTAATAAAGGCTTATCTTATACTAATGAACATTAATACAAATGCAAGTATGCCAGATTTAGCAATACAGCTAATTTGCATCTGTAGTCCCCCGGCGGGTCACAAAAACACACAATCATACACAAGCAGAACAACTGCAATGAAAATATACAAAACGCAGAGTTAAGATGTTACAAAACAGAACATTCAAATGTCACACGCATGAAGTGCTGTGTATGCGTACACACACATGCACCCAAGCACCTCACAGCAACAACAACAGACAGCAAGAAACAAGAGGCAGGGCATATGTACAGTATGTGACTCACGGGCACATATAGATATGCGTATGCCACAGAGCAACCACTAGTTATGGGTACAGTTTTGGCTGTTTAAAAGGCAATTTTTACAATGAGTCTTAAAAGTGTTTAGTGTGGTATGTTTTCTGATTGCAAGTGGTATATTATTCCAGATCTTGGTGCCCCTCACTGATAGCACAAATTGAGCAAATGTGGTGCATCTGTAGGCCTGCAACACCAAACAACAGTCAGCTCATACAGTGTACATTCATACTGGTGGTTTTTCTTTTGGGCTGGAAGAGGTTTGTGTCCTAGACAATCATGTGCAGAAGAGGGCGGTCTAATAAATTTAGATGAGCAGATAGAACAAGCTTGGGTATTGTTACTTGACTAGATCACAGCAAATAGCCCTCCTGAAGTGCTTTCTAATTAATTTATTTCTCAATCAATAACATCTTTTTCACCTTGCCATAGCTTCGGAGAGTGATGGTGACCAAAAGATGAAAGGACAAAGGATAGCAAGACAGATGAAGAGAAAACAAAGGGGGACACAGAGAGAAAAGAGAATGGGTGAATAAATCAATGAGTGACTTCTCTGTGGTAATGTAGACAGATGTGTTCGTGTTACAGCAGCAGATGAATAAATGATCAAATAAGACAGACTGAATAAATGAAAGGCTCATTAAGTCTCTTGCCTGACTGAAATGAAAAAGGAGAAGTAAGCACATGACAGAGTCCCTGACCTTCTGTATGAGGCAACACAGAGGTATTAGATGATAGGAGACCACAAAGGATTTAGTGAAACAGAATAATCAATCAAGTTACATTCCAGGGAGTCTGTTTGACCTTTTTCTCGGTGGTGATGTACAGGTGTTCCTGGCTTGAATCGAACAGCAAGTTCTTGTTGACCTCGGTCCCAGTGACGTCGTCTGAAGCTCGCCCGTAGACCTCAGGATGAGCCGACAAATGCACCTTCAGCACCTGTAGGAACCCAGTAGCTGCATTAACAATATTTAGAGCCTAAATGTCCTGTTTGTATTCAGCACATTATGCTTTTTTAGAATGCATGTAGCTACACAAAGTTGTAGCCTTATTACTTTATTTTTCTCACTGCTGTTTAAGTTAATGTATATTGCCGGGTGGCTTGGTGGTCACCTCACAGAGGAAGGTTGTGGGTTCAAACCCACCCCTGGCCAGCGGCGACCTTTCTCCCACAGTCCAAAGGCACGCATGTTAGGTTAACCGGCACCAACGGGGGATAAACTGTCCTTATATATGAATGTGAGAGTGAATGGTTGCCTGTCTCTCTGTGCTGGCCTTACAATAGATTGGCAATCTATCCAGGATGCACCCTGCTTCTTGTCCAAAGATGGTGGGCTAGGCACCATCAAATCACCCCGAGTGCACTCAGATCTCCTGACCGTTGACCTTCAGCACAGCTTAGATGCAAATCCATTTGAACGATCATTGTGCATGAGCTTGTCAAACACTGGGGAAATTGCCTACAGGGAGTAATAATTTTCGTAAAATTATAAATGCCTCAATCTCCTGACCTTTGACAATGACCCTGGGTACAACCTGGATGCAAACAAACCTGAGAAACATTTTATGCGAGTTTGTTGAGAATTAGGGCAACTACTTAGAAAGAGTAACAATTTTCCTAAAATCATGGAAGCGGTCAGATCTCCTGACCTTTGACCCTGACCTTGAGCATAACCTGGATGCAGACCCAGCTGACGATCACTGTGCATGAATTTGTTGAAAATGAGGGCAATTGCCTAGGAGGAGTAGCAGTGATTTTTCTGAAATTACATAAGTGCCAGATCTGATCTTTCAATATGACTTTGACCACAATCTGGATGCAAACCCACCTGAGGATCAGTGTGAGTGAGTTTGGCGAGAATTGAGGCAATTGCCTAGGAGTAGCAATTCATGTGAAATGTGGACGGACGGACCGATGGACAGCATGCCTGAGTCAAGATCCCACCCATACAGCCACCCATTACAGTCTTTGCAGCAGCCAAAGAAAGCTCCACTCAGCTGCAACCATACACAATCAATCATGTGACAATTCCCTCCCATTGTATCAAGTCAGATATCTAAGTAAAACTGAAGTGATCCTAAATATGAACATTTTAACATACAACAGAAAGACAAGAATGAACAATGGGGACAAAAACTTCTTTCTGAAAAATTCATTCAAGGATTATTTTTAGTTTTCAGTTTTGCCTGAGTGCTGTTAAGAATAATCAGAGGAGTTGGTGTGTAATGTCTTACTGCAGCCATCCAGGCTTCACTTTTAGAGAGCTTACATGTCTTCCATCTTTTTTTTTCCACAATATTTTTTATTGAACCTTTTTTTAACAAACATGGCATAAACAATCAAACACTAACACTAAAGTAATTTAAAAATAAAAGAAAAAAAATGTACTAAAAACACCAACAACCACTAACAAAAGCAAGTCATCAACAATGCTCCTCTGTTTAGTCTAGGTAATCCATTACATAATAGACCAAGAGCTAGGGGGTATTTATCTGCAAAGAATAAGAGGTTGTCTCATGGGTATTTCTGAAAAGGGTATCCCATGGGACATCCAAAACTGAGGTGCTGATGAGTCACAGCCAGGGCATCTAGGAGATATTAACCCTTTTCCACTTTTTGGGCCGCGTCACAATTTCCGCACTTTTGTGGGGTAGGGATACTTTAAAATAGAATAACTCGGGCACCCCTCCGGCTATGATGCTGTTCTGTACCTCAAAATATTCACCAGGGAATGCTCTTTCACATGATATATCAACTTTGCAATTTTAACCCTTTTTCACCTCACCAGAGGTCAAACGGTCACGTGACCATGAAAAATCATGAAATTTCTTTGAAATTCTTTGAAATTTATAATCATGGACAATACAGGACCAAATCCAAAAAACTTTATATTTTCTCATTGCCCAGACTTCTAGACAGATTTAGGTAGCATTTGGAGTGATTTCATGAATGTAGGGGAGGGGAACAAGGCTTTGAATGACAGGGACAAAATCAGTGAAATTTCGTTTATTTGCACATTTCGTCTACAGATAGCTCTATTCACATAACCAAATCAACAGTTTATAGGGACAAGTAAGCATCATCCCAGCTATTGTACACTGCTCAGGATGGAAATGACGCATTTTTTAAAGAGTTTTACTCAGTAATGGTCAATGTAACATGGGTCATATATCCATGTTTGAAGGTCATGCGTGTACAATACCTGAGATTTTCAGAGGATCCTTTCTTTAGGGGTACATGTGCCATACTGTATTAATACCCTGTAGCTAAGGATCCTCTGTGCTGTTGAACTGAAGGCAATTTATCAAATCAAAAACCCAATAGTATAGATTGCGTAGCTACATTTCACTACTATTGAAGATTTGCACCACACCCATTCCGCAATGCTAGACCTTTTGAAACAATACAACAAAACTGGTGACTGGCCATTTGCCCACATCTCTGTCAAGTTAATGCATGGATAACTGTCCGTCAAGTAGATGTATACAGACTAGCTAGGCCCACTCAAACTCATCTCCAGAGTCGTCCTCATCTGACGACAGGCTTTCTGTAACCTCGTCATCGGTTTCCTCAGACTCATCTTCCTCTTCGACCACTGATTCTTCCACGACCAATGTTGGTGGCATCTGAAGGCCTTGAAACCAAACCATGTCCAATCTGTTGTTGTCCTTCTCGCTCAACTTCCAGCCATGGCCTACAGGCCCAAAGTCTACTGGTTTAGATTTCCTTGCATTCTTCCATAAGTAAGCTACATGATTCACTCTCTTCAGTTTTTCATCTAGGACAGATCTACATGGAGGCAGACAACATGGGTCTGATGTCTTTATCTTTCCATAAGGATCATCCTTTTTCTTGGGACCATACAACTTTCTGAACAGGTTGAGCCTGGCTTCATTCACCTGACTCACATTCTTCATGCCATACATGGAACAAACATAGTCCTCCAGAGTGGCAGAAACATCCATATCGATTCTGTCTGAGGTTCCAAGAGCACTCATGGCCTTGGTGAATGCTTCACTTTTCACCATGATCTCATATGGTTTCCATTTCCCCTTTCTAATGAACGATGCAGCGAAATCACTGCCTGTGAAGGCATGATAACTAGGCAAAGTTTCTAGTCTCGCAGGGGTAATCTTCTCAGCCAATTCAGAAATGTCTACAAGACGTCTCGTATTCTTGGCATTTACTCCAGCATCAAGCCACAACTTTGCATTGATGTATTGTGAATGATAGAGAAGAAGTATGAGTATGTCTGTGTCATTGCTTCTGATAACGACCACTGGCTCTCCACTATCATGTAGCTCAGAGACAAACGCCGCATGGAAGATCAATCTGGTATCCGCCTCTTCATGTTCACTCTGCAATTCAATGACCTGAGTTCTCTGCACCCCTCCAGCCTATGGCCTCAAAATGGTCTGCCTTCTATACATGCATACATACATACATGATCCTGTGCCTATGGGATGTTGGGTGTGGTCACTTTCACTTTCAATTTGTTCATTATATTACACAGTTTCAAACATAAAATTTGCATCTTTGCATGTGGCTTACCTACCCCAAGGGTCACATGTTGTCAGATGAGGAAGCTAAAATCTGGTTGTTGATCAGTAACATGCTATCTAGACAATGCTGCTGCATATATTAGGGCCAACTGCATCACTAAATGATCTCAGAGAAGGCTCAGTAAGGCAGAGCCATCTGTGGACAAAATATGCAACTAAATGAAATTTCATTGATTTTGTCCCTGTCATTCAAAGCCTTGTCCCCCTCCCCTACATTCATGAAATCACTCCAAATGCTACCTAAATCTGTATAGAAGTCTGGGCAATGAGAAAATATAAAGTTTTTTGGATTTGGTCCTGTATTGTCCATGATTATAAATTTCAAAGAAGGAAGGGTCGAAATTTCATGATTTTTCATGGTCACGTGACCTTTTGACCTCTGGTGAGGTGAAAAAGGGTTAAAATTGCAAAGTTGATATATCATGTGAAAGAGCATTCCCTGGTGAATATTTTGAGGTACAGAACAGCATCATAGCCGGAGGGGTGCCCGAGTTATTCTATTTTAAAGTATCCCTACCCCACAAAAGTGCGGAAATTGTGACGCGGCCCAAAAAGTGGAAAAGGGTTAATATCTCCTAGATGCCCCGGCTGTGACTCATCAGCACCTCAGTTTTGGATGTCCCATGGGATACCCTTTTCAGAAATACCCATGAGACAACCCCTCATTCTTTGCAGATAAACACCCCCTAGCTCTTGGTCTGTAAGTATACATATTATACATTCACCAATTTGGAATTTACAAGGTCCACACACATCATTCACCTTCTTCTTCAGAAGTTATGTTTAATTTCTTTACATAATCAATGAAAGGTCTCCATATATTCTCAAACACATTTTCCTTTGATTTCAGTATGTGTGTTATTCTTTCTAGTGGAAGGTTTGTTAACATCGGTCTTAACCACTGAGTCACATCTGGTCTATGAGTCTTTTTCCACAGTAGTGCAATACATTTTTTGGCATTAAGCAAACTGAGGTCTATGAATGCTCTTTCACTCTTATTAAAGTTATGCTTTTCTGGATACAGACCCAACAAAAACAGTTTAGAGTTCAATATGAATTGTTTTGAAATTATTTTTTCAATTGTTACCCTCACCTCTTCCCAAAACATTCTAATTTTTCTACATTCCCATAAACAATGAAATAGGGTTCCTTTACTTTCCATACATTTTGTGCATGTATCTGGTATGTTTTTGTTATATCCATTTAACTCCACCAGTGTAACATACATCCGCATTAACCATTTAAAATGTATCAATTTAAGACGTACATTTATTGATTTGGTTTGAGCTTCTGTACAAGCCAATTCCCATTGTTCCTCTGAAATTTCAGTTTGCAGGTCTTCTTTCCAATAATTCAGTCTTTTCTGTGAGTTTTCATTTGAGGATAGTGTCACTGAGTTATAAAACTCTGAAATAATACCCTTTCTCTTACTATCTTTCGTCAAAATTTTTTCCAAGGATGAATAAGTAGGTCGGGTGAGAGCATTATTTTGATTTGATCAAATAAAATTCCTAAGCTGAAGATATTTAAAAAAATGTGTTCTATTAAGATTAAATTTGATCCTCAGTTCTTCAAAAGACATTATGTTATCTGAACATGACAAATATAAGTCTTGAATCTTTTGAATCCCTTTTAAATTCCATACTTTAAATACAGCATCCGCTCTCCCTGGTGTAAAATATTGATTACCCCATATTGGGCTAAATTGTGACAATAAGTGTGGTTCTTTTAAATATTTTTTGGTTTCGCACCATATTTTGATCATATGCTTTACAATTGGATTTTTAACTTGTTTCTGTAATTTTTTAGCCGAGTCTGAGTATATGAATAAGGGAAGAGGTAAAGGTAAATTGTATGATTCCATTTCAGTCCAGTAAGGGGGATCATTTGATGAAAAATAATATGTCATAGACCTCAGTTGTGCTGACCAGTAATACAACAAAGTTTGGACATTTCAGACCGCCACGATCAAATGGTAAATATAATAAGGACAAACGTAATCTAGCCTTCCTATTGTTCCATATAAATTCCACTAACTTTTTTTTAATTCTTGAGAATAGATCTGAAGGTGGTGGTAAAGGAATGTATTGAAATAAAGTATTTTGGGTAAGATATTACTTTTAAGTATATTAATTCTCCCGATCATCGACATTGGTAGTGACATCCATCTCTGAAGTAACTCATTAATATCTGTCATTAAGGCTTCATAGTTGGCACTGGCGACTGATTCTAGCTTAGGCACAATTTGAATTCCTAAATATTTAAACTGATTTACAACATTGAATTGATTTACCTCAGGAGCTGGGTGATTTCTCTGGGTCTCATTTAGCATTAATATTGAAGATTTAGTTTTATTTATTTTATATCCTGATATTTCCCCAAAGTTCTTTATTAAATTTAACAAGGTCAGAATTGATTTTTTAAGATTCGACATAAACAAAATTATGTCATTGGCATACAGGGAGATTTTATGTTCTGTTGGTCCTACTTTAATTCCATATATTTGTGGATGTAAACGTACTGCCATCGCTAAAGGTTCAATTGCCATAGTAAACAGTAAAGGTGACAGTGGACAGCCTTGTCAACATCCTCTATTGATTTTTATTGATTTTGAGATATTGCTGTTTGTTAGGATTTCTGCTGTAGCATTATTGTATATTATCTGAACCCATTTTATGAAATTATTTCTAAGTCCAAACCTTTGTAGGACTTCAAAAAGAAAGGGCCATTCGACCCTATCAAAGGCCTTTTCAGCGTCCAATGATAGGAGAGCTGTATCCGGTGCTTCTTTATTAAAATAAATAATATTAAATAGTCTTCTTACATTATGGAAGCCTTGTCTTCCCATTATAAAGCCATTCTGATCTCGGTTAATAATATTTGGTAATATTTCTTGTAGTCGTCTTGCTAAAATTTTACAGATTATCTTAAGGTCAGCATTTAATAGGCTTATTGGTCTCATGTTTTCACATTTATCAGAGGGTTTACCTGGTTTTGGCAACAGTGTAATTACGGCATTATTCATGTATGGTGATAAATTACTATTTTGAAATGCTTCTAAAACCATTTCCAAAAATGGTTTTATTAATTTATTCTTAAATTTTTTATAGAGGTCAACTGGAAGACCATCTGGTCCTGCACTTTTTCCTGATTTCATATTATCACTGGCTAGCCCAACTTCTTCTTGACTAATTTTTGACTCCAGTATCTCCCTATTTTCATTTGGAATACACGGTATAGATAATCCGTCCAAAAACCCATTTAGTTTTGTTAAGTCAGTTTCATTTTTTGTATCATATAGTTTTTCATAATAATCTCTAAAGGCACTATTAATTTCTAAAGGATCTACAACTGCCTGTCCGTTACTTATAATACTGGTAATTGGTGTTTTAAATTCTAATTGTTTAATCTGCCATGCCAATAATTTCCCTGATTTTTCACCTTGTTCATAAAAAGTTTGCTTCAATCTTAGAAGACTCGAGGCAGCTCTATTCACTGATTTTTTGTCATATTCAGCTCTCAGAATCAGTAATTCGTTCTCTAACTTTGGATTACTTCCTGCATACACTTTTTCTTGAAGAATTTTTATTTTACGTTCCAACTGGACTCTCTCCTCTCGAGTCTTCTTAGATTTTGAACCTGTATAACTAATAATGTGCCCCCTAATAAAAGCTTTGAAAGCCTCCCACTTTATACATGCTGATGTTTGTGTAGTATTGATATCAAAGAACTCATCTGTTTTTCTATGTACTTAACAAATTCCTCATCCTGAAGCCATTTATGCTGAAATTGCCACCTACCTGGAACCTTTGTCAATTTCTTATCTACATATATTAGACAGCAGGGTGCATGATCAGATATCACGATGTTATCATAGAAACAGTTTTGAATCTTGGACCTTAATTCTGTGGAGATCAAAAAATAGTCAATACGTGAGAATGTCTTGTAGGTATTAGAATAACAAGAATAGACTTTGACTTGTGGTTTCATTTCTCTCCATATATCTAGCAATCTCAATTCTTTCATAAAATGATTAATGGTCATCCTGCATCCATTGTGCGTACAGTCCAGTCCTGTTGATCTATCTATACTGGGATTCAATGTACAATTAAAATCCCCTGCTATTATATGTTGCCCTGTGAGTGATGCTAAAGTAAGAAATAAATTAACGAAGAAGTTTTGATCATCTATATTGGGACCGTATAAGTTCACCTAATAACAAAGATCCTTGGATGATTAGATATCTTCCTAATTTATCTCCAATTACATTTTTCACTTGAAATGGGACTGTTTTATGTATGAGAGTCATAACTCCCCTGGCTCAGGATGAAAATGATGAGGTGAACACATTTCTCTGCCATCTTCTCCTAATTCTTTTTACATCCTCCTCTATTAGATGAGTTTCTTGTAAAAACACAATTTTTGAACCTATGTCTTTTATTTTATTCATAACTTGTTTAAGTTTTTTTAGATTTTGTAGACCTCTGCAATTCCATGAAGTTAAATTAAGATTAACGCTTTGGTCTATGATCAATAAAAAGTTTGAGATTACCTTGCAAAATAAACATGCTCATACAGAGAAGCAAAAACATGGATGGTTGAACATTCATCCCACAAACTACACAAAAACAAATTCCCCCTCCCCACATTCGTGGTAATCCCCCCAAAATAAAAAAAAAAATTCGCCTCCTGCTATAGCCAGTGACTGCTCCACACCCGCGAGGATCAGTCAAACCACTCACTCTTTTCTCCTCTCAATCACCCTGACTCTACTACTTTTAATGAAATGACATTAACTCTCTTCTGTAGTTTTTCCAACTTAACTCCAAAATTTTATAGCAACTTTGTACATCATAACTTTTTTTTTTATATAATACAATCTATATTTTGTAGACATGCTATATGTTTCAGATCAGTCAGATACTTGTACAAATGCTTAAATATTCTACCTTTATATCTTGTTCTTGCTTCATGCTTAGCTCCCACCAGTCTCCTCTTGGATCTGCTTGATAAGCTCCTGCGCCTCCTGAGGGGTCTTGAAGATATGGGTTCTCCCTTTATATGTGACCAGCAGTCTTGCCGGATGAATCACTCCGTGACGAATCCCGAGGTTGCGCAGCTCTTTACGGGCGGGGTCAAACTGTTTCCTTAATTGTTGAATTCCTGTGGCCAAATCTGGGTAGAACCGCACCTGTTGATCCTGGTATTTAATTTCTCCTTTAGCTCGCGCCGCGTTGGTGACCGTCATCTTGTCTCTGTAGCTGAGGAACTTCATAACCAGCGTCCTCGGTGATGTCTTACTATCTCTCGGTGGGCCGATTCGGTGAGCGCTCTCTAAGATGACCGATGACTGCAGATCCGCGTTGTTCAGCGCTTCTGGAATCCACTTTTCCAAAAAGGAACATGTATCCCGTCCCTCCGTTCCCTCTGGGAGGCCCACCAGCCTTAAATTATTCCGTCGCGACCGGGATTCTAAGTCCAGGACGTTATCTTCCAGATGTTTACTTTTTAATTCCAGTGTTTGCACCTTTAATTGTAGGCTGGTGACGTCATCTTCAGCGCTGGAGATTCGGAGCTCCGCCTGCGATACTCGTTCCATACAGTCGCTTATTTCTTTTCTTATTCCTTCTATCGCTGCTATAATCCCATCAAATTTAGACAAAAAGTCTGCTCTCATGGAGCTGATGGCAGCAAGTACTGCATTTGTGCCCTCCTCGGCAGTCACCGCTCCGCCGCTAGCTCCCTCCTCCGCCATTGTCCCTGGAGATTTTTCTGCTTCGTCACGAGCGTGCAAGTCTATTAGCTTGGATTGTCTTGACGAATCACTTTTTCCTCCGCCTGATTTCCCAGCCTTGGTTTTTACCATATCCACGCCTAAACGCTAGGATAGGTTTTTGTTCCAATTGAGAGAGTTTTAGCCTACTTTTTATTTTTAGGAGCAGAGCAGAATGAAACACGTCTTCCTACGTGGCTGCCATAACCGGAAGTCACATGTCTTCCATCTTTATTTTTTAGCATATGTTACAGTTGAAACCAGAAGTTTATATACACACTGTATAAAAAGACACACAACCTTTTTTCCCCTCCCACTGTCTGACAATAAATCAGACTAAACTCTTCCAGTTTTATGTCACTTTAGATTACCAAAATTATTTCTATTTGCTAATTAATTTTTATATTTGCTAAATACATATAATTTTTTTAAAGATTTTTTATTACCTTCTTCAAAGTCAGAACTTTACCATTACCTTACTATTAGTATTAGTACTAGTATTTGGTGGTATTGCCTTTAAATTGTATGACTTGGGTCAAATGTTTTGGGTATCCTTCCACAAGCTTCTTACAATAGTCTGCTGATGTAACTGAGTCAGGTTTGTAGGCCGTCTTTCTCGCACATGTCTTTTCAAGTGTGGAATAAATTTTTTATGGGACTGAGATCAGGACTTTGTGATTGCCTCTCCAAAACACTGACTTTGTTGTCCTTAAGCCACTTCAGGGACAAAATTGGTGGTATGTTCAGGGTTACTGTCCATTTGGAAGACTCATTTGCACCCAAGCTTTAGCTTCGTCTGATGTCTTGAGATATTGCTTCAATGTTTTCACATAATATTCTTTCCTCGTGATGCCATCTATTCTGTGAAGTGCACCAGTCCCTCCTGCAGCAAAACACCCCCACAACATGATGCTGCCACCCCCGTAATTCACATTTGGGATGGTGTTCACCGGCTTGCAAGCTTCCCTTTTTCCTCCAAATGTAACAATGGTCATTATGGCCAAACAGTTCCATTTTAGTTTCATTAAACCACAGGACATGTCTCCAAAAATTAAGGTCTTTGCCCCTGTGTGCATTTGAATACTACAAGCTGGCTTTTTTATGTTGCTTATGGAGTAATGGCTTCTTCCTCGCTGAGTAGACTTTGAGCCCATGTCGGCACAGGACCCATTTCACTGTGGATAATGACACTCTTACCGGCTTCAGCCAGCATCTTCACAAGGTCTTTTACGTTTCTTCTGTTTGAACAGATGAACATGGCACCTTTGGGCATCTGGAAACTGTACCCAAAGATGAACAAGACTTGTGGAGGTCCACAATTCTCTTCCTGATATTAGTGTATTTAAACTTCTGATTTTGAAGAAAGTAATAAAAAAATCTTTAAAAAATTATAAAGCATAAAAATTAATTGGCAAATAGAAAAATTTTGGCAATCCTAACTGACTTACAACAGGAAAAGTTTAGTTTGATTTAATGTCAGACAGTGAGAAAAAAAAGGTTACACGCCTTTTTTTAACAGTGCATGTAAACTTCTGGCTTCAACTGTATATCCATCCATCCATCCATCTTCTACCACATCTCCGGAGGTCCGGGTCGCGGAGGCAGCAGTTCAAGCAGAGAACCCCAGACTTCGCTCTCCCCAGCCACCTACTCCAGCTCTTCAGAGGATACCAAGGCGTTCCCAGACCAGCTCCTGATCAGGTGCCCATACCACCTCAGCTGGCTCCTTTCAATGTGGAGGAGCAGCGGTTCTACTCTGAGCGTCTCCCGGATGACTGAGCTCCTCACCCTATCTCTGAGGGTGAATCCAGCAATCCTACGAAGAAAACTCATTTCAGCCGCTTGTATCCGCAATCTCATTCTTTTGGTCATTACCCAAAGCTCGTGACCATAGGTGAGGGTAGGAACGTAGACTGACTGGTAAATCGACAGCTTTGCCTTAGAGCTTAACTCCCTCTTCACCACAACAGACCGGTTCAACGTCTGCATCACTGCAGATGCTGCTCCGATCCATCTGCCAATCTCTCGTTCCATTCTGCCCTCACTCGTAAATAAGACCCCAAGATGCTTAAATCCTCCACTTGCGGCCAGAGCTTGTCCCCAACCCGGAGAGGGCAATCCGCCTTTTTCCGGCTGAGGACCATGGACTCTGACGTGGAGGTGCTGATTCTCATCCCAGCCGCTTCACACTCAGCGGCAAACCGTCCCAGTAAGACCTGTACGTCATTGCTGGATGAAGCCAGCGGAACAACACCATCTGCAAACAACAGAGATGAGATCCTGTGGTCACCAAGCATGACACCCTCCGTTCCCTGGCTGCACCTAGAAATCCTGTCCATAAAAATTATGAACAGGATCGGTGACAAAGGGCAGCCCTGGCGGAGTCTAACTCTCACTAGGAATGAGTCTGACCGAGTGTTGGCAATATGAACCAAGCTCTCACAACGGTTGTACAGAGGCAGAATAGCTCGTAACAACAAGCCCGATACCCCATACTCCTGAAGCACTGCCCACAGAAAACCACGAGGGACGCGGTCGAATGCCTTCTCCAAGTCCACAAAACACATGTAAACTGGTTGAGCAAACTCCCACGAACCCTCGAGGATTCTCGAGAGGGTAAAGAGCTGGTCCAATGTACCACGGCTAGGACGAAAACCACACTGCTCCTCCTGAATCCAAGGTTCAACCAACAGCCGGACTCTCCTCTCCAGTACCTTGGCATAGACCTTCCTAGGGAGGCTGAGGAGTGTGATCCCTCTAAAGTTGGAGCACATCCTCCCGTCCGCTTTTTTGAAGAGAGGAACCACCACCCCGGCTTGCCATGCCAAAGGCACTGCCCCTGACCTCCACGCAATGTTCAGAGGCGTGTCAACAATGACAGCCCTACAACATCCAGGGCCTTGAGGTACTCAGGGCGAATCTTGTCCACCCCCGGGGCCTGGCCACCAAAGAGATTTTCAACCACCTTGGCAACCTCAGCCCCTGTGATAGGCGAGTCATCCCCCTCATCCACAAGCCCTGCTTCCTCTGTGGAAGGCGTCTCAGTGGGATTGAGGAGATCCTTGAAGTATTCCTTCCACCGCCCGACGATATCCTCAGTCGAAGTCAGCAGCATCCCATCCGCACCATACACAGTGTGGACAGGGAGCTGCTTTCCCCTCCTGAGCTGCCGGACAGTTTGCCAGAATCTCTTCGAGGCCGACCGAAAGTCTTGTTCCACGGCCTCACCGAACTCCTCCCACACCCGAGTTTTTGCTTCAGCAACCACCCGAGCTGCATTCCACTTGGCCTGCCAGTATACCTCGACTGCTTCGGGAGTCCCACAAGTCAACCAAGCTTGATAGGACTCCTTCTTTAGCTTAATGGCCCCCCTCACCACCAGTGTCCACCACTTGGTTCAGGGGTTTCCACCACGAGATGCCCCGATGGCCTTGCAGCCACAGCTCTGGGCAGCTGCTTCAGCAATGGAGGTGGAGAACGTGGCCCATTCAGACTCCATGTCTCCAGACTCCCTCGGAATGTGGTTGAAATTCTTCCAGAGGAGGGAGATGAAGACCTCCCGGACAGGGGCCTCAGCCAGACGTTCCCAGCACACCCTCACTAAATGTTTGGGTCTACCACGTCTGAATGGAATTCTCCCCTGCCATCGAATCCAACTCACCACCAGGTGGTGATCAGTTGACAGCTCTGTACCTCTCTTTACCCGAGTGTCCAAGGCATACGGTCGCAGGTCTGATGACACGATAACAAAATCGATCATCGACCTGCAACCTAGGGTGTCCTGGTGCCAGGTGCACATATGAACACCCTTATGCTTGAACATGGTGTTCGTTATGGACAAACTGTGGTTAGCACAGAAGTCCAGTAACTGAACACCACTCAGATTCAGATCGGGCAGGCCATTCCTCCCAATCACCCCCCTCCAGGTTTCACTGTCATTGCCCACGTGCGCATTGAAGTCCCCCAGTAGGACAACCGAGTCTCCAAGAGGAGCACCCTCCAGCACCCCAGTCAGACACTCCAAAAAAGGGTGGGTACTCTGAACCATCATTTGGTGCATAGGCACAAATGATGGTCAGGACCCGTTTCCCAACCCGAAGGCGCAGGGAAACAACCCTTTCATCCACTGGGGAGAACTCCAATATAGAGGTAGCAAGGTGGGGGGATACAAGAATACCCACCCCTGCTCATCGCCTCTCGCCTGGGGAAACTCCAGAGTAGGCCAAGCTCCAGCCCTTCTCCAGGAGACTGGTTCCGGAACCGGAGCTGTGTGTTGAGGTGAGGCCATCTATATCTAGCCGGTATCTCTCAACCTCATGCGCCAGCTCAGGCTCCTTCCCCACCAGAGAGGTGACATTCCACGTCCCAAAAGCCAGTTTAGGAAGCCTGGGATCAGACCGACATTGTCTCCGCCTTTGACCGCCACCTGATCCACACAGCACTGGACCCCCATGGTCCCTCCGGCAGGTGGTGAGCCCACTGGAGGGCAGACCTATGTAACTCCTTCAGCTGAGCCCGGCCGGGTCCCATGGGCGGAAACCCGGCCACCAGACGCTAGCCATCAAGCCCCTCCCCCAGGCCTGGCTCCAGGGTGGGGCCCCGGTAACCCCATACCAGACGGGGTACACTGGATCCCTGTTCTAGCATTCATCATGAGAGTCTATTGGATCATTCTTAGTCTGGCCCTTCACCCAGGACCAGTTTGTCTTGGATGACCCTACCAGAGGCAAATTGCCCCGGACAACACAGCTCCTGGGATCACTAGGGCACGCAAACCCCCCACCACGATAAGGTGACGATCCATGAGGGGTTCAACTGTATATTCTCAAGTAAAAGTAATGAAACATTTTTTATATTGTAAAACATGTATTCAAAAGAAAATTGCTTCTTTTTGAACTATGTCAGGGAAAAATTGACAAAGTTATATGATAATGCATGAAGGAAAAGAAGGCAGGAAAAAATATTTTAAAAAGACACAAATGTAGCATACCTCTCCAGTGGTGGTACCCACAAATGCCACAGCGTGCCCCATTTCCACAGTAACAGCCACGGCTGTCATATGAACTTGGCGCTCCAATGAGGGTTCAGCTGTGAGGGCAAACTCAGGCTTGCTGGCCAGGGGGTTGGGCAAGAACTCAGCCCCACATTTGTACTTGTTGACCATTTCATTCTAGTGGAGCAGAAAAAAAAAAGTATAAACATTCATAATAGTTTAATATAATATCTCCATTTAGATTTTTGCAGTCTATCAATGACAAATTTTCTTACATTAAAATTGGTGCTGCAACTCTCTACAGATGAGGAATAAGGTATGTAGACAGCAAGCTTGTTGTTAATGTAGCCGTTGTTGCTGTAACAAGCTCTAATTATCTCCACCAGATGATTATTGATAGACTCCAGAGGGTACATACCTACAAGCAGAACCAAAAACCGACATTTATTCCTGTGTTCTACATTACTAAACAAATATAAACAAATACACTTACCATATTATAACTATTATAAAGTAGGGATGCTAAATGATGGATGGATGGCCACCTTCGTATGTACTTCTGGACCACTTCTGATTTTTACATTTCTCCCAAAATTAACCATTAAAGTAAATTACACTTGGAGGCACCCTTTACAGTGCATGCTAGAATTCAATTCAGATTTTGATTTTATGAAAACTGACCTGTTAGCATGAATTTAACTTTAAGAAAGAGGACAAAGTTGAAGGCAGCAAAGTCTGATGAGAAAGACAAGTGGTGAGCAAAGATTGTGTTTTTGTAGTAAAAGAAAAAAAGGTGAAAATCTCCTGCATATGCCTCAGACAGTATAATAGGCTACTGTATTATAACTCTGACCATGGAAGTCAAAATCAATATGTACCACTACAATAAAAGAATCCAGTCATGACTGTAAGTCCAACATTAGTAAATCCTGTCGAGCATAAACTTTGATCCCAGAGCCACAGCTGGCAATCTTGACTAGAAATACTATGTCAGTACAAAATAGTCAGTCAGCAGTCCTTGAATGAATGAATGTACTGACTTAGGACTTGAATAGTTTGTTACATACAGATACAGTACATCTACATATATGGGTATGGATGCAATGTCATCTGTCATACCAGCTTGGCCATCATATTCACACTAACCTGCTTGAAAGGTGATAAACAAATTATTTTTAAAAGGACTGATTTATTTTGATGCCTCAGCTACTGTTTTACTTAGAAAGCATCATTTTTTATCTTTATTAACCTTTATTTATACAGGAAATCCCACTGAGACACAGGGTCTCATTTTCAAGCGAGACCTGTCAAGATAACACACAAGCATTCTGCCAACTACCAGACAAACGTAACATCAGGCACATCTGTCAACATCAGGATGACACATACACAAGGCTGAAGAGGATGGGTCTTCTTCAGAAGTGAAGGTGACAAACAGCACCTTGTCAGAGGCTGAAACTGGTCCATACCGACTAGAGTTTGACAGGATCTGAGCCAAAATTTCTCCTGATGCTGCTACATAGGCAGCCTAGGAAACAAGGCAAAGCAAAAATACTGAATGTTATCCAATGTACAGCGATAGTGAAGACCCCATAAAATTTGTTCAAGAGTATGTCTATTACAATTTATGTAGTTTTTCAGGTTACAGGACAGACATTACCAATGATTAAATGCAAACTCATACAGATAAAATGCATTTTTCTGAGTCATTGCTCAGATTTGTACAAAAAAGCTGAGTGAGAGTAGCTAAAAAGTGCATCATCATCATCAACATCACCTGAGCTTTGTTGTACTTGTTAGAAGTACTACAGTTAAGCTGTAGCTCGGTATACGAGTAATAATGATCATCATTCTCGCACATCCTGGAGATGAAGGTGAAGTTCTTTTGGTCTTGTGCACCGAGCGTCCGAGAGAACAGGAAGTACACAAAGCCCTCATCTTTGAAGGCAAAGCGGAAGTCGTGGTGGTACCGTAAGGCGAAGGCAGCCTGGACTGCTGAGACCTTGATGACGTTCTCAAAAACATCCCAATCGTCAAAATCCCGCAGGAGGCGGGTGGAGATCAACTTGTTGCTGTCGTGGCTGCCATACCCTTTACCAACCTGAGAGGGAAGAGGCAACAAATTCACAAATAAAGAACTATAAAACATCTATTCTGTATTTATTACCGTTTTATAACACTTAATACAAATAAATACCATCTAGCCTGTGGTCATCCAGGTTGGGGCTGGGGTATCTAGCTCATGCAAATTATCTTATAAAATAACAACCACAATGAATATGTAATGAAAATTCTGTGCAAGTTAAAAAATACAATCTTAATTTTCATCCTTGGGCCTCGGTCCACCTTTGATGAAAATTTCATTAAAATCCATGTCATTCTGGTCACTAACAAACAAACACATGCCAATTAAAATACAACCTTTTTGCCAGAGGTAAAACAGCATTACTGAAGCTAAATCTAGACACTGAACTGGACCTCTCCCTCATGCTTGTAAACTGGCAAAGTTTACAAGCATGTAAGCATGTCAAGTTTACTTAAATGGCAAATAAAATGTCTGGAATTTAGGTTTATTTAATTAGCAGCCCAAGACGTCTGCTCCCCAGTCCAGCCAAGATACGGCAAAATTGGGGTCAACCCACCACAAATTGCAATAGTTTTTCTGAGAGCTGCATATAATTCTACATTATGAACAAAATAACATATCAAAAGTGCAGAAAAATCTATCTATGGGAACATATTTAAAAATTGGGTGAAAGATGCACACCCTAGGACACCAAAAATTGTCAATTTGCTTTTGTAATTGGCAACACAGAAGGCAGTATCAAAAGGTTACAGCAATGAAACAAGAATCTCTTCTGAAATATGGTATTACAAGTATCACATATATGTAGTATGTATCACTATGCAAATAAAATAAGTTATCTAACTTTATTTGGCGACAGGAGGTAATGACAAATCCACAAAAGTTAAGTAAGTTATACATTTCCCAGAATAAGATAAGATAAGCCTTTATTAGTCCCACAACGGGGAAATTCCAGGATTGCAACAGCACAGGGATAGCAACACTCAGAGCAACAATCAGAAGGCAAGGAAAAAAAAAACAAAAACAAAAAAAAACAAGCAAACAAGAGCAGCTAATATACATATGTACATATTACTATAAAATATATATATATACACACACACACACACAGACACACAGTGCAGAGCATTGTAGCTGGATGGAATAAATATATGAGTATATGAACACACAGTGCAGAGCATTGTAGCTAGATGGAATAAATATGTAAATATATAAACACACACAGTGCGGAGCAATGTAGCTAGATGGAATAATATGTAGATATATAAAAACACAGTGTGGAGCATTGTAGCTAGATGGAATAAATATATAGATATATAAATATAAACATAAACACACCCAGTGCTGAGCATTGTAGCTAGATGGAATAAATATGTAAATATATAAACACACACAGTGCAGAGCATTGTTGCTAGGTGGGATGAATGCAACACTAATCTAAGGCAAGCACTCTCTGCATCCAGCATTTCTGTTAGCCAGTCCTTTCTCAGGTCATAGTACTTCATTCTCAACTCTTAAGAAGTTCTTGAGAATGTCCTGCACAAACTCATACTTTTTCAGGCTGCCCACATGGTCAAATAGAACCATAGATTTGCAGGTGAGTGGGCTCTGCAGTTGAAAGGCTTTATGGAGACCAGTAGCTTCAGCCTCTCTTAGCTTTTCCTCAGTCATCTTGATCACAAAGTGCACTGTGGTGTCAGTGTTGTACTCCTTGTAGTCTGTGATGAGAGCAGGAACCTTGTCTGTGCCATTCAGCATTGGCTCCAGCACATTCTCCTTGTAGACCTGTGTCCAGGTTTTGATGGGCAACTCAAAGATCTCAATGGTGGTTGTCCATCACCTGCTCAATTGTTCCTTTTAAGCCTTTGTAGCTTGGAACCATGAGAAGAGGTTTGTCACTGTTGAGCATGCGGTGACGGTTTGCGATGACCTCATGCACATCAAAATTTGGGAATCTTGCTGGCCCAGCCTGTGCCGATACCTTTGGCTACATTTATAAGCATGGTGGGGATGATGGGTATGTATCACTTTTGGCTCTACACACTGGTTGTCGTCATAGTTGGACTTCAGCAGGTTGTCATCCCCAGCTGGGAAAATGAGGAGGCCAGGAGGCTCAGCATAGTGAATTGTATCGAGGGCTGGCAGAGTCTTTCGTGCCATGCAGCCTGGTTCCAAACTGTCCCAGAGGCTGCAGGGGGTTCAAGTTATTGCTTTCTACAAACTTCTGTGCTAAATGAGATTCCATGACATCTCTGCCACAGAACCAGTCAACTTTGTGACCCTCACCTCTGGCTTGTCATTCCTCTTGAAGCAACAGAATAGCACCTTCATCTGACATGGTTTCAGACCATCCATCAGACAGGGATGGATCTCTCATTGTCGGAGTTGGAGAAAAGGACAAGCTCCTTGTTGACAAAGTTGTTGTAGGAGAGGGACTTGGTAGACTGATCGTACAGATACTCCTCTGGCAGGTTGTGCTCCCTATGCTGGCATCTGGTAATCATGAAGCTGGTGAGCCATTCTATCCATCTCTGATAGTCTCTCCTACACTTGGATGCTGCACACCATCCTCAATGTAAACTGGCAAGACCACATCTCCAATGAAGATCTCCAGGGGCATCTTCCCAGAATATCAGACAAGGTGGCTTGGTGAAGACTTGGCCTTATGGGGCACTGTTACCATCACCAAGAGCTCCCAGCAGGCCACCTGGCACTCTGGGAACCGAAGCATGGCTTTCGCCGCCCAGGACGGCCATTAACATCATTTGTGGATACCCTAAAGGGAGACACTGGGGCGACCAACACTGGGGAGCTTGGCGCCTGTATGCTAGACCGTGAAGACTGGACCACTTGGCGTGCAGCTCGGATGAGGCCATTCTGACTGACTGATTGGCCCTTAGAATAGAGGGTTATTGTAGCTACTAGTTAAGTGCTTTGAGTGGGCTTTGTGACTAGAAAAAGCATTATATAAGTGGAGGTCCTTACCCCCCCGCCAATCCCCAATATTCACAAGACCCCAGAAGATATATCAACTGATAAATGAATCTGTCTTTAGGTAGTCATATAAAATACCAATTTAAGAAATATAATTCACGTAAAACTATTTGTCATCTTTTATTCATATTTCATGCATATGAATTATATGTGCATATTACATATAAACATGTACATATTTTATTATATGCATAACATTTGTTGAATTTTATTCATTTGCTGCAGTAAAACAATAAAAACTATTGCAATTAGTGGTGGGTATATCCTTATCTTGATTACCAATTTTGATGGCATTTTAAAGTATTGAATTTCCATCTATGACAGTACGCAGCAACTATCAGTGTCAGTAAGAGACTCGCATACAGTGTACAGACGCTTTAAATGCCAGGTTTTTGTGATGTAAAAAATGAGACCAAGATAAATCATTTCAAAACTTTTTCCACCATTAATGTGACCTATAACCTGTACAACCCAACTGAAAAACAAACTGAAATCTTTTAAGGGGAAAAATAAAAAATAAAAAACTTACAATAACTTGTTTGCATAAATATGCACACCCTGTTATAACTGGGGATGTGGCTGTGTTCATAATTAACCAATCACATTCAAACTCATGTTAAATGGAAGGCAGCACACACGTGCCACCATTTAGAGTCCCTCTGATTAACCCCAAATAAAGTTCAGCTGTTCTAGTAGGCTTTTCCTGACATTTTTGTAGTCACATCTTACAGCACAAGCCATGGTCCACAGAGAGCTTCCAAAGCATCAGAGGGATCTCATTGTTCAAAGGTATCAATCAGGAGAAGGGCATAAAAGAATTTCCAAGACATTAAATATATCAGTTTGTTTGATAACTGATAAAACAAACTGAGTCAAACTGAGTCAAACTGGGGATTCTAAATTGTCCTTAGGTATGACTGTGAGAGTGAATGGTTGTCTGTCTCTCTGTGTTGGCCCTGTGATGGACTGGCGATCTGTCCAGGGTGTACCCTGCCTCTCGCCCAAAGACGCTGGAATAGGCTCCAGCCCCCCCCGCGACCCGAAAAAAGGATTAAGCGGAAGAAGATGAATGAATAAATATATCATGGAACACAGTGAAGACAGTCATCATCAAGTGGAGAAAATATGGCACAACAGTGACATTACCAAAAACTGGACGTCCCTCCAAAATTGATGAAAAAACAAGAAGAAAACTGGTCAGGGAGGCTGCCAAGGGGCAGACAGCAACATTGAAGGAGCTGCAGGAATTTCTGGCAAGTACTGCCTGTCTAGTACATGTGACAACAATCTCCTGTCTAGGGTGGCAAGACGGAAGTCTTATCTTATGAAGAAAAACATCCAAGCCGGGCTACATTTTGCAAAGACGCATTTGGAAATCTCCCAAATGCATGTGGAAAATGTGTTATGGTCCGATGAAACCAAGGTTGAACTTTCTGTCCATAATTCCAAAAGGTATACTTGGCGCAAACAACACTGCTTATCACCAAAAGAACACCATACCTACAGTGAAGCACGGTGGTGGCAGCACTATGCTTTGGGGCTGTTTTTCTTCAGCTGGAACTGGGGCCTTATTCAAGGTGGAGGGAATTATGAACAGTTCCAAATACCAGTCAGTGTTGGCACAAAACCTTCAGGCTTCTGCTATAAAGCTGAAGATGAAGAGGAACTTCATCTTTCAGCACAACGATGACCCAAAGCACACATCTAAATCAACAAAAGAACGGCTTCACCAGAAGAAGATTAAGGTTTTGGAATGGCCCATCCACAGTCCAAACCTGAATCTGATTGGACATCTGTGGGGTGATCTGAAGAGGTTATTGTAAGTTTTTCATTTTTCCCTTAAAAGATTTCAGTTTGTTTCTCAATTTTATTGTACAGGTTATAGGTCGCATTAATGGTGGAAAAAGTTTTGAAATGACTTATCTTGGTCTCAGTTTTTTAACATCACAAAAAGCTGGCATTTGAACAGGGGTGTGTAGACTTTTTATATCCACTGTATATTTACATAGCAAGCTACTGTCTGGCAGATATTTACAAAAAACTGAAAATTTTTGCAAGATTACAGGCAGTAGGCAATTTGAGGTGAATGGGGTGGGAGGTTATCTCCCTTGTTAGCAAAATGACCCATAAGCATACCCTTGGTTAACCTGCTATCTCCCCTCATCTTCATTGTTAGTATATGGATAGAAAAATAATTAGTATATAGATAGTAAATGTAGCACAAGTGGATATGTCAATGATTTCCCAACTCATTGATAATCACAGCCTTTTCCCACAGACCCTTGAGTCTAAGGGATGAGGTAATGGGGCAGGAGAAGCACAATGTAGTGTATAAAAAAAGCAAGGCTTGCAGAAAACTGGATCTTTTTGTAGGGGCTTCAGAAGAAAATGGATACCATCCTAACAAGGACTCCCTAGAATCCACAGCTACAACACAATATCCCCTCTACAGACAAACTGACCAGGATTTACTCATCCTGATGTGGATTTTAAATTGGCTTTTGGAGTTACTTCTTTCCTTTCTTCTAGTCTCCGGTTCATGTTTTGAATGACCTACCCGACCGTGACCCCAACTTGGGAGCCCACTGCAGGAATGTGTTTTTACCAGACAAAGCCAACAACATCAGTTTAAAGGATTTCTATCAAGTTACAGCTTTTCAGATATCAGAGTATTTTTCATCAAATTTCTCTTTTGGAGTCTGGTTTGTCTTTCTTCAAAGTATTTTCATTCAGCTTCACACAGTAAAGTGAATGGCCATTTTGGCGGAGTTTGGACAGTAAGGAAACAGTCACTGCAAGACAGCAAGTCTGCAGTGGATTTTCAACTACTCTTGAAGAAGAGTTTAGCTCCACACTTAGACAAATTGATTATTTTACCACTCTTGGAACATTAACCCTTTAACTGTCCACATTAAATGGACGGGTCGCACGCCCCCAGTGGCACAGCACAGCAACTGCCCCTGTCAACTTATTGACGTCCCCCGGCTATACTGAGAATTTGTGCTGATCTGTATTGATCTGACAGTTCAGAAGGTGGCAGACACATGCCGGAGGAATCATGGCTGACATGGAATACAGCAAAGAATAGATAGATAGACAGACAGATGTACTTTATTGATCCCAAACTGGGAAATTACAGCAAAGAAGAAGAAATCCTCATTATTCTTCTTCCTTTTTCCGCTTTGAGCTCACAGCACCAATGTGGTTGCCGCCATGATCGGTCATGGCTGCGGCGATTCTGACTGAAACTTTATCATACAGTAAAAATAGCCACGTAATACAAACAAAATTCCCGTGGGATAATTATAAGAGTTTGTAGATGTAGTAGAGGGTGTAAATGACCGACCAAATGCGAAACTATGACCACGATGGGTGAAAAACTGAGCTACCAGCACCAAGATGGCAGCGCCCATGTCGTCATGGATTCTCACAGGAAAAATACATCAAACAGGAAAAATAGCCGCATAATACAAACGAAATTCAAGTGAGATAATCATAAGAGTTTGTAGATATGGTAGAGAGTGTAAATGACCGAGCAAACGCAAAACATCGACCATGATGGATGAAAACGGACCGGCCACGAAAGCGAGAGAGCCCCCCCTCCCCCCCCAGCAACAGGTAAGACGAATATATATTTGTTTTTTTTGTTTTTTTTAACATTTTATTGATTTTCTGGTTTATATACTTTGAAGATTAGATAAAAATATACCCCTGTAGACAAAACGGTGTCAAAAAAACCCAAACCATTCTTTGTGTAAATGTGTCCAAAGTCCACTTTTGACTGAGTTATGCAATTTATATAGCTGCCGTAACGTTATGCAAATTAGATGTGTAAATTTATTCCTATCTGAAACTTTGGATCATATTCTACATCTTTCTAATCGACAGTAAGCCATTATCTTTTGCAACTTTCAAAGTTATAGCCTTGGAAATCTGAACTATTTTATTGACAAAATTTTTTTTACCACTCTTGACCACTAGGGGCCTTGACCACCCTTTAACCATTCTTGTCGCTATATGGTGCCTGGGGCATCTAAAGGGTTAAATCTTCAACCAGAAAAGATTTCAGCTGAACATCATCAGATTCTCCTCTTCTGGAAAATATTTCAGGAGTTTTTAACCTACTTAGATATCTTCAGTTTTCACTTGTTTTGTGAAAGTTTTAACAACAGCAATTTTTAAATTTCCAACAAGTTCCAACAAGTTGAATTCAGCAATGAAAACTCTCTTGGCACACTCTGCTCGAAGAGGTATGGAAGCAGATGGACTTGGAGCCTTAGTCAGAGGCTGTTTGTCTGGGTTGTAGCCAAACCTCGGTAGGGACAGAAAATAGTGAAGGCCAAGCTATTTTTCTCTCCTCCTTAGAAAAATTATTCTATCCCCTCTAGCTTCAGAGTGATTAAACTGAAGTGAGCTTAATTTATTTTACAATTTTATTTTAGTCTTCATTAGTCTAAACTAGTGCATTGCCCACAAAATGCAAGTATTCTTGTGTGAAAACAGGTATCCCAATTAGGCTTTATAGGCCCAAATGTAGGCTGTGTTTGAAGGTGGAGTACAAAGAGGTGTAGGCTATATGTTGGCAATCACATGTTAGACTTTGACAAATACATATAAAAGGGACTAAATGGCACTTATTTGATTGTGTGAATATTAATTACAGAATGCCTAATTACTGAAAATGAATGGGACATCCAATATTAGCAACTGTTTCAGATCCCTTGTTTATTTGTTTGTCAGACCACTTATTTGTGCGATCTTTTATCATTTACAGTGGGGCAAAAAAGTATTTAGTCAGCCACCAATTGTGCAAGTTCTCCCACTTAAAAGATGAGAGAGGTCTCCAATTTTCATCATAGGTATACCTCAACTATGAGAGACAAAATGAGAAAAAAAAAATCCAGAAAATCACATTGAAGGATTTTTAATGAATTAATTGGTAAATTCCTCAGTAAAATAAGTATTTGGTCACCTACAAACAAGCAAGATTTCTGGCTCTCACAGACCTGTAACTTCTTCTTTAAGAAGCTCCTCTGTTCTCCACTCGTTACCTGTATTAATGGCACCTGTTTGAACTCGTTATCAGTATAAAAGACACCTGTCCACAACCTCAAACAGTCAGACTCCAAACTCCACTATGGCCAAGACCAAAAGAGCTGTCAAAGGACACCAGAAACAAAATTGTTGACCTGCACCAGGCTGGGAAGACTGAATCTGCAATAGGTAAGCAGCTTGGTGTGAAGAAATCAACTGTGGCAGCAATTATTAGAAAATGGAAGATATACAAGACCACTGATAATCTCCCTCCATCTGGGGCTCCACGCAAGATCTCACCCCGTGGGGTCAAAATTATCATGAGAACGGTGAGCAAAAATCCTAGAACCACGCGGGGGGACCTAGTGAATGACCTGCAGAGAGCTGGGACCAAAGTAACAAAGGCTACATCAGAAACACACTACGCCGCCAGGGACTCAAATCCTGCAGTGCCAGACATGTCCCCCTGCTTAAGCCAGTACATGTCCAGGCCCGTCCGAAGTTTGCTAGAGAGCATTTGGGTGATCCAGAAGAAGATTGGGAGAATGTCATATGGTCAGATGAAACCAAGATAGAACTTTTTGGTAAAAACTCAACTTGTCATGTTTGGAGGAGAAAGAACACCATACCTACTGTGAAGCATGGGGGTGGAAACATCATACTTTGGGGCTGTTTTTCTGCAAAGGGACCAGGACGACTGATCGGTGTAAAGGAAAGAATGAATGGGGCCATGTATCATGAGATTTTGAGTGAAAACCTCCTTCCATCAGCAACGGCATTGAAGATGAAACGTGGCTGGGTCTTTTAGCATGACAATGATCCCAAACACATCGCTTGGGCAACAAAGGAGTGGCTTCGTAAGAAGCATTTCAAGGTCCTGGAGTGGCCTAGCCAGTCTCTAGATCTCAACCCCATAGAAAATCTTTGGAGGGAGTTGAAAGTCCGTGTTGCCCAGCAACAGCCCCAAAACATCACTGCTCTAGAGGAGATCTGCATGGAGGAATGGGCCAAAATACCAGCAACAGTGTGTGAAAACCTTGTGAAAACTTACAGAAAAAGTTTGACATCTGTCATTGCCAACAAAGGGTATATAACAAAGTATTGAGATGAACTTTTGTTATTGACCAAATCGAGGAATTTACCAATTAATTCATTAAAAATCCTTCAATGTGATTTTCTGGATTTTTTTTTTCTTATTTTGTCTCTCATAGTTGAGGTATACCTATGATGAAAATTGGAGACCTCTCTCATCTTTTAAGTGGGAGAACTTGCACAATTGGTGGCTGACTAAATACTTTTTCACCCCACGGTACATTCATAATAGTGTATCTTGCACTTTGGGAGTTGTTCAGTCACCATTATAATTATTTTAGTTTATATCACCGTTCAGTGATGGAGTTAAGTGTAATCGTGAATTTCTCCTGTGTTTCATCAATAAACTCATGCAGTACTATAACGTTCACAAATAATTGAGATCCACTGTAGTGCATCAGTTTTTATTTTAGAAGTATTTTGTTATTAAAAGGTTTTTTAAAACTGTAATCAACCAAATTAACTACAAAACACCCAACATCAATAAAGTACATCTATCTACCTACAGTGGTGTGAAAAAGTGCTTGCCCCCTGCCTGATTTCTCATTATTTTGTATGCTTGTCACACTTAAATGTTTCAGATCAAACAAATTTAAATATTAGACAAAGATAACACAAGTAAACACAAAATGCAGTTTTTAAATGAAGGTGTTTATTATTATGGGTAAAAAAAATCCAAACCTACATAGCCCTGTGTGGAAAAAGTGACCCCCCCCCCAATAAAACATAAATTAACTCTGGTTTATCACATCTTTGGAAAGCTGAGTTCAATTTATCTAGCTACACCCAGGCCCGATTACTGCCACATCTGTTTTCAATCAACAAATCACTTAAAGCGTACCTGTGGTGGTCGTCTAAACGCATTCAACTTGAAAACATTAGGCAAAGTATTCGTTATTTGGTTAAATAATTATTTCCAGCCATATACCACCATAGAAATATGCAAATACGACCGCAGGCATGGCCAGCCAATGAAAACTCTGCGCGCAGCCATGACACATGCGGATGTGACGTCATATCCACATCCAGCTACAATGCTCTGCACTGTGTGTCTGTGTGTGTGTGTATATATATATATTTTATAGTAATACGTACATATGTTTATTAGCTGCTCTTGCTTGCTTGTTTTTTTTTTTCTTGCCTTCTGATTGTTGCTCTGAGTGTTGCTATCCCTGTGCTGTTGCAATCCTGGAATTTCCCCGTTGTGGGACTAATAAAGGCTTATCTTATCTTATCTTATCTTATCTTATCTTATCTTATATCATTGCCAATACTCCGCCTGTATGAGCGACTAGGGTGCTGTTGTGAGTGTTTTTATACTATTATGGCTGAATTGTCGGACTCTGAGGAAGAATTCATCCAACATGGCTACAGGTTTGAGCCAGAAAGGTCTTCTGAGGGTGAAATTGACGAAGTGGTCCTCACACACAACGCAATTTCGTTTGAAAGGATTTGTCTGTGCCCTGTTCGGAGATTGCGCAATCACTTTTCCGCTAAGATCTTCTGACAAGGTGAGCTGGGTTTGGGTACACAAAACAAGTGTTTATCTTTGTTTTTTCGCTTATTATTGAGACATCCAAAGGCTTTACATTCCGCCATGTTGCGATATCCATATCGCATTGTATGTTTTTGTTGTAACAAGAGCGCCGAGTGTCTGCTCCTCTGTATAGCGGTGAGGGAGGAGCCGAATCATCTGCCGTGTTGCGGACGTTATGACCTCAGATCAGATGAGACGACCCGCTGAATTTAAGCATTTATTTATTTATTTTCTACTCGTTTTAGTTCTGCATTTAATTTGAACCCCGAGTTTGAAATAAACGTTTGAATTTTGGTCCTCACACACAACGCAACGCGCCGAGTGTCTGCTCCTCTGTATAGCGGCGAGGGAGGAGCCGAATCATCTGCCGTCTTGCAGCCGTTATGAGCTCAGATCAGACGAGACGACTCGCTGAATTTAAGCATTTATTTATTTATTTTCTACTCGTTTTAGTTCTGCATTTAATATGAACCCTGAGTTTGAAATAAACGTTTGAATTTGAATTAGAATATCCTGAAAGCCACTGCTCATCCGGGCACTCCAGGCTCAGCCAATATTGATCCGGATCGCGGTGCCAACAATATTTCGTCACAGGAAGCATCCTGGCAGGCCATGTAGCTGCCAGTATGGCTGCTCGCATGTTTTGCTGACATAGCTGAACCAGCACATCAGCAATGGATTTATATCACATTGCTTTGAACTTGAATTTGAACTTAAACTATAACTAGAACGTGAGACAGGGGCTCAATATAATATCTTTTTTTTCACGACCACCACAGGTACCCTTTAAATAGGACCTGCCTGACAAAGTAAAGTAGACCAAAAGATCCTCAAAAGCTAGACATCATGCTGCGATCCAAAGAAATTCAGGAACAAATGAGAAACAAAGTAATTGAGATCTATCAGTCTGGAAAAAGGTTATAAAAACCTTTCTAAAGTTTTGGGACTCCAGCGAACCACAGTGAGAGCCATTATCCACAAATGGCAAAAACATGGAACAGTGGTGAACCTTCCCAGGAGTGGCCGTCCACCCAAAATTACCCCAAGAGTGCAGCAACGACTCATCCAAGAGATCACAAAAGACCCCACAGCAACATCTAAAGAACTGCAGGCCTCACTTGCCTCAGTTAAGGTCAGTGTTCATGACTCCACCATAAGAAAGAGACTGGGCAAAAATGGCCTGCATGGCAGAGTTCCAAGACAAAAAAAAACTGCTGAGCAAAAAGAAAATAAAGGCTTGTCTTAGTTTTGCCAGAAAACATCTTGATGATCCCAAGACTTTTGGAAAAATACTCTGTGGACTGATGAGACAAAAGTTGAACTTTTTGGATGGTGTGTGTCCCATTACATCCAAAAGTAAAACAGCATTTCAAGAAAGGAACATCATACCAACAGTAAAATATGGTGGTGGTACTGTGATGGTCTAGGGTTATTTTGCTGCTTGAGGACCTGGAAGACTTGCTGTGGTAAATGGAACCATGAATTCTGCTGTCTACCAAAAAATCCTGAAGGAGAATGTCTGGCCATCTGTTCGTGACCTCAAGCTGAAGTGCACTTGCATTCTACAGCAGGACAATGATCCAAAACACACCAGCAAGTCCACCTCTGAATGGCTTAAGAAAAACAAAATGAAGACTTTGGAGTGGCCTAGTCAAAGTCCTGACATGAATCCGATTGAGATGCTGTGGCATGACCTTAAAAAAGCGGTTCATGCTCGAAATCCCTGCAATGTGACTGAATTACAACAATTCTGCAAAGATAAGTGGGCCAAAATTCCTCATTGTCAGTTATCGCAAACGATTGATTGCAGTTGTTGCTGCTAAGGGTGGCCCAACCCATTGCTAGGTTTAGGGGGCAATCACTTTTTTTTTTTTTTTTTTTTTTTTTTTTTACACAGGGCCATGTAGATTTGGATTTTTTTCCCCTTAATAATAAACACTTTCATTTAAAAACTGCATTTTGTGTTTACTTGTGTTATCTTTGTCTACTATTTAAATTTGTTTGATGATCTGAAACATTTAAGTGTGACAAACATACAAAAAAAATTAGAACTCAGGAAGAGGGCAAACACTTTTTCACACTAGTGTATTATACACAGCAGAAGGACCCATTTGACTACAATCATTGCATCAGTGTTGCCCATTTGTCAGTAACTATTTAACTAAAAATTATTTATTTCGTTATTTGGCTGTGTTTGTGTCCTGCGTTTGGTCATTAAGTCATTCTGGCCATTCTGCTCCACAATCATGGCGGTATTAAGTTTTTAAGTTTTAGATACTCATGCGGGAGGGGGGACTTGCGGTTCTGCATAGTACAGTGGTACCACACGGGTGAAGCACAAGCAGGTACTCCCATCTACGAATGACTGGGCAGGCTGGGCGTGCCTCCCCGCGAACAATCGTGGAGTGCCCGGTAAGACACCGGTGTTGGATAAGCAGCAGCTGAACCGATGGATCATAGTCCTTTGCACGAAGCCAAGCCCAGCCTGCCCGATTAACGGGAGTCTCGGCTGTTGCTTTACCCGTGGTGCCAGTGGTTCAGCTGCTGCTGCCCCTCCCCCAGCACACCTTGTGTTCTCCATGCCAAATTATCCATTAGACATATGCAATCACAGCAACTTTATGATATAATTTTTTAAGCATTAAATTTAAGTATTATCTTTTTCTTGTCAAATTTGTCGATTTTCACTTCCTTGTTTTGCACATGGAGCACTGTGGTTACTGATACCATAATACCACGTATTATCCAATCAGTACGGAGTGAATCTGAAACCAAACCCCACCCACACTTCATGAAGCCTGGGCATGAGACAGAGCGGTGGCTAAAAAAATTTTTTCCACAATATTTTTTATTGAACCTTTTTTTTTTTTTTTTTTACAAACATGGCACAAACAATCAGACACTAACACAAAAGTAATTTAAAAATTAAAAAGAACAATAACAAAAAAAAATGTGTAATAAAAACAACAACAACCATTAACAAACACAAGTCAACAACCACGCTCCTCTGTTTAGTCTAGGTAAGCTATTACATAAGAATACATAATATACATTCAACAGCTTGGAATTTGCAAGGTCCACACATATCATTCACCTTCTTCTTCAGACATTATGTTTAAATTCTTTACATAATCAATGAAAGGTCTCCATATAATCTCAAACACATTTTCCTTTGATTTCAGTATATATGTTATTCTTTCTAGTGGAAGGTTTGTTAACATGTGTGTGACTTTGCAAAAACGATGTCTGCCACTGTAGTATTCTCTGGGCCCCTCCCCAATCTGACCAGTGATGACATGTTTAGCCGCTCGTCATCCTTGAACCGCTGGCTGTCTGTGTGGTGTCCTAAAAATGACGTGGGCTACACTGACAATTGGAGCTCTTTTTGGGGAAAACCTCGTCTTATGAGACGAGACAGCATTCATCCCACTTTGGATGGTGCTTCTCATTTATCTAACAATCTGGCATCTTTTTTATCCAAATTTCCAAAACCCTGACTACTCAGAGTTGGGACCAGGAAGCAGAGTCGCAGTCTTACACGCCTCTCTGCAGCTCCTCTTCATCCGCCACCCCTCAGCTTAGCCCCTGTCTTCCCCATCACAGAATCGTTGTCTGCTCCCTCCAAAGTGAATAAAAATATAATGTATAAGCATCCCAAAGTGATTAAGAAAAATATTGGTAGATCTCAAATTAAACATAAAGCCTCGACTTCCGGTTATGGCTGCCACGTAGGACGGACGTGTCTCGCTCTGCTCTGCTCCTGGAAAAAAAAAAATCGGCAAATAACTCTCTCATTTGGGACAGAACGTATCCCAGCATTTGGGCGAAGATATGTCGGCGAAGCCTAAGGCTGGAAAACCAGGAAAAGGAAAAAGCGAGCCGCCGAAACAGTCCAAATTAACGGACTTTCAGGTCTGTGACGCAGTAAACAAAACTCCATATATGGCGGAGGAGGCTGGCAACGCTGCGATATCTGCGGGGAATGGCGCAGATGCGCTGATGGCTGCCATGAGTTCAATGAGAGCGGACTTTTCCTCTAGATTTGATGGGATTATGACAGCGTTGGAAGGAATAAGAAAGGAATTGGGTGACTGTGTAGAACGAACGGCGCAGATGGAGCTCCGTCTCGCTAGTGCTGAAGATGACGTCACCCGTCTTCAATTAAAGGTGCGCACTTTGGAAAAAAAAAAAAATCTCTGGAAGATAATATTTTGGATTTGGAATCTCGGTCGAGACAGAATAATCTGAGGCTGGTGGGTCTTCCAGAGGAATCAGAAGGTCGGGACGTATGTTCCTTTCTGGAAAAGTGGATTCCGGAGGTGCTGGGCAGCGAGGAGTTGCAATCAGCAGTGGTTCTGGAAAAAGCACATCGTATTGGCCCACGGAGAGATAAGGGACCGCCGAGGACCTTAATTATGAAGTTTCTTAGCAACAGAGACAGGATGAAGATCTTCAACGCTGCACGAGCTAAAAAAGGAGAGATTAAACACCAGGACCAGCAGGTGCGGTTCTACCCAGATTTGGCCACAGGAATCCAGCAATTGAGGAAGCAGTTTGATCCCGTACGTAAGGAGCTGCGCAACCTTGGGATTCGTCATGGTGTAATCTATCCTGCGAGACTGCTGACCACGTATGAGGGCAGAACCCACATCTTCAAGACCCCAGAGGAGGCGCAGGAGTTCATCAAGAAGATCAAAGAAGAAGAAGAGACTGGTGGGAGCTAAGCATGAACAAAATATAAGGTAGAATAATTAAGCATTTGCACAGGCATCTGACTGACTTGAAGTAAATAGTAAGTTTACAAAATATAGATTGTATTATATATTAAAAAAACAAAACAAAAACAAAACAAACAAACAAAAAAAAACTATGATGTACAAAGTCGTTAAAAATTTTGGAGTTAAGTTGGAAAACTACAGAGGAGAGTTAATGTTACGTCATTAAAAGCAGTAGAGTTAGGGTGATTGGGAGGATGAAGAAGGAGTGGCTTAGGCTGTTCCCCGTGGGTGTGGAACGGTCGATGGCTATATCGGGAGACAGAATTTTTCTTTTGATTTTGGGGGGTTTGCCACAAGTGTGGGAAGGGGAAATTTGTTTGTGTGTAGTTTGTAGGATGAATGTTCAACCACTCATGTTTTTGCTTCTCTGTATGAGCATGTTTACACTGCAAGGTAATCCCAAACTCTCTATTGATCATGGACCAAAGTGTTAATCTTAATTTAACTTCATGGAATTGCAGAGGTCTACAAAATTTAAAAAAACTTAAACAAGTTATGAATAAAATAAAGGACATGGGTTCAAGAATTGTGTTTTTACAAGAAACTCATCTGATAGAGGAGGATGTTAAAAGAATTAGGAGTAGATGGCAGGGAAGTGTATTCACCTCTTCATTTTCATCCCGAGCCAGGGGAGTTATGACTCTCATACATAAATCAGTTCCTTTTCAAGTGAAAAATGTAATTGGAGACAAATTTGGAAGATATGTAATCATTCAAGGTTCTTTGCTATTAGAAAATATAAATCTTGTGAACTTATATGGTCCCAATATAGATGATCAGAAGTTCTTTGCTAATTTATTTCTCATCTTATCATCACTTACAGGGCAACATATAATAGCAGGGGATTTTAATTGTACATTGAATCCAGGTGTGGATAGATCAACAGGACTGGATTGTACGCACATTGGATGTAGGATGACTATTAATCATTTTATGAAAGAATTGAGATTGTTAGATATATGGAGAGAAATGAAACCACAAGTTAAAGCCTATTCTTGTTATTCCAGTACCTACAAGACATTCTCACGTATTGATTATTTTTTGATTTCCACAGAATTAAGGTCCAAGATTCAAAACTGCTTTTATGATAACATCGTGATCTCTGATCATGCACCCTGTTGTCTAATATATGTAGATAAAAAATTGACAAAGGAATCAGGTAGATGGCAATTTCAGCATAAATGGCTTCAGGATGAGGAATTTGTCAAGTATATAGAAAAACAGATAGACGAGTTCTTTGACATCAATACTACACAAACATCAGCATGTGTAAAGTGGGAGGCTTTCAAAGCTTTTATTAGGGGACATATTATTAGTTATACAGGATCAAAATCTAAGAAGACTCGAGAGGAGAGAGCTAAATTGGAACATAAAATAAAAAGTCTTCAGGAAAAAGTGTATGCAGGAAGTGACCCAAGGTTGGAGAATGAATTACTGATTTTGAGAGCTGAATACGACAAAAAATCAGCGAATAGAGCTGCCTCGAGTCTTCTAAGATTGAAACAATCTTTTTAAGAACAAGGTGAAAAATCAGGAAAATTATTAGCATGGCAGATTAAACAATTGGAAATTAAAACACCAATTACCAGTATTATAAGTAATGGACAGGTAGTTATAGATCCTTTAGAAATTAATAGAGCCTTTAGAGATTACTATGAAAAATTATATGATACCAAAAATGAACCTGATTTAACAAAACTAAATGGGTTTTTGAACGAACTATCTATACCGTGTATACCAAATGAAAACAGGGAGATATTGGAGTCTAAAATTAGTCAAGAAGAAGTTGGGCTAGCCATTGATAATATGAAATCAGGAAAAAGTGCAGGACCAGATGGTCTTCCAGTTGACCTTTATAAAAAATTTAAGAATAAATTAATAAAACCTTTTTTGGAAATGGTTTTAGAAGCATTTCAAAATAATAATTTACCATCATACATAAATAATGCCTTAATTATACTGCTGCCAAAACCAGGTAAGCCCTCTAATAAATGTGAAAATATGAGACCAATAAGCCTATTAAACGCCGACCTTAAGATAATCTGTAAAATTTTAGCAAGACGAATACAAGAAATTTTACCAAATATTATTAATCGAGATCAGAATGGCTTTATAAAGGGTAGACAAGGCTTCCATAATGTAAGAAGACTATTTAATATTATTTATTTTAATAAAGAAGCACCGGATACAGCTCTCCTATCATTGGACGCCGAAAAGGCCTTTGATAGAGTTGAATGGCCCTTTCTTTTTGAAGTCCTACAAAGGTTTGGACTTGGAAATAATTTCATAAAATGGGTTCAAATAATATACAATAATGCTACAGCAGAAATCCTAACAAATAACAATATTTCAAAACCAATAAAAATCAATGGAGGATGTCGACAAGGCTGTCCACTTTCACCTTTACTGTTTACTATGGCAATTGAACCTTTAGCGATAGCGATACGTTTACATTCACAAATATATGGAATTAAAGTTGGACCAACAGAACATAAAATCTCCCTGTACGCCGATGATATAATTTTGTTTATGTCGAATCTAAAAAAATCAATTCCAACCTTGTTGAATTTAATAAAGAATTTTGGGGAAATATCAGGATATAAAATAAATAAAACTAAATCTTCAATATTAATGCTAAATGAGACCCAGAGAAATTACCCAGCCCCTGAGGCAAATCAATTCAATGTTGTAAATCAGTTTAAATATTTAGGAATCCAAATTATGCCTAAGCTAGAATCAGTCGCCAGCGTCAACTATGAAGCCTTAATGTCAGATATCAATGAGTTAACTCAGAGATGGATGTCACTACCAATGTCGATGATCGGGAGAATCAATATACTTAAAAGTAATATTTTACCTAAAATACTTTATTTATTTCAATACATTCCCTTATCACCACCTTTAGATCTATTCTCAAGAATAAAAAAAAAGTTAGTGGAATTTATATGGAACAACAGGAGGGCTAGATTACGTCTGTCTTTATTATATTTACCATTTGATCGTGGAGGTCTGAAATGTCCAAATTTTATGTTGTATTATTGGTCAGCACAACTGAGGTCTATGACATATTATTTTTCATCAAATGATCTCCCTCACTGGACTGAAATGGAATCATACAATTTACCTTTACCTCTTCCCATATTCATATACTCAGATTCGGCAAAAAAATTACAAAAACAAGTTAAAAATCCATTTGTAAAGCATATGATCAAAATATGGTGTGAAGCTAAAAACTATTTAAAAGAACCACAGTTATTGTCACAATTTAGTCCAATATGGGGTAATCAATATTTTAAACCAGGGAGAGCGGACGCTGTATTTAAAGTATGGAATTTAAAAGGGATACAAAAGATTCAGGATTTATATTTGCCATGTGCAGATAACATAATGTCTTTTGAAGAGCTGAGGATCAAATTTAATCTCAATAGAACACATTTTTTTAAATATCTTCAACTTAGAAACTTTATTCGATCAAATCAAAATAAAGCTCTCACTCGACCTATTTATTCAACCTTGGAAAAAATGATGATGAAAGATAGTAAAAGAAAGGGTATTATTTCAGAGTTTTATAACTCATTGACACTATCTTCAAGTGAAAATTCACTGAAAAGATTAAACTACTGGAAAGAAGATCTGCAAATTGAAATTTCGGAGGAACAATGGGAATTGGCTTGTACAGAAGCTCAAACCAAATCAATAAATGCACGCCTTAAATTGATACATTTCAAATGGTTAATGCGGATGTATGTTACACCGGAGGAGTTAAATAGATATAACAAAAATATACCAGATACATGCACAAAATGCATGGAAAGTAAAGGAACCCTATTTCATTGTTTATGGGAATGTAGATTAATAAGAATGTTTTGGGAAGAGGTGAGGGTAACAATTGAAAAAATAATCTCAAAACAAATCATACTGAATCCTAAACTGTTTTTGTTGGGTCTGTACCCAGAAAAGCATAATTTTAATAAAAGTGAAAGAACATTCATAGACCTCAGTTTGCTTAATGCCAAAAAATGTATTGCACTATTATGGAAAAAGACTCATAGACCAGATGTGACTCAGTGGTTAAGACAGATGTTAACAAACCTTCCATTAGAAAGAATAACATATATACTGAAATCAAAGGAAATTGTGTTTGAGAATATATGGAGACCTTTTATTGATTATGTAAAAAATTTAAACATAACTCTTGAAGAAGAAGGTGAATGATGTGTGTGGACCTTGTAAATTCCAAACTGGTGAACATAATATGTATACTTATGTATTGGATTGTCTAGACTAAACAGAGGAGCATTGTTGAAGACTTGATTTTGTTGGTGGTTGTTGGTGTTTTTAGTGCATTTTTTTTTTTTTTGTAGTACTTTAGTGTTAGTGTTTGATTGTTTGTATCATGTTTGTTAAAAAAAAAAAGGTTCAATAAAGATATTGTGGAAAAAAAAAAACAAAAAAACATAAAGCCTCTAAATTGAATGATTTGGCCTCTGTTCCTCCTCATAATTTAAAAATTAAATGTGGTTTATTAAATATTAGGTCTCTAACTCCCAAGTCTCTGTTAGTCCATGATCTGTTAATTGATCATCAGATTGATTTAATTTCCCTTACAGAGACTTGGTTAGGGCAAGAGGATTATGTTGGTTTAAATGAATCAACTCCCTCTGGTTATTTAAACTGTCAAAATCCCAGAAGTTCTGGTCATGGAGGAGGAGTAGCAACAATTTACCATTCCAAATTACTAGTTAATGTAAAGCAAAAAACATGTTATAATTCCTTTGAGGGCCTGGTCCTCAGTATTGGGCACTTTAGCAATTTTAGGTTAAACCCAATTTTATTTGCCATAGTTTATCGTCCCCCATCAACCTACTCAGAATTTTTATCCGAATTTGCTGATTTCTTAGCTGATTTAGTGCTGAAATCTGATAGAATAATTATAGTAGGGGACTTTAATATACATGTGGATGTAGATAGTGACTGCCTTAATGTGGCTTTTAATTCAATATTAGACTCGATTGGGTTTTCTCAGAAAGTAGGAAATTCTACTCATTACCTCCACCATACATTGGACCTTGTTCTGACATATGGCATAGAAATAGAAAATCTTGTAGTGTCTCCTCATAACCCTGTACTGTCAGACCATTGTCTGTTAACCTTTGATTTTACTATTTCTGACTATTTGGCTCCTAAAGAAAAATATTATTACAGTAGATGCCTCTCAGATGATGCTGTTTCCAAATTTATGCAGATTGTTTCTTCTATGCCATGTGTCAACACAACGGAAATAAGCTATAGACAGCTTGCTCCTTCTGTAATTGATAACATGGTGGATAGTGTTTCAGCTTCTCTGCATCAGGCTCTAGACTTGGTGGCCCCCTTAAAAAAGAAAAAGTCTAATCAGAGATTTCTAACTCCTTGGTTCAACACAGAAACTCGTAGCTTAAAACAGAAGACTCGTCAATTAGAAAGAAAATGGCGCTCTACTAATTTAGATGAAATCTATTTAGCTTGGAGAAATCATCTTTTAATTTATAAAAAATCTCTTAGAAAAGCTAGAACAAGTTATTACTCTGCATTAATAGAAGAGAACAAGAATAATCCCAGGTTTCTTTTCAGTACTGTAGCCAGGTTGACAAAGAGTCAGGACTCTGTCAATCCTAGCATTCCCTTAGAGCTTACTAGTCAGGACTTTATGAACTTTTTCAATAATAAAATTTCATCCATCAGAGATAAAATCAATCAGATTCTTCCCACAGTTAACTTAAATACTGTAACTACTACAACTCCTTCTTTTGATGTCTGTCTTGATGAGTTTACTCCAATCGACCTTTGTGAGTTAGACAAAATAGTTTCCTCATCCAAACCTTCAACTTGTCTTTTAGACCCTATTCCTACCAGGTTATTTAAAGAAGTCTTCCCACTTATTGGTAGCTTTATTCTTCATATAATCAATTCTTCATTAACTTTAGGCCATGTACCGCAGGCTTTTAAAACGGCTGTAATTAAACCCTTACTCAAAAAGCCAACGCTAGATCCAGGAGCTTTAGCTAACTATAGACCAATCTCTAATCTCCCTTTCATTTCAAAAATCTTAGAAAGAGTTGTTGCTACGCAATTATTTGACCACCTGCAGGGAAATGGTTTACTTGAAGAGTTTCAATCCGGGTTTAGAATCCATCATAGTACTGAAACAGCCTGAGTGAAGGTCGCTAATGACCTCCTCATTGCATCTGATAATGGACTAGTTTCTGTACTTGTCCTTTTAGACCTTAGTGCAGCTTTTGATACTATCGATCATAATATTCTACTTGATAGATTAGAACACTATGTTGGACTTAATGGAACTTCGTTGCAGTGGTTTAGATCTTATTTATCTGATAGGTTCCAGTTTGTTCATGTAAATAATGAGTTTTCTTTCAACTCAAAGCTTAGTCATGGAGTTCCACAGGGATCTGTGCTAGGCCCTACTCTTTTTAGTTTATATATGCTTCTGTTAGGCAACATTATTAGAAAGCACTGTATACATTTTCATTGTTATGCAGATGACACACAATTATACCTGTCAATGAAGCCAGATGATAGTAATCAATTAGCCAAGTTAGAAGTCTGTCTTAAGGAAATCAAAGCTTGGATGACTTGTAATTTCCTGCTATTAAATTCAGATAAGACTGAAGTCATTCTTGTTGGTCCAAAAAACCTTAGAAATTCCTTTCCAAATCAAACTTTCAGTTTGGATGCAGTTACTCTTTCTTTTAATAGCTCTGTGAGGAACCTTGGAGTTATTTTTGATCAGGATTTGTCCTTCAATTCACATATTAAATTTGTTTCTAAGACTGCCTTCTATCATTTGCGTAATATTGCCAAGATTAGGAGCATCTTGTCTCACAGTGATGCTGAGAAGCTGATCCACGCTTTTGTTAGCTCGAGATTAGATTATTGTAATTCATTATTATCAGGCTGTCCTAAAACATCTTTAAAAAGTCTTCAGCTGATCCAAAATGCTGCAGCAAGAGTTTTAACAGGTACTAAAAAGAGAGATCATATCTCTCCGGTTCTGGCCTCCCTTCATTGGCTTCTCATAGAGTTTAGAATTAAGTTTAAAATCCTTCTTCTTACTTACAAAGCTCTAAACAATCAGGCTCCTTTTTATTTAAAAGATCTGATACTACCGTATTATCCTAACAGAGCACTACGCTCCGAAAATGCAGGATTACTTGTAATACCTAGAATCTCCAAAAGTACAATGGGAGGAAGAGCCTTCAGTTATCAAGCTCCTCTCCTGTGGAATCAGCTGCCAATCTGGATTCGGGAGTCAGACTCGATCTCTGTTTTTAAGAATAGGGCTAAAACCTACCTTTTTGATATAGCCTACAATTAGGGAGGGATCATGTGTTTCTGAACCCTCCCTTAGTTATGCTGCTAATAGGTTTAGTCAGCCGGGGGACCTCCAGTAATGCACTGGGCCTCACTCCTTTCCTCACTCTCTATGAAATATTTTTTTTTTTTGCTGGTCATTAACATTTGTTTGTTCTCTCCCATAGATTGAGTCCCCATCGTGCCGTTTGCTCTCTACATGTCTGTTCTTTTCTTCTTCTCTATCCCCTCACCCCCCAGCCAGTTGCAGCAGATGACTGCCCCTCCCTGAGCCTGGTTCTGCTGGAGGTTTCTTCCTGTTAAAAGGGAATTTTTCCTCTCCACCGTCGCCAAGTGCTTGCTCACAGGGTATCGCCTGATTGCTGGGGTCTTTCTACAACTGTGGGGATTCCCCCCTACAGTTGATAGTGCTATGAGATGACTGTTGTTGTGAAATGGCGCTATATAAATAAAGTTGAATTGAATTGAATTGAAATTGAACATCTGTCTTAACCACTGAGTCACATCTGGTCTATGAGTCTTTTTCCACAGTAGTGCAATACATTTTTTGGCATTAAGCAAACTGAGGTCTATGAATGCTCTTTCACTCTTATTAAAGTTATGTTTTTCTGGATACAGACCCAACAAAAACAGTTTAGGGTTCAATGTGATTTGTTTTGAAATTATTTTTTCAATTGTTACCCTCATCTCTTCCCAAAACATTTTGATTTTTCTACATTCCCATAAACAGTGAAATAGGGTTCCTTTAGTTTCCATACATTTTGTGCATGTATCTGGTATGTTTTTGTTATATCTATTTAATTCCACTGGTGTAACATACATCTGCATTAACCATTTAAAATGTATCAATTTAAGACGTACATTTATTGATTTGGTTTGAGCTCCTGCACAAGCCAATTCCCATTGTTTCTCTGAAATTTCAATTTGCAGGTCTTTCCAGTAATTCAGTCTTTTCTGTGAGTTTTCACTTGAGAATAGTGTCAATGAGTTGTAAAACTCTGAAATAATACCCTTTCTCTTACTATCTTTCATCAAAATTTTTTCCAAAAACGAATAAGTAGGTCGGGTGAGAGCATTATTTTGATTTGATCAAATAAAATTTCTAAGCTGAAGATATTTAAAAAAGTGTGTTCTATTAAGATTGAATTTAATCCTCAGTTCTTCAAAAGACATTATGTTATCTGAGCGTGACAAATATAAGTCTTGAATCTTTTGAATCCCTTTTAAATTCCATATTTTAAATACAATATCCACTCTCCCTGGTGTAAAATATTAATTACCCCATATTGGGCTAAATTGTGACAGTGAGTGTGGTTCTTTTAAATATTTTTTGGTTTCACACCATATTTTGATCATGTGCTTTACAATTGGATTTTTAACTTGTTTCTGTAGTTTTTTAGCCGAGTCTGAGTATATGAGTAAGGGAAGAGGTAAAGGTAAATTGTATGATTCCATTTCAGTCCAGTGAGGAAGATCATTTGATGAAAAATAATATGTCATAGACCTCAGTTGTGCTGACCAGTAATACAACATAAAGTTTGGACATTTCAGACCTCCACGATCAAATGGTAAATATAGTAAGGACAAACGTAATCTAGCCTTCCTATTGTTCCATATAAATTCCACTAACTTTTTGTTAATTCTTGAGAATAGATCTGAAGGTGGTGGTAAAGGAATGTTTTGAAATAAAGTATTTTTGGTAAGATATTACTTTTAAGTATATTAATTCTCCCGATCATCGACATTGGTAGTGGCATCCATCTCTGAAGTAACTCATTAATATCTGTCATTAAGGCTTCATAGTTGGCACTGGCGACTGATTCTAGCTTAGGCAAAATTTGAATTCCTAAATATTTAAACTGATTTACAACATTGAATTGGTTTACCTCAGGAGCTGGATGATTTCTCTGGGTCTCATTTAGCATTAATATTGAAGATTTTGTTTTGTTTATTTTATATCCTAATATATCCCCAAAGTTCTTTATTAAATTTAACAAGGTCAGAATTGATTTTTTAAAATTCGACAAACAAAATTATGTCATCGGCATACAGGGAGATTTTATGTTCTGTTGGTCCTACTTTAATTCCATATATTTGTGGATGTAAACGTACTGCCATCGCTAAAGGTTCGATTGCCATAGTAAACAATAAGGGTGAAAGTGGACAGCCTTGTCGACATCCTCTATTGATTTTTATTGATTTTGAGATATTGCTGTTTGTTAGGATTTCTGTTGTAGCATTATTGTATATTATCTGGACCCATTTTATGAAATTATTTCCAAGTCCAAACCTTTGTAGGACTTCAAAAAGATAGGGCCATTCGACTCTATCAGAGGCCTTTTCGGCGTCCAATGATAAGAGAGCTGTATCTGGTGCTTCTTTATTGGAATAAATAATATTAAATAGTCTTCTTACATTATGGAAGCCTTGTCTTCCCATTATAAAGCCATTCTGATCTTGGTTAATAATATTTGGTAATATTTCTTGTAGTCGTTTTGCTAAAATTTTACAGATTATTTTAAGATCAGCATTTAATAGGCTTATTGGTCTCATGTTTTCACATTTATTAGGGGGTTTACCTGGTTTTGGCAACAGTATAATTAAGGCATTATTCATGTATGGTGGTAAATTACCATTTTGAAATGCTTCTAAAACCATTTCCAACAGTGGTTTTATTAATTTATTCTTAAATTTTTTATAGAGGTCAACTGGAAGACCATCTGGTCCTGCTCTTTTTCCTGATTTCATATTATCAATGGCTTGCCCAACTTCTTCTTGACTAATTTTAGACTCCAGTATCTCCCTGTTTTCATTTGGAATACATGGTATAGATAATCCACCCAAAAACCCATTTAGTTTTGTTAAGTCAGTTTCATTTTTTGTATCATATAGCTTTTCATAATAATCTCAAAAGGCACTATTTATTTCTAAAGGATCTATAACTATCTGTCCGTTATTTACAATACTGGTAATTGGTGTTTTAGATTCTAATTGTTTAATCTGCCATGCCAATAATTTCCCTGATTTTTCACCTTGTTCATAAAAAGTTTGCTTCAATCTTAGAAGACTCGAGGCAGCTCTATTCGCTGATTTTTTGTCATATTCAGCTCTCAGAATCAGTAATTCGTTCTCTAACTGTGGGTTACTTCCTGCATACACCTTTTCTTTAAGAATTTTTATTTTATGTTCCAATTGGACTCTCTCCTCTCGGGTCTTCTTAGATTTTGAACCTGTACAGCTAATAATATGCCCTCTAATAAAAGCTTCGAAAGCCTCCCACTTTATACATGCCTTTGTTTGTGTAGTATTGATATCAAAGAACTCATCTGTTTTTCTATGTACTTAACAAATTCCTCCTCCTGAAGCCATTTATGTTGAAAATGCCACCTAACTGGGTCCTTTGTCAATTTCTTATCTACATATACTAGACAGCAGGGTGCATGATCAGAGATCACAATATTATCACAGAAACAGTTTTGAATCTTTGACCTTAATTCTGTTGAGATCAAAAAATAGTCAATATGTGAGAATATCTTATAGGTATTACAATAACAAGAATAGGCTTCGACTTGTGGTTTCATTTCTCTCCATATATCTAGCAATCTCAATTCTTTCATAAAATGATTAATGGTCATCCTACATCCACTGTGCGTACAGTCCAGTCCTGTTGATCTATCTATACTGGGATTCAATGTACAATTAAAATCCCCTGCTATTATATGTTGCCCTGTAAGTGATGATAAAGTGAGGAATAAATTAACAAAGAAGTTTTGTTCATCAATATTGGGGCCGTATAAGTTCACCAGATTTATATTTTCTAATAACAAAGATCCTTGGATGATTAGATATCTTCCAAATTTGTCTCTAATTACATTTTTCATTTGAAATGGGACTGTTTTATGTGTAAGAATCATAACTCCCCTAGCTCGGGATGAAAATGATGAGGTGAACACATTACCTTGCCATCTTCTCCTAATTCTTTTTACATCCTCCTCTAATAGATGAGTTTCTTGTAAAAATACAATTTTTGAATCTGTCTTTTATTTTATTCATAACTTGTTTAAGTTTTTTTTGGATTTTGTAGATCTCTGCAATTCCATGAAGTTAAATTAAGATTAATGCTTTGATCTATGATCAATAAGGAGTTTGAGATTACCTTGCAATATGAACATACTCTTACAGAGAAGCAAAAACATGGATGATAGAATATCCATCCTACAAACTAAACAAAAACAAATTCCCTTTCCCCACATTCGTGGTTATCCCCCCAAAATCAAAAAATTCCGTCTCCCGTTATAGCTAGTGACTGTTCCACACCTGCGAGGATCAGTCAAACCACTCTCTCTTTCTCCTCTCAATCACCCTGACTCTACTACTATTATGATGACATTAACTCTCTTCTGTAGTTTTTTCAACATAACTTCAAAGTTTTATAGCAACTTTGTACATCATAGCTTTTTTTTTTAATAGTCTCTATTTTGTAGACATGTTATATGATTCAGATCAATCAGATGCCTGTATAAATGCTTAAATGTTCTACCTTTGTCATGTTCATGCTTAGCTCCCACCAGTCTCCTTTTGGATCTGCTTGATGAGCTCCTGCGCCTCTTGAGGGGTCTTGAAGGTGTGGGTTCTCCCTTTATATGTGACCAGCAGTCTTGCTGGATGAATTACTCCGTGACGAATCCCTAGGTTCCGCAGCTCTTTGCGGGCGGGGTCGAACTGCCTCCTTAACTGTTGAATTCCTGTGGCCAAGTCTGGATAGAACTGCACCTGTTGATCCTGGTATTTAATTTCCCCTTTAGCTCGCGCTGCATTGGTGACTGTCATCTTGTCTCTGTAGATGAGGAACTTCATAATCAGCGTCCTCGGTGGTGGTGGCTAAACTTTTACTGATAAAAACTACATATTTTGACTAAGCAACTCCATACTCGGGGATGCACACCCTCGTGACCTTAGCAAAACACTTCTAAAATCTGAGGCCAGTCTGACGAACAGTTCAAGAGATATGCGTGGAACAGCACACAGATAAACAGACAGACACACAGACGGATTTTGTGCATTTATCAGACCCTCCAGGATTTCGCGATATTGCGATTCTACCAATTCCCGCGACTTCAGCAGGTCCTGCATAATTTTAATTTTGTCCAATCACCGCGGCTTTACTGCAATTTTGGCCAATTGTTGTCAACTTCCGCCAATTTCACCAATCAAATTTGTCTCTCAGTAGCGCGCATATGTGTACGTCGTCAGTCTGACCAATCAAATGCGGCGCTGCACCACACTCCCTTCTGTGTTTACAGTGAGTATATACCAAACACATCAGCAAAAAACAGTGTATGATTTAAAAAAAAAAAAAAAACCACTTGCGAGCCTTCCCACATTGTTCCTTCTTCTGTCTCCCCCAGCCTGCCAGCAAATGTCTCCTCAAGTTTCCGTAATGACTGCGTGTATGAAGTGCCAGGTTTGCGTTGAAAAACGTCCGCCTGCCTGAAAGCACCTCCGTCTCGGGAGTACGTGCGTCCAGACGTGCCGTAAAACTACACAAAAAACAAGCGAATCTAATATTACAGCTAGTGTTGTAACAGTTTATACGTCTTTAGAGGTCAAAGTCACTACTACATTTTGTCAATGAGTTTTAACTCTTTGAGTGTGTCTGTCACCGAATTGCGACATAACCCCTAGTGGTCAAGAGTGGTCAATATTTTTTGTCAATAAAATAGTTCAGATTTCCCAGGCTATAACTTGAAAGTGGTAAGAGATAATGGCTTACTGTCAATTAGAAAGATGTAAATTATGATCCAAAGTTTCAGATAGGAATAAATTTACAGATCTAATTTGCATAATGTCACGGCACCTCTTTAAATTCCATAACTCAGTCAAAACTGGACTTTGGTCGTATTTACACCAAGAATGGTTCAGTCTTTTGACACCATTTTTTGTACAGCAGTGCCTCATCATCTTATCTTCAAAGTATATGAACAAGAAATCATACAATGTTAAAAAAAAAACACAGAAATTCCTCACTTACCGGCGGCTAAGGGGACTCGCTCGCTGCCGTGGTCGCTGTGTTTTCATCCATCATGGTTGTTATTTTGCGTTCTGTCAGTCATTTGTGCTCTCTACCACATCTACAAAGTCTTATGATTATCCCACATAAATTTCGCTTGTATCATGCAGCTATTTTCCACGTACAAAGCTGACTAAGTGACAGTGCACAATGACGGACGGCAGCCATATTAACTTTCTGGGCTAAAATGCTAAAAACAGGAAAAGGAAATGAGGACTTCTTCTTTGGTGTATTACGTGTCATCCATTGAGTCCTCCAACAGATGTCTGCCACCTTCTGAAACTGGCAAATCAGTACAAATCAGTACAAATCCTCAATGGAGCCGATCATGTCAAAGTGAGATGACAGGCACAGCGCTGCGCTCTGCCACTAGGGGCACGCAAAAGCTCACACTCAAAAGGTTAAAGATGTGAATCGCTGGTCTGGACATGAGCCATTGTGTGATTCAGGAAATCTCCAAGGACAGCCTCGCAACTTACAACAACAACAGAAAAAAAAAATCCCACAGAATCCTGGAGGGACTGATTTATAGATAGATTGCTGAAGCTTTCCCCCTGCTTAATTTCCTGCAATATATTTCTATCTTGCATTGAAACTAAAGTTGTGGTTCTTCCATGACTAAAAAAAGTTAAGCTACTGAGTGCCTATCAGCTCGTAAGATTTTGAATGGTTATTTCTGACCACTGACAACAGTGAAACCTGGAGGGGGGTGATTGGGAGGAACGGCCTGCCCAATCTGAACCCGAGTGGTGTTCAGTTATTGGACTTCTGTGCTAACCACAGTTTGTCCATAACGAACACCATGTTCAAGCATAAGGGTGTCCATATATGCACCTGGCACTAGGACACCCTAGGTCGCAGGTCAATTTTGTTATCATGTCATCAGACCTGCGACCGTATGTCTTGGACACTCGAGTAAAGAGAGATGTAAAGCTGTCAACTGATCACTACCTGGTGGTGAGTTGGATCCGATGGCAGGAGAGGATGCCATTCAGACCTGGTAGACTGAAATGTATAGTGAGGGTGTGCTAGGAATATCTGGCTGAGGCCCCTGTCCGGGAGGTCTTCAACTCCCACCTCCGGAAGAATTTCAACCACATTCCGAGGGAGTCTGGAGACATGGAGTCTGAATGGGCCATGTTCTCCACCTCCATTGTTGAAGCGGCTGCCCAGAGCTACGGCTGCAAGGTTGTCAGTGCATCTCGTGGTGGAAACCCTCGAATCAAGTGGTGGACACTGGTGGTGAGGGGGGCCATTAAGCTGAAGAAGGAGTCCAATCAAGTTTGGTTGGCTTGTGGGACTCCCGAAGCAGCTGAGGTGTACCGGCAGGCCAAGCGGAGTGCAGCTCAGGTGGTTGCGGAAGAAAAAACTTGGTGTGGGAGGCAAAATGTCCGGCAGCTCAGGAGGGGGAAGCAGCTCCCTGTCCACACTGTGTATGCTGCAGATGGGGCACTGCTGACTTTGACTAGGAATATCATCAGGCAGTGGAAGGAATACTTTGAGGATCTCCTCAATCCCACTGACACGCCTTCCACAGAGGAAGCAGGGCTTGTGGACGAGGGTGACGACTCGGCCGTCACAGTGGCTGAGGTCACCCAAAGTGGTTAAAAAACTCTTTGGTGGCCGGGCCCCGGGGGTGGACAAGATTCGCCCTGAGTACCTCAAGGCCCTGGATGTTGTAGGGCTGTCATGGTTGACTCGCCCCTGCAACATTGCGTGGAGGTCGGGGACAGTGCCTTTGGCATGGCAAACCGGGGTGGTGGTTCCTCTTTTCAAGAAGGGGGACCGGAGGGTGTGCTCCAACTTTAGAGGGATCACACTTCTCAGCCTCCCTGGGAAGGTCTATGCCAAGGTACTGGAAAGTCCGGCCGTTGGTCAAACCTCAGATTCAGGAGGAGCAATGTGGTTTTCGGCCTGGCCGTGGCACATTGGACCAGCTCTTTACCCTCTTGAGAATCTTCGAGGGTTTGTGGGAATTTGCCCAACCAGTTTACATGTGTTTTGTGGCCTTGGAGAAGGCATTCAACCATATCCCTTGTGGGGTTTTTTTTGTGTGTGTGTGGGGGGTGCTTCGGGAGTACGAGGTATCGGGCTAATTGTTACGAGCTATCCAGTCTCTGTACGACCATTGTGAGAGTTTGGTTCGTATTGCCAACACTCGGTTGGACCCATTCTCAGTCAGAGTTGGACTCCGCCAGGGCTGCCCTTTATCACTGATCCTGTTCATAATTTTTATGGATAGGATTTCTAGGCGCAATCGGGGAACAGAGGGTGTCATGCTTGGTGATCACAGGATCACATCTCTGTTGTTTGCAGATGATGTCCTGTTGGCTTCATCCAGCAATGACCTACAGGTCTTACTGGGACGGTTTACTGCCGAGTTTGAAGCGGCTGGGATGAGAATCAGCACCTCCAAGTCCGAGTCCATGGTCCTCAGCTGAAAAAATGTGAATTGTCCTCTCCAGGTTTGGGACAAGCTCTTGCCCCAAGTGGAGGAGTTTAAGTATCTTGGGGTCTAATTCACAAATGAGGGTCGAATGGAGCGAGAGATCGACAGACGGATCGGAACAGCATCTGCAGTGATGCGGACATTGTACCGGTCTGTTGTGGTAAGAGGGAGCTAACCTCTAAGGCAAAGCTGTTGATTTACTGGTCAATCTACGTTTCTACCCTCACCTGTGGTTATGACCTTTGGGTAATGACCGGAAGAATGAGATCGCAGATACAAGCGGATGGAATGAGCTTTCTTTGTAGGATTGCTGGACTCACCCTCAGAGATAGGGTGAGGAGCTCAGTCATCCAGGCGAGGCTCAGAGTAGAACCACTGCTCCTCCACACTGAAAGGAGCCAGTTGAGGTGGTTTGGGCATCTGATCAGGATGCCACTTGGATGCCTCCCACTTGAGGTGTTTTGGGCACATCCCACTGGGAGGAGACCCCGGGGCAGACCCAGGACTCGCTGGAGAGACTACATCTCCCAGCTAGTCTGGCTAGTCTGGGAATGCCTTGGTATCCTCTGAAGAGCTGGAGCAGGTGGCTGGAGAGAGGGAAGTCTGGGCCTCTCTGCTTGAACTGCTGCCTCTGCGACCCGGACCTCCGGAAAAGCGGTAGAAGATGGATGGATATTTTTCCCCAGCAAACATGCCCCTAGGGGCCTACATTCATACCACTGACATGTATTCTAGCAGATAACAACAGTGACAGATCAACCAAGCAGAGCTTCCATTAACCAGTGTGTATGATAGTTGTATCCAGCTAGGGGGTCCACACAGCTATTGCAATATCAGAGGACGCAGGGTATTCACTTGGATGTGGCAGATACAGGGGTAGGCAAGTCTCCTCAATACCGGCTTAGGCATTTGTGGCATATTTACAGTTGTGCTCCTAAGTTTACATACCCTGGTGAAATTTGTGTTTTTTGGGCCATTTTTCAGAGAATATGAATAATACAAAAACTTTTCCTTCACTCATAGTGGTTTGGTGAAGCCATTTATTATCAAACCATTGTGGTTGCTCTTTTTAAATCATAATGACAACAGAAACTACCCAAATGACCCTGATCAAAAGTTTACATACCCTAGTTCTTAATACTGTGCATTGCCACCTTCAACATCAATGACAGCTTGAAGTCTTTTGTGGTAGTTGTGGATGAGGCACCTTCTTTTGTCAGATGGTAAAGCTGCCCATTCTTCTTGATAAAAAGCCACTAGTTCCTGTAAATTCTTGGGTTGTCTTTCATGAACTGCACATTTGAGTTCTCCCCAAAGTGGCTCAATGATATTGAGGTCAGGAGACGGAGATTGCCACTGCAGAACCTTCACTTTTTTCTGCTGTAGCCAACGACAGATTGACTTGGCCTTGTGTTTTGGATCATTGTCATGTTGGAATGTCCAAGTGCATCCCATGAGCAACTTCTGGGCTGATGAGTGCAAATTTTCTTCCAGTACTTTCTGATAACATGCTGCATTCATTTTGCCATCAATTTTGACTAAGTTCCCTGGGCCTTTCTAACTCACACATGCCCCAAACATCAGCGATCCACCTCTGTGTTTCACAGTAGGGATGGTGTACTTTTCATCATAGGCCTTGCTGACTCCTCTCCAAATGTAGTGTTTACGGTTGTGGCCAAAAAGTTCAATTTTCGTGTCATGACTCCAAATATCTTTGTTTCAGAAGTTTTAAGGCTCGACTCTGTGCTCTTTGGTGAATTGTAAGCAGGCTGCTTTGTGGCATTGGCGTAGTAATGGCTTTCTTCTGGCGACTCGATCATGCAGCCCATTTTCCTTATTGTGCATCTTGAAACAGCCACACCACTTTTTTTTGAGTCCTGTATGTCAGCTGAAGTTATTTGTAGGGTTTTTCTTTGCATCCTGACCAATTTTCCTGGCACCTGTGGTTGAAATTTTTATTGAGCATCTATAATTTGGAGCTGAGAAATGCAAGCAAGCATATTTTTCTGACATCATTGCTAAAAACAACAATGCACACACCTTGTTCACTACTACTGACAGGGTATCAAATCCCCCTGTGTCAGTAGCTCCTGAACTTCTTTCCAACCATGCCTGCAATGACTTTGCCTTTTTCTTTCCTGACAAAATTCAGAAAATTAGACAGTCAGTCAGTGCTCCTGTGCCAGGTGCTGGACATGTGCTTCCTCTGTGTCCACGTAGAGAAGATGTAAACACCATGGTGAAATTTTTTCCAATCAATTATAAAATCTTGGATGACATCATACGCCACCTGAAATTCACTACCTGCTGCCTCAATACCCTACCAACAAGGTTTTTTAAAAACGTTTCATATTGTATGGCCTCAGATCTACTACAGATCATAAATATGTCTCTGCATTCAGGTGTCTTCCCTCCGTTCTTAAAAACAGCTGTTACCAAGCCACTTCTAAAAAAAACAAAAAAAAAACAAAAAAAAAACCCGGCAACCTAGATACCTCATTCATGAACAGTTATAGGCCCATATCAAATCTCCTCTCTCTTAGTAAAATAACAGAAAAAGCTGTTTTTCAACAATTGGACAACTTCCTGACATTTAATAACTGTTTTGATGTTTTCCAGTCAGGTTTTTGGCCACACCACAGCACTGACACAGCTCTAGTTAAGGTCCTTAATGACATCCACTCCAATACAGCTAATGACAACATTTCAGTCTTGGTTCTACTGGACCTCAGTGCTGCATTCGACATGGTTGACCATAGCATCTTACTAGACCGGCTGAAAAACTGGGTGGGACTTTCTGGTACAGCACTTAGCTGGTTTGAGCCCTATTTAAAAGACAGGGACTATTTTGTATCTATAGGTAATTACAAATCCAAGCGAACCAAAATAACCTATGGAGTTCCCCAGGGTTCCATTTTGGGACCTTTGCTTTTCAACATCTATATGCTCTCACTAGCTCAAATCATAAAAAAACAACAAAATATATAACCATAATTATGCAGATGATACAAAAATCTACATAACCGTCTCACCAGGAGACTGTGTGAGATGATCAGGCGAGTGTGTTCCCTCTCCCCTCTTGTTCCTGTCTTCCCGGCTCCGGAGTATCAGCTACACCTGCGTGATTATACACCTGCTGCTTCTTAATTAACCAGCATATTTAAGAGCCAGTGTGTGGCAAGCCCATCGCTGGATAGTTAGGTTTGCCACCTGGAAACATCTAAGCCTTTTATCCTGTTTTTCTCTCGGTTTTGACCTGTGCTGTTCACTCCCTTTGTTCTGTCTCTTCAGGTTTGCTGCCACCTTTGCGGTGTGTACTCTGGGGCTGATGACGCTCGCCTGACGTCTACCCAGGTCATCGTATTCCCCCTGTTCCCCTGGTCCACGCAGGAGTTCCCCGCCGGGTTCTTCTGCTCATAGAGTAAGAGTGCTTTCCTATGTTATTCTCCTCTTTGGGAGAATCTGTCCCTAATTACCTCTTTCTGCTCTTCTCCCATAGGCTATGTGTACTCCAGCAGGCACCGGTTTTGTGTCATTTTAAGTATGTATTTTTGTTTTGTGATTTTCCTCAGTTGTCCACTTTTATTTAGAGTTGTGTGTTAGTTTTATTTTTACAATAAACTGGTGAACTTTTACATCTGAGTCTGAGTGCTCGTTCTGGCAGCTCTGTGTTTGAGCCTCACTTGCCCTGAATCATGACATTATGGTCCAATTAAAACCCTGATCAAATGCATTGGTCAAATTAAAGAGTGGATGTGCCAGAACTTTCTTCAGTTTAATGAAGACAAAACCGAAATAATAGTTTTTGGAGCCAAAGAAGAAAGACTCAAAGTTAATACTCGGCTTCAATCAATGACGCTAAAAACCAACAGCCAAGCCAGAAATCTGGGTGTGGTTCTGGACTCAGACCTGAATTTTAACAGCCACATTAAGACAGTAGTGAAATCAGCCTATTATAACTTAAAGAACATGGTAAGGATTAAAGGTCTGATGTCTCAGCAGGATCTAGAAAAACTTGTCCATGCATTTGTCTTCAGTAAACTGAGTTACTGTAATGCTGTCCTCACAGGTCTCCCTAAAAAGTCCATCAGACAGCTGCAGTTGGTTCAAAACGCTGCAGCTCGAGTCCTCACTAAGACCAAGAAAGTGGATCATATAACTCCATTTCTCAGATCTTTACACTGGCTTCCTGTCTGTCAAAGAATAGATTTCAAAATACTCCTGTTGGCTTATAAAGCCCTGAATGGTTTAGAGTCAAAATACATTTCAGATCTGCTGGTCCATTATGAACCACCCAGAGCTCTCAGGTCATCAGGGTCAGGCCTACTATCTGTGCCCAGAGTTAGAATCAAACATGGTGAGGCAGCGTTTAGTTTTTATGCCCCTCACATATGGAACAAACTCCCAGAAAGCATTAGGGCTCCTGAAACTCTCAGCTGCTTTAAATCCACATTAAAAACTCTCCTATTTGCTGTGGCCTTTCAGTACAACAATTGCTAATTTCCTACAATGCACTGTAAATCTTATTTCTGTATTCTATTTTAGCTTGTTTTTGTTTCTCTTTAATTTACTTTTTAGTTTGCTTTTGCATTCTTATGTATTCCTTTTGCAACCTGCTGTAATGCTTTAATGTTTTTATGTAAAGCACTTTGAATTGTCTTGTACACGAAATGTGCTATACAAATAAACTTGCCTTGCCTTGGTCTACCTGACCGTGGCTTGGTTTCAACAGAATCCTTCATTTTCCACTTCTTAATTAGAGCTTGAACGCTGCTGATTGGCATTCTCAATTCCTTGGATATCTCTTTATATCCTTTTCCTGTTTTATAAAATTCAACTATCTTCTCAGGTCTTTTGATAATTTTTTTGCTTTCCTCATGGTTTGGAATCCAGCAATGTCACTGCAGCACTGGATGAAACATTCAGGGGTCTGTCAGGAGCCCAGAAACTCACTTTTTATACACACACACCAATTACAAGTAAAGAGATCACAGGTGAGAATGGTTACCTTTAGTAGCCATTTAAACCCGTGTGTATCAACTTGTGTGTATGTTATCAGGCCCAAACTTCCAGGGTATGTAAACTTTTGATTAGGGTCATTTGGGTAGTTTCTGTTGTCATTATGATTTAAAAAGAGCAAACACAATTGTTTGATAATAAATGGCTTCACCCAACCACTAACTATGAGTGAAAGAAAAGTTTTTGTACTATCATTCATATTCTCTGAAAAATGGCCAAAAAAAAATAAATTAAAAAAAATCATAAATTCCGCCAGGGTATGTAGACTTATGAGCACAACTGTACACTGGTGGCTTCCAGTGGTGTCCCTCATCCTCTTTCTTTGTTGTTGAGATGTAGTATAATATATATGGCATTTTGACCTTGATCTTTGACCTTATGATTCCAAAAGTGATAGTTCAGGGTCACAGAGTAAGCCTGTATACAAAGTTTGGTGACCCTACCTTTTCTAGTTCTATAGTAACAGGGCATAGGAAATGCTAACCTTGAGCTTCTGACCCCAAACCCACATTCAGAGGTCAGGGTGAGAGGGTGAACCTATGTACCAAGTTTGGTGACCCCAGCTTCATTCGTTCTATAGTAACAGGGTATAGGGGAAGCTAACCATGACCTTAGATCTTTTGACCCCAAACACATAGTGAGAGGTCAAGGTCTCAGGGTGAACCTGTGTACAAAGTTTGGGGACCCTAGGTGTCATTGTTGTTGAGATCTAGTTTATATGGCATTTTAATGCCTAATCTATAAGCAGTACTCCTCCTGTAAGTTCATACACAAAATTTAAAAAAAAAAAAAAAAGATGATGGAAAAAAGCTATTCAGTGTCTTATCATATTTATCATACGAAAATTAAAATGACGGGTAACAATCCTTTGATTAGATCATAACTTTTACATTTCAGTCCATTAAAATGAAGCACGGTATGTTTTATCCAGCTACAAAGCAGTGAATCTACACTGCTTCAAGAGAAGGATCGTGGTTCCAGAGTCATCGTGGTTGTGCATGGGAGCCAAATACATCAACCAATGTGGGCAGAAGAGCATCTGCTCATCCATGGGAGACAGTTTCATACTCTCCAAGTAGTCAGCCCAGTTCTTAAGGGGTGTGGGAAGGGTCAACTGTGAAGCAACAACATGTCCTGTGGAGCATGACATGTTGTCTGGCTCCTCAGATGGCACCCACAGCTCCTCTTTGGCCACCTTTCCTGACCTCAGCATCCTCTCAATGAAGGATGGTCACCTCTTGAGTGTGTCTTGGTGTAGCTTGTTGTGTAGGCAGCATTTGCCAGGCTCTCTCAGTGCAAAGCGCGCATGATAGAGGCTAAGGTACAGCGGACAGACCTCATGGTGGTCCGACTGCGTGATGTAATTACTGTATCATATGGGGCAAGGGCACAGGTGGACCTCTTACTCCGAAAGCTCATGATGCCAGGCTCCGCAATCATCTGTGCCCTGTGGTGTAAACTGTAACCGTCAGACCTTTGTGCTTGGCAGCTGTAGGAGAGCAGTCTTGTCAGTCAGGCCAACAAGGAAGGTTCCACTTTACGAGGTAAAGAGTGACATGACTAAGGTTGTGATGATGGAGTGATTATACAGAGTACAAGGGCAGGAACCCCTCCCTTATCATCATGTGTACAGGGCCTAAAAAGAGAGATTTAAGGTTTTGCTACAGTAATGTGCATGTATGACGTGCATTTCCCTTACAGTTATACGGAATGGACTGAGTGCAGGGGAACTGACAGGTTTATTTTCCCATATGGCAAACATTTTATTTTCCACACATATTGTAGAACTATTGTGCTTCACAGATAGTGGAGAGCATTTTTATTTATTTTTTATTTAACTTCAGTCATGATGTCAGTGTGTGTGTGTGTGTGTGTGTGTGTGTTTCCTTCTCACCAGAAACACTGTCAAGTTGTCCTTTTCTTTGATGAAGTATGACATCACTGCAACCACAGAGACGCTGTCCTCAACACTTGCAACATATGTTTTCTCACCAATGCTGTCACTGAAGTAGATCAGGTTCTCCACTTTGCTCAGATTCCTCAACGAGCAAATGCCTCTGAAGATGCTGCCACACACCACCAACTTGTCCTCGGCCCCATGAACCAGGAGCAGTTTGTTGTGGTTGTCTGTGTCTACAGCATCCTTACATTCATTTGTGATTGGAGGGATGCACTGTCTGTTGTCCTTTCGGGGACCTGTCTCTGCTTTGGACTCGACCTTGAGCTCAGAGTTTAGCTGATAGAGAATGTTGATGGCGCCAACATACAGTCGGCCTGTTCTGGGGTCAGCCACCACGTTGTTGATCAATGTATCAGAGGTGAACTCTGCCGTGTTGCTGTGGGCGAGGCCGACATAAACGAATGTCATGGTGACTATTGCAATGTGCCATGTCCACCTCTGCTTCATTGTGTCTGATAGAAAGAAAAAAGAAAGAACAGTTAAAATTCTGTTGTTCTCAAATGAAGAAATTGATTGAACATAAAAGGAAAATAAAATAGAGAAATGAGTTGGTGTCATTATCCTATTTTTATTTTAATGCAGTACTATAATGACAAGTATTTTTTTAATAATGCCATTTCAAGATTATTTCATATATTATGTATAATTTTCTTTTTAAGTTATTCTTTTGCGTAATTAAACTTAACATTTTTGAAAATATTTTCTATTTATTTCTGATGCTATACATTGACAGCAACGCAATTTTTTATCTTCGTATTTCAGTTTTAATTCATAAAGTGCGACCATCTGTTTTCTTAATAGAGCAAATTTCTTGCTTGATTTTCTGTTACTTGTCAATAATTAAATAACAGAGTACTGGATTTTCACTTGGACAGCCCCCCCCCACACACACACAGATTAAATCAACTCTCAACAAACTGCCCAAAATTGTTTTGTAGACTCTTATTCTGACAGAGAATCCAAGAAGAGTCAAAGCATCATCTGTCCTCTAAACAAAGTAGAGTTTTAAGAGCAGTCTGACATTGCTCTGTGGCACTGATGGCAGCAGAAAGTCACAGAGAGAAGAATGAATGTTGAGAACAAAGAGAAAAGTGAAGCAATAATGAGGAGCTTCTCATTAAACCCAGAACATCCTTTACTGGAGGAAAAGGCAAGCAGGAGGAGGAGGAGGAGTTGGAGGAGGAGGTAACAAACTCAACGCAAGAGTTGCTGAGGCAGATTAGATTAGCAAAGACAAAAGAAGAAAGTGTGTGTGTGTTTGTGTGTTAAAGAGAGAGACTGAGTGTAGCAATTAGTTGTCTGACATACAGAGTTTCTCCTTCCATTAGTCTGGAAGGGTGTGTTTAATTACAGCCGTGGCCTGTGGCTGTAAAGCAAGGCACCACTATTCAGAAACATCACTGTTATAACTGGCTCCAAACTTGCGTTATACCAGAGCGAGTCCCATAAACTGAACATGACATTCATTTTTTTCCTTCTTTTATACATTAGTGAGCACATCCTCATTACTTCGGCTTCCCATCCAATGAATCAAAACACTTAATGTCACACCATATTCACTCATGTTTGCTGTTTCATTAACGCCTATTCTAATGGGCAATCACCTGATCTATGGTGAGAATCAGATAGTTCTGATTGGCGGTCAATTGACTGGTTTCTGCTCACTGCTAATTGAATTCACTTCAGTTTGCTTCATTGCAGAGGGATTTATTAGTGTGAAAAGACTTATCTCACTGCCCACCTGCTCTCCTAAATTACTCATCCGCAGACATCAAGAGAGGTTTAATGGCTGCAGAGCTGAGTTTTAGTTTTGCTCATGAGGCCTATGAGGTATACAATTTTAACTGTGCAGTAGTTATTCACTCTACTAGGGAGGAGTATTTTCACATCTAGAGATGAAAGCAAAGTATATCTAAACCATAATTGGAATTTCAGAGTGAAATTAGGTGTTGTACCATAGCTGTATATGGTCCCTAGTGACATGCCAAAGACAAGCCCATGAACAGACCAAAACATGGCCAAAAACATGCTAGAAAAGTAACTTAATTAAAAATGTTAAAACAAATTAAAAGGTGCCCAGTGGAGATGCAGATCCACACCAACCTTGCGGCCTTAAACCCTTACCTTTGAACATCTAAATAAATGCAAGTCTAGAAGTCTGCGTGAACTATCCGTACCCCAAGTTGCCACAGCTACTAATAACCACAGCTGTTCTTGTTCACCAATTATCTATAAACACTCAAACTGAAAATTAACATTTTACCACGCCAACTCTGATGCTTTGTAAATGGATAACAACCTAGAGATGAGCTTTAAGAAAAAAAAAAAATCTCATATCGTACTACTAGGGTAGGATTAGAGCGCTACTGAGCAAGTCATGAGCAGTGTCCAAAATCATCCACACAATTCCCAACACCCTACTCACTAAAGAGTGAATTCAAATGTAGAGGAGTATATATGATTAATTCAATAAACCAATGACAATTTTGGCTTTCAGACACTACTTGTTTTCTCAGTGCTGTTAATTATATCATAAATGTGGGCCAGTAAAATGGAACAGACTGACATCATTAAAATGTGTTCTGTAGTAGCAGTGAACTGGACCATACTAATAAATAAAATATTCTGAGGCAGTTTTTGTTGTGATTTGAGGGTCTCTACCCACTGCTCAGTTTTTTTTTTTTTTTTTTTTTTTGTTACTTATTTGTACCCGTAGGTAGACTTGGTTTGCAGTCTGGTGACAAGCCACCGGCTGCTGGTCGCTGCGTGCGCGAGCGCCCTAAACCTACATGTTTTTGGTATGCGGGAGGAAACCGGAGAAATCCCGGAGTAAACCCGCGCAACACGGGGAGAACATGCAAACTCCACACAGCTCACTGTTGGTCGGGGGCTGGGATCGAACCCACGACCTCATGATCCCCGCGATCCCCCGGCCGAGGGTAAAACTGTGCTGCCACAGTGCTAAACCACTGCGCCACCGTGCAGCCCGTGCAGTTTGCTGCGCATTGCATTATGGGATGTACTGGCTTATGCAGTGACCACTGGTGGGACACCACTTTTCAAGATGCATTGTGGAATATTTTGAGGGCACTATCTACGAATGGCAAACACTCTATATAGCACCCTATACAGTGAATAGGGAGTGATTTTGAACACAGCCATGGTCTGCTTGTATGATTAAACTTGTGGTTGGCATCACCTGTTGTGAAGACAAGGATATTTTATGCTTTCAGTTAATCATCAATGTCTTCAATATTGTGCTGCTCAAGTTCTACAACAATATAACAGTAAGTCTCTTCTCAGTGCACTGAACCATTAAAACATGCTTGTTAGTGGATGTGTGTGCAGGTCAACACCTACACCTCCATATACTAGCACTTTTTCCTTCTGTGTCCCCATGTGGCCTCCTTTCTCTTTAGTTTCAGATCTCCAGTGCTACCCACAATATAAAAAAATGAATGTCAGCAAGAATATTCACCTTCTCTTGCTGAAAGCCTGTTGTATATGTGTACATCTGTTGGATCAAAGAAGAAAAACACAATCACTTTTGGTTTCCACACATCTCTCCTCTATGCTCTACCAGCCATGTTGCCCCTCTCTTTACTCTCTGCAGCTTTCATCCTCCTGACTGGTGCCACACCAGGAATGAACAGATTGTCAAAGGTGTGTGTATTTCTGTGTGTCTGTACTTGTTCTGCCTAACAGCTTGACTTTTGGGTGTGCAGTCATACAGTGGTGTGAAAAAGTGTTTGCTCCCTTCCTGATTTCTCATTTTTTTGTATGTTTGTCACACTTAAATGTTTCAGATCATCAAACAAATTTAAATAGACAAATATACCACAAGTAAACACAAAATGCAGTTTTTAAATGAAGGTGTTTATTATTATGGGTAAAAAAAAATCCAAACCTACATAGCCCTGTGTGAAAAAGTGACCCCCCCCCAATAAAACATAAATTAACTGTGGTTTATCACATCTTTGGAAAGCTGAGTTCAATTTCTCTAGCCACACCCAGGCCTCATTACTGCCACACCTGTTGTCAATCAAGAAATAACTTAAATAGGACCTGCCTGACAAAGTGAAGTAGACCAAAAGATCTTCAAAAGCTAGACATCATGCTGCGATCCAAAGAAATTCAGGAACAAATGAGAAAAAGTAAGTGAGACCTATCAGTCTGGAAAAGGTTACAAAGCCATTTCTAAAGCTTTGGGACTCCAGCGAACCACAGTGAGAGCCATTATTCACAAATGGCGAAAACATGGAACAATGATGAACCTTCCCAGGAGTACCTGGCCGACCAAAATTAAACTGGATTCATGCTGCACCTCTGCTGTCCACGTATGTGTAACCAGAAACCTCGTGTGACGAAATTTACGTCGTCTCCACTCTGTTAGTGTCAGTAGTGCTTGACTGTGGACGACCGCGTGCAGCCCAAATTTTGTTACTGCACCACCTGCCCACGACCTGAACATGTTGAAAAGCGCATGCGCAAGACTGAACGTCCCATTCATCAGGTGGCAATATCGGCACTGCATACCAAGACAAAGTAGACGAAGAAGACAACGAGGAAGTGGAAGACGAGAATAAACATACAGTATATGAATCATACATCAATACTTCAGCAGCAGCATCTTCGTGGAAAAGGAGTGAAAACAGGGAAGTCAAGCAGCAGAAAGCAAGCAGCGTTTCTTCCTTGGTGAAAATCCTGGCACGTCAGCGCATTGGAGCTCCCTATCGGGCAGGAGTGAAACTACAAATGATGGTTGTGCGCATGCGTCAACCGCTTGGCCTGGGTAGATGAAAAAAGTGAGCATGAACAGCGCCATGTGCATGCCAGGCTCATCCAAAGCGCACGTGGACCAAAGCGGACTAGAGGGGAAATGCAGCATGAATAAAGCCTTACCCCAAGAGCGCAGCGATGACTCATCCAAGAGGTCACAAAAGACCACACAACAACACCCAGACAACTGAAGGCCTCACTTGCCTCAGTTAAGGTCAGTGTTCATGACTCCACCATAAGAAAGAGACTGGGCAAAAATGGCCTGCATGGCAGAGTTTCAAGACGAAAACCACTGCTGAGCAAAAAAAACAAAGGCTCGTCTCAGTTTTGCCAGAAAACATCTTGATGATCCCAAGACTTTTGGGAAAATACTCTGGACTGACGAGACAAAAGTTTAACTTTTTGGAAGGTGTGTGTCCCATTATATCCGGCGTAAAAGTAACACAGCATTTCAGAAAAGGAACATCATAGCAACAGTAAAATATGGTGGTGGTAGTGTGATGGTCTGGGGCTGTTTTGCTGCTTCAGGAACTGGAAGACTTGCTGTGGTAAATGGAACTATGAATTCTGCTGTATACCAAAAAATCCTGAAGGGGAAAGTCCAGGTTGAGGGACAATCACTTTTTCACACAGAGCCATGTAGGTTTGGATTTTTTCCCTTAATAATAAACACTTTCAATTAAAAAACTGCATTTTGTGTTTACTTGTGTTATCTTTGTCTAATATTTAAATTTGTTTGATGATCTGAAACACTCAAGTGTGGCAAACATACAAAAAATGAGAAATCAGGAAGGGAGCAAACACTCTTTCACACCACTGCATAAAGTGTAAAGCTCTCCAGAGTTTGTTCAGGATTAGAAATTTTCTTTCACTTTTTTCCATTAGAATTTTTGTAATGTCTGGTCACAACATTAATTGACTAAAGCACAAAGCACATGGTGACAGCAGTGAGGAAAACTCCCTTTTAATGGGATGGGGCTTCTGGATGAACTGTTCTCATGGAGAGGAAGCCATCTTTCATGACCAGTTGGAGGTTGGGGGGAGAGAGAAAAGAAAATAGATGGTGATAGACAAATTTTGATGAAATGCTAAACCGGTAAAGAACTGAAGAAGAAGAAGAAACATCTAATTGACTCGTCAATTAGAAAGAAAATGGCGCTCTACTAATTTAGATGAAATCTATTTAGCTTGGAGAAATCATCTTTTAATTTATAAAAAATCTCTTAGAAAAGCTAGAACGAGTTATTACTCTGCATTAATAGAAGAGAACAAGAATAATCCCAGGTTTCTTTTCAGTACTGTAGCCAGGTTGACAAAGAGTCAGGACTCTGTCAATCCTAGCATCCCCTTAGAGCTTACTAGTCAGGACTTTATGAACTTTTTCAATAATAAAATTTCATCCATCAGAGATAAAATCAATCAGATTCTTCCCACAGTTAACTTAAATACTGTAACTACTACAACTCCTTCTATTGATGTCTGTCTTGATGAGTTTACTCCAATCGACCTTTGTGAGTTAGACAAAATAGTTTCCTCATCCAAACCTTCAACTTGTCTTTTAGACCCTATTCCTACCAGGTTATTTAAAGAAGTCTTCCCACTTATTGGTAGCTTTATTCTTCATATAATCAATTCTTCATTAACTTTAGGCCATGTACCGCAGGCTTTTAAAACGGCTGTAATTAAACCCTTACTCAAAAAGCCAACGCTAGATCCAGGAGCTTTAGCTAACTATAGACCAATCTCTAATCTCCCTTTCATTTCAAAAATCTTAGAGTTGTTGCTACGCAATTATTTGACCACCTGCAGGGAAATGGTTTATTTGAGGAGTTTCAATCTGGGTTTAGAATCCATCATAGCACTGAAACAGCCTGAGCGAAGGTCACTAACGACCTCCTCATTGCATCTGATAATGGACTAGTTTCTGTACTTGTCCTTTTAGATCTTAGTGCAGCTTTTGATACTAGTGATCATAATATTCTACTTGATAGATTAGAACACTATGTTGGACTTAATGGAACTTCGTTGCAGTGGTTTAGATCTTATTTATCTGATAGGTTCCAGTTTGTTCATGTAAATGATGAGTTTTCTCTCAGCTCAAAGCTTAGTCCTGGAGTTCCACAGGGATCTGTGCTTGGCCCTACTCTTTTTAGTTTATATATGCTTCCGTTAGGCAACATTATTAGAAAGCACTGTATACATTTTCACTGTTATGCAGATGACACACAATTATACCTGTCAATGAAGCCAGATGATACTAATCAATTAGCCAAGTTAGAAGCCTGTCTTAAGGAAATCAAAGTTTGGATGACTTGTAATTTCCTGCTATTAAATTCAGATAAGACTGAAGTCATTCTTGTTGGTCCAAAAAACCTTAGAAATTCCTTTCCAAATCAAACTTTCAGTTTGGATGCAGTTACTCTTTCTCTTAATAGCTCTGTGAGGAACCTTGGAGTTATTTTTGATCAGGATTTGTCCTTCAATTCACATATTAAATTTGTTTCTAAGACTGCCTTCTATCATTTGCGTAATATTGCCAAGATTAGGAGCATCTTGTTTCAGAGTGATGCTGAGAAGCTGATCCACGCTTTTGTTAGCTCGAGATTAGATTATTGTAATTCTTTATTATCAGGCTGTCCTAAAACATCTTTAAAAAGTCTTCAGCTGATCCAAAATGCTGCAGCAAGAGTTTTAACAGGTACTAGAAAGAGAGATCATATCTCTCCGGTTCTGGCCTCCCTTCATTGGCTTCCCATAGAGTTTAGAATTAAGTTTAAAATCCTTCTTCTTACTTACAAAGCTCTAAACAATCAGGCTCCTTTTTATTTAAAAGATCTGATACTACCGTATCATCCTAACAGAGCACTACGCTCCCAAAATGCAGGTTTACTTGTAATACCTAGAATCTCCAAAAGTACAATGGGAGGCAGAGCCTTCAGTTATCAAGCTCCTCTCCTGTGGAATCAGCTGCCAATCTGGATTCGGGAGTCAGACTCGATCTCTGTTTTTAAGAATAGGGCTAAAACCTACCTTTTTGATATAGCCTACAATTAGGGAGGGATCATGTGTTTCTGAACCCTCCCTTAGTTATGCTGCTAATAGGTTTAGTCAGCCGGGGGACCTCCAGTAATGCACTGGGCCTCACTCCTTTCCTCACTCTCTATGAAATATTTTTGTTTTGCTGGTCATTAACATTTGTTTGTTCTCTCCCATAGATTGAGTCCCCATCGTGCTGTTTGCTCTCTACATGTCTGTTCTTTTCTTCTTCTCTGTCCCCTCACCCCCCAGCCAGTTGCAGCAGATGACTGCCCCTCCCTGAGCCTGGTTCTGCTGGAGGTTTCTTCCTGTTAAAAGGGAGTTTTTCCTCTCCACCGTCGCCAAGTGCTTGCTCACAGGGGATCGCCTGATTGCTGGGGTCTTTCTGCAACTGTGGGGGTCCTCCCTACAGTTGATAGTGCTATGAGATGACTGTTGTTGTGAAATGGCGCTATATAAATAAAGTTGAATTGAATTGAATTGAAGAAGATGATCATAAGAGGTCCCACAACAGCCTGGACTGATAGGAGCATGACTTAAGGTACCACCCAATTCAGATTAAATTGAAAACATAAATGGACATTAACTAAAATGAGGCTTACAATGGTGACTCATACCACACCATCTTTATACAGTTACTGAATGTACTAAACGCAACAACCTTGCACAATAGAAATTGTCCCCTCCAATATACAACTAGGACAATAACCACACAACATAACAAAAATAATTTTTTTGTAAGTTGTCTGTGGTTTTTCAACTGATTTAAGACAATTTTGCACCGCTGAATCCGAAAATGACATCCGTTTCTCTCAATCAGGTCAGGTTTTTATGCTAAGTTGTAAGCAGTTGTACAGTTGTACTGTAAATTGAATAGTAGACACTGATAAAGGTAAGTACATGTAAATTGAATGTTACGTCATCATTGTTCAAAATTCTGAGAATTTCAAGAAATAAAAAAAGAATTTTGCATCATATAAAGCGAAAATACCCAGACATGTAAACAAAAACGTAAAAAACATGTGGCCATAGTTCTAAAAGTTGACCTGATTGAGCAAAACCAATGTGATTTTTGGATTCAGCACATCAAAATTGTCCTAAATCAGCTAAAAAAAAATAAATTTGGTGTTGACCAGTGAGTGCAATCATTACTGAGGGTGGCAACAACACTGATTCAAATACGAAATATACTGTTTGGGTACATATTCATATTCTGTGGGGTAACTTAACAAACCGCAATGCTGTTTATTCCATCTAGCTGCAATGCTCCTGCACTGTGTATATATCTGTGTACATATGTATATTCATCTACTGCTTTGGCTAACCAGTTCTTATTATCTTACTAACTGTTGCTCTGAGCGCTGCTATCCCTTTGCTGCTGTAATCCTGGAATTTCCCCATTGTGGGGCTAATAAAGGCTTATCTTATCTTACTGGTCAAAAGTTTGGACACATCTACTCATTCAAAATGAATGTGTTGTTGTGTCCAAACTTTTGAATGGTACTGGATATGTTCACTTCCGGATATCCAAAAACAGTTTTTCATCATTTTTTCCTTTTGTTCTGACCCATTATTCTTTTATATCAAACTTTATTTTTAACCCTAATTTCAATCAAAAAGGACAAAATGTTTACTTACATGGAGAAATGTTGGTGTGTCATCATGCAAATTTGCAAACAGGAACACACGTTTTGCCAACATTTCTACTAACAAAACTGGTTATGAATCAGACTATGGCTGCGTACAAACACATTTTTCCCATGGAATATGAACATATCTGTGCATCAGTGAATGAGGCCCATTGTACTTTTACAAACTTTAGGAATGATAAGTAACCCTACACTCTAAAAAGCACAGTGCTCTTGTGGTTTGAAATGGTACTATGAAGTCATTACCACAACATGGAGTCTGAAAATTTAGGATTTTTAAAGAGGATCATAACAAAAATAAAACAAACATAACTGCAATGCTGAAATCCCGTTACATGAAGTCAGCCGCCTCCACAAAGCCTGTTTTTGAAGATGGAAGTTTATTTGCAATGATAAATGAGTATACTGACACACCAAGCCTGAAACAGGAAATGATCCTTACAGCTTACTCATCAAACATTAGGGACAGTCTTAAGTGCGTAAAAGAAACAAAATGCATTGCTGGTAGGATTATGTATGTTTTCCAAAATGTCCACAAAAGTCTATGCTAAAACACTGCATGTAAGCCTTCTGATAAAAAACTCTCAGAGAGTATGAAAGCTTTAGTGTTTTAAATCAGTATTAACTGATTATTTTTGTTTGGATGCATAAGACAGTTTTCGTCATTTTTTAATTTCTCAAAGGTCATTCAGAGTGGAGTCTCTCTTATCTGTGTCTCCTGAGGCCCCAGTGCCTTTCTCATCTAATTTTAGGCGAGAAGGCAAGGACCTTGCTCACGTAACATTTGTAGTCCTCATTTGGATTGAAAGAGCCGAAGTTCTTTAACCTTATCTGGAGGCATGAGTAGATGTGGTTGCAAACATAAAGTATGAGAATACACATATTTCAACCCTGCCTTCAGACAAGGAACAAACTCTGGAGATAAAAAGAGGCATGTTAAAAAAATGCAGCTTCTCAAATGGCCACTTGGAACATGTTCCATAAGTGAGTCCACCCCTAGAGTTCCACATACAAAATGCAAACCTGGATCAGAAATAAGCATGCTTACAGCCAGTCAGAAACAATTTGGACCTCAAAAGCCACAACTCATTACAATGGCCAGAGGGTAGGGGTGAGACTCACCAGAGGCACTATGATACAATACATCATCACAATCTTGCAATGTGTTGAGTGTTGTGATATCATCTTTTGTGGTTTCCCATCCCAATTTCTCTTGTTCTACTCCTGGCTAGATCTCAGGGGTCATACCTTTGCTGTGCTGATCAGAGGTTCTGCTAGACTTTTTTTTGTTATCTATCATTTTGACAGACAGGGTTGTAAAAATTCTATCATAATCTATTATCTGTCATTTTAACTGATTTTTATTAGATCACCCTCAGTGTAATGATAGACAGCTTTCAAATTTTTCTGTCACTGCTGAAAGAAATCTGTCAGTGAAGGACAATTTTCAGTTAATGCAACCTCTGCGCTAACCTAACCAGACAGTGAGCATTTAGCACCATCTAGTGGATTGAACAGTCAATTTTAGTTTTTTTATTACTCCGGTACACCAAAAACTGAATTTGTATTTGCAACATTTATTAACTTTAACTTTATTAAACTTTAACTTTTTTATTAAATATTGCGATATTAGTTTCTCTGTATCAATACCGTATCATAATAATAATGCATCAGATTAATATAGCGCTTTTCATGGACACTCAAAGACACTTTACAATGGATACATTACTCATTCACTCCACAAACAGACACTGGAAGTGGCAAGCTACTACTGTTGCCACTGCTGCCCTGGGGCAGACTGATGGAAATGTGGCTGCCGATCCGTGCCAACGGACTCTCCAACCACTACTGAACATTTATAACCAGTGTCATGGACACTGGAGGTAAGGTGGGGATGGCTGGGGAGAGTGGGATTCGAACCGCCAACCCTCCGGTTATTAGACAACTCGCTCTACTTCCTGAGCCACTGCCGTCCCATCATTGACACAAAGTATAGCAATACTACACTGTATCATTTTTTTGCTTAAACTCTATTAGAGGGTGGGTTTTATACAGTACACTACATGTTTACATGCACAGATGTATAACCAAAAGCAGATAAGTAAGTAGGGCTGGGCGATAAAATAATAATGATAATTATTGCAAAATAACTTTTCCTCGATAGAGACATAAAACATGGTCAATAGAACTCATTCGTTCTGTGTTTTGACAGACAACACAAAAAGCCAATGAAAATAAGAATACACAGCACCGAACCAATCATGTGGCTGGAAGTCACGTTTGATTGATGCACACAACAGTGTAAGCAGGTGTGTAGGATCAGCAGAGGGGGCTTAGCACACCTGCTAATATTTGGGCTACCGCAGCCATGTAGGAGTTGGAACGTGGTCAAAAAGAAAATGAACACAGAAAACATTAATGAAAAGTCCAGTGACAGCATTACCAAAGAAGACATCAAAACAGACACCGCCCAATGCTCAATAGATGAGGAGATTGTTGAAAAGAAGGGTCTGAGGAATTCAGTAGTGTGGAGATATTTTGGCAATTTAAAGTCTGACAAAAATCAGCTTAGCGTGGACCGCAAACAGTGTCACAAGCATGTTCCCACAAAATCAGGTAACACCACAAATCTTTTTTACCATCTGAAGCAGTGCCATACTGCTGAGCACATAGAATGCAAGATGTTACAGTCCCAGACTCAAGCAAATTCTGTTGTTCCTCCTAAAACTACCAGTGTGATACCCGGGCAACAACAGACCATAGTGGCCAGTTTCTCCAGCGCTATGCCTTATGACAAAAAACCAAAGAGACACAGTGATATTACAAATGCAATAGCCTACTTTATTGCAAAAGACATGCTGCCATTAAGCACAGTCGAAAATGTCGGATTTAAGTGGCTGATCAAAGTAATCGACCCTCATTACCAACTCCCTGGCCGTAAATATTTCTCCCAGACGACACTTCCCCAGCTATACACAGAATGTAGAGAAACAGTTGACAAGGAGCTGCAAAGTGTAGTTCGCTGCTACGTCAGATTTGTGGTCAAGTCGCACATCTGAACCATATACAGTGGGGTAAAAAAGTATTTAGTCAGCCACCAATTGTGCAAATTCTCCCAATTAAAAGATGAGAGGTCTCCAATTTTCATCATAGGTATACCTCAACTATGAGAGACAAAATGAGAAAAAAAAAATCCAGAAAATCACATTGAAGGATTTTTAAAGAATTTATTTGCAAATTATGGTGGACAATAAGTATTTGGTCAATAACAAAAGTTCATCTCAGTACTTTGTTATATACCCTTTGTTGGCAATGACAGAGGTCAAACGTTTTCTGTAAGTCTTCACCACAAGGTTTTCACACACTGTTACTGGTATTTTGGCCCATTCCTCCATGCAAATTTCCTCTAGAGCAGTGATGTTTTGGGGCTGTCGCTGGGCAACACGGACTTTCAACTCCCTCCAAAGATTTTCTATGGGGTTGAGATCTGGAGACTGGCTACGCCACTCCAGGACCTTGAAATGCTTCTTACGAAGCCACTCCTTCGTTGCCCGGGCGGTGTGTTTGGGATCCTTGTCATGCTGAAAGATCCAGCCATGTTTCATCTTCAATGCCCTTGCTGATGGAAGAAGGTTTTCACTCAAAATCTCACGATACATGGCCCCATTCATTCTTTCCTTTACACGGATCAGTCGTCCTGGTCCCTTTGCAGAAAAACAGCCCCAAAGCATGATGTTTCCACCCTCATCCTTCACAGTAGGTATGGCGTTCTTTCTCCTCCAAACACGACAAGTTGAGTTTTTACCAAAAAGTTCTATTTTGGTTTCATCTGACCATATGACATTCTCCCAATCCTCTTCTGGATCATCCAAATGCTCTCTAGCAAACTTTAGACAGGCCTGGACATGTACTGGCTTAACCAGGGGGACACGTCTGGCACTGCAAGATTTGAGTCCCTAACGGCGTAGTGTGTTACTGATGGTAGCCTTTGTTACTTTGGTCCCAGCTCTCTGCAGGTCATTCACTAGGTCCCCCCGTGTGGTTCTGGGATTTTCCACCATAATTTGCAAATAAATTCTTTAAAAATCAGACAATGTGATTTTCTGGATTTTTTTCTCATTTTGTCTCTTATAGTTGAGGTATACCTATGATAAAAATTGGAGACCTCTCTCATCTTTTAAGTGGTAGAACTTGCACAATTGGCGGCTGACTAAATACTTTTTGGCCCCACTGTATAAGCCTTACTGCCCACTTCATTGATCAAGATTGGAATGTGAAAAGCAAATATCTTCAAACTTGAATGAAGACCATACAGGTGAAGTCATTGCTTTAGGACTGACCTAAGCACTTGCATCCTGGAGACTGAGTGGAGACAAGTCTGCATCACGACAGACAGTGGGACAAATATAGTGAAGGCCACATCACTGAACATGTACTTCACTCAGCTATTGGTACGTTGGTGAGCAGAATATTATAAAATATTTATATTTTATAATGTTTTATAATTATCTGAAATACAATTGTATAATGTTCTACACTACATTTGTCAGGTTCAACTTCTGAAAGAAAATAAATATTTAAAATCAATCTTGTTATAGCTTCACATCTCAGGAGTAAAAAGGAACCTTTAAGCTTGACAGAAATAGTGATTTGATTTACAATGCAATATATATCGCTATAAATCAATATGGAAAAAAATTATCATGACTGGATTTTTTTTTTATAATGCCCAGCCCTATAAGTAGGTAGTTTTAAACAAGTAGCTTTTTCAAAAAAAAAAATAATATATACTTAGTTTTATTGTGGGACACCTTTTTACTCAAGAGTTAAAAGTTTTATCAAAGTGCTCCAAGTTACTTTTGGTTTCACTGATTTAAACTAAACTTGAGTCAAGTTTTAAATTGTTCTTTTATTCTGGCTCAGAAGTATTTCATTTATTACAATTTCTTTATATAATTTGGATGATGTTGGAATGCACACATGAATAGTATACACATGTGGACAAAATTGTTGGTGCCCCTCTGTTAATGAAAGAAAAGCCCACAATGGTCACAGAAATAACTTGAATATGACAAAAGTGGTAATAAATAAAAATTCTATGAAAATTAACCAATGAAAATCAGACAATGCTTTTGAATTGTGGTTCAAAATTATTTTAAAAAACAAACTCATGAAACAGGCCTGGACAAAAATGATGGTACCCTTAACCTCTTGCGCTCTGTTGTATCGCGGACGGGCAAGTCTCTGCGTCCCAGAGCGCACGAGGGCGCTCTTGTGCGCTCTTGGACGCACGATGGAGCTGCGGGAGCTGCATATTCGTTCTTCCACTGCAGACACAGCCGGGAACAGATTAGATCATCTGATTGACCTCTCATTCGACTAATAAGAGCCTTGAATTGGGTTTCTGAAACCTTGAAGAACCAATGACTGAAAACTTGGCAAGAAGGACCCGCCTACCAACGCAGCGAGCCAATTGAAGCACAGAAGTTTGCTGAGCTGTTTTGTCTACAAAGGCTGGGTGAAGAGAGACTGCTTCAGCAGCCACAGGCAGTGGTTTATTTTTTTTTTAAAATTCCAGCAGAGTGTTTAGGATTCTCTTATATGGTCATCATAGACCGACGGAGGCCGACGACGAAGGTCGTAAATCATTCGCCAAAACTGCAATCATGGAATTATGTTTTGACCGGGTTGAGGAAGAGAAGTTGGCCAGGACAATGTGGCTGTGAAGAGGTAAGGTGTTATAAGCCAAATTATTTTTTATCCCTGAAAATTGTAATCAAAAATGACTTTTGACCGATCGGTAAATTACAACTGTGCGGCGCACGATGTCCGAAGTGCGTGTGCCGCATTACACGGTTCTTCGCCGCCTCCGGACCGTGAACGCCCCCCCCCCCCCCGCCTGGGGACAGCACTGCTGTGGAAACATGCCTTATCCGAGTGTAATCCGTCATGTAGCGAGGGCGGATCTCCGTCCTCTGTAGCGGGGGGGGGGGGGTCACATTCACACAGCCCTGAATGTGACCTTTCATTTGAGCCCAAGATGAAGCTTCTATGTTGAATCATTCAAAAGTTAGACGTTTTTCCAAACTGTGCCATTTGGCACAATTTGGCACAGTTCCAAAACGCCTGGGAACAGCCTGAGAACAAAGCTGTGTAATATATTCATTTTTTGTGGTATTGTTACAAAATTTGGACCTCAGCTGGATAACACTTGGTTCTACATTTCTGTTGCATTTTCCAGCCCGGATCTGAAGCTGTGTGTTATTTGCAAGCATTTGTATCCAAAAAAACACCCAGGCCAAATTTATTTTCTTCAAGTTCACTATGTTTAGATGACTGTAACTCAGTGGCCGGAGCACTTAGAGAGATCATTTTTATTTTGCCAAAAAATTCAAAGTGTTTTCTTTTAAATGAGACCAACCCCATGAAGATGCTGCAAAGGGTTGAAGAACAGCTTTCGATTTACTTTGGGCACATTATTTTTTGGCGTTTTTAGGAAAATTGACCGGAGTGCAAGGGGTTAACTTAATATTTTGTTGCACAACCTTTTGAGACAATCACTGCAATCAAATGATTTCTGTAACTGTCAATGAGACTTCTGCGCCTCTCAGCAGGTATTTTGGCCCACTCCTCATGAGCTAACTGCTCCAGTTGTCTCAGGTTTGAAGGGTGCCTTCTCCAGAAGACATGTTTCAGCTCCTTCCACAGATGTTCAATAGGATTTAGATCAGGGCTCATAGAAGGCCACTTTAGAATAGTCCAATGTTTCGCTCTTAGACATTTTTGGGTGTTTTTAGCTGTGTGTTTTGGGTCATTATCCTGTTGCAAGACCCATGACCTGTGACTGAGACCAAGCTGTCTGACACTGGGCAGCACATTTCTCTCTAGAATACCTTGATAGTCTTGAGATTTCATTGTACCCTGCACACATTCAAGGCACCCTGTGCCAGATGCAGCAAAGCAGCCCCAGAACATAACAGAACCTCCTCCATGTTTCACAGTAGGGACAGTGTTCTTTTCTTGGTATGCTTCATTTTTGCGTCTGTGAACATGGAGCTGATGTGCCTTGCCAAAAAGTTCCAGTTTTGTCTCGTCTGTCCATAGGACATTCTCCCAGAAGCTTTGTGGCTTGTCAACATGCAGTTTGGCAAATTCCAGTCTGGCTTTTTTACGATTTATTTACAAGAGTGGTGTCCTCCTTGGTCGTCTCCCATGAAGTCCACTTTGATTCAAACAACGACGGATGGTGCGATCTGACACTGATGTACCTTGACCTTGGAGTTCACCATGAATGTGTTTAGAGGTTGTTCTGGGCTCTTTTGTTACCATTCGTATTATCCGTCTCCTCCTGCGGCCACATCCAGGGAGGTTGGCTACAGTCCCATGGATCTTAAATTTCTGAATAATATGTGCAACTGTAGTCACAGGAACATCAAGCTGCATGGAGATTGTCTTATAGCCTTTACCTTTAACATGTTTGTCTATAATTTTCTTTCTAATCTCCTGAGACAACTCTCTCCTTTGCTTCCTCTGGTCCATGTTTGGTGTGGTACACACCATGTCACCAAACAGCACAGTGACTACTTGTCACCCTTTAAATAGGCCGACTGACTGATTACGAGTTTGTAGACACCTGTGATGTTAATTAGAGGACACATCTTGGTTGAACATGTCCCTATGGTCACATTATTTTCAATCTTTTCTAGGGGTACCATCATTTTTGTTCAGGCCTGTTTTATGAGTTTATTTTTTAAAGTAATTCTGTTGAACCACAATTCAAAAGCATTGTCTGATTTTCACTGGTTAATTTTGATAGAATTTTTATTTATTACCACTTTTGTCTGATTCAAGTTATTTCTGTGACCATTGTGGGTTTTTCTTTCATTAACAGAGGGGCACCAACAATTTTGTCCACGGCTGTATATTTGATTTTCCTCAGGTGAAAATATCTAAGAGTAAAACCTCACAAACTAATAAGAAGAAAGTTGTAAATGTACAAGAAAGAAGTTGCAAATTTTGCTAAAAGAAAAAAAAGTTGCACAACTTATCACAAACAAATTAAATTATAAAGAAAAAAAACAAATTTATTTTACAAAGTCACAAATTTGGAGAAAATGGTGCAGCTATAACAAAAAAATGCAAATTTTGTTAAAAGTCCCAAATTTATCACAAAAAATGCAAAGTTATATGAAAAACTTGTCAAGTTATTAGAAAAGGTCAAATTTATGAAAACAAAGTACATTTACAAGAAGAACGTCCCAAATTTATTAGAAAAGAATAACAAATTTGAGAGAAACCTCAAAAATTGGCGAGAGCAAATTGTTACAACACAAGCTACATTCTTTACTTGAAGATACTTTATTACTTTTAAATATTTTGGTGACTCCTCATACCTATACCGAGTAATTAATACCATAACATACATTTTCCTCAAGTACAATTTCTGAGATACTCTATCCACCTCTGCACATAAGTTATGAAGGTTTTAAAGTCAAGAACTACAAAACAAATGTCTGATTTAATGTCTTAATTGTGTAAGTGTTATCTCAGCACAAATGACTCATTAAACTGGACCCCATGACCAAATATGTGGGGTTGGATGCAGTTTCAGTTGTGGTTTACTCTGTGTTTGATTGCACTAACAAACTATCCAAAAAGTGTGTTTTATACTTTTTACACACAGTGGACCACCAAAAGCAGATGACAGTAAATTCTGCATTTCATTTGGAAATCAAAGTCCCAGAATCTGAAGGAAGAGTGGAGAGGTACAGAATCCAAGCTGCTTGAGGTCCAGTGTGAAGTTTCCACAGTCAATGATCATTTGGAAAACCACGTCATCTGCTGGTGTTTGTCCAATGTGTTTTATCAAGTCCAAAGTCAGCACTCGTCATCTATCAGGAAATTTCAGAGCATTTCATGCTTCCCTCTGCTGACAAGCTTTATGAAGATGCTGATTTCATTTTCCAGCAGGACTTGGCACTCCCCACATTGCCAGAAATACCAAAACCCGGTTTAATGGCCATGGAATCACTGCCTTTTTGGCCACCAAACTCTACTGACCTAGCTGTAAGCTAGGTCAGGAGTTTATGGCTGTAAGCCATAAACATCAAAATGAAAAGAAATAAACATTTGAAATATATCACTCTATGTGTAATGTATCGATATAACACAGGAGTTTCATTTTTTTGAACTGAATTACTAAAATAAATCTACTTTTCGATGACATTCTAATTTATTGAGATGCACCTGTACTACTTTACTGACTATGGCTCGAGCTCCAAAAACCAAATGAGGCAGCAAATATTGACTTGGGAAAACAAAGGTGACATCACCACTGTGTATATTCTCTGTATGTAGTTCATGTTTCAGAACTGGGAGTGATACCATCACATGTGGAAGTCCTCATTTACCTTAATATTTAATTGTTTCAAAAAATGCTATGAATTCATCACAACATCGTAAATGAGCACAGAAATACAAGAATTTGGTGACTATATCAATTCACCAATGCACACAACTGATGCCATTCAATTAAGCAGACCATCCATGACCGAATAGCTCTGCAACTGTAAGCATAATTTACCAATCCCCAATATTTTAAGACTATCTTTTACATGAAGGGGAAAAAACCCTAGCAGATTCCTTACTTAGTATTTAAAATAAACAGTTTTAGCCCAGTTTGAAAAGTTAGGATACTACAGGTACATCTCAAAAAATTAGAATATCATGAAAAAGTTCAATATTTTTGTCACTCATTTCAGAAAGTGAAACCCATGTATTATATAGATTCATTACACAGAGAGTGATAAATTTTAAGTGTTTATTTATTTTAATTTTGATTATTATGGCTTACAGCCCATAAAAACCCCAAATTCAGTTTCTCAAAAAATTAGAATATTACATGAAATTAATTTTAAAAAATAGTTTTTAAGTAGAAATGTTGGCCAACTGAAAAGTATGTCCATGTACACACTCAATACTTGGTCAGGGCTCCTTTTGGATTAATTACTGTATCAATGTGGTGTGGCATGGTGGTGATCAGCCTGTGGCACCGCTGAGGTGTTATGAAGGTTCAGGTTGCTTTGATAGTGACCTTCAGCTCGTCTGCATTGTTGGTCTGGTGTCTCTCATCTTCCTCTTGACAATACTCCATAGATTCTCTATGGGGTTTAGGTCAAGAGAGTTTGCTGGCCAATCAAACACAGTGATGCCTTGGTCATTAAACCAGGTTTTGATACTTATTTTTTTTTCTCACCCTTATTGTCATTCAACCGTACAACCAATCATGTACAACAGAACGAGATTGTGCTTTACCTATCTACAGTGTCAATCACCCCCCCCCCCAAGTGCAGAATCAGAGGGCCGCTGCCATGCAAGGCGCTGCTACAGATTTCCCTCCTCCATTCCATTATTGCTGAGCACCAAGCTGGACGGCAGGAAGTTCCACTTTTATATGGTCTTTGGCATGACCCGGCTGGGATTTGAACCCCTGCCTCCCGGGTGTGGGGCGGATGCTCTACCAACTGAGCCACCACCGGAGTGGTGGCTCAGTTGGTGGTTATGGCAGTGTGTGTGTGTGGGGGGGGGGGGGCAAGTCCTGCTGGAAAATGAAATCAGCTTCTCCATAAAGCTCGTCAGCAGAGGGATGCATGAAGGGCTCTAAAATTTCCTGGTAGACGAATGCGCTGACTTTGGTCTTGATAAAACGCAGTGGACCAACACCAGCAGATGACATGGTTCCTCAAATCATCATTGACTGTGGAAACTTCACACTAAACCTCAAGCAACTTAGATTCTATACCTCTCCACGCTTTCTCCAGACTCCGGGACTTTGATTTCCAAATGAAATGCAAAATTTACTTTTATCTGAAAAGAGGTCCTCTGCTGGTGTTTGTCCACTGTGTTTTATCAAGACCAAAGTCAGCGCAGCCGTCTACCAGGAAATTTTAGAGCACTTCATGCTTCCCTGTGCTGACAAGCTTTATGAAGAAGCTGATTTCAGTTTCTAGTAGGACTTGGCACCCCCCCCACACTACCAAAAGTATTAAAACCTGGTTTAATGACCATGGCATCACTGTGTTTGATTGGCCAGCAAACTCTCCTGACCTAAACCCCATAAAGAATCTATGGAGGATTGTCAAGAGGAAGATGAGAGACACCAGACCCAACAATGCAGACGAGCTGAAGGTCACTATCAAAGCAACCTGGACCTTCATAACACCTCAGCAGTGCCACAGGCTGATCACCTCCATGCCACGCCACATTGATACAGTAATTAATCCAAAAGGAGCCCCGACCAAGTATTGAGTGTGAACATGGACATACTTTTCAGTCAGCCAACATTTCTTTTAAAAAACTGTTTTTTAAAATTAATTTTATGTAATATTCTAATTTTTTGAGAAACTGAATTTGGGGTTTTTATGGGCTGTAAGCCATAATCATCAAAATTAAAATATATAAACACTTGAAATATATCACTCTCTGTGTAATGAATCTATATAATATACGGGTTTCACTTTCTGAAATGAGTGACCAAAAATATTGAATTTTTTCATGATATTCTAATTTTTTGAGATGTACCTGTATATAGTTGATTGTGAAAAATCAAATCTTCCTTGAGGATGACTTAAGCAAAATAAACACAGAGTTTCAAAATGATAAAACTTGTGACCAGTCATGCAGAAATATTACAACAGCTATAACAGATATTATTGCAAAATATACAGAATTGAAACAAAGAAAGTCCAATAAAAAGAGGCTGCCATGGTTTAACACCTCTCTTTGGGGCCTCATGAAACAAAGAGATATGGCCCTCAAAAAATTTCTTAGGTCAGGGCTAACCCCTGATCATTACACTTATAGAAGCTTGAGAAATAAAGTCACTATACAACTTTGAAAAGCAAAGGCTAATTTTTTTCTCAATATAATAAAGGATGCAAAAGGCAACAATAAACTTATTTGGAGAAGCATGGATAAACTATTGAGAAAAGAAAAAACAAGATGTGATGACTTAAAGCTAAAAATAAATTCTGTTATCCAAAACAACAACACTGAGCTGGCAAAACATTTTAATGATTATTTTATAAACTCTGTGTCACAATTGGCAAAGAGTTTTTCTAAGCCAAACTGCACTCATGAATTCCACTGTGATGCTCATTCTTTTTAAATTGAGTAATGTAGATGAAGGGAATATCTCTAAAATCATATCCAATCTTAACAATAGTAAAGCTAAAGACATATTTGGAATGGATACAGCTTTTCTGAAAGAACACAAAGAAATTTTAACACCAGTATTAACAAAAATTATAAATCAATCCATAAATGAGAGTACCTTTCCCACAATTTTGAAAACAGCCATTGTATGGCCAGTGTACAAATCAGGTGATAAGCTCCAGGTCGCAAATTACAGACCCATCAGCGTACTCCCAACCATTTAAAGGCTTGGAGAAAGCTGTAGCACAACAGCTGATGGACCACCTTGACTCCATGGCAGCACTTAACCCCTTTCAGTTTGGTTTCAGGAAAGGATATTCCACTGAAACAGCATGCTGCTATCTATTAGAAAACATCAAATCCAGCCTGGATGGGGGAGGGGTAGTGGGGGTTGTTTTTCTTGACTTGCGAAAGGCTTTTGATACAGTTAACCATGAGTTACTTTTAAACAAATTACCACAATTTTCCCTTCATAAAAATACACAAAATTGGATAAGGTCATACCTCAGTGACAGACAGCAGTGTGTAGGGCCTTTGCTGTTTACATTATATATTAATGATCTCCCGTCTGTGTGTAATGCAAATATAATTATGTATGCTGACGACACTGTGGTATATACTCATGGTAAAACGACTGAAGAGGTGACTGAAACATTAACACAGGAAATGGAGAAAGTCTCACATTGGTTGAGGAATTCTTGTTTAACCTTAAACATCAATAAAACGGTGTCAATGTTTTTTACAAATCGCTACAAATCCAAGAATTCTTGTGATATCTTGATAGAAGGAAAAAAAATAAGAATGTGACTGAATTTAAATATTTAGGCGTTATATTTGACTCAAATTTAAGCTTTAAAAAACACATTAAAAAGATGACAAACACGGTCAAATTTAATTGTGCTAATTTCAAACATATCAGAAATTCACTGTCTACTGAAGCATCAAGTATGTACCTAAATGCTATGATAATTCCACATTTTCTTTACTGTATGACAAGTTGTAAATCTGCCCTGAGGCCTCTGGAATCATTATACAAGTATTCTATCAAGATTCATGACAAGAAAAGACGAACGTTCCATCACTGCCCAATCCTGTCCAAATATAACCTGTTGAGCTTTGAAAATCTAATTATGTATACAAATGTGTGTCTTTTGTTTAAGATAATCCATAACTCTGCTGCTCCTCCCTTAAAAATGTTTGTTTCATTAAGTTCTGTAAATACATCTCGGACAACTTGATCAACAGCATGCGGCGAGTGCAGGATTCCTAAGCACAAGACAACATTAGCAAATTCAACATTTTCATGTGCGGCTATGCAACAGTGGAACATGTTACCAACGGAGTTACTTGCAGTAACAGACTATCACACATTTTCACACTTGGTGAAAAAACAGTTAATCTCTAAGCAAACCTGTGTCCATAATGTACTGTGATGTAAAGATGTTAGAGTGTGTGATGTTGACAGTGGGACCAATAACAGTCAGTGGTCTGATGTGAAAAATTGTTTATATGGTGTTATAAAAATGTATTATTGTATGTTTTAGTTCTCATCAATGTTTTGGGTTCTTATCAATGATATTAATGTTTGTTTTAGTTTTTAGCAATGCTTGGTTTTAGTTTTTTAATCAATGTTTGGTTTTAGTTTTTTATTAATGCTTACTTGTAGTTTTAGCAAATGTCTGCTTTTTAATGCTAACACCAGCCTGCCCAGGGACTACAGGTGGAAATTAGCACTTGTGCTATAACCTGGTACAATGCATCTTTCCTCTTTAAGGTCAATGTATATTGTGCATGTCCCTGCATAAATAAATAAATAAATAAACAAAATTTTCTACACCTGTGAAGAAAAATCACTCCTCCTTATGTTCTTCTCCTTTATTTCCATCTGTACCACATCTGAATCCAACTGCCGGTAGTGGGATTTAAAGGCTGACACATTTGGGTTAACATAATATGGAAATGAGTGTGTTCAACAGAAAGTCTGTTTAAATTTAGTCTTACAACTGCCTCAAGAGTCTCCGTGAGTGAGATTACAGCAGCACCAGCCACCAGCAAGTCATATTAAACAGACAACTGGAATTACCAACAATGGGGATAAAATGCAAATGTAATGATGGAAATCTAAGACCAGAGGAAGGACACACACCCACACGCAAATGCTGGAGGAAGAACAGCGGTGTGGGGCTCATTAAAATCCTGGGTGCATACTTGGTAAAAGTCTTGAGTACTGACCCCTCTGCTAAAAAGTTTCAAGTGAAACGAAATCCAGGAATGTCTGCTGAAGCTCCAGCCAGGGGAATAAAGGCTGACTGATTTTCTCCTTCTGTCTAACCTCTCTAAGCTTTTCTCTTTCTAGCTTCTCTTTATAATTCACATTGTTCCTCACTCTTGCTCTCTGTCTTTACATCTCTACCCACAGGAACAAGTTCAAACAAAACTGGTTTTCTGACTCACCAGATCCCTGGGGATAAGCCTGGTCTAAAGCTCCATGGATGGCTGTGTTTGTCAGCCCATCTTTCTGGCAGACTCTCTGTCCATATGTGGGTCTGAACCTAGCCTGAACATTTTACCCCAAGAAACACTGAAATTCATGATAGTCTGGTTTCAATTAAATGTGGGATCCTAGCACATCTGACACAAAAATGTAAAAAAAATTAGCATTACAATCTTGGAGAGATATCAAATTGTTCGTTCCCACAGAAAATTTATCATCCATTTCTCCAAAACAATGCGAGTCTGCAAAAACTGGATGCTGTTAGAAGATGTAAATAGTTACTTAAATATATGTGATTAAATAGTCATTCTTGAGCAGAGGTTGTGGGAGACTTTATCTGTCATTTTGACAGACAGGTTTGTATAAATTCTGTCATAATCTATTATTGTGCTTTTAATTGATTTTAATTAGATCACCCTCAGTGTAATCTTTCAAAATGACGGACAGCTTTCAGATTTTTCTGTCACTGCTGAAAAAAAATCTTTCAATGAAGGACAATTTTTAGTAATGCAACCTCTGGTCTTGTTCTTAAATTGACACAATAACCTACAGGACACAAGATTATGCAGTAATTAAGATTTAAATAGAAATTATACAACAATTTGTTTCAACCAAGAAATTTGACGAGAATCATTTTAACTGTAAATGAGGCAAATTATATCCTATCGAGTAGTGGGGACTATAGGTCCAAGGATATCAGTCCTAAGACTACTATATATCTGGTTCTTCTGTCATAACAGTGTCCAGCCTGTCATCAGGGTCTAACACCGCTTCTCTGAGGTATCAAGAGCAAAATCGTTTAAATGTCTCTCTCTCTTTTTTTTTTTTTTTTGCTGTGAAGTTTCACTTAATCCCCCCTCCCCCTTACCCCCCCCAAAAAGGCCAGTTGAGATGGAAAGTTTTTGGTGACATCACTATTCGTGGTGCTGGCACGTGGGTAGTGTTGAGCCAATCAGGACTCTCTGGCCTAACTGATGTTATCCTCCAGGCTAGTTAGCATTTTTTTAACAAACTGCTTTGAAAACTTGACCCAAATTAAGATGGGTTTTTACCATTAAACTGCTTTTAAGGGCCGATGCAGTTTCAGTCAATATCCTGGGCCACCGTGCATACAACTGGGCATATCCTTCAACCAGTAAGTGTTTTTATCACAGGATTGATTCTGATAATGTAGCACTAGCTATTATTAGCCTTGTGGTATGTTGTTGGGCCTAGTAATCACTGACTCTGGCATTTGAGGGGGGAGGTAAAAAGATTTTGACATGAAACTGTAAGACAATCAAAGGATTTTTATAGAAAAAAAGAGCTTAAAATACAATTTTAGACAATGTACAGTAGATTTGTTCTTATACGGGATTTATAGCCACCACAGTACATCTTTAAAAGGTTCCTCAAAGTTAAAATATTGAGGTTTAGCAGTTGCCACCATATACATCATGAGCAGAGTGTGGCTTCACTGGAGTGAATAGATTAGAATAGAATCTTTATTATTATTGTACACAAAATACAATGAAACTCTGTTTAGCACAGTCTCTTCACAGCACCTTAAAATACAAATGTCATAATAATAAATAGATAAAATACTAATGCAATCTATGTATATGTGACTGTGTGCATACCTGCTAAAAGAATTATGAGTGCAACAGTCTGTCTACTGCTCTAGGAGGAGCAGGAAGACACGTAGAGTTATGCTGTAGAAAACGTATATTTCAGTAATGTTTCTGGCAGAATAAGGCTCAACTGGAAGCTAGTACTGGATTATTTATGACTACAGAGCTCAACTGTGTAGCTGTAGGCTGTCAAAATTACAGGAGAAAGAATGAGGGCCGTCATTTACAGGTTTCCTGCTGATACCGATCAGACAGAGAAACTGATCTCAGCACTGAAAAGAGCTACCCTCTTCAACAACAGAAACCAGAAAAAAAACAAACAATATACAATGAACACTTTCTGGGAGGTAAGGATGTTTCTATTATAATATGTCCTAGTATCCCAGTCCTAGCTTGATATTAAACATGCACTTGGGTATTTACTACCTACTTTTGCAGACATCCCTAAGATTTTTAACAAAAGTTAACATATTTCTGCTATACTAATTATTTTTTTAACAATGTTATATACTCTATAAAATATATGGATATGTAGACAGAGCTTACCCTGGCTGTAATGAGCACCAGAGACTTGTCATGACATTGCCTGAAATCTACAACAAAGCCAGCCACGTACTGGTAGGCATTTAGACTTCTGCATACTTCGATTTTCCGCTGTATGAAGTGATTTTGAGTTAATTAAGTAGTTGTCAATATGACGGTAGGGAAGTTCCGGTATGCTGCTAGCATCTTGACATGATGATGTAAACAAACAATCTACCATGAGATAAGAATCACGTTTCAGACCATTCACGAATAATTTCAAAACATACCGACACTTATGCAGTTGTCATGCTCCAACAAAGTCACACAAGCCAATTTTAAGAAGCTCTGCTGACTGGATTGTGCTAAAATCTCATTCTAGTAATGCATTGATGTGTATGGTGTAGCCATAGCAACATGAAAGTTTTCACTCCTGAGGACTTGGATCCCTGCCGGCGGTCATGTGACTGCAAAACCCAATATTGACATTTCAATTCAGTGTTGATCTAGCCTACTCTTAAAACAATTGACACTTGGAGCATTTATAACATAGTCCAGAAGTTTACGCCATACATCTGCAGATCGCAGTGAATGCATTCTGCCTTTGAAGAATCCTTGGTCTGATTCTATTTTTAAATGATTCCCCCTAGTTGTCCTATTCTGCATATTCAGTCTGATAAAATCCACCACATCATGGTCATGTTTCCTTGTCAAAACTTTATATCACGTCGCCTTGTAGTCTGTGGTAAGATAATTTTTTTTAACCTCTTCTTCCCTGCTCCTTTTTTTGGGGTGCTGTTATGTACCTGTGCAGTACCCGTATCTGGGGGCATCAGGGAATAAAAGGTGAGTAAGGCAAAACTTTAAGTCTTGGCACATATTGAGTTGCCCTCCTCTGAACATTAGGTAGGAAGTCCAGATTTGTTCAGCAAATTCCAAATGTGGTCTTACCATTGCTTTATATAATAATAATAATTTAAAATTGTTCTGATCCGGATATTCACAATTTCTTCTGATACCTAACAGTTTATTGGCTTTATTGATCTTCTCATTCATGTGTTGACTAAAATTTAGCTCTTTATCTATAATCACTTAAATATATTTTTCTTATAATTTCCCCTGCACTTCCTAACTTTATATATATGCCCACCATAAATCAAGAACAAGAAAATATATATGCTTGACAGCCAGCACACATCTTAATTCCCTTTTTGCACGAGTAGCCTTTTAGCGACATTAGCTAACAAGCTAGTCGCTACAGTACAAAAGTACAGAAAAAGTTAATGCCCTAAAAAATACAAGACTCACCTCTACATCACTGTCAAACAACCAGAAGCTTTACTCTCTCATTTTCCTCATCTGAAATCCTTTCATGAAGTTTTTTTTTTTTTTTAAATCCTACAACCTGTTGAAAAAAAAAACAAAAAAAAAAACAACCTTTGGCTGTCAGCTGTCATTTAAAAACAAGGTATCGGTTGACAACCTTTCATGGTAAAGGCACATAAATGAAGGCATTCTGGTAAATGAAGCGCTAAAGTTTTTATTTTTTGAAGAATTTCAGGAAGTTTTGAGTTGGATGAGAGAAAAAAAAATACACTGACTTCAGAAGGTGTAACAGTTTCATATTTTTCTCTCCAACTGATGAAAATCCAGAACTTTAAACGCTACACATGGCAGCCATGCTGATGTCCCAGCACAATGTCACTCCCTCTCATTTGATGGGTTAAAAATCTCATTAAATGTCTCTGTTTTACCTTTTTTTGCCTTGCATAAATTTAAAAGTCCAGCTTCCCACTGCTACAAACAAGTCCATACACACCACCATGTCAGCAGCAATGCACTGCTCTCTGACAAAGGGAATCAACACAATATTACACAACATTAGTCAGACGGTTAATGTTATGGATGATGGTTGTATGTCTTCAGTGCAGTGACAACATTCTTGGTGTGTTACAAATGAATGTAGGGATGTTTGAAATGTTCCAGGAAGAGTGTTCAAACAATAATAAGAGTTAAAGAGTTAATACAAATTCAGTCATACACACTTGTGGAAATGGATCACAAAATAAATATGTGTATAAATAATGTTGATTTTTGACTCTTCACCTTTATTGAATGTAATTATACAAAAAGAAAATCTAATTTCACATAAAATGTAAAGGATCCATTTCTGGACTTTTTACAGTCTGGTACAAAGAAGTCACACATGCATCAGTATATCTGACTCATTCAGACAAAATCAACAGCAGCAGCACGGAAAAGCTATTCAAGTGCTAAAAAAAAGTCTATTCAGAGGTTTAGCTAAACAAATCCACCATATGCAGTCTATAAATCAGTTGTTAGCTAGCTTACAGCTAAAGACAGTAAAGTTAATATGCCGGTTGGACAAATATGTATTACTGATCCAAGGCAGAAATCTTTTTCACTTTCTTAACAACCACTGCAGTCCTTAATAAATTTCCCCAGAAGGAATATCACAACTCTTTTCACAGGCAGACTGGTACTAATTATGATTAACTTATCCCAATGAGTTAAACTAATGGCTCATTCCAGGAGATATCAATAATTCCACTCAGACCTAAAATAATTCACCGTGAATTAAGTTGGACCGACTCCTTATCTGTACATGAGCATGTGCTGAAATCTAAACCAACAACGACTAAGCTCTTATGTTTTACAGATGCTGAATCTGTAACTCAGGGCCACAGGAGCCAGCATTTTCATTTAAATACTCTGCACTGTTCTTCAGCACCTGACCTCCAGCTCCGAGAACAGTTTAAGCCAGTGGTTCCCATCGCCTTCTTCTTATAGCCACACAACCCCCCTTGCATTCATGAAAAGTTAAGTTTCACTCACTAATTATACTTAAGATTGATAAAGCTTTTTTTTGTCCTCAGATATTACAGTAGGTCAATGCCATGCCTTACACCCTTAAATTTAATCAGCTATCCAGCAGGTGGCAGCAGGTGGCAGCAAGACTCAACCAGTTCATTATATGGCTTATGGGCAGGGGTCTGCAACCTATGGGTCCAGAGCCATATGTGACCCATGAGCCTTTAATCAGTGGCTCCTTGTGTGCTTGACAAAAAGCTCACAAACTAAAGAGAAAAAATAACTGGAGGTGAAGAGTGTTAACTCTCAGCCAGCCAATCTCCAGACAGGGATAATAACCCTAGCTTGCGTCCTTATGGGCTATTGGGGGGTGGGGGGGGGGGCATTTCAGTCCCAAGGCAAGTGGCTTTGACAACTGGTAATATCTGACTTGGGATGTCTGCCTAAGCCATCTCATCCTCTCGTCACATCACAAGTAATAAACAGCTCAAAATTATAGATATGTTTATGCCAGCTATTAATGCATACTTCTAACATTATGGATATGTTTTGCTTATTGCAGCAAATTAGTAATGAATTCTACTGTGATGTGACTACTTTGCTCAGGGCCACTTTTTATCAATTTGATGGTGCAACCAGGCCCAGAACCTAAATCTAACAAGATAAATGTACATAGAAAAACTGCAAATAAATGAATAAATTTACAAGAAAATAAGCAAATTTACAAGAACATGGTTTCAAAATAATTAGAATAAAGTTTTAAAATGACAAGAAAAATAACATATTTCTAAGAAAAAGTTACATGTGAGAGAAAACACAAAATTGCAATAAAAATGTACTTCCAAGAAACTGCAGATTTATGAAAGAAAATTGCATATTTAAAAGGGAAAAAAACTCTGTTACATCTATGCTAATTTGGCTGTTTTAGCTTCATAAGGCTAAAATATATTTTGCTACTCTAATCAAAGTTTTTTGGGACAAAAATTTCTTCAAATTGCTTTTTTCCATTGAAAATTTTGCTAATCTGTGCACTATGCACGCCAGTTTATTATTATTATTATTATTTTTAAAACACATTCTGGTGAGTGTGTCCCTTCTATCAACAGAAGCTCCTGTGTCCATTGGATCCATCTTTGATGACTTCCTTCCTTCCATCCGCTCATCAGAAAGTCAGAAAATCACCCATTTTTTCCTTTGATTAGCACATCTCAGTGATTGTACAATGATCATTTTGCTAATCAATACTGAAGCTAACATTTTAGTATGAGGCTCTTGCTACCTTTTCTGTTTTTCACTTTAGCTTGTTCAAAATTTCTGACACCAACACAATGATTTTCGTGTTTATTTCGAGGAGTTCTCTCTGTTTTCCAAAATCCCCCAATGCGGCCTCATTTACATTCATGTCCACTGCCAGGTGTTATTAGCCATTCATGACATCAGGATGAAGGAACATTGATGGTGATTGGCTGGGTCTAGAGGGCTATGTATGCTATGATTGGTGGAGCCCTGGGGAAATACGAGTTCTTATTGGTGGTAATGAGGAAGCCTGAACGAGAGCACGGCTGAGGCAAAGTAGCATAAAACTAAAAGACCAAAGAGGATAGGACACACACAGTCGCTATGCCTCATCTATCAACAACACACACTATTCTGTCTACCAGTCCCACAGTGCACAGCATCATCACACAGTTTATAGAGCAGACATAAGAATAGAGTCTGTAAGAAAAAGAAAATTGGAGCCAATATTGGAGGCTTTTGAGGAGGGACATGTTGAAAACAGAATAATAAGTGAACACACTCAGTATTGCAACATGAGAACCCTCACACAGTTCTAGACATCCAACTCACATGGCTTTCTGATGGATTTTAGACAAGAATTTGAGGCACGATACACATTTAAAAGATCATCTGATCTCAAGCCATAAAAGGTTCCAATTCCAGAATATTAAATAAACTTGTCACCTTATCATAGTGGAGGGGTTTGTGTGCCCTAATGATTCCTGGAGCTATGCTGTCCCTGGTAGGGTCTCCAAGGCAAACTGGTCCTGGGTGACGGGCCAGAACAAGAGTGGTCAAGTGGACTCCCATGAAGAAGTTAAAACAAGGAACCACTGGACCCCACCAGTTTTGGCATTACCAGGACTTAAGAGCAAGTGCCTGGTGACCAGGTTTCTATCCACAGGGCCAAGCTGGGCTTCGCCTGAGTGAGCCACATGGGTCTGCCTTCCAGTGAGCTTATAACCTGCAGGATGGGGGGGGGGGCATGGAGATCATAGGTGCTATGTGAACTGGGCAGTAGTCTGAGCTTCTCTTCTTAAAGTGCTGCCCCCACCACCAGGACAACTGGATAAGCAGCAGAAGATGGATGGATTAATAAATAAACAGTGATCAGGATAGGGCTTACTGATTGGGCCAACGTAAATATCTAGGAATCTGGCTAGACAACACTCTTTTTCAAACCACACTGACAAATTACAGTCTAAGACTAAATCAAAGATCAGCTTCCTCTACAGAATGCATTCCTCCTTCATTTTCTCTGAGGCCAACACTGGTTCAAATGACCATCCTTCTCATGTTTGATTATGGTGATGTCGCTTACAGATCGGTATGCAAAGGTTCGCTCCAAAAGCTTAATGTCCTCTACTACTCCGCCATTCAGTTGGTAAAAAATGCTCCCTTCAGAGCACACCACTGCACTCCATATTCTCTTAATTGGTCATCATTACACATCGGCCGTAAAATCCACTGGTTCATGTTAATATACAAAACTCTCCTTGATCTGTCCCCCCCTACCTGTGTCAGCTGTTGCACACCTCATCCTCCGCATATAACACTCACTCTGCAAACTTAATTCTGTTGACGGTCCCTAAAACTTAGGCTGCATTCACACCAGGATAGTCTGGGGATTTAGGTTCGATTGGGCGGGGAATGCCAAGAATTTTCACATCTTGGTTTGGTTTGGTTCGCATTTACACTGCACTTTACTCAAGCAGCCCAAACGGCCTGAACAATGTCACGCACAGCAACGGCTCGTTTGGGGCGCTGTAGCCAAAACCACCTCTGACCAGGAAGAAAAAATCTCGGCAAAGAAGAAAAATCCTGCTCATCAATTGGCCAGGACCAAAAACAGAAATCTGTTCCTGTCAGCCGGGTTGTTTGTCGGCCACAAACAAATGATGGAGCAGCACTACATTTACACGATCTTGGGGTTTCTGTTTTTACTTTGGTGTAGACACGTATTATTGTCTTCACAACACGGTGCCCAGTATGAGCAGCAGGCAAGGCAGCGAACTATGCAGCATATTGCTCTGTACATGAAACGAATGCACGAGAGCCAAAGAAGGAGAAAATGACGTGCTGCTGTGGCTATACAGACGCAGAGAGAGGCATTGCATGGTTTAAAAGTTTTAAGATCACATACAGTATATGGCCATAAACTATACATAGGAGTGAATTAATCATGTTCCTCGGAAATCAGAACTACATTTTTACCTAAAATCGGTCTGGCAGGAGTTGTACATCTTTCCAAGGTACTTGGTTAAAAGAACCTAGTTATCAAACACATGGTTATCAGGCACTGTGTTAAAAGCAGATTAACAAAGGAATGCATATTTCTGTATTAAATTCTTTATTACTTGATCCACAAAAAACACTTTTTACTTCTTAAATAACTTTTTTCCTCTTCTGAGACTATGTGTTACTATGGTTACACAAACGCTGAGGGGCACTTCTGCTTTTTGGTCCGCTGAATAGTCCATTTGCATTCACACTGCAAGCAAACCACACCAGGGTTCACTTGCAAGTGAACCGAGACCCCTGGTTTTCAAGCTAACCAGAGTTCACTTGTTTGGTGTGCACAAGAGTTCCACTGCACATTCACACTGCATCAAACAAACCGTACTATCCGCGGAAGCGGACCAGAGTTCCTTTGGTCCAGACCAAACAGTGGCAGTGTGAATGCACCCTTACTCTGCATTAGGTTTGTTGTTCTTTCAGTCTGCTGCAGCTAGAGGCTGGAATGACTTACAAAAAAACTTTAAGGCTGGACGCTTTCATCTCCAAGGGAGATGTTAAAGCTTTTATTATGGATTTTTTTTTAAAAGAAAAATGCTGCTGTCACTTAGACTGTTGGCCCATCCTGTCTTCTTTGGCTGCTCGATGCTTTGTAAGAATTGCCCTGTGTGTATTTTAGTTGAGTCTTTGTATATGTCTTGCTAATATGTTTACTTAGTCTAGTGCTTGTATTGTCTTGTTTTAAATTATTTTTTTTGTTTTGTTCTATAGCCCCTTTTTTCCATTTCCTCAGAAGACCATGCCTTTTGCCAGGCCGCAGTTGTAAATAATAAATTGTTCTTAATCTGTCTTGACTGGTTAAATAAAAATAAATAAATAAATAAATAAATATATAAATACTCAAATCCAGCTGTTGGATAGTTCAGATTTCTTGCCAATCTCCTTGCTTTGATATTTTTGTGCATACTTATTTACATTTATCTTTTTATAGGTTCACATACAATTTTTGTTAAAGTATTTCTTTAATTTAGCATTGTATATTTCTGTGAATTCAACAACACTGGGGGGGGGGGGATAAAGTACACAAAAATAAAAAATACTCTACAGAAGGTACTCTGTATTTGAGGAATAGTGAGTGATGAGCCCAATTAAGCAGAGAAAGAAAACAAGAAGTATTACATAATTGAGGTCATGAGAAGGTAAGTAAGCTGACTGGAGGCATATTACACAACAAAACCACTGTAATAATCTTTAAGTGGACGTTATTACATGTTGACAGAATAACATCTTCTAATAAATGGACCTTTGAGAGGAAGATTAGTCTTGTGATGGAAGGTCTGCAAGGTCAGCAGTTATAAAGGCAGACTGAGTGCATTATAGCCACACACACACTCATTTGTGTATAGTACCACTCAGTACTATCTCAGCAGGGCAGTGACACAATGAGCAGAAGCCTACAAGGTCAAAAAGCAGACAAAAGCCAGACTGTCAGAGGAGTGACAGAAGACAGGCAAACTATGAGGCCAGTCAGGCCACTTAAATGGCCAGTAAAACATGAGGGGGAAAAAAACAGCCTTTTGAATGATAACACCTCACCTAACCAATGTACTGCAAATTTAGCTCAATAAACTACATTGATACTGATAATATTGGAATCAGTACATCACTTCAGTACCATAATGATCAAATGCACCACTGTACAGTTGTCCAGAGTCAAAGCAATTAAGGAACCATTCATCGTTAATGAGTGTTGAACTCAGTTAGCAGCGCTCCACAGCAAAGCTAACTGATCACTTTAAAAGGCCCAGCAGAAGGTCCAGGCTCTAATTTCCTTTGCATTGATTTTTTTTAGAAACAAAATGGTCCTTGAAGGATGAATTCTCAGCCCATTTTAGATGAGAGATACACTACATAGATGCCTTTATTGTATTCGATAAAGTACTTGTAATGTTATTCAGATTAAGGACACTTTTATATTAAGGAATGGAGACAGAAGTTCTTCCATGATCTTAATAACTCACAAAAGACCAAGACATTGTTCTGACTAATTTTGGGCTGTCCACATTTCTAAATTTGTCAATTGACTATCCACAAAAATGTATTGGTTATGCCAAATAATTTACAACAGTTTATAAAGCACAAATACAGGCACTGTAACTACAAGGATGAGGTGCTGCTATTGATACACTGCTGTCCAAAGAAAGCAGAGACAGCAGATTTTTACATCCAATGTGGTGGACCTCATTTTTTACAGTGTGTGGAAACACAAACACACAGACAGACACAAGGACAGGGTGATCACAGTCCTCCACTGCTGAACAACAAAGAAGATTAAAGACTGATGGCATTTTTGACTGACAGAACTATTGCAGACAGTGATGTGACTGAGATTTGATGCGGTACTTGTTTATTCAGAAATATTTAGAGTTGTAAACAAAATGTTCTGACATTTTAAAAATGCACCCGCGGTGTTGAAACTGCTGGTGCATAAGCGCTGAAACTTTAAGAAATCATTAATCCCACAAATCCTAGAATGAGAAACAAACAAAAAAAATGCACACACATGTTCCGAAACTTTCATCCAGTATTACCCTGTGTAGTGGATTTAGATTAATGGGTTTAGTAGGTGTTTTATTGTTGGTACAAGTATTAATGTAAATAGGAATGTGAGTAGGAATGAAGATTTATTTTCATAACCAGCACATTAGCTTGTTGGGGCACCAGTCCAAAAGGACAATTTATTAACAATTCTTTATTTGTACCATTTCTGAATCAGTCTCATCAAAAAAAAAACAAACAAAACAAAACCCTTGTGAGTTCTTGTCTGCTGATAATCAAGAAGATGGACATGAAATCAAACAATAACTCCCATAAGTCTTTCAATAGTTTAATAAGAAATGTCAGAATAGGTTAACACGGACTTCCGGTTATGGCTGCCACGTAGGACGGACGTGTCTCGCTCTGCTCTGCTCCTGGAGAAAAAAAATCGGCAAATAACTCTCTCATTTGGGACAGAACGTATCTCAGCATTTGGGCGAGGATATGTCGGCGAAGCCTAAGGCTGGAAAACCAGGAAAAGGAAAAAGCGAGCCGCCGAAACAGTCCAAATTAACGGACTTTCAGGTCTGTGACGCAGCAAACAAAACTCCATATATGGCGGAGGAGGCTGGCAACGGTGCGATGTCTGCGCGGGGAGGCGCAGATGCGCTGATGGCTGCCATGAGTTCAATGAGAGCGGACTTTTCCTCTAGATTTGATGGGATTATGAAAGCGTTGGAAGGAATAAGAAAGGAATTGGGTGACTGTGTAGAACGAACGGCGCAGATGGAGCTCCGTCTCGCTAGTGCTGAAGATGACGTCACCCGTCTTCAATTAAAGGTGCGCACTTTGGAAAAAAAAAAAAAATCTCTGGAAGATAATATTTTGGATTTGGAATCTCGGTCGAGACAGAATAATTTGAGGCTGGTGGGTCTTCCAGAGGAATCAGAAGGTCGGGACGTATGTTCCTTTCTGGAAAAGTGGATTCCGGAGGTGCTGGGCAGCGAGGAGTTGCAATCAGCAGTGGTTCTGGAAAAAGCACATCGTATTGGCCCACGGAGAGATGAGGGACCGCCGAGGACCTTAATTATGAAGTTTCTTAGCAACAGAGACAGGATGAAGATCTTCAACGCTGCACGTGCTAAAGGAGAGATTAAACACCAGGACCAGCAGGTGCGGTTCTACCCAGATTTGGCCACAGGAATCCAGCAATTGAGGAAGCAGTTTGATCCCGTACGTAAGGAGCTGCGCAACCTTGGGATTCGTCATGGTGTAATCTATCCTGCGAGACTGCTGACCACGTATGAGGGCAGAACCCACATCTTCAAGACCCCAGAGGAGGCGCAGGAGTTCATCAAGAAGATCAAAGAAGAAGAAGAGACTGGTGGGAGCTAAGCATGAACAAAATATAAGGTAGAATAATTAAGCATTTGCACAGGCATCTGACTGACTTGAAGTAAATAGTAAGTTTACAAAATATAGATTGTATTATATATTAAAAAAACAAAACAAAAACAAAACAAACAAAAAAAAAAAACTATGATGTACAAAGTTGTTAAAAATTTTGGAGTTAAGTTGGAAAACTACAGAGGAGAGTTAATGTTACGTCATTAAAAGCAGTAGAGTTAGGGTGATTGGGAGGATGAAGAAGGAGTGGCTTAGGCTGTTCCCCGTGGGTGTGGAACGGTCGATGGCTATATCGGGAGACAGAATTTTTCTTTTGATTTTGGGGGGTTTGCCACAAGTGTGGGAAGGGGAAATTTGTTTGTGTGTAGTTTGTAGGATGAATGTTCAACCACTCATGTTTTTGCTTCTCTGTATGAGCATGTTTACACTGCAAGGTAATCCCAAACTCTCTATTGATCATGGACCAAAGTGTTAATCTTAATTTAACTTCATGGAATTGCAGAAGTCTACAAAATTTAAAAAAACTTAAACAAGTTATGAATAAAATAAAGGACATGGGTTCAAGAATTGTGTTTTTACAAGAAACTCATCTGATAGAGGAGAATGTTAAAAGAATTAGGAGTAGATGGCAGGGAAGTGTATTCACCTCTTCATTTTCATCCCGAGCCAGGGGAGTTATGACTCTCATACATAAATCAGTTCCTTTTCAAGTGAAAAATGTAATTGGAGACAAATTTGGAAGATATGTAATCATTCAAGGTTCTTTGCTATTAGAAAATATAAATCTTGTGAACTTATATGGTCCCAATATAGATGATCAGAAGTTCTTTGCTAATTTATTTCTCATCATATCATCACTTACAGGGCAACATATAATAGCAGGGGATTTTAATTGTACATTGAATCCAGGTGTGGATAGATCAACAGGACTGGATTGTACGCACATTGGATGTAGGATGACTATTAATCATTTTATGAAAGAATTGAGATTGTTAGATATATGGAGAGAAATGAAACCACAAGTTAAAGCCTATTCTTGTTATTCCAGTACCTACAAGACATTCTCACGTATTGATTATTTTTTGATTTCCACAGAATTAAGGTCCAAGATTCAAAACTGCTTTTATGATAACATCGTGATCTCTGATCATGCACCCTGTTGTCTAATATATGTAGATAAAAAATTGACAAAGGAATCAGGCAGATGGCAATTTCAGCATAAATGGCTTCAGGATGAGGAATTTGTCAAGTATATAGAAAAACAGATAGACGAGTTCTTTGACATCAATACTACACAAACATCAGCATGTGTAAAGTGGGAGGCTTTCAAAGCTTTTATTAGGGGACATATTATTAGTTATACAGGATCAAAATCTAAGAAGACTCGAGAGGAGAGAGCTAAATTGGAACATAAAATAAAAAGTCTTCAGGAAAAAGTGTATGCAGGAAGAGATCTAAGGTTGGAGAATGAATTACTGATTTTGAGAGCTGAATACGACAAAAAATCAGCGAATAGAGCTGCCTCGAGTCTTCTAAGATTGAAACAATCTTTTTATGAACAAGGTGAAAAATCAGGAAAATTATTAGCATGGCAGATTAAACAATTGGAAATTAAAACACCAATAACCAGTATTATAAGTAATGGACAGGTAGTTATAGATCCTTTAGAAATTAATAGAGCCTTTAGAGATTACTATGAAAAATTATATGATACCAAAAATGAACCTGATTTAACAAAACTAAATGGGTTTTTGAACGAACTATCTATACCGTGTATTCCAAATGAAAACAGGGAGATATTGGAGTCTAAAATTAGTCAAGAAGAAGTTGGGCTAGCCATTGATAATATGAAATCAGGAAAAAGTGCAGGACCAGATGGTCTTCCAGTTGACCTTTATAAAAAATTTAAGAATAAATTAATAAAACCTTTTTTGGAAATGGTTTTAGAAGCATTTCAAAATAATAATTTACCATCATACATAAATAATGCCTTAATTATACTGCTGCCAAAACCAGGTAAGCCCTCTAATAAATGTGAAAATATGAGACCAATAAGCCTATTAAACGCCGACCTTAAGATAATCTGTAAAATTTTAGCAAGACGAATACAAGAAATTTTACCAAATATTATTAATCGAGATCAGAATGGCTTTATAAAGGGTAGACAAGGCTTCCATAATGTAAGAAGACTATTTAATATTATTTATTTTAATAAAGAAGCACCGGATACAGCTCTCCTATCATTGGACGCCGAAAAGGCCTTTGATAGAGTTGAATGGCCCTTTCTTTTTGAAGTCCTACAAAGGTTTGGACTTGGAAATAATTTCATAAAATGGGTTCAAATAATATACAATAATGCTACAGCAGAAATCCTAACAAATAACAATATTTCAAAACCAATAAAAATCAATAGAGGATGTCGACAAGGCTGTCCACTTTCACCTTTACTGTTTACTATGGCAATTGAACCTTTAGCGATAGCGATACGTTTACATTCACAAATATATGGAATTAAAGTTGGACCAACAGAACATAAAATCTCCCTGTACGCCGATGATATAATTTTGTTTATGTCGAATCTAAAAAAATCAATTCCAACCTTGTTGAATTTAATAAAGAATTTTGGGGAAATATCAGGATATAAAATAAATAAAACTAAATCTTCAATATTAATGCTAAATGAGACCCAGAGAAATTACCCAGCCCCTGAGGTAAATCAATTCAATGTTGTAAATCAGTTTAAATATTTAGGAATCCAAATTATGCCTAAGCTAGAATCAGTCGCCAGTGTCAACTATGAAGCCTTAATGTCAGATATCAATGAGTTAACTCAGAGATGGATGTCACTACCAATGTCGATGATCGGGAGAATCAATATACTTAAAAGTAATATTTTACCTAAAATACTTTATTTATTTCAATACATTCCCTTATCACCACCTTTAGATCTATTCTCAAGAATAAAAAAAAAGTTAGTGGAATTTATATGGAACAACAGGAGGGCTAGATTACGTTTGTCTTTATTATATTTACCATTTGATCGTGGAGGTCTGAAATGTCCAAATTTTATGTTGTATTATTGGTCGGCACAACTGAGGTCTATGACATATTATTTTTCATCAAATGATCTCCCTCACTGGACTGAAATGGAATCATACAATTTACCTTTACCTCTTCCCATATTCATATACTCAGATTCGGCAAAAAAATTACAAAAACAAGTTAAAAATCCATTTGTAAAGCATATGATCAAAATATGGTGTGAAGCTAAAAACTATTTAAAAGAACTACAGTTATTGTCACAATTTAGTCCAATATGGGGTAATCAATATTTTAAACCAGGGAGAGCGGACGCTGTATTTAAAGTATGGAATTTAAAAGGGATACAAAAGATTCAGGATTTATATTTGCCATGTGCAGACAACATAATGTCTTTTGAAGAGCTGAGGATCAAATTTAATCTCAATAGAACACATTTTTTTTAAATATCTTCAACTTAGAAACTTTATTCGATCAAATCAAAATAAAGCTCTCACTCGACCTATTTATTCATCCTTGGAAAAAATGATGATGAAAGATAGTAAAAGAAAGGGTATTATTTCAGAGTTTTATAACTCATTGACACTATCTTCAAGTGAAAATTCACTGAAAAGATTAAACTACTGGAAAGAAGATCTGCAAATTGAAATTTCAGAGGAACAATGGGAATTGGCTTGTACAGAAGCTCAAACCAAATCAATAAATGCACGCCTTAAATTGATACATTTCAAATGGTTAATGCGGATGTATGTTACACCGGAGGAGTTAAATAGATACAACAAAAATATACCAGATACATGCACAAAATGCATGGAAAGTAAAGGAACCCTATTTCATTGTTTATGGGAATGTAGATTAATAAGAATGTTTTGGGAAGAGGTGAGGGTAACAATTGAAAAAATAATCTCAAAACAAATCATATTGAATCCTAAACTGTTTTTGTTGGGTCTGTACCCAGAAAAGCATAATTTTAATAAAAGTGAAAGAACATTCATAGACCTCAGTTTGCTTAATGCCAAAAAATGTATTGCACTATTATGGAAAAAGACTCATAGACCAGATGTGACTCAGTGGTTAAGACAGATGTTAACAAACCTTCCATTAGAAAGAATAACATATATACTGAAATCAAAGGAAATTGTGTTTGAGAATATATGGAGACCTTTTATTGATTATGTAAAAAATTTAAACATAACTCTTGAAGAAGAAGGTGAATGATGTGTGTGGACCTTGTAAATTCCAAACTGGTGAACATAATATGTATACTTATGTATTGGATTGTCTAGACTAAACAGAGGAGCATTGTTGAAGACTTGATTTTGTTGGTGGTTGTTGGTGTTTTTAGTGCATTTTTTTTTTTGTAGTACTTTAGTGTTAGTGTTTGATTGTTTGTATCATGTTTGTTAAAAAAAAAAAGGTTCAATAAAGATATTGTGGAAAAAAAAAAGAATAGGTTAACACATTTGGATGATTTTAAAACAAAGAATTCAATTTGTATCATGGGCACCATAGATGGTTATTGAGCTACTGAGCATAACCTGTGAATCAAGCATTTGTGGAAGCAAAAAACCCTAGTTTAACTTGGCGATAAACTGGAAATTGGAAAACCATAAAATAGCATTGGTCAAGAAAAGTGGATGCAATTTTATGAAGAAAATGATGAGTAAACTATCTATAAAAATGGAAAATTGGTGTTATTCTGAAAAAGAACGTAAATTAATGAAAGGACAAAATGCATTTTGAAATTCTGATAGGAAATGCATGAAATTAAGTTTAAAGAACATACACCAGGAATATTCGGAAGAATTAAGTTTAAATTAAACAACAGACCGTCAGCCAAGCAGAATCGTTGCGTCCCAGTGGGTAGCAACTGGTCCACTGGATTCTGTTTCAACTGGACCGGTGTGGGTTCTGTTGGAAGATTGGCAGACAGGCTCTTTACCACAGTTATAGCCTACTCCTGAGATCACAAAGGGGCTGGTTCTTCAGCAGGCTGGCTGCGGTCTTCTCTTATGCACGGAAGAAGGAGTTTGTTTATTGTACAAAGTCCCATCAGAAAATCAAATTGAGACCAAAGTAAGCCACCGATCCATTTCTTCCAATGTATTGTGGCTGGAATGAATTGGTTTAAGCTTAACCCCTTGCACTCTGGTCAATTTCCCTAAAAACGCCAAAAAATAACGTACCCAAAGTAAATCAAAAGCTGTTCTTCAACCCTTTGCAGCATCTTCATGGGGTTGGTCTCATTTAAAAGAAAACACTTTGAATTTTTTGGCAAAACAGTCATAATCTAAGTGCTCCTGCCACTGAGTAACAGTCATCTAAACATACTGAACTTGAAGAAAATAAATTTTGCCTGGGTGTTTTTTGGGATACAAATGCTTGCAAATAACACACAGCTATCAGATCCGGGCTGAAAAATGCAACAGAAATGTAGAACCAAGTGTTATCCAGCTGAGGTCAAAATGTTGTAGCAATACCACAAAAAATGAATATATTACACAGCTTTTTTCTTAGGTTGTTCCCAGGCGTTTTTGAACTGTGCCAAATTGTGCCAAATGGCACAGTTTGGAAAAACGTCTGTAACTTTTGAATGATTCAATATAGAAGCTTCATCTTGGGCTCTAATGAAAGGTGAAGGGCTGTGTGTGTGTGGGGGGGGGTTGTTTATTCATTCATTCATGAATGAATGAACAAACAAGCCCCCACACACAAAGAAGCATGCCACGTAAAAAATGTGGCTTTTTTTTCCCCAAGAAAAAATAACCTACAGTGCAATAAAAATTATACTAAAATATCTGTAATGTAGAAGATAACAACCCCCCCCCCACTACAGAGGACGGACATCGCCCATCGCTACATGACGGAAAGTGGGGACGGTGCGCTGCGGTCTACTACGCACAGTTGTACTAAAATATCTGCAATAATATCTGCAATCCGCTACAGAAGAGTAGCGGGGGGGGGGGGCGTTCACGGTCCACACGCGGCGCACGAACCGTGTCCAGTCCGTGCACCGCAGTCTACTACGCACAGTTGTAATTTACCGATCGGTCAAAAGTCATTTTGGTTACAATTTTCAGGGATAAAGAATAATTTAGCTTATAACACTTACCTGTCCTTCAACAGCAGTGTCGCTGGCGAACTGCTCTTCCTCATTGTCAGACGAACATGACGCTGGTCCGCTTGTTACGGACTCGTGGTTCTGGTCACCCGACCCGGTCAAACCATAATTCCATTATTGTGGTTTTGCACTTCCATGATTGCGGTTTTGGTGAACGATTTTTCAAAACAAATAAGAACAGTAGTAAGAAAAAAAGACTGGCGAATGCGTGTGTGTCACCCAGCGGCTTACACAAAACAGATTTTGCAAGGGAGGCACGCTTTCGAACTACTGTGCTTCAATTGGCTCGCTGTATTCGCAGCTGTTGGTAGGCGGGTCCTTCTTGCTAGGTTTTCAGTCATTGGTTCTTCAAGGTTTCAGAAACCCAATTCAAGGCTTTTATTAGTCGAATGAGAGGTCAATCACATCTAAACCAATCAAAGCACTCCTTTGGCTTTCTGTTCGCGGCTGTGTCTGTAGTGGAAGAACGGAAATGCAGGTTTTTTTTTCCCTCAGTGCGCACTAGAGTGTGCGTCCAAGGGTGCGCCCACCCGCGGTACACCAGAGTGCAAGAGGTTAAAAAAAAAAAAAAAATCAAACAAAATCTTAACGGTAATTTAAAGAAAAGATTAAAGTAAGGAAAAAGTGAACTTTAAAGAAAAGAAAAAGAATTTTTGCAGAGCATGGAACACTCTGGGCATACCTGAAGATAGGAGAAAAAAAAAGGGGAAGAGCAGAATATGCTCCTCACAGCTTTACTACAGCCCAAAAACTGAAACAAAAGGAGATTTTTTAGGGTGTGGCAGAATTTCACTGACTTTCGTGAAATCTGAGCTGGCCCAATTACATTGCATCCTTTTCCAGCAGAAGTCAAACTCGACCTAAAAAAGGAAATGCAAGGGAACTTGGAGGCCCATTGGTCATTTCAAAGTTCAGGGTTTTGTGGGTCTCCCAGCAGAAAGAGGAGGGGAAGAGACATTTGATATGAGAAGTGAGACTCCCCTTAAAACACACATCATCATCATTATCACTCTATATATAATTCAAGAAATCCCTGTGTGTCTGTCTGTGTGTCACGACCGTAGGACTCGCGAAAAGATCATAGGATCGCCTATGATGTCTTCTTCTTTTAGATTTGATTGGAGGTTGGCAACCAGCTTACAGGTGCATTACTGCCACCTACTGAATTTCTGTATATCATCACTCTATATATAATTCAAGAAAACGTGTTGTATAATCTTCTTCTTGTTCTTCTTCTTTTAGATTTGATTGGCGGTTCTTCTTCTTTTAGATTTGATTGGCGGTTGGCAACCAGCTTACAGGTGCATTACTACCACTGACTTGATTATCATCACTCTATATCTTTGTACAAGGAGTTCTGAACAACTCCTTATGTGTGAAAAAAAATTATCCGTCCTTGGACTGTGTCCGAGGTGCGGCTGTCCGGTTTGCACTGGTTGGCAACCAGCTTACAGGTGCATTACCGCCACGTCTGTGCGTCTGTCTGTCTGTGTGTCACGACCACAGGACTCGCTAAAAGATCATAAGATTGCCTATGATGTTCCTATGATCTCTATGTACAGATCATAGGATTGCCTATGATGTTCCAATGATTTCTACATGATGTCTATAAGATGTCATATAGACACCATAGTACAGAGTGATTCAAGAAAATCTGTGTGTGTGTCTGTGTGTGATCAAAGACAGGCATCACTCACAATCATAGGACTCGCTATGACATCATCAAAGATCAAAGGCAGGCATCACTCACGCTCACTCACGATCATAGGACATCAAAGATCAAACGCAGGCATCACTCGCGATCAGGCAGGCTCAAAGACCATATGACTCCCTATGACATCATCAAAGATCAAAGGCAGGCATTACTGAACGAGTGGTGATGTACTTGCTTACACCTGCTTTCTACAGGAATGCAGAAATGCTTATACTTGGTTTCTACGGGCATGCACGGGTATGAACAGGCACGTGTGATGACATCAAAGATCACAGGACTCACAATGACATCATCAAAGATCAAAGGCAGGCATCACTGAATGAGTGCTGATGTGCTTGCGTATACTCTTGCTTACACCTGCTTTTTTTTTTTTTTTTTTGTTACTTATTTGTACCCATAGGTAGACTTGGTTTGCAGTCTGGTGACAAGCCACCGGCTGTTGGTCGCTGCCCTAAACCTACATGTTTTTGGTGTGCGGGAGGAAACCGGAGAAATCCCGGAGTAAACCCGCGCAACACGGGGAGAACATGCAAACTCCACACAGCTCACTGTTGGTCGGGGGCTGGGATCGAACCCACGATCTCATGATCCCCGCGGTCCCCTGGCCGAGGGTAAAACTGTGCTGCCACAGTGCTAAACCACTGCGCCACCGTGCAGCTTTCTACGGGCATGCAGAAATACTTGCTTATACTTGGTTTCTATGGGCATGCACAGGTATGCACTAGTGTTGCTGAATAAAGTATAAATTCCTTAAACTTTAGTGACTAAGATATTCTACTCAATAATAAGGGAACATACAATGTCTCTACATTGTAACTGTAATTAATTTGTGATAGTACGAATACAAAAATTAATTTCTTCCTGAAAATAAAATGACACATATCAAATCATATCAATAAAAGCATTTGAAACCACAAATGTCCATTCCACAGTTCAACCATGTCTTCAGTAGTGGATGCTGCCTTGAGAGAAAGAATATGAATTAATTTATTGTTCACAACTGTAGAGATTCCATTTCAGAGAAAGGAGAAAAAATTATTAACTATTCCTTGGTCGTCCACCAAATGGCACTGTAAAACTGTCTGGTTGGTTAATGAGGAATCTTGATTACCAAGTCTGGATTATATCAACCATAAATCTGTCATTTGGGGCATTCCTTTGCCAAAGAGCAGAAAAGGGAGAATGACTAAGTCCTGGAGAAGGGATTAACTTCCACTTTATGGCCAATGGATAATATTACAGCTCTGGTCCTTGGGTGATAGAAGCAGTTCATGACCAGACTTTTGAGTTGAAACAATTTTCTTCAGCAAAGAATGATTTTATGGATTGAAACCAAAAGGGTTAACGCCACACCTGTAAAATTCTTAAATTCTTTGAAAGCACTACACCCATTACATTCTTAAACTATTATCAATTACTACCCCTAAAGTATTGGAAAGTACTAAAGCGTTCTGCAATTAAAAAGCACACTAGACTTCCGGTTATGGCTGCCACGTAGGACGGACGTGTCTCGCTCTGCTCTGCTCCTGGAAAAAAAAAATCGGCAAATAACTCTCTCATTTGGGACAGAACGTATCCCAGCATTTGGGCGAGGATATGTCGGCGAAGCCTAAGGCTGGAAAACCAGGAAAAGGAAAAAGCGAGCCGCCGAAACAGTCCAAATTAACGGACTTTCAGGTCTGTGACGCAGCAAACAAGGCTCCATATATGGCGGAGGAAGCTGGCGGCGGTGCGATTTCTGCGGGGAATGGCGCAGATGCGCTGATGGCTGCCATGAGTTCAATGAGAGCGGACTTTTCCTCTAGATTTGATGGGATTATGACAGCGCTGGAAGGAATAAGAAAGGAATTGGGTGACTGTGTAGAACGAACGGCGCAGATGGAGCTCCGTCTCGCTAGTGCTGAAGATGACGTCACCCGTCTTCAATTAAAGGTGCGCACTTTGGAAAAAAAAAATAAATCTCTGGAAGATAATATTTTGGATTTGGAATCTCGGTCGAGACAGAATAACTTGAGGCTGGTGGGTCTTCCAGAGGAATCAGAAGGTCGGGACGTATGTTCCTTTCTGGAAAAGTGGATTCCGGAGGTGCTGGGCAGCGAGGAGTTGCAATCAGCAGTGGTTCTGGAAAAAGCACATCGTATTGGCCCACGGAGAGATAAGGGACCGCCGAGGACCTTAATTATGAAGTTTCTAAGCAACAGAGACAGGATGAAGATCTTCAACGCTGCACGTGCTAAAGGAGAGATTAAACACCAGGACCAGCAGGTGCGGTTCTACCCAGATTTGGCCACAGGAATCCAGCAATTGAGGAAGCAGTTTGATCCCGTACGTAAGGAGCTGCGCAACCTTGGGATTCGTCATGGTGTAATCTATCCTGCGAGACTGCTGACCACGTATGAGGGCAGAACCCACATCTTCAAGACCCCAGAGGAGGCGCAGGAGTTCATCAAGAAGATCAAAGAAGAAGAAGAGACTGGTGGGAGCTAAGCATGAACAAAATATAAGGTAGAATAACTAAGCATTTGCACAGGCATCTGACTGACTTGAAGTAAATAGTAAGTTTACAAAATATAGATTGTATTATATATTAAAAAAAACAAAACAAAAACAAAACAAACAAACAAAAAAAAAAAACTAGGATGTACAAAGTTGGTAAAAATTTTGGAGTTAAGTTGGAAAACTACAGAGGAGAGTTAATGTTACGTCATTAAAAGCAGTAGAGTTAGGGTGATTGGGAGGATGAAGAAGGAGTGGCTTAGGCTGTTCCCCGTGGATGTGGAACAGTCGATGGCTATATCGGGAGACAGAATTTTTCTTTTGATTTTGGGGGGTTTGCCACAAGTGTGGGAAGGGGGAATTTGTTTGTGTGTAGTTTGTAGGATGAATGTTCAACCACTCATGTTTTTGCTTCTCTGTATGAGCATGTTTACACTGCAAGGTAATCCCAAACTCTCTATTGATTATGGACCAAAGTGTTAATCTTAATTTAACTTCATGGAATTGCAGAGGTCTACAAAATTTAAAAAAACTTAAACAAGTTATGAATAAAATAAAGGACATGGGTTCAAGAATTGTGTTTTTACAAGAAACTCATCTGATAGAGGAGGATGTTAAAAGAATTAGGAGTAGATGGCAGGGAAGTGTATTCACCTCTTCATTTTCATCCCGAGCCAGGGGAGTTATGACTCTCATACATAAATCAGTTCCTTTTCAAGTGAAAAATGTAATTGGAGACAAATTTGGAAGATATGTAATCATTCAAGGTTCTTTGCTATTAGAAAATATAAATCTTGTGAACTTATATGGTCCCAATATAGATGACCAGAAGTTCTTTGCTAATTTATTTCTCATCTTATCATCACTTACAGGGCAACATATAATAGCAGGGGATTTTAATTGTACATTGAATCCAGGTGTGGATAGATCAACAGGACTGGATTGTACGCACATTGGATGTAGGATGACTATTAATCATTTTATGAAAGAATTGAGATTGTTAGATATATGGAGAGAAATGAAACCACAAGTTAAAGCCTATTCTTGTTATTCCAGTACCTACAAGACATTCTCACGTATTGATTATTTTTTGATTTCCACAGAATTAAGGTCCAAGATTCAAAACTGCTTTTATGATAACATCGTGATCTCTGACCATGCACCCTGTTGTCTAATATATGTAGATAAAAAATTGATAAAGGAATCAGGTAGATGGCAATTTCAGCATAAATGGCTTCAGGATGAGGAATTTGTCAAGTATATAGAAAAACAGATAGACGAGTTCTTTGACATCAATACTACACAAACATCAGCATGTGTAAAGTGGGAGGCTTTCAAAGCTTTTATTAGGGGACATATTATTAGTTATACAGGATCAAAATCTAAGAAGACTCGAGAGGAGAGAGCTAAATTGGAACATAAAATAAAAAATCTTCAGGAAAAAGTGTATGCAGGAAGTGACCCAAGGTTGGAGAATGAATTACTGATTTTGAGAGCTGAATACGACAAAAAATCAGCGAATAGAGCTGCCTCGAGTCTTCTAAGATTGAAACAATCTTTTTATGAACAAGGTGAAAAATCAGGAAAATTATTAGCATGGCAGATTAAACAATTGGAAATTAAAACACCAATTACCAGTATTATAAGTAATGGACAGGTAGTTATAGATCCTTTAGAAATTAATAGAGCCTTTAGAGATTACTATGAAAAATTATATGATACCAAAAATGAACCTGATTTAACAAAACTAAATGGGTTTTTGAACGAACTATCTATACCGTGTATTCCAAATGAAAACAGGGAGATATTGGAGTCTAAAATTAGTCAAGAAGAAGTTGGGCTAGCCATTGATAATATGAAATCAGGAAAAAGTGCAGGACCAGATGGTCTTCCAGTTGACCTTTATAAAAAATTTAAGAATAAATTAATAAAACCTTTTTTGGAAATGGTTTTAGAAGCATTTCAAAATAATAATTTACCACCATACATAAATAATGCCTTAATTATACTGCTGCCAAAACCAGGTAAGCCCTCTAATAAATGTGAAAATATGAGACCAATAAGCCTATTAAACGCCGACCTTAAGATAATCTGTAAAATTTTAGCAAGACGAATACAAGAAATTTTACCAAATATTATTAATCGAGATCAGAATGGCTTTATAAAGGGTAGACAAGGCTTCCATAATGTAAGAAGACTATTTAATATTATTTATTTTAATAAAGAAGCACCGGATACAGCTCTCCTATCATTGGACGCCGAAAAGGCCTTTGATAGAGTTGAATGGCCCTTTCTTTTTGAAGTACTACAAAGGTTTGGACTTGGAAATAATTTCATAAAATGGGTTCAAATAATATACAATAATGCTACAGCAGAAATCCTAACAAATAATATTTCAAAACCAATAAAAATCAATAGAGGATGTCGACAAGGCTGTCCACTTTCACCTTTACTGTTTACTATGGCAATTGAACCTTTAGCGATAGCGATACGTTTACATTCACAAATATATGGAATTAAAGTTGGACCAACAGAACATAAAATCTCCCTGTACGCCGATGACATAATTTTGTTTATGTCGAATCTAAAAAAATCAATTCCAACCTTGTTGAATTTAATAAAGAATTTTGGGGAAATATCAGGATATAAAATAAATAAAACTAAATCTTCAATATTAATGCTAAATGAGACCCAGAGAAATTACCCAGCCCCTGAGGTAAATCAATTCAATGTTGTAAATCAGTTTAAATATTTAGGAATCCAAATTATGCCTAAGCTAGAATCAGTCGCCAGTGTCAACTATGAAGCCTTAATGTCAGATATCAGTGAGTTAACTCAGAGATGGATGTCACTACCAATGTCGATGATCGGGAGAATCAATATACTTAAAAGTAATATTTTACCTAAAATACTTTATTTATTTCAATACATTCCCTTATCACCACCTTTAGATCTATTCTCAAGAATAAAAAAAAAGTTAGTGGAATTTATATGGAACAACAGGAGGGCTAGATTACGTTTGTCTTTATTATATTTACCATTTGATCGTGGAGGTCTGAAATGTCCAAATTTTATGTTGTATTATTGGTCGGCACAACTGAGGTCTATGACATATTATTTTTCATCAAATGATCTCCCTCACTGGACTGAAATGGAATCATACAATTTACCTTTACCTCTTCCCATATTCATATACTCAGATTCGGCAAAAAAATTACAAAAACAAGTTAAAAATCCATTTGTAAAGCATATGATCAAAATATGGTGTGAAGCTAAAAACTATTTAAAAGAACCACAGTTATTGTCACAATTTAGTCCAATATGGGGTAATCAATATTTTAAACCAGGGAGAGCGGACGCTGTATTTAAAGTATGGAATTTAAAAGGGATACAAAAGATTCAGGATTTATATTTGCCAGGTGCAGACAACATAATGTCTTTTGAAGAGCTGAGGATCAAATTTAATCTCAATAGAACACATTTTTTTAAATATCTTCAACTTAGAAACTTTATTCGATCAAATCAAAATAAAGCTCTCACTCGACCTATTTATTCATCCTTGGAAAAAATGATGATGAAAGATAGTAAAAGAAAGGGTATTATTTCAGAGTTTTATAACTCATTGACACTATCTTCAAGTGAAAATTCACTGAAAAGATTAAACTACTGGAAAGAAGATCTGCAAATTGAAATTTCAGAGGAACAATGGGAATTGGCTTGTACAGAAGCTCAAACCAAATCAATAAATGCACGCCTTAAATTGATACATTTCAAATGGTTAATGCGGATGTATGTTACACCAGAGGAGTTAAATAGATATAACAAAAATATACCAGATACATGCACAAAATGCATGGAAAGTAAAGGAACCCTATTTCATTGTTTATGGGAATGTAGATTAATAAGAATGTTTTGGGAAGAGGTGAGGGTAACAATTGAAAAAATAATCTCAAAACAAATCATATTGAATCCTAAACTGTTTTTGTTGGGTCTGTACCCAGAAAAGCATAATTTTAATAAAAGTGAAAGAACATTCATAGACCTCAGTTTGCTTAATGCCAAAAAATGTATTGCACTATTATGGAAAAAGACTCATAGACCAGATGTGACTCAGTGGTTAAGACAGATATTAACAAACCTTCCATTAGAAAGAATAACATATATACTAAAATCAAAGGAAATTGTGTTTGAGAATATATGGAGACCTTTTATTGATTATGTAAAAAATTTAAACATAACTCTTGAAGAAGAAGGTGAATGATGTGTGTGGACCTTGTAAATTCCAAACTGGTGAACATAATATGTATACTTATGTATTGGATTGTCTAGACTAAACAGAGGAGCATTGTTGAAGATTTGATTTTGTTGGTGGTTGTTGGTGTTTTTAGTGCATTTTTTTTTGTAGTACTTTAGTGTTAGTGTTTGATTGTTTGTATCATGTTTGTTAAAAAAAAAAAAAAGAAAAGGTTCAATAAAGATATTGTGGAAAAAAAAAAGCACACTAAATCACAAGGTTTGGAAATGTTGGTTGGTAGATTTAGGTTCATCTCAACAAAAATGTTTCAAGATTCAACATTTTATTTGTCAATACTACTATACGTACAGGACATACAGGAGAACTGAAATGCCATTTCTCTCTCTTCAGTGGTGTGCGCAACATAAAAAAAAAAAAAAAAAGGAATAAGGCTGGAAAACTCCTGCCTGCTGCAGGAACAAACAGATGTCTGGCCAAGGCGGATAACTTTTTCCACACATAAGGAGTTGTAACTCCTTATACAGAGATATAGAGTGATGATAAGCAAGTCAGTGGCGGTAATGCACCTGTAAGCTGGTTGCCAACCGCCAATCAAATCTAAAAGAAGAAAAAGACAACAACAGCAGTCTATGTACAGTAATGCTACTTGTGTAGTGTTGTTGTTCTTTTAGATTTGATTGACGGTTGGCAACCAGTTTACAGGTGCATTATCACCAATGACTTGATTATTATCACTCTATATCTTTGTATAAGGAGTTCTTATTAGGAGTTCTGAACAACTCCCTACATGTGAAAAAATTATTCGTCCTTGGTAGAAGTCAGGGACATAAGCTGCACCCTCGGTGGTTCGTTCTTAGGACATATTATGGTACGACATGGGTGGTGGCTTTACCTTCCGGTTCTGCCGCCATCCAGAGTATAAGAGGGCTGCGCGGAAGAGGGGTGGTCTCTTTGACCACCTCTCAGCCTAGCGGGAGTGCCTCTGTATAATCTGTGAGTCTACAATAAAGTCCTGTCTATTTCACCATTCGGTCTTGTCATTGGTTCACGTTTTACATACATAACAACCTGTAGTGCAAATACCGACAAAAGATAGACCCAGACATCCCATAGTACAAATAAAGATAAATGATAAAACCTAGCAATCCTATATACAGAGAAAGTAGAGGAGTAATACTCGTAGTTGCAAGTTCGATGTAGTAGTGTAGGTGCAGACAGTGACAGATAGGACTGCACATGATCAATATTGTAGTAACAGACAGCAGCAGATATGGAATTTGTACAAATGGTTGCAGTAAAGTGTCTGTGCCAACAGCTGTGATGGCCTGATGATCAAAGCTATTTAGCAGTCTTGTGGAGCGGGCCCGGAGGCTCTGGTACCTTTTCTCTGAGGGCAGGGGGCTGAAGAGGGAGTGTGAGGCGTCACCTGCAATGTTGATGGCTCTGTGGGTGAGGTAGCTATCTGAGAGGGGGTGCAGAGAGGCATCGATTTGATGAACTTGCTGGCTGCTTGCTGATGAAAGTTCCATTTCCTTGTTAAAGTTTCTGTGGCTAAATCTAAGGTTAGGTCCAAAATATCTGAATTTATAGAACATCAACACCTTTTCTGTTTAAGTGACATAATAACCTAGATATATTCTGGTTAGTTAGTCAACTCCCTAGCACAACATGTGGGACACCATGTGGTATACAGGTTAGGCTGGGCGATGTGACCTCAAGTCAAAGTCACAATTAAATGAAAAATTTATTCCAGTTTCAGTTTTTACAACAGTTTTTTTTAATTCAAATTTTTATTTATTCATTCATTCATTAATTACCTCCGCCAAGGGAGGACGGAGATAATGTTTTTAGTGGCGTGGGTTGGTTTGTCTGTTGGTTGGTTGGTTTGTCTGTTAGCAACATAACTCAAAAAGTTATGAACGGATTTTGATGACATTTTCAGGAAAGGTGTGTAATGGCACGGGAAACAGATGATTAGATTTTGGTGGTGATTCAGATCAGGATCTGGATGCAGGAATTTTTTAAATATTATTTCATATATTAATCTGGCACTTTTCATGTACTGCCCCTTTAAGATGTGTCCACTCAGTTACATACTGTACATAGTCACGCCATAGGGCCACGCACCTCGGCAACCCAGAAGCCAAACACTGCAGAAAAAGTATTAGGGGGTGTGTCCACCAAACTCATTTTTCTGCTGTGGGCGACTATTTTCTATTCATTCCCTATGTTGTCAAGCATTTACAGCGCTGAGCGCCCTCGACGCTGAAATGCTTTGAGCAGCAGCCTTTTTTTGTCGCGGTGCTCAGAGCTGAAAAAAGTTCAACTTGTCAGACTACTGCAAAGCTGTGCTCGTCAATGTCAGACCTTTCTAAGCAGTCAATCAGAATTAAGGAAGGGTGGGACATAGGACACCGGTACAGGAAGACGAGAACAGAAGGTGACGGTGGAGGAGGTGGAGGCTGAACTTTGCTGCATCAAACAACCCGGTACTCTTTGATCTGACACTGAAAGGATATCACGATTAAAATTTGAAAGCAAATGCTTGAAGGAACATGTCCACATCTGTCGGCATGCCAGGTGAGCATTTGTGCCTTTGTCATGGTCGTATATCTTAAAAGTTTGTTGCAGTAGATAATATGGATACTCTGTGAACTTGTAGTTGATAACTGCAAAAAAAAAAAAAAAAGATATGATACTGTACTGTTGTGTAATATTGCTTAATAATTATGAACCTTTTCAGTAAACTCTAATGGAGAAGCAAGGAGGAAAAACAAAAGAAAACCAACCTGAAAGATTCAAACCATGATGTTGATTTAAGGTGGAACTGCCCAGCCCCAATGTATGGTCAATACAATTATGACAGTCTTGTTATTATTCTTACTATTATAACATAGTCATATAATGTATTCATATTGTTTGTGCTGTCATTTCTCTGTCTGTTAATAATAATAATGGATTGCATTTATATAATGTCTTTCATTCAAATTTTCAGGAAAGGTGTGTAATGGTCCACTGAACAGACAGACAGGCAGACAGATAGACAGAGGTACTTTATTGATCCTAAACTGGGAAATTACAGAAAATTACGGTCCAGAAGATCATTTTGGTAATGATCTCAAAATGCATGCCTCTGCAAAGGCTCTTATCTTCTCACAGAGTGTTGGCAACAATACTCCAAAGCTACTGGATGGATCTGGATGAAAATTTCACCAGAGGTGGCCCTTGGCCCAAAGATGAACTCATTAGATGTTGGAGGTGATCTGTGAGTGCATACCTCCGCCAAGGCCCTATCTCGCAATGTACAGATGGATGGTTATATGGACGGACAAAGGGATGGAGGGGGGACAAAGGGACGGAGCCTTGGCGGAGGTATGCGCTCCCTGAATGCCCTCTAGTTAATTTATTCCTTTATTTAACAATTCATGCAGTCAGTCGAATATCAATAAATAAATTATCAGTAATTTAAAAAATATATTACTTACAATATTATTAAGTTTTACAGTTTTTTTTATCCATTACAAAGAAAAATGTAAATTTATGATTCCTTTAATTGTGGAGGCTTGGCTTTACTTTGAAAGCCTCAGTGAAGCATAGTTTAGTTTCATTTTTAAAGTGTTTATAATTCATTTTTATTTCATAATGAGAAGGTGAAGCAACTACCGCTAATACTAAAGCAGCTCTACATCGCTTCAACTGATTTTCTTGTAGTCAGGCATTTGTCTTTGTTTTTAAATCAGGATAAATCCAAGAAAAAAAGAGGTGAACTAAATGTAGCTACGGCTGTTACTGTACTTTGCAGACTCTGTCAGTCTTCTGGTACCTCTGTGCTAACTTTCTTTTCCCTATTCTCTTATGCTGAGCACCAAGCTAAAAGTAAGAATGCTCTATTTTTAGGTGGTCTTTGATATAACCCAGTCGGGGCACAAACCCACAACCTCCTGGCTCTGGGCCAAATGTTGTGCCACTAAGGCATCATTCCAGTACATGCACTCTGGTAACTCCCTCGCATTAACTGGTAAATATGATTGGAGGTTAACACATAACATCAAAAACACATCTCTCCTCATCTGCCTCTTTTTTTTTTGGGGGGGGGGGGGGGGGTTGGGACATATTGAAAAGATTTGCTGTTAATAAGAAAATATTACAGTAATATTTGCCTCATTTCAAGATGTACTTTTAGCATCTCAATCCAAACAACTTGAATTCAATGAGATGACTGAGGATTCATTCCATTTTAGCTAACACCTTCACGAACATCTTAACACTTACAGAGCACCTGACAGGTGTTTGATATGAGGCTCTTATTTTTGTCCATGTTAACGACGCTTTTAAAACAACATCACAAGGATCTGGAGCCAGTGAAGTCTAAAGGGAACCTCAATCATAACATCTTAAAGACTTCAAAATGATTTGCTGAGAGCTGTCAGCGAACTATGACAGTTACTCCCGTGCGAGCAGAACACGATACACCAAACAAGCTGAGGTGCACCAAATGGGTCCTATGCACCATATGATACACAAATCCTTTAATGGCTTTGACAGGGCAAAACAGTGTGTTGATTTTTAAAGTTGCTCAAACTGCTGTTTGGGGATAATTAAAGCAGGAGATGGAGTTTGTTGGTATGCAGAGAAAATGCATACAAGGACGCGCGTGGTCTCATCGCTGTGTGTCATTGTCAGGTTAATGGGAGGTGTACCGGGACAGAAAGTGGCTGCTAATCGCTCACTTCAATGCTGAGGATGCAGCCACTAAATTACATTTGCATAACACAGAATTAAATGTGTGCGTGCGTTTACAGCCATGAAATGGGATCATGTTGCCTCCTTCTTCTCTTTATTCCTGTCTTTAGCTTAGCAGACATTCTTAGATGCATTAATGTGAAGTCATATTTATTTAAGAAGATTGATTCCCTTCCTTCCACACACTCCATGGATTTCATTTCAACTCAGTGTGCTGTGAAAATAAATTTGCAGCAATTTGAAACTTCCTCTACATTTGTAGTCCATCAGAGTATTTAAATGCACTTACTGTGTTGGACTTTTGTTTGAAGTTAACACATACTTTTTAATATTGTCTATAGAAAGCATTTGACAAACAGTTAACCAAGACACTTTGCCTTTATTCTAACCAATCAAATTTGGTAATTACCAAAGGCCCTTTGTAAACCAGAAAAAATAACCCTGCTTAGATGTCTTAAAAATGACTACATATAATGGCTCCTACACAGTGCAGTTAGAGCAGTTTATGAATTAACTGCATACAACTCTGTAAAATGCTTGGGTGTGACATCAGATTTTGTGTAAATGAAAGGATGATCATTCCTATTGAACTGCTGAGAATCATGAATACATCCTGTACATCCTAGACAAATAGTTGCATAGCAACTATAAGTGCCATAATTCCATATATAGTCAAAAGATGTAAACCAGGTTGTCAATGAAGGAGTAGTTCAGTCTGGCCTGATTAATTCATCTGGAGGTCATAAAGAGCCTTTGTTTTACATGTATACAGTGGTACCTCTACTTACGAACGTCTCTACATAAGGAATTTTCAGGTTACGACACGCCTCAACGGGAAAATATTGCCTCTTGTTACGAAAGAAATTTCAGGATACGAAAGGCAAAAAAGTACGCGCTCCTCGCAACTCCCGTAGTTTACCGAACGTAAACATACCTGTAGCTGCTCTGCCATTGGCTATTGCCTAGCATCTTCCTGGTATCCCATTGGCCACAAAGTGTTCGGGCAGTTTTACGTGTGTGTACAGTACAGAATTAACATTTATTCGCTATGAATTAAAGAAATTTTAGGAAAATTCCATGAAGTTTCGGAATTTGTTGAAAAGAATCACCCGGAAAAAGTGTTCACTAGTCGGGCTATCGCTCACTATGATGATGTTTGCCTTGCACATTTTCGAAGGATCGTTACAAGCCGACAAAAGCAAACGTCCTTGGATCGTTTCTTCACAAAACGTCAGGCAAAAACCACTGACGAGACAGAACATGAACCAAAGAAGGCAAAAGGTGACGACGACGATAGCAGTTAAAAGGTAAATGAACATAATTTTTATTATTCTCTTTTATTATTCTCTCATTTTAAACTCTCATTTTATGTTTATTGTGCAGTAATCTAATTGTAACATGTATTTGTTACATGTTTTGATGCGTTTTTATGATTTATAAAAAAATTTATGCCCGAATTTTGGGGGGCTTGGAACGGATTACGGCATTTACATGTAAAACGCGCCTCTACTTATGGAATTTTCACGTTACGAGAATACTTCCGGAACGAATTAATTTCGTAAGTAGAGGTACCACTGTATAGGGAAAACCATCCCCTCCATGGATCGCCACTTTATTGTGGTGGAAGGGTCTGTGTGCCCTAATGATCCCAGGAGCTATGATGTCGGGCACAACTTGCCCTGGTAGGGTCTCTTCTTCTTCTTTTAGATTTGATTGGCGGTTTGCAACCAGCTTACAGGTGCATTACCACCACGTACCTCACTCTATATCATCACTCTATCCTTATCCTGGTAGGATCTCCCAAGATAAACTGGTCCTGGGTGAAGGGCTAGACCGGGGTGGGAAATCATGTGTCATGGAGGGGCAAGACACTGTGGGTTTTACCTCCAACCAGTGCCTTCAACGAGTGATTTCACTGAATTTCTCCCCACTGATTGGTGATCAGTGAAAATACCTGCTGTAGAGACGGGTGGAAGAGAAAACCTGCATGGTCTTGACCCTCCATGGTACATGGTTGCCCACCTCTGGGCTAGACCAAGAACAGTCCAGAAGATTCCCATGAAAAAAGTTAAAGAAAAGACCCAGTGTACCCAGGGGAGCCATGTGGGTCCACCCTCCAGTGCGCTCACCACCAGCTGGAGGGATCATGGTGCTGTGTGAACCGGGTGGCAGTGTGGGCTGCTCTGCTTGGACCCAGACAACTGGATAGGCAGTAGAGGATGTATGGATGTATGTATGGATGAATACGGTGGACCTACTCAAAGTTGAACTGGTCTCTGTACTCATACCTTCTGATATTTGACCTACACCTCGACTTTAACTGGATGTAGGCCCACATGAGCATCACAGTGTGCCAGTTTGGTGAGCATCAGAACAACTGACTGGTAGGAACAGGAATTTTTTTGAAATCAAGTAAGTACCCAGATCTTATGACTCTTGACCTTGAACAGGCCCTGGCTTGGAGGAGTAGTTATTTCTGTGAAATGAGCGAGACAGATGGACGGACGGGCAGACAGACTGCCCCATAACATAGTCCCTCTTCGGTCTTCACCCAAAGGGGTCTTCCAAAAGACCAAAGACCAAAGGTCAAAGACCAAAGGGGTCTTCAACCCCTTTGGTCGTTGACCGGTGGGGGATAAAAATGCATGGCAATCCATCACATTCATGTGATGGATGCAGAATGACTGGATGAATGATGGCTGCAGACAGACAGGATGAATGCAGACAGACTGCCCCATAACATAATCCCCCTTCGGTCTTCGCCCAAAGCGGTCTTCCAAAAGACCAAAGACCAAAGGTCAAAGACCAAAGGGGTCTTCAACCCCTTTGGTCGTTGACCGGTGGGGGATAAAAATGCATGGCAATCCATCACATGAATGTGATGGATGCAGACAGACTGGATGAATGATGGCTGCAGACAGACAGGATGAATGCAGACAGACTGCCCCATAACATAATCCCCCTTCGGTCTTCGCCCAAAGCGGTCTTCCAAAAGACCAAAGACCAAAGGTCAAAGACCAAAGGGGTCTTCAACCCCTTTGGTCGTTGACCGGTGGGGGATAAAAATGCATGGCAATCCATCACATGAAATAAAAAAAAGACTATAAATGGCAATGCAGATACTCCAATAATAAAGCAGATAATCTGTGGTCTTTTCTATGTTCATTACCCAAAGTGACCACATTATAAATTAATTCAAGTAACATGCTGATAATAGCGATGTGATGAAAGGATTTCATTAATAGCCTAACTTCCTGAATGGAAATTAAAAATCCCTTGATATGATCGCTTCAAGAAAACCAGGAGCTGTTTGCTGAATTGGATTATAAATCACCTTGTAATCAGCAGCAGTCTGAAGGGCAGCTTAAAAGTGGAGGACCAAATCATTAAAAGCTAGGTGAAGAAATGTCAAGTTTTATTTGTAATGCATATTTAATCATTGTTCTAGTGTCACTCATGTTTTCATATTGCTTAAAATAAAAGGTAAACACACTAAATAAAAGTCAATCTATTCCCATTATTTAGTATTCTATCTATCATACCTGCAAACTCAGAAGGGGTGAAAAAAGTGACAAACTAAACCCCTGTAGGGGGTCTGGGGTCATCTTCTCTCCTCTCCCCTCCCAAAAATTGAGAGATTTTAACATGCAAATTAAGCATTCTGGTGTACTCTGAGAAGAAAATAAAGGGAAAAGACAACACTTGCTTCAGATAACAAAGTGCATTATTAACAGCGTTTAACACACTTAAACCTAATTTTTTCAGACTTTCAATGCTACACATTAATGTAGCAGTAAAATTAATCTATAAATATCCTATAAAATAATGAAACAACATTTTACACAATGACCACTTTTATTTCAAGGGTTGTTTTTTTTGTAAGAATGAACTTTAAAAAAAAAATCATACTTAAAGTCATTTGGTTGAGAATACTTGCGTACATACTTATATAACTCAAGTTTTGAATGCGGAACATGGGTCATATTTTGAGTGTTATTAGACTGCTTTTACTGAATTTGAATACTTGTCGAGAGTCACACCTGGCTACAATTAACCCTAATGGCGGTCTCACTCTGCTCATCTATTTAAACAGCTAAGCCTACAAGCTTCTATTTCATGAATGCAAAAGTTCTCAATAAATTTGAGTTCAGAAGAAAGGTAAGAGGATTGATGTAGAAGTGTCAGAATCATTATCAAATGTACTGTTTCAGAGTAAACACAGCCAGAAGACAGAAAAAAACTAATTTTCCATTCCACCTAAAATATGTAATATGACTATTACACTGGTCAACACCAAATTTATTGTCTAAGGATTTTTTTTAGCTGATTTAGGACAATTTTGTTGTGCTGAATCAAAAAAATCACATTGGTTTTGCTCAATCAGGTCAACTTTTTGAACAATGGCCACATGCTGTTTTTTACATTTTTGTTTACATGTACAGGTATTTTCACTTTATACGATGCAAAATTCTTTTTTATTTCTTGAAATTTCTTGAACTCTGAAGAGTTTGCATGTGCCAATTTATGACATGATGTCATGACAATTTATGATTTTGTCATGATGGCTGATTACTGTTGGACTCTGAAGAGAGGCGTCCCTGCCACTGAGCATTCTAGAGGTTTGAATAAACAGAAGCTGAAGCTCTGAATTTTGAACAATGATGACATAACATTCAATTTACATGTACTTACCTTTATCAATGTCTACTATTCAATTTATAGTAATCGAAGTTTGTAACACTTAATAAATTGTGTTAGATTTTTAAGAGAAAAAATCGTTTTCTATTTCGGATGAGAAATATTAACAAAAATCAACCGATAATGTCACAAAAATGTAATCGATTTAGTCAAAAGATCAGATTTTTTTTGACCTGATCGAGAGAAACGGATGTCATTTTCGGATTCAGCGGTGCAAAATTGTCTTAAATCAGCTGAAAAAAACACAGACAACTTACAAAAAAATTATTTTTGTAACCCTGTATTATTTTAAGTGATTAGTGCAGTGTTTAATGCTTTTTTGTGGAGCTACCTGTTCTACCCAGGGGACCTTCGGACAGGTTGGAATCACATAATATGGATGCAGTGAAATAGCCTTCCCAAAATTATTCGCTTTGAACTGAGCGATATTAGGCTAACGTTAACACACAGTTCACAGATGTGAACTGACCCCTTAATGAGCAGACGAGCTTTCCATTAAACATGTTGGAAAATGTGCCGTTAGAGAAAAGGATCACGACACACTTCATCAGCGTTAAGTTACACAGTATATTACCATTGTAGGCAGGTAGATAGCGACACTTACCGTATTTTTGGGACTATAAGGCGCACCGGATTATAAGGCGCACTATCAATGAACGGTCTATATGATGGTCTAATTTCATACATAAGGCGCACCGGATTATAAGGCGCATTAAAGCGAGGTAGTCGAAGCCGGGAAAAAAATTTTTTTTGCGTGCATGGAAAGAAAATCCTATCTATAGTCATTATAGACACATATAGTGCGATTGTCTGCCAGTGTGAATGACCTGTTCCATGAGCAGGCAGAATGTTTTTAGTCCGTGGCTGTTTACATCGCCATATTGGCCAGAATACTCGTTCGGTACTCGCTTGGTAATTGATACGGCCGTAAATACGTATTTACAGCCGTATTTACCGCTCCCGTTCACAGCTAAACGGGAGCAGTTTCGATGCCAAAATTTCACATACAAATCCTAATATATGTGTTCTATACACCATCGGCTTTTGGGTATCGACTACCTCGCGAGGTAGTCGGATCTGGGAATTTTTTTTTTTATTTTTATTTTTTTTTTTTTGGCGTGCATGGAAAGAAAATCCTATCTATAGTCATTATAGACACATATAGTGCGATTGTCTGCCAGTGTGAATGACCTGTTCCATGAGCAGGCAGAATGTTTTTAGTCCGTGGCTGTTTACATCGCCATATTGGCCAGAATACTCGTTCGGTACTCGCTTGGTAATTGATACGGCTTGCTCTCCGGCTCTCCGGCGGAGAGCGAGCCGTATTTACAGCCGTAAATACGTATTTACAGCCGTATTTACCGCTCCCGTTCACAGCTAAACGGGAGCAGTTTCGATGCCAAAATTTCACATACAAATCCTAATATATGTGTTCTATACACCATCGGCTTTTGGGTATCGACTACCTCGCGAGGTAGTCGGATCTGGGAATTTTTTTTTTTTTTTCCACAATATCTTTATTGAACCTTTTTTTTTTTTTTTAACAAACATGATACAAACAATCAAACACTAACACTAAAGTACTACAAAAAAAAAAAAAATGCACTAAAAACACCAACAACCACCAACAAAATCAAGTCTTCAACAATGCTCCTCTGTTTAGTCTAGACAATCCAATACATAAGTATACATATTATGTTCACCAGTTTGGAATTTACAAGGTCCACACACATCATTCACCTTCTTCTTCAAGAGTTATGTTTAAATTTTTTACATAATCAATAAAAGGTCTCCATATATTCTCAAACACAATTTCCTTTGATTTCAGTATATATGTTATTCTTTCTAATGGAAGGTTTGTTAACATCTGTCTTAACCACTGAGTCACATCTGGTCTATGAGTCTTTTTCCATAATAGTGCAATACATTTTTTGGCATTAAGCAAACTGAGGTCTATGAATGTTCTTTCACTTTTATTGAAATTATGCTTTTCTGGGTACAGACCCAACAAAACCAGTTTAGGATTCAATATGATTTGTTTTGAGATTATTTTTTCAATTGTTACCCTCACCTCTTCCCAAAACATTCTTATTAATCTACATTCCCATAAACAATGAAATAGGGTTCCTTTACTTTCCATGCATTTTGTGCATGTATCTGGTATATTTTTGTTATATCTATTTAACTCCTCCGGTGTAACATACATCCGCATTAACCATTTGAAATGTATCAATTTAAGGCGTGCATTTATTGATTTGGTTTGAGCTTCTGTACAAGCCAATTCCCATTGTTCCTCTGAAATTTCAATTTGCAGATCTTCTTTCCAGTAGTTTAATCTTTTCAGTGAATTTTCACTTGAAGATAGTGTCAATGAGTTATAAAACTCTGAAATAATACCCTTTCTTTTACTATCTTTCATCATCATTTTTTCCAAGGATGAATAAATAGGTCGAGTGAGAGCTTTATTTTGATTTGATCGAATAAAGTTTCTAAGTTGAAGATATTTAAAAAAATGTGTTCTATTGAGATTAAATTTGATCCTCAGCTCTTCAAAAGACATTATGTTGTCTGCACATGGCAAATATAAATCCTGAATCTTTTGTATCCCTTTTAAATTCCATACTTTAAATACAGCGTCCGCTCTCCCTGGTTTAAAATATTGATTACCCCATATTGGACTAAATTGTGACAATAACTGTGGTTCTTTTAAATAGTTTTTAGCTTCACACCATATTTTGATCATATGCTTTACAAATGGATTTTTAACTTGTTTTTGTAATTTTTTTGCCGAATCTGAGTATATGAATATGGGAAGAGGTAAAGGTAAATTGTATGATTCCATTTCAGTCCAGTGAGGGAGATCATTTGATGAAAAATAATATGTCATAGACCTCAGTTGTGCCGACCAATAATACAACATAAAATTTGGACATTTCAGACCTCCACGATCAAATGGTAAATATAATAAAGACAGACGTAATCTAGCCCTCCTGTTGTTCCATATAAATTCCACTAACTTTTTTTTTATTCTTGAGAATAGATCTAAAGGTGGTGATAAGGGAATGTATTGAAATAAATAAAGTATTTTAGGTAAAATATTACTTTTAAGTATATTGATTCTCCCGATCATCGACATTGGTAGTGACATCCATCTCTGAGTTAACTCACTGATATCTGACATTAAGGCTTCATAGTTGACACTGGCGACTGATTCTAGCTTAGGCATAATTTGGATTCCTAAATATTTAAACTGATTTACAACATTGAATTGATTTACCTCAGGGGCTGGGTAATTTCTCTGGGTCTCATTTAGCATTAATATTGAAGATTTAGTTTTATTTATTTTATATCCTGATATTTCCCCAAAATTCTTTATTAAATTCAACAAGGTTGGAATTGATTTTTTTAGATTCGACATAAACAAAATTATATCATCGGCGTACAGGGAGATTTTATGTTCTGTTGGTCCAACTTTAATTCCATATATTTGTGAATGTAAACGTATCGCTATCGCTAAAGGTTCAATTGCCATAGTAAACAGTAAAGGTGAGAGTGGACAGCCTTGTCGACATCCTCTATTGATTTTTATTGGTTTTGAAATATTGTTATTTGTTAGGATTTCTGCTGTAGCATTATTGTATATTATTTGAACCCATTTTATGAAATTATTTCCAAGTCCAAACCTTTGTAGGACTTCAAAAAGAAAGGGCCATTCAACTCTATCAAAGGCCTTTTCGGCGTCCAATGATAGGAGAGCTGTATCCGGTGCTTCTTTATTAAAATAGATAATATTAAATAGTCTTCTTACATTATGGAAGCCTTGTCTACCCTTTATAAAGCCATTCTGATCTCGATTAATAATATTTGGTAAAATTTCTTGTATTCGTCTTGCTAAAATTTTACAGATTATCTTAAGGTCGGCGTTTAATAGGCTTATTGGTCTCATATTTTCACATTTATTAGAGGGCTTACCTGGTTTTGGCAGCAGTATAATTAAGGCATTATTTATGTATGATGGTAAATTATTATTTTGAAATGCTTCTAAAACCATTTCCAAAAAAGGTTTTATTAATTTATTCTTAAATTTTTTATAAAGGTCAACTGGAAGACCATCTGGTCCTGCACTTTTTCCTGATTTCATATTATCAATGGCTAGCCCAACTTCTTCTTGACTAATTTTAGACTCCAATATCTCCCTGTTTTCATTTGGAATACACGGTATAGATAGTTCGTTCAAAAACCCATTTAGTTTTGTTAAATCAGGTTCATTTTTGGTATCATATAATTTTTCATAGTAATCTCTAAAGGCTCTATTAATTTCTAAAGGATCTATAACTACCTGTCCTTTACTTATAATACTGGTAATTGGTGTTTTAATTTCCAATTGTTTAATCTGCCATGCTAATAATTTTCCTGATTTTTCACCTTGTTCATAAAAAGATTGTTTCAATCTTAGAAGACTCGAGGCAGCTCTATTCGCTGATTTTTTGTCGTATTCAGCTCTCAAAATCAGTAATTCATTCTCCAACCTTGGGTCACTTCCTGCATACACTTTTTCCTGAAGATTTTTTATTTTATGTTCCAATTTAGCTCTCTCCTCTCGAGTCTTCTTAGATTTTGATCCTGTATAACTAATAATATGCCCCCTAATAAAAGCTTTGAAAGCCTCCCACTTTACACATGCTGATGTTTGTGTAGTATTGATGTCAAAGAACTCGTCTATCTGTTTTTCTATATACTTGACAAATTCCTCATCCTGAAGCCATTTATGCTGAAATTGCCATCTACCTGATTCCTTTGTCAATTTTTTATCTACATATATTAGACAACAGGGTGCATGATCAGAGATCACGATGTTATCATAAAAGCAGTTTTGAATCTTGGACCTTAATTCTGTGGAAATCAAAAAATAATCAATACGTGAGAATGTCTTGTAGGTACTGGAATAACAAGAATAGGCTTTAACTTGTGGTTTCATTTCTCTCCATATATCTAACAATCTCAATTCTTTCATAAAATGATTAATAGTCATCCTACATCCAATGTGCGTACAATCCAGTCCTGTTGATCTATCCACACCTGGATTCAATGTACAATTAAAATCCCCTGCTATTATATGTTGCCCTGTAAGTGATGATAAGATGAGAAATAAATTAGCAAAGAACTTCTGATCATCTATATTGGGACCATATAAGTTCACAAGATTTATATTTTCTAATAGCAAAGAACCTTGAATGATTACATATCTTCCAAATTTGTCTCCAATTACATTTTTCACTTGAAAAGGAACTGATTTATGTATGAGAGTCATAACTCCCCTGGCTCGGGATGAAAATGAAGAGGTGAATACACTTCCCTGCCATCTACTCCTAATTCTTTTAACATCCTCCTCTATCAGATGAGTTTCTTGTAAAAACACAATTCTTGAACCCATGTCCTTTATTTTATTCATAACTTGTTTAAGTTTTTTTAAATTTTGTAGACCTCTGCAATTCCATGAAGTTAAATTAAGATTAACACTTTGGTCCATGATCAATAGAGAGTTTGGGATTACCTTGCAGTGTAAACATGCTCATACAGAGAAGCAAAAACATGAGTGGTTGAACATTCATCCTACAAACTACACACAAACAAATTTCCCCTTCCCACACTTGTGGCAAACCCCCCAAAATCAAAAGAAAAATTCTGTCTCCCGATATAGCCATCGACCGTTCCACACCCACGGGGAACAGCCTAAGCCACTCCTTCTTCATCCTCCCAATCACCCTAACTCTACTGCTTTTAATGACGTAACATTAACTCTCCTCTGTAGTTTTCCAACTTAACTCCAAAATTTTTAACAACTTTGTACATCATAGTTTTTTTTTTTTTGTTTGTTTTGTTTTTGTTTTGTTTTTTTTTAATATATAATACAATCTATATTTTGTAAACTTACTATTTACTTCAAGTCAGTCAGATGCCTGTGCAAATGCTTAATTATTCTACCTTATATTTTGTTCATGCTTAGCTCCCACCAGTCTCTTCTTCTTCTTTGATCTTCTTGATGAACTCCTGCGCCTCCTCTGGGGTCTTGAAGATGTGGGTTCTGCCCTCATACGTGGTCAGCAGCCTCGCAGGATAGATTACACCATGACGAATCCCAAGGTTGCGCAGCTCCTTACGTACGGGATCAAACTGCTTCCTCAATTGCTGGATTCCTGTGGCCAAATCTGGGTAGAACCGCACCTGCTGGTCCTGGTGTTTAATCTCTCCTTTTTTAGCTCGTGCAGCGTTGAAGATCTTCATCCTGTCTCTGTTGTTAAGAAACTTCATAATTAAGGTCCTCGGCGGTCCCTTATCTCTCCGTGGGCCAATGCGATGTGCTTTTTCCAGAACCACTGCTGATTGCAACTCCTCGCTGCCCAGCACCTCCGGAATCCACTTTTCCAGAAAGGAACATACGTCCCGACCTTCTGATTCCTCTGGAAGACCCACCAGCCTCAAATTATTCTGTCTCGACCGAGATTCCAAATCCAAAATATTATCTTCCAGAGATTTATTTTTTTTTTCCAAAGTGCGCACCTTTAATTGAAGACGGGTGACGTCATCTTCAGCACTAGCGAGACGGAGCTCCATCTGCGCCGTTCGTTCTACACAGTCACCCAATTCCTTTCTTATTCCTTCCAACGCTGTCATAATCCCATCAAATCTAGAGGAAAAGTCCGCTCTCATTGAACTCATGGCAGCCATCAGCGCATCTGCGCCATTCCCCGCAGAAATCGCAGCGTTGCCAGCCTCCTCCGCCATATATGGAGCCCTGTTTGCTGCGTCACAGACCTGAAAGTCCGTTAATTTGGACTGTTTCGGCGGCTCGCTTTTTCCTTTTCCTGGTTTTCCAGCCTTAGGCTTCGCCGACATATCCTCGCCCAAACGCTGGGATACGTTCTGTCCCAAATGAGAGAGTTATTTGCCGATTTTTTTCTCCAGGAGCAGAGCAGAGCGAGACACGTCCGTCCTACGTGGCAGCCATAACCGGAAGTCGGGAATTTTTTTTTAAATTTTTTTTTTTTTTTTTTTTGGCGTGCATGGAAAGAAAATCCTATCTATAGTCATTATAGACACATATAGCGCGATTGTCTGCCAGTGTGAATGACCTGTTCCATGAGCAGGAGGAACGTTTTTAGTCCGTGGCTGTTTACATCGCCATATTGGCCAGAATACTTGTTCAGTACTCGCTTGGTAATTGATACGGCTCGCTCTCCGCCGGAGAGCGAGCCGTATTTACAGCCGTAAATACGTATTTACAGCCGTATTTACTGCTCCCATTTACAGCTAAACGGGAGCAGTTTCGATGCTGAATTTTCACATACAAATCCTAATATATGTGTTCTATACACCATCGGCTTTTGGGTATCGACTACGAATTTTTTTCTTTTTTTTTTTTGCGTGCATGGAAAGAAAATCCTATCTATAGTCATTATAGACACATATAGCGCGATTGTCTGCCAGTGGGAATGACCTGTTCCATGAGCAAATGTACGTTTTTGGTCCGTGGCTGTTTACATCACCAGGATACTCGCTCAGTACTCGATACGGCTCGCTCTCCAGCGGCAGCCCCGAGAAGTAAACAATGCAAACAAACGCCAGGACGCTTGAATTCTTTCGTCCCAAAAATATCATTTTTGAATATTAATTACAGCTAAACAGGAGCAGTTTTGATCCACGATCCATTGGCAGATAGTGGCATAACTCACTAGCAATTTAACTTTGAACGACCTGTTGACACCAATAAAGCGGTTGGAGTTCTTTGGTTAATTCACCCGGAATGATGGCAAGCTCCGAATTAGTTTGCTTCACTTGGGTTTTGACAGTATTGGTGAGATGGGCGCACATGGAGTAGCAGATCAATAGGGATGGAGATTTGTGGAAAAAGCCATCCGGCCATTATGTTGAAGCACATATTACTCCGCGAGGCTCCTGACTACCATAATGCTCCGACAATCCATCAAGCGGTTCGGCTTCGTAACTTACCAAAGTCGTACCAAAACATTTTTAACAGATTTTTGAGCGCCGTGTACCACATAAAATCGATTCGAGGTCAGTAAGCACAACCAGAATTAATACATAAGGCGCACCGGATTATAAAGCGCACTGTCGATTTTTGAGAAAATTAAAGGATTTTAAGTGCACCTTATAGTCCAAAAAATACGGTACTTCCAAACTCCCGCTGATGATCCAGCCAACGACGTTACGGTGGGCCACGCAAAAGACAAGACAATACAGTTATCTTGATTGTGGTTAGCCAAATGACGATACATGATGTGTTCCAAAGATATTTTATTGTGAAGATGACTGTCCCCCATTGTTTCTGAAAGTTCTGTTTCAGGGAAACTGCTGGCGACTGTCCCCCCTTCCTTCAGAAAAACCCTCTTCAGATCTACAGAATTCATGCGAGTGACACGTTTGAGATTCATTTCAGTGATTTTCGCCAAAAAGCAACTAGTTTGCAGGTATGGTCTATAACAGTAATGTGGTCTTGTTTGCCATTTGTCCCGTTTCCACCTCCAACTAGTTCTCAGGACATTTACTGGCAAGTGTGAAGTGGTTATGATGAGAAGTAGCACTTCTGAGTTCGAGGTCACAGTCCTCTCCAGCTTGGGAATGATTTGTGACCTCAAGTTCAAACATCTCAAAGTCTTGGTCATGAGTAAGGCAAGGGTGGAACAGTTGACCAACAAATGTCCAGTAGTGAAGAAAGAGCTGAGCATGATATAACCCTGGGTGTTCTAGGTATGCCGAAAAATACACTTATGTTAAAGCAGAACCAAACGGCATCCACTGTCATACTTGTAGCTGAACAGAGAGGTGGGCAGCTGCCATGACTGCAGCTCCTGCTGTCGAGTCATTACGGGTGGACAGAATCCAGCAGATTTACGGCTTCTCCCCCCACACCGAAAATTAAACGTCTGTCTGGTCCGTGGAGAACTACAGAAGAGAAATTGAGCGAAAATGAAGTGTAAAAAGCACTTTATTAAAACCTGCTTGTCTCTCCAAAATTTGTATCAGAAAAAAAAGAAATAATTAGCAGTGACTGTGCACACACAGTGCACAGTTTTGGAGCTCTGCCAAAAACCTTCTACACGGCTACTGCTCATGCATGCGAGGTCTGTCCTACCCATTTTTTCTCCCCCATCTCAACTTACATTTTTGAAAAAAATTGGGGAACATTTCTGCTATTTCTGTGTCCTGTTAACCTTTGCACAAACAGAAAAAGGAACCAAACATGAGGAGAGAAGCAGCTCAACAGCTCTCAATTAACAAAGCCAGGCTCTGTTTCAGCAGCAGCTTGGTGAAAATATGTGTGTGTGTGAGAGAGAGAGAAAATAGGGGATTGTTCAGTGCAGCCAGAAGACAGAGATACAGCCCTCATTCCTACTCAGATTAAAGGATTTGGAGTGAGAAGCCTTATTACAGACCCAAAGAAAGCGAAAAAAGGGAGAGCTCTCCCCTCCTTTTGCCTCTGTTCTGTGCTGATTAAAACACAGATAGCACTCCCTCCCAGGCTGAGAGCTGCTGGAAGCCAACACCACACACACACTCGTTAAATTCCAGATGTACATAACAATGGCTCCTCTGAGTTTCAACCTGTTGGACATACAATCATCTCATGCACAGTGCCCAAGCCCGTGCTGTTATCAGTGCAGTATTTAAAGAGCCCCCTGCAGTGTGTGTGGAAGATTTCTGGACACGCATCAGAAATATGAGGCTATCTGCAGATGTTAAGTAACTTAACTCTTCATGAGACTTTTTAAATGCCATCTGGAACTGAACTCCAGGCCTCTTTAAAATGAGAATAAGTGAAACACAGCACTCGAAAAGTGTCCTCAGCTGATTTTAAAGTGCAGGTAGGTGCAGGCAGAGTAACATAAAAACCAGCTGATAAGGATGAAAAGCAACTTTTCAGCATGTTTTAAACAGGAGATGGAAGGAAGAATCTCCTCTACTCTAACCTATGAGGAAAAAAAAAGTTTATTTGTGCATCCCATTAGAAACAGAGTATGACAAAGTAAAGCAGTTCACCACCTGGGTAGAATAACCTTTACTCTATTTTATTCCTAATAGTCTCAAGACTATTTATGATGTTCTTCAACTTACAGCTTTCTTTATCTGGGAGTCTATTGATGGTGAATCAACCAAGTATCTCACATGGCATCTACTGTATAAACACACTGCTTTGATTAAGTTGTTAAATGTGTGATTAAAACATTTTTGCAATATCACATTAAACAGAGAGACCCTCCCTTTGACCCACTGTTTCCCTGACCGACTATACAGCAGGGAAAAGAAGTATTTAACACATCAACATTTTTCTCATTAAACATATTTCTGATGGAGTCTCTGACCTGAGATTTTCACCACATATCAGTAACAACCCAAGTAATCCATACAGACAAAGAAATCAAGGCGACTGCGTTCACAAGTTCTATTTAATAAAGTGGAATGACACAGGGAATAAATATTGAACACGCTTGGTGAAATTCATTTAATATCTAGTAGAAAAGCCTTTGTTGGTAATAACAGCTTCCAGACGCCTCCTGTATGGAGAAACTAGGCACAAGCATTGCTCAGGAGTGATTTTAGCCCATTCTTCCACACAAACTGTCTTCAAATCTTGAAGGTTCTGTGGGTGTCTTCTTTGAACTTTGATCTTCAGTTCGTTCCATAGATTTTCAATTGGATTCAGGCCAGGTGACTGACTGGGCCATTCTAGCAGCTTTATTTTCCTTCTCTGGAGTCAGTTGAGAGTTTCCTTGGCCGTGTGTTTGGTATCATTGTCTTGCTGAAATGTCCATGCTCATTTCATCTTCAGCATCTTGGCAGCTGGCAACAGATTCTTAGCAAGGATGTCTCTGTACATTTGTCCATTCATCTTTCCTTCAATTATATGAAGTCTGCCTGTCCCATACGTATGCTGAAAAACACCCCCACACCATGATGCGATGTGCAGTGCCATCTCTCTTCCAAACATGCTGTGTGTTGTGGCATCCAAAAGTTTAATTTTGGTCTCATCTGACCAGACTACACTACCGTTCAAAAGTTTGGGGTCACCCAGACAATTATTTTGTGTTTTCCATGAAAAGTCACACTTATTTACCACCATGAGTTGTAAAATGAATAGAAAATATAGTCAAGACATTGACAAGGTTAGAAATAATGATTTGTATTTGAAATAATAATTTTTTCCAGATATTCAACCTGCTCAAAGGAGGGTCAGTCTTATAGCTTCTCTAACCAGCTAAACTGTTTTCAGCTGTGCTAACATGATTGCACAAGGGTTTTCTAATCATCCATTAGCCTTCTGAAGCAATGAGCAAACACATTGTAACATTAGAACACTGGAGTGATAGTTGCTGGAAATGGGCCTCTATACACTTATGTAGATATTGCACCAAAAACCAGACATTTGCAGCTAGAATAGTCATTTGCCACATTAGTAGTAGTAGTAGATTAGTTTATTTGACAGGGACAGTGCAATAAACATAGACAATTAATCAAAGACAATCAATCTGATGTGTTGCACATAGAGTGTATAGCTATTAGCTAATTTGCAACTCTTGTCCCTGGATGGGCTTTAGAAAAAAGAATCAAGATAAAAAATATACACAATAACCACATACATCAATGCAGAAAAATTATAAATACACAATTATAAATATTATAAATATTATAAATACACAAATATAACAGCCTGACTCACATTTAACATAAATATTATAAATATTATAAATACACAAATATAACAGCCTGACTCACATTTAACACATATAACATAACTCACATTTGCCTATTTCAGGCCTCCCTCCCTTCGTCACTCACTATAAACAAACACATTTATTCCTTCCCTTCATTCACTCTCACTTTGCAGACAATTAATTCATACATGAGTACATTCTTGTTTATTTTTCAGCCAGTTTTTAACATTTTTAGTGAATGTTTTAAAGTCCGTTATTATTTTAATTTCATTTGGCATTGTGTTCCAGATGTGACTGCCCTTTATAGAGAAAGCTGTTTGTCCAAATGTGGTTCTGCGGTGGAATATTTTACAGTTATTGTTAACAGAACTCCTGGTGGCTCTACTGCTGTCCTGTCTTTGGACAAAACCAGCAAGTGGCTCGGGTGCTGATTTATGGAAACATTTGAACGTTAATTTCAGAAGACAGAGGTCAATGAAGCTCTCAAAACTCAATAGGTTGTATTTTTTTAAAACATTACAGTGATGCCACCTAATGGGCTTTTTGTCCAAGATTTTTAGGGTTTGATTATATAATGAACCTATATGTCTTATTGTGGAAGGGGCTGCTTGAGCCCAGACTGTCAAACAGTATGATATATGAGAAAAAACCATAGAATGCATATACAGTGCAGCTGCTTCGTAAGGTATGTAATATCTAATTAATTTAAAGCAGTTCAGATTTTTTTTTACTGTTTTTGAAATTTTCTTTATATGAAGATTAAATTTGAGTTGAGGATCTAGTACAATGCCAAGGTATTTGAATTCTGTAGCTAAACTGATGTCATGATCATGTATATTAACTTTAAAATGTTGCAGGTTACATTTTTTGATTGAAAAGCACATTGAGACTGTTTTCTGAAGGTTCAGCAATAGATGGTTCTTGAGGAGCCACTCTTGGACATCAACCATACTTGTAGACAGTACATCTGCAGCCTGTGCTGGAGTCTTGGCAGCTGTGTAAATAACTGCATCATCTGCATAAAGTTGGCATGTTGCAGCTGAGCAGTGTAACGGCAGGTCATTAATAAAAATGCTGAAAAGTAAAGGACCAAGAATGGACCCTTGTGGGATACCCATGCGGTTGTTTAAAAATGAGGATTTATCCTGGTGAACTTTTACACACTGTTCTCTATTCTGGAGATAAGATGCAAACCATTCTAATGTATTTGGGGAGAAGTTAAAAGATACCATTTTGGATAAAAGCAAACTGTGGTTTACAGTATCGAAAGCCTTTTTGAGATCTAGAAAAACAGCTCCTACCACATTACCCCTGTCCAAGGACTGTTTGACGTTTTCAATAAGGCAACAATTTGCTGTTTCTGTTGAGTATCCTGGTCTAAAACCAAATTGATGTGGATGAAGAAGTTGATTGTCTTGTAAGTAGTCTATCAGCTGTGTAGCTACAACTTTTTCAAGAACCTTAGATAGGACTGGTAAGATAGAGATTGGGCGGTAATTGCATATATCGTCTTTACTGCCTGATTTATGAACTGGTATGACGACAGCTTTTTTCCAGCCAGATGGAAATGTACTAGACCTAATGGAGAGATTAATGAGATGAGTCAGTGGTTTGATTAATATTTTGCTGTGCATTTTGAGAAAGGAGGTGCTCATATTGTAGATATCATTAGTTTTTGAGTTTGACAGTGTTTTAACAATACCAGCAATTAACTTCTCATTTACCTCATCGATGTGAAAAGTATCTGTTGGAAGTATGGAATTTGTGTTGTTGAGCACATTTGGCAGCACAAAAATTTTTGTTAAGTCTTCCACAGAGCCCACAAAGTGTGAATTAAATTCATTTGCCAAAGTAGCCTTGTCACTGACGGTCTTGCCATTGATTCTAAGTTCCTTTACCCCCTTCTGATCGTTTTTTTTATTAGTTATTTAAATGCCTCCATAGGGAACTGTTGTTACCCTTTGCATGATCTATCAGTTTATTGTAATAAGATATTTTTGATTTTCGCAGCTCATGTACCACTTTATTTCTTAAACTTTTGTACACAAGGTGATCATTTTGTAGTTTGGAGGTTAGTGATGTTTTCAGTGCATAGTCTCGCCTCTTCATAAGTTTTCTTATTTCATTATTTAACCATGGTAGGCTAATCTTCTGTTGTCTATTTTTAATTTGCTTTGAAAATTTTTCTATAGACTTTGTGATTGTTGCAGTTATAAAATTACAACAATCATCTACTTCACATGTTGACATGAGCTGCTCCCAATTTTGATTCTCTAAGTAATGTTCAAACTCCTCATTTTTTGATTTGGGGATAATAAAATTTGATTTGTCAATATCGACTCCCCCAAAATACTGTAGTCGCTTTTTAGTAAGTTTCCTGACAGCAAGAACCATGTTATGATCTGAGAGACCAGTTACAAGATTATAGGTTCTGGTTATTCGTTCTGGTTTATTAGTAAATACCATGTCAATAAGTGTTCTGGATTGTTTGGTTATCCTGGTGGGTCCTTTGATGATTTGCTGGTAATTAAATTTAGTCATGAGGCTTTTCAGTTTTTGTTTGTCTTTTTTATCAGACCAGTTGATATTAAAGTCACCATGAATTATTGTTTCTCTGTTCTTCTCAAGTTGTTTAACCAGATCACTTAATTCATTATAAAAGGAAGAGTTGTGTGACGGTGGGTTGTACACTACTGCAATGTTGAAATTCATTACCGGAGAGAGACATACATTAACAGCTAAACATTCAAGTGAAGTATTCAAATCAACCAGTTGACATTTATATTTGTCTTTGATGTAAATTAAAACACCTCCTCCCCTCCCTACCTGCCTGTCTTTTCTAAAACACTGGTAGCCCACAATATCGATCATATTAGTGTCTATGTTACTGTGTAGCCAGCTTTCTGAGAGACAAAGGTAGTCCAGATTTGAGTCCAACAGCAACACCGAAATCTCATCTCTTTTGGGGATTATGCTCCGTATGTTTAAATGTCCGCCGAGGATCCCCTTTGGTTTAGCCTTGGTGTCCCAAAGAACTCGTGCATGATTAACAGTTTGGAAAAATAAATGTTGTTTTTGCTTTTGTACAGCTCGGTTTTGTGCTAACCCAGTGGTCTGCTGTTTAATAGTGGCAGGTCCAGGGTTAAGGTGAATATCTCCTGCCAGAAGTAGCAGAACTAACAGAACTTTAATTGTATATCCTCTGCCATATTGTGATTATGCTTAACAGCCATGTTTGCCTTAATTTGGAAGTTTTTGCTCAGGGCTTTTAAAGACCACATAGAGTGTAGGGTGAGATGTCCAAGCCCAAATCCATACAGATAAAACTTTTTAACTTCACCTTTGGTTGAGTTTGTCGGAAAATCCTTCTTGTTGCAGGTCCAGACACACAAAGACAAAACGAAGAGGAAGTAGAGAAGTAGAGAAGGCTTATTAGTGGTGCCCATCAGCCCACTTTTTAATCCGGTGGCCGCCATCTTCAGTCTTTCTTGGAAAGAAGGAAAAAGAAAATCTGTGGATAGTAAAATAAATTCTGCTTATATCGCCAGAATCTGATCCGATCGTCCTCGAATCCAGCTGGGCCTCAGCTAGCCAACTAGCCCCTTCCGTTGCTGGTCTCGTTGCTCATAGTCGCCGTAACTGGTCTCCCGTCCCGCTCCTCCAACCGAGTCTCGTCACACACCGCCGCTGCCACCGAGCTCCGCTGAGGTCACGGTAAGTCCTCCGCTAGGCACCGCCACCTACCGTTGTCTGCCTGGGTGAAATCTCTGCTGAGCCCCGTCAACAAATAGCCACTTGCCTGGTAGTATCTCCGCTGGGCCTCGCAGCTGGGCTTCGATTCAGGCTGGTGTAAGGTGGAATGACTGGCGCCAGCATTAAGCTAACTAGCGTTAGCTTAGCAATCGCTTCGGGTAGTCTCGTCGCACACCGCCGCTGCAGTCACGGTAAGTCCTCCGCTGGGCACCGCCGCCTACCGCCGTCTGCCTGGGTGAAATCTCTGCTGAGCCCCGTCAAACAAATAGCCGCCTGCCTGGTAGTATCTCCGCTGGGCCTCGCAGCTGGGCTTTGATTCAGGCTGGTGTTAGGTGGAATGGCTGGCGCCAGCATTAAGCTAACTAGCGTTAGCTTAGCAATCGCTTCAGGTAGGGCACATCAGTGAATCACAAGGAAGCGCTGGAATCGCTGGTCAGTTTACTCACAGTGGCCGGATAAAAGCGATCAAAGGGGTAATCCACCGGAGGTATATCCGATCGCTGTAGGTTAGATTTTTAGAGACTGGCGCCAGCATTAAGCTAACTAGCGTTAGCTTAGCAATCGCTTCAGGTAGCATTAAGCTAACTAGTGTTAGCTTAGCAATCGCTTCAGGAAGGCGCAGGAAGTCGCTGGAGAAAGGCGATTAAAGGGCAATCCAACGGAGGTGGCAATTCAGCCCGTGCGTGTTCGCCACGAGCGCCGATCGCTGCAGGCCAGCCACTTTTAATGGCAAAATCAGTGACTTTGTCTCAGCACTGAAAAAGTGTGACCATCCCGGTCGCCATCTTGAGTATATCATTCTCAAGTATATCATATATCATCTTGAGTATACATTAGCAATGTATATTAGATATTAGAGTGCATTTCTGATTAGTTTAAAGTTATCTTCATTGAAAAAAACAGTGCTTTTCTTTCAAAAATAAGGAAATTTCTAAGTGACCCCAAACTTTTGAACAGTAGTGTATATTCTCCCAGTATTTTGCTGGCTTGCCCAAATGTTGTGCAGCAAACTTTAAATGAGCTTCATCATGCTTTTTCTTCAGCAAAGGAGTCTTGCAAGGTGAGTGGGCATACAGCCTATGTCGGATGAGTGCATGACTTATTGTTTTCTTTGAAACAGCAGTACCTGCTAAATCCAGGTCTTTCTGGAGCTCTTCATCAATGGTCTTTGGCTCTTGGATAACTCTTCTGATAATTCTTTTGACTCCTCTGTCAGAAATCTTGTGGAGCTCCTGGCCATGGCCAGTTTATGGTAGATGGCTCCAACAGTGCTCACTGGAACATTCAGCAGTTTAAAAAAAATCACCTGTAACCAATGCCATCATTATAATTTGCAGCAATGAGGTTGTGAAGGTCTAGAGAGAACTCTTTGCTTCTACCCATCATGAGTTCTTTGTGTTGTGATAATCTGATATTCATAGATCTTTTTAAAGGCTATCAGTCAGGACTAAACCAGCTGAAATTAATTTGCACTGATGGGGGATTGGATGGCTTCCTGGATTTCAGCTGGTTTCTTGGCTTTCTATGCCTTTTTGCACCTCTTTTTCTTCAAGTATTCAATAGTTATTTCCTGTGTCATTCCACTTTATTAAATATAACTTGTTTTGTGAACACAGTTGCCTTGATTTCTTTGTATGTATGGATTACTTGGGTTGTTACTGATATCTGGTGAAAATCTCAGGTCAATGGCTCCATCAGAAATATATTTAATGAGAAAAATATTGATGTGTTCAATACTTATTTTCCCCGCTGTACTTGGCAAGGTTAACAAGTTAATGATTACCATATGCTGCATAAGTCACCCTAGAGACTTCATATTCTGTGTTGTAAATTGAATTTACTTGTAATAAAATGTGCCATATGTTAAAATTGCCCCTCACTCTATTCCCTCCATCTTCTTCTGTAACACCAACTCTCTCCATGTCCTCCTTCACTACACCCACGAATCTTCTCTGTGATCTTTCTCTTTATCTCCTGCCTGGCAGCTCCATCTTCAACATTCTTTGTCTAATATATCCACTGTCCCTCCTCTGCACATGTCCAAACCATCTCAGCCTGGCCTCTCTTACTTACTTCTAATCCTGTCTCTCCTCATCACACCCAATAAGAATCTTAGCATTGTCATCTCTTCCACCTCCTGTCTTTTCATCAGTGCCATTGTCTCCAAACCATACATTATAGCAGGTCCCTTTCACTCTGGCTGCTATCCTTCTGTTACAAATCACCCCTGACACTTGTATCCATCCACTTCACCCTGCCGTCACCTCTCTTGTGCATTTCCATTGCTTTGGATGGTTGATCCCAGGCATTTAAACTCATCTTTCACTACCTCTACTCCTTGCATTTTTACCATTACACCTGCCTCCCTCTCATTCACACTCATGTATTCTGTCTTGCTTCTACTGACTTTCATTCCTCTTCTCTCCAGTGAATACCTCAACCTCTTTGGGTTCTCTTCCACCTGCTACCTACTCTCACTACAGATCACAACATCATCTGCAAACATCACAATCCACAGAGACTCTTGCCTGACCTCGTCTGTCAGCCTGTCCATCACCATGGCAAACAAGAAGGGTCTCATAGCCGATCCCGGATGTAATCCAATCCCCACCTTGTATTCGTCTGTCACTCCTACAGCATACCTCACCATCATCATCATCTCACTGTCCTCATACATGTCCTGCACCACCCCTGCACTACCCTCACATACTTATCTGCCACTCCTGACTTCCCCCATACAGGACCACATTTCCACTCTTGGCACGCTACCATATGCTTTCTCTAGAGCCACAAAGACGCAGTGGAACTCCTTCTGACCCCCTCTATTTCTTCTCCATCAACACTCTAAAAGCAAATATTGCATCTGTAGTACTGTTTTTGGTATGAAACTGTACTGCTGCTCACTGACTGTGACCTCTCTTCTTAACCTGGCTTCAACAAGTCTTTCTCATATCATCATAGTGTGGCTGATCAATTGTATGCCTCTGTAAAACTATTGCAGAGATTCCTGTACCATAATCAGACATATGATGACTTTCAAGTCAAATTGCAGAAGCTGGTAGTTTTATACTCTACTCTAAATTTGGGTTGCAAGTTGAAAACTCTATGGGTGAAAAGCAGAAAACACCCTAGTGCCACAAATAATACAAATACAGTCCTCTGTGATAATGAAAAATAGAGCAATATGATGTGGAAAGGCTAAATTTTCTTGAAATGCAGTTTGTAATGATGTTTCACAGCAACACATGAGCAATATTCTAAGCAGAAACACATGGCAGACGACACTTGGGGTGCACTCATTACTGGCTTTTGGGGGTTTTATTTTACTTGCGCTTGTGATCAAAAATTTACACTGATACTTCACCACCCATTGACTAGTGAGAAGAGCAGTGGGGGGAGAAATGTCAGCAGTGTGGAAGAACTTTACAGTAAGAGATGACAACACAGAAAAGCAGGCTGTACTATAAAGACTAGAAAACAAAAAAATGATCAAATGTTGGTGTCAGTACTCAGAATCTGTGGGTAATCAAACTGAAGTACCCATATTTGGTGTGTTAAAAAAAGCATCCCAAGTCAATACTGCTGCTACATGATGGTAGAGTCAAGCCTGGGCTTATTTACCAACACACACATACATTATTAAATGAACACAAAGTCTAAAATGGTAAAACTGCAACTGTGAGTGGCCACTAACTGTTGACACTAGCACCATCCAACATGACAACAATATATAGGGTTTCCTCTGGTAACATTTCTTGGTGGCGGCCCACCGCACCAAGAAGGAGATATGAATTTAAGAAAAATATATGAAGCAATGACTTTGCGCAAGCACGCACACAAATAACACACGTGGCCGTCATCCACGCAGAGTTTAGAAGTGCCCCGCCCACGCGGGCTTTCCAGTCAGTCAGCAGGTAGTGTCTCGCTAGCGGCAGCAGCATCTTCGTGGAAAAGGAGTGAAAACCGGGAAGTCAAACAGCAGAAATAGACTATTTGAAGAGAAACTTTGTGGAAAAAGTCTGCCGTTTCTTTGTTGGTGAAAATACTGGTGCTACCTATCGGGGGGGAGTGAAACAGCAAATGATGGTTGTGTGCATGCGTCAACCGCTTGGCCTGGGTAGATGAAAAAAGTGAGCATGAACAGCGCGCATGCATGCTGGGCTCGTCCAAAGCGTACGCGGACCAAGGCGGACTAGAGGGGAAATAAAGCATGAATAAGGCTTGACTGTCCGACAGAAACATGAGTTTATTAAATTACTTTAAACGCGGAAAAAAAAAAATCAGAAGAGGTATGTAAGCACTGGAGGCATTTATCATGGTTTAAATCTGCTGGAAATGGGAGCAATAACAGAAGAGTCGTTTAGTTAAGAGATGTGGTTAGAATTCAAATGCAGCCGGCTTCATATGAAGGGAAAGGCAAGGGGGACTACTGAATTGCTGAGGATATATGTCACCAGCCAAAACAATACTAAGTTATGTTCCAGGTTATGTACTTGGCAAGTTAAGATGACCGAAATTCACAAAGTCAATGACTTTAATCCGTCAGCAGCCTTCAGACAAACTGAACGTGCCAGCATTTGGACTTCAAAATACGGGAGGTTTTTCTTGACGGTGAGGAGATTTCTAAAAAAAAAAAACAAAACTATAAATATATAGAAATATTATAACAGAAATAACGGCATCCTTGGTCATTTAAGTTAATTTAAATCATTAAATACAGTTTTATTAATATTTTTTTCTTTGTAATAAGAGTTAAATTATTGTTCTGTTCTGACTGCAAAGTTATGGTCAAAAATATAAATTGTTATAAGCAAAAAGTAAAAAAAAATACCACAGTCTGTTTCAAATTTATTTAAAAAACAGTAATTTTATTTTAAAAAACAGACAAAAATAAGCCATAAAATAATCCACAAATTTATAATGAAGTTTCAAATGTACAAGAAAAGTCAATTTTACAAGAGGAAATTACAAATTTGAGGAAAATAGTTTCAAATTTAGATAAATTTACAGAGAAAACTATAAGAAAATTGTTATAAATTTTGGAGAAAAACCTCAAACCTTCAAGACTGAAGTCATTACTCAAGTTTTAAGTGGGTGCTCTTTGTACCCTTAACTAGAAATTTTTGGTTGTCTCCTTTAATTTTTTGTAACTTAGATTTTTATTCATTTTTCATCATATATAATGCATTCAGATCACATTCTACATTTAAAAAACAAAGGGGTTAGGGTAGGGAAAAATAAAAAAAAAATAAACAAAATAAAAATAAAAAATAAAAAATAAAAGGGGGGGGGGGACAAATGTTGGAGCATCAAGTTTTTAGTTTCCATCTCTTAATTCTTCTGGTTTTTTCAGTGTCTTTGGTTATTCTTTCAATTTCTGCCTCGTTGTTGCACTTTGTAGTGTGTCCATTTCCGCCATTTTTTCTCCCATATTCCTTCTTGCATTCTTCGTCGATATGTTAGTTTTTCCATCATACGTATGTCCTCAACAATGTCAGTCCATTGTTCTTGGTCAGGAAGAACTTCTGATCGCCATTTTTTTGTGATAGTTTTTTTTACATGCAATCAACAAGATTTTAACTAGATATCTGTCCTCAGCCTGTATAACATTGTCTTTTTTAAGATCACATAAGTACATCAGGTTACAGTTCATTGGTATATTATATCCTAATATCCTCTGTATTGTCACATGCATAGATTTCCAAAATGATGATATTTTGTAGCATTTCCAAAACATATGTGAGTGGTCTGCATTTTGAGCCCCACATCCCCTCCAGCATAAAGATTGGGTATTTGAATATTTTCCTTGAATCTGTGGTGTAATGAAAAAGCGAATCAGGTTTTTCCATCCAAATTCCCTCCATGCCCTTGAATTTGTTGATGTGTGTTGTATTTTCCATATTTCCTGCCAGCTTTCTTCTGTTATGTTTAAATTGAGCTCTTTCTCCCATTTCTCCTTTATATAGTTACTTGTATGATTGTTTGTCATAAGTTTCTGATATAGTTTTGAAATAATTCTTATTTTATTTCCTGCATATGAGCTTAAAATAAGTTGTATAATCTCGTTCACATCTGTTTGGAGGTTATGCCTAATCTTCTTCATATAGTAATCTCTCATCTGCAGATATCTGAAAAATTCTGATCTTTCTAATTTAAATTTTCTCCTGATATTTACAAAGCTCCCGAGATCTTTTTTTCCGATATTGCCCCATGCTGTGATTCCCTTGTTCACCAGATTTTTGTATCCCCTATCTTGTTTTGCCGGTTCAAACTGACTGTCAAATGCTACCCATTTCAATAGTTTTATGTCTTCCCTTATATTATATTTTTGTACTATTTTATACCACAGTTCTAAAGTAAATTTAGTGATTGGGTCTATTTGTTTGATTTGCTTATATGCATCTTTATCCCCTATTATGCTTTGTACTGGGAGTCCCTCAATTTCCTTTTCCATTTCTTTCCATTTTGCCTCATATCCCTCGTCGCACCAACATATGATATATCTTATTTGTGCTGAGTAGTAATATTCCTTTAGACTCGGTAGGCCCATGCCTCCTTTCTCTTTTGGTAATTGGAGGGTTTTATATTTCACTCTTGGTTTTTTACCTCCCCAAACAAATCTCGATATCATCCTGTCCCACTTTGAGAATTGGGCATCTGGAATCTCTGTTGGTATAGCCTGGAAGAGGTAAAGTAATCTAGGTTGTATGCTGATTTTGACTGTCTCAATTTTTGAATTCAGATCCATATTTAAGATTGACCATCTATCAATATCTTTTTTTTATTTCTTGTGGGTTTACTCCGGGATTTCTCCGGTTTCCTCCCACATGCCAAAAACATGCATGTTAGGTTAATTGGCTGTTCTAAATTGTCCCTAGATATCTGTTTCCTATAGGCCCTTAGAATAGAGGGTTAGTATTAATGAAAGTGCTTTGAGTGGTCTTTGTGACTAGAAAAGCGCTATATAAGTGCAGGTTAGTTAGTTAGTTAGTTAGTTAGTTCCAACCTATCATAGTTTGCTTTATATATTTTGCTTAGGTCTTTAGGTATGTTCACTCCAAGGTATTTTATTTCTTTTTGCTTCCAGTTTAGTTTGATCTTATCAGTTATCTGGTTTAAAGGGTTATAGTGGAATGTCAGTATTTGTGTTTTTGTTATGTTTATCTTGTATCCTGATAATTTTCCAAAATTTTCTATCAAGTTCATCATTTCCATTATTGATTTATCTGGTTGTTCAAGGTAAACTATAATATCGTCTGCAAATAGCCCAATCTTGTGTTCCGCCCCCTTTATTGTTACACCTTTTAATTTCTTATTTTGTCGTATCGCTTGAGCCAATGGTTCTATGAACAGAGCAAACAAGGTGGGCGATAAGCAGCATCCCTGCCTAGTTGATCTTTGTATATTTACTTTGTCTGTTAAGCTACCGTTTATCTTGATTCTTGCCACAGGTTCTTGATATAGCGTCCTTATGCATTGTACTGATTTTTCGTTAAATCCAAAGCGCTCCAGTACACTATATAGGAATTTCCAGTTAACCCTGTCAAATGCTTTTTCTGCGTCTAAACTCATTATTACTGCGCTTTTCTTTTCTTTATGTATTTGGTTAATTATATGTATTGTTCTCCTGATATTGTCATGTGTTTGGCGTCCCTCTATGAATCCAGTTTGATCATCTTCTATCAATTCCGTCAAGAATGTCTTTATTCGTTTACATATAATTGTTGTGTATATTTTATAATCTACATTTAATAAAGAGATTGGTCTATAGTTTCCGCATTGTTCTTTATCTTTCCCTGGTTTTAAAATAACTGAAATGATTGCTTCGTTCCATGTTGGAGGTATTTTGTTGTTGTTCAGCGTCCAATTAAATGACTTTAGGAGTTGTGGCCTGAGTTCTTCTATAAACAGTTTATAAAACTCAGAGGGGTATCCATCACTACCTGGTGATTTACCCTTTTTAAGTGACTTAATCACATCTCTGATCTCTTGTGTTGTTATTTCTGCTGTTAGTTTTTCATTTTGTTGATTTCCTATTGATGGCAAGTCCAATGTGTCTAGAAATTTTTTGATATCTTTAGTATTTGTTTCTTCAGGTTGCGAGTATAGTTCTTGGTAGAAATTATGGAAAATTTCTTCGATGTTTTCTGGGTTAACTGTGGTTTTATTTGTGGTGGGGTCTTTAATCTTGTATACATTATTCATTGTTTGTTGTTTTCTTAACCGTTTTGCCAGCAGTTTTGTGGCTTTTGGCCCCTTTTCATAATATTTTTGCTTTAGATATCTATTTTTCCTTTCAATTTCATCCATTTGTGTTTCTTTTATCTTTGTTTTTTCTTCTTTAATTTCTTGATATATTTTTGGATCATTTGTGCTTTGATGTTTACGTTCTAATTCCCTCAGTCTCTCACATCTTTGTTCATACACTTCCAGTTTAGTCTTATTTGCTTTTCCTGTTTGAACAATTAATTTACCCCTTAACACGGCTTTTAGTGCGTCCCATAGTATTGTTGGGTCCACTTCTTCATTGTCATTCTCTTGGATATATTCGTTTATGTTTATTTTTATTCTTTCTTTCATTTTCTCATCATTTAACAGTCCTACGTTAAGTTTCCATGTTGTTTGTCGTTTTCTATTGTTTAAATATATTTCCATGTATATAGGATTATGATCTGATATTTCTGCCCCTCCAATCCAACAATTTCTCACCCTGTGTCTGTCACCTTCATTCATAAGGAAGTAATCTATTCTAGAGTGTACTTTATGGGCTGCTGAATAATGTGTATAGTCTTTTTCGAGTGGGTGTAGGTCCCTCCATATGTCTACCATACCCATTTCTGCCAGTGAGGTTCTTATGAACTTTGTTACATGTTTTTTTGTCTTCTTAACACTTGTTGTGTCAACTTCATGATCCATGACAGCATTTAAGTCTCCTCCACAAATTAGGACTCCTTCACTGTGTGTTGCTATGAGATCAAACAGATGTTGAAAAAAACCCTTGTCACTTTCTGGTGGGGCATAGATGTTCACTAATGTGATCTGCATACCATCTATTCTTCCCTTTATTATTACATACCTGCCTTCTTTATCCTGGATTTCCTGTTCACTTTCAAACTGTATTTTGTTTGAGATTAGTATCATAACCCCCCTTTTTGCTCCTCCCTTAAATGAACTGTAGTAGGAGTTCTTATAGCCAAATCTCTTTAGTTTCACATGTTCTGCCTTGCTCAAATGTGTCTCTTGCATAAATATAATTTCAGCTTTTTCCTTCTTGAATTTTCTTATTATTCTTTCCCTTTTAACAGGTGAGTTCAGACCATTCACGTTTAGTGTCATTATCTTAAGATTTTTACCCATATTCATGTTTTTCCATTTTTTTAACTTGTGCTCCTAGCCCCTTTAACAACAAAAATAACACATATTTATATAAAAACACATTAAAAAAACTCGACCTCCGTACTTTGGGCCTTTCTTCTGCCCACTGGTCCCTGTTGGTGGGTGGGGGGTTTGTCTTCACAGAGTGAAGGCCCTCCCTAGACTTCTAATTACTATCAAAGTAATAGTCATAAGTCTAGAAATGTCCAACAAATATCACTTAAACCTCTCCTAGCCGTCTGTTTCTCTTTTACCTTGTCTTCTTGGCCTTCATTTCTTCTGTGCCTTTCTTAATCTTTGTTATGATCTAGGCTTTCAGTTGAAAGCCTTGTAGCTTGTCCTGGGCCCGCTGCTCTACGTCTCTCCCCCTTCTTCCGCCGTTCACTCGTCTCCACTCCGTCTGTCGTGGTGCGTTCAGGGCCGCCGCTGCTCCAGCCGTCTCCTTCGGCACGCTCACCTCAAGGCCCCGCTCCATCATATCCCGCGCTGCCTCTTCGGCCGTGTTGTAGGTTCTTGTGCCTTCCTCCCAATGAATCCTCATTTTCGTTAGCGGCGTTTGGAATCTAATTTTTTTCTCTTTCAGCGTTTTTTTAATATTGGCATATTTCTTCCGCTGCTGCACGATTTCTGTCGGGTAGTCATGGTCAAAAAATACCTGTTTGTCGCCGATTCGTATCTTTTTTTTCCATGCTTGCGTCAGGATTCTTTCCTTTATGTCATATTTCACAAAGTTTACCACAACTGACCTGGGTGGAGAGTTTGTTTTCGGGTTCTGTGCCGGTGTTCTGTGCGCCCGTTGAATCTGCAGATCCGTTTCTCCGGGTATTTCCAGTTCTTTTTTTAAGAACTGATCCATGAATTTTGTCATCGAGTTGCCTTCAATGCCCTCCGGAATTCCAAAGATGCGCATATTGCTTCGTCGGGATCTGCTCTCCAAGTCGTTTATTTTCTCCTGCATCCTCTGCGTTTGCGTCGTCAGGGTCTGTAGTTGTTCGTTTGCCTCGCTTTTCCAATCTTCTAGTTCCGAAATTCGGGTCTGCGCTTCTGTCATACACGCCCGCTGGGAGCGCAGCTCCTCCATGTTTTCCGTTAATTTACGCTCCATTTCTCTTCGGAGGTCCATGATTTCCTCCTTAATTTCTTTTTTCAGTTCCTCCTTAAGAGCCGCTAAATCCTGTTGTAGCTGTCGCTTGAATTCTCTCAACTCTTCACCCAAACTGGCGATGCCAGCGTTCATGTTGTCGAGTCTGGTGTCCTCCATTTTCTCTGCTGTGGACATCTCGTTTTTTTGGGCTTTGCGTACAGCGGTTTTTCCTGCGTTGTTGGAGAGGAATTCTTCAATTTTACCCTGTTTTTGTCCTTGTGCCCGGTTCCTTCGTGTTTTCATCCCTTAGTTTATTGATTCGTTTATGTCGAGTTGGCCATTTACCGATGATTTTTAATCCGGCTAGGGAGAGCTCTTTGTTTAAGTGTTATGTCTCTCCGCCATCTTCCCGGAAGTCTCTGTCTCCTTTAATTTACATGGCACTTGATATTTTCTAACCTGTTTCTATACCACCATAGACAGAGAGAGAAGCTGAATTAGACAGAGCTCAGAGAGGGCAAGATGAGACAGAAGAGAGGAGCCAAGGAGAGGAAAGTGTTCAGGTAGAGGGTCCAGGAGAGGTGAGAGCAGAGGAAGGAGAGAAGGATGACACCAGTAAAAAGTCCAAACACAGGTTGCTGGGTGGGGCCCCAAATGGCCCAATATTCCAACATTCAAGCCTTGGTTGTACAATACTTCAAACTGTAAGTTCCATATGCACGGCAGTGGCTCAGGAGGTAAAGCGGGTCGTCCAATAACCGGATTGTTGGCGGTTCAAATCCCGCTCTCCCCAGATATCCTGCCGTTGTGTCCCTGGGCAAGACACTTTACCCACCTTGCCTCCAGTGTCCATAACACTGGATATGAATGTGTATAAATGTTCGGTGGTGGCCGGAGAGGCTGTCGGCCTGGATTGGCAGCCATGTTTCCGTCAGCCTGCCCCAAGGCAGCTGTGGCTGCGGTAGTAGCTTGCCACTACCATTGTCTGTCTGGAGTGAATGTGTAATGTATCTGTAAAAAGCATCTTTGAGTGTCTATGATAAAGCGCTATATAAATCTGATGTATTATTACTATTACATGCAAAGTTGCTGTGCAAAATTTAAAAAGAAAAAGAAATAGTATAAATAGTAAAAAAGTATATATGTGTTTTCTGCACACACACCCCCGGAAAAATATGTCCACTGTGCCAAGGTCTTTAAGCCAGAGGAAACACTGGTATATAATGCCCATTAATGAGAATGTTGGATTAAACGTTCCATTACTAATAAGGCATTTTATCTCAGTGACCTTTTTATTAGAGAGAGACTTGATTTTATGTTTTTAACGGAAACCTGGCAGCAGGCATCTGATTTTTTCCACCTGAATGAACTGTGCCCACCTGACTATTCTTACATCAATGCCCCTAGCCTGTCAGGCCGTTGTGTGGGTCTGGCCATCGTGTACGGAAATCTTTTTTCTATGTCAGTCTGTATGTGCACAGCCTTACTCCTCTTTTAAATGTCAGATGTCCCGGGTTGGCTAATGTAATCAGTTTTATTGTATTTTAATTTATCGCCCTCCTGATTCTGATGGGCAGTTTTTATCTGAGTTTAGAGAGTTTTTATCATCTCTTATAAAACTGGACAAAGTTTTAATAATTGGTGATTTTAATATTCATGTTGATGATGTATCCTGCAAAACTGCTTCAGAATTTTTACACATCATGGAGTGTTATAACTTTGTGCTACATGTCAGGCAACCATCTCACAACAAAGGGCAAGTGTTGGACTTAATTTTCTCCCTAAATCTAGTGATTGATGATCTTAGAATAGAAGAGTCACTTGTGAGCGATCATAACTATGTATTCTTTACTCTCTCTTTCAACAGTGATTCTGTGTCCCGTTCACGGTCCTTTTATAGACATTTTATCACCCAGTCTGTTGCTGACAGGTTTTCTCTTTTATTTAATTTTTGTCCCAAGTCTGATTTTACTGATGTTGAAAGTTTTGTTCAGTCCTTTAATGACAATTGTGTTTCAATACTTAACAGAGTGGCTCCAGTTAAACCTAAACAAGTCTCTTCCAAAAATTCGGCCCCCTGGATAAATGACTCAGCACGTAGTTCTTGCTGTTTATGCAGGAAGACTGAAAGACTGTGGAAAGCTATGAAATTGTAGGTTCATGGTTACACCTAAAGGATCTTATATTTACCCTAAACAACATGATTAAAGATGCTCGTAACAACAATTTTACTGCCCTTATCTCCTCAAGCAAGAGAAATCCTAAAATCTTGTTTAAGTCAATAAAATCCATTGTGTCCCCTGCCTCTCCTACCATTCCAGTAGATTAAAAAAAATGACTGCAACAACTTTCTTACTCATTTTATTGATAAAGTAAACTCTGTTTGTTCTAGCATTTTACTAACCACCTAATCCTCCTTTTCTTGGCTCACACCATGATACAGTTTTCGATTCATTTCTTCCTGTCTCATTAGAAAACATAACTGACCTCTTAAATAAATTTAAAGCTTCATCCAGTCCTTTAGCTATTTTACCGACTACTTTGTGTTTAAAAGTTTTTAATTCCATTGGGCCTAGTGTTGTTAGACTGATCAATTTGTCACTTTTAAAGGGCCTATATCATGCAAAATCGACTTTTTTGAGCTTTTAAACATGTTATAATGTTAATTCCTCACCAAAAACACCCCCAAAGTGGTATTTTGCTCCATTCACGCATCTCTGAGTATTCCTCCTCAACCCTGCTCTCTGAGCTGATGCTCCGCCCTGTCCCTGATAATGACTGGGTCCCCACGTTCATACGTATGAACGTGGGTGAGCCGCCCACTCCAGGAAGTGCCTCTGCTGCCAGCACCGCCCCCAGGCTAATGTACACACCCACTTTCTCCGCGCAGCTAACGGAGCAGTGATCGGCAAAACTCTTTCACTTTAGCATTGACACTGTGAAGAAGTAGTTCCTCTCGCACCTAATCTGCTCAGTGACAACAACTGTTTGCTTTTTTACGTAAGACAATGTCTTCTAAGTTTTCGTGGGCGGAACCCAGCGACACGCTGCAGCAGCCGGCTCAGGGGTTACGTCATGAAATAGGCGGCAGCCACTTAGTTCGTAGAGCAAATCCTTTGTACGTAACCTTGAAGTAGTTCTTGACAGTGCTTTACCCCTACATGCTCATGTAAATCAGTTGACGCGCTCTGCTTTTTTCCACCTGAGAAACATTGCCAAACTGAGAAACACAGTGTGTGGCTGAGTTGGAAATGGTTATTAATGCTTTTATCGCTTCTCGTTTAGACTATTGTATTTCACTTTTTAATGTTCTTAACAAAACCTCCTTAAATCGGCTTCAGATCATTCAAAATGCTGCTGCAAGGCTTTTAACTAAAGTTAACAAGAGATCTCACATCACTCATTTTATTTAATCTTCACTGGCTTCCTGTTAATTTTAGAGTTCAGTTTAAAATTCTGGTTTTAACTTTTAGAGCCTTGCATGGTCTCACACCTCCTTACATTGCAGACCTCATTCAGCCATACTCCTCCTCTCAGCCCCTCAAGTCCTCTGGTCAGCTTTTATTAGAGGTACCCCAGACGTCTTTTAAAACGCATGGTGATCGAGCTTTTCAAGCTGTAGCACCAAAGTTATGGAACTCTCTACTCCCTTCAGTCTGTTTGACTGACTCTGAGGTTATTTTTAGGAAGCAAATTAAAGCCCTGTTGTTTAGACAGGCCTTTAGGTGGGTGGGTGGGTGGTTACTTACTGGTTTTATTTTATTTATTTGTTGTAATCTAGTCTTAACTTGTGTTTTATCACTGTAAACTTTCTGTGTTGTATTTCATGTAAAGCACTTTGTGACTGTCTGTGAAAAGCTCTATACAAATAAAGTTATTATTATTAAGCTAAATTTATTACGATTTCCCCCACTGAAAACAGTTTTTTTTAAAAACTCAACAATGTGTTAGTCTGACTCTAAATGCTTCAACTCTTTGTCCTAATCCCAGTGGCTCCTAATGAAAACAAATCTTTAACTGCCCAAAACACACTGTGCTAACAGAAGGAAATAATGCATTTCTTTATTACTAGTTTCAGGGGTGGATTAAATGTCATTTGTTGCTCTAGTGAGCACGTGCTCCAACAAAAATGTGTATGGAGAATGGAGTTAAAATAAACAACACAGTATACAGTATGTTCATGGTGATGGAGGAATGTGGCTACATGATTGGTCTTGGGCAAAAATGCACATTTATATTGTGACTGCAATTAAATATTTTAGTGTTTGTACCTTACAGTCATAACCTGTATAAGCTTTGCTTTATCTGCCTCATATACCAACACTGTTGTCAGGCATTCTGTTGTGTTTCAGTAACAAAGCTTATTTCCCTTCGGGGGGGAAAATATTCTAATGTGCAGCTTGTAAAACTGAACATTTCAAAGGAGCTTTCCCAGCACACTGCGGGCTTTATGCTCAATTCCAAACTGCTGATCACATTTTTTTTTTCCTTTCCGGATGACTGTTCATATCTATTTTAGGCTGTAATCCACATCCAACACCTACACAAACAGACTGAGACATCAGGCAGCGAAACAGGCAAAGACCCTGCATTCAGATTTGTTTTCAGCTCATCTTGTTTACAATGTTCAACTTGGAGAGTTTCTGGCAGAACTGTAGTATCTCCATGAATTCAAATCAAGTCTTTCTTTTGATAAAATGACAAAGGAAGAGGAGCAAACATTTCCAGGAAAATCTTTAGATATCTTTTTATTCCCATGTGCTTGCAATGACTTGAGGTATCACTGCAACTTTTACCAATAAATACACACTCCAGACTAGAAAAAGTAGTGTAGACAGCATCCAAATAAAAAATATGGAACAATATATGCCACTCTGTGAGGCACACAGTCCTGGTGTTTGGTCCACTCAGTGCACAGCTGGTTGCATTTCTGACAGCTGCAGAGAAGCCTTGAGCTTCATGGTACCACAGGCCTAGATGAATAAGCCAAAGGGAGAGCTGCTCTACTTTGTTTACTGCAGAACTTTTCATCCATACAAACAGCCTCATCAACACACACATAATACAAAACACAATGGAAACAGCACTCAGAATTTCCCCCAGAGCAATGAATGGAGTGAATGACACTGCAGTTCATATACAGACAAACAGGTGTCACTAACTTCAGTGTTCCAAAAAAATTCCCTATAGCAACTTCAAACTTGAATTTTGGAAAATTCAGACATACGAATAAGTCATAAATAATGAGATTTAATGCTTTTGCAAACCCTGAAGAATTATTTCACTTGATCAGCTCTTCTCTAAATTACAGAAAGTCAAACATCATCTCCTGCCTACTCTGCTGGGTGTTACGACCCCTGCAGCCTCTAGGAGGTGCGAGCTAAGCTTCACAGTTACAATTCTATTTTGTTTTTTCAGTAAATTAAAAAAATGCCATTTACCACATCCCATGTTATTCAAGCGAGGCAACAAATGATTATTTTAATTGTAGACACCGAGTCCACATTTCTGAGCTCAAGCTGAGATGAAGAGAAACACTGTAGAGATGATAAACAGATAATGCATAAACCCTCCAGTGTTTCATCTTCCACACTGTACATAATAAACCGCAGCATCAACCCCAAGGCCAACACACAACCTCATTCAGTGTATATGTGAAAAATACAGGGCATATTTAACAGGGAATGAGAGGAGACAGAAACAAGATGACAACAAAGAGCTAAAGAGCGGTTTGGAGATCAAGGTGTATTTATGAATGACAGGGAGATAAAAGGAAGGGAAATTAAGTCAGTTAAAAAAGAAAGATTATGCTGTCGTTAGATGTGCTATTAAAGTATAGAGGGGTGCATTCTGGAACATTTCAGAAACTAAGCCCTGACAGCTACGGGTTTTATATGTTCTAACAAATGACAGTCAGACGTCTTCACCTCTCATTAAGGAACCAGAACTTATTAGGGACGATGCAGAGACCTTTCTCCCTGAAGATTTTTCTAGCCATCCATTGAGAAATATGATTAAAATGACACGTGCAAAGGTTGACTGTCACCACAATAGTGTCTCTCAGAGAATAAGGCTTTATGTGCTGGTGGACTATAAACTTAGGAGGAATGTGTACACTGAGGTTACTGATAGGTTAATTTTCTTATAGTAGCATTTCCCGTACCTAGGAGTGTGCCATATTGTATCGGTCACGATAATACCAGTGTAAAAATGAATATCGTGATATTTCAGGTCTGCTGCACACTGTTACGCGTTAGCATAGAAACAGCAAAACAAACATGGTATGGGAAGCTGCAGCTCCTAAGTCGGACCATCTTCATCCAGTTGAGTGGAAATATCTAAGTTTTAGTTTCTGTTTCAGACTGCTGCCATGTAAAAAAAAAAAAAAGGTGCAGCAATGTGGATAATCTGCTTGCATTTTTTTCCACGTCAACAACACCGCTCGAGCAGTGTTAACGTCTGACAATGTGCTGCTCGAAGAGTCTGTAGTTGTGTTTTCATTCCATTTTGGCTGCTTCATCTTGATTTTATTCAACTATCTGAAGAGGGAAAAAAAAATCTGTTCAGTGCAACCAGAGCCAAAAAGCCTGAAGAGAGGTCTGTGCAACGAAAGTAATGCAGGTAAAGTGATTCAGCATAAAACCAGACATCTAAGTGCACTTAAGATGTAACAGTTTATGTTTTTTCTTGTAATATTTGATACATAACAAATGTCTTCAAACTAAATCTAAGCTGCTGTTTATAAACTGGAGAAATAAGAGTTTTTGTTTAGTTTTTCCTGAATACGTTGAAGGTACATAATGCTGGCCTGTGAAACTGTCCTTTTTGCACAAATTTAAAAGAAAAAAAAAATTGTATAGTGTAATATCATGAAAATTCACAGAAATATCATAATATCATTTTTAGGCCATATTCAGAGATGCCAACCCTCAGACTTGGGAAAGCGGAGTAATGCCTGGCTGAAAGCCAGGCCCGAGCACCATAGGTGCGAGGCGGGGGTAAGTGCGAGAGAGAAAAAATTTTAAAATTACAATTAAAATAAGCCATTTCCTGCACTTTCTGGGCACATCTAACAAGATACAACACAAAATTAACATTTTTGTTAGAATATTTACTATAATTTGGTTTAACATTCTAATTCATTAAGTCTTTGGTCACAACATTTATAAGAGACATGCACAAACAGTAATTAGGTTCATCTTAGCAATATAAAACAAAATATAAACTAAGAACCCAAAATAAAGAGAGCATCTACAGCTCTCAATAATCACAACTACATCAGTCAGTCAATGCCACTAGCATAGATATTTCTGCTTGAAGTTAGTGTGTTCATGTGAAGAATGTAAAGAATGATCACAAGAAGTTCCATGACATCCACAAGCCATCCGTTCTACACACTTGACAAAAAGCACAAGTTTTACCAGTTTTTGATGCAGTAAACAGGGATGTGATTTGGGGTTGGTGAAATTATCTGAAAATTTTGCAGGGGGTCTGGGGGACGCAGTCCCCCAGCGGGGTTCGGGGCAGATCCCTGGTGAGGGGGGATAGGGGGGCTTTGCCCCCCGAAGCTCCTGGGTTTTTATGATTTTTAAGTACCAGAACTGTGCTTAAATGACATAAAACAAACAGCTGAATGCCACTTATTACTGTATAATATTGACTTATGTTCCAAGAAGATAGCATTCCTAAAATATTCCAACAAGCATTATCCATCACATGCTTTAACATTTGATCAAATCAAAATCAGTTAATTTTATCTATTCCATAATAGAAATAAAATTCCAACATACCATTACTTTTTATAATTTCAGCATTCATTTCAGATCACCAGTTTCAATCTCCATTGAGTCTTGAGCAGGTCATTTTGCACAGTCACTGATGTAATCAATCACTGTTGGGCTGCACGGTGGCGCAATGGTTAGCACTGCGGCAGCACAGTTTACCCTTGGCCCGGGGATCGTGGGATCGATCCCAGCCCCCGACCAACAGTGATCTGTGTGGAGTTTGCATGTTCTCCCCGTGTCTGCGTGGGTTTACTCCGGGATTTCTCCGGTTTCCTCCCACATGCCAAGGACATGCAGGTTAGGTTAATGGGAGACTCTAAAGTGGCCCCAGGTGTGAATGTGTGTGTGTGAATGGTTAAGGGATAGCGCCGTATCGTGGCTGCTTCATCCATCCAGATGGTGGATGCCCTCAATTTCCCCTCTGGGGATCAATAAAGTATACTAAATCTAAAAAAACAAACAAAAAAACGTAGCTAAGTCTTAGAAATATTCAAAAGTTATGAGTCAATGTCCACTGTGCACTGCGTTAAAAATATTTTTTTAAATAAAGTCCAAAACATCTTCAGCAGGCAAGATGAAGAAAATATTAATTAGATGACATGTATACAAAAATATATCTTCACATACCTCAAAATTCACGACTCTATCCGCAACTGGCACTGGTTGATCGTGTCTGATCGTGTCGTTAACAAAGAGTGGAGGCTGTATGGTTTCGATAGTTTTTTCTGAACACCGAAAGTTCCAGCAATTGAATAATTAGTGGACCTCGATTTGACCTCTTGTACATGTTTTTTGCTCCTTCTTGTACATGTTTTCCGCGCCTTCCTGGCACGGTCGATTTTCCGTATAAAATCGCTAAACAAATTTGTCACAGTTTTCTTCCCAACATCCGTTGTAGTCTCCTTTTCTAGCCAATCCCAACGAAATTTGTTTTTCACGATCTTGTCAATTTCTTTAATTCTCGGAGCATCTTTACGTTCAATCACCGACATCACTGTAACAGCTGCGTTCATTGGTCACTGCAAGGACGATCAGCCGCGTCATTTCATTACGGTTAGGGAATTACTAAAAGTCGGAATCCGGTATATACTCATATTTTTTTATTTTATTTTGGAAGATAAAAAAAGCGTTATTCCGCGAATTAGCGGAAAAATCACATCCCTGAGTAAAACACGGATATGTCTTCCAATATTCCTCTTTGAACCTTTGGTTGTGTCCATTTACTCTTTGTTTCTTCTTCGGCGGCGTGGTAGCCTCCGCCATTTTGCTTCGTTTACATACGGGTTCTCTCATGCATTCAGAAAACATCGATAAACCTCGGCACACTGATGCACAGTTTATACCCTCGAGGCCCTAAGATCATACGCGGACATTCAAAATGCTCTTAGCACGTCGATGTCAGCTTATTTTATCCACCTTCAAAATTCATTTATTTTTGACAAAATAAAAGCGGAGTTTTTCACAGGTAAAGCAGAGGGCGGATTTTATGTCTGGAAATCGGAGTAACTCCGCCAAAATTGGAGTGATTGGCATCTCTGCATATTGCCCACACCTTCCTCTACCATGATATTGATGGGACACCCTGCTCTCCAACTGGGCCCCCAACAGTCCACCTCATGCACACTCATACATTACTTCAGCTCAGTGGAGAGAAAAACATGAAAAGACACTGGCATGATACCCTGTAAAAAGCAACCTATAGAACAATTGTACCTTATATAAAAATTATAAACATTAAAACAAATTGGGAAAGTCTACTAACATTTTTAGAACATTACACACCTACTCATTTATGTAAGTAAATTGACTCATTTTTAACTCTAGATTGTGAGTGGACAATTGTTTATCTCTGTGATAATATTTATCAAAAACTGACAAACTAATTTAACTAATTAACCCTTATGCATTTAGGGAAGTATACTATGATGAATTGAGGTTTCTCAATTAAAATCTCAAATAGATGCACTAATTTAAGTTTTTAATCGCATCCCGTGTGCCACACAAAACTGCATAGACTCAGAGGTATATCTGTTATCGACAGCAGAACATTACTGTTTTTCTTTCAATGGGAGGGACTTCATGTTCTTTTTGAGTAAAATTCACTTAATATTTTCTACATACACTTAAAAAAAAGGGGGGGACTAGATTTTATATTTTTAAGAAGCATTTTTTTTAACCATCAAAAATAGGCAGTATGGATGAAAATTTACCCATAATTTTACATTTCACTCACTAACTAAAAACTATATTTTCAGCAGTTTGTATTGGTCATATTTATCAGGCATCTTTCTGGCCAACAGTTGCACTCTATTGGCTTTTAGAAAGAATGTAGTTTTAAGGACTTTTCCAGCTTTAATGGCTTTAGTTTAGTATCTATGTATAAGGCTGATGTTTTTACAGTAAAGTTACCAGGCAAACACATTTCACGAGGCTGTCACGTGAAGCTTCAAGTTCAGCATTTACACTACTACCATTGTGATCGATTTGTTCTGCTTTACTATATCTTTTACACCATAATGCATAACATAACCCTGTGTTTCCTCAGGCTCAAAGATCTTGGCATGGTGGCAACATATTTTTCCGGGGGGGGGGGGGGCAGAAAACACATGACACGATTGTAACCAGAATATGTTCATTTTACGCTATTTTATTTTGCACAGTGATATTGCATAATGGCACTTACCATTTGAAGTACTGTACAACCAAGGCTTGAATGTTGGAATATTGGGCCAGTTGGGGTCCCACCTAGATATCCTGTGTTTAGACTTTTTTTGTGGTGTCATCCTTCTCTCATTCCTCTGCTCTCCCCTCTCCTGGACCCTCTGCCTCAACACTTTCCTCTCTTTGGCTCCTCTCTTCTGTCTCATCTTGCCCTCTCTGAGCTCTGTCTGCGTCATGTTATCTCTCTGTCTATGGTGGTTTACAAACAGGTTAGAAAACACCAAGTGTCATGTTTTGTCCTGCAAGATTTTTTTTTCATGGTTTACATAAATAACCAAAAAGTGTATTTTTTGGGGCCCCACCCTGGAGCCAGGCCTGGGGGAGGGGCTCGAAGGCTAGCGTCTGGTGGCCGGGTTTCCACCCATGGGACCCGGCCGGGCTCAGCCCGAAGGAGTTACATGGGTCCGCCCTCCAGTAGGTTCACCACCTGCAGGAGGGATCATGGAAGTCCGGTGCTATGTGGATTAGGTGGCAGTCAAAGGCGGAGACCTTGGCGGACTGATCCCAAGCTTTCTAAACTGGCTTTTGGTAGGTGGAATGTCACCTCTCTGGTGGGGAAGGAGCCTGAGCTGGTGTACGAGATTGAGCGATACCGGCTAGATATAGTCGGCCTCACCTCAACACACAGCTCCGGTTCCGGAACCAGTCTCCTGGAGAGGGGCTGGAGCTTGGCCTTTTCTGGAGTTGCCCCGGGCGAGAGGCGACGAGCAGGGGTAGGTATTCTTGTATCGCCCCACCTTGCTGCCTCTATATTGGAGTTTTCCCCGGTGGACGAAAGGGTTGCTTCCCTGCGCCTTCGGGTTGGGAAACGGGTCCTGACCATCATTTGTGCCTATGCACCAAATGATGTTTCAGAGTACCCACCCTTTTTGGAGTCTGTGACTGGGGTGCTGGAGGGTGCTCCTCCTGGAGACTCCATTGTCCTACTGGGGGACTTCAATGCGCACGTGGGCAACGACAGTGAAACCTGGAGGGGGGTGATTGGGAGGAACGGCCTGCCCGATCTGAACCCGAGTGGTGTTCAGTTATTGGACTTCTGTGCTAACCACAGTCTGTCTATAACGAACACCATGTTCAAGCATAAGGGTGTCCATATGTGCACCTGGCACCAAGACACCCTAGGCCGCAGGTCGATGATCGATTTTGTTATCGTATCATCAGACCTGCGACCGTATGTCTTGGACACCCGAGTAAAGAGAGGTGCAGAGCTGTCAACTGATCACCACCTGGTGGTGAGTTGGATCCGATGGCAGGGGAGGAAGCCATTCAGACCTGGTAGACCCAAACGTATAGTGAGGGTGTGCTGGGAGCGTCTGGCTGAGGCCCCTGTCCGGGAGGTCTTCAACTCCCACCTCCGGAAGAACTTCAACCACATTCCGAGGGAGTCTGGAGACATGGAGTCTGAATGGGCCATGTTCTCCACCTCTGTTGTTGAAGCGGCAGCCCAGAGCTGCGGCCGCAAGGTGGTCGGTGCATCTCGTGGTGGCAACCCCCGAACCAAGTGGTGGACACCAGTGGTGAGGGGGGCCATTAAGCTGAAGAAGGAGTCCTATCAAGCTTGGTTGGCTTGTGGGACTCCCGAAGCAGCTGAGGTGTACCGGCAGGCCAAGCGGAGTGCAGCTCGGGTGGTTGCTGAAGCAAAAACCCGGGTATGGGAGGAGTTCGGTGAGGCCATGGAACAAGACTTTCGGTCGGCTTCAAAGAGATTCTGGCAAACTGTTCGGCGGCTCAGGAGGGGAAAGCAGCTCCCCGTCCACACTGTGTATGGTGCGGATGGGACACTGTTGACTTCAACTGGGGATATCGTCGGGCGGTGGAAGGAATACTTCGAGGATCTCCTCAATCCCACTGATACGCCTTCCACAGAGGAAGCAGGGTTTGGGGACGAGGGGGATGACTCGCCTATCACAGGGGCTGAGGTCGCCAAGGTGGTTAAAAATCTCCTTGGTGGCCGGGCCCCGGGGGTGGACGAGATTCGCCCCGAGTACCTCAAGGCCCTGGATGTTGTTGGGTTGTCATGGTTGACACGCCTCTGCAACATTGCGTGGAGGTCGGGGGCAGTGCCTTTGGCATGGCAAACCGGGGTGGTGGTTCCTCTCTTCAAAAAAGGGGACCGGAGGGTGTGCTCCAACTTTAGAGGGATCACACTCCTCAGCCTACCTGGGAAGGTCTATGCCAAGGTACTGGAGAGGAGAGTCCGGCCGTTGGTCGAACCTCGGATTCAGGAGGAGCAATGTGGTTTTCGTCCTGGCCGTGGCACATCGGACCAGCTCTTTACCCTCTCGAGAATTCTTGAGGGTTCGTGGGAGTTTGCCCAACCAGTTTACATGTGTTTTGTGGACTTGGAGAAGGCATTTGACCGCGTCCCTCGTGGATTTTTGTGGGGGGTGCTTCGGGAGTATGGGGTATCGGGCTTGTTGTTACGAGCTATTCGGTCTCTGTACGACCGTTGTGAGAGTTTAGTTCGCATTGCCAACACTCGGTCGGAGTCATTCCCAGTGAGAGTTGGACTCCGCCAGGGCTGCCCTTTGTCACCGGTCCTGTTCATAATTTTTATGGACAGGATTTCTAGGCGCAGCCAGGGAATGGAGGGTGTCATGCTTGGTGACCACAGGATCTCATCTCTGTTGTTTGCAGATGATGTTGTCCTGTTGGCTTCATCCAGCAATGACCTACAGCTCTTGCTGGGACGGTTTGCCGCTGAGTGTGAAGCGGCTGGGATGAGAATCAGCACCTCCAAGTCCGAGTCCATGGTCCTCAGCCGGAAAAAGGTGGATTGTCCTCTCCGGGTTGGGGACAGGCTCCTGCCCCAAGTGGAGGAGTTTAAGTATCTTGGGGTCTTGTTCACGAGTGAGGGGAAAATGGAGCGAGAGATCGACAGACGGATTGGAGCAGCATCTGCAGTGATGCGGACGTTGTACCGGTCTGTTGTGGTGAAGAGGGAGCTTAGTTCTAAGGCAAAGCTGTCGATTTACCAGTCAATCTACGTTCCTACTCTCACCTATGGTCACGAGCTTTGGGTAATGACCGAAAGAACGAGATCGCGGATACAAGCGGCTGAAATGAGCTTTCTCCGTAGGATTGCTGGACTCACCCTCAGAGTTAGGGTGAGGAGCTCAGTCATCCGGGAGAGGCTCAGAGTAGAACCGCTGCTCCTCCACATTGAAAGGAGTCAGTTGAGGTGGTATGGGCATCTGATTAGGATGCCTCCTGGACGCCTCCCACTTGAGGTGTTTCAGGCACGTCCCACTGGGAGGAGACCCCGGGGCAGACCCAGGACTCGGTGGAGAGACTATGTCTCCCAGCTAGTCTGGGAACGCCTTGGTATCCCCTCTGAAGAGCTGGAGCAGGTGGCTGGGGAGAGGGAAGTCTGGGCTTCTCTGCTTGAACTGCTGCCTCCGCGACCCGGACCTCCGGAAAAGCGGTAGAAGATGGATGGATGGATGTTCTAGTGTTTCTTTTATTCCATTGATGAAGAGTAGGAAAGGGGAAAAAAAACATTGATAATAGCAATTTACTCATTCATACTTAAATTATATGATCAGAGGTGGGTATAGTAGCCAGAAACTCTACACATGTAAAAGCAGTACTATGAAATTAATAATTAAAAGTAGACAACCAAAAATTTCTAGTTGAGTTAAGGGTACAAAGAGCACCTACTTAAAAACTTGACAGGGATGAGAATGGGGTTTGGGAAAAAAAGAGGAAACTAAGCCGGGGGTCTTGGGGGACGCAGGCTCCCAAGCCGGATCCAAGGCAGAGCCTTGGAAGGGGGTCTGGGTGGCAACGCCCCGCAGAAGTTAACGAAATCTGGTGTTTTAGAATGCTCAAATGTGGTCTTATATTTAAAGTTAGAAGTAAGTACAAATGCATTTATAGTTTACCTTTTTAATCTGCTGCTGCATCACATGTGTAAATTTATGATATCTGAATGGTATGTTGATGTAATAATACTAAATTATATTTTTTTTTCCACAATATCTTTATTGAACCTTTTTTTTTTAAACAAACATGACACAAACAATCAAACACTAACACTAAAGTACTACAAAAAAAAAATGCACTAAAAACACCAACAACCACCAACAAAATCAAGTCTTCAACAATGCTCCTCTGTTTAGTCTAGACAATCCATTACATAAGTATACATATTATGTTCACCAGTTTGGAATTTACAAGGTCCACACACATCATTCACCTTCTTCTTCAAGAGTTATGTTTAAATTTTTTACATGATCAATAAAAGGTCTCCATATATTCTCAAACACAATTTCCTTTGATTTCAGTATATATGTTATTCTTTCTAATGGAAGGTTTGTTAACATCTGTCTTAACCACTGAGTCACATCTGGTCTATGAGTCTTTTTCCACAGTAGTGCAATACATTTTTTGGCATTAAGCAAACTGAGGTCTATGAATGTTCTTTCACTTTTATTAAAGTTATGCTTTTCTGGGTACAGACCCAACAAAAACAGTTTAGGATTCAAAATGATTTGTTTTGAGATTATTTTTTCAATTGTTACCCTCACCTCTTCCCAAAACATTCTTATTATTCTACATTCCCATACACAATGAAATAGGGTTCCTTTACTTTCCATGCATTTTGTGCATGTATCTGGTATATTTTTGTTATATCTATTTAACTCCTCCGGTGTAACATACATCCGCATTAACCATTTGAAATGTATCAATTTAAGACGTACATTTATTGAACTAAATTATATTTTACTACTAATTAATATGTTTAGAACTGACACAGAATTACATTTACATAGTTCTAGAACAGACAAAATAATTTAACCAAGTAAAATAAATTATAAATATTAACAAAATTCCATCACCAAGTCCATCACCCATTTATTAAAATATACTGACATTCTGCAAACATTTTGATTTATTAATGTGTGCATTTGTTAGTGTTACTAGGAATATAAAAAAGTTGCATATTAGTATATTTTAATATTTGAAAGATAATCTAAGAAAGTAAGTAAAACCTAAAAGATGTTTAATATTTTTATGCAATGACCATAAAGAAATTATGTTTACTAATAAAAGCAAAGATATCCTAGGAAAGGCAACCTAGGATAAAGGCAACACATGCATTATGTAACTCCTCTTGGTGAAACAAAAAATGATAAATTATATTCAAAATTCTTAGATTGCATTTCAAATTGTGAGAAAATATGTAATAACATTTATCTATTAACAATCGATAATCAGCATTCAAATGCAATTAGTGTTTCAAAACAGGCATGACGTCACAACTCACACATGTTATTTCATAACAAATTCATTACGCGAAAATTCTCAAGTACATTACTTATAACGAGAAAAAAATCTTACCTCGGAATGTGTCTTCCGATCACTAATTGCTGTAATCGGGGCTGATTGTGATGAACTTTGATTGACTGGCATCTGAATTTGACCGTGTCCATCGATCGTTTTGAATGCAGCACGAGTGAGTAGTTCGATCTCCTCGTAGCCACAATTTTGAGATGTTTCTGTTTTGAACAGTGTTCAACTAAGGCAACACAACCACGAGATCCATAACTCAAGAAATCGTTGCAATAAACACACGGGGCTTTCCCTGGTACTTCGCATTTCGCTATGAAGTCGGCCATTTTTTCAACCACAACTTTGGTATTTTTAGATAGATAGTTTATTTCGAACACAAAAATATAACAAATACAAGCAAATGGCAAATGCAATAAAGTAACATTATACACTGTTCGAAAGGGAGAAGGAAGAAGTGAACACTTATTAATTCCATCTCCTCTTTTCCATAGATACACCCATGTGAATTTTATACAAATTACCACCTTTAAGACCCCAAGTAAACAATTTACTGTATTTTTTACAAATCAACATTAACACCCATCCATTCTAACATACAATGATGTCCATACAACAAAACCAGCCTCAAACAACACAGATATACACAGTGCTGTCCTACCCACCATTCCATAGTGTCCCATAATACCCCAGAGTGAACATAATGAATCGTACATATAACTACTACCCTTCTAACATATACCCTTTCAGCAAATGGTGCTTATACCTCTTTTTGAATTGATTTCTGTTTGTACATAGTTTCAGTTCCAGCTCTAGACTGTTCCACAAATCCACCCCACAGACAGATATGCACATACTTTTCTTGGTTGTACGTATCTTGGGTTTTGTAAAGTTTAAGTCTCCCCTCAAATTATGATCATTGTCTCTTTTTTAAAATATTTTTTGTATATTAGTTGGTAGTTGATTATTAATTGCCCTGTACATTACTTGTGCTGTCTTAAATTTAACTAAATCGATGAACTTTATGACATGTGACTCTAAGAACAACGAATTGGTATGGTCTCTATATCCTGCATTGTTTATTATCCTTATAGCTCTTTTTTGTAATGTGCATATTGACTGTAGGTTGGTTTTGTAGGCGTTTCCCCAGACTTCTACACAGTAGTTAAGATAAGGTAAAAACAGTGAATTGTACAATAAGACCAATAATTTATAGTCCAAGAAGTGTCTCGTCTTCCCCAGTATGCCTGTACATTTTGCTAATTTGGCCCAGATGTGACTGATGTGAGGTTTCCAGCAGATTTTATTGTCTAGCGTCACCCCCAGAAACTTATTTTCCTGTACTGTTTCTATTCTGGTATCATCTATCGTTACCATTATTTCATGATTTATTTTATAATTTCCAAACAACATAATCTTTGTTTTTTTTAGATTTAGAGATAATTTATTTTTGTTGAACCACTGCGTTAATTTTTCCATTTCAGTTGTGACCACCTCTAAAACCTGCTGCAAATTCTCACCAGTGCAAAGGATATTTGTGTCATCCGCAAACAAAATAAATTTCAGAATTTTTGATACTTGGCATATGTCATTTATATATAAAATAAAGAGTTTGGGTCCCAAAACTGACCCCTGGGGCACACCACAAGTGATGTTCATGAAGGGTGATTTGTGCTCTCCAATTTGTACAAATTGTTGTCTGTTACTTAAATAACTTTCCACCCAACTCAGTCCAACCCCTCTTATCCCATACCTTTCCAGTTTCCTTAGTAGTATTCTGTGGTCAATGGTGTCAAAAGCTTTCTTTAAATCTATAAATACTCCTACAGCAACATTTTTTTTTATCTATACAACTAGTAATTTCTTCTATAAGTTCGATCAGTGCCAAAGATGTAGATTTATCTGCTCTAAAACCATACTGGCTGTCTGTAAGGAGGTTGTGTTTTTCAGTGAAATCATCCAGTCTCTTAGTGAAGATTTTTTCAAGTATTTTGGAGAATTGTGAGAGTAAAGAGACTGGCCTGTAATTTGTGAAGCGATGACTGTCTCCTGTTTTGTATACAGGTATTACTTTTGCTATTTTCATTTTGTCTGGAAATGTACCAGTTTGAAATGACAGGTTACAGATGTGGGTGAGTGGCTTAACAATTCCCTCAATTACTTTTTTCACTATTGTCACGTCAATTTCATTCCAGTCCGTTGATTTTTTGTTCTTAAATTTACTCACAGTCTCGATAATTTCCTTTTCAGTAACTGCACCCAAAAAGATTGTGTTTGGATTTCTATCTTTTTACCAATCTTTACAGTCATTGACACAGTTTTTTCGAGCCATTCCCAACGAAACTTGTTCCTTATCCCTGTCGATTTCTAAAATTCTTGCTTTGTTGTCTTTCGTGAGTTTTAGGTTCACCATTTTAACGAAATCGGGAAAACTCGGTTGATTGAACTGTCTGCCATTTGCATTTCGCTCCGCGTGTTGGATATGACAAAGGAAATCTAACAAAATCGTCGATTGGTTGCTTCAATAAATATAAGCCAATCAGTGGCCTTGTTACATTACATTACTGATCTCGCTGGGTAGCGCGTTCTGCGTGGTGGATTTGAGCAGCCGATCGAAAATACAACACGCCGCTCATAACATACCTCACCCCTTCCCCCCCTAAAATTTTCCCCTCGAATTTAGACGATTCACGAGAATGACCCTAGACATGATCAAATCCGAGGAATTCCGCAGATCCGCGGAGGATTCTCATCCATAACTTGACTAATGCCTTCAGTCTTGAAGGTTTGAGGTTTTTCTCCAAAATTTATAACAATTTTCTTATAGTTTTCTACCTTTCTCTGTAAATTTATCTAAATTTGCAACACTTTTCCTCAAATTTGTAATTGTCTCTTGTAAAATTATGACTTTTCTTGTACATTTGAGACTTATAAATGTGGATTATTTCATGGCTAATTTTTTTAAAATCTTTTTTAATCCAATCCAACTGTATTTATAAAGCTTTTTAAAAATGACAGGTGACACAAAGTGCTGTAATATAAAATAAAAAAAATTATAAAATTATAAAATGATAAATAAAAGATAAAATCAATAAAATACAGCTAAAGTACAAAACAGCACAAACAAAACAATTGTCATACAATAGAGAAAATAAGAACAAATAAAATCAATGTCACAAACTGGGTCAAACACCAGAGAATAAAAATGGGTTTTAAGAGGCGTTTTAAAACTGGACAGTGCAGAGGCCTGTCCGATGGACAAAGCCAGATTATTATAAAATTACTGTTTTTCCAATAAATTTGAAACAGAATGTGGCAATTTTTTTACCTTTTTCCTTATACAATTTAAACTTTTGACCATAATTTTGTAGAGCTAGAACAATAACTTTAACTCTGAATTCAAAGAAATATGATTATTAAAATTATATTTAAAGAAATAAATTAACTTAAATGACCAAATATGTAGTTATTTCTGTTATAATATTTCTATGCATTTATAGTTTTTTAGAAATCTCCTCACCGACCCGACAGCAGGAAAAACCTCCCTTATTTTGAAATCCAAATGTTGGCACGTTTAGTTTGTCTGAAGGCTGCTGACGGATTAAAGTCATTGACTTCGTGAATTTTGGTCATCTTAACTTGCCAGCTACATAACAGGGAACATAATATTGTAGTGGCTGGTGAAATATATACTCAGCAATTCATCAGTCCCCCTTGCCTTTCCCTTCATATGAAGCCGGCTGCAAATGAATTCTAACCACATCTCTTAGCTAAGCGACTCTTCTGTCATTGCTCTGGTTTCCAGCGGGTTCCTTCCTGGCATCCTTCAGTCTCAGGAGACTATGGATCTGCGCCTTGAGTTGGAATAATGGGGTTACGGCAGCATTGCTTGTGGCTGTGTAAGCCGATACGCGAGGGACAGCCACGGTTGCAACGGTCGCAGATGTAGGCGCTTGGTTGTGGTGTCTTTTTCAATGCATCCTTTCGAGATGATCGTTTTTCATCAGCAGACTGACGAAGGTGCTCTTCTCCCCTTCTGAGTCCATCTTTCAGTGCATGTCTCCAGCGGTTTCAGTCGTCTGCAGTATCCTCCCAGTTGATCACGCCCATGCCCAGTGTTTTCATGTCTCTTTTGCATAAATCCTTGAAACGGAGATACGGTCAACCTCGAGTTCGTTTGCCGGATGCAAGCTTTCCGTACAGAATGTCTTTCGGTATTCTCCCATCCGGCATCCGATGAACGTGTCCCAACCAGCGGACACGACGTTCGCGAAGCAAGGTGAACAGGCTTTGTAAGCTCGTGCGGGAGAGTATCTCATTGTTTGTGATACGGTCACTCCATTTAACGTTAAGAATACTTCTCAGCATGCGGAGATGAAAGGCGTTGAGCCGTCGCCGAGGCATACAGACACCATATCTCACTCCCATATAGCAAGGTACTGAGGATGCATGCCCTGTAAACAGTGATCTTCGTGTGCCTCAACAGTTTTTGGTTCAGCCATACCTTCTGTGATAATTTTCCGGAGGTCGTTGCAGCAAGGCCGATTCTTCTACTGAGCTCGTTGTCGAGTGAGTGGTTGTCCGATATTTTGGATCCGAGGTATGTAAACTCATGAACTACATCCAGTGGGTGGTTTTCGATATTTATCGTAGGAGGGTTCGAGACACCTTGGCCCATTACTTTGGTCTTCTGCTAACTGATGGTCAGAGTGAAGTCGTCGCAGGCTTTATTGAGTGTGTTGATCATTGATTGTAATTCCAGTTCCGAGTGAGCTATCGGTGCTGCACTGTCGGCAAACAGCATCTCACTGATGGATACTTTTCGGATCTTGGATTTTGCACTCAGTCGTGATAGGTTGAACAGTTTGCCATCAGACCTTGTGTGGAAGCAGACACCATCGTTCTGAGTACCAAATGCATACTTTAGCATGACGGCAAAGTATACATTAAACAGGGTAGGAGCAAGCACGCAGCCCTGTTTTACTCCACGGCAGATGTTGAATGGTTCTGAAAAGCTCCCATCAAACTGGATAATAGCTTTCATGTTGGTATGGAAGGATTCAATAATTTGCAGCAGTTGGGGTTTTTTTTGTTTCCAAATGTTGGCACATTTAGTTTGTCTGAAGGCTGCTGACGGATTAAAGTCATTGACTTCGTGAATTTTGGTCATCTTAACTTGCCAGCTACATAATAGGGAACATAATATTGTAGTGGCTGGTGAAATATATACTCAGCAATTCATCAGTCCCCCTTGCCTTTCCCTTCATATGAAGCCGGCTGCAAATGAATTCTAACCACATCTCTTAGCTAAGCGACTCTTCTGTCATCGCTCCGGTTTCCAGCGGGTTAAAACCATGCTAAATGCCTCCAGTGCTTACATACCTCTTCTGATTTTTTCCCGCGTTTAAAGTACTTTAATAAACTCATGTTTCTGTCAGACAGTCATGCTAGTGAGACACACTGCCTTGTAAAGCCTGCTTCATGCTGCATTTTCCCTCTCATCTGCTGTGGTCCGTGTACGCTTTGGACGAGCCCGGCATGCACGCAGCGCTGTTCATGCTCACTTTTTTCATCTACCCAGGCCAAGCGGTTGATGCATGCCCACAACCATCATTTGTAGTTTCACTCCCGCCCGATAGGTAGCGCCAAGGCGCTGACGCGTCAGGATTTTCACCAACAAAGAAATGGCGGACTTCTTCACTATGTTTCTCTTCAAATATAGAGTCCATTTCTGCTGTTTGACTTCCCGGTTTTAACTCCTTTTCCGCAAAGATGCTGCTGCCGCTGTGAAAGGAAGTATGTATGTATGATTCATGTATGTTTTTATTCTCGTTTTCTGACTGACTGGAAAGCTTGTGTGGGCGGGGCGCTTCTAAACTCTGCACGGATGATGGCCATGCGCATTGTTCATGTGCGCGCTTGCGTAAAGTCATTGCTTCATATATTTTTCTTAAATTCATATCTCCTCATTAGTGTGGCAGTAATTTTTCTGGTGAGGTGGGCCGCCACCCAGAAATGTTACCAGAGGAAACACTGGTAACCATAGCTTTTATTCAACATGATGTGGCACGAGACAATTCAGCAATAAATTATGAAGACAAAAGCATGGTGCAAGAACCATCATGCTGAGCCACAAGTTTCTGCCACGACTGGGCATCTATATCCTCTCTTTTGGCAATGCATAGTTCTTTAACCAAGAAACAGAACTTCTAGTGTATAAACGTTAATTCCCCTAACTGAATTTTACCAAGCACACAGCAGAAATAATAGCAGTCTTCTGGTACACCTGCAAAAATAAGTCCAGGCACTGTATGATAAACAAACACAAAACACACCCAAATAAGCATGGCTTTGTGCTGAGAAAATCCTGCTTTGCTTTGATATCTACATAATAGGACAAGTGTGCCGTTTGTTAAAACTATTGGAGTCAATGAGGAGGTGAAAAAAACACACGCACACATGCATGTATACATACACAAACGCACAAAAAGGTGTGACCTTGGTTTAGAGCTGTGGAAATTGAGAGGATTAGTGGGTATTAAAAGTCACCCCCACCCCCCCCATACAGTCAGACCATGCACAAACCCACTGACAGGTACACATTCACACACACACACTCACACACATAAACAGAGTGTGTGCCACCTTATTCACTGTAAGCAGAAAACCACATTACTAAAACGCAGTGTGAATTTAGAGCCTCTTACCAGCTAAATGGTACTCAGTGAGGCTGTGTGTGTGTTTAAAGGGATTCTTCTCTCAAACGTGTTGCGTACTTGTCACCTAAAAACAGCTGAGAGGATGAGTGTGCTTGTTTTACACTGAACTAAACTGCCATTAGTTTCTGCTAGAGCCGCATTAGAACTGCGTAAGACAGCGGATGAATGTGTGAGTGTGTGTGCATTGGGGCAGTAAAGCAGGAATTGCACTTGTTGTGGTATGAGCATCCTGGTCAACTGTGATAGAAAAAGCTTTAGATAATAGTCTCGCTCTCTCTGTGCCCCGAGGATGTGTGTGTGCGTCTGTGTGCACTACATAAACCCCTGGTAGAAAACAATTACATCAACAATGTAACACCCAGAACATTCATTGTACACACACGCGCACGCATGCAATCCAGGCAAAAAATGTGTCATACAAAGCCAAATTAGTTTTACTCTCCACTTAACAGATCCGTCAATAAATCAATACCAGGGATCAACAGATATGATTTTTTTCAGGGACGACATTTATAATTGGTCACAAAGGAGGCTTCTACTCAATATTTTAAACTGATGGACAGTTATAATAAAGAAGGCAGATCTTGGGTTGCAATCTAAAATATGAGCTCTAAATTATCCATCCATCCATCCATCCATCCATCTTCTACCGCTTTTCCGGAGGTCCGGGTCGCGGAGGCAGCAGTTCAAGCAGAGAAGCCCAGACTTCCCTCTCCCCAGCCACCTGCTCCAGCTCTTCAGAGGGGATACCAAGGCGTTCCCAGACCAGCTGGGAGACATAGTCTCTCCACCGAGTCCTGGGTCTGCCCCGGGGTCTCCTCCCAGTGGGACGTGCCTGAAACACCTCAAGTGGGAGGCGTCCAGGAGGCATCCTAATCAGATGCCCATACCACCTCAACTGACTCCTTTCAACGTGGAGGAGCAGCGGTTCTACTCTGAGCCTCTCCCGGATGACTGAGCTCCTCACCCTATCTCTGAGGGTGAGTCCAGCAATCCTACAGAGAAAGCTCATTTCAGCCGCTTGTATCCGCGATCTCGTTCTTTCGGTCATTACCCAAAGCTCGTGACCATAGGTGAGAGTAGGAACGTAGATTGACTGGTAAATCGACAGTTTTGCCTTAGAACTAAGCTCCCTCTTCACCACAACAGACCGGTACAACGTCCGCATCACTGCAGATGCTGCTCCAATCCGTCTGTCGATCTCTCGCTCCATTCTCCCCTCACTCGTGAACAAGACCCCGAGATACTTAAACTCCTCCACTTGGGGCAGGAGCCTGTCCCCAACCCGGAGAGGACAATCCACCTTTTTCCGGCTGAGGACCATGGACTCGGACTTGGAGGTGCTGACTCAGCCGCTTCACACTCAGCAGAAAACCGTCCCAGCAAGAGCTGTAGGTCATTGCTGGATGAAGCCAACAGGACTACATTATCTGACAAACAACAGAGATGAGATCCTGTGGTCACCAGGCATGACACCCTCCATTCCCTGGCTGTGCCTAGAAATCCTGTCCATAAAAATTATGAACAGGATCGGTGACAAAGGGCAGCCCTGGCGGAGTCCAACTCTCACTGGGAATGACTCCGACCGAGTGTTGGCAATACGAACCAAACTCTCACAATGGTCGTACAGAGACCAAATAGCTCTTAACAACAAGCCCGATACCCCATACTCCCGAAGCACCCCCCACAAAAATCCACGAGGGACGCGGTCAAATGCCTTCTCCAAGTCCACAAAACACATGTAAACTGGTTGGGCAAACTCCCACGAACCCTCAAGAATTCTCGAGAGGGTAAAGAGCTGGTCCGATGTGCCACGGCCAGGACGAAAACCACATTGCTCCTCATGGATCGTCACCTTATTGTGGTGGGGGGGTTTGCGTGCCCCAGTGATCCCAGGAGCTATGTTGTCCGGGGCAATTTGCCTCTGATAGGGTCTCCCAAGACAAACTGGTCCTGGGTGAAGGGCCAGACTAAGAGCGATCCAACAGACTCTCATGATAAATTGTATATCAAGGATTCAGTGTACCCCGCCCAGTATGGGGTTACCGGGGCCCCACCCTGGAGCCAGGCCTGGGGGAGGGGCTCGAAGGCTAGCGTCTGGTGGCCGGGTTTCCACCCATGGGACCCAGCCGGGCTCAGCCCGAAGGAGTTACATGGGTCCGCCCTCCAGTGGGCTCACCACCTGCAGGAGGGATCATGGGGGTCCGGTGCTATGTGGATTAGGTGGCGGTCAAAGGCGGAGACCTTGGCGGACTGATCCCAAGCTCTAAATTAATGCCTTTTTTTAACTAACTAACTTTGTCAGTTAAAAAACTACACAATATTATTCTTAAAAAGGGGGGGCATGTTTAGAGATATTTTCAAGTATGAAAATACACAAGCAAGCAAAAATGTTACCCTAATTTGTTACACAGCATATACAGTAGTTGTATACTCATATACTCTGTTTACTGTGCTTTGGTTTTTGTACACAAAAACAACATTGTCATAGTGTAATGGATAGTGGAAAGATCTGACACATGATATTAATAGCATGGCACCAATTATTGTATTTCAAATATCACAGCTATTGTCAATATAACACCCCTACTTTAGTCACCATGAACGAAAACAATTTTGTGTGGATGGATTACGACGAGGGTCTTCATTAGAAATTCAACCATCACACAGAGAAGACCACTAAAGCACCAAAGAACAAGACCCAGTTAAAAGAACAAACTGACACGGTGGGTCAGACTAGGTCTGGTACAGCATATGAGCTTCAGCAGCATATGAGCTTCAGCTTTAGTCTATAAACAGAGTACATCTAAAATGATAAGAGATTTTTCACAGATGCTGCTAACAGGTGCTTTGTTAATTGGTGAATAAAGTTGTGCCCTATAATTGGCTAATGGGATCCAGCCCGTCAAACTTGCCAGTTCTCTTTTTTGTGTTCATACCCAGAAAGTTACGCAGCGCTGATGCAGGCCCATTCAGGTTATGGTGGAAGTGACATTCACTCAGTCAAAGGTTGATGTATCATAAAAATGACTTTCGAAACGTTATTTTAAAGGTGGAAATCTCACGCAGTCTTGCTTTAAATTACACTTTTCTTTGCATTTTATATTGATTATTCTTTAAAATACCCACACATATATATCTCTACTCAGCACATCCACACACACTGCATCATGACTTATGCCCCATTCTGCCTAGCCCTAGTTGAGCGGAATCAATCCTGAAAGAAGCAAAGAGTGAATCTGAAACACAGACAGCCATCAACTGAGAGGAGACCAGCAGCAGACGACTCAGCAGGGTATCATTAGGAGTCTTTAAAGTGAGGCTCTGCAGTTATTAAACTCTCTGGGTAATTATAACAGAGTGGCTGTGAAGCTGGATAATGTGAGAGAAGACACCAATTATGAAGAGGTCCGTCACTGAGGCTGCAGGTAGCACTTTTCAGTATTACAGTCTGGCTTAAGGGTGTGTGTGTGTGTGTGTGTGTGTGTGTGTGTGTGTGTGTGTGTGTGTGTGTGTGAGTGAGTGAGTGAGAGAGAGAGAGAGAGTGAGTGAGAGAGAGAGAGATTCATACAGCCTGTGCTATCTGACAGGGCAGACTGTGATTTTTTTTTTTTTTTTTTTAGCTGAGCAGGGCTAATCTCTTGTTACAATATCAGGTGCTGATTACGTCACTGCATGCTGTGGAACAAGAGAGAGAGAGAGAGTCAGCGTGTGTGTGTATTGGCGATAGGGCATATAAAAGGGCAGATAAGATGACAAGGTGAGGACGGAACACACAGAATTATAGTTTAGGAGAGGAAGGTGTCTGTGTGTGTGCACGTGGTACAGAGGTGAGACGAGGTTATTGGTGTTTTATCCGACGCACACAGAGCGAACAGCACAGAATGTACAGTAGGGATGTTATGACTAAGGCCCGGCTCTGCACTGTCCTGTTATGCTTGGCTGAGGCTATTATACCCACTGTGTGTGAGTTTGTGTGAGTGTTAACGCTGAGATAACAGTAGTAGAATAATAAATGTGGAGGAAGCACAGTAGTACATGTGGAGGGAAAAATGCAAGAAGTAATTTTCAGACATGAATTACGCAACATCTTTTATCATCTTGTTTATAGTGACTATTAGCCAGTACAGTACTGGAACCTTTATGGAAGAACTACTGACATTATCTCTTTCAGGAGCTGCTGTAGGTTCATTAGGGGGATTTTTGTGTTGTCACATTCCCACTGAGAAGGACAACTGATCACGTGAACGCATCGGGATATAATCGCATGTGACGCAGTCAGGAAGCGACCTTATCAAGATGAAGAACAATGTGACTGCAGCTTTTTGTTTATATTGTATAAGTTTGAACTGGCGAGTCTGAATTTAGAATACACTATTCAAAAAAAAGACAGAGCTATAAGCCTAATTTTTTGTGTGAACTACCCCAATCACACACCGACATCATTGAAAGGCTCCAGGAACAGGATTTTTTAAGGGCTATGGAAATACACAAAAAAATAAAACCGTAGTCCTTGGTAATCATAATGTTGCTCCAGTGGGAACATGCCTATTGTGTCTTTCAGACGTGTATGTGTATTATTTTCATTCAGACACACCCAAGGGAGTGAGGGCGAGACTTACTGTATGTTGTCTGAATTTTTATCCACTAATGCCTAATATATGTGGCCAAAGGTCATCTTCGTGTTGAATAAATTAGTTTACTGTGAAGCTTTAACATGAGCACTGGTAATTTAACAAAATAACTAGTAGCTGGAGTTGCTATGTCAGTGGCTTCCACACAAATTATGTTCCACCTGTTACAACAGCACAGCCTAGACTGGCAGTGGCCACAAAGTGTTATACAGCAGCATTTCACCATATTGGAAAAAAAACTCCTGCCAGACAGTCCTTGGTAGTCACAATGTTCCTCCACATTTAAGGTTGCATGGCTCAGACTTGTGCTGCTATGAAAGATAAACATGTACCTGACTATGCTGCAATAGATTCACTTGCACCTCAATAACAAATCAGCCCTGCTTCGAAAAGAATTTTGTTCATCCCCTTGTTAGTTTGTCTGTGCAGGCTCCCAATCAATGAATCTGTACTTCTGCACCTTTTCACTTCTTTAAATGTTCCTGTTGGATTTTGTTGTGTTTCATTTTTGAATCAACCTGCTCATCCTGCAGGGCTCACTGTCAGCCATGTCTGAGCTGGGTTACAGGTTTTTATTTTTTGTTTCTCAGCCTGTCATGTGCATGTCTGCATCTGCCATCACCTGTTCACTTCAAAAGATGTTTCAGGATTGATGTTTTTGCTATTGAAGGAAAGTCTAAGAAAATGGTCTTTTCTTTACTAGAACCACGTGTTGATAATAAAGCTCCAGCTAAGTCTCCTGGACAACAGCTGACTATACACAAAGTCATATAGAAGCATCTCAGACCAGAAAAGTCCTGCAACAGACTTCTTCTGATGTTCACCGAGCACAGATCTCAATGCAACAAGTCTGTCTGGGATCACAGAATAAAGACACATCCTCACAAGGACTAATGGAGACCAAATTAGTGAAATTACTGCACAAGCCCCATTTCTTAAATGCAAATACAATCGAAAAAGTCATAAAATCCTAATTTTTGTTTCGATCAAACTTAACATTGCCCTCGTCTCATATTTTCCTGACCACACATCTCTCCACCATATCTGTTCTTTGATTTAAATGTCACTGAAAATATTACTGTCCACTTTTATTGCTTTATCAGACTGGCAAGCCATAAAAGGATTCATCTTCCATCGCCATGGATTAGATTTTGTGGTCCATAATAATGTTTTGTTGGTGTTACTTTTACAAATTTGTGTTTTTTTCCCTCAATTTTAAGAGGTTTATTTTGTGTCATTGTGTTGTGTCTCCGCATGCCAAGGTTGATTGATAACCAGTTTGATGTACAACAACATATTGATGGTTATAAAGTATTTAAATAAAAAAAATGAAAGCCAGCTGTCTTTTAGCCATTTTGTGTACATGTTCATAAGGTGATATGATAAATCACATTTTATAGTCATTTAAAAATGTGATTTATTTTTAACGTAGATAATTCAGATGGTAAGTGGTCAGTGGGGATTTTGCTGCTCCAGACATACAGACTTTAAAATAGTGCAACACACAAAGAAAGTCAGTACTAAGGAGTTTTTCATACCAAGAGCGAAATCACTCAAATGTGTCATGTCTATGTTTTGTTGCTGTGAAATTTCAGTTAAGCTACTCCCCTTAGAAAAAGGCAAGTTTAGATGGAGCATTTTTGGTGATGTCACAATCCACCTTATTCCTGGGGGTGCTGCTGTAGGAACGATTATGGGCGGAGCTTCTGGTTTCGGCTGACCTAGTGTTAAATCAGTCAGTAAGAGTGGAGTAGCAGGGGCATTTAAAGTAGTGTTTTTAAAAGTTTTTCAAATTTATTTTAATGTATAGTCCACATACGTGTTTTGCACTCAAGTGGCAGCCAATTTCAGCTCTTCTAGTTTTTGTATTTTTTGAATGTTTTTGCGTAGTTCTGGTACTTGCTGGTGTTCATGGTTGTGCCAGCCTGCATAAATAGAGGCTTCTTACCACACGGTGACAGGCGACATCCAAGCATGGTGTTGTGGCGTACGTCTGCTCTAAGGTAAATTTGATTATGTCTAACATATTTTAACAAAATGCAGCCGACTTTATTGCGGTGGAGACGTGCTGGTTGGAATGTGCACCGCGTCATTATGAGTACAGGCAAGGAGAAGTCATAAATCATGACTCTTTGTTTGGTAGCGGCAAATCCCGGGAAAAAACCCATGAGTGCCTGGTATCATTGGAAAGCTTAGAAATCGTACTTTCTAAAAATAACTGTGTTTTTGTGGAAGACATAACTCCTGACCAATTGAACGCAAGTTTTCAACCTAGCTAAAATATAAACAAATTGTCTTTTTGTACAGCATGTACATGTACAGCAATATGACAATATAGGTTGATTTGATTTGATTTGAGTTTTCTGGGTCAGTTTTTGCACACTTCCAACAAATTAAACATCATTTTGAAGGTCTTTCAATACAGAATATGGAAATAACTTTACATCAGTTTTGAAAATGTCCTCAAAGTGACTCATTTTGCCAGCAGGGGTCATTTGTTTACACCTTTAGCATCTTAGCAGTGGTGCTAACTGTGTATGACGTCACTTTTTAAGGTCATTTTCCATCCCTCGATAGTCATGGGAAGTGGTATGATTACATTACTGTTTTGAGGTGCAAGAGGCCGTGTTCCCCCATTTCTGATGCCGAAGTCACTGTTTTTTAACAAGGAAAAGTGTCCCATTTCAGTGACAATCATATGTTCTAAACTAGTACCGGAAGTTGCTACCATAATTCATGCAAGGCATCATGGGGCCTAGAAATAAGGTGGATAACAGGTCTGCAGTGTTGAGCCAATCAAGAACTGTCTGTGGTCTGACTGAAGTTAGCCTCTAGGGCCAGTTAGCGTTTTTGGACAGCTGCGATGGATGGATGGATGGATAGATGGATAGATAGATACTTTATTTTGAACAAAAAAGTAAAACAAAAACAAAACAAATGACAAGTGCAATAAAGTAACAGTATACAGTGTTCGAAAGGGAGAAGGAAGAAGTGAACACTTATTAATTCCAACTCCTCTTTTCCATAAATACAACCCATGTGAAATATATACAAATTACCACATTTAAGACCTCAAGTAAACAATTAACTATATTTTGTACATATCAACATTAACATCCATCCATCCCAACATACATACAGTCCATACATCAAAACCAGCCTCAAACAGCACAGATATACACAGTGCTGTCCCACCCACCATTCCATAGTGTCCCAGAGTGAGCATAGTGAATTGTACATATAAACACTACCCTTCTAACATATATTCTTTCAGCAAATAATGTTTATACCTCTTTTGGAATTGATTTCTGTTTGTACATAGTTTCAGTTCCGGCTCCAGACTGTTCCACAAATCCACCCCACAGACAGATATGCACATACTTTTCTTAGTTGTTCGTATCTTGGGTTTTATAAAGTTTAAGTCTCCTCTCAAATTATAATCATTGTCTCTTTTTTTAAATATTTTTTGTATATTAGTTGGGAGTTGATTATTAATCGCCCTGTACATGACTTGTGCTGTCTTAAATTTAACTAAATCCATGAACTTTATGACATGTGACTTTAAAAACAACGAATTGGGTATGGTCTCTATATCCTACATTATTTATTATCCTTATAGCTCTTTTTTGTAATGTGCATATTGACTGTAGGTGTTTCCCCAGACTTCTACACAGTAGTTAAGATAAGGTAGAAACAGTGAATTGTACAGTAAGAACAATGATTTATAGTCCAAGATGTGTCTTGTCTTCCCCAGTATGCCTATACATTTCGCCAACTTGGCCCGGATGTGACTGATGTGAGGTTTCCAGCAGATTTTATTGTCTAGCGTCACCCCCAGAAACTTATTTTCCTGTACTGTTTCTATTCTGGTATCATCTATCGTTACCATTATTTCATGATTTATTTTATAATTTCCAAACAATATAATCTTTGTTTTTTTCAGATTTAGAGATAATTTATTTTTGTTGAACCACTGCGTTAACCTTTTCATTTCAGTTTTGACCACCTCTAAAACCTGCTGCAAATTCTCACCAGTGCAAAGGATATTTGTGTCATCCGCAAACAAAATAAATTTCAGAATTTTTGATACTTGGCATATGTCATTTATATACAAGATAAAGAGTTTGGGTCCCAAAACTGATCCCTGGGGCACACCACAAGTGATGTCCATGAAGGGTGATTTGTGCTCACCAATTTGTACAAATTGTTGTCTGTTACTTAAATAACTTTCCACCCAACTCAGTCCAACCCCTCTTATCCCATACCTTTCCAGTTTCCTTAGTAGAATTCTGTGGTCAGTGGTGTCAAAAGCTTTCTTTAAATCTATAAATACTCCTACAGCAAACTTTTTTGCCAAAGATGTAGATTTATCTGCTTTAAAACCATACTGGCTGTCTGTAAGGAGGTTGTGTTTTTCAATGAAATCATCCAGTCTCTTAGTGAAGATTTTTTCAAGTATTTTGGAGAATTGTGAGAGTAAAGAGACTGGCCTGTAATTTGTGAAATAATGACTGTCTCCTGTTTTGTATAGTGGTATTACTTTTGCTATTTTCATTTTGTTTGGAAATTTACCAGTTTGAAATGACAGGTTACAGATGTGGGTGAGTGGCTTAACAATTCCTTCAATTACTTTTTTCTCTACTGTCATGCCAATTTCATTCCAGTCCGTTGATTTTTTGTTCTTAAATTTACTCACAGTCTCGATAATTTCCTTTTCAGTAACTGCACCCAAAAAGATTGTGTTTGGATTTCTATCTTCTATTTCATTTACAGAACCACTGTTGTTTGTTTCTGTTGTCACTATTGATTTTGCTAGTTCAGGACCAACGTTTACAAAAAATTTATTGAAACCACTGACCACATCCTCCATATTATTTATCAAATTGTCATTTTCAATAAAATATTCTGGATAATTAGCATTCTTAGGTCGATTACTAATAATCCCATTGAGTACTTGCCATATTCCTCTTAAGTTATTTTTATTATCCTCTAATATTCTGTTGTAGTATTCTTTCTTACAAGTCCTCATTATATTAGTAAGCTTATTTTTATATCTTTTATATTTGATCTCAGCCTCCACCATTCTGCACTTAATGTTTATATAATGTACTGTATTCTTCTTTTTACATGCATTTAGTAATTGTCTGTCACAGATTGTTTCGTCTGTCACTGTATTGTTTTATAGGACAGTTTTTACTGTACAATGATTGAAATATTTGTAAAAATTTATCATATGCTTTATTTATATCATTTTCATCATAAACTATCATCCAGTCTTGTATTAATAATTCCTTTGTCAGTAAATACATAGATTCTTCGGTTCTTATTCTTTTATATTTAATATTTTTGGTATACTTTTTTTTCCTATAATCACATTGATAGACAACAAAAATCGGCAGGTGGTCACTAATATCATTCAATAAAAGCCCACTCCTGATATTATTTTCCATAATGTTTGTGAATATGTTATCTATTAGTGTAGCACTGTGTAACGTGATTCTGCTAGGTCTGGTAATTGTTGGATGTAAGCCCATACTGTACACTGTGTTGATAAATTCTTCTGTCAAACTATGTTGTTTTGAATTCATAAGATCTATATTGAAATCACCACAGATGAACATAACTTTATGAGTTAGTTTTGCATACATTTTTTCCATCCAGTCTTTAAATAAGTCAATGTTTGATCCAGGTGTTCTATATACACAGCTCACAACCATATTTTTCACATTGTCCAGACAGATTTCTATTGTAATACATTCAAATAAATCATCCACAGTTACTGACAGATTTTCAACAACCTTGTATTGCAAGCTCTTGTCAGCATAAACTGCAACTCCTCCTCCTTTTTTCACTTTTCTATTTATATAATTTAATTCATAGCCATCCATGGTAAAATCCACTCCTTTCTCTTCACTGAGCCAAGTCTCTGATATTGCCACAATATTGAATGGCTCTTTAAACTGATGTAAATAATCTTTAATGTTATTAAAGTTGGCATAGAGACTTCTGCTGTTGAAGTGGATCATAGAAATATTGAACTCAGATGTGACCATTGTGTTAAACTGTTCATCTGTGTAGTAACTACAGTTATTATTGATGGAGCTAAATAAATTATTATCAGGGTCTATGTTATACTCTACGTCCTGTGGGTTGTGATCTGTATATTCAAACACTTTCAGTTCCTGTTGTTCCTGTTTGTTAATCTTTTGTTTCATGTAATTAAATGTCCTGATGCAGATGAGTGTGATCCTTCAGTGTCCTACAGTTGTCTCTTGTTGCTGTGGACTCCAGTTCATAATATTCATTGATATTTGTCCAGTTCCATAATATTTCAGATAAGATAAGATAAGATAAGATAAGATAAGCCTTTATTAGTCTCACAACGGGGAAATTCCAGGATTGCAACAGCACAGGGATAGCAACACTCAGAGCAACAATCAGAAGGCAAGGAAAAAAAAAAAAAAAAAAAAAAAACAAGCAAGCAAGAGCAGCTAATATACATATGTACATATTACTATAAAATACGTATATATATATACACACACACACAGACACACAGTGCAGAGCATTGTAGCTGGATGGAATAAATATAGGAATATATGAACACAGTGCAGAGCATTGTAGCTAGATGGAATAAATATGTAAATATATAAACACCCACAGTACGGAGCATTGCAGCTAGGTGGAATAAATATGCAAGTATATAAACACACACAGTGCGGAGCAATGTAGCTAGATGGAATAATATGTAGATATATAAAAACACAGTGCGGAGCATTGTAGCTAGATGGAATAAATATATAGATATATAAATATAAACACACCCAGTGCTGAGCATTGTAGCTAGGTGGAATAAATATGTAAATATATAAACACACACAGTGCAGAGCATTGTTGCTAGATGGGATGAAACAGCATAACCGTCTACTTAGTTATCCTACATGGTATGATTATGTGCCCATACATATTCTCACCCTCCATAGCGACCGATATGTTCCTAGTTGTATGCCGGAGAGGACCATTGTGTAAGTCTATTGCATCTTTTGCATTCAAAAAACTATTAGTTTGTTACGTCTTTTTGCTATCTCTGCGAGCAGCCCTGCTTAGGTTGTACAGTCTGACAGCCGTTGGTAGGAAGGACCTACGAAACCTCTCGGTTGTGCACCTGGGATGGTGTAGTCTGCTGCTAAATGAGCTCCTCAGTGCATCCAGTATGTCCTGCATAGGGTGGAACTCGGACTCCAGCAGAGATGACAGTTTAGCCACCGTCCTTCTCTCTCCTATCTCCTCCATCGGATCAAGGCGCTGCCCCAGGACAGAGCTAGCTTTCTTAATCAGTTTGTTCAGTCTCTTCCTATCGGCTGCAGTAATGCCACTGCCCCAGCAGACCACTCCAAAAGTGATGGCTGATGCCACCACCGTGTCATAGAATGACTTCAGCAGCGCCCCTTGTACACCAAAAGACCTGAGTCTCCTCAGCAGGAACAGCCTGCGCTGTCCCTTCTTGTAGAGTGCGTCAGTATTGTGTGACCAGTCTAGTTTATTGTTCAGATGAACACCCAGGTACTTATAGGATGTCACCATCTCGATGTCTGTTCCCTGTATATTTACTGGTGCTGTGAGGGGTTGCCCATGCCTGCGGCAGTCCACCACCAGCTCCTTAGTTTTCCTCGCGTTGATCTGGAGGCAGTTCCGATGGCACCAGTCCACGAAGTCCTGGATAAGCCCTCTGTACTCAGCTTCATCTCCGTTGGAGATGAGACCAACGATCGCAGAGTCATCAGAGAACTTCTGTAGATGGCAGTGTGTTGTGTTGTGTGAGAAGTCCGCAGTATAAAGAGTGAACAGGAAGGGAGCCAGCACCGTTCCCTGGGGGGCCCCCGTGCTACTGATGATCGTGTCGGAAACACAGTCCCGGGTTCTCACAAACTGAGGCCGGTTCGTGAGGTAGTCCAGGATCCATGATGACAGGTGCTGGTCCACCCCTGCGCGCAGCAGCTTGTCCTTCAGGATCATCGGTTGGATGGTGTTGAAAGCACTGGAGAAGTCAAAGAACATGATCCTCACCATATTCCCGGGCTTCTCCAGGTGGGACAGAGAACGGTGAAGGAGGAAGATCACCGCATCCTCCACCCCAATGCCATGCTGGTAGGCGAACTGGAGTGGATCCATCGCTGGTTCCACCAGGGGGCGGAGATGAGCAAGGAGCAGTCTCTCTAGGGTCTTCATCAAGTGGGACGTCAAGGCCACCGGTCTGTAGCTGTTCAGGTCTTTGGGGTGGGAAGTTTTTGGTACAGGTACCACACAAGATGTTTTCCACAGCTGTGGTACCCTCCCCAGTTTCAGGCTCATGTTGAAGATATACGTCACAATCCCACACAGCTGGTCTGCACAGGACTGCACAGATGTTAATGACCTTGGCTTCTTCAGGTGATCCATTTAATTTTATGTATATTTTACAGTTTGATGTCCAGGCGTTTTGAATCTTTTTCTGCTTTCTCAGGTATCTTGCTTTTCTGGCTATTTCTGTGTTTTCTTTTGTGAGGTGCTCGTTTATATAGATGTTCGTTCCTTTCAGTTTCCTACCTTGTTTTAGCAGCGCAGTCTTGTGTTTTCTATTCACAAACCTCATGATGACAGCCGGTTTGTCGCTGTTTTTCCTGGGCAGAGGGTGGCAGGCCTCAGTGGTGTTACAGTCCAGCTGGATTCCTTTGGACTGCATGAAGGCTGCCTCTTGTTGTTCCATGGATTCGTCTTCCAGCACGTCGAGCCTCCCTCCGCTGTCCGCGGCCACCGCCCGAGCATACGATCGGGGTTTAATGTGGAGCCCAGTGATGATCACGTCGTTCACCCGGGTGTTCTGCTCCAGGTCCGACACTTTGCTCTCCAGATACGCCAGCCTCTTGTCCTTCTCGGCGTTCTGGATCTGCAGCGCTTTCACCTCCTCGAGCAGGCCCAGAATGTTTTTTTGCTGCAGTTTAATAGCAGAAATCTCTTCAGCCAAGAGGTCGAGCGATCTTTTAATGTCGTCCACCTCCTCAGTCTGCTGAGCTTTCTTGGGACCCATGATCCCGGCTGATGTACGTTGATTCATGCTCTGTGATCGTAGAAAGAAAACACGTGGGAGAAGTCCCTTTGCTCTCCCGAAGTGTGAGAATTATTATTTTAGAATTATCTAAATTATCTTATTCTAGAATTATCTATTTTGTCGGTCTTAATTTGGTTGGTCTTAATTTGACTTTTTCGACGTAATTTCTTGTTTTTGGTCGGGAGACCACGCTCTATGCTGCCATCCCTTGGTGAACCGGAACCGAAAACATGACCCACATTAGGATGGGTTTTACCATTCAATTGCTTTTAAGGACTGATGCAGTTTCAGTCATTATCCTGGGCCATTGTGCATACAACTGGGCATGTCCTTCAGCCGGTAAGCCTTTTTAACACAGGATTTATTCTGTTTAATGCAGCGCTAGCCACCATTAGCCTTGTGAGATGTGGGTGGGCCGATGCACAGAACCTGGTTTTTGAAGGAGGAGGAAAAGTGAAAAGATTTTGACATACAAAAGTAAGACAAAGTTTTTTGTAGGAAAAAAAGGCATAAGATAGTATTTTAGACAATGTAGATTTGTTATTATAGGGGATTTGTAACCACGGGAGTGCGTCTATAAATAATTCCACAGCTTTTTTTTTTTTTTTTTAATAACAGAGCCAACAGGAGAAAAAGCTTCTTTTTTCCATGATCTATTTGTTTATATTTCTTCTGTTATGCATTGGTTCTTTTTGTTTTTTGTTTTCGTCTCTGTTTATATTCTTATGGATGATTTGTATGAAGTGATTAAAAGTTAGTAGCTACAGGAGTTATAGTGATAGAATAATATAGTGCTACTAATCAGATTTTTTCTACCATTTGTTGGTTAGTCTATTTTTTGCATAATTTTATCTGTAAGATGGCATCATTGATTAAAAAAAAAAAAACCACTTTCAACAAATGCTGGTACACGTTGATGGAGCTGGATCCCAAAGTACACCTTTTGTTTTAAAAATATAAAACGTGTGTTACAAGCGGTCCTTAGTTTGGGCTGAGGCAGAGAACTTAATTATGAGGTGGTTGTGGGTTGGGTTTGGACGGGGAACGCTAGGGCAATGCAATGCAGGGCTCTACTGACAAAGGAAAACAGAAGTAATGGTGAGTTGGACAACCAAAAAAACAGCTTGTTTGCCTCCTTAAGTGCACATGTTAAATTATATTTTAAGGGCTCCTTTTTACTTAAAGACATTCTTTGTCAACCCTGGTACATAAACCATCCACTGGTGTTGCAAAACTATTGTTTATATTTCATTCATTAACGGTAGCAGCTCGTGGTTGATCCCACCAAGGAGGCAAATTAATCATGAACACACACATATGAACACACCTATACTTGCGAGAACCCCAAGTCTTTAGCTCCACAGATATAAAATGCAGCGCTTGCAAAGCCCCAAGAAAACATCACTATGCTGACCAACATGATATTCAAGACAACACACCAGCCTCACTCAGCATGATAAAATCTGACAAAGAAAAGATGACCCCACATACTGACCCCAGCACCAACAACAAAAGGGATCAAATAGGATACAAAAAAGCCAGAATAATGACATCAAATTATAAGGAACGCGGTATTTATAAACGTGTCACAAGTATTTGTAAAAGTGTCCTGTTTGTTGACTTGATGTCACTTGGTCCTGTTCGATATGATTTAATGCGTTATTTAGGAGCTGTGTGTCTCGTTAGTTACTACAAGAAATGGCCATTTGTTATTAAATATTAACATAAAAATCATTTGATTTTTTGGGGGAGTACTTGGTGAACTTTTGGTGTCCAATAAAAATGATTTCATTCATTACTGGTCCCTTTAGGTCCCATTCGTTAGTGAAACTGAACACCAATGAAAAATATTTCCCTCAATCCTTTTAAGAGTTGACAATAAAACAGCATACAGGAGAGAAACAGATTTTAACTTACCTGTTACCATGTCTTTACATGGATCTGGATAAATCTTCCTGTCATCAAATCCAGTTTTAATTTAGTGGTTGCAAAATGCAAAGCCAAAGACTAGCGTTACTAAGCAGGTTAGCTCCACTCATCCAGGTATCCTGAGCGCCGTCCAGTTGCAACCTGACTTCTTTATAATGTCCAGTTTAGGGGAAGGCCTTGGACTGTTTATCTGAAGCTGGTGTTCAAATTGTAGTTTCTTAAACTTGTAGCAAGTAAATAGTGCTCGATATGAAGACATTTTCTGAGGAAGCGCAGTCTCCTTTACCTCCTCCCATAAGCCGCCACTGTTCATTAAATGGATATATTCTTCATAAAAAGTCAACTATACTTCAAATTGTGACAACAGGTCACCAGTAAAATCTTTAGTTGGAGGCAGCCCGAGGTGGTGTGAATAGAACAGGGGTCACCAACTGGCAGACTCCGGTCCGGATCCAGACCCTGAGAGTCTTCCGTCCGGACCCCAAAGCCTTTTGATACAATTTGGGGAAAAGGGAGACTTTTATTTTGGTGGGGAAAAAAGGCGGAAAAAGCGGAACTGGACTGCTGCATCAGCAACCGTCCAACAGATTATGGCGTGAGCCCTTAGGTGCACTCCTCCTGCTGCAGACTGACTCCCTCTTCGCTGTCCCACGAACACCACTCTCTGCAGAGACTCGCAGCTCCAACCGCTCCAGAGAGTCAGCAGGTTGCAAAATCAGGTTCACTGCAGGCACACACACAAGGATGACAGCCAGGACATCCACCCCAGACAGTCTGTACCCACAAAAAGAAGCGCTGTTGTTAAACTGAATGTACAGCACCTTCGCTGGTATCACTTAAAAACTCTGTTAAAGCTCTGTGTGTTACTGAACATATAAAGTTCCACCTCCCCTCTCCCTGTAACCACAGACTTACCGCTCCATCCATCCTGCAACAGAGTTTACTGTGGAGATTTTTTTTAAAAATGTCGGAGGAATTCTGTCCTGTGGAATTATATTTTGTGTCCATTTTTTTTTGGTCTTAGTTTGAAACAGTTTTTTTTCTGCACTGAAAAACTGTATAGAGGTGGACTTTTTGTGAAATTTTGTTTTTTAGATATTAATCTTTTTTTTAAAATGCAATACAAATTAGTTTGCATTCTCCTGTAAAACATTTTTAGGATTTTATGTTTTGTTTGAAATTGAACAAAGAATTCATTTTAATATTGTTTTTTGTTTAAAAATTAATATAGAGCTAAAACCAGCTAAAACATGAGCTGAATAAAATAATGTGTGAAAGCAACTTAAATAAATGATATTGGCCTTTCTGGAGACAGCTGTGGTCTTCTGAAAGAATGTCAGTGAAAGGATGACAGTTCTTAAAAGCACATATTGAGATAAATTTGTCCATGTTTTTTTATTTGACCTTTATTTATACAGGGTAGTTCCACTGAGAGGCAACCTCTCTTTTTCAAGGATGCCCTGTTCACACTCACACATTCACAACAGGTAGCTGCCCAGTGCAACCACAGACTGACCTGTGGTCACTGAGCAGCTCCACTGGACCAGGTGGGGTTAAGGGCCTTGCTCAAAGGGATCGAACCAGCAACCTTTCGCTCACCAGTTCCCATCCCTAACCATTAGGCCACCACTGCCCACCATGTGTCAGAGTTTTCTTCCATTTGTTTTAATAAAAGATTTTGGAAGCAAAATTCATGGGTCATTGCAAATACTTTGCTTTAAAAGGGCCAAGTTGTCACACAGTGGGAGGGAAAAATCTTGAATAGAAAAAAAAATGCATCAAGATACACTGAGAATTGTTTTAGAATCAAGTTGCAGTTCTGAATCCTAATCGAATCATGAGGTGCCTAAAGGTTCCCACACCTAGTTCAGACCTCGGCTGGGGAGGAGGACCGACTTATCGGACCTTTTGCAGCTTTAGTTGGTGACCCCTGGTATAGAAGAAGCACCACTGGCGTACTGCAGGCTGAAATTTTATTTCTTTAGCCTTTATTTGTAAATTTAGGAAAATGTTTATACTATGCCGGACCCACTGAGGTGGAGTGAAACTCCATTTAGTTTTCAAAAACTAAAATAAACAGATGAGATACAATCTCAACTCTGAAATCCTGCCAAGTTTGAAGTCCATCAGACAAAAATGTTTGGAGATAAACGACAAGAAAACAGATGCAGAGATTTGATGAAGTATAAGTCCGATTCTGAACCAACAGTGAACTGCTCATATCTGCAGTAAAAATGTAAAGGTTATTGAGATACTGGGACAAACAAATTCCCCCAAATTTCAAAGAAAGATCAGGAGTTGCACTGAATTTAATAACTCTAGGTTTACAATTTTTTCCTCGTGACAAAAGCAGAGTGATAACATAACCTATGACTAAGGTGCATGAAGGAAAGGGAAAAGTCAAAAGAGGTAAAACCTCCAGTGTGCATGCGGCCTACAAAATATGTGCAGTTTTCCTTGTTTTAATTCCTGCAAAATACATGAAAATTATGAATACTGGGCAAAACTGTATGACATAACCATCACGTAAAAGACGAGCAGAATTTGATGCAGTCATGTTGAATAAATCTACTGGTGAAACTTAAACCTAATCATGGATCATTTTTTGTTTTGCCTTCAAGTACTTTTTGCTACCATTTTAAACAATGCTCAATTAAGTTCAAGCGCTAAAACTACCGGAAGTACAAACTTGATTATTTTAATGGGGAGCATGATTTAAATTAGTTGGAAAAGTTAAGGTTGAGACCAAATCATCAGAAAAGAATATACTGGGATCTTTTTCTCAAAGATTTCAATACATTTTACTTTTTTTTTTTTTTGCAAACACAGTTGTCACCACAGTGTCAGACAAAAATTACAGGTCATGCAGTGAATGTTGAACATCCATTTACATACAGTATGTTCTCCGGTTGGGCCTGTATGGTATTAAGTTAACCAAGGGATTTGAGCAGCCTGGGCTCAAAGGAATACCCAACTAATTATTGCCTGAAACAGAAATAAATCACAATATCTTACTGCCATCTTTAACCGTGTGCTCTCAGCTCTCGCTCTGTTTTCAGTTTGTTGTTGTGCTGTCTTTTCTCTGAGGATGTGTTGCTGTTGATGAATTTTGATGTTATTTTTAATGTTATTTTTCTCCCACTGTTTTATTGCAAGGGCTGAAAAATGGATCCTTCAATTGATTTATCCATTCCTGTGCACAGATCTGGACACACACAAACTCACAGCGTCGCATGAAGATGTGAGCTAGTTTGCACATGTTCAGAAGGTCAGAAAGGAAGAGCGAGGTCAGAGCAGGCCTTTTATTTTGTGTGCGAGTAAAAAGGACAGAGGAGGACCTGCTGGGAGTAAAGGAGGAGATGGTCAGTGAAGATTTTTCTTTGAAGACCTCTGGCTCCAGGAGCAAACGCCAGAGGATGGGTCCCCAGCATGAAAAGGGAGCGAGAAAAGAGAGGAAAGCGACAAGTCACTGAGGAGAGAAGACAGCATAGTGACCGCTGTGCTGGAGGCCTAATGAAAATCATGCTTCACGAAAAATGAATAAAATATGAAACCGTGTGGGATTTCTGGCACAGCAGAGCCTGAGAGGTTATAGAGAGGTCTGCAGTAAACAAAAATACACTCAGAGTGGCCGTACTGTGGGTGGAAACACCACAAGCTAAATTTAAGTCAGACTTGCAAATTTGAAGAAACAAAATATGAGCACAACATTATCTGAAACTAGTATACCTGATACAACTATAATCCTGTTTTAAGCTAATTAACATGCAGATGAAACCAGAAGTTAACCTACACTGTATAAAAAGACACATAACCAACTATGGTGATTTTATATTTTGGTGATACTATATTTTGCTACTTGGAGTCGCCATAGTTACGACAGCTGCTGTTTGTTTGTTTTTTTGTGGGGGTTTTTTGTTACTTGTTTTGTACCCGTAGGTAGATTTGTTTTGCAGTCTGGTGACAAGCCACCAGCTGCCGGTCGCTGCGTGCGCAAGCGCCCCGTATCCCTAACCTGCATGTTTTTAGCATGTGGGAGGAAACCGGAGAAAACCCGGAGTAAACCCATGCAACACGGGGAGAACATGCAAACTCCACACAGATCACTGTTGGTCGGGGGCAGGGATCGAACCCACGATCTCACGATCCCCGCGATCCCCCGGCCGAGGGTAAACTGTGCTGCCACAGTGCGCCACCGTGCAGCCCGTGCTGTTATTATATGTCTGTTAACATCCCATACATACATGGCTGACTGACAAAGCCATTTGGGTGAATGGTGAAATATTTCAGAGCAAAAAATACTTGAATCCAGTTGACTTGACTGAACTATACAATATGTCATTATCTGGGCTTTCCCAAATTGTTCAAAGGCATAGTAATCTTAGTGTATGTAAATTTCTGACTTTGAAGAAAGCAATAAAACCACCTCTAAAAAAATATCAAATATAAAAATTATTTGACAAATAGAAATAATTTGGTAATCTTAATGGACCTAAAACTGGAAAAGTTTGATCTGATTTAATGTCAGACAGGGAGAAAAAAAAGGCTACGTGTCTTTTTATACAGTGTATGACTGTCCCAACATTATGCCCGTTTTGACACCTCGTCAGCTGTGTCCATCTCCCCCCCTCCCCCCAGTGCCACTGCCTTCACGGTCCCCACTTCATCAAAGGCGGCTCCCCCCTCCCCCCCTGCCCTTGTCATCAGTGAGCAGGACGTGCACAGACAGTTCTCCAGACTGAACCCGCGCAAGGCCCCCGGTCCGGACGGCGTGTCTCCCTCCACCCTGAGACACTGTGCGGACGAGCTGACTCCTGTCTTCACAGACATTTTTAACACCTCCCTGAAGTTATGCCAAGTGCCGACCTGCCTCAAAACCTCCACCATCATCCCTGTCCCCAAGAAGTCACGGATCATTGGACTTAACGACTACAGACCTGTAGCGCTCACCTCTGTAGTCATGAAGTCCTTTGAGCGCCTGGTCCTGCCCCACCTCAAGTCCATCACCACTCCCCTCCTGGACCCGCTGCAGTCTGCCTACCGAACCAACAGGTCTGTGGACGACGCAGTCAACCTGGCCCTCCACTCCATCCTGCAGCACCTGGACTCCCCGGGAACCTACGCCAGGATCCTGTTTGTGGACTTCAGCTCCGCATTCAACACCATCCGCCCCGCTCTGCTTCGGGACAAGCTGTCCCTGCTCAACGTGCCTGACTCCCTCTGCAGGTGGATCACTGACTTCCTGACGGACCGGAGGCAGCATGTGTGGCTGGGAAAGACTGTCTCTGACTCTGTTAGCATCAGCACTGGATCACCCCAGGGCTGTGTACTTTCCCCCCTACTCTTCTCCCTTTATACCAACTCCTGCACCTCCAGCCACCAGTCTGTCAAGCTGATCAAGTTTGCGGACGACACCACCCTCATCGGGCTCATCTCCAATGGCGACGAGTCCATCTACAGGAAAGAGGTGGCCCAGCTGGCGTCCTGGTGCAGCCACAACAACCTGCAGCTGAACGCTCTGAAGACAGTGGAGATGATCGTGGACTTCAGGAAAGTCACAACCCCTCTGCCCCCCCTCACCCTCACAGGCTCTCCCATCACCACTGCGGATTCCTTCCGCTTCCTGGGCACCACCATCACCCGGGACCTCAAGTGGGAGCCGACCATCAGCTCCCTCATCAAAAAGGCCCAGCAGAGGATGTTCTTCCTGCGGCAGCTGAGGAAGCTCAAGCTACCCACCAAGATGTTGGTGCAGTTCTACACGGCCATCATCGAGTCCATCCTCACCACCTCCATAACCGTGTGGTACGCAGGAGCCACTGCCAGGGACAGACTAAGGCTGCAGCGCGTCGTGCGCGCTGCCGAGAAGGTGATCGGCTGCAAGCTCCCATCCCTCCAGGATCTGTACATCTCCAGGACCTGGAGGCGTGCAGGCCGGATCATAGCCGATCCTTCACACCCTGGTCACGTACTGTTTGCCCCCCTCCCCTCAGGTAGAAGACTTCGGTCCATTCAGACTAAAACCTCCCGTCACATGAACAGCTTCTTCCCCTCTGCCATCAGACTGCTGAACACTAAGTGACTTATTAGACTCTCGTGCACTATGTACAGCAGCTCAACCAGACTCATGTCAATCATCACTGTTTTCTTTTTGCATTACCGACTGCACTATGGGGTACTCCACAATATCTGCTGCTCGCTAATATATTTAAAAATTGCTTTGTCTAGTATTACTCATTCATATTCTACATTTTATTGCATGTATAGTTTTTTATTTCTATCTTTTATTTTTATCATGTTTAATGTTGCAGCATTGCACCGAGACAAATTCCTAGTTTGTGTACTACATGAACAATGGCAATAAACCTGATTCTTTTTTTCCACAATATCTTTATTGAACCTTTTCTTTTTTTTTTTTAACAAACATGATACAAACAATCAAACACTAACACTAAAGTACTACAAAAAAAAATGCACTAAAAACACCAACAACCACCAACAAAATCAAGTCTTCAACAATGCTCCTCTGCTTAGTCTAGACAATCCAATACATAAGTATACATATTATGTTCACCAGTTTGGAATTTACAAGGTCCACACACATCATTCACCTTCTTCTTCAAGAGTTATGTTTAAATTTTTTACATAATCAATAAAAGGTCTCCATATTTTCTCAAACACAATTTCCTTTGATTTTAGTATATATGTTATTCTTTCTAATGGAAGGTTTGTTAACATCTGTCTTAACCACTGAGTCACATCTGGTCTATGAGTCTTTTTCCATAATAGTGCAATACATTTTTTGGCATTAAGCAAACTGAGGTCTATGAATGTTCTTTCACTTTTATTAAAATTATGCTTTTCTGGGTACAGACCCAACAAAAACAGTTTAGGATTCAATATGATTTGTTTTGAGATTATTTTTTCAATTGTTACCCTCACCTCTTCCCAAAACATTCTTATTAATCTACATTCCCATAAACAATGAAATAGGGTTCCTTTACTTTCCATGCATTTTGTGCATGTATCTGGTATATTTTTGTTATATCTATTTAACTCCTCCGGTGTAACATACATCCGCATTAACCATTTGAAATGTATCAATTTAAGCCGTGCATTTATTGATTTGGTTTGAGCTTCTGTACAAGCCAATTCCCATTGTTCCTCTGAAATTTCAATTTGCAGATCTTCTTTCCAGTAGTTTAATCTTTTCAGTGAATTTTCACTTGAAGATAGTGTCAATGAGTTATAAAACTCTGAAATAATACCCTTTCTTTTACTATCTTTCATCATCATTTTTTCCAAGGATGAATAAATAGGTCGAGTGAGAGCTTTATTTTGATTTGATCGAATAAAGTTTCTAAGTTGAAGATATTTAAAAAAATGTGTTCTATTGAGATTAAATTTGATCCTCAGCTCTTCAAAAGACATTATGTTGTCTGCACCTGGCAAATATAAATCCTGAATCTTTTGTATCCCTTTTAAATTCCATACTTTAAATACAGCGTCCGCTCTCCCTGGTTTAAAATATTGATTACCCCATATTGGACTAAATTGTGACAATAACTGTGGTTCTTTTAAATAGTTTTTAGCTTCACACCATATTTTGATCATATGCTTTACAAATGGATTTTTAACTTGTTTTTGTAATTTTTTTGCCGAATCTGAGTATATGAATATGGGAAGAGGTAAAGGTAAATTGTATGATTCCATTTCAGTCCAGTGAGGGAGATCATTTGATGAAAAATAATATGTCATAGACCTCAGTTGTGCCGACCAATAATACAACATAAAATTTGGACATTTCAGACCTCCACGATCAAATGGTAAATATAATAAAGACAAACGTAATCTAGCCCTCCTGTTGTTCCATATAAATTCCACTAACTTTTTTTTTATTCTTGAGAATAGATCTAAAGGTGGTGATAAGGGAATGTATTGAAATAAATAAAGTATTTTAGGTAAAATATTACTTTTAAGTATATTGATTCTCCCGATCATCGACATTGGTAGTGACATCCATCTCTGAGTTAACTCACTGATATCTGACATTAAGGCTTCATAGTTGACACTGGCGACTGATTCTAGCTTAGGCATAATTTGGATTCCTAAATATTTAAACTGATTTACAACATTGAATTGATTTGCCTCAGGGACTGGGTAATTTCTCTGGGTCTCATTTAGCATTAATATTGAAGATTTAGTTTTATTTATTTTATATCCTGATATTTCCCCAAAATTCTTTATTAAATTCAACAAGGTTGGAATTGATTTTTTTAGATTCGACATAAACAAAATTATGTCATCGGCGTACAGGGAGATTTTATGTTCTGTTGGTCCAACTTTAATTCCATATATTTGTGAATGTAAACGTATCGCTATCGCTAAAGGTTCAATTGCCATAGTAAACAGTAAAGGTGAAAGTGGACAGCCTTGTCGACATCCTCTATTTATTTTTATTGGTTTTGAAATATTGTTATTTGTTAGGATTTCTGCTGTAGCATTATTGTATATTATTTGAACCCATTTTATGAAATTATTTCCAAGTCCAAACCTTTGTAGTACTTCAAAAAGAAAGGGCCATTCAACTCTATCAAAGGCCTTTTCGGCGTCCAATGATAGGAGAGCTGTATCCGGTGCTTCTTTATTAAAATAAATAATATTAAATAGTCTTCTTACATTATGGAAGCCTTGTCTACCCTTTATAAAGCCATTCTGATCTCGATTAATAATATTTGGTAAAATTTCTTGTATTCGTCTTGCTAAAATTTTACAGATTATCTTAAGGTCGGCGTTTAATAGGCTTATTGGTCTCATATTTTCACATTTATTAGAGGGCTTACCTGGTTTTGGCAGCAGTATAATTAAGGCATTATTTATGTATGATGGTAAATTATTATTTTGAAATGCTTCTAAAACCATTTCCAAAAAAGGTTTTATTAATTTATTCTTAAATTTTTTATAAAGGTCAACTGGAAGACCATCTGGTCCTGCACTTTTTCCTGATTTCATATTATCAATGGCTAGCCCAACTTCTTCTTGACTAATTTTAGACTCCAATATCTCCCTGTTTTCATTTGGAATACACGGTATAGATAGTTCGTTCAAAAACCCATTTAGTTTTGTTAATTCAGGTTCATTTTTGGTATCATATAATTTTTCATAGTAATCTCTAAAGGCTCTATTAATTTCTAAAGGATCTATAACTACCTGTCCATTACTTATAATACTGGTAATTGGTGTTTTAATTTCCAATTGTTTAATCTGCCATGCTAATAATTTTCCTGATTTTTCACCTTGTTCATAAAAAGATTGTTTCAATCTTAGAAGACTCGAGGCAGCTCTATTCGCTGATTTTTTGTCGTATTCAGCTCTCAAAATCAGTAATTCATTCTCCAACCTTGGGTCACTTCCTGCATACACTTTTTCCTGAAGATTTTTTATTTTATGTTCCAATTTAGCTCTCTCCTCTCGAGTCTTCTTAGATTTTGATCCTGTATAACTAATAATATGTCCCCTAATAAAAGCTTTGAAAGCCTCCCACTTTACACATGCTGATGTTTGTGTAGTATTGATGTCAAAGAACTCGTCTATCTGTTTTTCTATATACTTGACAAATTCCTCATCCTGAAGCCATTTATGCTGAAATTGCCATCTACCTGATTCCTTTATCAATTTTTTATCTACATATATTAGACAACAGGGTGCATGGTCAGAGATCACGATGTTATCATAAAAGCAGTTTTGAATCTTGGACCTTAATTCTGTGGAAATCAAAAAATAATCAATACGTGAGAATGTCTTGTAGGTACTGGAATAACAAGAATAGGCTTTAACTTGTGGTTTCATTTCTCTCCATATATCTAACAATCTCAATTCTTTCATAAAATGATTAATAGTCATCCTACATCCAATGTGCGTACAATCCAGTCCTGTTGATCTATCCACACCTGGATTCAATGTACAATTAAAATCCCCTGCTATTATATGTTGCCCTGTAAGTGATGATAAGATGAGAAATAAATTAGCAAAGAACTTCTGGTCATCTATATTGGGACCATATAAGTTCACAAGATTTATATTTTCTAATAGCAAAGAACCTTGAATGATTACATATCTTCCAAATTTGTCTCCAATTACATTTTTCACTTGAAAAGGAACTGATTTATGTATGAGAGTCATAACTCCCCTGGCTCGGGATGAAAATGAAGAGGTGAATACACTTCCCTGCCATCTACTCCTAATTCTTTTAACATCCTCCTCTATCAGATGAGTTTCTTGTAAAAACACAATTCTTGAACCCATGTCCTTTATTTTATTCATAACTTGTTTAAGTTTTTTTAAATTTTGTAGACCTCTGCAATTCCATGAAGTTAAATTAAGATTAACACTTTGGTCCATGATCAATAGAGAGTTTGGGATTACCTTGCAGTGTAAACATGCTCATACAGAGAAGCAAAAACATGAGTGGTTGAACATTCATCCTACAAACTACACACAAACAAATTCCCCCTTCCCACACTTGTGGCAAACCCCCCAAAATCAAAAGAAAAATTCTGTCTCCCGATATAGCCATCGACTGTTCCACATCCACGGGGAACAGCCTAAGCCACTCCTTCTTCATCCTCCCAATCACCCTAACTCTACTGCTTTTAATGACGTAACATTAACTCTCCTCTGTAGTTTTCCAACTTAACTCCAAAATTTTTACCAACTTTGTACATCCTAGTTTTTTTTTTGTTTGTTTTGTTTTTGTTTTGTTTTTTTTTAATATATAATACAATCTATATTTTGTAAACTTACTATTTACTTCAAGTCAGTCAGATGCCTGTGCAAATGCTTAGTTATTCTACCTTATATTTTGTTCATGCTTAGCTCCCACCAGTCTCTTCTTCTTCTTTGATCTTCTTGATGAACTCCTGCGCCTCCTCTGGGGTCTTGAAGATGTGGGTTCTGCCCTCATACGTGGTCAGCAGTCTCGCAGGATAGATTACACCATGACGAATCCCAAGGTTGCGCAGCTCCTTACGTACGGGATCAAACTGCTTCCTCAATTGCTGGATTCCTGTGGCCAAATCTGGGTAGAACCGCACCTGCTGGTCCTGGTGTTTAATCTCTCCTTTAGCACGTGCAGCGTTGAAGATCTTCATCCTGTCTCTGTTGCTTAGAAACTTCATAATTAAGGTCCTCAGCGGTCCCTTATCTCTCCGTGGGCCAATACGATGTGCTTTTTCCAGAACCACTGCTGATTGCAACTCCTCGCTGCCCAGCACCTCCGGAATCCACTTTTCCAGAAAGGAACATACGTCCCGACCTTCTGATTCCTCTGGAAGACCCACCAGCCTCAAGTTATTCTGTCTCGACCGAGATTCCAAATCCAAAATATTATCTTCCAGAGATTTATTTTTTTTTTCCAAAGTGCGCACCTTTAATTGAAGACGGGTGACGTCATCTTCAGCACTAGCGAGACGGAGCTCCATCTGCGCCGTTCGTTCTACACAGTCACCCAATTCCTTTCTTATTCCTTCCAGCGCTGTCATAATCCCATCAAATCTAGAGGAAAAGTCCGCTCTCATTGAACTCATGGCAGCCATCAGCGCATCTGCGCCATTCCCCGCAGAAATCGCACCGCCGCCAGCTTCCTCCGCCATATATGGAGCCTTGTTTGCTGCGTCACAGACCTGAAAGTCCGTTAATTTGGACTGTTTCGGCGGCTCGCTTTTTCCTTTTCCTGGTTTTCCAGCCTTAGGCTTCGCCGACATATCCTCGCCCAAATGCTGGGATACGTTCTGTCCCAAATGAGAGAGTTATTTGCCGATTTTTTTTTTTCCAGGAGCAGAGCAGAGCGAGACACGTCCGTCCTACGTGGCAGCCATAACCGGAAGTCAATAAACCTGATTCTGATTTGTTAACTTCTGGTTTGACCTGTACAGGTGTAACTTAGAATGTCATTGAAAAGTTGAATTATTTCAGTAATTCAATTCAAAATGTGAAACTGATATATTATATAGATTCATTACACACCGAGTGATATATTTCAAGTGTTTATTTTAATTTTGATGATTATGGCTTACAACTTATGAAAACCCCAAATTCAGTTTCTCAAAAAATAAGGTTGGCTGATCAAAATGTATGTCCATGTACACACTCAAAACTTGGGTCGGGGCTCCTTTTGAATTAATTAATACTGCATCAAAGTAGTGTGGCATGGAGGTGATCAGCCTGTGGCACTGTTGAGGTATTATGGAAGCCCAGGTTGCTTTGCTAGCGGCCTCAGCTCGTCTGCATTGTTGGGTCTGGTGTCTCATCTTCCTCTTGGCAATACTCAATAGATTCTCTATGGGGTTTAGGTCAGGAGCGTTTGCTGGCCACTCAAGCACAGTGATACAATGGTCAGTAATGAACTCAATTTCCCCTCTGGGGATCAATAAAGTATAAAAAATTTAAAAAACAGGTATTGGTACTTTTGGCAGTGTGGGCAGGTGCCAAGTCCTGTTGGAAAATGAAATCAGCATCTCCATGCTTCCCTCTGCTGACGAGCTTTATGAAGATGCTAATTTCATTTTCCAGCAGGACTTGGCACCTGCCCACACTGCCAAAAGTACCAACACCCAATTTAATGAAAATGGCATCACTGTGCTTGACGAGCCAGCAAACTCTCCTAACCTAAACCCCATAGAGAATCTATGAAGTATTGTCAAGAAGAAGATGAGAGACACCAGACCCAACAATGCAGAAGAGCTGAAGGCTGCTGTCAAAGTAACCTGGGCTTCCATAACACCTCAGCAGTGCCACAGGCTGATCACCTCCATGCCACACTACATTGATGCAGTAATTCATGTAAAAGGAGCCCCGACCAAGTTCTGAGTGTGTACATGGACATACCTTTCAGTCAGCCAACATTTCTATTAAAAATTATTTTTAAATTAATTTCATGTAATATTCTAATTTTTTTAAGAAACTGAATTTGGAATTTTCATGAGCTGTAAGCCATCCATCCATCCATCTTCTACTGCTTTTCCGAAGGTCCGGGTCAGGGAGGCAGCAGTTCAAGCAGAGAAGTCCAGACTTCCCTCTCCCCAGCCACCTGTTCCAGCTCTTCAGAGGGGATACCAAGGCGTTCCCAGACCAGCTGGGAGACACAGTCTCTCCAGTAAGTCCTGGGTTTACCCCAGGGTCTCCTCCCAGTGGGATGTGCCTGAAACACCTCAAGTGGGAGGCATCCAGATCAGATGCCCAAACCACCTCAACTGGCTCCTTTCAATGTAGAGGAGCAGCAGTTCTACTCTGAGCCTCACCCAGATGACTGAGCTCCTCACCCTGTCAAATAAACTAATCTACTACTACTACTACTACCCTATCTCTGAGGGTGAGTCCAGCAGTCCTATGAAGAAAGCTCATTTCAGCCGCTTGTATCAGTGATCTCGTTCTTTCGGTCATTACCCAAAGCTTGTGACCATAGGTGAGGGTAGGAACGTAGACTGACTGGTAAATTGACAGTTTTGCCTTTGAGCTCCACTCCATCTTCACCACAATGGACGGGTACAACATCCGCATCACTGCAGATGCTGCTCCGATGTGTCTGTCAATCTCTTGCTCCATTCTCCCCTCACTTGTGAATAAGACCCCAAGATACAGCTACTTGTTCGGACGCACGAGTAGCTGTTTTTGGCTAGCTGCGGGCTACCCATCTCAGCGCCTGGAACTTCATGGCTCCTTCTCCAACATGTACCCACTGTTTATCGCTCCTCGATAAGGTCTCTGTGCTGGAAATGAGGCTCTCCAAGCTTTACAAGATTTGGGAGGCCGAAGACCACATCGACACCATCATTCTCGGGCGATCATCGGTTCCGGCCACTGCCTCGCAGCTGGCGGAAACTGCTACTTATTTGGATGAGCTCAGCACGTCTCTACCTACCTCCACACCTGCTCCAGCCTCCGCAACCGTCCATGACCTTAGCAACGAAAACTAGTTTCGTCTTGGGGCTAAACCAAAAGCTTTGCTTGGTCCCTCTCATCCTCCATCTGTGCCCTGGACCTTGGTTCTACCAGCTAACAACCATCGTCAATTGACCAGAATGGGCCGCACCTCTTCTCTTCCCGTGTCCTTGGGTAACAGATTTGATATCCTTTCCCTGGAGGATTTTCCCCGCCTGGACACTGGCCGCCTGCCCGTGGACACCCCTCATCCTCCCTCCTTTCCTTCAGCGGCGGCTCATGTCCGCAAACCTCGGATAAAGACCACCCAGGGTGTGTCAAATTACACACCTGCTCCAGATAGAAGAAAAGAGCGCATCTCCCCGCCTTTGCAACAACAACATCATCCTCTTCACAATTCCTCTCCTCATCAGAATTCACCGACAAACCCCCCCCCAGACAACGCTGGTAATTGGTGACTCAATCGTGAGGAACGTCAGAAGCAGGTACTGTGTGACTCGATTTTTTCCTGGGGCTAGAGTCTCTGATATTGAGGCTCTTATCCCTGGCCTGCTGAATGAATTCCCTCACGTTTAAACTGTCGTTGTGCATGTGGGATGCAATAACATCCCAGATGAAGCATCTGACACTTTAAAAAGTGACTTCAGGTACTTCCGGTCTGGACGCCATGGTGATAGCAACCTAACGCTGAAACTCCCAGACCCCAATCCAAGGAAAACATCTTCAAAATCAGACCTAACGGATTTTTGGAAGATTAAAAATCAAAAGACAATAACACCATGCCTAACCAAAAGCAGAGGAAACTGACATTCCCCAGGTCAGGACGCACAGCGACCACAGAATCTGAACCGGAGGACCTCCGTTCAGAAGACGAGGACCTGGGCCTAGCTAACAAAAGGATTAGCTTGAAATCGCTATTTGAAGAATTACGACAATTTCGGGCCGAATTTCTTGAATTCAGAGAGGATCTAAAAAGGACAAACAGCAGAATGGACCAGGCCGAAAACTGAATCTTGGAAGCTGAAGAAAGAGTAAAAGTGCTTGAAGAGTCTGTGCTGGATTTACACAGAAAACAGTCAAGGCTGGAGGCTAAGCTAACCGACCAAGAAGGAAGACAGAGATGAGATAACATCAGAATTCACGGTCTGAAAGAAGGAGCTGAAGATAGTTTCAACACAATGGCGGAATGCGTGGAATCCTTATTGAGAGAGAAGTTGGATATTCCACAAACCACCGATTTGAAGTAGAAAAAGGCCCATCATACATTAGCCGCTAAGCCAGCGCCGGAAGTGCCTCCACGTTCTGTGGTGGTGAGATTCGCCAATTTCAAAATAAAACAAGACGTTGAAAGACGGGCTTGGCAGAAAAAAGGATTTATGCATCATGAGAGAAAAGTCTTCGTGGAGCACGATTACGCCCCTGAGGTTCTTAAAAAGCGACGGGAATATAACGACGCCAAAAAGGTTCTACGGGAACAGAATCTACGCTTTCAGACACCATTTCCGGCGAAGTTAAGGGTCTTTTACGGTGAAGAGTCATGTCTCTACAATTCAGTGGAAGAAGCAACAACTGACATGGCAAGAAGAGGACTCCCGGTAACGGTGTTTAAACCCGCAGCGGATCTGAGCGAGAAAATCAGAGCTCAAACGTGGTCCACTCAGAGACCTTCAAAATCCACGGGCCAGCAGCGGGAAACCCAGCCCCAGAGCTACAAAGATAAGCTTTCCAGTTCCAGGAAGGAATAGCGACCTTTGTCTTTTTTTTTTTTTCTTTTCAGTCACTCTGCACTTCCACCCCCCCTCCTACAAGGTAACAAACATTAAAGGAGATGCAGAATCAGCATGTGGTAAAACCTTTCATGGAGCGGTTTGAGCATTAGAAACAAATGTCTTCTTAATTTAAAGGGGAAAAAAAAAAATCATGTTAAAATAGAAACGTAACAATGACCCACATGTTCTCCCCACACTAACAAATACTGTATTAGAGTGAATGTTTGCTGTGATGGGGGTGGGAGGGTGCACACAATCTCATAGGGTATAGGCATAAAAAAAAAAAAAAAAATCATTACAAATTCGGATTGGGATCTGAAATTCACGTTAAAAACATGGGACAACTTACAGGGGTAAGAGAAGGCCCTCAACACGTAACAGAGTTTGAAGAATTTCCCTCAGAGCCTACACTCCATCAGGGCTCTTACAGGGTCTTTAAAGAGACCCCAGCTCAGGAAGTTTTTTTGACAGTTTTTTGTTTTAAAGTTTCGTACACTATGTTCTTAATGTTTTTTATGTTCTTAACCACTTGCGCTCCGTTGTTCCGCGGGCGGGCAAGTCTCTGCGTCCTATGACGCACGAGGGCGCACGAGAGCGCGCTCGTGCGCCCTCGTGCGCATGACGCATGATAAGGATATTGATGGTGATGGTGTAGGTGGTGTGCCCTCCAAGCGCCACTGAAAAAAAAATCTGCAAACACAGCTGCGAACAGATTAGTTCATCTGATTGACCTCTCATTCGACTAATAAGAGCCTTGAATTGGGTTTCTGAAACCTTGAGGAGCCAATGAATGAAAATCTAGGAAGGAGGACCCGCCTACTGTGAACGCAGGAGCCAATTGAAGCACAGAAATTCAGGCTGGGTGAAGCGATATTTACTGCTGCAGAAGGACTCTGTACGAATCTACTACAGACCCAGGCTCACCCAGCAGCATGGAAAACACCCACAAGTGGGACCTGCACTCATTCCAGCAGAATAGACGGAGGCCGACGACAAAAGTCGTAAATCATTCGCCAAAACGGCAATAATGGAATTATGTTGATCGGGATCCACGAGCGGAGTAGCGTCGCGTTCGTCTGACAATGGGGGAAGAGCTGTTCGCCGCGACTCTGCTGCTTTGAAGAGGTAAGGTGTTATAAGCTAAATTATTATTTATCCCTGAAAACTGTAATCCAAAAATGACTTTTGACCGATCGGTAAATTACAACTGTACTGCGCACGAAGTACGTGCGCCGCGATAAACGGTTCATTTGCCATGTTCGGACCGTGAACGCCCCCCCGCTGCAGAAGAGGAGCGGGGGGCGGGGGCACGGTCCGAACGCCCCCCGGTCCGCGGGAGGAAGCATATCAGTCTATTCCATCATGTAGCGATGGCCCTCTTCTGTAGTGGGGGGGGGGGGCGTTCACGGTCCATTCACGGTCCCCCCCCCCACACACACACAGTAGCGAGGGGGGGGGGAGCCGCTGTGAAAGCATGCAAGGAGTGTAATCCGTCATGTAGAGGGCCGAATTTGGTCCTGTAGCGGGGGGGGGGGGAACGACCCCCCGCCCACACACACACACACACACACAGACACAGACACAGCCCTGAGTGTGACCTTTCATTAGAGCCTAAAATGAAGATTCTACATTGAATTATTCAAAAGTTACAGACGTTTTTCCAAACTGTGCCATTTGGCACAATTTGGCACAGTTCCAAAACGCCTGGGAACAGCCTGAGAACAAAGCTGTGTAAAATATTCATTTTTTGTGGTATTGTTACCAAATTTGGATCTCAGCTGGATAACACTTGGTTCTACATTTCTGTTGCATTTTCCAGCCGGATCGGACAGCTGTGTGTTATTTACAAGCATTTGTATCCAAAAAAACACTGTCCATTTTTTTTTTCTTCAAGTTCAGTATGTTTAGATGACTGTAACTCAGTGGCCGGAGCACGTAGAGAGATTATGGTTTTTTTTGCCAAAAAATTCAAAGAGTTTTCTTTTAAATGAGACCAACCCCATGAAGATGCTGCAAAGGGTTGAATAACAGCTTTCGATTTACTTTGGGCACGTTATTTTTTGGCATTTTTAGGAAAATTGCCCGGAGTGCAAGTGGTTAATGTTCTTTCAGTTTCTGAGTAGCAAAAAAGAGGGCCACCACACTGTTATACTAAATAAGAAAATACAATGGAGAAACAGGGTGTAACCAAAATAGCCTCATATAATGTAAAAGGGATCCTGAATCCAGTTAAAAGATCCAAGATTCTACGCAAAATGAAAAAAGACAAAGCAGAAATAATATTTTTACAAGAAACCCACCTAACAGACGTGGAACACACTAAACTCAATAGACAAGGGTTTAAAATGATCTCTTCATCTTCATATAAATCAGGGAGGAGGAGGGGAGTAGCGACATTGATATCAACCAAAATTACATTTGAAAAAAAATCAGAACACCAAGATAAAGAAGGGAGGTACAGTTTGGTAACTGGGCGGCTAGAGGGAGAAGATATCACCCTGCTGAATGTATATGCACCACCAGGGGCTAAATGGAAATTTTATAAAAATGTATTCGACCTAATGATAACTAAAGCCCAAGGTTTAGTGATATGTGGTGGAGACTTCAATCTAAGACTGAATCCATACTGGGATGCAACAGGTAATTCTTCACATCAAAGTAACACCCAAAATAGGAATACTCGGATGCTACTAAAAGAAATGGGAATCTGTGACGTATGGAGGGAATTCAACCCCAATGTAAAAGATTATACTTTTTATTCAACGCCACATTCATCTTACTCAAGGATTGATTACTTTTTTTATGTTTAATAGAGACATTGGAAGAGTAAAAACATGTAAAATAGGACTGATGGATCTCTCTGACCACAGTCCGATCTATATGGACTTAAACATCCAAAAATACACAAATAATACATTTTCCTGGAGGCTGAATTCAAATGTCCTGAAAGGACCACTGAAAGATGAATTGGAATCAGATATTCTCAGATATTTGGAAGAAAACGATAATGGAGAAGTATCCCCTTTAATACTGTGGGATGCGTGCAAAGCTGTAATAAGGGGAAAAATTATTGCAAAACTGGCAACCCAAAAGAAACTGAGACAAGAAAAACTAATCACACTAGAGTCAGAACTCAAGAACCTAGAAAAAGAACACAAAGACAACACTCATTCTAATGGCTCGCTCAAGATTAAAGAAATTAAAAATCAAATAAATGAGATCTACACAATAGAAATCCAGAAGAAACTTACATTTCTGAAACAAAAACACTATGAAGCAGGCAGTAAATCGGCAAAATTACTAGCCTATAAATTGAGGAAACAACAAACAGAAAGAGCAATCTACAAAATCAGAGACCCAGTATCAAAGGAAATAAAATTCAGAATTCAGGATATTCTTAAAAGCTTCGAGAATTACTACAAGAACTTACACTCCCACAAAAAACATAAAAACGCATCCGAGACATTCCTAAACACATTAAACCTTCCCCAACTTACGGAATCACAAAATAAAACCCTACTGTCAGAAATACAGCCTAAAGAATTGGAAAAAGCAATTATGAAACTTAAAGCTAACAAATCCCCAGGAGCAGATGGCTATACAGCAGAATGGTACAAAACCTTTAAACAGCAACTATCTCCTCTCCTCCTGAAAACATTTAACTATGTCCTCCACACAGGGGAAATCCCCCCCTCCTGGAGAGAAGGGGTCATTGCAGTTATACCTAAACCTGAAAAGGATAAACTAGAATGCTCCAACTACAGACCAATCAGTGTATTAAATCAGGACTATAAGCTTTTTACCACTATCCTTGCCAAAAGGTTAGAAAACATACTGACAGACTTAATTCACTTAGACCAAACAGGTTTTATAAGACAAAGACAGACACAAGACAACATTCGACGCACTTTACACATAATTCATCATATAAAAAAATATAACTTAAATGCAGTCATATTGGGATTAGATGCTGAAAAAGCATTCGATTCGGTTGACTGGTCTTTCCTATATAGAATCTTATCCAGTTTCAATTTTCATAACAACTTCATTAGAACTATACAGGCATTATATAAAAAACCAACAGCTAAAATAAGGATTAACGGTAATTTATCATCATCTTTTGAGCTGGAAAGAGGATGTCGTCAAGGCTGCCCCCTGTCTCCACTGCTCTTTGCAATCTTCATAGAACCTCTGAGCCAATGGATAAGACAAAATCAAGAAATTCAAGGTATGGTACTCTGGTGTCAGACTTAAATGAAATTAATGGTGCTTTCAAAGAATTTTACACCTCGCTTTATTCTTCTGAAATGGAGGCTGGATCTCAAGAGATCTATGCATTTTTATCATCCCTATCTTTGCCCTCCCTAACGAAGGAACAAATAGACTTACTTGATGCCCCAATTACTAAAGAGGAAATTGTGAAAGTGATTAAGAGCTTCCCGACTGGAAAGGCACCGGGCCCTGACGGATTCACTGCGGAATTTTACAAGGCCTGTGTTGATGAGCTTTCTCCTTTACTTTTAGAAATGTTTGCGGAATCTTTTGAACAAGGCCGTTTGCCCCCTTCTTTAACAGAGGCTTTCATTTCGCTTATTTTAAAAAGCAATAAAGATCCGTTAGAATGTAAGAATTATAGACCAATTAGTCTTATAAACTGTGACTGTAAAATTCTCTCCAAAATTTTGGCATTAAGATTAGATAAAGTAATGATATCTCTTATAAATCCTGATCAGGTGGGTTTTATTCATTCCAGGGGTGCGGCAGACAATATTAGGCGATTTATTGATATCATATGGTTAGTTCAAAATGATCCCTCACTTGCACACCTCTCTCCAGTGGCAGCCCTCTCCCTGGATGCTGAAAAAGCATTTGACAGGGTTGAGTGGCAGTATCTCTTTGCAACTCTAGAGACTTTTGGTTTTGGTTCAAAGTTTCTTTCTTGGATTAAATTACTATATAATGAACCTAGAGCTTCAGTGATATCAAATCGAGTTACATCACAGTCTTTTAGACTTTATAGGGGTACGCGTCAGGGCTCCCCTTTAAGTCCCTTGCTTTTTGCTTTGGCATTAGAACCATTAGCTGTTGCTATCCGCAAAGACGGCAATTTTCCAGGTATTCAGGTCCATGGCAGTACCCATAAGATAATGTTGTATGCTGATGATGCATTGGTACTGATTACACAACCTCAAAAATCAATTCCAGCTCTTCTTAAAATTATTAACCAATTTTCACGTTTGTCTGGTTATAGAGTTAACTGGATAAAATCAGAAATTCTCCCTCTAACATCTTATTGCCCTAAAACACTGTTTACATTTGGTCAAAATATAGGCTTCTCTTGGCCAAAATTAGGAATTAAATATCTTGGCATCCTGTTTCCTCACATTTTATCAGATCTGATTCAGATTAATTTTGAACCCTTGCTTGAAAAATTTAAAATAGACATAGAAAGGTGGTCACCTCTTTTTTTGTCTCTCTGGGGCAAGGTCAATGTTATTAAGATGATTTGTGCACCCCGATTTAATTACCTTCTGCAATCTCTTCCTCTTAGGATCCCAGTTGGTTATTTTCGACAATTTGATAGGTTGTGCAATAAGTTTTTATGGAATGGTAAGCGCCCTAGATTAAAGTTGAAAAGATTGCAGAAGTCTATAGATTCAGGAGGTTTGGGGGTCCCAAATTTGGTTTTATATCATTACGCTTTTAGTCTTAGACATTTGATTCATTGGGCTCTCCCCCCTGAGAGAGCTCCCCCTTGGTTTTATTTGGAGAATTATTTGAGCAGCCCTCTTCCCTTAGTACATCTAATCACAATTAAACTGTCTTCTGAATTTCAGTTGCATCCTATTATATCCTTTTTACAATACGTTTGGAAGAGAGTTGCTTCTATACTAGAGTTTAGCTCTCATCTTCATTCTATGGCTTCTATTTGGCTTAACCCAAGTCTCCATATTGGAAAATCCCCATTTATGTGGAAAATCTGGGTGAAAAAGGACATCTTGATGTTAAAAGATCTATATGAAGGGGGAGCTCTCGAATCATTTGATGTTCTACGGGCACAGTATGGACTACCACAGAATCAGTTTTGGAAATATTTACAACTTCGACATCTGCTGTGTCAAGTCTTTGGATCTACAACTACCCCTCCTCCTGATGTAGATTGGCTCATCCAGGCTTTGAGTTCCTGTGGCAAAAGATCTAAGGCCTCAAATTTCTATTTAATGCTCCTTAAGAGCTCAAATAAAGATTCTACATTCCTTAAACACGTATGGGAAAAAGATCTGAATTCACAATTTACTGATGTTGAATGGGCAAATATTTTAAAGAATGGGAAGAAAGTGTCTAGGGAATTGAAAACCAGACTTGTTCAATTTAAAATTTTGAATCGATTTTACTGGACACCTCGTAAAATGTTGAGAGCGAATCTCATTCACTCTTCAAGCTGCTGGAGATGTCTACAGGGGGAGGGGACATTAATCCATATGACCTGGAGTTGTCCGGTAATACAGGACTTTTGGTTGCAGATCCATAGACATATTATGACAATTGTTAAGCAAGAAGTGCCATTTACTCAGAGACTTTTTGTCCTTGGGGATCCATCAATGATACAAGACCCAATCTCTGATGCCGAGTGGATTCAGACTGCTTTGATGCTGGGCCGAAAGTTGATCACTTTTTACTGGAAATCTTCCTCTGCCCCTCCCGTAGCTCAATGGCTCAGGGAGTTGGGCAAGCTTGCTGCACTAGAACGCCTTTCATATAAGCTTCTGGACAGGATGGACAGCTTCTATAATAAGTGGGGATCCTATCTTACCTTTATAGGTGTAGTAGATTAAGCTAATCATTTTAAGAGTATTAGGGTGGAAATGGAATGTTTTATCCTCTCACTGGGTATACTTGTTTTTTTTTTGGTTTTTTTTTTGTTTGTTTGTTTCTGTTTTATTTTCTAAATTGAAAACCCAATAAAAAAAAAAATTCAAATTACAAAAAAAGAAATTCAAGGTATTACACTTGGTCAGAAGGAACATAAAATAGCACTCTTTGCTGATGACATTTTAATATACCTAGGGCAGCCATTCACTTCTCTACCAGAACTAATCTCAGTTTTTTCAGACTATGGAGATTTATCGGGGTACAAATTAAACATGCATAAAACCCAAGTTTTAACATTCAACTATGACCCAAATCATTTTTCACTAAGTGAACTCAAAACTAACTGGGAGTTGGAATCTATGAAATATCTGGGGGTCAATATCCCGAAACAACTCTACAAAATTATAACACTAAACTATGATCCACTGGTGACAAAAATAAAATCTGACCTAGCAAGATGGAATATGATACCATTCTTAGGTACTGCACAAAGAATTGAAGCAGTCAAAATGAATATACTTCCACGTCTTCTATACCTTTTCCAAACAATACCGGTAGAACCTCCCAAAAAAACATGGCAGGAGCTGGACAGAAGGATATCAAGATTCATATGGCAGGGTAAGAGACCTAGAATCAGATATAGAACCCTACAGCTAAACAAAGACAAAGGTGGGCTCGCGCTGCCAAATATCAGGGACTATTTTATAGCTGCACAAATTAAAACTTTAGTAGAGATATGTAACCCAGTCTACACTGCACAATGGAAGGAGATGGAATGCCAAATAACAAGTGACATCTCCCTACAGGCGATAATAGGGAACAATGCCTTAACTAAACTCTTGAATAACACTAACCCGTGGATAGAGACCCCGCTAAAAATTTGGTTTAAGATAGTCAGAGAGAATCAAGCCAAAGAGCCCTATCGACTTCTGCAATGGATTGCCTATGATCAAGACTTTACCCCCAATAAAACAGACACTAGATTTAAAGAGTGGAAAGAGAAAGGGCTGATAAAATATTATGATTTTTTTAAGGGGCAAACTTTAAGAAGTTTTGAAGATTTGAAAAAACAAGGTCTAATAAATCAAGATCTTTACAGGTTCTTTCAGCTTAGACACCACATAAACAATATACTTAAAAAGGAGGATTTGGAAAGGGCCCAGTCAGGTGTTCTGAAGGTCTTCTTAATGGCATATAAAGGGATCCCAGGGATCAGATACATCTCTAAAATATACCAAGGTCTTCAAGACTTAAAAGGAGACAACACATCATATATAAAAGAGAGATGGGAAAAAGAGGGGAATTTCACTTTACAATTGGAAATATGGGAAAAGCTAAATAGACAGCAATGGAAAAGTACCTCATCCCTGCAGTGGAGAGAATTTGGATGGAAAAACTTGGTAAGATTTTTCAGAACACCTGCACAAAACAAATTTAACCATGAGGGATTGAACTGTTGGCGCTTGTGTGGTGAAAAGACTGCAAATCATTTTCATGTGTTTTGGTCATGCCCAGTTATCCACCAATATTGGACCAACGTACAGACAATATTGGGGAAAATATTCAAAATAACAGTTCCCTTTTCTTTTGTAACTTTGTATTTGGGTTTACTACCGGACTCACTGGAAAGACAAGGAGATAAATACTTATTCAATGTTTTAATATTGGCAAGTAAAAAAGCCCCAACTAAAAAATGGATGCTGAAGGACTGTCCTACACCTGAAGATTGGATTACCGTGATTCAAGACATTTACTCAATGGAAAAGTTGACATTCGCACTGAGACAGGACATGGATGGGTTCATGAACTTTTGGCAACCCTGGATCACATATGTGTCTTCCATTAGATCTAATCTTTGACAAATACCATTTCAATAATGGTCCTGCTCTTTGTTCCAATGCTACTCAGTTGCTCTTTTACTTTTAATTACTTAATTTTCTGTTTGTTTGTTTTTTGCTGTTCTGTTTGTTTGTTTATTCGTTTTTTTTTGTTTTTTTTAATTCTCCTTAATTTCACTTTTTCTTTCACTTTACAAAAAAAAGGGGGGTGTTGTAATAACTATCCTACCAATGTTGTCAAATAGCAAAAAATAGGGGAACATGTGATGAAAATGTAAACAATGCAATGCTGTAATGACCTGTATACCCTTTACAAAAACTTAAATTAAAAAAAAAAAAAGTGACTTCAGGAGCCTTCTGTCCACTCTCATGAACTGTGGCAGACATGCGCTCATCTCTGGGCCTTTGGCACCTCTCAGGCGAGGCTGTAATCGTTTTAGCAGAACTCTCAGTCTTAATTCTTGGCTGTGTTTTACTTGTCCTATTTTTAACATTGGTTTTGTTGACAATTTTAACTTATTTTGGAACCGCCCATCACTTATGAGGCCTGATGGCATCCACCCAAATAGACTTGGTGCACGTGTTTTAAGAGACAATCTTTTCTATTTTATTTGGTGTTTTTTGGTACAGTGACTAAAATTTGGTGTGTTTACTCACTCTGAAGTTTCTGGGTTTGCCAAACTGTCCTTTTTCGGTTCTGTTCCCACGTATTGCATCAATCCCATTAACTCAGGTGGTCTTTACCGTTTGGATCAGCCTTTGATTTATAATCCTTCAGCGACTGAGTCTGTCTCCCGTTGCCCTAAATATTGTAACCCAGGACAAATACAACACAACCTGAAAAACACTTGTACTTCTGCAGCTCCTCCTCTTCCACCACCTTTCAACTTTGCCCCTGTCTCCTCCCTTAGAGAACCCTTTTCTGCTCCCTCTAAAGTTAATAAAAAAGTAAAAAAAAATAGAATGCATAAACTTCCCAGATTGATTAACCCCTTGCACTCTGGTCAAATTCCCTAAAAACGCCAAAAAATAACGTACCCAAAGTAAATCAAAAGCTGTTCTTCAACCCTTTGCAGCATCTTCATGGGGTTGGTCTCATTTAAAAGAAAACACTTTGAATTTTTTGGCAAAACAGTCATAATCTCTCCAAGTGCTCCTGCCACTGAGTAACAGTCATCTAAACATACTGAACTTGAAAATAAAGTTCGCCTGGGTGGTTTTTTTTTAGATACAAATGCTTGCAAATAACACACAGCTGTCAGATACGGGCTGGAAAATGCAACAGAAATGTAGAACCAAGTGTTATCCAGCTGAGGTCAAAATTTTGTAACAATACCACAAAAAATGAATATATTACACAGCTTTTTTTTCTCAGGTTGTTCCCAGGCGTTTTTGAACTGTGCCAAATTGTGCCAAATGGCATAGTTTGGAAAAACGTCTATAACTTTTGAATGATTCAATATAGAAGCTTGATCTTGGGCTCTAATGAAAGGTGACACTCAGGGCTGTGTGTGTGTGTGTGGGGGGTTGTTTATTCATTCATGAATGAAGGAATGAACAAACAAGCCCCCTACACACAAAGAAGCATGCCACGTAAAAAAATGTGTGGCTTTTTTTTTTTACAAGAAAAAAAAATAACCTACAGTGCAACAAAAATTATACTAAAATATCTGCAATGTAGAGGATAACAACTCCCCCCCATACCGCGGCACACGGACCGGACCGTGTGCCGCGGTCCGTCATGTGGCGATGACGCACAGTTGTAATTTACCGATCGGTCAAAAGTCATTTTGATTACTATTTTCAGGGATAAAGCATAATTTAGCTTATAACACTTACCTGTCCACAACAGCAGTGTCGCTGGCGAACATCTGTTCCTCATTGTCAGACGAACATGAAGCTGGTCCGCTTGTTACGACTCGTGGTTCTGGTCACGCGACCCGGTCAAACCATGATTCCATTATTGCAGTTTTGCGCTTCCATGATTGCGGTTTTGGCGAACAATTTTTCAAAACAAATAAGAACAGTAGCAATAAAAAAAGACTGGCGAACGCTACTGTTACACACAGCGGCTTACACAAAACAGATTTTACGCACGGGACGCACGCTTTCAATCGTCGAACTTCTCTGCTTCAATTGGCTCGTTGTATTCGCAGTCGTTGGTAGGCGGCTAGGTTTTCAGTCATTGGTTCTTCAAGGTTTCAGAAACCCAATTCAAGGCTCTTATTAGTCGAATGAGAGGTCAATCAAATCTAAACCAATCAAAGCACTCCTTTGGCTTTCTGTTCGCGGCTGTGTCTGTAGTGGAAGAACGGAAATGCAGCTTTTTTTTTTTTTTTTCAGTGCGCTCTGAGACGTACAGTGTGCACTAGGACGCACTAGGACGCAGAGAAGTGACCGCCTGTGGTATCCCAGAGTGCAAGAGGTTAAACAAAATGTTGGTAAAATTCTAATCCAGCCTCAAGTCCCTAAAATTAATAAAATTAATAATTTGGCCTCTGTTCCCCCCCCCCCCCAAAGTTTAAAAATTAAATGTGGCTTATTAAACATTAGGTCTCTGTCTTCTAAGTCTCTTCTGGACCATGATCTATTAATCGATCACTAGATCGATCTACTATCCCTCACAGAGACCTGGCTTGGGCTTGATGATTATGTTGGTTTGAATGAATCAACTCCCTCTGGGTATTTAAACTGTCATAACCCCAGAGGTTCTGGTCGTGGTGGTGGAGTGGCGGCAATTTTCCATTCTAAATTACTAGTTAATGTTAAGCAGAAATTATGTTTTAATTCCTTTGAAGGTTTGGTCCTCAGTATGGGGCCTGTTGGCAATCTTGGCTTGAACCCAATTCTCTTTGGCATAGTTTATCGTCCTCCCACGACCTATTCTGAGTTTCTATCGGAATTTGCCGAATTTTTAGCTGATTTAATGCTGAAAACCGATAGAATAATTATTGTAGGGGACTTTAATATACATGTTGATGTTGAGAGTAACTGTCTTAATAAGGCTTTCAATTCAATTTTAGACTCAATGGGGTTTTCCCAAAAAGTAAACTAGAAAAGCACTCGGAGAGCGCAGACCTCCGCCAAGCGCCACAGTTCCCCCCCATACAGTGTTTGGTGTGTAGGTTTTCAGATTCCTTGACCATGAAAACATATGACTAGCAATTGGATTGACAATGATAGGATTAGTGGTTCAGTAGTAAAAGCATTACCTCCTTGGCGGAGGTAATAAACTGAAGTGTTGCTGTTGTGTCCATCTCCTCCATCTGCAAAGTGCCAGGCTGCGACCTGTCAAGGCATACCTCATGCCTCCCTTATTGGGGGGCTTTCACACCTGTACTGACCTCATGCCTCCCTTATTGGGGGGGGGGGGCTTTCACACCTGTACTGAGTACTTAAAAACTGTATTTATCGGCAGATGAAAGAAAACTCAAACAAAAACTAAGCAAACATCAAGTGCAACATGAACTATTTCAAACATATTTATTCAAATGTACACTTATATGGACACAATGTTGAGCCATAACTTTTTGGTAATGTGAAAATAATAAGCCAAGTAGCACAAAAAAACTGAGTGCTCTTGCTGTCAGGAAACAATGTTGGCACCAAATCACTGAAGTGATCTGCCCCCAATGGGGGTAGATTGTGCTCTGCCACAAAATGACAAAACATCATTTCTGCTAGTGATGCATTGGATTTGGAAGGCGTCGGTTCTGTCACTGGCTGAAAATGTTCATCCATCGATGGAATTTGGCTACACAGTTTTTGTGGCGCTGTGTAGCAAAGTGCGACTTCAGGTCAAAAATCCCTGATGCAGTCACTTTTAGCATTAGAGTCACACATATCAGGCGCAGCATTACTGGCGCCGGGATTCCTCTCTGTTCCGGAGCCGCAGGACAAAAGAAGGTGCGATAATGGTTGCCGTGGGTTCTATTGGGTTTGCGCTCCGCGGAAAAAAGAGGATTTGGAAGCGTCCCCCGGCAGAGAGCTGGTTTTTGCGCAGCCCCTATGGCTGGCCGGGGAATTTCTGCCAAATAATCCGGCGCCGGACAGCTGGCCGTCTCAGCTTTTCCAGCGTAGCACAAACACAGGCACTGTGGCGGGCCCTGGCCACCACTGTTTTCTGCGTGCTTTTTTGCCTAAAACTTTGAAGAAGGCGGAGTTTGTGTTCATCAGACACGACGACCAGCGCCCTCTATTGCCCCTGCACACATGCTGAAAATGGCCGTATCTCCCAGTGTTAAAGAATCATTTCCAAAATTCCTGTATCCAGACGGTGATCCGGATCATCCCCAAAAGTTAATCAGTTCTTCCTTGTAGCATTTCCAACAAGGCCTGAAAGTTTCATGGAAATCCGTCCAAAACTTTTTGAGCTATCTTGCTAACCAACAGACAGACAGACAGACAGACAAACAAACAGACAGACAAACGCTGGCAAAAACATAACCTCCTCCTGGCCTTCGGCCTGGCAGAGGTAAAAATTCTACCCATTATTTCCACCATACTTTGGACCTTGTTTTGACTTATGGTATAGATATCGAAAATCTGGTAGTGTCTCCTCATAATCCTGTACTGTATGACCATTGTCTGTTAATTTTTGATTTCATTATCTCTGATCACTTATTCCCTAAAGAAAAATACTACTACAGCAGATGTCTTTCTGATGACGTTGTTGCTAAATTTTTGCAGATTGTCTCCTCTATGCCATGGGTCAACGCAACAGAAACACCAGAAATAAGTGATGGAGAGTCTGCTCCATTCGTGATCGATAGCATTGTTGATGGTGTTACTGCCTCTCTGCATCGGACTCTAGATTTGGTAGCCCCTTTGAAAAAGAAAAAGTCTAACCAGAGATTTCTTACCCCTTGGTTTAACTTAGAAACTCGTGGCTTAAACAGAAAACTTGTCAATAGGAAAGGAAATGGCGTTCAACTAATTCAGATGAATTCTACTTGGCGTGGAGAAATCCTCTCTTAATCTCTAAAAAATCTCTTAGAAAAGCTAGATCAAGCTATTATTCTGCATTAATAGAAGCAAACAAGAATAACCCCAGGTTTCTCTTCAACACTATAGCCAGGCTTACAAAGAGCCATGACTCGGTCAATCCTTGCATCCCCCCTGAGCTTTCTAGTCAGGACTTTCTGAACTATTTCAATCTTAAAATTTTATCTATTAGAGATGAAATCAGTCAGATTCTTCCTACCGTAAACTCTAGTACATTAACTACTGCAACTCCCTCAATTGATATCTGCTTCGATAAGTTTACTCTAATCAACCTCTTAGAGTTGGATAAAATAATTTCCTCTTCTAAGCCTTCATCTTGCCTTCTGGACCCTATTCCTTCCAGGTTATTTAAAATTATTTTCCCAATTATTGGTAGCCGTATTCTTCTTATCATTAATTCTTCTTTAACTCTGGGTTATGTTCCACTGGCTTTTAAAACTGCTGTAATTAAACCCTTACTTAAAAAACCGATGCTCGATCCTGGAGTTTTGGCCAATTATCGACCAATCTCTAATTTGCCTTTCATTTCAAAAATCTTGGAAAGAGTTGTTGCTGTGCAATTATCTGACCATTTGCAGGGAGTTGGTTTGTTTGAGGTGTTTCAATCTGGGTTCAGAGCCCATCACAGCACTGAAACTGCCTTAGTGAAGGTCTCTAATGACCTCCTGACTGCATCTGATAATGGACTTGTCTCTGTTCTTGTTCTTTTAGATCTCAGTGCAGCCTTTGACACTACCGATCATGCCATTCTACTTGATAGATTGGAACACTTTGTTGGACTCAGTGGAACTCCGTTGCAGTGGTTTAGATCTTATTTGTCTGATAGATTTCAGTTTGTCCATGTCAATGATGGATTTTCTTCCAGCTCTAAGGTCAGTCACGGAGTTCCACAGGGATCTGTGTTGGGCCCTACTCTTTTTAGTCTATATATGCTCCCGTTGGGCAATATCATCAGAAAGCACTGTATACATTTTCACTGTTACGCAGATGACATACAACTATACCTGTCAATGAAGCCCGATGATTGTGATCAGTTGGCCAAGTTAGATGCCTGTCTTAAGGGCATCAAAGCTTGGATGACTTGTAATTTTTTACTACTGAACTCTGATAAGACTGAAGTCATTGTCGTTGGACCAAAACATCTTAGAAATTCCTTTTCAGATTATGCCCTTAATTTAGATGCTGCCACTCTCACTCTGAACAGTTGTGTGAGGAACCTTGGAGTGATTTTTGATCAGGATTTGTCCTTTAATTCACATATTAAAACTGTTTCTAGGACTGCCTTCTATCATCTGCGCAATATTGCCAAGATCAGGAGCATTTTGTCTCTGGGTGATGCTGAGAAACTGATTCACGCCTTTGTCAGTTCTCGATTAGATTATTGTAATTCACTTTTATCTGGTTGTCCTAAAGTATCTTTAAAAAATCTTCAGTTGATTCAAAATGCTGCTGATAGAGTTTTAACTGGTTCTAGAAAAAGAGATCATATTTCCCCGGTTCTGTCCTCCGTCCATTGGCTTCCCAATGAATTCAGAATCAAGTTTAAAATCCTTCTTCTTACTTTCAAAGCTCTTAACAATCTGGCCCCCCAATATATAAAAGATCTGATATTAACTTACCATCCTAATAGAGCATTACGCTCCCAAAATGCTGGCTTACTTGTGGTGCCCAGAATCTCCAAAAGTACGGTGGGAGGCAGAGCCTTCTGCTACCAAGCCCCTTCTCTCTGGAACCAGTTACTACTGTGGGTCCAGGAGTCAGACTCGGTCTCTGTTTTTAAGAAGAGGGTAAAATCCTTCCTTTTTAATATAGCTTTCATTTAAGGAGGGTTTTTGTGTCTTTTAACCCCACTCTTGTTCTATTGTTATCTGATCCATACCGCTGGTTGACCTCCAATATTGTACTTGGCATCTTACTGCTTTGTTCTTTATGTCTGTCCTTTCCATCCTCCCTATCCCCTCATCCCCAGCCAGTCGCAGCAGATGACTGCCCCTCCCTGAGCCTGGTTCTGCTAGAGGTTTCTTCCTTCCAAATGGGAGTTTTTCCTCTCCACTGTCGCTTAGTGCTTGCTCATAGGGGATCGTCTCATTGCTGGGTCTTTCTGTGACTGTGTGTTGTTGTTTTTTTCTGCACTGTGGCACCAGGAGACGGCTTTTGTTGTGATGTGGCGCATTATAAATAAAGCTGAATTGAATTGAATTGAAGATACTTAAACTCCTCCACTTGGGGCAGGAGCTTGTCCCCAACCCGGAGAGGACAATCCACCTTTTCCCAGCTGAGGAGCATGGACTCGGACTTGGAGGTGCTGATTCTCATCCCAGCTGCTTCACACTCAGCGGCAAAACGTCCCAGGAAGACCTGTAGGTAATTGCTGGATGAAGCCAGCAGGACAACATCATCTGCAAACAACAGAGATGAGATCCTGTGGCCACCAAGCATGACACCCTCCGTTCCCTGGCTGCGCCTAGAAATCGTGTCCATAAAAATTATGGCTTAAGCTGTAAGCCATAACTATTAAAATTAAAAGAAATAAACACTTGAAATATGTCACTCTGTGTGTAATGAATCTATACAAGTTTCATTTTTTAAATTGAATTACTGAAATAAATCAAGTTTTTGATGATATTCAAATTTATTGAGATGCACCTGTAATTTTGATGCTCACCTAATGAAATAAAGTTTAATATTCTTATTTTTACCTTATTTACATATATAATCACCATTTTTCAAGAGATTTTTTTCCTCTTACATCAAATATGCAGAACACTATGCTCATTAACTTGTCACCGTTGCTATATTTTGCCTTCTTTCAACCAAACGGACTACAACATTTTTTCTGTAATTAAAAAAAAAGAAGAAGCTGCCTGAAGTTTCTGGCAACAAGAAAAACAGATCTGATTATAGCAACAGTTGGATATTAATCATAAGCTGTTTTTTTCTAAATATAGCCAATAAAATCTGACTAAACTATTCTGTGGCAAAGTTTTGAGGTTATTTCATATCATTTTAATTTCATATTTAGTGAGTTTCCACAGTGATAAAAAGGAAGCAGTGAGGAGCCTGCTTTAATAAGCAGAAGTCATAGTTGTATTATTGAGAAGATTTCAGTTAGAATATGAAGTGGGAAAGACACAAAGCGCCACAGGGTCTTTTAATAAAAAGTTTCTCCTTCATTTCTCCTCTACAACTTTGCAGGCGATAACAGCTGGATATTAGTTTCCTGCTGAGGATTTCATATACTATATCATTACTGCACTTTGCTATCTGTGTATTATCCTTGATGTGGACTATTACATATAATCTAATGCAGGAACAAACTCTGAAGTGAGCAGCTTTCCCATTTTGCTTTATCTCTCTGCATCAGTTAAACAGAGGCAGAGAACTGCACTTTCTTAAAAGCCAAGATCAACTTTTGCTGACTGAGATCTCAGATTATGAAATATGATTTCTTTTTTTTTTCCAAAGGAGCAAAATATTTAAAGTTATAGCAAAGCACACAGCTTTCCCCCCACTCAATTACTTTCAGAACTCTAAACAATGAACTCACATAATTTAGCACATCCATAATAATTTGTGCACCTGAGTTAATTAGTGTCATTTTACTTTAGGGCATTACAATCCACCTTATTCCTGGGGGTGCCGCTGTAGGAACGATTATGGGCGGAGCTCCCGGTTTCGGCTGACCTAGTGTTAAACCAGTCAGTAAGCGTGGAGTAGCAGGGGCATTTAAAATAGCGTTTTTAAAAGTTTTTCAAATTTATTTTAATGTATAGTCCACATATGTGTTTTGCACTCAAGTGGCAGCTAATTTCAGCTCTTCTAGTTTTTGTATTTTTTGAATGTTTTGGTGTAGTTCTGGTCCTTGCTGGTGTTCGTGGTTGTGCCATAGACTGGATAAATGGAGGCTTCTCACCACACAGTGACAGACGACATCCAAGCATGGTGTTGTGGTATATGTCTGCTCTGAGGTAGATTTGGTTATGTCTAACATATTTTAACAAAATGCAGCCGACTTTTTTTGCGGTGGAGATGTGCTAGCAAAATTTGGAATGTGCACTGTGTCATTATGAGCTACAGGCAACGAGAAGTCATAAATCATGACTCTTTGTTTGGTAGCGGCAAGTCCCGGGAAAACCCTGTGAGTGCCTGGTATCATTGGAAAGCTCAGAAATTGTACTTTCTAAAAAATACCTATGTTTTTGTGGAAGACGTAACTCCCGACTGATTGAACGCGAGTTTTCAACCTAGCTAAAATATAAACAAATTGTCTTTTTCTGGGTCAGTTTTGCACACTTCCTACAAATTAAATATCATTTTGAAGGTCTTTCAATACAGAATATGGAAATAACGTTACATCGGTTTTGAAAATGTCCTCAAAGTGACTCACTTTGAAAGCACGGGTCATTTGTTTACACTGTTAGCATCTTAACAGCAGCGCTAACTAACGGAGCTACTATTTACAAGGCCACTTTTTAAGGTCATCTTTCCATCCCTCGATAGTCGTGGGAAGTGGTATGATTATATTACTGTTTTGAGGTGAAAGAGGCTGTGTTCCCGCATTTCTGATGCCGAAGTCATTGTTTTTTAACAAGGAAAAGTGTCTCGTTTCAGTGACAACCATATCGGAATTCACACAAGGCATCATGGGGCCTAGGAATAAGGTGGATAATCTTACTTCTCAAAATGAAGAGGCTACACAACATTGTGATTCCATGCTGCCTCCATCCATCCATCCTCTACTGCTTATCTGGGGTCTGGGTTGCAGGGGCAACAGTCCAAGTAGAGTAGCCCAGACTGCAACCCAGTTCAGATAGTACCATGATCCCTCCTACAAGAGGGTGGACCCATGTAGCTCCTTTAAGTACACTGGTTCCTTGCTGTAACCTTTTCATGGGGATCCACTGGACCACTCTTGGTCTTCCACCCAAGACCAGTTTGCTATGGGAAACCCTACCAGGAGCAAACTGCCCATGACAACATAGCTCCTCGGATCACTAGGGCACGCAAACTCCTCCACCACAATAAGGTGGCAATCCACAGAGGGGATGCTGCTCCTGAAATATTGGTCTACTTTTGTTTTAAATCCAACATGTTGAACTAAATCATTCATAACCTCCAAACTTCAAACTCTAGAAAACCCTCTGACTCCATGACATCTTTTGCATCAGGGCCTGGTTACAGCAAGTCTGTGGCTGACTGCACAAGAAAACATTAAAGAAAAAAAAAAAAAAAACAATGCCAAAAACACCATGTGGGTGCAAAATGAACATTTAATTTGCAACTAGCAGACCTGGTGAAACCCCCCCCTCTAAAAATACCTACCAAATCCTTTGCTCAATACCTGCAACATCTGTCTGTAGCATTGTGTTGTTTGTTAAAACTGCATATTTTTTTTGGGGGGGGGGGGGGTCGTTTTATTGTGAACAGACCAAGGCACCTGTCTGCAACAATCATAAGGTTTAAGGACATAAGAGTATTTGGAGAGCAACGTCATCATCTTAAGACAGGGTACCAATGACAACACAGTCTGGCTGATTCAGGGTCCAGTTCTCCCCTTTTGAAAATCTAAGAAAAGTCTTGATTTTGTAAGATTTTATATGTTCCAAGTCAATACTGGAGTTGTCAATTCCACTTAAGGGTATAGTATCTCAGAGCGCTGAATGCGGAGTAGGGCTGAAATGATTAGTCGACGTTGCTGATAACACTGATCATAAAAATTTGTTGACACAGATTTCTATTTAAACTTAAAAGTTTATATGCATGCCGCGGGAATGTTTAGTTTAACTGTTCCAGCGAAGAAGAAGAGGAATGCATCATGGCGACATGGAGAGAAAATCACGGAGAAGGCCAAAAGTTTCCAAAGTATGGGAGGATTTTACCGAAAATTAATAAATGAAACAAGTTAAATGTAGACTGTAAAGCAGTGTTGTCATATCACAGCTGCACTACAGCGATGCATCCATTCCCTCCTCCTCCGTCTCTGGCCACCTGTCAGCAGACACCACCAGTAAGGTTAGCAAGTAATGTCAGCGCTTCTTATTTTCAGTGAGCAACTCTCTCAGCTTTAGAAAACTGACCACACTATTAGTACACGCTGTTTAAATAGTTTACCTGCTGTCGGACAATAATCCCTCTTACAATCGTTGCTGACAGCTGAGCTGTTTCCGTTATGCTTCCGCTGGCTAATATGTTAACTGCAATAAATGGGTGAATTACATGATGAGCAGCTTCCTCTTTTTCGTACTCTCTATTATTATTGTCACTGTAACATCAGCCTTCATTCTAAATATCAGTGCATCTCGGTAAATTAGAATATCATGATTTGTAATTTAATTAACAAAAGACATCCATAATCATGACAAATAAATTTAAAACAGCTTAAATATTTCACTGTATGTGTAGTGAAGGCTCACATTCCTGCACTGATATCTAAAGTGTTTTTTTTTATTTATTTTGGACTGGAAGAAGTACTTTAATTTTCATCTGAAGCCTTATTAAACTTTTAAAATTCTAGATGCTGCAAGGTTTCAAACAGGATGGGCCAGCTTGTCTTTTTTTTTTTTTTACTTTAATGGAGTTGACTATCACTCTAGTTTGTTTTGAACATGCAGTTACAACAGCCTTTATGGAGCAGCAGAGCTGCCATTTGAGTTTTTACATTTTAAGGTAAGTTAAGCCTTTATTAGTCCCGCAACATCTATTATTTAATTGCGTTGCTACAAACACTTCTGATTAAGCTGTCAAGTTCCAGTTTCCAACTCATGTTTGATGGGTCATTATTTTATTACCTCCGCCAGGAGGTAATGTTTTTGCCGGGGTTTGTCTGTTTGTCTGTTGGTTAGCAAGATAACTCAAAAAGTTTTGGACGGATTTCGATGAAACTTTCAGGCGTTGTTAGAAATGGTACAAGGAAGAACTGATTAAATTTTGGGGATGATCCGGATCACCGCGCCATTACGGAAAATGCCATTTTCGTGAATAACTACTGAACCACTAATCCTATCATTGTCAATCCAATTGCTAGTCATATGTTTTCATGGTCAAGGAATCTGAAAACGTACACACAAACACTGTATGGGGGGAACTGTGGCCGCCATTACGGAAAATACCATTTTCATCAATAACCACTGAACCACTAATCCTATCATTGTCAATCCAACTGCTAGTCATATGTTTTCATGGTCAAGGAATCTGAAAACGTACACACAAACACTGTATGGGGGGAACTGTCGCCACCATTACGGAAAATGCCATTTTCGTGAATAACCACTGAACCACTAATCCTATCATTGTCAATCCAATTGCTAGTCATATGTTGTCATGGTCAAGAAATCTGAAAACGTACACACAAACACTGTATGGGGGAACTGTCGCCACCATTACGGAAAATGCCATTTTCGTGAATAACTACTGAACCACTAATCCTATCATTGTCAATCCAATTGCTAGTCATATGTTTTCATGGTCAAGGAATCTGAAAACGTACACACAAACACTGTATGGGGGGAACTGTGGCTCTTGGCGGAGGTCTGCGCTCTCCGAGTGCTTTTCTAGTTTAGCTATGGGAACTTTTTATAATAGGCTACATTATATTAAGGCAGAGACTGACAAAGTGATTTTCACAGGTGTGCAGGCTTAAAACAGGTGAGGTAAAACATGACCTAGAACCCTGAACAGGAACTGTGCCAGCAGGAAGCTGAGTTGGCGGACATGACAGAAATAATTGCGATTAGCTGACTAATCAAAAAAATAGTTATTAGATTAGTTGACTACAAAAATAATCATTAGTTGCAGCCCTAATGCTGAGGAATGTTCATGAAGGTTGTGATTGCTGCAGTTTCTTCAGGGCTCATAAAAGGTTGTACAACAGTTTGCCAACAATTTTTAAGGCTGCAACCAGCTTTTATTGTTAAAAAAAAAAAAAAAACTTACAAATTTTTAACAAAATTTAAAAAAAAAATGTAAATTTTGAAAATCTGAAAAAATTTCAATTAAAAAAAATTGAAATATTGAAAATATGTTCAAAAATGTTCAACTGATTGCAACCATAACAAGAACATTCTGAGGCGAGTGCAATATCCCCCGCCTCCACTTTCTTTAAAGATCCCAATACTTACTAGAGAGCAGTTTTCAACTTTTCAATATAATTATTGTGGCAGAACCAAATTTTGATAAACCCATCATCTACGAATATACAACAAAGTATACAACCCATAGTTGTAGGTCAGGATCCCGAGGTGAACCTGTGTAGCACCTAGAGAGCTTTACACGTTCTATAGTAAGAGACCATAGTGAGTACCAACCTTGACCTTTGGACCCCAAACCTGTAATCAGAGGTAATGGTCTCAGAGTGAACCTGCACACCACGTTTGGTGACCCTACCTTTCTTTGTTGTTGAGATATAGTTTATAAACCATTATGATGTTGACCTCCTGGGTACACATTATGATGTGTACACTGCCTCTCGCCTCTCACCCAAAGATGCTGGGATAGGCTCCAGCCCCCCCGCGACCCAAAAAAGATTAAGCGGAAGAAGATGGATGGATGATGTTGACCTTTGACTGTGCAATCCCAAAACTGTAGTCATACTTCAGGGTCACAGAGCGAACCTCTGTACCAAGTTTGGTGACCCTAGCTTTACTCGTACAGTTAATAAGGCAAAGTGAATGTTAATGTTAACCCTTGACCCCAAACCCATAGTTAGGTCAGGGTGCAACTCATCCAAGATGTGTTTTAGATACGACTACTGTATTGATTTGAAACGCCTACATCATTTCTTTCAATAGTTATTGTGTTTAGAAGATTTAGGGAAAATCTGACTCTGACCTTTGACCTCAAGGTCATCCAATGAGAGTGAAATTGCAATATGCACATCATCAGACTATATCAAACCATGGGACCAAGTTTCAAAACAATCAGAACAAAACTGTAGGAGGAGTTGATTTCACCAAAGGGGGACAGACAGACGGACGGACCCATAACATAATCTCCCAACCTTTGGGAAATAATAAAAACTGTTGGCAAACTGTTGTACAACCTTTCATGAACCCTGACAAAACCCCAACAATTGCACTGTTCATGAACTTGGGTGGTGTCGTGGTGCAGTGGTTAGCACTGTGGCAGCACAGCAACTCACTCTTGGCCATGGGATCCCGGGTTCGATCCCAGCCCCTGACCAACAGTGATGTGTGTGGAGTTTGCATGTTCTCCCCATGTCTGTGTGGGTTTACTCCAGGATTTCTCCGGTTTCCTCCCACAGGCCAAAAACATGCAGGTTAGGTTAACTGGAGACTCTAAAGTGGCCCTAGGTGTGAATGGTGAAGGGATAGCACCATACCGTGGCCATGGCTATCCAGGTGGATGCCCTGAATTTCCCCTCTGGGGATCAATAAAGTACACAAAATCAAAAATTAAAAAAAAACAACAACAAACAAACACTTTTCTGTAGTATTCACCACTCCGAGATACTACCCTAAGTTACCATGACTTTGGGCATGTTTGTCAGAAAGTTGTTAGTAAAAATGAGCGGTCGCAGGTTGCATTTTTATTGGACGCATTTTCCCAGATGGAGTTGTTTGTCTGTCATGCAAAATCTGACAACACCAATAGGGCCTCTGGTTGTGAACAAAATCTGTTAGCGTGTTGTACGCTGACTTGCTCACACTGCTGACAAACTAAAGGGATTAAACTTGTGTTTAAAACTTGTGTTTAATTATTAAGTGTGGCGTCTATCATATTTTCAAAATCTGTTTAACTGTGGGCCAGACTTTGACCATCCACCTGATGGCTGTGGCAGAAGATCTTTACAAGAAGTGATAATTCACACAGATTTTTTTGGGAAAAAAAAAAAGATACTTAAAATATAAGGTATTTGTATTTTCTTCAACTTATAAAAACATTCAAGTGAAAACAAAAGTGTTGTATTTATATTTTTTGTTCAGTGTATATACTAATTAGAAAAAAAGCTATTAACAGAAAGTTTCAGATCAACAGAAAGAGTCAAGTCATTTAAACCGGCACTACAGACAATGGTGTAGTCAAATGTATAAATCAGTGAACAGAGCAACACAAGTAATTACTCATTTATTTCTGTAAGATGACACACAGAATGAACTAACACACCAATTAAAACAAAGTACAAAGTGTACTGGTGAGGCAGGTGAAAATGATTTCACACAGATGAATAAAATCCACTTTTATCTTTGCTATCTTTTTGTTGCTAATGATGCTTCTGCAAATTTCCCAAAATGGAACAACCTAAAGATTACAAGGCCCTTTAGTGTTTGGACAAGCTCAAACACTCAAAATTTGCTGCCTAAAGATCTTTTAAAATGTGTTTTCAAACTCAGAGTTAAAGAGCAGTGGTTCAGCAGACAACAGTAAAAAAGTGCCCTACTTTTCACAATAATCCTAGATCTGCACCAGTAATTAAGCACTTCTTAGGCCTCGAGTCCGTTTTTCCACCAGACTTCATTAAATGTCGTCAGGTTTTTACAAAGATGCCCCGCTAATTAGGAGGAAACAAAGAAAGGCACAATACGGAGGGCAGTGAAGGTGATTTTGAGGAATGAAACTTTTCTTGTCTGGAGTCATAATAAAAGGTTAATCCTGCCTGTTTGCCATTCTAAAATAGCTCCACCTCACTTCTAACAACTCTTCTTTTATGCCATCTGCTATTTTCTCTCTTGTCATCTCTTTCCTTTCTTAACTTTTGTGATAGCACACAAAGACTTTTTTTCTTTTCACCTCAATTATCAGAAGCAGCAGTCCATCCAAATCCATCATTATCCGTTAATTATCATTTTCTTTTTCTCTGCTTGCTGCTGTCCAGCGCCTTTTTTGTCTGATACTGTAAGCCCAAGATTTCCTCCAGCAGGCTCACATATTCAAGGACCCCTTAGATGTGCTTGTAGGCAAACTGAAATGCCACTTTGGATCTTGTTTTTGTCAGAAGTTCAGTACAGATCAACCAGTTATACATAATACAAGGACTCAGAATACAGCAGAAGTTTTGAATAAAATAAAATGGTTATTTCTACAAATATGCTGCTGTTTAATTAGGCTGTTGATCTGACTGATATTGGCATCACTGGTATAGTGTAAATCTATAACTGTGGTGATATTATAGCGGTATACCACCCACCTCTACTCCAAAGTAAATATTCCTTTTCCTGTTACAAGTCCTGCATACTGCACAATTTCAGTAGCCCGAGTTTACTGCAGTTCACACTAAATCTGAATCAAATCTGAACCATGTCTTTTGAAACTAAAACTAATGTGTATTCTGTTTACAGTTTTATCTTGGTTAAAATTTATTCAACAGAGCCACAGAAATGGTTAACACCCCCCCCCCAATAAAATGGTCAGACAATGAATATTCACTTTTAGATAACAACAACCAGAATATCAATGACAGAGTAGCTCATGCAATCCTGATGAACGCACCTCTAGGTCACCCAGAGGCTTCAGTTCTCTCTGTGTACATACATGTACACATTTATAGTCTACGCCCACTCAAAGCTCAAGTGACACTACTTATTGTCTGTCACCTTGACCATAAACTGGATGCAGCCCCATCTGGATTCCTGTGCGACTTTGATGAGCATCCGAGCAACTGCCAGGGGAGAGTAGCAATTCCCGTCAAATGTTTACAGATGCCTGGACAGACAGATAGAAGCAGCTCCATGGCATTAGCTCATTTCGCCTTCACCAGAGTGAGCTAAAAATTAGCGAGTGAGGATGGAATGAGGACATAAAATCAGTAAAAACCAATACGATGTCATACCTTCTTTACAGGTGTGTTTCTAAATGACAGCCTCATCTAATCACTGTGAGACAATCTGAAAATAGATTTTTGTCACTTGTACATTTTATACTTTTCATTCAAATGTAGGATGTAAATCCAAGGTCTCTCACCCACCACACACTCTCCTGTCTGATGTACTGGCTACTTTTTCAGTGAAAGATTCACTCAAGATATTTTAAAGCTTCTCATTTTAAATATTTGTGCAGTTGCATCTCAGTAAGTTAGAATATCATTGAAAAGTTATTTCAGAAACTAAATTCAAAAAGTGAAATTCAGATTCATTACACACAGTGATATTGCAAGTTATTATGTCTTCATTTTGATGATTCTGGCTTAGAGCTAATGAAAACCCAACATTCAGTATCTCAGAAAATTAGAATATTACATAAGGCCAATAAAGGAAAAAAATATTTTTTTAATAGAAATGTTGGCCGACTGAAAAGTATGTCCATGTACAGTCTCAATACTTGGTAGGGGCTCCTTTAGCATGAATTACTGCGTCAATGCGGCATAGCATGAAGGCTTAGTTTAGTTTATTGGTTTATTTGTCAAGGACCACGTACAGAAAAAAAAACATTAAACAGGGTAAAGATGCTCTGTACCAGATTATAGCGCTCTCACTAATTTCCATCTGTAGTCCCTGAGGCAGGCAGGAAGACAAAAGAAAAACAGCACATGAAGAGTTCGCTTGCAAAAACCAATAAATGCTATTTTCAAGAACATTTCCCTCTGTACAACAAACTATTCACATTACCTACTTACAGAAGTTCAAATTGTTTTTTCAAAAGATCCGCTATATCCGCTGTTATACACACTACGAAGTTCATGTTTTTTTCAAAAGCTGATAAATGCCTGGACCCTGTTTTTACAAAATCTGATAACTCCACACACGGCAAATCAGCGCTTGGTATTTGGGTGACGTGACTCAATGGTGCAGCGAGGATCAGCCAATCGTGTCTAGATGCTGAGACCAACCAATTATGTGTTTATCTGTTCGCATTGCGTGATTTCCCTGCCAGTTTCTTTTTTATTTTACAATTTTGTTGCATTTTATGTCAAATATGGATAATTTTGATGAAGCAGATGAACCAGTGATGTGTTCACCAGACAAACTAGCATGGTTTCTGGGACATGTCTTTTTGCAAAAGTATGTGTTGTGGACTTATCTGTTTTTGTACTCATAAATTGCCAAAAAATAATGAGTTGATGTTAGGGCTGGGCGATAAATCGAATTAATTCGATTAATTCGCCTTTTTAAAAGTTGACGATTTGAAAATTTGCTAAATCGTAAAATCGAGGTGACCTTAAATAAATAAAATACGGGTTCTTCTTCTGCCTTTTATGACTTGAGCATTGGCGTATGCTTCCGCCTCTTGTCTCCTTCCGCCTCTTGTCTCCTTCCGCCTAAGCACTCATGCTCCGGCCATGGCGGACACAGCACAACCCGAAGAGTTGGTAGCGAGAAAAGGGACTCATATTACCTCGATTATATGGAAGTGGTTCAGCTTTGACAAGACCGACGCAGAGCAAACTGCAGTCCTGTGCAAGGTTTGCAGAAAAACTGTGAAAACGAAGAGCAGCAGCAGCACAACTAACCTCTATCAGCACCTCCGGCAGAGGCACCCTAAAGAATGGGAGGAGTGCTCGCAGCTACGGGAGTGCAGCATGGCTAGCACTAGCCAAAGCAAACAAGGTCACGCCGCGAAGAAACAACAAACTTTAGCCGCATCATTTTCTAGTGTCGTGCCATACGATAAGTCAGGGGCACGGTGGAAGCAGATGACTGAAGCCATTGCTGTTCATTTAGGGATGGATATGGCGCCTATTTACACCGTAGAGAAGCCTGGCTTTCTCCACATGCTAAAAGTTTGGGATCCAAAATACCAACCACCGAGTCGTAAATACTTTGCGGAGGTTGCACTACCAAAACTGTACAACGAAACACGACAAGCGCTTTATGAAAAGCTGGACACAGTTTTATTTTTTTCTGCTACTACAGACCTTTGGTCCAGTCGATCTCTTCAACCGTACTTGAGTTTAACAGTGCATTATATCGACGAGAACTGGAGTCTGAACAGCTGCTGTTTACAAACCACCTACTTTCCTGAAGATCACGCTGGAGAGCTCATTGCACAGGGACTCAAAGACTCCTTGGCACTGTGGAAGTTGGATGAGGAGAAAATGGTGTGTATGACTACTGACAGTGGCACAAATATGATGAAGGCCCTGAAGCTAAACCAGTGGACCCACCTCAGCTGCTTTGGACACAGGCTCCACAACGCAATAGGCAAGTAAAATGCAATGTGCACCATCATTTAAAATACAACATAAATCTATACTATTAAAATTTAAAGCAACACCTACTAAACATTATCAGGCATAATATTACTTGTTTAATTTACAGGGTTTTTTAAAAAATTTATTTTCTCCTATAATACCACTTTTTTTAAGCGGTGGTATATTCTTGATTCATTTATGACAACCACATACAAATTTATGTAATATTGCATTAATAACAATATTTTTATTGACATTACTATACATCAGCAAGGAGTTGTTGATATTGTGTATACTCTAGTAATGCTAAGTGTATTAATCATTCTTTTTCTTTACAGAGAATGCTTGTAAGGATGCTCGCATCGAACGTGCCGTAGGAGTCTGCAAGAAAGTCATCAGTGCCTTCTCCTTTAGTTGGAAGAAGCGGAGAGACATGGCAGTGGTGCAAACAGAACTTGGCCTCCCTGAACATCAGCTCATCTCAGAATCACCTACAAGATGGGGATCACGTCAGCAGATGATTGAGCGTATACTGGAGCAGGAGAAGGCAATTGGACAAATCTTGGGTGCAGATAAGAAAACAAGGCACTTAGTGCCAACCTGGCAGGACATTGATGTTTTAGAGTCAGTAAATAAAGCCATAAAGCCATTACATGACTTTACTGATGCATTGTCTGGTGAGACATATGTGAGCATCTCTTTCATAAAACCAACCCTTCATCTGTTTAACAACAGTTTGCTGAAGTCGGATGATGATGATACTGAGCTCACAAAACAAATCAAAACAGATGTGCTGAAATATCTTAACCAAAAATACAGTGATCAAACCACACAAGACCTCATTGACCTTGCCTCACTACTAGATTCCAGGTTCCGCACAACTTACATTGAGCCAGACAAGATTGCAAAACTAAGAGAGAGAACCATTGCAGAACTCTGTTCCACCATGCATTACAGAGGCATACCAGTTACTCATGCTGCAGATAAAGACAAATTTGAGAGTCAGGTTGTTGAACCCCCAACAAAGATGAAGAAATCCCTCAGCAGCTTCTTTAAAAAGACTCCAGTTGAGGCTGAAACAAAGACCTATGAAGCTAAAGTTAAGGGTGAGCTGTCAGCATACTTGCTGGCACCTGAAACTGATGCAGATTCAGACCCACTTACATGGTGGAAACAGCACGAAACACATTTTCCCAGACTTAGTAAACTGGCAAAAAAGTACCTCTCAATACCCGCAACAAGTGCCCCATCTGAAAGGGTATTTAGTACAGGGGGAAACATTGTAACGTGCACTAGAGCTTGTCTTAAGCCAGAGTCAGTTGACAGGCTTGTTTTTCTTGCAAGAAATCTAAGAGTTTAAAGCAATCAAAGCTGATGCAGTGTTTATGCACAGTATAAATAGGTGATGCGTCAAAGGTAAAACATATCTAAAGTTTATGAAGTTGGTGCTGCTTAAGTTCCTTTTTTTGCACAAGAGGCAGTATTTCACATGTTTACAAGAACTAGTTTCATTGTAGTTTTAAGATATTAGTTTTTGACTTTGACAGTTGATTGTGACCTTCCAGCAAATTATGCACTTTTTTGCACATGGTTCATGTTATTAATGTTTAAGTTTACATTTTTTCTTTTTATTCTAAAATATGTATAACATATTTATTTGCAGAATTGTAGCAAAAGTTGAGCCGTCATTTGTGTGACATATGAAGTGTTTGAGCTTTCGCCTATAATCCAAACAAGCTTTGTCAGCAACACTGATATGTTTGTAGAATATTTTTGTTTGCACAAGATTTATTTTTTAATAAATCAAGCTCCTTTTGAAATACATGTGTGTTGAGTTAATTGATTAAAATCGATTAATATCGTAATCGTCCAAGATGACCAAAAAAAATCGAGATTTTATTTTTTGGCCACATCGCCCAGCCCTAGTTGATGTTCAATTTTTTGCTTTATTATGTCTGAGATACTCATATTTCAAGTGACCATGTCTTAGAAGCTGAATTGGAAATACTAACACATATAAACCAACGGATGAAAAGTTGTTTTTCTCATTATTAAAACAACTGGATTTATCTGTTTTTGCAAACAAAGTCTTCACATATAGAAAGCAATTCAGGTCGGGTTTCAGAAACTGTTGACCCCGAAACATGCAGGGAGTAAGTTTAAAGGTAGAGAGATAAGAGAGACGGCACACATAAAAAACAATTTAAGAGTACAATTTCAAAATCCCATTTAAGGGAGGGAGTCAATGCTGGCAGGCTTGATTACTTAAAATCCATTTTTTAGTCTCTGTGGTAAAGTCTCTGTAATTTGTTCTGGTCTTCAAAGCAGTGGGGAGCTTGTTTCATTCCGTTATAGCTTTGTATGAGAAGGCTGATTGTCCAAAACCAGTTTTATATAGGGGGATGCAACAATGCCACCTAGAGGAAGTCCTTGTTACTCTGGTAGTTTGTTCAGAAGTCAGGTACACAAAAATCTTAAGCGGCGGGGGTACAGAACCATGGATAATTTTAAAGATTGACCGTATATTTGCATATATGATCATATTTTCAAAGCTTAACATCTTGTGTTTGGCAATTATACCACAACGGTGATACTGTCGTGTGTTCTTATCCAAAATTTTGATGGGATTGTTTATACAGGGATTCCAAGGGTTTCAGAGTCGTACTGTTGGCTCGTGACCAGTAAGAGATGCAATAGGATAAATGTGTCAAAATCATGTCATTCAGAATGTTTTTTTGATGCTTTTAGAGTAAGTGAGTTTCTGATGCAACCAAAGTTTGCAAGGTTACATTTCAGAGTGTGGCTCATCCGTTTTATGTGCTTTTTAAAGCTGACCATAGGATCTAATGTGACACCCAAATACTTAAACTCTGTTACGTTTTCTATATTTGCTCCATTTACAGTTATAGTCGGATAGTGCGTATGATTTTGTTTGTTGGTAAAGTACATGGTAGCCGTTTTGCATGACACTGATGTCAGATCTGACACTTTCTCCATTGCTATCATTAACTTGTCAGCCACTTGTTTGGCATCCTTCCCATGTGTGTAGATGACTGTGTCATCTGAATACATCTGAATTTTTATGTCATTTTCACATACTGATGGCAAATCATTAATATACAGTAAACAGGAGTGGGCCTAAAATTGAACCTTGTGGTTTGGTCAGCCTTTGGCACTGCTGAGGTGTTATGGAAGCCTAGGTTGCTTTGATAGCAGCCTTCAGCTCAGGTCTGCAGTCAGAAACACAAACTCTCCTGAAAGCAATGATTGGCGATCACAGATCAGCCAACAGAAGGAAGGCCCAAACTCATCAGCCAAACTGGCCAGCCTTTTGACAAAGTTTAAGAAACAGTGTCTGCTGGGCTTGATGCTACCATGTATACCATCCATCCATCCATCCATCCATCTTCTACCGCTTTTCCGGAGGTCCGGGTCGCGGAGGCAGCAGTTCAAGCAGAGAAGCCCAGACTTCCCTCTCCCCAGCCACCTGCTCCAGCTCTTCAGAGGGGATACCAAGGCGTTCCCAGACTAGCTGGGAGACATAGTCTCTCCACCGAGTCCTGGGTCTGCCCCGGGGTCTCCTCCCAGTGGGACGTGCCTGAAACACCATGTATACCACGCAGGAAAAAAAAGAATGATTCCCATTCCCATATTACAGTATTAAATTATATATGATAATTTAACACTGGTATTGTATTGAAATCTGCATATACAAGCCAGAGCCATTGCTGGAGATGTGAAGAAGCTGGATTCCTGCAGGCCCAGTATTGTTTCTGGGCCTTTAAAAATATTCAGAATTTTCCCATATTTTCAAAACCACCTAATAAACTCCAAAATATGCTTTCTTTTCTTCTTCTGGACTGTTCTGAGTTGTTTTTTATGCACCATTACTACCATGATTTAAATGCTGTGAATCTGCTTAGAAACACACACAGTGACACACATAAGACAAAACACACAGTTCAGCTACACAAAGTTTATCGAACAAATCTGATTCATTTTCCATTGCCAAGCAACCCATATCGTAAATTTATGTAATCTATATCATGTAGCCATTTTGTAATTACAAAAATAACAAAGCAATAAATAACATAGTACGTATTGACTCTGTGTTAGAGAGAGAAAAAATGTGAGCGATTGCAGTGAACTTTTCAACTGTGTCCGAACAAGTGGGGTTACAAACCCATAGGGAGGGAAAAAAAAAAAAGGAGAATTGGTAATTCTCTCTGGTCTCCATCTGATCCATTGTCTTGAGAAATTGAACAACCACTGTACGCACACACACACACCAAAATCCAATTATTGAAGTAGCTGGAGGAAAAGGTTACTCCCCTCCTCCTCTCATTGACTGCAGGTCTGACTTTTCATCCACTTTTCAGTTTGAAGCAGTTCCCATTCACGTTTCCACAAAAGTCTTAAGTCCGATTATTTCTTCTATGAAGTCTGATTAAAACTGTGTGCATTTATGGGTGTGTCCAAGTCCATTTGTTATCACGGCAGTGTGAAAATTAATTTGGTGAATAGTGCAATGAGGCTGGTTTAATTATTCAGAGGTGTGTTTTGGGTGATCCAATCCAAAGATTCCCTGCCCTTCCCTTTAATGAAAAGAGTTACATGATCAAAGGTGAACTGTGATCATGATAGCATGATAGCTTGTTTAGAAGACCAGTTTTGTGCTGGCCAGAGGGTGTGCATGTGAATGAGCAAGCGATAGTATGCTGCTTGGCATTAAGCCGGGCATTAATTATGCTCGATACCCAGTCAATTATTTTAGAAGGAAGAATGAGGATATGATTGAACAATTGGGCTGGACAATCGGGCTGAATTTAAATTAATTTAGGTTTAACATAGCACATATGGATGTCGGCCTCTTGTGTGCCACTGATGATTTTTTTTTTTCTCTGTGCAGTGAAAAATTGTCTGCTGCTTCTTAAAATGACTTGGAATACTGTATTACAGGGTATATATAGATAGTTTGTATTTAATTGTCCTCAGATTATTACATTTAAGAGAAAAACAACAGCTGAGTCTATGTGCTTTTCATTAACCAGGACAGAACATGTGTGCTTGCGAATGGACACAAGATTGAGTCATGGTGTATGTGGACAGAATGTCACAGTGAAGAAAAAGAACTTTATTTATATAGCACTTTTCATAGATAAAGATCATGAAGTGGTTTGACAATAAAAATGCAGAGTAATATAAAACAAGGAAATAAGATAACAGCAATTTAAGCAAAAAGAAACATTAAAACATGTGATTGAAATGATAAAATAGAATAAATAAAAACCAGGCCACCAGTCAATTAAAAGCTCGCCTAAATAAGTGTCTTAAGCTGTTTTTTAAAAGACAACCAAATCAGTCAGACGCAGAGACAGAGGGAGAGCATTCCACAAGCGGGGAGCAATGGACTGGAACGACAGATCACCTCTGATTTTATAGCGAGTTTGAGGGACCGACAAAAGATTCTGACCTGAAGTCCTGAGTGATCGACCTGAAGAATATGGGGTTAAAAGATCACAAATGTATTTTGGGGCTTGGTCATGAATTGCTCTAAAGGTCAAAACTAGAATTTTAAAATCAGTATGAAATTTGACTGGTAGCCAGTGAAGAGTGACTAAAATTGGGGTGATATGGTACCATTTGCAAGCTCCCATTAAAAGCCTGGCCGCAGCATTCTGAACAATCTGTAGGCGGTTTAAGAGCACATTCAAACGGGTACTGTTTGGTCCAGACCAAAGGACCAAACAGTGGCTTCCGCGAATAGTTCGGTTTGTTTGGTGCAGTCTGAATGCATGTTGGAACTCTAGTGTGCACTAAACAAGCAAAGTCTGGTCCCCCTGAAAATGGCGGTCTTGGTTCTCTTGCAAACGAAGTCTGGTGTGCTCCGCTTGCAGTGTGAATCCAAACGGAGTATCCAGTGGACCAAAGGGCAGAAGTGTCCCTCGGCATTTGCGTAACCATAGCAACACGGTCTGAGAAGAGCAAGTGGCGTTTACCGTAGTACAATTTGGTTAGGAAATAACAAAGACAACCACGCAAATTCAAGAAATCCTTTTTCCGGTGAAAGCTAAGGAGAAAAGTTAAAAAATGGCTCGTTTGTGGCGGACAAACAACCCAGCTGAAGGGAACGGATTTCCGTTTTTGGTCCTGGCCAATCGATGAGCCGGATTTTCCTTCTTTCACCTAGATTTTTTTTTCCTGGTCAATGGTGGTTTTGGCTACAGCGCCCCAAATGAGCAGTTGTTGTAACTGCGTGACATTGTCTAGGCAGTTTGGTCCGCTGCAGTGTGAATGCAAACCAAACCAAATGAAGGTGTGAAAATTCTCGGCATTCCCTGCTCAGTCGAACCGAGACCCCCGGACTATCCTGGTCTGAATGCAGCCTAACAAACCCTTGTTAAAACTGGTTAAAAAAAAAAAAGAGTTGCAGTAATCAATTCTGGATGAAATAAAAGTGTGAATAATCATCTCTAGATCCAAGCTGGATAATACATTTTTGAGTTTTGAAATGTTCCTCAGGCAGAAAAAGCAATTTTTGACTAGTTGCTTTGAATAGCTATCCAAGGCCATTGAACTGTCAAACAGCACCCCCAGGTTTCTGATGCTTGACCGTACCGGGGAGCCCAGAGATCCGAGGTGCTGCTTGATGAGAGGAATTTTCAGGTCAGGTGCAATGATCAGTGTCTCAGTTTTATCAGAGTTCAGATGGAGGAAGTTATTGTTTAACCATTTTTTGATGGTAGACAGTCAAGTAGATTAGATAGCTTGTTTAACTCAAATTTATGAAATAAGCAATACAGCTGAATATCATCTGCAAAAAAGTGATAGGACACATCCTTAAAAAGGCTTATAAGCCTTCCAAGAGGGGTCATATACAATAAAAACAGGATAGGTCCTAGGACTGAACCCTGACATACACCACACGGTAACTCACTTGACTCAGACATAAAATTGTTTACTGCAATGCTACAAGTTCTACCAGTAAAATAGGAGGCAAACCAATCTAAAACTGACTCTGACGGCCCAAAATCACTATGCAAGCACTTTAACAACACTTTATGGTCAATTGCATTGAATGCAGCCGTCAAGTCGAGCAGCACTAGGACTGTGTACTGGCCAGAGCCTGCAGCTATCAGTATGTCATTAGAGATTTTTAAAAGAGCAGTCTCAGTTGAGTGGATTTTCCTAAAACCTGACTGACAGTTGTTCAGCCACGACTTTTTTCAAAACTTTAGACATAAAAGACAGTTTTGAAATAGGCCTAAAATTATTGGGATCAGATTAATCTAGAACTGGCTTTTTAACAATAGGGTTAACAACTGTCTGAAAGAACTGGGAACAAAGCCAGTTTGGAGAGAAAGGTTGATTATCTCAACCAGGAAAGGGCCAATGAAGTCAAACATTTTTAAAAAACGTAACTGTGGGGACAGGATCAAGAGGACAAGAAGAAGGTTTGACCCTTTTCAACAGAATGGGAATATCCTCAAGGGTGACCAGTGAAAAGGTAGACCAGGTATGAGGTGGGAGTGTTGTGTTAATGAGCTGGACCTCATCAGGTGGACAGATATTTGTTCTTAGACCTTGAACTTTCTTTACAAAGAGCAGAAGAAATTTGCCCCTGTCAATAGCAGCAAAACCACAATTATAAAACGTGCCACTGAAATAGCATTAGCAATGCGCTTCTGACGACAGACCTGCTTTTTGGAGATGAAAAGCACTTTTTTTTTTTTTTGTTACTTATTTGTACCCGTAGGTAGATTTGGTTTGCAGTCTGGTGACAAGCCACCGGCTGCCGGTCGCTGCGTGCGCGAGCGCCCTAAACCTACATGTTTTTGGTATGCGGGAGGAAACCGGAGAAATCCCGGAGTAAACCCACACAACACGGGGAGAACATGCAAACTCCACACAGCTCACTGTTGGTCGGGGGCTGGAATCGAACCCACGATCTCATGATCCCCGCGATCCCCGGCCGAGGGTAAAACTGTGCTGCCACAGTGCTAAACCACTGCGCCACCGTGCAGCTTGACATGAAATGCACTAAAATAGCAATGTGCTGAGATTGTGCTGGGGTCACACCTCTTTTAAATAAGTCTCCACCTTGCAGCTCAAAGCAGGCGCACAGTTTACAGGTAATTAGATGGCGCAACACAAAGTGTGAATACTAGACTGTGCACTTTTACAAACTAACAAACCCACAGGTGCAAGATGGGAATCCTGGCATAAAAGCACACCTTAGACCATCATTAAAGGGCAAACTGTGTTTGAGTCATGTACTGTAGTACATGTAAAAAAAAAATTGCCATAAGAGGGCAGTAATTACTAGTGAACAGGCAGTTAAACTCTAAACTGTGAAATAAACTGATTGCCAGGCGTAAACAAAGAATAACTTGTAAACTGGGAGTATTTCAGCTTTGGTCCTATTGATAAATGTGAGCCAGCCAATACAGAGGAAACAGCATCTACAGTCAAGTGTATAAATAAGTCGTTGCTTGCATGTTTTGCTTTATCTCTTTTCTCAATAAATCTTGTAGTTACATTTCATAGAAAGAGGTGAATTTTAGCATGATGTTCACTGCCACAAATTAAATAATCAAGACTTAATTACCTTGAATTTTACAACTCCAATATTATCTGACAAAATTACAAGTTAAAGATATTTAGACATAAGTTCTTTTTAGAGTAATCCCTGTAAAATAATGAAAAAAAAAAAAACTCCCAAAACTTAAAAACGAAAACATCATAACCTGAAGAATCAATCAGGACAAATTATTTACATCTTGTTTTTCACAGCAGCTCACTTCCCAAAGAACACAAGCTTATGCAATGTGACACAATTCTTTCTTCAAAAAATTTAGCATCACATTCCCACTCATTGATTTTCTGCCATTTATCTGGGTCAAGACGAGGCCTACTGTGACAATGACTGAAAGTAAGAAAAACATCTAAACATCAAAAATCAAAACCAAAACAGTTGAATATTCAGGGAACAATCTTAATACAATCTTTGTCTTTAGGAAAATGACTGAAGTTAAATGTTAAGTTTAATAACCATAGAGCCATATTTTGTCCAAAAGGTGAATATCAATCACTGCCTATGAAGACAGACTTTTAGTTTGGTCACAAATCCATTTGCAACAGAGAGAGAAAAAAAAACAGCCCTTAAAACAGCATTCTATCATTTTAAGTAATCTTATATAAAAGCTCCAAGCAGAACAATACTGTCAAAATCAAATAACCACAGACGACCAGCACACTAAAGAACAAATCTACAATAAATGTGAAATCAATCAAACCTGATCATTCATCCTATCAGAGTTGGCCCACACATGCAATTTTTAATAAAAGTATAACACCAGCCCCATACATCTGTTCTTTCTCAGATCCCACAGGTGTTCTGATTTAATTTACTTTCCATCACTTTTCTCTTTTTCACCCTCTACTTACCCTTCCTCACCCTCCAACCTTATCTTCTCTTCTAATATACTTCCATTCTCTCCACCATGTTCTCTCCCTTTCGCCCAGTCGAACTTTCATACTTATTCAGTCTGGGTTTAATTTTGGCCCGTCTCTTACCTGTCCCTACCCTTTCTTCTCCATGTCGTTCCTTTTCACTATCGCTCACCATCTTCCCAGCTCACTTTCTGAACCACCTCCCTCCTCTTTACCCGTCTCAGGTTACCTTTGTAGGACACAGTGCAAGACTCCGAGATGGGAATGGTGGATAAGGAGGTGATAGATGGAAAGATTTAGGGGAGAAGGAAAAGGGGAGCCATTTTCTGCCATGAGAGAACAGGATTGATATGAGAACTCCACTCCATCAAATGCCAAAATTTAATGGGGTCAAATAGATATTATCACTCTGAATCTCATCTGTCCCATACATATGGCCAGGGGAGGGTCTCCTCTTTCAAAAAGGAGTTTATATCACCCCACTGACCAATAGTTATTTCACTCTGCTGAACAGAATTTCAAGGCAGCAACCACACACCACTTTTAGAAGCTACAAGTGAAACGCACTGAACTCTTTGAAACAACTGTAGTTATTGCTCCTTAAAAACATTCAAAAATTACCTGTAGGTATACTAAGGACATATTTAGATGGCCACTGTTTGGTCCAGACCAAAGGCCCAAACAGTGGCTTCCACGGATAGCTTGGTTCATGTGGTGCAGTCTGAACGCGCGTTGGAACTCTGGTGCGCACCAAACAAGCGAAGTCTGGTCCCCCTGAAAACAGGGATCTCAGTTCTCTTGCAAACGAAGGTGCGCTCTACTTGCAGTGTGGATCCAAGCAGACTATCCAGAGGACCAAAGGGTGGAAGTGCTCCTCGGCGTTTGTGTAACCATAGCAACATGCAGTCTGAAAAGAGGAAGTGTCATTTACCGTAGTACATTTTGGGTAGAAAATAACAAAGACAACAACGTGAATCCGAGAAATCCTTTTACTGAAGAAAGCCAAGAAGAAAAGTTAAAAAAATGTCTTGTTTGTGGGGGACAAACAATCCAGCTGAAGGGAACAGATTTCCATTTTCGGTCCTGGCCAATCAATGAGCCCGATTTTCTTCTTCGCTGAGATTTTTTCTTCCTGGTCAGTGGTGGGTGGTTTTGGCTACAGTACCCCAAATGAGCAGTTGAAAATTCTCGGCATTTCCCACCCAGTCAAAGCAAGACCCCCGGACTATCCTGGTCTGAATGCAGCCTTAAGAGTGTTTCTGATGTTATCCAAAAGATACCAGTTTACTGCACTGCAGAGATATGCACTGAATTTATAGGTAGAGCAATGCTGGATGTCCTGTAATACCACCGTTTCACCTGCAGGACGAGATGTGAGTGTTCCAGGCCTTAACTGCATTTAAAGTGACCTGCCCAGATACTTTTTGGCACAGTGGTACTTATTAGCCACAGGTGTCACTAAAAACACAGGCTATCCATTATAAAAAGGATTCCAAAGGAGATCACATTTGCCTCTCCCTCACTGAATTCCATTTTCAGTCCCAGGAGTCATTGCTTGAGAACACCACTTTGAAAGACAGCAGGTCATAACCTCAGAAAGAGGAAACCTGACACTGTCTAAAAAAGTACCACTTTTACTGGCCTGGAATGACAGTAAAGGGATTTTAATTTAGCTACCATGACCTCACTTCATAAATCACTGCTTAGTTGCTCATGCAAATTTAGGCGGCACAAAGGAATCAAATAGTTTACTCTATCTAGTACAGCTAAATTGCTATTTATTATATGTCCCTGGATTTGTCCATTGTTACTGAATTAGCACAGCTTTTAAAACAACGGATACACACACTTTCATTTTTTTTCTGTTATGACATTCATAAATGGAATCATGGTCAATTAAAAATGGTTCAAAAATCTCTAATGTCAAAGTGAACACAGATTTATACAAAATAATACCATTAGAATACAGTACATAATGTAAAATAGGTAACTGCATGAATAGTCAACCCAATTAAAGTGACTGACCAAATTCAGCAGAGGTCTAGTCAACTGGTTCTACTAGTCTCATTGTTAAAGAAATAGAGATCACCTAAGGACATTTAATTTGTCTTAAGTGAGTTGAGAAATGGTTTAAGCTCTGCTCCAACAAGAGCACTCTGAGGCGAGTACAATATCCCACACCTCAGTTTTGTTTGAGGCTTCCAATATGTCACTGAAGGATGGCAGTTTTCACCTTTTACATATAATTATTGGGGCAGAACAAAATTATGATAAGCCTATCATCCATGAATATAAACAAAAAGAGTTGTATACAACCCATAGTTGTAAATAAGGATCCCAAGGTGAACTTGTGAAGCAATTTTGGTGACCGTAGAAACCTTTGCACGTTCAATAGTAAGAGGGCATAGGGAATGCTAACCTTGACCACTGACCCTAAACTTCTTTACTCGTTCTATGGGGGGCTGAAAAGTTCATAGGCTGAAAAGCTCTTGGTGGTCAAATTTGACCATACAGTGGGGAAAAAAAGTATTTAGTCAGCCACCAATTGTGCAAGTTCTCCCACTTAAAAGATGAGAGAAGTCTCCAATTTTCATCATAGGTATACCTCAACTATGAAAGACAAAATGAGAAAAAAAAATTCAGAAAATCACATTGAAGGATTTTTAATGAATTAATTGGTAAATTCCTCGGTAAAATAAGTATTTGGTCAATAACAAAAGTTCATCTCAATACATTGTTATATACCCTTTGTTGGCAATGACAGAGGTCAAACGTTTTCTGTAAGTCTTCACAAGGTTTTCACACACTGTTGCTGGTATTTTGGCCCATTCCTCCATGCAGATCTCCTCTAGAGCAGTGATGTTTTGGGGCTGTCGCTGGGCAACACGGACTTTCAACTCCCTCCAAAGATTTTCTATGGGGTTGAGATCTGGAGACTGGCTAGGCCACTCCAGGACCTTGAAATGCTTCTTACGAAGCCACTCCTTCGTTGCCCGGGTGGTGTGTTTGGGATCATTGTCATGCTGAAAGACCCAGCCACATTTCATCTTCAATGCCCTTGCTGATGGAATGAGGTTTTCACTCAAAATCTCACGATACATGGCCCCATTCATTCTTTCCTTTACACGGATCAGTCGTCCTGGTCCCTTTGCAGAAAAATAGCCCCAAAGTATGATGTTTTCACCCCCATGCTTCACAGTAGGTATGGTGTTCTTTCTCCTCCAAACACGACAAGTTGAGTTTTTACCAAAAAGTTCTATTTTGGTTTCATCTGACCATATGACATTCTCCCAATCCTCTTCTGGATCATCCAAATGCTCTCTAGCAAACTTCAGACGGGCCTGGACATGTACTGGCTTAAGCAGGGGGACACGTCTGGCACTGCAGGATTTGAGTCCCTGGCAGCATAGTGTGTTACTGATGTAGCCTTTGTTACTTTGGTCCCAGCTCTTTGCAGGTCATTCACTAGGTCCCCCCGTGTGGTTCTGGGATTTTTGCTCACCGGTCTCGTGATCATTTTGACCTCACGGGGTGAGATCTTGCGTGGAGCCCCAGATCGAGGGAGATTATCAGTGGTCTTGTATGTCTTCCATTTTCTAATAATTGCTCCCACAGTTGATTTCTTCACACCAAGCTGCTTACCTATTGCAGATTCAGTCTTCCCAGCCTGGTGTAGGTCTACAATTTTGTTTCTGGTGTCCTTTGACAGCTCTTTGGTCTTGGCCATAGTGGAGTTTGGAGTCTGACTGTTTGAGATTGTGGACAGGTGTCTTTTATACCGATAATGAGTTCAAACAGGTGCCATTAATACAGGTAACGAGTGGAGGACAGAGGAGCCTCTTAAAGAAGAAGTTACAGGTCTGTGAGAGCCAGAAATCTTGCTTGTTTGTAGGTGACCAAATACTTATTTTACCAAGGAATTTACCAATTAATTCATTAAAAATCCTTCAATGTGATTTTCTGGATTTTTTTTTCTCATTTTGTCTCTCATAGTTGAGATATACCTATGATGAAAATTGGAGACCTCTCTCATCTTTTAAGTGGGAGAACTTGCACAATTGGTGGCTGACTAAATACTTTTTTTGCCCCACTGTATGTGGTTTGGTCCAAATTTGACCAAAAGCGCTGCAACATCAATGGAAGAAATGTGTGGACCAAAGGGGAGACTATGTCGAAAAATAAAGCACATTTGGTCAAATTTGACCACTATGCACTTTTCAGCCCCCCATATAGTAACAGTGCAAATGGAATGTTAATTCTGGCCATTGATCGTTTGACCCCAAACCCACAGTCAGGTCAGGGTGTAAGCCATCCAAGATTTGTCTTAGACACACCTAGGGTATCAATTTGAAAAGTCTACATCATTTCTTTCAGTAGTTCAGAAAAACTGACATCTGATCTTGACCTCAAGGTCTATAATTCCTGCAAAAATTATCCAATCCGAGTCAAACTGCAACATGCACATATGAACATCATCAGTGTATATCAAGCCCAGGTTAAGTGGGGCTATAATTTTAAGGGGCTATAATTTCTGAAAAAAAAAAATCATCCAATTGGAGCCAAATTGCAATATGCGCATCATCAGTGTATATCAAACCCTGGTACCAAGTTTCAAAACAATCAGAACAAAACTGTAGGAGGAGTTGATTTCACAAAAGTGGGACAGATGGACAGGCGAACAGACTGCCCCATAACATAATCCTCCTTCGGTCGCCAACCTCTTTTGGTCTTCGATCAGTGGGGGATAAAAATAACTTATTGTAGAATTTTTTAAAATGAATGTACTGTATTTGACTATTTGGGTATCTGTCAGTTATTTAAGGTGTGCTGTAGGAGTTACAGATGGATTCAAGCTGGAGTGGGATTACACCAGGGATCAGCTCTGAGCTCTTTCTTGTTTGCCATGGTGATGGACAGGCTGACAGATGAGGCAAGGCAGGTGTCTCCAAGGACTATGTTTGCAGATGACATTGTGATCTGTAGTGAGAGTAGGGAGCAGGTGGAAGAGAACCTAGACGGTGGAGGTATGCACTGGAGAGAAGAGGAATGAAAGTCTGTAGAAGCAAGACAGAATATGTGTGAATGAGATGGAGGCAGATATAAACATGAAGATACAAGAAACAGAAGTAGGGAAAGTAGATGAGTTTAAATACCTGGGGTCAACCATCCAATCAAACTGAAAATGCATAAGAGAGGTGAAGAAGAGAATGCAGGCAGGATGAAGTGGGTGGAGACAAGTGTCAGGAGTGATTTGTAACAGAAGGATAGCAGCTAGAGTGAAAGGGACCTGCTACTAGTGCAACCGTCAGTGTGTGAATGTGTGTGTGTGAATGGGTGGATAGCAGGATCTGTAAAGCACTTGGGTCATCCAGAGATGAGAAAAAGCATGATATAAGTGAACGCCATTTACAATTTTGCCATGATGTATGATTTGGAGACGGTGGCAGTGACAACAAGAGAACACAGGAGGCGGAGCTGGAGGTGGCAGAGTTGAGGATGCTAAGATTCTCATTATGAGAGTGACTCAGAAGGACAGGATTAGAACTGAGTATATCAGAGGGACAGTTCAGGTCGAATGGTTTGGAGACAAAGTAAGAGGCGAGGCTGAGATGGTTTGGACATGTGCAGAAGAGGGAGAGTGGATATATTGGACAAAGGATGTTGAAGATGGAGCTGCCAGGCAGGAGGAAAAGAGGAAGACCACAGAGAAGATTCATGGATGTAGTGAAGGAGGACATGGAGAGGACTGGTGTTAACAGAGGATTAGCTAGTGTACCTATTCTTTCAATGTGTTTTCTCGCCTAAGAAAAATTCTCGGTCTAAGATCGAAGGACAGCACCACACTAAGAGGAAAATAATCAGCAATTTTAGAGTTAAAAATGGTATCCTGGGAAATAAAAACACCTATATTTCAGCAGCTAATTTCTAATCCAGACATCAAAATGTTTGCATATGCCAGAAACTGCCAAATTGTTGGACTTTGGTAACCGAACATCACCCCTACAGGGACTCAAGCTTTAAATATGTAAATTACAAATATAACAGAATCTCTGAAGATGTTTTTCAGAACAGTCTTAACACATTATTTATTTAAAAATTAACTGGGGCTGCCATCCTCTGAGCTACTTGAGTGAAGCTACTGATCACAAAAAGGAGACTGCTTAACACAATATGATAATTTGGGGAAAATTACACACCACAGCAGATGTTACCATCTAGCTAAATGGCCCCATGCAAAGGCCCAGGACTGAAAGATGATAAAATAATGTGCTTGGAAATTTCATAGAAAATTACATAATCATAAAGACAAATATCCACTTAGAGGGGTGCTGTTCATTATTTTATTGTTGACAGAACAAATCTGGTGATATCAATAACAGAGGAGAATTTTCCTGTTTTGTTGCTTTCACCGACTTCCATTAAACTTGCTCCATGGGGATCCATCTCTCTCAACTAATTTCACTCGGTGGGTGAGCTTTTTGGAATCAAAAAAAAAAAAAAAAGATAATCATCTCCCCTCATGTACACATTGGAATCAAAATATTCAGCTTGTGTGTGAACTTAGGCATAACTTTAAAAGAAGCTGAAAATTATTATTCCTTCTGCATGGCAGAGAGTTTAAGGTTATGAACTCTACTGGAGAGAACTTTTTTTGGTTAAGTTTGTTTAGTTTTAGGGCTTTAAAGAGTGAAGGCGATGGGTGAGAGTTCAGAGGTTACAGCTCATTTTACATAGCCTGTCTGAGCCTCAGCGGGGGTCTTTCCTCTTCACTAAACTGTGTTTGACACATCTGACATCAAGAATATCTCTGTTGTGAGTGTTTTGTCTCGCTCTGTCTTTATTTCTCTCCTTCTGTCCATCAGTTCACTGTGACCAAAGACAGATCAGAGTGTGTGCGTGTGACTGAACACTATGGGGATCTAGGACGAACCGTCTAAAAATTAGGATGACAAAATGACAGCTAAAGCTGACAACCATGCCAAAACACACACACACACACACACACACACACACACACACACACACACACACACACACACACACACACACACACACACACACACACACACACACACAGAGAGTCTGTTCTTCCGATATAGCTGTCATTTCTTATCACTTAAGTCGTCTGACAGCAGGAGAAAAGCAGAGAGAGAGAAGGACAGATGGAAGGGGAGTCAGAACGCCATAAATACTGAAGAGGAGATGAGAGTGATAGACAAAAAAGACTGATAGATGAGCAAATGTCAAGAAAACAGAGGAAAAGGCATCCCTTGATCACTCAGTTTTAGGACAGGAAGTTAAAACATCAGGTTTATTTTGATGGGATTCGAATTAGGGACACTGCAGAGTATGGTCAGGAATCCAGAGCAACATCAAGGGCTCCACAAAGGGGGTGTACAGATGCTCATTTACAATCCAAACATCAGTGACTGAGTAGTTCATTAAGGACTTATAAGCACACCCCAAACCTTCACCGAGAGCCTTCACTTCCCCACCCATGTAGGCAATCTTTTGTTTTGTCCTTCAAACTCAGGCCCTCTACGACAGGCTTGGAGTCTGAGGGTCAGGACAAGACTGCAGAGAAACTTAAGGTATATTATAAATTATATAGAAAACCCAAGCCTGCTTGAGGTTGATATCTTGTGCCCTTTAACATTGATCTTGACCACAACCCAGACATAGACCCACCCACGGCTGATTTCATCTTTGACCCGGACTTTGACTTGGAGCACTACTTGTATGAAGACCCACCTGTGGATTATGTGTGAGTTTGGTGAGCATCTGGGCAACAGCCTAGGATAACAGCAATTCCTGTGAATCGTCAGCAGATGCAGCACCAGGGCATTAGCTCATTTTACCTTCACTGGAAAGAGATTTAAAAATACATAAACAAATAAACAAAAAGACTAATAATTAAAAAATGTTCAGTTATAAATCCATCTACGCCCCTCAAACCCACAGATTCCTCTATGAACTGGAGTTGAACAGCTCAATATGCACTGTTGGGGATTGCGTCCAACAGCAGCCTGCATATATGGTCCTATTGAACAGACTGGATAAGGAGCTGTACTTATACAGTGCTTTTTTTCTAAACACAAACACCATTCAAAGTGCTTAACTACACTAACCCTGTGTTCTAAGGGCCTATCAGAGACCGATAATCTTGGGACAATTTAGAGTCACCAATTAACCTGACATGCACGTCTTTGGATTGTGGGAGGAAACCAGAGCCCCCGGAGTAAACCCACACAGCACAGGCAGAATATGCAAACTCCACACAGAAAGGTTCCCTGCCCTAGCAGCCTGGGGATTCAAACCTGGAACCTTCTAGCTGTGAGGCAACAGTGCTAACCACTGCACTGCAAACTGTATACTACATACTCTACAAATGTCACATTCTTAGCCCACCTGAGAACACATTGCTTGACCTGCACAACCCTAACCTGGACACAGTGAGCTGGCTGCAGCATCTAAAACAAACTGCATAGCTGTCTCATATGAAAGAAGAAGGTGGCAATTCAGTCAAAATGAAGGTTTAAATTTATACATGGGGTCACTCATGTGACATTTGAATGTTTTTTTGTTTTGTAACACCTTAACTCTCGCACTTTAGCATATACACTTTATACAGTTTCATTGCAGTTGTTCTGCTCGTGTATGATTGTGTGTTTTTGTGACCCACCGGTGGACTACAGATGCAAATTAGCAGTATTGCTAAATCTGGCATACTTACATTTGTATTAACGTTCATTAGAATGTAATGTCCCTTTCAAAGAAACATTAAACTAAACTTTTAACTGTTTTAATCTTTAATCTGTAGTTATATAATAAAGTAAATAAGGTATAACTTTATTTTATTTAACAGTAAAAATCTACTTTCCATGAATGTCAAGGCGAAGATTGCAATAAAAATGGCTAATTTGGAATCATTAATTCCTGTAAAAATAAGCTGTTTGACAGCTGCCACACAGGTTTTCTCCAGTGTCAAAGAAAAATTATGACTTCTGTGAATTTAGGCTTCATTTGCCAATGAAAAAAAAAAGCATATTTTGCTAATTAAACAGACAAAAAGAAGAGGAAAGTGCTCACGTTTTTTTTTTCAATAAAGTTGAGTAAAGGTGAGTAACATCCAGTCACTCACCTTGAAACAACAGTCAGCCAAGAAAACCCCTTGATCCCTTCATTTATTTATTTATTTAGCTTTGATGTGTACATTAGTAATGGTAAGGTGACTGTAGACAGCAAGGGACTGATGGCAGACAGATCCATTCATCAAGACAGAGGAATCAGCAGGAGGCTAATTACTTCCCAATGCCTGCTCAATGATCTAATGTGGCCACAAAACAAAACAGAGCTGAAGAAGCTTTTCTTAAACTTGAAGTATGACAACATTCTGTGTTGCTGAGGTATTGATAACTTAAATAAAACTTCTTACCTTTAAGATAATGCAGTATTTAAACTAAAAACAAACGCAAAACAGGTTTTCATTCTTTTACTTTTTTAAAGCATATTTTAGAATTTTAGACTAAACAAATGGATAAATTATGTTCATTGCAATAAACTTCATTATGCAAATTATCCAAGAAGGCAACAATGTCCAATTTTTCCATCAGCTTTACTCAGTTTCATGTTAACCACATCAGTTAATCCATCCCTGCCAAGCACGCACATTTTTAATTTGGAGATAATGCATTTATCCTGCCTTTCTGGTCACACTTCCTCTGTGCATATTCAAAATGCATAGCTTAATGGAAATGCACAAACAGAAATATTTAGTTATTTACTGAACCTGTTGTACTGAATATTTTGTAGCAAGATTATGTCAATAAAAAACAGAAAAAAGTGCAACAATGTATAAAAACAGATAAAGATGGGCGCATCCTCTATGTGACAGTGGTGTATTCAGTCTGGTTGTAAAGAACTCAGATTCTATGTAAATATATGAAGAAGCAGTCTTACCTCACACTTTATGATCTTCATAAATATTTTCCAAATAATTTTGTCCCAGTCACCAATTCTATACTGTACAAAGCATGACCTTGACCCTGAAGTAGATAAGTGGTAGACACAATGGATGGAATGATAGACTAATCTGAGTAAAGCTGATGCTAAAGCAGGGTATGCTGTAGGATCACAGCTACTAGTTGGTAGAATGGTTGTTTCTACGGTTAAAAAACAAACAGATCTTAGAAATGCAGACATAACTTATATTGCATTCTTTGCTTTTTTCTCTCTTTGGATTTGCATTTTGTTTTGCAGATGTGTCAAGGTCTCAATTCCTTTACTTTTTAAAATCTATTTTGGATGTTTTGTGAGTTGTAGTTAGATTAATTGGCATCAAACTGGGGATTCTAAATTGTCCTTAGGTATGACTGTGAGAGTGAATGGTTGTCTGTCTCTCTGTGTTGGCCCTGCGATGGACTGGCGATCTATCCAGGGTGTACCCTGCCTCTCGCCCAAAGATGCTGGGATAGGCTCCAGCCCCCCCCCCCCCCCCCCCCGGCAACCCAAAAAGGATTAAGCGGAAGAAGATGGATGGATGGATTACATTTAATTTGGATAGTTCTGAATCTGATTTGATTGCTTCAGAATCATTTGCAACCTTAATTGTTTTGTAGCCTTCAGCAGTTTCTCCTTCTCTTTGTGATAGATTTGCATGATTATAAGATAAGATAAGCCTTTATTAGTCCCACAATAGGGAAATTCCAGAAATTCCATTATCTACTTTGCTTTGACTGTTTTTGGTAGCTGTACTTCTGTCTTACATTATTTTCACTTTCAAGACCATAAGACAATCTTGAACCTTCAGCCTCGTGCCCACTAAGCCTGTCACATATGCAAAAACAATAAAAAATCTTACAAATTCACCGAATGGAATAATTTGGTTTTTGACAATCGGAGTCACTAAAATCCAGGGCTTTCAACGGTTACATTAAACACCTTTTAAACACCTAATTTTGCAGAAATTTTTTTTAAAGAGACTGAACATACAGTATACTCAGTTGTCCGGTGTTCTGTACAGAGAATGCCACACAACTGAATATGCAAGACATCTAGTTGCCACCTGTGCTGGAGAACAAGAGCCACTACTCTCAACAGTAAAATGTCACAAACTGACCTGGTATGGACACATCACAAGGCATCCCTCCCTGTCAAAGACCATCCTACAGGGACAGTCGAAGGAACATTTAGAAGAGGCAGACAGAGAAAGTCATGGATGGATAACATCAAGGACTGGACTGGCTGACGGCTTCCAAACCCTGCTTCACACAGCAGAAGATCAAACATGCTGGAGATCCTTGACTGCCCAAGCATCCGCCATGATACCCCTACAACCCACAGGCCGTAGGATGAATACCTGAATTAATTAACTTATAGTAATATTTACTGTAAGAATCACCTTTTAAAAACAGCAACAGTAAGGCATTCACAGCAAGCAGTTTGAACTACTGAAGAGCAGAGAAACTTTCTGACTAAATTTTGAAAAATGTGCAAGTGCAAAGGTTATTCAAGTCTTCTTCCAACAGGGGTGAAGCTTTGTTTTGGCAGCAGAAAATTTCCAAGCTCTCTCTTTCCAGCTTCAAGTGCCCACTTTTTATTTTACTAAATGCAAAAGAAAGCATGTTTATCATTGGCAACGCATGCCGAGAATATGCTCCACTTGCCATCAAACAGCAGACACAATGTGGAAAAAGAGCCTCCAAAGATCCTGTCCCCCAAAAATACTGCCTCTCTTGATACTGATTCAAGTAGCTGGGCACCACATGGAATTTTTTGGTAATATTTAATCTGCCAGATTTTTTTTGTTTAAATCCATTCTGTCACTTTTCTGATAAAGTTCAATAGAAAGTTTTTCTTTTTCCACTGCCCTCATTTTCCTCCAGTTTCCCCACTTAACATGTGCAGCCAGTCCAGTGTGTATGTGTGCTTGGTTAGTTTCATCCTGGCCCCATAAGGGTTCCTAATGACCAATTTACATAATTAACACGCTGAGGCATGGCAGGCTGCCTCGTCCTTAGTCTCACACACACACACACACACACACACACACACACACACACACACACACACACACACACACACGTGCGCCAAAATCTCCCCCGTTCTTGTCTTTTACTCCTCCATTCACAGCGTTCCTTCTCTCACTCTTTCAGTCAATAATCTGATTATATATTCTGCTAAGTCCTTGCATCTGAATAACAATAAAACTAGAAACATAAACACAGTATATGACAACCATGCGACTTGAATAAACCACTCAATATAATAAAACTGGCTTTATGATTACACAATCCATTAGAATTACAGGACAGAGGCACTTCTTCAGACCACAAATGTTATGCAGAATGTGTGTCTGCCTGTTGTTTTTGTTGGGTAAACTCTGATAAGTGCCAGTGGTGCGCTTAATGGAAAAATGGAGGCAGAACAATGCATGCAAACGCACTGAAGGCCCACAGACATAGCTGTGGTTAAAGTACTGCTTGAACTGATTACTTTAAGATAAGCCTTTGGTTTCTTCCAGCAGCCTTTAGCTGAATAATGTCACCACCATAGACTAAATGGAAAAGAGAAACTAAACCACTGTAAAAGTGGAATAAATCTGCAGGTCATTCTAATGGCCAGGAGAGGGAGAAAAACTGAGTAAGATTTTAAAGAAGTCATATCCACCTTATTCCTGGGGGTGCTGCTGTAGGAACGATTATGGGTGGAGCTTCTGGTTTCGGCTGACCTAGTGTTAAATCAGTCAGTAAGAGTGAAGTAGCAGAGGCATTTAAAATAGTATTTTTAAAAGTTTTTCAAATTAATTTTAATGTATAGTCCACATACGTGTTTTGCATTCAAGTGGCAGCTAATTTCAGCACTTGTAGTTTTTGTATTTTTGAATGTTTTTGCGTAGTTCTGGTACTTGCTGCTGTTCGTGGTGTGAGGCTCCTCACAGATAATCACAGCTAAATCTGTGGCTTCAACAGCAATGAGTAGATCATGCACTGAAAACTAAAGGATTGTTCGTGTGATTGGTGGTACAGACACAGGACAGACACCAAGACAAGAGGCAGGTATGTTTTCACTTGTATGAATGTCACAGATCTGATATTTTACCCCAAAGTTAAAACACCCAAGCACGGTGTTGAGGTTCTTTGTGGCTTTGACTAAACGCTACGTCTGCTCTGAGATAAATTTGAATATGTCCAACATATTTTAACAAAATGCAGATGACTTTATTGCGGTGGAGACATTGATATATCTCAGAACTTTTATTTGTTTACAGCGTTAGCATCTTAGCAGTGGAGCTAACTAACGGAGCTACTGGCCACTTTTTAAGGTCATCTTCTCATCCCTCCATAGTTGTGGGATGCGGTATGATTATATTACTGTTTTTGAGGTGCAAAAGGCTGTGTTCCTGCATTTTTGATGCCATAAGTCATTGTTTTTTAACAAGGAAAAGTGTCCCATTTCAGTGACAACCATACGTTCTAAACTAGTACCGGAGGTTGCTACCATAATTCATGCAAGGCATCATGGGGCCTAGGAATAAGGTGGATAGATAATGAATGTTCTTTTAATCTATTCAGGACAGGGCCTTCAGGTTATTGACAACTATCAAATAAGGAACCCCCCCCCCCAAAAAAAACAAACAACAAACAACAAACAACAACAACAACAACAAAAAACTGTGTCACTTTCAAATTACATTTTGGAAGTTCCTCTAAACTTTTATATGTTGAAAAAAAACATGTACTTTCCCATTAGCTAAGTTTCTCCAACATGTTTTCAGACATTCAACATTGTCACAGCCCTGCCAGGACATCGGCATCTTTCTCAGCTTCTTCTTCATCATCATGTGTATTTATTTTCACAGGACACAATTAGTCCCACAGTTGGGGTGGGTTCTATTACAGTTGAAGCTGAGTTTGTACACCGGATGCCCTTCCTGACGCAACCCTGCCCATTTTATCCAGGCTTGGGACCGGCGCAGGGAGTACACTTGACTTGTGCACTCACTGTGGCTGGGTGACCAACATTTCCCTCCTCCGTTCCATTACTGCTGAGCACCAAGCTGGACGGCAGGAAGTTCCACTTTTACATGGTCTTTGGTATGACCCAGCCAGGACTTGAACCCTGGTCTCCTGGTTATGGGACGGATGCTCTACCTCTAGGCCACCACTCCGGTTTCCAGTTTGAAATTCTTAAGAGAATATAGTGAAAATGCTGCAACATACCAGGAGAAAAGAAGGGTGAAATGTTTAAAGTTGTGAAAGGGTTAATCCTCATTTTGAAACGCTAAAGATTGAATGAATGAATGAATGAATGAATGAATCTTTATTTCAGATAAATTAGATTAAAAGAAAGGAACAGAATAATATAACAAAGGGAAAAAAAATCCAACAAGGTCAAATTAAACAATAACTCCTCGGATTATACAATTCAACATAAGTTATCCGAAATGAGTGATGGCTGAAGCCGCAGCTTATATTACCCACCCATGTTCCACCTAAGAATTAAAAATAAAATAAAAGCGATTACAAATCAGAACAAAGCTAAGACAAAACGTGACAAAAAACTAAGCAACAGCACAACATAGACTGGATATGATAATCCTTATGTGATTTTACATGTCATCTTGTATATATGTTTGGAGTATTTCTTTCTTTAGTTTTTGTTAAAATTGTCCAAGCGTTGTACATGATTTTAATTCAGGTCCAAAATCGTTCCACAATCTGACTCCTTGCACTGAGACACAGTGTTGCTTGGTGGCAGTTCTCACTGAAGGTTTTTGAAATATACGGTGGGGCAAAAAAGTATTTAGTCAGCCACCAATTGTGCAAGTTCTCCCACTTAAAAGATGAGAGAGGTCTCCAATTTTCATCATAGGTATACCTCAACTATGAGAGACAAAATGAGAAAAAAAATCCAGAAAATCACATTGAAGGATTTTTAATGAATTAATTGGTAAATTCCTCGGTAAAATAAGTATTTGGTCACCTACAAACAAACAAGATTTCTGGCTCTCACAGACCTGTAACTTCTTCTTTAAGAGGCTCCTCTGTCCTCCACTCGTTACCTGTATTAATGGCACCTGTTTGAACTCGTTATCAGTATAAAAAACAACCTGTCCACAACCTCAAACAGTCAGACTCCAAACTCCACTATGGCCAAGACCAAAGAGCTGTCAAAGGGCACCAGAAACAAAATTGTAGACCTACACCAGGCTGGGAAGACTGAATCTGCAATAGGTAAGCAGCTTGATGTGAAGAAATCAACTGTGGGAGCAATTATTAGAAAATGGAAGACATACAAGACCACTGATAATCTCCCTTGATCTGGAGCTCCACGCAAGATGTCACCCCGTGGGGTCAAAATGATCACGAGAACAGTGAGCAAAAATCCCAGAATCACACGGGGGGACCTAGTGAATGACCTGCAGAGAGCTGGGACCAAAGTAACAAAGGCTACCATCAGTAACACACTACGCTGCCAGGGACTCAAATCCTGCAGTGCCAGACGTGTCCCCCTGCTTAAGCCAGTACATGTCCAGGCCCGTCTGAAGTTTGCTAGAGAGCATTTGGATGATCCAGAAGAGGATTGGGAGAATGTCATATGGTCAGATGAAACCAAAATAGAACTTTATTGTAAAAACTCAACTTGTCGTGTTTGGAGGAGAAAGAACACCATACCTACTGTGAAGCATGGGGGTGGAAACATCATGCTTTGGGGCTGTTTTTCTGCAAAGTGACCAGGACGACTGATCCGTGTCAAGGAAAGAATGAATGGGGCCATGTATCATGAGATTTTGAGTGAAAACCTCCTTCCATCAGCAAGGGCATTGAAGATGAAACGTGGCTGGGTCTTTCAGCATGACAATGATCCCAAACACCCCGCCCGGGCAACGAAAGAGTGGCTTCGTAAGAAGCATTTCAAGGTCCTGGAGTGGCCTAGCTAGTCTTCAGATCTCAACCCCATAGAAAATCTTTGGAGGGAGTTGAAAATCCATGTTGCCCAGCGACAGCCCCATAACATCACTGCTCTAGAGGAGATCTGCATGGAGGAATGGGCCAAAATACCAGCAACAGTGTGTGAAAACCTTGTGAAGACTTACAGAAAACGTTTGACCTCTGTCATTGCCAACAAAGGGTATATAACAAAGTATTGAGATGAACTTTTGTTATTGACCAAATACTTATTTTACCGAGGAATTTACCAATTAATTCATTAAAAATCCTTCAATGTGATTTTCTGGATTTTTTTTTTTCTCATTTTGTCTCTCATAGTTGAGGTATACCTATGATGAAAATTGGAGACCTCTCTCATCTTTTAAGTGGGAGAACTTGCACAATTGGTGGCTGACTAAATACTTTTTTGCCCCACTGTACATGTTCCTCTGAAATGATATCGTTTCTCCCTTATTTGGAACAACTTTTGGATATTTGCGGGCAGTGATAGATTCTTCACTTTAAACATTATTACTGCAGTTTTAAAATCAACCACATCTTTCAACTTGAGAGCTTTTAATTTAAGAAAAAGTGGGTTTGTTGGTTCCCTGTAAGCAGCTTTGTTTACTATTCTAATAGCTCTCTTCCGAAGCATAAAGACATAAAGAAAGCATATGTTTGTTTTATATGTATTTCCCCATACTTCAGTGCAATATGTCATGTATGGGAGTATTAATGAATGATACAAAGTATGTATATAATGTGGGTTGATTCAGCAAATATTTCACTCTGTGTAGTATTGCGATTGATTTGGATATTTTACCTTTAATATAATTAATATGTGACTTCCAACACAGTTTATTATCAATTACTGCTCCAAGAAATTTAATTTTGGATACCCTTTCAATCTCTACACCATTTACACTGAGTTTAGATACTGAGTTGTTATGATGGTTGTTAAAAATTATAAATTTTGTCTTACTTACATTGAGCGTTAATTTGTTTGAATCAAACCACAGTTTAAGCTTTCCTAATTCCTTTCCGAGTATATCCAAAAGTTGTTCCAAATTGCTTTCGCTGCATAATAAATTAGTGTCATCTGCAAACAATATTAAATCCATTTTTTCCGAAACTTTACACATATCATTTATATACTGTACATATTGAATAACAATGGCCCCAAAACTGAACCCTGTGTGACTCTGCAAGTAACCTTCAGTAACTGAGTTTTTGCTACCAACACATACATACTGATATCTGTTCTTTAAGTAACTACATAACCAGGACAGTGCTACCCCCTAATACCATAATTTTGTAGATTCTTTAACAGTAATTTATGATCCACTGTATCAAATGCTTTTTTAAGAGCCAGGAATACCCCAAATGAATACGCTTCATTTTCTACAGCAGTTGATATTTTTTCTATAATTTCCATTAGAGCAAATGCAGTTGTCCTCTTGTGTCTGAACAAATGTTGTTTCTCACACAATAAATTATTTTTCATTACAAAGCTGTCAATTCTCTCACAAAATATTTTTTCGAGTATCTTAGAAAATTGCGGCAATAGTGAAATAGGCCTGTAGTTGGAAAATTCCCCTCCGTCACCTTTGTTCACCTTTGTACTTGTTTTATTTCAGTGTGGGCTTTACAGTGCACGCTTATCAGGGCTTTGCCTTCATAGCTTTGAGTCACATGATCTACGCAGCTTTGCCTGGAAGATTTGGTTTAAAATGCTGGAAAAGAAATAAAGAAGGAAAGAAAGACTGAGTTAAAAAAAGCTCAGGACCTGTGAGTGGGAACTTGTCTCTTTATGACGGAGCACATGCATGAGTAATGAAGACTGACTGGTCTACCAGTGACTGACATACAGGTGCTTCTCAATAAATTAGAATGTCATTGAAAAGTTGATTTATTTCAGTAATTCAATTCAAAAAATGAAACGCATATACTGTAAAGTTATTGCACACAGAGTGATACATTTCAAGTGTTTATTTCTTTTCATTTTGATGGTTATGGCTTATAAGCTTATGAAAAGCCCAAATTCAGTTTCTCAAAAATTTTAAATATTACATAAAATTAATTTTAAGAAATTTATTTTTAATAGAAATGTTGGCCAACTGAAAAGTATGTCCATGTACACACTCAATACTTGGTTGGGGCTCCTTTTGCATGAATTACTGCATCAATGTGGCGTAGCATGAAGGCGATCAGCCTGTGGCACTGCTGAGGTGTTATGAAGGCCCAGGTTACTTTGATAGCAGCCTTCAGCTCATCTGCATTGTTGGGTCTGGTGACTTTCATCTTCCTCTTGACAGTACCCAGTTGCTCCTGGTGGCCAGGCTAGCGCCTGTGTGTGTATGGCAGCTCTGCCACCATCAGTGTGTCAATGTGTGCATGAATGGGTGGACAGCAGGACCTGTAAAGCACTTTGGTCATCCAGAGATCAGAAAAAGCGCTATATAAGTGAACACCATTTACCATTTACTCCATAGGTTTTCAATGGGGCTTAGGTCAGGAGAGTTTGCTGGCCAATCAAGCACTGTGATACCATGGCTATGAAACCAGGTATTTATACTTTTGATACTGTGGGCAGATAAGTCCTGCTGGAAAATGAAATCCAAGCTTTTCAGCAGAGGGAAGCATGAAGTGCTCTAAAATTTTCTGGTAGACAGCTACGCTGACTTTGGACTTGATAGCACACAGTGGACAAACACCAGCAGATGACACGGCTCCCCAAATCAGTTGCCAGGTCATTCAAAGTCCCAGAGTCTGGAGGAAGTGTAGAGAGGCACAGAATCCAAGTTGCTTGAGGTCCAGTGTTAAGTTTCCACAGTCAGTGATGATTTGGTGAGCCATGTCATCTGCTGGTGTTGGTCCACTGTGTTTTGTCAACTCCAAAATCAGTGCAGCCGTCTACCAGGAAATTTTAGAGCACTTCATGCTTCTCTCTGTTGACAAGTTCTGTGGAGATGCCGATTTCATTTTCCAGCAGGATTTGGTACCTACCCACACTGCCAAAAGTACCAAAACCTGGTTTGACCATGGTATCACTGTGTTTGATTGACCAGCAAACTCTCCAGACCTAAACCCCAAAGAGAATCTATGGAGTATTGTCAAGAGGAAGATGAGAGACAAGACCCAACAATGCAGACGAGCTGAAGGCCGCTATCAAAGCAGCCTTAAGTTAACTCACTTCCACAGCACGTGGGACACCATTTGGTGTATAGTGGCGGAGCCTATCTCCGTTTCTCTGACCCTAGGCCACACAACTACTGTAAGTAGTGAAAGCTGCAGTGGGAGGTCAGTCCTCTGGTAGCTCTGTGCGTTAACCCTTAAGCTGTGTGATTTTGTCTGCCCCTAGTGGCAGAGCACGGCGCTGCACCTGTTAACTCATAACGTGCCAAACACTCCGCAGTTGGACTGAGGATTTGCACTGATCGTGCCAGTTCACAAGGTGGCAGGCACGTGTTGGAGGACTCATGATGACACATAACACACCAAAGAGGAAGAAATCCTTCTTCTTCGTCGTCTTTGAGATTACAACACAAAATGGACGTCAGTCATCATTGTGGACATACGCGATTGCAGATAAGGAGCAAATCCGGAGGATTTGGTCCCGAATTTGCCAACTATGATTCTAAAAAGAGATTATTTAGCTTATGAAGGTAGATGTTTACATGTTCTTATAATACAGGGAGCGTGAAGCTCGTTGATTTCACCTGTCGGTGCCCGGAGCACCATGTGACTGTAGAGCAATCACCAGTTGCAAGTTGTCATACAAGATAAATTTGCTGCGGAATAAAAGCGAAATTAAGGTGGAATAATCAATAACAGTTTCTGGATGTAGAAGAGAAAGCTAAAATGACCGGGAGAGGACAAAATTACAACCAGAATGCCACAAAAGGACCTCACCTTGCCAGCGGTAAGTGACAAGCATCTTTGTTTGTTTGTATGCAAATTAGATGCGTAAATTTACTCCTATCTGGAACTTTGGATCATATTCTACATCTTTCTAATTGACAGTAAGCCATTATCTCTTACCACTTTCAAGTTATAGCCTTGGAAAGGTCTGATATCTGATCTGAATATTTTCTTGAAAAAAATCTTTGATCACTGTTGACCACTAGGGGTTATGGCGCAGTTTGGCGACATACACAGTTAAAGCATTAACTTTCCTTTCCCCATTCCATTATGCTGAGCACAAAGCTAAAAGGCAGAAAGTAACATTTTTATATGACCCGGCTGGGGCGTGAACCCACAACCTCCCGGCTATGGAATGGATACTCTACCACGAGGCCACCACTCTGGTTCGTCAAAGCAACCTGAGCTTCCATAACACCTCATCAGTGCCACAGCCCGATTGCTTCCAAACCAACATTTCTCTTTAAAAAAAAAACAAAAAACAAAACCGTTTTAATTAATTTTATGTAATCTTGTAATTTTTTGAGAAACTGAATTTGTGGTTTTCATTAGCTGTAAGCAATAACCATCAAAATTAAAAGAAATAAATACTTGAAATATATCACTGTGTGTAATGACTATATATAATATAGGAGTATGATTTTTCAAATTGAATTACTGAAATAAATCAACTTTTTGATGACATTATAACTTAATGAGATGCACCTGTAACTGGATGCATGAATATGAGTTCTGGCATTACAGTGCCAAATAATCCACATTTCATAGCTGCTGCTTCTTCTTTCGGCTGCTCCCTTTAGGGGTCACCACAGCAGATCATCTGTCTCCATCTCACCCTACACCCACAGTAAGAAGATAAAATAATCTATAGTGCTAATAGCACAAATAACATGGTGTAAAACAACGACTGCTTAACTCTATTACATTTTCATATCTTGATCCACCCAGTCCTCCATTTCACTAACATCTGCTAAAAAGTTAAACAGTTGCATCAACCTGACAATTTATTGAACTAGAACTGTACTCAGAGATGCAGACCCACACCTTTCCTCTGCATTCTCTAGGAATAGCTTTGAGTATCTCCCTCATATCTTATTTTATAATTCATTATCCACAAGCAGGGATACCTAATGCAATGACATGCACGAGTGATATGCAGTATGTCCATGGTGTTCAAGGTTCATGACAGTCACCCAGACCTCTGGATATGAAAACTACAACCACATGTTAGGTTGGTGACTGCTTGGTGACCCTAGCTTAATTAAGCAATATTACACAAGAGTGAGTACGGTGTCATGAATATAATAACTCATGGTGTGATGCGGCTTGTGCCCTCCGCTATGATACCGTAATGAACTCGAGTGTAATATTGTTTTTATACAACAGTTCCGGCAAGCACAATTTATTAAATAACAGCAATACTGTACAAAATATGATTTGTTTGTTTAACCAGTTATTTTGCACAACTGATAAAAAAAAAGTCCATTCTAAATGTAACCAGTAACTGTTGCTAAACATCTCGATCAGCATGAAGACATCTATTGTCATTTCACACACATGTAAACAAATTAAATATTGTCAAGTGCAAAAGCAATAAGTGTTTATAAAACACATACAGTACCTGTTGAGTCGGTACTACACAAGATCTCAAAATGCATCCAATGTTGATTGCCGGAACCACCGGAAGTTAGCTGGTAGCTAGTAGTTAGCATGCTAGTAACTTGGCACATTTTGTACGCTTTTCTTTGCATTTTCAAATGAGACAAAGAGTCCATCACCACAAAGGTATTGTGGTTTGTTCTTCTTCTTTTAGATTTGATAGGTGGTTGGCAACCAGCTTACAGGTGCATTACCGCCACATACTTCACTCTATATAATCACTCTATCTGGTCAGGAGCTGTAGTCCTTACCGCCACGTACTTCACTCAGTAAACATCACTCTGTATCAAAAGTCAGAATTCTTCTCAGTTGGCAACCTCTTCTTCATCTTCTTCACTCTATATCTTTGTATAAGGAGCTCCTATAAGGAGTTCTGAACAATCTTCTTCTTCTTCAAACAGTGAAATTTCCATGTCTACATGATGTCTGTAACACCATCTCCTCTCAATGCTCCATCACTTGCAAATCTGTCTGTCTGTGTATTGTGGTTTGTTATTCGAGACAATAAATCAAACTCTAGTACTGCCTGTTTTTTTTTTTTAAACAGACGTGAAATCGCTTAATGAGCTTAAAATGACAGCAGGGCCAGGGTAGACGGAGGTAGATCTTTTCAAAAGGGTGGGACTTATGGGTCATGGATGTATAATTTCTTGTCAAACAGCACCTCTCTGTGGAAATTAAGGTATCCAAAACAGTACTGACTGGAGTGGTGGCCTAGTGGTAGAGCATCTGCCCCACAGCCGGAGGTTGTGGGTTCACGCCCCAGTTGGGTCATACCAAAGACCATATTAATAAATGGTACTTTCTGCCTTCTAGCTCAGTGCTCAGCACAACAGAATGGGGAAAGGAAAGTTAACGTTAACGCACAGCGCTACCAGAGGACTGACCTCCCACTGTAGCTTTCACTACTTACAGTATCTGTGTGGCCTAGGGTCAGAGAAACAGAGCTAGGCGCCACCCCTATACACCGCACGGTGTCCCACAGGCTATGGAAGGGAATTAACTTAAAACAGTACTGCAATTGTTAGAGAGCTGATAGAAAATTACTGTTAAGAATTAATGTTTACCAGAACAGCTCTGAAGTGGAGTGATACATATCCAGTGAAATTGGAGTGTAATTATCGTGGATTATAGTAACTCTTGGAATCCCTATTGTCCAATCAAATTACTCGGTCGGAACCAACTGTTGGATAATTTATAATTGAGATAGATTGTGGATGACCTTTGACCTTGTGACACCAAAACCCAAGTCACAGTTGAGGTTCCCAAAGTCAAACTGTGTGCCAAATTTGGTTACCAAATGTCTGTTCTCTCCATCTTCTCTATCCCCTCACCCCGCAGCCAGTCACAGCAGATAACTACCCCTCCCTGAGCCTGGTTCTGCTAGAGGTTTCTTCCTGCTAAAAGGGAGTTTTTCCTCTCCACCGTCGCCAAGCGCTTGCTCACAGGGGATCGCCTGATTGCTGGGGTCTTTCTGCAATTGTGGGGTTTCCCCTACATTTGAAAGTGCCAAGAGATGACTGTTGTTGTGATATGGCGCTATATAAATAAAGTTGAATTGAATTGAACTTATAATAAAGCGACTGTTACCCTTCCTCCATAACAAATTTGTCTGTAGTGAAGTTTCACCAATACCCTAAGAGTCACCTCCACTACTAGCTCACAGCTTGTGGAAGAGTTTCTATTTGGCTCAGTGGTTAGTGTGAGGCTCTGGATCACAGGGTCAGGAGTTCAAATCCCAGCATGGGTAAAAACAGTAGGTGTGAGTCTACCTTACCTACGAGTGAAAAAGACTATAGGTTCGTCCACCTTGAGGTTAAGGGGTTGAAATGGACACCAAGAGTTCCCGGGTAAATAAGCAATTCTGGCCTTGGCCTAGTAGGGCCGTAAAGGTGCGTTCAGATCAAACACAAATTTTTCATGCAGTGTGATTACATGCCAACTCAACGTAAACATGCGAGCAGACATGAGTTTGCGTCTGAGCGAGTTGCAGAGGGGCGGAGCCGACTTCATAACTTCTGCAGCTACTTTCTGCTTGCTGTGGAAATCCCCAAAATGCCATCATGTTTAAGTTTACAACATTATATGGAGGGGCTCTCACCTGGAAAACTGTCACAACCTCCTCCAAAACTTAACCCGGATGACATCTGTAGTGGGAGTATGTGGGTGGATGTAAACAACAGACCGTTTCAGCTCCAGAACTCCCGGTCCATCTGTCTGCAGGTGAGTGGTGTTGTGTTGGAGTTCGGGACCTTTATTTGTGCGACATGGGTGGTGGCTCCACCTTTCTGATTGCGCCACCACCCAGGGTATAAGAGAGCAGTAAGAGGGAGGGGTGGTCTCTTGGGCACCTCTCTGCCTGGCGGGTACGCTGATGTACTGTGGAGTGTCCATTAATAAACGTGTGTCCAGTTCAACACCTAGTCTCGTCCTTGGCTTCTATCCATCGGCCTCCGTCGGTCTATGATGACCATGGAAGAGAATCCTAAACGTCTACTCTGCTGGAACAGCACCGCCTGTGGCTGAACAGGCCGATGCGCGATTGGCAGTCCCTGTCACACAGGTTGCACTTGTGGGTGGTCTCCGTGCTGCTGGAGCTGTGGCGGTTCTTCCTGCGGGTCCTTTTTTCATCTGCTGTAGCAGTCAGTCTCTCTTCACCCGCCTTGAGCTGTCTGGTCAGGGTGCCTCTCCATTTGGAGCGGTCCGTTGCAAGGTCCTCCCAGCGCTCTGTGTTGATCTCCAGGGCCTTCATGTCTCTCTTGCAGACGTCTCTAAAGCGCAGCTGTGGGCGGCCAACGTCTCTCCTGCCAGTCGCCAGTTCTCCGTAGAGGACGTCTTTGGGGATTCTGCCATCCTCCATACGGTGAACGTGGCCTAGCCAGTGGAGCCTACGCTGCCTGAGTAGAGTGAACATGGAGGGAAGGCCGGCGCGGGACAGAACTTCTGTGTTGGGCACTTTGTCCTGCCAGGATATGTCCAGGATGCGGCGAATGCAGCGCAAGTGGAAGGAGTTCAGTCTCTTTTCCTGCCGGGCGTATGTTGTCCACGTCTCACTCCCATAGAGCAGTGTGCTGATGATGCAGGCGTTGTACACTGCCATCTTCGTCTTGACAGAGAGTTTGGGATTCTCCCACACTCGTGTGGTGAGCCGAGCGAATGTGGAGGCTGATTTTCCAATCCTCTTGTCGATCTCTGTATCAAGGAAGAGGTTGCTGCTGATCGTGGACCCCAGGTACGTGAACTGATTCATGACCTCCAGCTCGTAGTCGTCGATGGTGATGGTTGGTGGTGCTTCCGTGCCTTGCGCCAAGACGTTAGTCTTCTTCAGGCTGATGGTAAGCCCGGAGTCCTTGCATGCCTGGGAGAAGCGGTCCATCAGGGTCTGAAGCTCCTGCTGTGTGTGGGTCACGACTGCAGCGTCGTCTGCGAACAGCATGTCTCTGATTAGAGCCTTGCGTACTTTGGTTCTGGCTTTCAGGCGGGCAAGGTTGAAAAGCCTGCCATCAGATCTTGTATGCAGGTAGATTCCCTCTGTTGCTGTGCTGAAGGCATGCCTCAGGAGCATAGCAAAGAAAATCCCAAAGAGGGTTGGCGCAAGTACACAGCCCTGTTTCACTCCGCTGCGTATGCTGAATGGCTCTGAGACATTGCCGTCATGCTGCACTATCCCCTGCATGTTGGTGTGAAACGATTCAATGAGGCTTTGCAACTTTGGTGGGCATCCTATCTTTGGTAGGATCTTGAAAAGGCCCTCTCTGCTGACCAGATCGAACGCTTTGGTGAGGTCGATGAAGGCGACGTACAGGGGCATGTTCTGTTCTCTGCATTTCTCCTGGAGTTGGCGGATGGAGAATATCATGTCTACCGTCGATCGCTCAGCGCGGAAGCCACACTGAGACTCGGGGTAGACACGTTCGGCAAGCTTCTGTAGACGAACGAGAACAACTCGTGCGTAGACTTTGCCAACAACGCTGAGGAGGGAGATGCCCCTGTAGTTGTTGCAGTCGCTTCTCTCCCCTTTGTTTTTGTAGAGGGTGATGATCTTGGCGTCTCTCATGTTCTGCGGTACGGCACCTTCCTTCCAGCACTGGCAGAGGACGTCATGCAATGGCAGCAGTAGGGCGGTCTTGCAGTGCTTGATCAGGTCGGGGGGTATGCCATCGTTGCCGGGTGCCTTGCCAGCGGCCAAGCTATCAATGGCCTTGCTGAGTTCGTCGATGGTTGGCTCGGCGTCAAGTTCGTCCATGGATGGCAGGCAATCGATGGCATCAAGGGCTGACGGTGTCACGGTGTTCTGTCTGGAGTAGAGGTCGGAGTAGTGCTCCACCCATCTCTCCATCTGCTTGTTCTTTTCTGTGATCATCTCCCCAGTGGAGGATTTGAGGGGGGCCGTCTTGCTCTGAGCCGGACCAAGTGCTTTCCTGATGCCATCGTACATACCACGGATGTTCCCTGTTATGGCAGCGGTTTGAATGTCTTGGCTGAGCTGAGTCCAGTACTCGTTGGCACAGCGCCGAGCAGTCTGCTGAACTTTGCTTCTCGCAGCCCTGAGAATCTGGAGATTCTTCTCGTTTGGGTACTTCTTGTACTCGGCAAAAGCTGAGCGTTTGGCTTCAATGATGGGGGTCATCTCGGTCAACTTGGCATCAAACCAGTCCTGTGACTTCGAGGTCTTCCTCCCAAAGGTAGCCAAGGCTGTGTGGTGGATGGTGTTTCGCAGCTTTTCCCACTTCTGCTTTGCTGATTCTCCTTCTTGTGGTACACCAAGTTCCTTCTCAAAGGTGGAGGCAAACCGCTCAACAAGTTCTGGTTGGGCCATCTTGCTGGTGTCAATCCGTGCCTTTCCAGGCTGTCTAGCACGATGGAATTTCTTCAGCTGCAGCTTGACCTTGCAACACATCAATGAATGGTCTGTGTCGCAATCTGCACTCTGGAACGAACGGGTGATTAGCACGTTCTTCAGTGAGGTGCGCCTGGTCAGGATCAAGTCCAGCTGGTGCCAGTGCTTTGAGCGCGGATGTCGCCAGGAAACCTTGTGTCGGGGCTTGGTCTTGAAGAACGAGTTTGTGATGCACAGATCGTGATAAGTGCACCTTGGTTCCAAGGTTGTCATAGCCAGGAGCGGCACTGGGGTTAAGCTCCCAGTGCTTGGCTTCTATCACTGACATAACATTTGGTGAAGAGGATAAACGGTATGGACTCATGTGTAACAGCTATTCGGCCGTTTCTGGAGCTTCCCGGTGAGCTGTCTATCCCTTGGGCGAGATGGTTCGCCATGTTTCAGATATACTTGGTGGCGCTGGACCTTGGTAGGCTGGAGAAGTTGAGGACACGGGCATTGTTGGTTCATAATCTGGAAATGGAAGGACAGTGTATTTTGAGTAATTTGGGCAAGTGTGATAGCTTTGAAGAAGTGGAGGAGCTAATGGCGCAATATTTTCGAGTCTCGGAAAATGTCGTTGTCCGCAGGATTCAGTTTCGACAGTGTCGCCAGTGGGCTGGCGAGTCAGTGCAACGATTTGTAGCAGACCTGTGTCAACTGGCCAGGGACTGTCAGTTTGGATTGTTAGAGGAAGAGAAGGTTCGCAACCAATCGGCGGAACATACTATCTGCCCTGCTACAAGGTTGAAGCTTCTTACGTTCTCAGGCAAACTGATGGTATCCACGGCCATTGATTTAGCTCAACAGCCGGAGGCGGCAGACAAGCTATCACGGGAGCTCAGTGGGAGTGTGTTACATCGTCAGCTTAAACCACAGTCAACGGCACAAACAGTGGACCCAAACAGTGACGACAGCGTGGAGGGTGATGGAAGTTACGCTAGTGCTGTAAAAATGAGGTCCGCCCTGGGAACACCCATGTGTTTGGGTTGTGGGTCCACAAAGCACCGCTATAAGGCCAGGGAGTGTCCAGGAGAGGGAAGCACTATGGTAAATGCGGACTCTTGCATCATTTCTCCAGGGCATGCCAAAAGCTCGAGCAAGGGAGTCTGAGACATAAGGAGGCCTCTCCCACTCCCACGGTTATTCACACTGTGTCCCCGAGTACCAATGGGCATTCCTACTGTATGGCGGAACTGGACAGGGTGACAGTGCCATTGCTGATTGACACGGGAGCGGTGGGCTTCGTGTTGAATTGGACAACCCATGACGAATTTTTTTCCTGCATTATAGGATTGGAGGTGATTCAACGCCGCTTTGTGGTTATGGTGGAGGAAGACTGGCCATGGTGAGACTGATGGCTCGGTACAAGTCGGCGGAGGTGTGTAACCTGAGGTTCACCATGACTGCTCGTGGAGAGAACATAATGGGATGTGATTTGTTTTATGGCCTGGGCTTCACCATCACGAGCAGCACTGGAGAAGAGTGGTCGGGCTGCGGTTTGTGGGACCGGCCAGTCCCAAGGACAGTGGACAGAGCTGTGTGGGACAAGAACTTGCGTGGCACCCTAGAGAGTGAGCAGAACCAACCCCACCCAGGGCCATCACAGGAGCGTTCCTGTGCCAGAGCCCAAGGAGCCCTAGATGAGGGAACTGGGCGGCACGGCGGGACGCCTGTGATGGCGGGTGGCACTGAGTGGCTGGCTCCATCTGTTCCCGGATTTTGACTGGAAAGGACCAGAGAGCATGGAGTCACTATGGCGAGGACGGCAGAGGAGACAAAAGCGGTCGGGGCAGGACCAGCTGGCACGGTGAAACGACGTGCCAAACATAAATGCTGGAAGCCGAGTAGGGCCCCTCTGGGGGTCGCGGATGTGGTCCGGGCCCAGGAGGAGGCACGGTCGAGGAGGATTCGGGCCAAGCGTCGAATGGAAGAACACCAGGGGCAACTGCAGGTGGTGGCTGTTGGGGGGGGATGCCTACCTTCAGCTGTCAGATGACTCATGGAGGCACCCAAATGAGCTGCAGCGTGCCCGGGAGAAGATGGATGAGCTTGGGCCTGAATGAGGGAAGTTCCCGGTGGTGGGGAAGAGGAGGCGCACCAGAGTTGAATCAGCCAGCGGTAACCTGGGGGGTGGTTCTTCTCCTGGGGCAGACTGATGGTTGGACAGTTTGTTTGAAAAGAAAGTAAAGGAAGGGGGACAATGGTTATGATGTTCTAGTTGTTGGTGTTTGTGGGGATTTACTGTATTGTTTAGATTAAGACACGGCGGTATTTTGTGTTAAATTGTTTATGGTGGAATATAAGCGGCAGATTAATCCGCTTCGCCGTGTAGGGGTGAGGTGGTAGTCTACCTGTTGCCCCCTAGTGTAGCCTTTTTGGTATTATTATTATTACTTTTTAGGGTGTGTTTTGGGTTCCAAATTGGGGTGGGTTCGAACTGTGTGTGTGGCCCTATGGTTTTTGTGAAGGGGGGGATACTGTGTTGGAGTTCGGGACCTTTATTTGTGTGACATGAGTGATGGCTCCATCTTTCCGGTTCCGCCACCACCCAGGATATAAGAGAGCAGTGAGAGGGAGGGGCGGTCTCATGGCCACCTCTTGGCCTGGCGGGTAAGCTGATGTACTGTGGAGTGTCCATTGATAAACGTGTGTCCAGTTCAACACCTAGTCTCGTCCTTGGCTCCTATCACTGACATAACAAGTGGCAGTCTCATTTTCAAACTAGTTTACTCTCCAGTGTTGATACTTTTACTCCAGTGATGGCAGAATCTCTAGGCTGATTACAAGCTAGTGCTATCCCTCAGACGCGATGCGTTTTCTGCTTGTTTACATTAACTTTACATATATTCGCGCCACACAAAAAAATTGCTTCGTGTTTTGTCTGAACCCACCGTAACAGTGACTATAGACCAAAACTGATTTCAAGCTTTAATGACACTGTGACCTTCTGATGATAGCCCCAGGTGCTCGGCCCTAGGCCAACCTGTGTATCAAGTTTGGTGGCCCGAGCTTCATTAGTTCTCAAATGCTGATGGACAGAAGTGACTGTACAGCCCATGCCTTAAGGTGGGTGGGTAATCACTGTAAAAAGGAAACTTTTCTACCATTACAGTTTGTATGGTTTTACAGGGGAATGGAAACCAAAAAGTAAAATCTTGAGCTCTTATGGTGCTGTGCACACATTCACCTTCTTCCTCATCAGCTCTGTGCATAGTTTAATGTGAGTGTGCCAGGCACAATAAATCAATCAGGATTAGATGGACAGGACATATTAATCCACTCCCAGACACGGGAATGCTAAATCCATCACGCAGATTAGTTATGAGAATGATATTTATACAATGCAATCAGCCCAATCAATGAGAGAAGGGAGTAAAATAAATATGACTTCCACACAAATACTGTTTATATTGCCTGAGCTTTAACAGTGTTTGTGTTGGAGACTGGGTTCTAACGTCATGGCCAGTATCAACATCTGAAATACAGCTTTAAATATTTTCCAAAAAGTTCTGAAGTCTTGACAAGTTCTCAAAATTTCATTATTTACAAGCTGATGAAATAAGTGAAGTCTTTTCTATTTTTCCACAGCAACTGCTGGAGACCAAAATCAAAGAAGTGAGGTTTGTCATAAATTCCCTTCAGTTCAAAATTCTCTCTAGAAAACAAGCTTGGATGTGTGCTTGTTTTATACATACTGTATGTTAAATGACTGGAAGAAGCAGCTCTGAGACTTGTGCATTGTAAGTGCATTACCAAGCACCAAACGCATAACAATCCCAGTTTTCTATTGGACAGTTCAGTTCCTTTATCTGATCACTCAAACCAAAATCAAAGTTGCTAAAAGCTTACTATAACTTTTTTTTTTTTTTGCCAAATTATGGAAAGAATTAATGCCTCCGTCGTCGGCCTCCGTCGGTCTATGATGACCATGGAAGAGAATCCTAAACGTCTACTCTGCTGGAACAGCACCGCCTGTGGCTGAACAGGCCGATGTGCGAATGGCAGTCCCTGTCACACAGGTCGCACTTGTGGGTGGTCTCCGTGCTGCTGGGTCTGTGCCAGCAGACCTAATGCCTACCTAATCAATAACATGCACTGTCCAACAGTAGAACTTTTTCCAGATTTTACAAAAGGACAGGAGGATAGAATGGGCTATATCTTCAGCTGTCTGCGGAATAAAACTGAAAATTGCAAGAAAGAAAATAAGAGTTTCTGCCAGACATCTTTTCAGGCCCTGAAGCAAAACATTCCCCCATCAGTGTATAAATAGCAGAGCAGTGGCTAACTGTAACCTGTCTGTGCCTCTCAGACACAGCTCCTGGTTACACTGGCATTAGTGAGCCTGATAAGCACAGAAAAACTTGTGCATGACCAAGATTTATTTCTCTGCAGTGACAGTAAATACAGTGCAGGCCAGCAGATAACAGTACTGCATTCCAAACCTAACAGCCTATTTCAGACTCATGAACAGTAATTTTGGCCACAGTGAATAAACAGTGATTCTCTTTAAGGACTAAAAAGGTTTATCTACAGTTACATCACCACCAGATTCCCAGACTTTTCAGTAGAGGGTCACAGAGGTTACTCATGCTGTCCTTGTACACTCATTATACAAGGGCACTGAATAGAGAGCAATAAACTGAGATTTTAGATTCTCACAAATCATTTAGAGTTACTGCTGAGCAATTCATTCATGCAAAGGCCATTTTTGCAACAAGGAAATGTGGAACACTGATGGAGATAAAGTCACACTTAAATACAAAATAATCCTCTTGTGAGAGGATTCGACGTGGAGGAGCAGTGGCTCTACTCTGAGCCGGTCCCGGATAACTGAGTTCCTCACTCTCTAAGGGTGAGTCCAGCAATCCTATGGAGAAAGCTCATTTCAGCTGCTTTTATCTGCTATCTCATTCTTTCAGTCATTACCCAAAGTTCATGACCATAGGTGAGGGTAGGAACATAGATTGACCGGTAAATTCACAGATTAACTTTAGAGCTCAGCTCTTCACCGACTGGTACAATAGTCGTGTCACTGCAGAGCTGCTCTGATTCATCTGTCAATATCCCGGTCCATTTTCCCATCACTCATGAATAAGACCCTGAGATACTTGAACTCCTCCACTTGGGGCAGGACTGTGTCCCTAACCGGGACAGGACAATTCACCCTTTTCTGGTTGAGCACCATGGACTTGGATGTACCGATTCTCATCCTGGCTGCTTCATATGTTGTCGGGGGGAATTTGCCCTTGCTAGGGTCTCCCAAGACAAATAAACAGGTCTATTACATTCCACTTCACCACATTATATACATTACTATTCAAAGCTGATTTAGCCTGACCACACTTTAAATCAAGCTCCCTGTGACAACAGCTGGCAAGATGTGGGCAATAGGATGCAGAATTCATCGATGTCGGCCACCTTCATAAATGCAGGGCTAAATTTAACATATAGTAGTCAAGGTTTATTTCGATCATTTAAAAAAAAAAAGAAAATAATTCTTTTTCAACATAATTTAAATCCATACATGTACAGATACATATTCACACAAAAATTATTTTTAACTTACATCCTTCTTAACCAGACCAGAAAAGGTGTAGGCTGAAGCCTTTGCTTATTGTACCTACCCTATTTACATTCATCATTTAGTGCAAATCATTTATTTACATTACATTAGTACACTTAAAAAAATAAAAAAAAAAACTGGAAAGAGACAGCAAAAGAAAACATTAAGATTCATACTTCATCCTTATAAAAAATTAGAATTCTCTGCTTAGTTAAAAAAATCTATTCAAAGTTTTACAAGTTTTCATTTCATTATCAAAAGTGTTCCATAAATTAACTCCTGTAACTGACAGACATCTTTTTTTAGCCTTTGCTCTAATCTTTGTTTTTGTAAACATGCAAATTCCTCTGAGTTCATGTCTATTTTGTAACAACCTCTGGACACAGTCTGGAAGCAAATTATTCTTTATTTTAAACATCATTTGGGCGATACTGTAATCTACCAGATCTTTAAACTTCAGAGCATTTGTTTTAATGAAAAAATGATTTGTGTGTTCATAATAATTAGCTTTATTCACAACCCTTATTGCTCTTTTCTGCATTATAAAATTAGATTTTATGTTTGTTTTATATGTTTTTCCCCATACCGCCACACAATAAGACAAGTATGGAACTATAAGGAAGTTTCAGCGGGGAAAATACTCTAAGTATTGAACATGTCAACATTTTCACTAACAATCATGATACATTACAAATGCCTTTTATAAACTGATCAAGAAACTGATCAAACTGATCAAGAAAGCTAGCTCTGTCTTGGGGCAGCGCCTTGATCCGGTGGAGGAGATAGGAGAGAGAAGGACAGTGGCTAAACTGTCATCTCTGCTGGAGTCCGAGTTCCACCCTATGCAGGACATACTGGATGCACTGAGGAGCTCATTTAGCAGCAGACTACATCATCCCAGGTGCACAACCGAGAGGTTTCGCAGGTCCTTCCTACCAACGGCTGTCAGACTGTACAACCTAAACAGGGCTGCTCGCAGAGATAGCAAAAAGACGTAACAAACTAATAGTTTTTTGAATGCAAAAGATGCAATAGACTTACACAATGGTCCCCTCCGGCATACAACTAGGAAAATACCGGTCGCTATGGAGGGTGAGAATATGTATGGGCACATAATCATACCATGTAGGATAACTAAATAGACGGTTATGCTGTTTCATCCCATCTAGCAACAATGCTCTGCACTGTGTGTGTTTATATATTTACATATTTATTCCATCTAGCTACAATGCTCCGCACTGGGTGTGTTTATATTTATATATCTATATATTTATTCCATCTAGCTACAATGCTCCGCACTGTGTGTTTATATAGCTACATATTATTCCATCTAGCTACATTGCTCTGCACTGTGTGTGTTTATATATTTACATATTTATTCCACCTAGCTGCAATGCTCCGTACTGTGGGTGTTTATATATCTACATATTTATTCCATCTAGCTACAATGCTCCGCACTGTGTTTATATACTCATATATTTATTCCATCCAGTTACAATGCTCTGCACTGTGTGTCTGTGTGTGTGTATATATATATTTTATAGTAATATGTACATATGTATATTAGCTGCTCTTGCTTGCTTGCTTTTTTTCTTGCCTTCTGATTGTTGCTCTGAGTGTTGCTATCCCTGTGCTGCTGCAATCCTGGAATTTCCCCGTTGTGGGACTAATAAAGGCATATCTTATCTTATCTTAAACAAAAATAATTTTGGACCCAGCACTGAACCTTGTGGCACCCCACATGTAACCTTCAATAAATTTGATTGATCATTATTTATCTGATCATACTGAGATCTTTCATTAGGATAGCTACTAATACAGGTATGTGCTACTCTACAGATACCATATCGTTCAAGTTTGCCCAACAACAGTTCTTGACTGATTGTATCAAATACTTGTTTCAAATCAATAAACACTCCTATTGTATATTCTTTATTTTCAGTTGCAGTAGATATATCTTCAGTCAGTTTTATCAGTGCCACTGGTGTTGATCTGTTAGTTCTAAACCCATATTGACATTCATTTAACAATTTTGGTTTTTCTATAAACTGGTCAAGCCTATGAACAAGAAGTTTTAAGATTTTTTAAAACTGAGGAAGGAGCGAAATTGTCCTATAATTTAACAAAGAGTGTATCTCTTTGGGCGGTGCGGTGGAGCAGTGGTTAGCACTGTGCCAGCACAGCAACTCACCCTTGTTTATGGGATCCCTGGTTCGATTCCGGCCCCTGACCAACAGTGATCTGTGTGGAGTTTGCATGTTTCTCCCCGTATCTGCGTGGGTTTACTCCGGGATTTCTCCAGTTTCCTTCCACAGGCCAAAAAACATGCAGGTTAGGCTAACTGGAGACTCTAAAGTGGCCCTAGGTGTGAATGTGTGTGTGTGAATGGTTAAGGGATAGCGCCGTACCATGGCTGCTTCATCCATCCAGGTGGATGCCCTCAATTTCCCCTCTGGGGATCAATAAAGTATACAAAATTTAAAAAAAAAAAATCTCCATTTTTATAAATGGGGACAACTTTTGCCATTTTCATTTTTGGGGAAAATATACCAGTTTGTAATGATAAATTAAAAATTTAGGTCAGGGTTTTTGTTGCTGTGTATTCTCTTGTATTTTTCATTAAAATCACATCAATGTCATAACAATCAGAAGATTTTTTTATTTTTAAATTTATTTATCTCATCAAATAATTCATTCTCTTCAATTTTCTTTAAAAATATAGTTGTTTGTGTTTATATTAATATCTCATTGTGTTGTTTTTCATACACTTGGATCTGTTGTAGTATTTGGTAATTTATTTCCAATACAGTGGTACCTCTACTTACGAACGTCTCTACATACGAAATTTTCAGGTTACGAGACGCCTCAACGGGAAAATATTGCCTCTAGTTACGAACAAAATTTCAGGATACGAAAGGCAAAAAAAGTACGCGCTCCTCGCAGCTCCCGTATTTTACCGAACATAAACATACCTGTAGCTGCTCTGCCATTGGCTATCGCCTAGCATCTTCCTGGTATCCCACTGGCCACGAATGGATGCGTTTGGTTGATCTCGCTTTATCTTATTATTATTTACTATTCTTACTACTTTATTTTATCCTTCTTACCTCTTGTAAGACTGTTGACTGAACTACACAATTTAGAGAAAAAAAAATTGTTAACTGCCATGTTTATCACCATCTACGTTATAACTCTGTACTTTCACCTTGTTCTTAATAAAGTTTTGGGAAAAAAAAACCCCAACATCAACGATCAGCACGGTATTAAAACAAAAGGAAGCCCTTACAAGCCGATAAAAGCAAACGTCCTTGGATCGTTTCATCACAAAACGTCAGGCAAAAACCACTGATGAGACAGAACATGAACCAAAGAAGGCAAAAGGTGACGCCGACGCCGACGATCGCAGTTAAAAGGTAAATGAACATAATTTTTATTATTCTTTCGCTTTTATTATTCTTTCTCTCATTTTAAACTCTCATTTTATGTTTATTGTGCAGTAATCTAATTGTAACATGTATTTGTTACATGTTTTGATGCGTTTTTACGATTTATAAAAAATTTATGCCCGAATTTTGGGGGCTTGGAACGGATTACGGCATTTACATGTAAAACGCGCCTCTACTTACGAATTTTTCACGTTACGAGAATTCTTCCGGAACGAATTAAATTCGTAAGTAGAGGTACCACTGTACTTACAAAAAAAAGATCATTAAATTTGTTTACAAATTTTCCACCTTCAATTTATTTTCACCGATAAAATAATTTGGATAATTATATAAGTGAGTACTATTTTTAATTAAGCTATTGAGCATTTTCCAGGTATCTTGAGTATTAGTTTCACTAGTGCATGCCTGTAGAAAGCAAGTATTCCTGTGTGAAACAGGTAACCCAATCAGGCTTTACAGGCCCAAACATAGGCTGTGTTTGCAAGTGGAATACAGAGGTGTAGCCTATATGTAGGCAATCACACATGTTACACTTTGACAAATATGAAAGGAACTTGTCATGAACCCTCCAATGCGCTTCTCCACAGCACACGGCGAGGGGTGAAGTAATGAGGATTTACTTGCAGGGATCCACCAACTCACATTTATTAACATAAAGACAAACAGTTGAAAAGGTGAAGACTTACGAAAAGGTACAAAAATACACTTACAATGGGCATTTGGGGGCTGGCATCACCCCACGAACACATGAGGTGAGATGTGTATCCATGCTGGTGTCCCACAGCCAGAATCGCTATGAGAATGCATGAAAATCACGGGCTGTGCGGAGTGGATACACGCCGTAATAGAGCTGACAGTTCACTGACACAACGCACAATTAGACAGTTGATCAGTAAGACAAAGACCCAGCAGTGCATGACTGGCAAGGTGCTTAAGTACACACACTGCTGGTGAAGATATGATTAGGAGCACCTGGGCGAGGACCGGGAAAGATGATTAACGGGGCTGGGAACAGCTGATGGTAATGAGAGAGACAGGGGGCGTGGCTGGACCGGCAGACTGTCAGCAGTGAAAGTAGGTTACAGCGGCTGTCTAACAGCTGTCGGTCAGACGGTGGCTATGGATACGGAAGGCAGACTGAAATACATAATATACACATATGCCGCGGCACATAGACCCACAGAGAGAGCAGGAATTAGCTGGCTCAGCTCCTGACGGGAACTGAACTGAGATTTATTTGATTGTGTGAATATTAATTACAGAAGAACTGAAAATGAATGGGACATCCAATATTAGCCACTGTTTAAGAACTGCTTGTTTATTTTTTTTTTTATCACATCACTTTTTTGTGTGATCTTTTATGAGTTATATTTATAAATGTTGTATGCTGCACTTTGGGGAATGGGAGTTCTCAGTCACCATTATAATTTAGTTTACATGTGTAGTTTATAGTCTATCATCAATTAAGTCATGCAATACTATAACAGGACAAATTTACAAATATTTGAGACCCATTGTAGTAGATCCTTTTATATTTTAGCAATATTATAAGTACAAAACACCAAGCATTATTATTATTATTTCTTTGTATTTGTATCTTGTATACTTTATTGATCACCAGAGGGAAATTCAGGGCATCCATGTATGGCGCTGATCCCTTCACCAGTCATGGTAAAATGATTTATTTTGTTATTTGGACATTTTTGCATCTTGTTGTCGTTTAGTCAAAGTATGTGTCCGCATGTAATATGCAGTTGATCTGGTCATTCTGCTCCACAATGAAGCAGCAGTCAGGACTTTAGTGTACCCCTGACCGGGCAGGCTGAGCATGCCTCCACCCGAACGTTCGTAGAGCGCACAGTGGGACACCGGTGTTGGCCGGTTAATGGGAGTCTTGGCTGCTGCTTTCCCCGGCAGTGGTTCCCGGCAGCCCCCCCCCCCCCCCGTGTTCTCTATGGCAAATATATTTATGGTATACATTTTGACTGAGCGGCTCCATACTCATGGATGCAAACCCTGGTAACCTCAGCAGCAAAGCACTTCTAAAATCTTTGTTTGCAAAGCGTTGTGGTGACTGACAGGTTGTGATGCTGTGTTATCTACTGAGCATGGTCGTGATGCCACTATTGTCCAATCAGCATGGCTGTGATGCAGCATATTCTCCAATGAGCACAGAGTCAATCCGAAACTCCGCCCACACTTCTTGAAGCCAGGAGGTGAAGACAGAGCGGTCACACAGCGGTGGCTAAGCTTTTATTGATAAAAATTACATATTTTGACCAAGCGACTCCATATTCGGGGATGCACACCCTCATAGCTTCAGCAAAGCACATTTAAAATCTTAGGTCAGTGTGATGAACGGTTTGAGAGATATCTGAGGAACACACACACACACACACACACACACACACACACACACAGAGCCATCCAGCCAGCCAGACATACAGACACACAGACAGAGATGTCTCCATTTTATAGATAGATGACACCTCAATAAATTGCTATAATAATCCTTTTTTTCCACAATATTTTTTATTGAACCTTTTTTTACAAACATGGCACAAACAGTCAAACACTAACACTAAAGTAATTTAAAAATTTAAAAAAAAAACACTAACAAAAAAAAATGTACTAAAAAACAACAACAACCATTAACAAAGGCAAGTCAACAACAATGCTCCTCTGTTTAGTCTAGGTAATCTACTACATAAGAATACATAATATACATTCACCAGTTTGGAATTTGCAAGGTCCACACATATCATTCACCTTCTTCTTCAGAAGTTATGTTTAATTTCTTTACATAATCAATGAAAGGTCTCCATATATTCTCAAACACATTTTCCTTTAATTTCAGTATATATGTTATTCTTTCTAGTGGAAGGTTTGTTAACATCTGTCTTAACCACTGAGTCACATCTGGTCTATGAGTCTTTTTCCACAGTAGTGCAATACATTTTTTGGCATTAAGCAAACCGAGGTCTATGAATGCTCTTTCACTCTTATTAAAGTTATGTTTTTCTGGATACAGACCCAACAAAAACAGTTTAGGGTTCAATGTGAATTGTTTTGAAATTATTTTTTCAATTGTTACCCTCACCTCTTCCCAAAACATTCTGATTTTTCTACATTCCCATAAACAGTGAAATAGGGTTCCTTTACTTTCCATACATTTTGTGCATGTATCTGGTATGTTTTTGTTATATCTATTTAACTCCACCAGTGTAACATACATCCGCATTAACCATTTAAAATGTATCAGTTTAAGACGTACATTTATTGATTTGGTTTGAGCTTCTGCACAAGCCATTTCCCATTGTTCCTCTGAAATTTCAATTTGCAGGTCTTCTTTCCAATAATTCAGTCTTTTCTGTGAGTTTTCACTTGAGAATAGTGTCAATGAGTTATAAAACTCTGAAATAATACCCTTTCTCTTACTATCGTCAAAATTTTTTCCAAGGATGAATAAGTAGGTCGGGTGAGAGCATTATTTTGATTTGATCGAATAAAATTTCTAAGCTGAAGATATTTTAAAAAAATGTGTTCTATTAAGATTGAATTTGATCCTCAGTTCTTCAAAAGACATTATGTTATCTGAGCGTGACAAATATAAGTCTTGAATCTTTTGAATCCCTTTTAAATTCCATACTTTAAATACAGCATCCGCTCTCCCTGGTGTAAAATATTGATTACCCCATATTGGGCTAAATTGTGACAGTAAGTGTGGGTCTTTTAAATATTGTTTGGTTTCACACCATATTTTGATCATGTGCTTTACAATTGGATTTTTAACTTGTTTATGTAATTTTTTAGCCGAGTCTGAGTACTGTATATGAATAAGGGAAGAGGTAAAGGTAAATTGTATGATTCCATTTCAGTCCAGTGAGAAGGATCATTTGATGAAAAATAATATGTCATAGACCTCAGTTGTGCTGACCAGTAATACAACATAAAGTTTGGGCATTTCAGACCTCCACGATCAAATGGTAAATATAGTAAGGACAAACGTAATCTAGCCTTCCTATTGTTCCATATAAATTCCACTAACTTTTTTTTAATTCTTGAGAATAAATCTGAAGGTGGTGGTAAAGGAATGTTTTGAAATAAAGTATTTTTGGTAAGATATTACTTTTAAGTATATTAATTCTCCCGATCATCGACATTGGTAGTGGCATCCATCTCTGAAGTAACTCATTAATATCTGTCATTAAGGCTTCATAGTTGGCACTGGCGACTGATTCTAGCATAGGCAAAATTTGAATTCCTAAATATTTAAACTGATTTACAACACTGAATTGATTTACCTCAGGAGCTGGGTGATTTCTCTGGGTCTCATTTAGCATTAATATTGAAGATTTTGTTTTATTTATTTTATATCCTGATATTTCCCCAAAGTTCTTTATTAAATTTAACAAGGTCGGAATTGATTTTTTAAAATTCGACATAAACAAAATTATGTCATCGGCATACAGGGAGATTTTATGTTCTATTGGTCCTACTTTAATTCCATATATTTGTGGATGTAAACGTACTGCCATCGCTAAAGGTTCAATTGCCATAGTAAACAGTAAAGGTGAAAGTGGACAGCCTTGCCGACATCCTCTATTGATTTTTATTGATTTTGAGATATTGCTGTTTGTTAGGATTTCTGCTGTAGCATTATTGTATATTATCTGGACCCATTTTATGAAATTATTTCCAAGTCCAAACCTTTGTAGGACTTCAAAAAGATAGGGCCATTCAACCCTATCAAAGGCCTTTTCGGCGTCCAATGATAGGAGAGCTGTATCCGGTGCTTCTTTATTGGAATAAATAATATTAAATAATCTTCTTACATTATGGAAGCCTTGTCTTCCCATTATAAAGCCATTCTGATCTCGGTTAATAACATTTGGTAATATTTTTTGTAGTCGTTTTGCTAAAATTTTACAGATTATTTTAAGATCAGCATTTAATAGGCTTATTGGTCTCATGTTTTCACATTTATTGGGGGGTTTACCTGGTTTTGGCAACAGTATAATTAAGGCATTATTCATGTATGGTGGTAAATTACCATTTTGAAATGCTTCTAAAACCATTTCCAAAAGTGGTTTTATTAATTTATTCTTAAATTTTTTATAGAGGTCAACTGGAAGACCATCTGGTCCTGCTCTTTTTCCTGATTTCATATTATCAATGGCTTGCCCAGCTTCTTCTTGACTAATTTTAGACTCCAGTATCTCCCTGTTTTCATTTGGAATACACGGTATAGATAATCCACCCAAAAACCCATTTAATTTTGTTAAGTCAGTTTCATTTTTTGTATCATATAGTTTTTCATAATAATCTCTAAAGGCACTATTAATTTCTAAAGGATCTATAACTACCTGTCCATTACTTATAATACTGGTAATTAGTGTTTTAAATTCTAATTGTTTAATCTGCCATGCCAATAATTTTCCTGATTTTTCACCTTGTTCATAAAAAGTTTGCTTCAATCTTAGAAGACTCGAGGCAGCTGTATTCGCTGATTTTTTTTTATCATATTCAGCTCTCAGAATCAGTAATTTGTTCTCTAACTGTGGGTTACTTCCTGCATACACCTTTTCTTGAAGAATTTTTATTTTATGTTCCAATTGGACTCTCTCCTCTCGAGTCTTCTTAGATTTTGAACCTGTATAACTAATAATATGCCCCCTAATAAAAGTTTTGAAAGCCTCCCACTTTACACATGCCGTTGTTTATGTAGTATTAATATCAAAGAACTCATCTGTTTTTCCATGTACTTAACAAATTCCTCATCCTGAAGCCATTTATGCTGAAAATGCCACCTACCTGGATCCTTTGTCAATTTCTTATCTACATATATTAGACAGCAGGGTGCATGATCAGAGATCACAATGTTATCATAGAAACAGTTTTGAATCTTGGACCTTAATTCTGTGGAGATCAAAAAGTAGTCAATATGTGAGAATGTCTTATAGGTATTAGAATAACAAGAATAGGCTTTGACTTGTGGTTTCATTTCTCTCCATATATCTAGCAATCTCAATTCTTTCATAAAATGATTAATAGTCATCCTATATCCATTGTGCGTACAGTCCAGTCCTGTTGATCTGTCTATACTGGGATTCAATATACAATTAAAATCCCCTGCTATTATATGTTGCCCTGTAAGTGATGATAAAGTAAGGAATAAATTTACAAAGAAGTTTTGATCATCAATATTGGGGCCATATAAGTTCACCAGATTTATATTTTCTAATAAAGATCCTTGGATGATTAGATATCTTCCAAATTTGTCTCCAATTACATTTTTCACTTGAAATGGGACTGTTTTGTGTATGAGAATCATAACTCCCCTGGCTCAGGATGAAAATGATGAGGTGAACACGTTACCTTGCCATCTTCTCCTAATTCTTTTTACATCCTCCTCTATTAGATGAGTTTCTTGTAAAAATACAATTTTTGAATCTGTCTTTTATTTTATTCGTAACTTGTTTCAGTTTTTTTTAGATTTTGTAGACCTTTGCAATTCCATGAAGTTAAATTAAGATTGACGCTTTGATCTATGATCAATAAGGAGTTTGAGATTACCTTGCAATATGAACATGCTCATACAGAGAAGCAAAAACATGGATGATAGAACATTCATCCTACAAACCAAACAAAAACAAAAACAGATTCCCTTTCCCCACATTCGTGGTCATCCCCCCAAAATAAAAAAAATTCTGTCTCCCGTTACAGCTAGTGACTGTTCCACACCTGCGAGGATCAGTCAAACCACTCTCTTTCTCCTCTCAATCACCCTGACTCTACTACTATTTTTAATGACATTAACTCTCTTCTGTAGTTTTTTCAACATAACTTCAAAGTTTTATAGCAACTTTGTACATCATAGGTTTTTTTTTTTTTAAATACAGTCTGTATTTTGTAGACATGTTATATGTTTCAGATCAATCAGATGCCTGCACAAATGCTTAAATGTTCTACCTTTGTCATGTTCATGCTTAGCTCCCACCAGTCTCTACTTGGATCTGCTTAATGAGCTCCTGCGCCTCTTCAGGGGTCTTGAAGATGTGGGTTCTCCCTTTATATGTGACCAGCAGTCTTGCCGGATGGATCACTCCGTGATGAATCCCGAGGTTGCGCAGCTCTTTGCGGGCGGGGTCGAACTGCCTCCTTAATTGTTGAATTCCTGTAGCGAAGTCTGGGTAGAACCACAGCTGTTGATCCTGGTATTTAATTTCCCCTTTAGCTCGCACTGCATTGCTGACCGTCATCTTGTCCCTGTAGTTGAGGAACTTCATAATCAGTGTCCTCGGTGGTGTCTTATTATCTCTCGGTGGGCCGATTCGGTGAGCGCTCTCTAAAACGACCGATGACTGCAGGTCCGCGTTGTTCAGCGCTTCTGGAATCCACTTTTCCAAAAAGGAACATGAGTCCCATCCCTCCGGGAGGCCCACCAGCCTCAAATTATTCTGTCGCGAGCGGGATTCCAAGTCCAGGACGTTATCTTCCAGACGTTTCCATTTTAATTCCAGTGTTTGCAACTTTGATTGTAGGCTGGTGACGTCATCTTCAGCGCTTGAAATTCGGAGCTCCGCCTGCGATACTTGTTCCATACAGTCGCTTATTTCCTTTCTCATTCCTTCTATCGCTGCTATAATTCCATCAAATTTAGACGAAAACTCTGATCTCATGGAGATGATGGCAGCGAGCACCGCGCTTGTCCCCTCCTCAGCAGCTCCCGCTCAGCCGCTGGCTACATCCTCCGTCATCGTCCCTGGAGCCTTTTCTGTTTCGCCTCGAGCGTGGAAGTCTGTTAGCTTGGGTTGTTTTGTCGAATTGCTTTTTCCTCCACCTAATTTCCCAGCCTTGTTCTTTACCATATCCGCGCCTAAATGCTGGGATGGGTTTTTGTTCCAATTAAGAGAGTTTTAGTAAACTTTTTATTTTTAGGAGCAGAGCAGTGTGAAACTCGTCTTCCTACGTGGCCGCCATAACTGGAAGTCATAATAATCCTTTTTACTTATTCTCATTATACTAGTTAATTTATTCTTATGTTTTATACTCATTTTCTGCCTCTTATGCTCTATTTTTTAAGAGATGTTTGTATAATTGATTTTTCTTTTTACAAGCATTTTCTATTCCCTTTGTCATCCACGGTTTATCTTTAAATTGTATTTTTTTGTACTTGTAATGGACAATATTTATAAAAGTATAAAGCAATAAAAATAGACAAAAAAATCATCATAAGCATCATTAGGATCATTCTTTGAATAAACTCCATCCCAAACTTGCATCTCTAAGTTCTCTTTAAGAATCTCCAAAGCCTCTGGATTTCTATGTCTTATCATTTTATTACCTCCGCCAAGGAGGTTATGTTTTCATCGGAGTTGGTTTGTCTGTCTGTCTGTTTGTTTGTTTGTTAGCAAGATAACTCAAAAAGTTATGGACAGATTTTCATGAAATTTTCACAGATTGTCGCAAATGGGGTATCCTACAGATGATTAGATTTTGGTGGTGATCCGGATCACCGTCCACAAGAAAACCACCATTACGGAAAATGTGATTTTCGTGAATAACTACTGAACCACTAATCCTATCATTGTGAATCCAATTGCTAGTCATATGTTTTCATGGTCAAGAAATCTGAAAACGTACACACAAACACTGTATGGGGGGAACTGTGGCGAAAACCGCCATTACGGAAAATGCGATTTTCGTGAATCACTACTGAACCACTAATCCTATCATTGTGAATCCAATTGCTAGTCATATGTTTTCATGGTCAAGAAATCTGAAAACGTACACACAAACACTGTATGGGGGGAACTGTGGCGAAAACCGCCATCACGGAAAATGCGATTTTCGTGAATAACTACTGAACCACTAATCCTATCATTGTCAATCCAATTGCTAGTCATATGTTTTCATGGTCAAGGAATCTGAAAACGTACACACAAACACTGTATGGGGGGAACTGTGGCGCTTGGCGGAGGTCTGCGCTCTCCGAGTGCTTTTCTAGTTAATATTTAATTTTCTTTGAGATATTTTAAAATTATGTAGGGCAGCAAACAGGGGGGGATGGTCACTTATATAATTTAAGAGCAGTCCACTTGTAATTTTATTTCCAACTTCATTTGGAAATATATTATCTGTTAGGGTAGCACTATCACATGTAATCCTTGTTGGTTTAATTATAGTTGGAATAAGACCTAAACTATACATAACATACAAAAAATCTTTACTCTTTCTACATTCATTTATGTTTAATAGGTCTATATTGAAGTCCCCACATAAACACGTTTTTTTTATGATTTATCATATAATATATATCAATCACTTTATCTTTGAATACATCAACACAGGCTCCTGGAGCTCTATATACACAACTTATTAACATATTTTTATTTTTTTGCACATTAATTTCTACCATTACACATTCCAACATATTTTCTATTGATATTAACATACACTACTCACAAGAAGTTAGGGACATTCGGCATTCGGGTGAAACTTATGGAAAATGTAAAATGTTCACGCTAGAGTGATGTTATATCATGAAAGTAGGGCATTTAAGTCAAAGCATACAACGATGATTTCCTCATCTCAAATAATTTACTGAAACAGCTTTATTGAAAAGCCAACAACAGTCCTCTTCTTCCTGAAGTCAATCACCATCTCTCTGGTCTTGCTGACGTTCAGCCTCAGGTGATTCTGCTCGGTCCACTCCACAAATCTGTCTACCAGTGCCCTGTACTCATCCTCTTCTCCCCCTCTTATACACCCAACGACAGCCGAGTCATCAGAGAATTTCTGCAGGTGGCATGACTTGGAGTTGTACTGAAAGTCGATGGTGTACAAGGTGAAGAGAAAAAGAGAAAGCACAGTTCCCTGTGGAGCTCCATATATTACTAACCACCACATCAGACAAGATACTGCCCAGCAGGACAAACTGTGGCCTGCCTGTCAGGTAGTCAGTAATCCAGGAGATCACAGAGCTGTCAACCCCCATCCCCTGCAGCTTCTCATCCAACAGCAGTGGCTGGATGGAATTAAACGCACTGGAGAAATCAAAGAACGTGATTCTCACAGTGTCTCAGCCTCCATCCAGGTGCAGATGGGCTCGCTGCAGCAGGTAGATGACAGCGCCTTCAACTCCTAAATGGGGCTGATATGCAAACTGTAGAAGGTCCAGTCACATCTTCACCTGCGGCCTCAGGTGGGCTAAGACCAGTCTCTCCATGATCTTGATCACATGAAATGTGAGGGCAACTGGTCGATAGTCATTCAGGTCCGATGGAAATGACTTCTTGGGGACAAGAAACAGGCAGGACATCTTCCACAGCACTGGTACTCTCTCCAGACTCAGGCTCAGGTTGTACAGGTGTTTCAGTAGCTAGCTGGTTGGCACAGGTGCTCAGGATCCTGGCGGAGATGCCATCAGGGCCCGCAACCTTCCACTGTTGGAGTCTCTCCAGGTGTCAAAATGTGAATAGCATGATGAAGAGGACTGTTTAAATACCAATTCTGATGGAACCAGAAAATCTATTGGTCAATTCATGGATTAAACACCTGTTGTGAATGTTGCCATTAATCACCTTGTCAGAGAACAGCAAGTTATGCAAAAAGTACTGAAACACTGAAGAGTTATGTGCATTCTAGAGGTTAGAGAAGGCCAAATTAAGTTCACCTGTAAAGGTTATAGTGCATTTTAGGTTCATCCTGAAATTTCACCCAAAAGCCAAATATCCTTAACTTTTTGTGAGTAGTGTATTTTCCATCTTCTTACAAGACAATTCATTACTCACATAAAGAGCTAGTCCTCCTCCCTTTTTCATCTGTCTGAAAACTTTCTCTGCTTCATCCAAACCTTCAATCACATAAAATAAAGTTTTTTGGTTCTTGTGTTTTCCCAGATGCATTCTGATCTGGTATTGACCAATTTGCTTCTCGTGTAGCCACAACAGATTATTAAGCCATTAATGTCATTTCAAATACATGTACGAGGGCTGTTCATTAAAAATTTCTCCTGACTAATTTCCCATTGGACTGAGAGGAACAAAACTTGGCACAGTTATTAGTCTTTCTCTACATAAGTACCACCAAGCGTCACACACTTCTCCCATCGCTTTATGGGGACATCACCTGTATAACTCTGCAGGTTGTGTCAGAAGCCATGATCTTGGACATCAGCATTTCATCATCTTGGAAGTGCTTGCCCTTTAAAAATAACTTCATGGTTGGAAAGAGGTGGAAATCAGATGGTGCGAGTTCGGGAGAGTAAGGGGGGTGACGAGGGATTTCATAGCCGCAGGATTGTGGGTTCCATCTGGGCAACATGCAAGGTGAACTGTGATGTCTTGCAGGAAGTGGACACCTTTGGTCAGCATGCCATGCCTCTTGGTTTTGCTGGCCATCAGCAATTTCTGCAGCAGTGAAGCATAGTAAGCCTCAGTAACTGTGGTATCCTTTGCCAGGAAATCAATCACCAATACTCCATACTGGTTCCAAAAGACTGTGAGCACATGCCCATGTGCCACATGCCAGAGATGATGAGTCATAATGCTTCCATTGCTTTGACTGGGCTTTAGTCTCTTATCATAGTAATGAACCCATGCTTCATCCTGTGTGATTAGTCTACCAAAGAAGTCTTCTTGGGACATGGCCAAAAGAGCCTGGGAGCATGCGACTTGTTCCTACTTCTGGAAAGGTGTGAGCAACCAGGGAATCCACCGTGCAGACAACTGCCACATGTGCAAAAGGTCATGTATGTTTTTTCAACAGACACCCCACACTGATCTTGACATCTTGGGCTAGTTGCCAAATGGTTATGTGGTGATCCTCCAAAATGGTGGCCTCCATTTGCTAGATGGTGTCTTCATCAATGGCACACTGTGGTTGCCCGTGAATGGGTGCCATTTCCACTGATGTCCAACCACACTTAAACTGTTGATGCCAGTGCTTGACTACAAGCATTCTCCACATAAGTCTCTTTCATCTAATAGAAGGTCTCCCATGGTGTGGGGTCTCTCATATACAGAACCTGATGACTGCTCTGCACTCAACTGGCTTCATTATCACACCTTACTCCACCTTAGCACCCGTAAAATAGAAACTCTTAGGAATTCAGAGCTGCAAATTACCATGTGACTGATAGAAGAATGTATTATTATACATGGGTGATTTCAGCCTCCTACAATAACCGGAAGTGGGTCATTTCAAATATTTCATGAGTCGCTCCCATAAGCCAATAAATCTATTGTTGATTATATGAAATCCTTTTTTAAACAACAATATACACTACCGTTCAAAAGTTTGGGGTCACTTAGAAATTTCCTTATTTTTGAAAGAAAAGCACTTTTTTCAATGAAGATAACTTTAAACTAATCAGAAATACACTCTATACATTGCTAATGTGGTAAATGACTATTCTAGCTGCAAATGTCTGTTTTTTGGTGCAGTATCTACATAGGTGTATAGAGGTGTGGCCGACACACATTGTGGGCTGTCTCTGCCACAGAGACAGAACTGAATGTGTATTGTGGAGTGTCATGTCTGCAAGGACTGAGGACTCAAATCTACAGGAGGTAACAAGGAAGTGTGAGATTTGTCTCTTTGTCCCACAGAAGACGCCCCGGAGGGTATTCCGGTTCATCAAGAAATGAGAGACAATAGTGAAGCTTCAAAGGGATGCTTTGTAACTGTATGTTGACTGAAGACACCATGTGACTTGAATTCTGATGCTGGAAATGTATAAAAGGGGGTGGAAGTATGATTCTTTCTCTTTCCTGCTTTGAGAATGCTAGGAGCTTGTGTTCTGTCAAATAAAGCTGGTTTATGACTGAAACTCAGCCTCGTTATTTGAGCATGCTCCTACAGAGGCCTATTTCCAGCAACTATCACTCCAGTGTTCTTAAGGTACAATGTGTTTGCTCATTGCGTCAGAAGGCTAATGGATGATTAGAAAACCCTTGTGCAATCATGTTAGGTCTGCAATGCTGTAATTGCTGCAAATGGAGGATTCTTTGACGAAAGCCAAGTTTGAAGGAAAAAATTATTATTTCAAATACAAATCATTATTTCTAACCTTGTCAATGTCTTGACTATATTTTCTATTCATTTTACAACTCATGGTGGTAAATAAATGTGACTTTTCATGGAAAACACAAAATAATTGTCTGGGTGACCCCAAACTTTTGAACGGTAGTGTATATCTGATTTTGTTTATAGTTAAAACAGATGCAAAATAAATTCACTCAAGCAGCACTGTGTAGCACATGTTATAGTACAATCAAGTAAAGTCTCCAAAATCTTTGAAAACCACTTTATACTACATGAAAAGAGTACGAACAATTCATATTTACATGCTTCTTACATATGAAATCTTATCCTGCACATACTAACAGTATATCTTCCAGATGGCAGTGACAGTGACAGCTTTGTAAGGGTATGTGCTGTAAAACAACACAGGAATTTTGTTTCATCTTCAAATTTCATACACAGTATATACAAATATGTGACCTTGAGGATGTGGAAACTTAAAACAAACCCCTGGAATAGCACAATATGGGACCTTTAAAATCTCGTGGCTTCTATTGTTTGTAATTACAGTTTCAAAAAGTAAACATTTGAAATCATTTTATATCAATAGTGATTATATGGCCCACCAGAAGATCACACTAAATTATTAAGGATTTTTCCCTGTAGTGGCTCAAGACTTTCCAATTTCTGCAAAGCAAAACAAGCTGAATTTTTAAAGAAAAATGTCATCACATGTTCACATTGGGGTCTTTTCACACTCATATAGTTTTTTTTCCCCCCACACAAATGTACTAACTGGGGCATTAAATAAACCCATAGGTGTGCAAGTAAATGGACAATGGGATGGATGAGTGAATGTAAGAACTGAAGACAATCTAAGAACAAAATGTACAGTAAATGTCTGATTGTTTTACCAAAAATGCCTGCAGTGAAGTGCTGATGTTGGATTTTGTAAATTTTTGCTCCTTTAGACTAAACTATTAAATTTGACTATTTGTTATTAAATACAAACAAAAAATACAATCTGGAGTGGCTCTATTGTCCTATATAAAGCATATTCACACAACACCTCAATCACCACTCCTCTAATGCCTTAATTAAGATCCACATTTCATAAATCATATCATTTTTCAAAACACAACCCTAACTTTAATCCATGGCTTCCGCTTTTTTTTTTTTTTATTTATTTATTGACCTCAGTCAGTCACTAACTGCTGCATTCAGATCAGGCTTCCATCATCATTTCCTCGGGCTGATAATTTATGAAAAGGGAAGATGCACCAAGGCTACGCCAATGCAAACACAATTTAATGTGGAGAAAAAAGGGAATGCTAATTCACCTGGGAAGCTTGCGAGTGTGTGTGTGAGAAGCTCACAGTGACGGGTGTGTCTGGTGTTGCGTTTCAAATCTGTATTCAGAATAGCGAGTCTGAGAACACACTTGACTGCAGTAATGAGCTACTCTCAGTACTCTGTGTATGTGTGTGTAAACAGACCGAGCCCAAAGCTGAGTGAAAGAATGAGCAAAGAAAAAAAAAGATTAAAGTAAGAAAAAAAAACTACAGACTGTTGAAAGAGGAACAAGAATCCCCGGAGTTTTTCCACTCCTTTTTCTCCTTTATTCCCCCTCTCTCTCTTGCCTGTACAAACACTGCTGCCCTCCACCTCCTTTCCTCTCCCATCCACTCCTCCCCTCTATTCAACTGCCCTCTTTATCTCTTTTCTTCCTCCTCATCTTTCTCTCCAGTGAAACACAAAACCCTTGTAATCCTCATGATCCAGGCCTGTCCGGAGGGGAAAGGAAGAGGCACGAGTGAGAGATTGGGATACTGACGGTGAAGTGAGGGGGTGAAAGGGAACTTAATGAGAGGCATGAAGAAGGAGGACAACAGTGGAGGAGACATGAAAGCACAGACCAAAAACATGCCCAGGAGTTTAGTTAGTAAGTATTCAAACTGCAGAATATTAAACAATTTGTATTAACGCAAAAGATTAGAAGCATAAGTGTGTTTTTTTTTTCCAATGTGTTTTTATTGAAATCAGTTTCAGAAATTACAGACAAGTTAGCATAATACTTCTTGAAACAAAAAAATAAAGATACACTTATTTAACACATATACATATATGTATATAGGATCGAATAGTGCATCAACAAGTACTTCACACTTAAGCACCAGATTTTATTTTTTTTTTAATATCCCCTAAAAAAAACCCACCCCAGCTCACAAAATCAGTGGAGGAAGTACCTCAACAGGCATATAATTTGAAACAAATACACATAATAAAGTAGGGAAAAAAATAGCAAAAAAAAAAATATATATATATAAAAAAAATATATATATATATACAGTATATATACTGTATACAGTATATATATATATATATATATATATATATAACAAGGCACATGCTGACATAATTAGATGGGTAAGACTTTTAGATTAGAAAAGTAAGATATAAAACATTGCCATTTCTGGTAAAACCTTTCTGTGCATCCTCTTATAGTGTATTTAATTTTCTCAAGTTTTAGAAAAAACATCATGTCCTTGAGCCATAGGGAAATTGAGGGATATCTGACAGATTTCCAATGCAGCAGTAAAGTACGCCTTGCTATTAAGGATGTAAAGGCCACAATATCCCTTTGTACCGAATTCAAAACTACAGAGGAATCAGGAATCCCAAATATGGCAATAAATGGAGAAGGCAGCAGAGTCACTTGAAGAACCATGGAGATAATTGTAAAGTAACTAGACCAAAAACTGTATAATTCCGGACAAAGAAAAAACATATGGCCAAGGTGGCAGGGAGATCCCTTACATTTATCACAACTACCATCAACTTCTGGGTAAATCTCAGAGAGTCTCAGTTTTGAGTAGTGGACTCTATATATTACCTTAAACTGAATCAAGCTAAGACGAGCGCATGAGGAAGATGTTCTAATTCTGTTAATGGCATCCTCCCAAAGCTCATCAGTCATCTGTATACCCAATTCTTTCTCCCACAAATTTTTTATTTTGACACTTGATTCATCGTTTAATGTTAAAATGGAATTATAAAGCTTGGATATCAACCCTTTATGTTGTGGACCATGTGAAACTATACTTTCCCAGGGCTGCTCAGGAGGGATAGAAGGAAAGTTAGAGAAACACTTAGAAACAAAATTACGTATTTGAAAATAACGAAACAAATGGGTGCCGGGTAAGTTATAATTGAAAGATAAATTGGTAAAACTATCAAAAAGCCCAGATGTATATAAATTCCTTATATGTTCAATACCTCTGTCATGCCAGTCAGAGAATGACGAATCTGAGAGAGATGGGGGAAACAAATGATTTTTAGTTAAAGGACAAAGAGGAGGCAGCTACAAAACCAAAGCGCCGCCTAAACTGAAACCATATTTTTAATGTGTTGAGAACCACTTGACTGTCCGTATACAAAGAGGGTTTTGTAGGCAAAGAAGAAAAAATTAATGCAGGTATTGACGACCCCCGACAGGATGATAATTCCATTCTACACCATGGGGAGCGAAAAGACTTTAACCAATAGCAGATTTTATGTATATGTGCCACCCAATAATAAGATTGGAAATCAGGTAATGCAAGTCCCCCGCTAAGTCTACATCTTTGCAATAATTTTTTACGAACTCTGGGTGGTTTACCATTCCAGATAAAGCCACAAATTATCTTATCCAGAGAATCAAAAAAGTTTTTAGGCAGAAAAAGAGGAATTGACTGAAATAAAAAAAGGAATTTTGGTAAGATATTCATCTTGACAACATTAATCCTACCCAAGAGTGACAGAGGGAGATTTCGCCAATGCTGGACGTCAGAGGTTATTTTGGCAATAAGGGGAGAAAAATTGGCTGAAGCTAGGGTAGAGAAAGAGCGTGTCACATTTATACCAAGATACTTGAATCCTGCGGGACTAAGTTTGAAGGGTATGTCAGACTGCTGAAGATCACAGGCAGTCGTATTGATGGGAAAGCATTCGCTTTTTTCCAAATTCAATTTATAACCGGAAAAGGAACTGAAATTATTTAAAATACTCAAGACATTGGGGATAGAACTAACTGGATTTGACACATATAACAACAAATCATCCGTATAGAACGACAACTTGTGTTCAGTTCCATTTCGGAAAATCCCTCTAAATAAATTGGAAGACCGCAACGCAATGGACAGAGGCTCAATGGCAATAGTGAAGAGCAAGGGCGATAATGGACAGTCTTGCCGTGTGCCACGTCCAAGAGAAAAGTAATCAGAAAACATATCATTAGTTTGGACCCTTGCCTTCGGGGATGTATAGAGGAGACGAATCCAAGAAACAAATTTCTCATTGAATCCAAATTTCCTCAAAACCGCAAACAAATATTCCCACTCTACCCTGTCGAACGCTTTTTCAGTGTCTAGCGATATGACTATTTCTGATGAATCAGATGACTGTTTTGCATAAATTATATTGAATAGAGTGCGTATATTAAAAAATAACTGTCGTCCCTTAACAAAACCGTTCTGTTCTTCAGATATAATCAAAGGGAGAACCTTCTCCAATCGGGAAGAAATTACTTTGGCTAACACTTTCACGTCAGCATTAAGCAATGATAGTGGTCTATAAGAGCTACATAGAGTTGGGTCTTTGTCCTTTTTATGAAGTAAAACAATCGAAGCTTGTGTTAGAGTTGGAGGAAGAATACCTCGTTCTAATGATTCATTAAAGGTAGCTAAAAGTAAAGGTGCTAATTTTTCCGTAAATCTTTTATAAAATTCAATGGGAAACCCATCAGGGCCAGGTGCTTTGTTTGATTGCATTGCTTCAATTGAGTTAATTATTTCAACAAGGCCAAGTGGGGAATCCAGGCTTTTTGCAGTGTCTGAGTCAATTACAGGATTCGAGAGGCCATGAAGAAATAAGTTTGTTATGTGAATCTGTTGGGAACTCCGACGTATATAATGAGGAATAAAATGTTTTAAATGTGGCATTGATTTCATTAGGATCTGTCGTGATTATATGTTGACTATTCTGAATACTACTTATAATCCGAGCATTAGCTTGACGGCGTAGCTGATGTGCCAACAGACGGCTTGCTTTGTCGCCATATTCATAATGAGTTCCACGATTTTGTAGTAATAGCCGTTCAGCTTCTTGGGTTGAAATTAGATCAAGTTCTGACTGTACCTCTATGCGCTGTTTAAATAATTCTGGTGTAGGATTTAAGGCATAACTTTGATCAATATTACTAATAGCTAAAGTGAGTTCAGAAAACTTGGTGTGATGTCTCTTATTAGAAAGAGCAGAGTAGTAAATGATTTGTCCTCTAAGGTAGGATTTAAGAGTCTCCCATAATAATGAATATGAAGTAGAATCATTCTTATTAAACAACAAAAACTCATCAATTGAATTGGAAATAAAATCACAAAACTCTTTATCTGCTAAAAGAAGAGAATTAAACCTCCATGAAGGAAGACTGTGTTTATAGGCACCCAACTGAATATCTAATAATAATGGTGCATGATCAGATATTATTATACTTAAATAATCAGAGGAAACTACACAGGAATTTAAAGTACAGTCAATAAAAAAGTAATCAATCCTGGAGTAAGAATGATGCACCTTAGAAAAAAAGGAGAATTTTTTACTGGTTGGATTGCGGAATCTCCAAGGATCGACAAAGTCATTCTGTGTCATGAAATCAGAAAATGTTTGAGACATTAAAGACTTATTTAGATTACGGGGATTAAATCGATCTAATAATGGATCAAAGACACAATTTAAATCGCCCCCTAAGATTAACAAATGTGAATTCAAAAATGGTAAGCTACTTAATAATTTATTTGCAAATTCAACATCGTCAATATTTGGGGCATATACATTGACTAACAGAACCTTTTTCTGCATCAAAGTACCGGCAACTATCACATATCTGCCGTTTTTATCAGCTATAATGTTAGTGGCTGAGAATTGTACATTTTTATTAATAAGAATAGCAACCCCCCTTGATTTAGAATTAAACTCTGAATGAAAAACTTGGCTCACCCATGAGTAGTGCAACCGATGATGATCTTTTATCCGAAGATGGGTCTCCTGCAGAAACACTATTGAGGATTTTAAATGTTTTAAATGATTAAAAACTTTTGATCTTTTAACAGGATGACCCATGCCCTTAATATTCCAGCTAATGAATCGCAAAGATGCGCCTAGTAAAGCTGTACCATGGTCTATATTGGTACTAGCCATTTACATGTACCAAAAAAAAAAAACATCACAAGAACTATTGCTGTGAGCTGAGGTAAAACACCACCCACCCAAAAGAACCCCCAAAACAAATACACCCAAAGTCTCCATGTAACAAAAAAAAAAAAAAAAAAAAAACACACCCAAAAACCAGTGGAGACAGCAGTGTCACACACAAAGAAAAGTTGTTCTCAGTTAAATAGGAACAACTCAGAGGCAAAGCCGAGCAAACAGAGAGAAAAAAAAAAAAATACCAGTATACCAGTGGAAAACATGTCTCCTGCCAACTTCCAAAAATTGAATTATAATATGTGCAATGATTAAATTACATGCCGTTTTATACCAGTATTGTAATCTGAACAATAAAGTAAGAAAAAGTAATGATAATATTAAACTCAACAACACACTAAGAGATACTAATGAACACTCCCAAAATAAAGCAAATAAGCGCAAATGTCCAGGTAACAGCAACAAGTCTAGAGTCCGAGCATATATAGGGATTATAATGAAAGGTTCACAGCTCACCCAGAAATCAGAGTCTTGACGTATTCCTTCGCGTCTTCCGGCGAAGTAAACTTCTTTTCAGTCCCCTGGTAAGAAATGCGTAGCTGCGCCGGGTGGAGAAGTCCGTATTTGACTCCATCAATGCCACGGAGTAGCCGCTTAACCTCGCTGAATGCAGCCCGAGCCCGTGCAATCTTGGCGGTGTAGTCCGGAAAGATCGACAAAGTCATACCTCCGACTTTAATCCGCTGGAGCTCTCGTGCACGCCGTAATATATCAACACAGTCACTGTGGTAGTGAAGCCTGCACACAATGGCTCGTGGTCGGTCACCCGGTTTAGGTTTAGGCTGAAGAGTACGATGAGACCGATCCACTAGTGGTTCCTTATCCAAAGAAAAAGCATTTTTCAGCAACGCAGCCACAGCTGTAGGAGAGAAAGAGTCTGGGCCCTCTTCAACGCCAATAATCCTTATGTTATTGCGTCGCGATCTTGATTCTAGATCTTCACATTTGTCTTCCAGCACAGCAACCTTAGCATTGAGGCGCTCAACACTTGTTTTCATGTCAGTCATGTCATCCGTAAAACCTGTGAGCGTTTCTTCCATGTCCCCCATAGTGCACGTTAGCTTAGCCAACTTAGCATCAATAGCAGCATTGACGCTCGCTAACTGTGATTTCACAGACTGTAACTCAACCTTAAGAGGTGCCAAAGCGTCTCCGATAATCTCTTGTAGCTCCTTCTTAATAATACCAGCGATGTCTTCTTTTAGGGAGGAAAGCAGCTCAAATTTCAAAGCTTCAGCGTTCAAAACAGGGGCTGGATCAACCGGTTGAGCTAGCGGCTCAGAAGTCGGGGCCTGTGAACAAGGCTTCAGGTGCGTCTGAATAGTGCGGGTTTTTCCTTTCCCCGACATTGCAAAACAATTCAAAAGTATCTCTTAAGATACACAGCGAAAAAGAGCCAAGAAAAAACACTGGGTTTTTGGAAAACCGCACAACTGAATAACAATATTATACGAAGTTGGCAGGAGCCACCAAAACTGCGTCCTACTCCATTGACCGCACAACAGCGCCCCCCGAAGCATAAGTGTTTTAAACTTTACACAGGCTAGAAATCTTAGTAATTTATCCAGGATTTAGAGGTAAGGCCTCACTAACCGGCCACAGTTTGTAAGAACCCGGGACTGTGTCCCCGACACGATCATCAGTAGCACGGGGGCTCCCCAGGGAATGGTTTTGTCTCCCTTCCTGCTCACCCTTTATACTGCAGACTTCTCACACAACACAACACACTGCCATCTACAGAAGTTCTCTGACGACTCTGCGATCGTCGGCCTCATCTCCAACGGAGATGAAGCTGAGTACAGAGGACTTATCCAGGACTTCGTGGACTGGTGCCATCGGAACTGCCTCCAGATCAACGCGAGGAAAACTAAGGAGCTGGTGGTGGACTGCCGCAGGCAAGGACAACCCCTCACAGCACCAGTTAACATACAGGGAACAGACATTGAGACGGTGACATCCTACAAGTACCTGGGTGTTCATCTGAACAATAAACTAGACTGGTCACACAATACTGACACACTCTACAAGAAGGGACAGCGCAGGCTGTTCCTACTGAGGAGACTCAGGTCTTTTGGTGTACAAGGGGTGCTGCTGGAGACACTGAATGCACTGAGGAGCTCATTTAACAGCAGACTACATCATCCTAGGTGCACAACCGAGAGGTTTCGCAGGTCCTTCCTACCTACGGCTGTCAGACTGTTCAACCTAAGCAGGGCTGCTCGCAGAGATAGCAAAAAGACGTGACAACCTAATAGCATTGAATGCAAAAGACGCAATAGACTTACACAATGGTCCCCTCCGGTATACAACTAAGAAAATACCGGTCGGTATGGAGGGTGAGAATATGTATGGGTACATAATCATACCATGTAGGATAACTAAGTAGACGGTTGTGCTGTTTCATTCCATCTAGCTACAATGCTCCGCACTGTGTGTGTTTATATATTTATATATTTATTCCATCTAGCAACAATGCTCCACGCTGTGTGTGTTTATATACTTATTTATTCCATCTAGCTACAATGCTCCGCACTGTGTGTTTATATACTCGTATATTTATTCCATCTAGCTACAATGCTCCGCACTGTGTGTCTATATATATATATATATATATATATATACTGTATATATATATTTATTTATATTTATATGTACATATGTATACTCGCTGCTCTTGTTTTTCTCTTGCCTTCTGATTGTTGCTCTGAGTGTTGCTATCCCTGTGCTGTTGCAATCCTGGAATTTCCCCATTGTGGGACCAATAAAGGCTTATCTTATCTTATCTTACCTGTCTAAGTGAATGCCATGGGTGCTTTCAGCCACATATCATCATGGATTTCCTCAGACATCCTAGAGAGTGTGTGAGAGTTATGATACTTCAGTAATATATGGCATCTGTTATTACATATATATGAAATGTAGTAGTAGCTGGAGTTGTTATGCTGGTTGTCATGCTAATTTTTTTTTTTTTTTTTTTTGGGGGGGGGGGGGTTATTATCAAGCTAACAAGAAACAGTGGACCATTATTTATTCATTTATTTCAGTTGTGATGGGAGTGCAATCAGATACCATTTGACCAAATACATTTACACCCGTTATTAACATGCATCTCCAGTGTCCACATCAACAGCCAATTGGTGTCTTGTAAGCAGAGTCCCATTATCTTTTCATCTGTGCACCACTTAAAAATAACAAGGGATAAAGAAAAAGATGTTAACTGTCTGTGATGTCAGCCCATTGTTCGTCCACCATAATTTAGTGTTGCCAGAATTCTTGCAACAAATAAGTGACTATCTGTGGAAGCCATTTACAATCTGTGTTGCAAACAATCAACAGATGAGGAGGACATCAGCAGAACTGCCAAATGAAGGCGGCAATGATTACCACCACACCGATTACATATTTACACTGGTGTAGTTCTATGTGGATTGGAGATGCATTCCTTAAACTTGTGTTCAAAGTGGTCAGAATGCATCTCAACCTTAAGAAATGGTTTTGCAGTGTAGAACAGAATCAATTCCCAATACTTTGAGTATTTACACTAGGGGTGGACCTTGCGATTCGATGTGGATTGCAATACTTGGGTCATGACATGATCCCATCACAATTCAACGATAATCACAATATTGTGATATCGAGTAACACAATACCATAGCTTTCAAACTTCTTTCACCTTATTCAACCTCAAATCATGTCCCAAAGTAAAACTGTTGACATCTCTTTCACATAAAGTATTCTCGGGGCTTCATTTTCCACAGAGACACATCTCTGCACACACAGACAGTGCTGTCTGGAATAGATTCCTACTCCAGCTATGTTTATCTGACTCTGTGGACTCTTTTAAAAAGCAGCTGAAAACTTTTTATTTAAGGAGGCTTTCCATTGAGTTTCAATTGCTTTTTAATGGTAAGTCTGATATTTTTAAATTATTTTAATCTTGTGTTTTAACTTGTTTTTGTATTTTTGAAATTATTTTATCTATCAACTTCCTTTTATTCTATTTTATTGCACAGCACTTTGTGACTATATGTCTCTGAAAAGTGCTTCATAAATAATCATTACTTTTTCTCCGAGTCCTGCTCACAAGCTCCATGCTGATGTGTTTTTAGCTTAGCCGTTGCTAATGCTGCTCTGAGACTGCGTCTTTTTTTTGTATGTGTGCAGCGCCTCTTGCGGGTTGTGTGTCATGTCAAGGTCTTCCATCTTTATTCTAAAATCTAAAAAAGGTCTGATATTTGAGCAAACGTTGAGCTAACTGTTTCCTAACTTTCAAAGCTGGCTGCATATCTTGTGAGACAAGATATGACTTCACTTGACTGGGCGCTTGCTTACCTGGCAGGGGAGATACCATGATCAAGAAGGTGGTTCACCCACCATCTAGCGGACTGAAAACACAACTGGTTGAATACCCAAGAGGGTATGCAACATTTACATGATAATTAATAAAAGATCGATCTATGCGTTTAGGGATCGGTGGATTGTCGCTAGTCTCAAGTATCGCAATCCATCACTGAATCGATCTTTTGTCCCACCCCTAATTTACGCCCATACTTCTATAAGGTTAAATGCTATCCGACTGCAGTGTGATCACAACCCCCCCCCACACACACAATTTAATGTCAGGCATAAATGAGGCTAACTGATCTGAAGCTGGATTTATGCTTCGTGCAACTGCTTGAGCAGGTGACCTGTGTGACGTAAATTTTGTCAGCCTGCTGGGCTGTGAATTGTCCCTTTGCAGCAGTGTGCCTGCAGTTGAAATTTTCTGACTGCACTGTGTGAGATGACTATACATGTGAAGTTCCAACCACCCATTCAAAAGGTGGTGCCACCAACACAGCATGCAAAGAAAGTGGAAGATGCAGAAGAAGAAGAAGCAGAAGAGGCAGCAGAAGAAGCAGATGAAGGAGAAGCAACAGCAGCAGCAGAAGAAGGAGCATGACAAGACCAGAGAAAGAAGATTAGCAGTAAAAGTAGTAAACACAGGAGTTCCTTTTGTTGCTTTCATGGAGCCACTATTGTCATTGTTAAAACTAGTGCATACCTGTGCATGCCTGTAGAAACCAAGTATAAGCAAGTATTTCTGCATGCCCATAGAAAGCAGCACTCGTTCAGTGATGCCTGCCTGATCTTTGATGGTGTCATAGCGAGTTCTATGATCTTTGATGATGTCATTGCAAGTTCTATGATCGTGAGTGACGACTGCCTCTGATCTTTGATGATGTCACAGTGAGTCATGATGCCTGCATTTGATTTTTGATGATGTCATAGCGAGGCCTATGATCTTCTTCTTTTAGATGTGATTGGCAGTTGGCAACCAGTTTACAGGTGCATTACCGCCACGTACTTCACTTCTTCTCTCGGTTACTGCGAGTCCTATGATTGTGAGTGATGCCTGCCTTTGATTTTTGATGTTGTATGATCGTGAGTGAGCGTGAGTGATGCCTGCCTTTGATCACACACAGACACACACAGATTTTCTTGTATCACTCTATACTATGGTGTCTATATGACGTCATATAGACATCAAGTAAACATCATAGGCAATCCTATGATCTTTTAGCGAGTCCTATGGTCGTGAGACACAGAGATTTCTTGAATTATATATAGAGTGATGTGTGTGCTTGCTGGTCTTCTTGTTTATATAGCCAGTGAACAAACTGGTGCATCAGCACATTTGCGCTACCTATCAGAGGGTTGAAACTGCAGATGATAGGGCTGCACATGCATCCAACACATGGTTGAACAGTAGATGCAAATTAAGAACATATACTGCCATGTGCATGCCAGCCTTATCGGAAGCATAGGCCCATCACAGCCACGCAATGTATAAATCTAGCCTTAGAGTATTTTCTAGTCCAAGACAGTGCTAACTGAAGTATGTTACAGGTCCAAAATGCTAGTGAAAAATTAACTACAAGAGCTAAACTCTTCAACTGTTCAGTTTAATTTTATTACTTAAAACCTTTTCTACATCATTTCAAATTATATGCAAGAACAAACATGTGAAAAAATGGTTATGAGAACAGAAAATGTACCATTTACACCTAAACAGTCCCAGTTAAACATAAGCAGTGCAATAATATCTGAGGCTACTATATGGCACTTTTGGGAAACCTTTGCAGTCTTTGAGATAATTGTAACCTAATTCACTTCATTTCAGGACTGGGACTCCGATTCTGAGCATGTGACCATTCAGAAATGGGGCTGCAGTTCACGCTATAATCACAAGCTACCACTAAAACTTGGGTTTCCAAAAATTCTATAGGTGCCAATCTAATATTTGATTTAGCTGAAAACATTCCTAAATTTAAAAGCTCTGACACACTACGAATCTTCTATGAGCAGGAAAGGATTTGAAAGTCATAAAACACATTTTAAACATCATTTCCCTCTTATGAACTAAGAGTTTCGGATGATCTACAATGTCTCTCTGAAATGCAGTTTCATTTTTAATTTGTAGAAATTTAAGACTCTTTAATAGGTTGTAAAACCTTAAATTTAAATCCTTTAAATGAAAGGTAATGTATCAAGATTCTGACTTTGGTCATCTGTGCAGTCTTACGGCTGTTAAGGTTTATGAGTATTCTGCAGTTCTTTCAAAACTGGTAATATTATGAATGAAGCATTATTGGAATTGGACAGATTTTCATCACACTGCAACAGCAGAGCAGTCTGATCCACAATTCCTGTGAGAATAATTCACTTAAAGGTGAACAACCACAGTGTTTCAAGGTTCAAGACTACCTGCAGCCAGGAGAGAAATAAGGACAGAGTGAAGTTTCCATGCCAAGCTGTGAAGTATGCAAAGGCAGCTGGGGCTCTTATCCAACCAGAGACACACTGTTCATCTTTAATGGAGGTCCTGCCCAGCAAGATGACTCCTCTGATGAGCTGCGATTCAGACTGAAGTGCCGTGAGGAGAACAAAGGTTTCTCTTCTCCTCTAAGTGGTTTGGTTTACATCAGAGGAGCCCGGGAGTTTTTGAAAGGCGGGGCATTGAGGAGAGGGTGAATGAAGTCCACCTACTTTACCCTGCAATTTATTTCAAGGGGAGAGTGTACGGGTTTTTGGCGACAGACAAAAACCCATCAGAGCGTTGCTATCAGGAGGCTTCAGGACACACACATGCACAGTCATCTAAGTGTGTGTTGATAATAAGAACCTGTTAGTGCCCCTTTTTCTAAATCCAATCACAATGTGATTTAAAGGCAGCAAAGTCTCTCTGCTGACCAAAACTATTTACATCACATTTTCCCCTGATTTTGCTGCTGGTGTGTTTTTCTTACACGGCTGAACAGTCACCTCCAGGTATCGGGGCTCTGGTAGCAAACTGTGATTTAAAGAGCAGCAGCAACCGTTGCTCCTGCTGGAGAAGAACAAATCCTTCTTTTGGCAGCTTACTTGTTTTTAAGAGCATTTTTTTTTTCAGAAACTAAAGAAAAGGGAAAAAACAATGCAACATCAAGCACTGATCCATGTTTTCTCTACAAAAACCTGCTTTTAGATTAAATTAGTTTAATCCTGTAAACACTGTATATATAATTTGTTCTATCATTTACATTAATTCATTTTTTACATTATACCACATCAGCACAATGACAAAACATCTTGTGGAATTAGCATCTTTAGCTTATCTAATTTTTATCTAATCTTTTTGAAGCATGTCTAATCCAGACTTGTTTCTATTTATGAAGCAATTTCACTGGATTTAATACCACTAAAATTTGTTATTCTGTGAATCGCTCCAAGTATGCAGCAATGTATGCTCAGACAGATTTGGAGAGTGCTACAGCTACTAGTACAGTTTTATGTATATTAGAAAATTAATTTTTAAGGTCTAAATTTATTGAATGACCAATAATATAATCAAATTATATAATCTAATCAAATATATATATATATATATATATATATATATATATATAATATAATATATATATATATATATATAATATAATCAAACAGTCCTAACAATGATAGCTCCAAATCAACAGCTCAAATGTTAGTTACTACGGCAGTGCATTGATTTTTTTTTTTTTTGGTCTTCTTTTTAAATTTCCTTTTATTTTGAAACGATCAGAGAGGAAGTCGGTGCTTCTACTTAAGGTAACTTTCCTAATTACCTCAGCATCATCATCATTCTCATAGCAGTCTTTCGGGGTGACAATGACTGTTTCATTTAGGTCTGATCAGATTCCTCCACGCAGCTCTGTCCTTCGCCCTCCGCTGCCAGGAACTCCTGGCCTTGTTAACCCGGGTGACGTCCGAGCCGGTATGAGTTGCTTTCTGACTGACCATTTCATAAAACTGCTTGCAAAGTATTTGAGTACCGCTAGCTTTTGCTGGACTAGCGGCACATTCTTGGCAGACAGAGGTATTACCAGTGGCAAGGACAGGCCAAGACAAACTGACTCCAGTATCTGTTGCAGTAACTGACCAGATGATAGATTTGTTTCTCTCTCCTCTTTGTGTAGTGCATGTCACGATGCACCGACTGGCAAAAGTCCACCACAATCTAGGTTTTGTTTTAATTCTTCAAAAAGCAAATTACCTAAAAAAAATGCACATACTAATCATATGAAAATACAAACTGAGTAATTCTGGCTTTCATGGTGAGTCAGATGCTTTTAGTCTTTTTTAGGCTATACAGTATCAGTGAGTGGTCTGCTGGAGTGTGTTTTTTCCTCTACTCAATCTGACAAAAACTCTCCCTCTTCTCATACTATTGAGTGACCAGCACTAATTAGGGCTGTGCGATATGACGATATATATCGGTGACACGATAAAAAACATCTACCGTTTCATATGAAACTTTATCGTTTATATTGGGACACATATCCCGTTTCTACTTGTCACCACCCCGCCTCTCCCCCGCAGTGCGCCAGGTGGGTTCCGGTGGTTAGCACCACAGCAGCTAAATAGCAAGCTAAAGTTTTGCCGCTACTTCTGTGGAGCCGCTACTTCTGTGCCAGGGATGTGGGACTTTTTCCCCCATGTGCTGATCAGACAGGATAGTCCTCTAACCTTGTTTTAATTGGAGGTAAGAAATGTTAACACCATTTCTCTCTAACTACAAAACGGCAAATGCTAAATGACGAGGCTAACTTGTCACTCTCACTCTCAGAAACGTGTATCAGCCCATCGTTCTGGTTTAAATCACTGCCGAGTTTCTTAATTTTGTCTGAAAAAATATTACTAAAGCTGCAAAAGTGTGTGACAGCAGCTGCATACACACTAAATAAATAATTAAAACGTGTCAGAGGAACAAACTGGCTCTTAATGTATCTCGATTTCTAATAATTATTAACTAGTCAAGCAGTGATAACGAATAAAGCTGAAGTAATCTCAAACACATATGAAAGAACAATTTTATAACAACACTGCAAAATTAAGAGTGGAAAAAGTACATAAAATTAATGACACATGAATTTGTACAATTGACTTTTTCAGTATATAATTTAAAATGTCAAAGAAGAGATGGTCCTTTTATTGGTTATTATATATAAACTACAGAACTTACTGAAAATGTATATCGTGATATATATCGTTATCGGCAAATAAGATTACTTATATCGCAATATGAAATTTTGTTCATATCGCACAGGCCTAGCACCAATCAATGAGCACCACATCAGGTGTGTGGGTTGGTGTTCACAGTATGAGGTAGCTCACTTAAGGTGCCTCGAGTGTGCCAGAGGATCTTAGTTTAGTACAAAGTTAAACCCTGAAAAACAAGACCTAGTCTTCTTTTACGTTATGCCAGGTGCCAAGATAAATCAGTCACAACTGCTGGCACCGCCTCAGGAAGTGACCTTGCTGCATCAATTTTTTAAAATGTGTTAATCAGCCAACATTAATTGAAAAATTTAACATGTTAAATATCAGAGCCTTATAAATTACAGAAAAGGTAACAATAAAAGGGTTTACACTTAGATTCTATAGTATTTCACCAGAACAATCAGTTATTACGCTTTGTGACATGACTAATTTTATGGGATAACAGGCTAGAACCATGTTATAGAAAAAAATATAAGTTATTTTACAGCTCCACAGCATCCCCCAAAGTGATAAAACTGAGTTTATTGCCACAAGCATTCTATTTTCATCTTGTTGAAGCTCTTTAAGGGTCTCAAGTTGGCTGTTAAAGAGCCTACAAGCACCCTGATGAAGAAAACAAAGGAAAAAGCCAAAAAAAACAAAAAAGCAAAACGCACTTTCAGTTGGAAAGCAATTGTTTTGAGTTGCACAACGCAGGAAAATAAAAGAGGGAGAACAGAAAAAAAAAAAACCAAAACTGATGAGAAATGCAGTCACAGCAGAAGAGGAGCAGTGAAATTCTTTAATTCAAACTGATGACAGTGAGTGATTCAAGAGATGAAAATGATCCCAGAGATTAAAAATCCACCCTATAGCAAATATGGGGGTGAGGAGAAGAGACAGCAGGGTGACGGAGAAGGAAAAAAAATCTTAGAGTGTAGTTTCATTATCTCACTCTATCCCCTATGAAGATTTCACAAAAATGTTTGACTAGTTGAATGGAAGAAGTGCACATTTGCTCACACAGAAATGTAGCTCTGAGGGAAGATAATCTTTGGAGAATAATTTCATTCTCCCATTAAATCCTCGCAGATGCTTCCGAAGAAATATCTGAATGAAAGATAGATTAAAATAAAACACCACACACTGGCAGGATTCATGCTTTCTGATGAAAAACACAACATTCATTTGTCATGGGCCACAGCCCCTTAACACACACACTGGAGTCATGAACAACACACACAGAAAGCCCACAGGAGTGAGGAAGCAGCATGAAAGGATGAACATAGGACTGACAGATGGATGTGTGCGTTTGTAATTATCCTCGCGCTTTTCATGTCACTTCACTTGATTCGTCTGTGCTCTTTCATTACACTGGCCTGTCTGTGTGTGCGTGCGTGTGTGTGTGTGTGTGTGTGTGTGTGTGTGTGTGTGTGCGCGCCCGTGTGTGTGTGTCACCACTCGTGTACGTGCACTTTCTGTGACATCCTCGTTCATTAATTTCAACGACATCGTACAAGCTTTAAACTCCACATGACTAACAGGGGAGTCAGGGTGCCGTGATCAAACCGATTACCCATCTCACGAAAAGTGTAATCATAAATTGGTCACTTATCAGGCACTGTTCCCAGTTCTTTTAAACAAGCAGTGGTTGAACCCAAATTAAAGAAACAAAACTTAGACCCTACAGAACTGAACAATTTCAGGCCAATTTCAAAGCTTCCCTTCTTATCCAAAATGTTTGAGAAAGTAGTAGCCGAGCAATTAACTATATTCATAGAGATAAATAAAATCTTACACACCTTCCAGTCTGGTTTCTGCAAAATGCACTCTAAGGAGACGGCACTAATTAAAGTTTCCAGTGACATCATGATGGCAGCAGATTCTGGTCAGTACTCAGTCTTGGTGTTGTTGGATCTCACCGCTGCTTTTGACACGGTGGACCACAATATATTGATAAATAGGATGAAGGACACATTTGGTATTTCAGGATTAGTTCTGAAATGGTTCTCATCTTATTTAACTGACAGAGGGTTTTGTGTTTTGTTTAATGAGAAGATGTCAGAGGTTAAATGACTTTCCTGTGGGGTTCCTCAAGGCTCAGTTCTGGGCCCTACTCTGTTTTTATTGTATTTAACTCTACTTGGCCAGATTATTAGTCAGTTTAAGGGTGTTTCTTACCATATTTACGCAGACGACATCCAGCTTTACCGCTCTTTTAAAGAAAATGAGCAGAGCATTTTATCATACTTAATCTCTTGCCTGTCTGCCATTAACAAATGATTAAACAATAACTTCTTACAATTAAATCTACCAGAGTGGTGGCTCAGTTGGTAGAGCATCCGCCCCACACCCGGGAGGCAGGGGTTCAAATCCTGGCCGGGTCATGCCGAAGACCATATAAAAGCGGAACTTCCTGCCATCCAGCTTGGTGCTCAGCAATAATGGAATGGAGGAGGGAAATCTGTGGTGGCGCCTTGCATGGCAGCAACCCCTCTGATTCTATATATGGGTGTGTGTGTGATTAACACTGTAGATAAGAGAAACACAATTTCATTCTACTGTACATGATTGGCTGTATGGACTGAATGACAATAAAGGGTATTTAACAAGACAGAAACACTGATCATCGCTCCAGACAGTAAAATTCCTCTGATAAAGCAACACTTAGGTCACCTAGGCTCTTCTGTCCAGCCCAGCCTGTGTAACCTGGGTGTTGTTTTTGACAATGCTATGTCACTGGACTGCCATGGTCGGCAACTAGTCAGAAATTGCTTTTTTCATCTGAGGAATATTGCAAAACTTAGACCTATGGTCTCAACACCTGAACTGGAAATGATCATTCATGCTTGTATCTCATCTCGCTTAGATTATTGTAATGCCCTTTTTATGTGTTTTAATAAAACTGCTGTTGCCCGCCTTCAGACTGTGCAAAATGCAACAGCTCGGCTTTTAACTCGGACGAAGAAAAGGGAACACATTTCCCCAGTTTTATTGTCCCTTCATTGGTTGCCAGTTGCTTTTAGATTTAATTTTAAGATTTTAATTTTGACTTTTAGAGCTCTTAATGGCCAAGCCCCTTCATACATCTCAGCCCTCTTGACTCCTTATGCCCCGACGCAATCACTAAGATCCTCAGACCAGACTCCTGGTGGTCCCTCGGACCAAATTCAGAATCCATCGAGATCGATCTTTCCAGGCCACTGCACCACGGATTTGGAACGCACTTCCCCTGTCCTTGCGCTGCCTTGAGTCTGTTGACTCCTTTAAGGAGGAGTTAAAAACTCATTTGTTTAGACAGGCTTTTAGCTCTCATTGAATGGCTTTTACTTCTTCACTGTTTTCTCTTTTTACCCCTATTAATATGAATATTTTATCTCATTTCTATTGATTTTAATTTCTGTGTATTTGTAAATTTTAATTTGCTGTGAAGCACTTTGTGATATACATCTGTGAAAAGTGCTATACAAATAAACTCTGCTTGCTTGCTTGTAAGTGTGCATGTGCATAAATGACCAGTACTTTTCACAGGTGAAGTACAGCAAATGACAATTTTCATCATAAATACGAGGGCTGCAATGATTACCCAAATAATTTGAATAATTCGATTACAAAAATTCACTGATTCAAAATCTATCTTCCAATGCATTGTTTATTGTAGCACTTCCGGTCTGTATATATATATACATATATATTTTTTTTTCTTTGATTTTGTGTATTTAATGATCCCCAGAGGGGATATTGAGGGCATCCACCTGGACGGATGAAGCAGCCACGGTACGGCGCTGTCCCTTTACCATTCACATACACATTCACACCTAGGGCCACTTTAGAGTCTCCAATTAACCTAACTTGCATGTTTTTGGCCTGTGGGAGGAAACCGGAGAACTCCCGGAGTAAACCCACGCAGACACGGGGAGAACATACAAACTCCACGCAGATCACTGTTGGTCAGGGGCTGGGATCGAACCAGGGATCCCATGGCCAAGGGTGAGTTGCTGTGCTGCCACAGTGCTAACCACTGCGCCACCGCACTGCCCAATATATGACGTTCTTCCAGTACAATATTCTTCTGGTCACGCTACGTAAACAAGATGTGGCTTTGTTTAATGGCGTCATATCAGAGTGAGTGATGGCAAAAAGGAAGAAAGTCAGAAAAAACTAAAGTATCTCAAGTCTGAGATCATTTCAAGCTCAAATTGAAGGAAAACATTGTGCAGTGTGTACATGGTAAAGCCGAGCAGCGAGTTAGCATGCTACAATGTTGATGTTACAGTGTCTCAGCAGAAAGCAGCCCACATCATGCACAGCCAGTGCACCCGAGACAAGGTATGTGATTGAGATTTTAAATTAAGATGAAGACAGCTACGCTAATCATGCTTATATGACCAAAACACATATGGCCACTGCTACTAGCAAATGGAACTTTATGGTGTAACATAACGCTTAAAGTTACGTTCTATGCAATCAATATTACAATAAATGTGTACCTGCATTACTGAGTATTTGGTACAATTACTACTGCTCTGTAGGAAAAAAAGTTCTGCACATGTTGGTCAATGCAAGTTTCTTTAAAAAAAAAAGTATCTGATTACTTGAGTAATCGTTGATTAGAGTGGTTGATTATGTGAGCTGCAAAATAGTCGTTAGTAGGGATGGGCAATATGACCTAAAAATGATATCATGATACTTCTGTGAATTTTCACAATAACGATATTCTTCATGATATCACGGAACACAGTTTTTTCTTTTAAATTTATAAAGGACAGTTTCACAGGCCACCGTTAATTATGTTCAACATTCAGTAAAGACAAAACAAAAACTAATTTCTTCAGTTTATAAAGAGCAGTTTAGAATGACTTTCAAACGTTTTTAAAATTCTATATCAAATATTGCCAGAAAATATAAACTACCACATCTTAAGCGCACTGAGGGGTGAACTGGGACAAAAATTCAGGCTGGGAATTTGACTTCATCCTAGGCCACCCTGTTGTTGGAAACCAGAAACCACTACAGTTTTAGCAGGTCAACATTTTAAAATAACAGGTATCAAGCTACTTATAAATGTGATGATAAACTTCAGCTGGGAGGAAAATTATAAATTTGGATTTTGAAAGTCAACTGATATATTGATTATTAAAGTTTAGCTCATTCCAGCCTAATGAAATCATCCCGAGAATGCTCAGCTCTCCTCACCTCTGACCCTAAACTTAACTTTAAGCAGTCTGGATGCAGGCCCACCTGAGGATCTTTGTGTACGAGTTTGGTAAAGCATTAGCGCAACTGCCTCAGAGGAGTAGCGAGTTTTCTGAAATGATGTAAGAGTCCAGATCTCCTCCTCACTGACCTTGACCACAACCAGGATGCAGACCAACCTGAGGATCATTGTGCATTAAACTGGTGACCATTGGAGCAATTACCTAGGTGGAGTAGCAATTGCTGTTAAATATGGATGAACAGATGACTTGGATTCACTGGAGTGAGCTAAAAAATAATTTAATCTGTCAAGTTTAAAGACATGCTACACTTTTCTTAAAACTTCTTAAAACTTTTTAAACTCATTTCAGTACCTTCACTGTCCTACATTCCCTAAACTAAAGCAGTTCTCTTCTATAACAGAAGAATTGTTCAATTGCTGATGCCATGATTCATCATTCTGTGTGACCTTGATGTTTTAATATCAACACAGTGAAAGGTAAAAATCCAACAAAGTAAGCAGTGACTCTTGGCATCTATGAGGCTTAAAATGCTCACAGATCAAACCTGTGGTCTGTAGTGTAAAAGCACTTCAAGTGGTCAGTAAGTGCTTTATAAATACCGGTCTATTTACCAATCAATAAACGTCTTCTGAGCCAACATACAGTTTGGTTTACGCGCGCTGTTGTCATGTTGACTTCTTTTCTGTCCCATCACGGCAACACAAACAAGCCAAACCCAGCCAGATGGCGGGTGTCTCCTGCTCAAAAGGTCATCCAGTCTATGATGTCTAACAAGCTAATTAATGACCAGTCAATCAAAAATCGAAGATGACACCTAGAGGAGAGCTGAGTCCATATCTGGATACCTTCCAAACCAAATTACTACAGACAGACAGATGATGGATTGGATTTTGTCTATTAAAAAGCCCTCCCTAATAGCACAAAATGCACATTATTTATGAGTGACCATCCTTTTACCACCAATGACTGCTCAGCCTTTAAAGGAGCTCAGGATAACTTCAGATAAATTAAAGAGCTTTAAAAAGAATACCATACAGACTTACATAAATGAAAAGCAGTAATATATTAAAAGCTGTCCTCTAACTACATACTCGGTTGCATGCCACAGAACAAAACCAAGTGTTGTCTCATTTCTCCACCCACCACCACTGAAAAGTTCCACTGCCAGCAGTGTAAAGGTAAGTTCAGTGTTAAATAAGGAGCTCGCTTCAACGTCACTGTCAGACAAAGTGAAGCTTTCCTTGACTCCACGACCTTGTCTGGGCTCCTTTCACAGCTTCCTCGACAAAATAAATTGCTGATGATTCCCACGGGGCATGTTGATGACAGCTGTATGACTACGCTTACTAAAGAAACAATGAAAGGCTTGTTTACTTCTGCAGCTGGGTGACATAAAGGCTCTGGTCACTATCTGACAAATATGATAGTCTATTTACTGAAAATATCTGAAAATCTTTGGTTCGTAAGTCACAACTGACAGTGGAGCCTCCTCCAGCTACTACTCTCATCACCTTATTCAAATGTCATCTATGCAAGTAAAAACAAATGACAGTGGTCACATATGCGACAAGATCGAGCTAAAATTATGAGGTTTGATAAGGCATAAATACATTTAGCCTCCTTTTACAAGGTGAGACAGCTCATAAAAACACATGGAAAAGGCCAGTTGTGAGTCCAGCGTTTAGCAGTTTTCTTGTTTTTATCTTTGCACTCACTGTTTCATGCTGTACGTTCCAGGAGGAAGGGGAGAAAAGGACTGCACCAGTGCTCAAGTGCAACAAGAGTGTTTCACTTTGGCAAATGACATGCAACAGGCTTTTAGGAAGACTGTCATCAAGACAGAATGCAAGTATTCAGCTGTAACAAAAACACTATGTGGGGATAGAAGGGGCATGTTGCCTGATTTGTGGATTGTATTCCATTGCAATCATTGTCAGATTACCTGTCAGAAAGTAGAGTGAAGGATGAATCTGCACTTTCACTTTTGGAGGATTTGAAGCGGTTTAACACCATCAGTATCACAAACCCATTATATATAATCTGTGTAGCTTAGTATTTTGCTAAATGTGGAGCAAAAATTTCTATTTTTGCAAGAGATCTGCAAATTTCAAAAAATAATGAGAGAAGGGGCAAGAAGGCGTACTGCATTTTTGAATTCTATCAAGCGTCCCTTATCCGTAGACCCCTAGGGTTGTTGATCACATCAGTTTTTTTCACGCATAAATACAAAGTTATAGCCAAGGGGTTAAAAGACTCACCACATACCTTGTTTGCTATGTCATTTTTGAGTCTGTGAAGCTCCACAGAAAACATATGTAAAGGACATTAAACTTGAACCTGTTGCTGCAGAGTCAGATTCCACTTACATTATATGCAAGAAGTGAAGAGAATAATAGAGAAAAAAACGGCTGTGCAGAGGAATGAAGTAAGCTGCTAAAGCCACCAGAGGTAGGGAGGGTCCCCGCTGTTGTCCATAAAAGCTTAAATGCAGCCAACAGCTTAGGAACTCTGCCTCAGTACGCTCCCTCCTCCTCTTCATTCTCCTCCTCTGAACTCCTCTTCTTTGCTCTCAGATCACAGCATTTCAAATCTCGTGTAAAAAAAAAAAAAAAAATGAGCCACAGGTATTCCTCATTCATACTTTCTCTATTTAAGAAATCATAAAGATGAAAGATCCACTCATGAGGGACAACAAAGCACCACTGTGGGCCACGCACACTTCAACGATGAACGTACTCAATGACATCCATAAACCAACATGCAGGCCAACCACAGACCTGTGCTTGGCATAAGCAAAAAATAGAAAATGAAGTTAAAAAAAAGCTGCTCTTCCTCTTCCACTCATATACTCCCTTTACACAGGAGTGAAGATCACAGAGATCTGGCCAATTTTTGATCCATCAATGATCTTCAGTGATCTCCACAGTCGCCACAAAGTTTTGACTTTGTCCAAAACAGTCAACAATCTCCCAAACATCAAAAATTGTCTCGATCTCTCAACAATCTCCGTGCTGTGTAAAGGGGCCCATACAATGCTGTGAAAAAGTATTTGCCCCCTTCCTGATTACTTATATTTTTTGCACATTTGTCACGATTAAATGTTTCAGATCATCAAACAGATTGTAATATTAGACAAAGATAACCCGAGTAAAAACAAAATGGGGATTTTAAGAGAAGATTTCATTTATTAAGGGAAAAAAAGCTACCCAAACCCACCTGGCCCTATGTGACAAAGGAATTGCTAGGCCTTTAACAGTAACAAATTTTGAGGGACAATAAATTTTCCCCAAAATTATCACAATAAACGATATTGTCACTGACATTATGAAGACCATTTTGCGCCTCAAATATGGTGATATAATGATAACAGTCTATGTACAACTTTTCAAAGAGCTATGAACTTTTATTTATTAATAATATTAAACACTAGACTAGAAATGTGGAAAAATATTTAAAATAGCCTAATAAACAAATAAAACAAACAAAAAAATAAATAAAATAGTTTACACACTGCCACGGACAACCGAGATACATAGCTCTACATCACTGGTAAGCGCTGTTTGTCAGAGACGACAATGAACGGTCGCACCAATGATACAAAACATGGCTGTTACAAGAGTAGCCAAGCCAGAGTTGGAGCTGACCTCTCCAATCGGGAAAAAACACGAGGGCTCAGTCGGGACAAACTTTATATTGTGAGCGGACCCCAGCTCGCCACTATTTTCTGCCACTTTTGCACGCTGTGTGAGCATATGCTCCGCCTTGTACAATGAGCATGCAGGGGGACAGAAGCAGCGTGGTAAAAAAAGAAAAAGACACACACACACACACACACACACACACACACACACACACACACACACACAGTAACTTATTGTGACCAGAAAACTTATCATGGTCGTTTTTTGTTATTGTATGATTAATCATTTTAGTGGTTATCGTTATAGGCCTGGTAATCCCCCCCACCCCCCATTACATGAATTAACTGTGAATAACCACATTTTGTGGAAAGCTGAGTTCAATTTCACTAGCCATCCCCAGACCTGATTACTGCCAGATCTGTTGAATCAAGAAATCACTTAAATAGAACCTGCCTGTCAAAGTGAAACTCACTCCATGTAAATGAGATATGAGGAGATAATTCATAATGTATAATTCATCCTCTTCAGTTTCTCATTGTGAAAAGTGGCCAGCTGACTGAGGAATCCCCATAGGCCACATATGAGCTGAACAACAGTGAACACTTACAACAAGCAACATGGGGGGGAGGGGGTGAAAAATTCATAGTGGTCAAATTTGACCAAATGTGGTTTATTTTTCAACTGCAGGGATCCAAGCACTGCAACACCGATGAAAGAAGTGTGTGGACCTAAGGGGGAGACTATATTGAAAAATAAACCACATTTGGTCAGATTTGACCACTATGAACTTTTCAGCCCCCCCTTGTATGCAGATCTACTTTGGAGGAATTTATAGCTCTCCTAAATTAACATAATAAAAAAGTGAATCAGTGCTTTCAAATCTAAAAGCAATATAAAAACCCTAAAGGAAATTCATTTTTCAAGTTTTTTTTTTTTTTTTTTTTTAGAATAGACTATGTAAGAGGTGCTGTCAAAAATTTATACTTATTCTTAAATAAATATGAAAATACATTTTTGCATATTTTGCACAATTTCCCCCAAAAGCCAAATATCCCTAACTTTTTGTGAGTAGTGTATGCTTTAAAATGACCAGTTGAACAACATTTAATCAATCAAGGAGATCAGGTGGTCAAACCAATGTGCAGCATTGATCTCCTCCAAATGTGTCAAATTCTACTTTGGAAAAGTTTCTCTTTCTCTGTTCTGTCATGTCATAAATGCTGGGGCGAGGTGAGGAGGCATGGTATTTACATTAAGATCATTTCCACTCGTCACATTTATCAGTGAGTAAACGATCACATGATGAGACTGGATACACACCGTTTCATAAATGCGACATGGACCTTGGTGTACGATAATTTCTACACCTGAATGTGCGCCGATTTCCACACACTTTTGATAAATAACGGCCACTGTGTCCAATAATTTCTGGCTCCTCAATTGTACCACTAGTTTTAGGGTTGTCTTGATGTTCAGAGCATTCCTAGTTCTTTTCAGTGGTGGTTTAAGCCCAGGTCTCTCTCTTTGTGTCCAATACTGCTGTAATGTGGGATGTCAAGATCAATACATCACGACTTGTGCTGATTTCTGCAGTGCTGGATGCTTTGATTATAATTTTCTAAATGCAAATAAAAAGAAATCTAAATAGAAGAAAAGTTTTTGCTCATGGTGCACATCAACTTAAACACTAAAACAGTACTGACTGTCCTGCCATGTAAGGCCTATGATACTGTACAATGCAAATATGTCAAATTGTTTTTTCATTCAATAGAAAACATAGCATGCGAGCATTCACCAAAATTCATTATTTTGCCCTAAACTTTGTTACAGAAGAGGAAGCTTCATTATGTTCTGTATGAGCACAACTTAGAACTTACACTTAGAACACTACAATGAACTCTGCAGGTATAAATCAAGAAAAGGAAACAATGCAGTGGAGCAAAGCCTCTCTGGGGGGGGGTGGGGGGTGGTGGTAACAAAACTGCTTCCAAGCTGAGCTTTTAAACAAAAAAATAAAAAAAGGGGACCTCATAGTAAAGTTCAAATCTAAAATACATTTTTCAAAAGGCAGCACAGCCATGAATATTTTGGAGTTGACAAAACAAATGGCTGACCAACTTTTCTTCTTTTCTGGTCTGGTCTAATCCCAGAGCAACTTGGAGCGACAAAAAGAAAGAGCATAAAGCTTTCTACCATGGCAAGGCGATCGAAGCCACACTCAGCTGGATTACACTAAAAGGAAAACACACGTACTTCCCCGCCCTGCACGTACACATACCAAGAGTGAACACAGTAAAGCACTGGCAGCGAGCTAGAAACTATTCAATCACATCAAGCACACAAACAAACCACAGAACCAGTTGGCAGCTGATAAAAGTCTGCTCCAAGTCATCAACTTCTCCCTCACACTGCTTTAACTTTTTCTCCTTTACTTCTCTTCTTCTCACATTTGCTCTTTTTTGATATATTTGTTTTTGTGTTTCATTACTTCTTTCGCTTCACTTCTTCCTCCATGTTAATCTTTCTTCCTCCTTTGGTTTGTTTCTCTCTCTCCATATCATTAATGCTTTGAGTGAATTAGCTGATTAAGGGTGGAAAAATGAATATGCCGGACACACACAGAGCTTTGGCAGAATTTAATGTTGATGTTTGCCATCTGTGTGTAAAGAGTCCGGTCCAACTCGCACACCTCAAATTTCACACCGTGATACAATTCTGGGACGAGACCCAAGTACAACATTCAGCCAGACACGCAGACACAAATATGTTTGAATTGTGTGCAAAATGTAGACAACAATAATAAAAACTTGAAAAAGAGATGACTTTATTTAAATTCTGTATGATACTCATAAGTATTTCTCCAAGATGTGTGCATTAATCATTTTTGGGACAGAACTTCTGGCAACTTTGTTGCTTATAATGGACCAGTTTTTGCTTTTCTTATTCTCTGCCATAGAGTATATGCAACACTGTACGTGCATAATGACAAAAGTGGATGCCCATAATAAAATCTTCAAATGATATTCAATCAGGCTATACATTGCTCTAAATCTGCTCATTTATTAAAGTTTTTTTTCTAGTTGTGGATCTGCGTGAGGTCATAGCAAGGGAATTCCCACAGTCAACTCTCCCACACACAGCTATTAAGAGGAACTATTTAAAACATTTTCTTTAAAAACAGCTGATTTATTTTAAAACTGAGGGCTATGTCAAAATATATATATAAAAAAAGTACAATAATCATTATGTATCATATTTTGAGCTGACAAATAGGCAAAATTACTCAGAATAGTAGAATACTGCGCTGAAAAGAAGGGGGAACTAAAGATGTTTAATTAGTAGGATATGGTGAAAAAAATCCATACAGCATAATATCACAATACTTTGTGGTGGCAATACTGTATCAAATCAGAGACACCACTATCGTGATACTGTATCAGAAAATATTAATGAATGTTGCAAATATAAACTTACCTAATTAGGTACCAGAGTAACAAAACTGAATTGACTTTTCAGTCTATTAGATGGTGCTAAATACTCACTGTCTGGTTAGGTCAGCACAGCAGAGGAGTGACTCTTGAGATTTAGTCTGGAGTTGAGCAAAACAAAGATTGGGAAGAGAAATCACAATATAGAATACTGCAAGATTGTGATAATATCACATCGCGGCCCGAGTATCATGAGAATATCGTATCATGCGGCCTCTGGTGATTCCCAGCCGTATTAATTAGTAACGTCAACCATACCAAATGTGAAATTTCTCAACCAGCTCAGTGGCTTTGCCATTATTATTATTATTATTATTATTGCTTCTAGCTGGTTAAGATAATTTCAGGTTAGGGTTTTAATATATTTTAATAATGAGGTAAGAAATACAGCGGGGAAAATAAGTATTGAACTCGTCAACATTTTTCTCATAAAACATATGTCTGCTAGAACCACTGACCTGAGATTTTCTCCAGATATCAGCAACAACCCAAGTAATCCATACATACAAAGAAATCAAGGCAACTGTGTTCACAAAACAAGTTATATTTAATGAAGTGGAATGACACAGGGAAGAAGTATTGAACACGCTTGGTGAAATTCATTTAATATTCAGTAGAAAAGCTTTTGTTGGTAATAACAGCTTCCAGACGCCTCCTGTATGGAGAAACTAGGTGCAGGCATTGCTCAGGAGTGTTTTTAACCCATTCTTCCACACAAACTGTCTTCAAATCTTGAAGGTTCTGTGGGTGTCTTCTATGAACTCTGATCTTCAGTTTGTTCCATAGATTTTTTTATTGGATTCAGGTCAGGTGACTGACTGAGCCATTCTAGCAGCTTTATTTTCCTTCTCTGAAGCCAGTTGAGAGTTTCCATGTCTGTGTGTTTGGGATCATTGTCTTGCCAAAATGTCCACCCTAGTTTCATCTTCAGCATCTTGGCAGATGGCAACAGGTTCTTATCAAGGAAGTCTCTGTACATTTGTCCATTCATCTTTCCTTCAGTGATATGAAGCCTGCCTGTACCATGTGCTGAAAAACACCCCCACACCATGATGGGATGTGCACTGCCATTTCTCCTCCAAACATGTTGTGTGTTGTTCCATCCAAAAAGTTAAATTTTGGTCTCATCTGACGAGACTATGTTCTCCCAGTATTTTACTGGCTTGCCCAAATATTGTGCAGCAAACTAAACAAGCTTCAACATGCTTTTCCTTCAGCAATGGAGTCTTGCGAGGTGAGCGGACATAGAGCCAATGTCTGTTGAGTGGATTACTTATCATTTTCTTTGAAACAGCAGTACCTGCTAACTTCAGGTCTTTCTGGAGCTCTCCACTAGTGGTCTTTGGTTCTTGGATAACTCTTCCGATAATTCTTTTGACTCATCTGTCAGAAATCTTGTGAGGAGCTCCAGGCCATGGCCAATTTACGGTAAATGATTTTCTTTCCACTTCCGAATGATGGCTCCAACAGTGCTCACTGAAACATTCAGCGGTTTAGAAATGCGCTTGTAACCAATGCCATCATTACGTTTTGCAACAATAAGGTTGCGAAGGTTAAGAGAGCTCTTGGCTTCTACTCATCAAGAGTTTTTTGTGGTGTGACAATCTGATATTCTTAGACCTTTTTAAAGGCTATCAGTCAGAACTTAACTAGCTGAAATTAATTTGCACAGATGGGGGCCTGGATGGCTTCCTAAATTCTGATGGATTTCAAGCTGTTTTTTTGGCTTTGTGCCTTTTTACACCTCTTTTTCTTCACGTGTTCAATACTTATTCCCTGTGTCATTCCACTTTATTAAAATCCTTTATCAGTGTATGTCGCCAAACTGTGACATAACCCCTAGTGGTCAACAGTGGCAAAGATTTTTTTCAAGAAAATATTCAGATCAGATGTCACAACTTTCCAAGGCTATAACTTGAAAGTGGTAAGAGATAATGGCTTACTGTCAATTAGAAAGACTAGTACATACCCGTGCATACCCGTCCATGCCTGTAGAAACCAAGTATAAGCAAGTATTTCTGCATGCCCGTTGCTGAAGGGTCTCCTCCTGTCTGAGACGGCTGTGTTGTTCACAGTCATGTCTGCAACGTACTGCTTGAACCTGAGGTGTTTCATCTTCACGGCATCTTTTCTGACGTACAGCAGTTCTCCTCACTCTATTGCTCTCCATCTGGTGGGTCTTTTTGTTCTTCTTCTTCATTCAGACCACTGGGTGAGGGATAGGTGCGTTGTAATTCCAGTTCATGGACAGGATCATAAAAATAGATCTGAGCAAAAAGTGGCTTTCGACCCTGTTCAGGAAGACCCGTGCATGCCCTTCAAAACCCAGAAACTGGAGCACCCATAGAAAATCAACGCTTTGCTTGGCATTTTACACATTTGTAGTGTAGACTGCCATTCTTCATGGGTACTGCTTCGAATAGGTGTGGTTTAAAGTACTGTGTCCTATTCTTAATGGGGTGACAAACTGACAGAGACTTCTTGAATTTATGGAGTGCCTTCTGCCTTACTGAGTGAGATTTCCAGATTTACTGCTTCGAATGGGTGTGGTTTAAAGTATTGTGTCCTATTCGGTGTCAGCTTCTGTATGCCTTTTGCCTGGCATGCAGCGTTGGCGGCCAGCTGACTATTCAGCATCTTCTCGGTCTCAGCTCGTCTGTGCCATGCCTGATGTGCAGCGTTGCTCGCTTTGCGGGCATTTCAGGCTTCAAGTGACTCAGCACATGCATGGCGCACTGCCACACATTTCCTGTCTGTCTGTGCATCCCTTGTCTGTCGTACCGTATGACGTGCTCAAATCTCAGGTATTTCATCTTCACGGCATCTTTTGTCCCATGCAACACAGTCATGCCTGGGAGGTACTCCTCGAACCTCAGCTGTGTTATCTTCATGGGATCTTTCCTGACATGCAGCAGTTCTCCTCTTCTTCTTCTTTTAGATTTGACTGGCAGTTGGCAACCAGCTTACAGGTGCATTACCGCCATGCACTTCACACTCTTATCTGGTCAGGAGCTGCAGTCCAGCAGTTCTCCTCACTCTATTGCTCTCCATTTACGTAGCGTGTAATTGGTCTATATGACATCATAAAGACATCAAGGTCGGTGTCATAGGACAGAACATCATAGGCAGCCAGTCCTATTGCCTATATGACGGCATCGCGAGTCCTATGTAGCCTGAGATCATAGGATCATCATAGGATGTCATGCAGACATCATAGGCAGGCATCATAGGACACTACATCATAGGTAGCCAGTCCTATTGCCTATATAACGGCATCACCTATATGACATCATTGCGGGTCCTATGTAGCCTGAGATCATAGGATCATCATAGGACATCAGGCAGACATCATAGGCCATCCTATGATGTCCTATGATCGTGACAGAGATTTTTTTAAATTTATAGAGTGATGAAGAGTGATATGAATATGATCCACAGTTTCAGATAGGAGTAAATTTACGCATGTAATTTGCATACAAACAAAGACATTCGTCACTTACCGGCGTCCTTTTGCAGCCTTCTGGTCACCATTTTGTCCTCTCCTGGTCATTTTAGCTTTCTCTCCTATAGCCATAAACTGTTATTATTCCACCTTAATTTCGCTTTTATTCCGCAGCAATTCCTCTTATATGACGACATGCAACCGGCGATTCCTCTCCAGTCACATGGCGCTCTAGGTCCCGGTAGGTCAAATCAACGAGCTTCACGCTCCCTGTGTTATAAGAACATTTAAACATTTACCTTCATAAGCTAAATAATCTCTTTTTTAGAATCATAGTTGGCAAATTCGGGACCAAATCCTCCGAATTTGCTCATCAGTCTATGATTGCGTCTGTCCACAATGATGGGTGCCTCCATTTTGTTTTGCAATCTCTTCTTCTTCTCTTAGATTTGATTGGCGGTTGGCAACCAGCTCAAAGGTGCATTACCGCCACAAACTTGATTATGTTTTCCCCATAGCTTTGTGACGTTCAAAGATGATGAAGAAGAACAAGGATTTCTTCTTCTTTGGTGTATTATGTGTCATCTATGAGTCCTCCAGTGCGTGCCTGCCACCTTGTGAACTGGCATGATCAGTACAAATCCTCAGTACAGCTGGGCAGTGTTTCTGCACATATCAGTTGACAGATGCAGTGCCACGCTCTGCCACTAGAGGCAAACGAAATTACACAGTTTAAGGGTTAAATATAACTTGTTTTGTGAACACAGTTGCCTTGATTTCTTTGTATCTATGGATTACTTGGGTTGCTATGGATATCTGGTGAAAATCTCAGGTCAATGGCTCCATCAGAAATATGTTTAATGAGAAAAATGTTGACGTGTTCAACACTTATTTTCCCCGCTGTATCCCCTACCTCCTTTCAGAAGGCCTGTGATGTTGGACTCTGGCTGTGGTGTCAGAAAAAAGGATCTTGTGCTCGTGAAATGTCTCACACTCCCTCTATAATATGCTGGTTAATCATCATTCAATAAGAGATGCATCCCACCGAGACGCATCACAGGAAGTGATTCCTGCCTCTGGCCATCAGAATACATAACTCTTCCTTTTAATGCATCAGACACTGAGTTGTCATCATTGGTTTCACCCTGTCAGCTCAGTTACACTACTGTTTGGTATAATTACACAACATAACAAAAATATTTGTTTTGTAAGTTGTCTGTGTTTTTTCAACTGATTTAAGACAATTTGCACCGCTGAATCCGAAAATGACATCCGTTTCTCTCGATCAGGTCAGGTTTTTATGCTAAGTTGTAAGCAGCTGTACAGTTGTACTACAAATTGAATAGTAGACATTGATAAAGGTAAGTACATGTAAATTGAATGTGCTGTACATCATCATTGTTCAAAATTCAGAGAATTTCAAGAAATAAAACAGAATTTTGCATCATATAAAGCGAAAATACCCGTATATGTAAACAAAAACGCAAAAAACATGTGGCCATAGTTCAAAAAGTTGACCTGATTGAGCAAAACCAATGTGATTTTTGGATTCAGCACATCAAAATTGTCATAAATCAGCTAAAAAAAAACTTAGACAATAAATTTGGTGTTGACCAGTGTTATCTGTCACCACTGTAATAGTCAATTGTGGAGGAACAAGATAAGTTCAGGCGTGACACGGCGAGCTGAAGGTTTGAGAGTTTTATTCCTCCATCATCATGAGACACTGCAGCACTGTGTGCTGTGTGTGAGCTCTGTTGTGAGTGCGCTCTGAGTGCGTTAGTGAGGCATGTAGAGTCAGCTCTTTTATACAGTGATACAGACAGAGAATGCATGGCACATTAGCATATCAATTGTCATCCAATACACATCGGTCAATACACATGATTACCATGACATTGGCTGGCACAAAAGATGCATGCATTCAGTCCCGTCTGTCTCCTGTGGTTCTTTTGGTCGTATGCAAATCCCTGCTGAGCGTGAATATTATCAGTCTGCATTGTGCTGGGTGCCCACACAATAATATTTGTGCAATAAGACGTTGAGCAAGAATTATTCAATGATGAAACACATCCACTAGCTATAAATACTTGTTTACACCATTTACTGCATAATATACTGTACATATTTTGTTTAGTGTACATACCTACATATACATTATTGTTTATATCAGTGATTCTAAACCATAAGGCCGCGGCCCAGCGCCACCTACAAGGCCACAAAAAACTATCAGTTTTAACACGTGTGGGCCGCAGAGCGGGAATTGAAGACACCAGATATTACTGTTTATACTGATGTCTCTGGTGCAATACAGCTTCCCACCAATTGGTGGCGGTAATGCGTAAATCAGTTGTTTACAAGCTCCAATGTAAACAGAAGAAGACACTCAGCCAGCCGCTAACCCAGGAGAGTTATGGAAACGTTTTTAAAAAAATCAAAAAATGACGGCGAAGATGATGGTAAACCTGCCCAAAAGGGTAACATGTTGCACAAGTACAATCCTGACTTCATTAGGTACGGCTTTGTGAATAGAGGAAATGAGGCAGAGCCAAGACTCCAGTGTGTGGAGTGTGGGCTAACGTTATCAAAGAAGCCCTGAAGCCTTCAAAACTAAAGCGCTACTTAGAAACGAAGCATCCAACGCATGTGGGAAAGCTGGTTTCAAGAGAAAAGAACATGGGCTACAGATGCAGAAACGGTCTGTCATGTCAGTGACTGGTAACTCTAAATGTGCTCTGAAAGCCAGCTACCTGGTAGCCAGACGTGTGGCGCACAGTAGGCATTCACCGTGGCAGAGCGGCTGGCTGACGCAGTGGAAATGTACCGTGAGATGATGGGAGAGGCTGCTGACCATCCCACTCTGAAACGATATGGTGAGTCACCGTATCATGGACATTGCCTCAGACATACAGCATGCCATGCAAAAGTGAATGAATCGAAAAAAAAAAATCATTCATTCACAGGTTATAAACCTATATTTTCATTTGCACTTTATTTAAAATTTATCTAAAGTTTATTTAATTTGAAACTTCTATTATTAATTTATTTCAATCTATTTTTGCATTAATAAGCCTTACTTGAGCCTTTAAATTTGTTCTTGTAGCAGCTTGATATCTTTCATGAATTGTTATGGCCTGTTTGGAAGAGATGAATATAAAAAGGAAGTTGTAGCTTGGACTGTTATGAATATTATTGTTCTGCCAGGCAAAAAATGAATGAATGAAAAATGAATCAAATTCATTTACAGATTAAAAGGCTATATTTTTTCATATGCACTTTATTTACACTTTAATTTGTATTCTTGTAGCAGCTTGATTTGTTCCATGGATTGACGACTGTGGCGGCTTGTTGTATGTGCAGGTTTACATACAGAAGATAAATAAATGGGATGATCACATTGTATCATGCCTTTTATGACAATGTTTTAACTTATTAAGCTTTAAGTGGATTTGATTTAGTCATAGAATACAAATCAAACCAGGTGTGAGATCAGTTTATTAAACCAATACATTGTTAATATTTGAATGGGCCGCAGGCCACTTTTTTCTGGAAATTTTGGGCCCTGAGGTTAAAAAGGTTAAGAACCCCTGGTTTATATTATGTTTGTTAATGCTCCTAGTCCATACAATGTGATTACTTTTAATTCTTGGCTGGAGCAACAGTAATGAGATCAATAAAGTATTTCTGACTCTGATGCTGAATACACAAAACAATTATAAATTCATCACAAAAAAAGGAGTTTTAGAACATTAAAAATACTGAATTGACTATTGAAATAGGTGTATTTGTTTTGCCTAGCAACAATGAGTAACATATAGTGGGCATGTACCACTCTGCACTGTTACATTCTGGGTGAATAATGTTTTTTCTCCATCTTTTCTCTGATACGACTGATGTAGTAGTACCTTCCAATTTAAAGAAGTCATAACAGATAATCTCAAGATTCAAAGATTTTATTGTCAATACTACTATACGTGCAGGACATACAGGAGAACTGAAATGGCATTTCTCTCTCTCTTCATTGGTGTGCATAATATAAAAAGAAAAGGAATAAGGCTGGAAAAAAGAAAACAACAGCAGTCTATGTACAGTAATGCAACCCATGGTGCCAATGACGACAAGGAAGACCCAGACCTCCATAGAGATTAATGATGATGAAACCCAGCAATCCTATATACAGACAGCTAGAGATTAATACCTGTAGCTGCAGTTCAATGCGGTAGTGTAGGTGCAGATAGCAACAGATAGGACTGCACGTGATCAGTATTGCAATGACAGACAGCAGCAGATATGGCATTTGTGCAAATGGTTGCGGTTAATGTGCAGAGACATACTGTAGCAAAAGTACAATGAAACAACAGTATTACTGTTGGTGTGCCAGTCTTTCTGTGCCAACAGTTCAGGTAGTTATTGTGCGGGTGATTGTGTTACCGTCCAGGGGCGGAAGCAGAGTTCAGGGTCCTGATGACCTTATGAACAAAGCTGTTAAACAGTCTTGTGGAGCGGGCCAAGCGGCTTCAGTACCTTTTTCCTGAGGGCAGGGACTGAAGAGGGAGTGTAAGGGGTGGGAGGTGTTGCCTGTGATGCTGATGGCTCTGCGGGAGAGGCGGGTGGGGTAGATGTCTGAGATGGGGGGACAGAGGGGCACCAATGATCTTGCTGGCTGCTTCCACTGTGCGTTGTAGTGTCTTCCAGCAGGCGGCGGTGCAGCTTCCATACCACACCGTGATGCAGCTGATGAGGATGCTCTTAATGGTGCCCCAGTAGAAAGAGCACATGATGGGGGGTGGGACTCTTGCTCTTCTCAGTTTGCGGAGGAAATGGAGGCGAGTTTGGGCCTTCTTGGTCAGTGGATGTGGTGTTGTCGGACCAGGAGAGGTCCTCAGAAATGTGCACCCCCAGGAACTTGGTGCTGCTCACCCTCTCCACAGCTGCACCATCGATGATCAGAGGGGGGTGTGTGACCCCTCCTGAAAATGACCACAATCTCCTTGGTTTTTCCCACGTTCAGGAAGAGGCTGTCTTTACAGCACTGGACCAGTTGGCTCACCGCATTTCTGTAGTTGGCCTCCTCGTTGTTGGTGATGAGGCCCACCACCATCATGTTGTCCGCAAACTTGATGATGTGGTTGGTGTTGTAGGCTGGTACGCAGTCATGGGTCAGCAGGGTGAAGAGCAACATGCTGAGCACACACCCTTGTGGGGCCCCTGTGCTCAGTGTGATGGTCTGGGAGGTGTTGCAGCCAACCCGCACGTTCTGTGGCCTCCCTGTGAGAAAGCCCAGTACCCAGTTACAGTGAGAGGTTTTGAGACCTACTGTAAGTGTCTGAGTTTTGGTATCAGGTGCTGGGGGATGACTGTGTTGAATGCTGAACTGAAGTCCATGAACAGCATTCGCATGTAGGAGTTTTTTGAGTCCAGGTGGGTGAGGGCTGGATGGAGAGCAGCAGCGATGGCGTCTTTTGTGGATCTGTTCGACCTGTATGCAAACTGGCATGGGTTGTGGGAGGGAGGCAGGGTGGACTTGATGTTCTGCATGACTAGCCACTCAAAGCACTTCATTATAATGGGAGTCAGTGCTACGGGCTGATAATCATTGTAGCTGGATGGGACAGGCTTCTTTGGGACTGGTATTATGGTGGCAGTCTTGAAGCATGTGGGGACAACAGCTTGAGACAGGGAGATGTTGAAGATGTCGGCCAGGACATTCTTAAGCTCTTCTGCATAGTCCTTCAGGACGCGACCCAGTACGTTGTCTGGGCCAGCTGCCTTGCATGGGTTGATCCTGCAGAGGGTCCTCTTCATGCTAGCTGGATCCAAACTCATGGCATGCTCGTCCGGAGGAGGAGTGGTCTTCTGTGCTGATGTGCTGTTTTGTGCTTCAAGTCGGCCAAAAAAGTTGTTTAGGTTGTTAAGCAGTGTGATGTCACTCGCACAGGTCTGAGGTGGAGGTTTATAGTTGGTGAGGGTCTGTATGCCACGCCAGACAGAACGTGCATCTCTGGTGTTGCTGAAGTGTCCGGATATTCAAGATTCAAAGATTTTATTGTCAATACTACTATACATGCAGGGCATACAGAGGAAATGAAACGGTGTTTCTCTCTCTCTTCATTGGTGTACGTTTTATAAAAAGAAAAGGAATAAGGCTGGATAAAAAAAGAAAAACAAGAACAAACAGTGACAGCAGCAATCTATATACAGTCTATATACAGTGATGCAACCCGTGGTGCCAATGGCAGCCAAAAGGACTCTGACCTCCATTGAGGTAAACGATGAGTGGTAATAAACCCAGCAATCCTATATTCAGACAGCTGATATCTTCTTGCTGTACTGTTGTTTTGCCTCCTTGATACCATGGGACAGGTTGGCCTGTCTAACTAACTGTGGTTAGTCCTGCCGTGTTGTCAGAGCTGAAGGCTGCATCCCAAGCCCTCAGGAGTCTGTGGACCTCTGCTGTCATCCATGGCTTCTAGTTAGCACGAACAGTGATGGTCTTGCAGTGAGTGACATTATCAATGCATTTGGCTATGTATGCTACAACAACCTCAGTGTACTCTTCTAGGTTTGTGTGTCCATTGTGGGTGGCTGCAGGCTTGAAAGCCTCCCAGTCTGTGGTGCTGAAGCAGTCTTTCAGAGCATCAGAGGCCCCCTCAGGCCACACATGTATCTGCTTTTTTGTTGGTCTGATGACTTTCACTCTGGCTTTGTATGCCGGCCTTAACAGGATGGTGATGTGATCAGAGAGACCCGGGGGTGGGGGGGAGTCTGTATGCATTCTGATGAGTTGTGATTTCTCATCACAGTCGCTGTGATAAGAAATCCATCTGGATGTGCTGTTTGTGTCTCACTTATAGCCTGATAGAGTTCTTTCAGTGCTTCCCTCCTCTCACCAATGCCGGTGGGCAGGACATACATGGCGGCAAGTAGAACTGATGAAATTTCTCTCAGCGTGTAAAAGGGTCTGCACTTGATGATCATAAACGCCACTAACGGAGAACAATGTCTGAACAACAACAGAATCATGGCACCAGGCATCACTGATGTACACACACACGCCTCCACCCCGGGTTTTCCCCCCTACCGTTAGCACTCTGTCGCTACGGTAGCATGTTAGCATAGCTAGCTGAATGACAGAGTCTGGTATATTGTCATTTAACCACGTTTCCGTGAAGATAAAAACACAGCAGTTCTGTGCATCGTGTTGTGTAGATCTCAGGAGCTGTATGTGGTCTATTTTGTTGTCAAGTGAGCATACATTGGCCAGGATGAGAGAAGGGATCGGGAGTCTGTGTGGGCTAGCGGTTAGCTTTGTTCGGATACCTCCACGTTTACCTCTCTTATGTCTCTGCTCACACCGTCTACGGCGTCTCTATCTGGGATGGGGCTCGGCAGTCGAGTCCAAGGATGTGGAGGGTTGGTGGAGAATACCCAGGCCATGGAGGTCCTCTCTAATGCTCTGATCCAAGATATAATCTTTGGTCGTATTTCTTATCTCCAGAAGGCTGTGGCGACTGCAGCTTCAGAATCAGAATCAGAATCAGGTTTATTGCCATTGTTCATGTAGTACACAAACTAGGAATTTGTCTCGGTACAATGCTGCAACATTAAACATGATAAGATAAAAGAAATAAACTATACATGTAATAAAGTGTAGGATAAGATTAAGTGATACTGGTCAACAGTTAAAATATATTAGCCAGCAGCAGATACTGTGGAGAACTACAGTATATAGTGCAGTCGGTAATGCAGGAAGAAAACAGTGATGATTGACATGAGTCTGGTTGAGCTGCTGTACATGGTGCACGAGAGTCAATAAGTCACTTAGTGTTCAGCAGTCTGATGGCAGAGGGGAAGAAGCTGTTCATGTGACGGGAGGTTTTAGTCTGGATGGACCGAAGTCTTCTACCAGAGGGGAGGGGGGCAAACAGTACGTGACCAGGGTGTGAGGGATCGGCTATGATCCGGCCAGCACGCCTCCGGGTCCTGGAGATGTACAGATCCAGGAGAGATGGGAGCTTGCAGCCGATCACCTTCTCAGCAGTGCGCACGACGCGCTGCAGCCTTAGTCTGTCCCGGGCAGTGGCTCCTGCGTACCACACGGTTATGGAGGTGGTGAGGATGGACTCGATGATGGCTGTGTAGAACTGCACTAACATCTTGGTGGGTAGCTTGAGCTTCCTCAGCTGCCGCAGGAAGAACATCCTCTGCTGGGCTTTTTTGATGAGTGAGCTGATGGTCGGCTCCCATTTGAGGTCCCTGGTGATGGTAGTGCCTAGGAAGCGGAAGGAATCCGCAGTGGTGATGGGAGAGCCTGAGAGGGTGAGGGGGGGCAGTGGGGTAGTGACTTTCCTGAAGTCTACAATCATCTCCACTGTCTTCAGAGCGTTCAGCTGCAGGTTGTTGTGGCTGCACCAGGACGCCAGCTGGGCCACCTCTTTCCTGTAGACGGACTCGTCGCCGTTGGAGATGAGCCCGATGAGGGTGGTGTCGTCCGCAAACTTGATCAACTTGACAGACTGGTGGCTGGAGGTGCAGGAGTTGGTGTAAAGGGAGAAGAGTAGGGGGGAAAGTACACAGCCCTGGGGTGATCCGGTGCTGATGCTAGTATAGTCTGAGACAGTCTTTCCCAGCCGCACATGCTGCCTCCGGTCCGTCAGGAAGTCGATGATCCACCTGCAGAGGGAGTCAGGCACGTTGAGCAGGGACAGCTTGTCCCGGAGCAGAGCGGGGCGGATGGTGTTGAATGCGGAGCTGAAGTCCACAAACAGGATCCTGGCGTAGGTTCCCGGGGAGTCCAGGTGCTGCAGGATGGAGTGGAGGGCCAGGTTGACTGCGTCGTCTACAGACCTGTTGGCTCGGTAGGCAAACTGCAGCGGGTCCAGGAGAGGGGTGGTGATGGACTTGAGGTGGGACAGGACCAGGCGCTCAAAGGACTTCATGACTACAGAGGTGAGCGCTACAGGTCTGTAGTCATTAAGTCCAGTGATCCGTGGCTTCTTGGGGACAGGGATGATGGTGGAGGATTTGAGGCAGGACGGCACGTGGCATAACTTAAGGGAGGTGTTAAAAATGTCTGTGAAGACAGGAGCCAGCTGTTTCGCACAGTGTCTCAGGGTGGAGGGAGACACGCCGTCTGGGCCGGGGGCCTTGCGCGGGTTCAGTCTGGAGAACTGTTTGAGCACATCCTGCTCACTGATGATAAGGGGAGGGGGGGAGGAGGGGGGGGTGCCTTTAATGAAGTAGGGAATGTGGAGGCTGTGGAGCTGGAGGGAGGGGGGGAGTTGGACACAGATGACGAGGTGTCAAAACGGGCATAGTGTTGGGACAGTCTTTGACAAAGGGCTTTGTCATCCTGACCTTTAGGAGCCTGAGGTCGATAGTTGGTGATTTGCCTAAGTCCTCTCCACACGGAAGCCGAATCATTAGCAGTGAACTGCTGCTGGAGTCTCTCTGAGTACACAGATTTAGCCCTCTTCAGCTCTCTGTTAAACCGGTATTTAACCTCCCTGTAGCAGTCCCTGTCTCCACTTTTCAGCGCTGCTTCCTTCTCCTTCCTGATCTGTCTGAGCTTAGCTGTGAACCAGGGTTTGTCATTAGAGTAACTCACCCTGGTGCGTGATGGAAGAATGTTCTCTTCACAAAAGTGGATATATGAGTTCACAGTGTCCGTGTACTCATCCAGATCATGCGTGGCTCCTTTAAACATGCCCCAGTCAGAAATTTCCATGCACGTTTCCAGCTTCTCCTCAGCATCACTGGTCCGTATCTTCGTAGTGCTCACAACAAGTTTAGTGAGCTTCAATCTCTGTCTGTATGTGGGGATGAGGTGAACCATTACATGATCAGATAATCCCAGCGCAGCTCGAGGGACAGCGCGATATGCATCTTTCACTGTGGTGTAACAGTGATCCAGTGTGTTTAATCCTCTGGTGGGGCATTTAATAAACTGTTTGTAGCGGGGGAGATCGTGGCTCAGATTGCACTGATTAAAGTCGCCAGCCACAATAATCAGCGCGTCTGGGAAACTCCGCTCTGTGTGTTGAATGTGATCCGCGAGCACGCGCTGAGCTTCGCGCGTGTCCGCGTCGGGAGGGGCGTACACAGCGATCATTATAAAAGAGGCAAACTCCCGCGGGGAATAAAAAGGCTTGCAATTGATAACGACAAATTCCAGGGCAGGAGAACAGTGTTTGGAAATTACCGTTACATCAGAGCACCAGCTGCAGTTGACGTAGAAGCAGACTCCGCCTCCTGTGGTCTTGCTGGAAAGCTCTGTGTCACGATCAGCACGGAAGAGCTGAAAGCCGTCGAGGCGCAGCGCGTTGTCCGGTATATTTTCCCGGAGCCAGGTCTCAGTAAAGCAGAGGACAGCTGAGGAGACGAGGTCCTTAAAACGCATCAGCAGTCTCAGTTCATCTACCTTGTTAGAGAGAGAGTTGGTATTGGACAGAAATATGCCAGGCAGCGCCGTTCGCGAGCCTCTCCTGCGAAGCCACATGAGAGCGCCCGCTCGTCTACCTCTCTTTCGCCGTCTCACTTTCCGAGCCAAGCAATGAACCAGATCGGCGGCAGGGGCTAGAAAAACTGGGAGGAGGTCCGTGGGGGTGAAAGTCCTGATATTTAGAAGTTCTTCACGGGTATAAGTGCAAGCAGACACACAATTGACAAACAAAAACAAACAAAGAGCGCAGCGAAGCACCATGTCGACCGCTGTGGGCGCCATCTTGATGTCAGTTTGTGTGCAGCATCGTATATGTACATTAAACAATTTAACAACACTAAGCACAAAAACACGAAGAAGAGAGGAAAAAAAACGAGAGAAGAGAGGCCGCTGCGTGTTCACGCGCTACCTAGTGGAAGGGAGGAATCTCTTCCTGATTTATCTATGTAAATGCCGACAGGCTTAACACTGTTCTTGCAAGGAAATCAGTGCACATTATGAGATATCAGTTTTTATTGGACAGGTGTTGGCAGTGAAAGCACCAAAAACAATTAACATCCAATGTGAATGAAGATCTGATCATCATGCACTTGTAAAATAGATTTTTAAAATACTGTAAGTTATGCAATATTAATTTTAGTACACTATAATATCCATAGCAAGTTTACAGTATAATCTTTGAGTCTGAAGGGCAGCTAATCAAAGCTCCACTGGCTTGAATGAATGAATGAATTTATTTATTTCGGATAGTACATTACAGGTTAAAAGAAACTGTATAATATAACAACAAGGTCAAATTAGACAAAGACTCCTTCTACTATACAATTCCACGTGAGTTATCCGAAATGGGTGATGGCTGAAGCCGCAGCTTATATTGGCACTAATGGCTTAAGTGGAAACGATCTAAAATGGTTCTTTTCCAACAGATGCTGAACCACCCACAGTTCATATTTATCATATTTTAAGCTATATATCATGCAAATACATTTCAGTATGGCTTCAAGTATGAGCTTTTAGAATGCAATGACTACATTTAAAAGTATGCATGATTTTTAAAAAAAAAAAATAAGCCCAAGTCTTCAGTTGTGAAGTTCTGCAGCAAACTACTTAATTTCTTTTAAAGCTGGTATGCATGTCTATTCTATGTCTATCTAAATTCTCACAGCTTTCCAGTATTGTATGTGTTATCACTGCCCTATTACTATATTAATATATTCAGTTCAAAAACTTAAACCTACATAAATTTTGATTGTAGAAAAAAATGATTTGTCACTGTAATATAGCCCACAGGAGGTGCACTTTACTTCATGATGCATGTTTTTGTTTTATAGTTTGTACATGGGGCCTGTGTGATTTGCCCCAAGGCCCCTCATGACCTCAGCCAAAGCAGGGTACACGTCTCGCCTCGCACCCCGCTGCTGGAACCATCTGCTGGGTTTCTTCTCTCGCAGTCTGCCTCAGGAAACACAAAGCAGCAGGGGGCTGATGAGAAAAGATGCTGTGAGTTTTTACTGTTGCTCAAAAGTGTATCTGCACTGGTTAATTTGAGGATGTCTCCATAAGTTTCAAAAGTTAAGACAGAGGTGCAGAGTTACATTACGAATCTTGAAAAAAAATGAAGACCGAAGTCACTGGAGACATGAATGAACCACATCTCAACCTCAACTTCTCAAAAAAGGTAGCACAGTTTTAACCATGTTTTATCAAAAGCCTTGAATCAAACTTTAAATATTATGTCTATTATAGGTCAAGCTCTATCACGTCAAGATTTAAGACAAGTTGACGCTTAAACTAATATAGATCAAAATATTCAGTATTCAGGTCATCGGGGAGGATGGAGCCTATCTAAGCATAATTCAGGTGAGAAGCACGGTCAGCCAAGACAGTCTGCCTGTCCATTGCACTGCCAACACAGAGACACAGACAACCATTCACTCTCATATTGACAATCAAGGGAAATTTAGAATCCCCACTGCCCAATTAACCTAACATACGTGTCTGTGAAATGTGGGAGGAACATGGAGTACCTGAGACAACCTATGCAGGTATAGGAAGAACATGCAAACTCCACTTACAGAGGCTCCATTTTGCCGGCTGGTGGATTTAAACACAGGATCATACCTGATGCATAAAAGGTCATCCAACAACAAATCAAAATAAGGGAGATGTGCCTGTTATTGTACTCCAAACCACTTTAGTGTACATTCATAGAGGGGAAGGCACCTCCACAGTAGTGGTAGAAATTCCATGAAATACTTGAAGTCATTTGCAAGTCTAGAAAGTCACACTAAATTCAAAAGATGTACTTACTGCGATTCAATGCATTGGCTAGACATACATACATACATATATACTGTATATATATACACTACCGTTCAAAAGTTTGGGGTCACCCAGACAATTATTTTGTGTTTTCCATGAAAAGTCACACTTATTTACCACCATGAGTTGTAAAATGAATAGAAAATATAGTCAAGACATTGACAAGGTTAGAAATAATGATTTGTATTGGAAATAATAATTTTTTCCTTCAAACTTTGCTTTCGTTAAAGAATACTCCATTTGCAGCAATTACAGCATTGCAGACCTAACATGATTGCACAAGGGTTTTCTAATCATCCATTAGCCTTCTGACGCAACAAGCAAACACATTGTACCATTAGGACACTGGAGTGATAGTTGCTGGAAATGGGCCTCTATACACCTATCTAGGTATTGCACCAAAAACCAGACATTTGCAGCTAGAATAGTCATTTACCACATTAGCAATGTATAGAGTGTATTTCTAATTAGTTTAAAGTTATCTTCATTGAAAAAAAGTACTTTTCTTTCAAAAATAAGGACATTTCTAAGTGACCCCAAACTTTTGAACGGTAGTGTATATATATACAGTATATATATATATATATATATATATATATATATACACACACATATATATACACACACACGGTTCCAAGGTTGTCATAGCCAGGAGCGGCACTGGGGATAAGCTCCCAGTGCTTATAAAATGCTCCTTATGGCGTGCGTCTCGAAAAGCCTCTGACAACTAAGTCCAACTCCTAGCCTGCCCGTGTGGTTTAGTCTCTAAGCCCGGCGGAACTGCTTTTACTAATAGGAGAAGGGGCGAGGGCGGATCTCTGGCGCCTTAAAACCAGATGCTTCGGGTAGATGGTGGCTCGTCAACCTGGGAAGGTAGCCCATCTAGGGGAAGGTAAACCCTGATTTCAAACCTCTGCTGCCTTGCGGCACACCCGGTCATGGGAAAGGCTTCGGGAGTCAACCCTGAAGAAAAATCCGTTGTCGGAGTCCCTAAGGCAGTTCTCTGTTGTGCTCAACATCGTTCTGGCAGCTCCTGCGACAGCGCTGGTGCCAAACTGTAACAGCCCTGCTGTTCCTTTGGATTCATCAGTGACGTGGAGAGGGGGGACATGCTGCATGGGCAACATCTTGTCCTCCATATCTTCCTGCCCAGGATTGAATCCTACCAACGCCCAACGCTGGAAGGTAGAACACTGGATCACTGGAGAGGACACTCCAGCTTCGCCTTTGGCGTAGACAAAACACGGGGAATGACAGTTACCAGTTATAAGCCACTGCTCAATTGGCGTAGAGCGCGGCGCCAGGGGTTGTTCCCGACGGTGGGAGGGATCATCGGATCTCACTGGACAGCTACCGCCCGCCTCAAGCTGGGCAGCCCCCAGCCAATAAGGTGTTGTCCCGCCACAGCCTGCTTTCCTCATTGGGTGCATGGGGATGAGGAGAAGTCTGAATGGCAGGCTGAGAACTTTCGCACCAGGCAAGACAAAAAAACAAAAGAGACCAACTCTAAAACTGGGAACTTGGAACGTCCGCACTATGATGACAGGACTCGCTGCTAACCTCAAGGACATCAACGACACCAGGAAGACTGCCATCATCAATAATGAGCTGAAGAGACTGGAAGTGGATATCACCACTCTCCAGGAAACACGGTTGGCTGACGCAGGCACACTGAGAGAGAAGGACTACACGTTCTACTGGCAGGGAAAGAGCAGTGACGAACACAGGGAACACAGAGTGGGCTTCGCAGTGAAGAACACCTTGCTGAAGATAGTGGAACCAGGCAGCAATGGCTCTGCACAACTCCTCACCCTCCGCCTCAACACCACTCAAGGCCCAGTCACCTTCGTCAGTGTGTATGCCCCAACACTGACAGCCACACCAGAGGCAAAAGACGGGTTCTACGAGAATCTCGCAACAACTGTCAGGATCATCCCCAACTCTGAACAACTCATTCTCCTTGGAGACTTCAATGCCAGAGTGGGTGCTGACCACGACTCCTGGCCCTCCTGTCTTGGACCATTTGGCGTGGGCAGAATGAACGACAACGGACAGCGGCTGCTCGAGTTCTGCACTTATCACGATCTGTGCATCACAAACCCGTTCTTCAAGACCAAGCCCCAACACAAGGTTTCCTGGCGACATCCGCGCTCAAAGCACTGGCACCAGCTGGACTTGATCCTGACCAGGCACACCTCACTGAAGAACGTGCTAATCACCCGTTCGTTCCAGAGTGCAGATTGCGACACAGACCATTCATTGGTGTGTTGCAAGGTGAAGCTGCAGCTGAAGAAATTCCATCGTGCTAGACAGCCTGGAAAGGCACGGATTGACACCAGCAAGATGGCCCAACCAGAACTTGTTGAGCGGTTTGCCTCCACCTTTGAGAAGGAACTTGGTGTACCACAAGAAGGAGAATCAGCAAAGCAGAAGTGGGAAGAGCTGCGAAACACCATCCACCGCACAGCCTTGGCTACCTTTGGGAGGAAGACCTCGAAGTCACAGGACTGGTTTGATGCCAAGTTGACCGAGATGACCCCCGTCATTGAAGCCAAGCGCTCAGCTCTTGCCGAGTACAAGAAGTACCCAAACGAGAAGAATCTCCAGATTCTCAGGGCTGCGAGAAGCAAAGTTCAGCAGACTGCTCGGCGCTGTGCCAACGAGTACTGGACTCAGCTCAGCCAAGACATTCAAACCGCTGCCAAAACAGGGAACGTCCGTGGTATGTACGATGGCATCAAGAAAGCACTTGGTCCGGCTCAGAGCAAGATGGCCCCCCTCAAATCCTCCACTGGGGAGATGATCACAGAAAAGAACAAGCAGATAGAGAGATGGGTGGAGCACTACTCCGACCTCTACTCCAGACAGAACACCGTAACACCGTCAGCCCTTGATGCCATCGATTGCCTGCCATCCATGGACGAACTTGACGCCAAGCCAACCATCGACAAACTCAGCAAGGCCACTGATAGCTTGGCCGCTGGCGCGGCACCCGGCAACGACGGCATACCCCCCGACCCGATCAAGCACTGCAAGACCGCCCTACTGCTGCCATTGCATGACGTCCTCTGCCAGTGCTGGAAGGAAGGTGCCGTACCACAGGACATGAGGGACGCCAAGATCATCACCCTCTACAAAAACAAAGGGGAGAGAAGCGACTGCAACAACTACAGGGGCATCTCCCTCCTCAGCGCTGTTGGCAAAGTCTAAGCAAGAGTTGTTCTCGTTCATCTACAGAAGCTTGCCGAACGCGTCTACCCCGAGTCTCAGTGTGGCTTCCGCGCTGAGCGATCGATGGTAGACATGATATTCTCCATCCGCCAACTCCAGGAGAAATGCAGAGAACAGAACATGCCCCTGTACGTCGCCTTCATCGACCTCACCAAAGCGTTCGATCTGGTCAGCAGAGAGGGCCTTTTCAAGATCCTGCCAAAGATAGGATGCTCACCAAAGTTGCAAAGCCTCATCGAATCGCTTCACACCAACATGCAGGGGATAGTGCAGCACAACAGCAACGTCTCAGAACCATTCAACATATGCAGCGGAGTGAAACAGGGCTGTGCACTTGCGCCAACCCTCTTTGGGATTTTCTTTGCTATGCTCCTGAGGCATGCCTTCAGCACAGCAACAGAGGGAATCTACCGGCATACAAGATCTGACGGCAGGCTTTTCAACCTCGCCCGCCTGAAAGCCAGAACCAAAGTACGCGAGGCTCTAATCAGAGACATGCTGTTCGCAGACGACGCTGCAGTCGCGACCCACACACAGCAGGAGCTTCAGACCCTGATGGACCACTTCTCCCAGGCATGCAAGGACTCCGGGCTTACCATCAGCCTGAAGAAGACTAACGTCTTGGTGCAAGGCATGGAAGCACCACCAACCATCGCCATCGACGACTACGAGCTGGAGGTTGTGAATCAGTTCACGGACCTGGGGTCCACGATCAGCAGCAACCTCTCCCTTGATACAGAGATCGACAAAAGGATTGGAAAATCAGCCTCCACACTCGCTCGCCTCACCACACGAGTGTGGGAGAATCTCAAACTCTCTGTCAAGACGAAGATGGCAGTGTACAGCGCCTGCGTCATCAGCACACTGCTCTATGGGAGTGAGACATGGACAACATACGCCCGGCAGGAAAAGACACTGAACTCCTTCCACTTGCGCTGCATTCGCCGCATCCTGGACATATCCTGGCAGGACAAAGTGCCCAACACAGAAATTCTGTCCTGCGCCGGCCTTCCCTCCATGTTCACTCTACTCAGGCAGCGCAGGCTCCGCTGGCTAGGCCACGTTCACCGTATGGAGGATGGCAGAATCCCCAAAGACGTCCTCTACGGAGAACTGGCGACTGGCAGGAGAGACGTTGGCCGCCCACAGCTGCGCTTTAGAGACATCTGCAAGAGAGACATGAAGGCCCTGAAGATCAACACAGAGCGCTGGGAAGACTTTGCAACGGACCGCTTCAAATGGAGAGGCACCCTGACCAGACAGCTCAAGGCGGGTGAAGAGAGACTGACTGCTGCAGCAGATGAAAAAAGGACCCGCAGGAAGAACTGCCACAGCTCCAGCAGCACGGAGACCACCCACAAGTGCGACCTGTGTGACAGGGACTGCCATTCACGCATCGCCCTGTTCAGCCACAGGCAGTGCTGTTCCAGCAGAGTAGACGTTTAGGATTCTCTTCCATGGTCATCATAGACCGACGGAGGCCGACGATGACACACACACACAAACACACACACACATATTATATATATAGTATATACAGTGGGGTAAAAAAGTATTTAGTCAGCCACCAATTGTGCAAGTTCTCCCACTTAAAAGATGAGAGAGGTCTCCAATTTTCATCATAGGCATACCTCAACTATGAGAGACAAAATAAGAAAAAAAAATCCAGAAAATCACATTGAAGGATTTTTAATGAATTAATTGGTAAATTCCTCGGTAAAATAAGTATTTGGTCAATAACAGAAGTTCATCTCAATACTTTGTTATATACCCTTTGTTGGCAATGACAGAGGTCAAACGTTTTCTGTAAGTTTTCACAAGGTTTTCACACACTCTTGCTGGTATTTTGGCCCATTCCTCCATGCAGATCTCCTCTAGAGCAGTGATGTTTTGGGGCTGTCGCTGGGCAACACAGACTTTCAACTCCCTCCAAAGATTTTCTATGCGGTTGAGATCTGGAGACTGGCTAGGCCACTCCAGGACCTTGAAATGCTTCTTACGAAGCCACTCCTTCATTGCCCAGGTGGTGTATTTGGGATCACTGTCATGCTGAAAGACCCAGCCACGTTTCATCTTCAATGCCCTTGCTGGTGGAAGGAGGTTTTCACTCAAAATCTCACGATACATGGCCCCATTCATTCTTTCCTTTACACGGATCAGTCGTCCTGGTCCCTTTGCAGAAAAACAGCCCCAAAGTATGATGTTTACACCCCCATGCTTCACAGTAGGTATGGTGTTCTTTCTCCTCCAAACACGACAAGTTGAGTTTTTACCAAAAAGTTCTATTTTGGTTTCATCTGACCGTATGACATTCTCCCAATCCTCTTCTGGATCATCCAAATGCTCTCTAGCAAACTTCAGACGGGCCTGGACATGTACTGGCTTAAGCAGGGGGACACGTCTGGCACTGCAGGATTTGATTCCCTGGCGGCGTAGTGTGTTTCTGATGTAGCCTTTGTTACTTTGGTCCCAGCTCTCTGCAGGTCATTCACTAGGTCCCCCCGTGTGGTTCTGGGATTTTTGCTCACCGTTCTCGTGATAATTTCGACCCCACAGGGTGAGATCTTGCGTGGAGCCCCAGATCGAGGGAGATTATCAGTGGTCTTGCATGTCTTCCATTTTCTATTAATTGCTCCCACAGTTGATTTCTTCACACCAAGCTGCTTACCTATTGCAGATTCAGTCTTCCCAGCCTGGTGCAGGTCTACAATTTTGTTTCTGGTATCCTTTGACAGCTCTTTGGTCTTGGCCATAGTGGAGTTTGGAGTCTGACTGTTTGAGGTTGTGGACAGGTGTCTTTTATACTGATAACGAGTTCAAACAGGTGCCATTAATACAGGTAACGAGTGGAGGACAGAGGAGCCTCTTAAAGAAGAAGTTACAGGTCTGTGAGAGCCAGAAATCTTGCTTGTTTGTAGGCGACCAAATACTTATTTTACTGAGGAATTTACCAATTAATTCATTAAAAATCCTTCAATGTGATTTTCTGGATTTTTTTTTTCTCATTTTGTCTCTCATAGTTGAGGTATACCTATGATGAAAATTGGAGACCTCTCTCATCTTTTAAGTGGGAGAACTTGCACAATGGGTGGCTGACTAAATACTTTTTTGCCCCACTGTGTATATATATATATATATATACTGTATATATACCTCTTTTGGAGTTACCACATGGTGGCCTCCAGAAAGAATTCCAATTAAAGGCACTTCTGCTTCAGCTTTAATTTTTAGACTCAGAAGCTAAATATGTGAAGAATTTTAAGCTTATCCAGCTACTATTGTTATTCTACAATCACAACCAATCAGTAAAATAAACTAAAATAAAATAAACAGCCTTTATGAGCTGAATATGGTACAAATATTGAAAGTGCTGAATACTTTAACCTTGGGAAACTGATACCTTTGAAGTTACACACAGAGCCTCTCTTTCTTTCAGTGTTTTTCTTGAGATGTGGGAGAATGACAAGGAACCCGCTGCCATGGAAGGCTGAGAAAATGAAGCAGTTTATGGGAACAAGGAAGCTTTAAAAAAAAATAAAAGAGGAATGAGGGAATGAGAACATGGATGCAAGAGAGAAGCAGTGATGGATGGGAGACAGAAGGGAAAGTGGAGAGAAGACACACACTCAAGACATGCTATAATACAAGCTGGCAGGCTGTGAGGGAACAGAAGAAGATCATCGAAACCAGTCATTCAGATCAGACGGTCATTTAAATCAAGCGGTCACACCAGAAGGTTTCATTTCAGTCCGGCGTGTGCTTCTAGAGGCCCCCAGCCTTCAGAAACATATGTGAACTTTAGAGTCTTGCTAAATGATTTCATTAATAAACATAATTTAAACTCTCAAAAGCCATTTCAAAACATTCTAAACCCAGATAATTCTCTGGAAAGGTGTTAAAGCCTCTTAGAATCTAATTCCTGACAAATATTATGGAGCTCAAAAAGTTTTATTTCTTGCAGCCCTGGACACAATGCACAAATATGAGAGGCACAGAAAAAAAAAAGGCAAACCCCATCAGGTTTAATGGTTTTGTGTGTTGTTTTGTATCTTGATATCAAACCCAAAATTTAATTTTATATGTGCTAATTCATAATTCTGTTTGTAACGCTCTCATTAAAAACAAGTTACAAAATGTAAACTGTAGTACATTATTTTCATTTATTCATCAGGTTTCTCAGCTTAAGTTATTAAATGTATATAAATGAAGAGAATGGAATTAACTTATTGACACCATCAATTTACTGAATAATAAATAGATAAACAGAATATAAGCTCCAGAAAAACTGTTAACACAATCCTCTTGTAGCATCTGTAAGTGAAGCAGTTTTGGCTGCTGTATCAACATGACAAACAACTGCCTTTGGGTAACAAAGAAATAACCCAACAATCTTGCTGACAGGTCTGAGAGTAAAAAGAAATTTGTCCAGTGGCAGTAATTGTGTATTATTCCCATGCAAGCAATTATCTCACATCTCAGACTTGAATGGATGGATGGTGGAGGAGTTGTTGCAAACAGAAAATAATGGGTTGACAATTCTTCAACAGCTTTCTGTAACCATCCTACAACTGGATACCGGATGTATTCATGGGGAAACTGCTCCCAAATTTCAAACTGCTATCAAAAAGGGAACCTGCCTGCGGAGTTTCCCTTATTGCTTAAAAACAATCCAGTAAAATCTGTTTGTGAATATGTCTGAGGTAGGAAATTGACCTGGAAATTAATGGCTGCTTTTGTTTTAGATCAGCAATGGCTAGCCCCGGAGTTTTGAATGAGTTTCTACTAGTGACACACAGAGCCAGAAGATTTATAAAGTAGTCTTTGCCTTTAATGAGGCATAGACTTGATGCACTGCCTCTTGAAATTGGACATAACCAAAATGGATTGTTCTGCAGACAACATACTGCAGATGATGAATGGAAAGCATGGCAACATTGGATTATGTGAATACGTACCAACAACTTATTACTCAAAGTTCTAAATACACCAGGCCCAGCGAGAATTTCAGTTGTTTAAATGGTTCTTTAAAGGGTTATCTTACAATGCTTATTCTAAGATTAACTTATGAATGCAACTATGTCAGGGTAAGGCTGCAACAGATCAAAATAATGAGGAATTATAAAACTCATGTTCTGACATTCTTTTGAAGAGCTCTGACATTTGCCTTTGCAAGAAGCAACTAGAAGAAGAAAATTCCAAATAACAGGAGCCAAATCAAGGTGTGTGTGTGTGTGTAGGGTGTGAAATAATTGGCTGATATATGAGAAGAGTGTTTGTATGAGGGGCAAATGGGTCTCAGTGACAATTCATTTCTTAAAAATGTCCTGAAGCCTTCAATTAACCTCTTTAACCCCCACCGCCCACCAGCCTACCCCACCAGCTGAGGCCGCCAAAATAAGCAGCCACTAGGCAGTCATGGGAACCAGCAGCAAAAACAAAAAGCAGGGGAGTGTTGACAGATGAGTAGAAACAACAGAGTGAAAACAGATTAAAATGGTTCACTTAGAAAAATAAATATATATAATATATAATAAGAGCCATCAAAGTTGTAACCCATCCTTACCTGTTCGGTGTTCAGGTCTGTTGATCCCCGATGATCCCTTATGTCATCAATAACCTCCTGCAAGAAGCAAAAGAAACAAATTACAGTTAGACAAATACCAAAAAAAAAAAAAAATATGTTTGGGTAAATATGAGATTTGCAGCCAAAGCCATTAGTCATTTGATATCTCAGAGCACAGCTTGGATTTGTTGAAAACCGGAGGAATGACTGACTGGCCCAAGGGCTATATTAGAATTGTAGGTCAAAACCAGGTGACAGATTTCTTAGTGGTTACCTTGGAGGGTTGCGGGGACAGCATCGTGTTTCAGTCAAGGTACATGTTTCGATTGTCAGCTCTCTATGAGGGGCTTAAGACCAACAATTCAGACTTTAACACACACACAAACATGCTCCCTCACTGTATCTTTGCTTTAGACCCATTTACTCATGCCATTTTATTTTCCTACCTTCAGTGATGTTGATAATTCATTAACGTGCAGATTATTAAAGCAACCAATTAATTCTGTGTTAAAAAAATTAGAACTGAAAAATTAATGAATAAAAGATTTAACTGCTATAATTCTAGGACATATTTTTAAAAAGGGCAAATTTTTTTTTAATCTAACAATGGCTTTGTCAGTGTCATATTATATACACTACTCACAAAAAGTTTGGGATATTTGGCTTTCGGGTGAAATTTATGGAAAATGTAAAAAGTTCACGCTACAGTGATAATATATCACGAAAGTAGGGCATTTAAGTAGAAACAAGCAATGGTGATTTCCTCATCTCAAACAATTTATTGAAACAAAAGTCAACAACAGTGGTGGGTATACCACAACAAAAAATGTCAATGTCTCAATAAACTTGTCATGTGCCCTTGAGCATCAATTACAGCTTGACAACGATGGCTCATGCTGTTCACAAGTCGACTTATTGTCTGTTGAGGCATGGCATTCCACTCTTCTTGAAGGGCAGCCCTCAGGTCATTGAAGTTGTGGGGTGCAGGGTTACCAGCCTCTACACGGCAACTCAGCTGATCCCATAGGTTTTCTATAGGATTCAGGTCAGGAGAAAGTGCAGGCCACTCCATCTGAGGTACCCCAGCCTCCAGCAGCCGTTCCCTAATGATGCGATCTTGATGGGCTGGAGCACTGTCGTCCATGAAGATGAAATTAGGCCTGTGCTGTTCATGCACAATGAATGGATTAATGATGTTATTCAGGTAGTATCGGCTTGTCACTGTACCATTCACAAGGTGTAGAGCAGTTCTGTATTGACTAGACACACCTGCCCAGACTGTAACACCACCACCCCCAAAGGCTCGTCTGGTGACAACAGTGGCTGATGCATAGCACTCTCCTTGACGTCTTCAACATCGTTGGCGGCCATCATTTCTGCTCAGCGTGAATTGACTTTCATCAGAGTACAGCACTGAGGCCCACTGGTCCCCTATCCAGTGTAAATGCTCCCTGGCCCATGCAAGACAATGACGCATGTGCCTGGTGATGTGGTCAGGTACCCTTGCAGGTCGTCTAGCACGCACACCACGCTGATGTAAACAGTTTTAAATGGTCTGACATGACACTCCTTTAAATGTGCCTGAAGTTGAGTGGCATTCATCCTCTGGTTCCACAGAGCAGTGTTCACAATGAAGCGGTCATCACTGATGATCAACGTGGGATGTGACCAAAGAATGTCCACTTCTTTGCCTTTCTGCAACTCTTCTAGTCTCTCTGTATCTCTGTTGCAACCTGCTGATGACACTCTGTGACACTCTAAGCTCAGTGGCCACTTCCCTCTGAGAACATCCTGTTTGAAGCCTCGCAATGGCGAGGTACTGTTGATCAATTGTTAGGTGTCATCTTTGTCTCACGATGTCATGATGTCAGTACCACGGGGAAAATTATCTTTTAAATTGTCAAACATCATATAAGATAAGATAAGATAAGCCTTTATTAGTCCCACAACGGGGAAATTCCAGGATTGCAACAGCACAGGGATAGCAACACTCAGAGCAACAATCAGAAGGCAAGAAAAAAAAAACAAAAAAAAAAACAAGCAAGCAAGAGCAGCTAATATACATACATAAGACATAGGCTCTCTATGTCGCCTTCCTCAGCAACAGCTGTGTTTTGCCTACTATTTCATGACAAAATGGCTGCTGTCAAATTGACCTTTTCTCTACAAACATGCATATACAAACAGGCCATTTTGCACAAGAAAAATTCACACTGGGTGTTCACAGCAGAACTATTTTGGATGGATCATATGGACCTTTGGCAAAATAACACATTTAGGTAGTACCTTACACACAAATAGTAAAGATATTCCATTTCCTACAGTATATTTTTGTTAATTTCTGAACACACAACTGTGCAGTAGACCAGTGTGCTGTCCAATGTCCAAGTATTTAAATCACACTACTATTCACTACTACAGCTTAGCTGAATATTTTTAGTCACTAATATTGTTTTCAAATGTTTAAAATATAGTTTGCCAAGTGCTGCAGTACTTTGACAGATGTGGGTATAAACTATTGTACAACCATGCTATATATCATCACAATTTTTGCAAATAAAGTCAAATCACAGCTTATGAATGTATAAGATGAACAGAATACATTCCTTTCTAACCTACCTACATACAACATTTCTAGTGTCTAGAGTTACAGTATTTTAAAGCTTTGACACTACTGCACCAAAGGCGCTGGTCTGAGAACTCAACTCCATCTACTAGTCAGTACAACACTGAGTTAAAACCTTACAGTCATATGCAGCTAATGTACATATGTGTACATATGTGTAACTCATAGCAAAATTCAATCAGGATCAAAAGATAATTTTGCTCTTGCCATTCATTTCAATGGAGATTTTTTTCCGATTTAAAGTGCTGATGACATGATTTTGACTGCATCCAATTTTGCAACACATTATTTCAATATGGCGAAATAGGTGGGTCTGTGCAGTTTTAAGTCAAACAGGCTTGTTTTCACGCGAATATCCGACGTTTCCAAGAGCACCACGTCACCAATTGTGTCAGTGGCTGGAAAACCCCCCGGCCATATTGTGATGTCAGTAGGAGAACACAGCGCTTGGCTGCCCATTGTGCACGCAGGATGGGAGTGGTTGAAAACACTGACGATGGTTCCAGTACACGTAGTCTGGAATTGGTTTGGTTGTCCAATCTTCAGACGATTATAGTTCAGAAGAATGGGATGACAATGAAGAATCTTCTTCTTCTTCTTTTAGATTTGATTGGCGGTTGGCAACCAGCTTGCACGTGCATTACTACCACTGACTTGACTCTGGGGACATTAGACCTTATAGGTTTGAGCCATATTAAGCGGACATCATGCCTAGCGAGTCAGACTCAGAGAGTGACGGTGGTGAGGCACAAATGGCTGGTGCAGCAGCAGCGGCAAACACATGGCAGGGGAACACCGAGTGGTATGCTTTTGTTACAGATATTGCAACAAATTATTTGTTCATAAATATAATTTATTTAAACCTGATTTTTCAATAAAATCATAGCAGTGAATTTATAATAAAATTGAAACATCTACCTGATACTGTCAGGTATTTTTTTTTTTTTTTTTTTTTTTTTTTGCAGGTGCCAGTGTGGTCTGTGTGTGAGCATGACAACAGAGGAGGACAGTATTTGCTGTCAGGAGCAGGACAAGGTGAAGAAGAAAATTACGGACGGTGCTATAAAGTGTACCACTGGTCATTGCAACTTCCCCGCGGTGTGTCTGAACGAAGATGTGTTGGAAGTGGCCTACTTCACCTATAAACATTATGTGAATGTGGATTATGGGAACAATTGGAAGCAATATACAGCGTACAGACAGTTCATCCGATGGTACTACCATTACCTTGGTGAGAAAGTCGGCGTGCCAATACCTGCCTGTGTCATTCACAAGATCAGACAGACCTTTCCACTACAAGAGGGACAATATGTTGGTTTTACTTATGCTGACTAACTACCTTTATGTTGTCATGGTATTGTTTTTCATTCAATAAATGTTTATGTGACCACAACTGTTATCAATTTTTACAAGAAAATAAAATTACTAAATATTTGTAGTGTGATACTTAAAAATCTCATAACTGTTGTCATCATTTGAATGTTGCATGCAATCCTGTATCAATCCTGGGTATCTGAACAAGAGATATAATTTTTTTTTTATTTTGCAAATTTTTTTTTTTTTAAATTAGAGCATACTCGTGGCCATAACTTATCATTTTAAAGTTCAATTATCTGTAAAACCCCTTTAGAAATTAAAATTTTTCTGTGTTACTGATGGCAATATCCTTAAAAATAATGTATTCCCTATTATTTATGTCTCATAAAAAATGCAATTTTGTTTGTTGTTTATTAACTGCTTTTTTCTTGTATCAACTGGCATGTGATTTTCAACAATAATAATAAAAGCAATAGAAGCAACTGATAGGCCTCATTTTTTCAAGAGTTTGGTCACAAGAAAAACAATACTCATAACTGGTATAGCACACATGTACTAAAACTATCAAAAATATTAAATTAATTATTATAACAGGAAAAAGTCCAAGTAAGTGGCAATGAATACAATATAGTCAGTTGGTGTCACGAACCGAGCCCGTGTTATCCTGTAGGCTCGGTTCTGACCGCTCTCTGTGGCTCAGGCATCTGGTTTATTATGTATTATCTTTTGAGTTCTTGTTGTTTTTATGTCTGTGTTCCTTTTCTTTTCCATGCCTGTAGCTGCTGCTCTGGCCGGCGGTTGTTGGGCAGCCGTTTTGACCCACTTTCAGGTGGGCGCTGTCCAAGATTTGCCGGTCTGACCACGCCCCCTCTCTCTTTGACAGTCAGCTGTTCATGTTTTGTGTGCATCATCTGCCGTGTTGTCAGCCAGCCAATATTGCCAACACTATCACAACGTTTTAGCCACTCCACACAACTGTGGTTCTGTTGCGTCCCTTGAAGCGATATCAGCCCTGGGGTGCAACCGTGGTTAACACGTCTCCTCTCCATGCGTTCGCTGGGCGATGTTGGCCCCGAATGCCAACGGTAAGTGTTTCTGTTTATTTTTGTAAGTCTTCACCTTTTTGGGAACTGTTGTCATCAGTCTTATGTTCAATACATGTGCTGTGGTGAATCATGCGCGTAAATCCATTCATCCTTCCCCTCCTCCGTGCGCTGCGTAAAAGCGCACGAGGAGGCTTATGACAGTTGGAGCTGAAGCATGTGATGTGGTCTTTCACAGCCTGCTGTTTATCTAAGCCTGCGATACAACGCGATGGCATAGCCATAAAACTAAAAGAAGAAACCAGAGAAACCGTCTGCTACAAAGCTGCTGGCATTCCAGTCAGCAACACCGGTGTCCGTTCTCTTGCTGACGCCATTTCAGCCTCCTCCTTCATTCGGTGGGCGGCGCCACAGTCCAGTCAATGGCTGTGGTTTTTTGATGATAACTATGTTATGCAGGCATGCTTGTAACTATTATTTTGATCATCAGCAATGACTTTTGGGTTTATACAACATGCTAAAAAATGTCAAAATCGTGTCATGAGCACTTTAAGGTCCCATATGCAGAAGTAGAGGGGGCATGACTTAGATAAGAGTTGCAAACACAAACTTACCTATTTAGGTACCCGAGTCAAAAAAACCAATTCACTTTAGTCCATTAGATGATGCTAAATGTTCCCTGTCTGGTTTGGTCAGCACAGCAAAGGAGGGACTCCTGAGATCTAGTCAGGCGTTCAACATGACAAAAATCGGGATGGGAAATTGTAATATACAGTGGATATATAAAGTCTACACACCCCTATTCAAATGCCAGGTTACTGTGATGTAAAAAAAATGAGACCAAGATCAATCATTTCAAAACTTTTTCCACTATTAATGCAACCTATAACCTGTACAACCCAATTGAAAAACAAACTGAAATCTTTAAAGAGAAAAAATAAAAAACTTGCAATAACCTGGTTGCATAAATATGCACACCCTTAAACTAACACTTTGTTGCAGCACCTTTGGCTTTCATTACAGCACACAGTCTTTATGGGTAGAAGTCTATCAGCCTGGCACATCTTGATGTGGCTATATTTGCCCACTCTTCTTTGCAAAGACACTCCAAATCTGTCGGATTGTGAGGGCATCTCCTGTGCACAGCACAGCCCTCTTCAGATCACCCACAGATGTTCGACTGGATTCAGGTCTGGACTCTGGCTGGGCCATTCCAAAACCTTAATCGTCTTCTGGTGAAGCCATTCTTTTGTTGAAATGGATGAAGGATGAAAGATGAAGTTCCTCTTCATCTTCAGCTTTCTAGCAGAAGCCTGAAGGTTTTGTGTGAACACTGACTGGTATTTGGAACTGTTCATAATTTCCTCCACCTTGACTAAGGCCCCAGTTCTAGCTGAAGAAAAACAGCCCCAAAGCATGATGGTGCCACCACCATGCTTCACTGTAGGTATGGTGTTCTTTTGGTAATGAGCAGTGTTGTGTTTGTGCCAAATATACCTTTTGGAATTATAGCCAAAAAGTTCAACCTTGGTTTCATCAGACCATAACACATTTTCCCACAGGGGTCTGGGAGATTTCAAATGTGTTTTCACAAAATGTAGCCGGGCTTGGATATTTTTCTTTGTAAGATAAGACTTCCATCTTGCCACCCTTCCCCATAGCCCAGACATATGTAGAAGATGGGAGATTGCTGTCACATGTACTAAACAGCCAATACTTGCCAAAAATTCCTGCAGCTCTTTTAATGTTGCCGTCAGCCTCTTGGCAGCCTCCCTGACCAGTTTTCCTCTCGTCTTTTCATCAATTTTGAAGGGATGTCCAGTTCTTGGCAATGTCACTGTTGCGCCATATTTTCTCCACTTGATGATGACTGTCTTCACTGTGTTCCATGGTATATTTAATGCCTTGGAAATTCTTCTGTACCCTTCTCCTGACTGATACCTTTGAACAATGAAATCCATCTGATGCTTTGGAAGCTCTCTGCGGACCATGGCTTGTGTTGTAATATGTGACTACAAAGATGTCAGGAAAAACCTATTAGAACTGCTGAACATTATTTGGAGTTAATCAGAGGCACTTTAAATGGTGCCAGGTGTGTGCTGACTCCCATTTAACATGAGTTTGAATGTGATTAATTCTGAACACAGCCACATTCCCAATTATAACAGGGTGTGCATATTTACGCAACCAGGTTATTTTAAAGTGTTTTATTTATTTTTTTTTCCCTTCAAAGATTTCAGTTTGTTTTTCAATTGGGTTGTACAGGTTATAGATCACATTAATGGTGGAAAAGGTTTTGAAATGATTTATCTTGGTCTCATTTTTTTTAAATCACAAAAACCTGGCATTTGAACAGGGGTGTGTAGACTTTTTATCCATTGTATAGTATGATAATCACAGTACTCAGTGTATCATAAAATAGTGATAATATTGCGTCAGGGCCCAAGTATCGTGATAATACTGTATTGTGCGACTCAAGTATTGTGATATTATATTTTATAATGTCGTGTGATCTCATATCAGTACCTCAAATCAATGGGTAACAGCAAAGGTTCATCATTCTTACAGAAAGTACCATTAAAACCTCAACACAAAGCCATATTATTACAGCATAAGGAAAGTTTTTCATATATTTTTAGAATAACCTTACTGAATGGGAGACAGTAAAGTAAATATTGGGACAAACAAAAATAAATCTGCCCTCAGAGCTACACATCCTGCAATGGACGAGCCTGTGTATCACTATGAATACAGGCTTTTATTCACAAGCACAGTGACAGCATTGTTAATTAAACCTAATTAATTCACAGAAAGTGCCAAAAAATCTCGTATTATCTATCAGAGAGAAAGCATATTACTGCCTGGAACAATAACTGAAAAAGCTGGAGCTCTGCCTGAGCTAAAACAGAGCCTTTCATCAAGGCACACATTACACTGAAGGCATTTTAATTTGAGATAATTCAGGAAGTGAGACTCAGTTTTTCCTCTCATAATGATAACAGTAATGCTTATAGACAAAGCAGGTACAATAAAGGGATTTTTTTAATCAAGAAGAAAAAGGGGGAAACACAATTTGGGGAGTTCCTTTTGTGAAGAGACAGCCAAACAGACCAAAAATGGACAATACTGAGAGTGTGTAATGAACAAAGCAAAGTCAAAATCAAGAAGTTGTTAAAAAAAATATCTTGCAGGTGTCTACATTTTCACTTCACATGATGAAGACAAAACTCAACTCTCCTCCAGAAATAAGAATTAAGGTCACTCATGCCACCATTCACTTCACATTGAAACAAGCAGCAAAGGAGATACTGAGGCATGACTGTGTGTGTCAGCGTGAATGTATGTGTGTATGGTGAAGTTTGTTTGGCAGCACTTCTGACAACGTTGAGGCCCTCGGTGCTCTCCAACAGAATAAGCCCAGTCTGTCTTGACTCTATCTCAAAGAACCATATGCTTGTGGATAGTGGGGCCCAGTCATGTGTTGTTTGTGTGTTTACTCGCATGAGTGTGTGTCCATATGTTCAAGCAGCAAACATCCAACATCTAAACATCCAGATGGTGAGGCATCAGTCTGCAAAATGTCTCGGACTATCACCAGGAAGTTGATTTAAAGCCGTGAAGACAATGAATATTCATCATCGGGACTTTAAGAACTGACCATGCACGCGCACACACACACACACACACACACACACACACACACACACACACACACACACTACCTACTTGACAATTATAGAGCTGTTAGACAAGTAAAACTACAAGAGGTTTTATTTGGATGATGATGTGGGGAAAAAGAAAAGCTCCAGTCTAAATCAGAATCCTTTTATTGTCATTGCACAAGGTAAAGTCAGTACAATGAAATTTAAAGTGCTATCCATAAAATGTCAACCAATCTAATAAAATATCAGTCTGTTCCATAAAAATATTACTTAGATGCAGCTGATAAAAATAAAAATAACTCAAGAAAAGTGATCCAATTACATAAGGAGCACATCCATTATGTTAAAAATCCAGCAAACCCAATGCTTCATATTTATTTCTATTAAAATATACAGTAATTGTGCTGGATTGGTGTCCTTCAGAAATAATGGATTATGTAATGCAAGCAAAGAATTGCAGAATCCAACAAGATTATGCAATATAACCAAAAATATGCACAAGGTCAGCTGTATAAGTTCAACACATTTCAGGCTTTCTTCTCCTATCCCGACAGTGGTGATCAGGGCTACCTTATTAAAAAAGAAAGAACGAACGAAAGAAAGAAACAACTCAAGCAAACCTGAACTAATGAGCAGAAAAAAAATTCACAATGAAGAAAACAACTGCAGTAGCGTTTCCTCTGACTAAACATGTGATCCAACATCACCCTAACCCTAAAATTATTGCGATAATCGATATTATCGTTGACTTCATGAAGTCCATTTTATCCCTTGGATATAGTGATATTATTATAACAGTCTGTGTACAACTTTTCAAAGAGCTTTAAATCTTATTTATGAACAATATCACACTATATAACAGTAGAATAGAAATATGGGGAAAAATTAAATAACCTAAATAAATAAAACAAACAAACAAAATAAATAAAAATAAATTTCAGACACTATTGTTTATACGTTGCCACGATTACATCAGTAAGTGCTGTTTGTTTACGATAAGCAGAGTCCGTACAATAGAGAAACGCATGGTGAAAATGTCAAATTCATGGACATTACCATCTATTATGAGTTGGGTTTTTTTTGGGGTAGCACTCTCTAATACAGCCGCTATGTTGTAAAATAAGTGACAGTAAGAATGGTTGCACCAGTCATACGAGTGTAGCGTAAACATGGCTGTTTCATGAGTAACCGAGCCAGAGTTGAAGCAGACCTCTCCAATCGTGGAAACAAATCAGGGCTTCGCTGCAAGAAGCGATCACACTATTAAAAAGGAGCAGACTTTTAGGCTCAGTCAGGACAAACTTTATATTGTGAGCAGACCTCAGCTCGCCGCTACCTGCAGCCATTTTTTCCAGCTGTACCCACTGTGTAAGCATATGCTCCGTCTCGCACAGGGAGCACGCAGAGAAACAGAAGCAGCGCGATAAAAAAACAAAACAAAAAATAGACACACACAGTGGCCAGAAGACTTATGAGGGTCATTTTTTCTCATCATACCTTTAATCGTTTTAGCTGTTATTGTTACAGGCCTCCCATCCATGGATCACCACCTAATCGTGGTGGAGGGGTCTGAGTGCTTGAATGATCCCAGGAGCTATGCTGTCGAGGGCAACTTGCCCCTGGTAGGGTCTCCTAAGGCAAACAGGTCCTGGGTGAAGGGCCAGACTAAGAGCAGTCCAGTGGATCTCCATGAAAAGTGTTAAATCAAGGACTCAGTGTACCCAAAGGAGCCACATGGGTCCGCCCTCCTGTGGGCTCACCACCTGCAGGAGGGATCATGGGGATCATGGTGCTATGTGAACTGGGCAGAGGTCTGGGGTGTTCTGCCTGGACTGATGCCCCTGTGATTCCCAGATAAGCAGTCAAAGATGGATGGATGGATGTTACAGGCCTACCGACAATGGGGCTAATCTTGTGAAAGCTGTGCAAGTGGACGGATGCACTGTTCTTAGCCACAGACTTCATCTCTCCATTGGTAAATTGAGTGCAGCTTGAATTTATATGAAATAAGAAAATAAAATACCAATGCATAATGCTCAGTAAAAACTTACAGTAAGAATAACTTACAGGGCTAATATCCTAATATTGCTCACAAGATGAAACATCTAGAAATGTGTAGTCATATACAGTGGCCATTGCCGAAACTAAAAGTTAGTTTTATAAATTATCAGACCAATTAATGTTTGCCTGTGCATATGTGTATGTAAGAGAAATGATTAAACTAACATTATGTGTGCTACCTACTGTATAAATTTAAACTGCATACTGCATGTCAGTATTTTTCAACCAGGGTGCCCTGGTTTGGTCAGGTTTCTGTGGGAAATTATCTAATTTCACTTCTTAATTACTTTTGTTGTGCATGGGTACTGTAGGCACCCATGCGCCCATGCATTTTTTGCACCAATTAAGAAGAGGAATTAGATAATTCCCCACAAAAACCTGAACATACCAGGGACCCTGACTGAAAAACACTATTGAATGTATGCAACCATTCAGTAATTTTCTGGCAATTATTACCAAAATAATTTATTCAACATCATTTTAGTTTAAATAACACACATACAGTTTTTGTATCAAGATGTACAGCTGTGGAAAAAAATAAAAGAGAGCACTGTAAACTCTTTCCTAAATTTGCATCTCTACATCTTTGGCAGCCATTCAACTTGAGTATCTGCTGAATTCCAACACAAGGACACCTCAATCTACTTAAGAAGGTCCTGATTAGGTGATCATCAAAGTATGGTAAGACACATGAAAGCTGTGAATAAAAATCAGATTAATTCCACAAATACAGATTTCTGAGTTCTTCCCAAGTTAAAACTTGAGTACTGTAGTGTTTAAGATCATGAATGTGTTTTCACTGCATTAGCTGATCTAAAAGCACATTTACAAACAATACCTTTTTGTTGTTTTGGACAGTTGTCATTTTCTGTAAATAAATGCTCTGATGATGATACTTTGACTTGGGTGAGTTGCTTTCAGTAGGTTAGAGAGGAAAGCAAAATTGTTCATTTTACTCAAACACATATACTACTCCTGACCAAAATCTTAAGACCACAGGAAAAATTACAACTATTTGCATTCGCGCTTGTGGATCGTAACCAGGTTATAAGTAGAGCTTCAAAACGCAAAGAGAAGAAACGGGAGCAAGAGACAATAAAATGAAAAAAAAAAATGCATTCAAACTCAGACTGTTCATCAGCTGATCAAAAATTTAAGACCATAGGCCAAAACCCCCCAAAACAGAACTATGTGTCAAAAAAATCACTCGGTAGTGAGTAGCTCCACCGTTCTTGTTGATCACTTCAAAAATTTGTTGAGGCACACTTGATGTGTTTCCAGGAGGCTGGTGGGAACCATTGTCCCTTTTAAATGTAGCCAGTAACCTATTATAGATCTAGCAACATCTATTGTCATTTCACACACATGTAAACAAATTAAATATTGTCAAGTGCAAAAGTCAGTGTTTATAAAACATACCGGTCACATGTTGAGTCGGTACCACAGAAGTGTGGTCAATGCCAGTAGCTAGTTAGCATGCTAGCGATTTGGCTTTGGCAAACTTCACTCGCTTTTTCTTGGCCTTTTCTGTCATGGCGGCCTCTGGGCCGTCATTAGTGTCATTAGCCCCAGCTGCGCACAGACCAACAGGTGTGAATCAACGGCTGTTAAAAGCCAGTGTCGCTGACAGCCCGGCACGGAGTCGTCTGTCTTCCTCAACGGAGAATGAACCTGCACTCCGTTCTCTGGTCTCGTCAAGAACATCTCTTGTCTCGTCTGGAACTTTGTCTGTCTCGTCTGGAACTTTGTCTGTCTCGTCAAGAACTTTGTCTGTCTCGTCAAGAACTTTGTCAGTCTCGTCAGGAACTTTGTCAGTCTCGTCAGGAACTTTGTCTGTCTCGTCTGGAACCTCGTTTGTCTCGTCAAGAGCTTCACTTGCTTCATCCAGGAACTCCTTCCAGCGACAAGCAAGTAAGCGCACTGTTTGTTACTCAACCCCAAACCTATACCCCTGTGCACAGGTGGACCACCTTGGCGGCGGACCTGCGTCCCCAGCTGACGGGGTAACGCCATCACGTCTTCGTAGCGGCTCACTACCACCACGCCTACCAGCACGTCTTGCTCCTCAATTGCCAGAACTATTATTGTATCAATTACAGGAGTATTGGCCAACGTTATCGGTGGAATCACTGTCATCAGCATCAGCTGTGTCGTCATTGCCACTGTGTGTGGAGTCACTAACCTCGTCTTTGTCTGCATCATCATCTGTGTCATCGTCATCCCGGTCTGTGGAGTCACAGCCGGCGTCATCGTCAGGATCATCGTCATCCCGGTCTGTGGAGTCACAGCCGGTGTCATCGTCAGGGCTGTCATTGTCACAGCCGGTGTCATCGTCAGGACTGTCATTGTCACAGCCACGGGTAGTAACCCCAGCACGGTCACGGACGCCTTCACCTCCACGTTGCCCGGCCGCTGGAACTCAGCAGAGCGAAGCCAGTGCTGCTCTCAAGGTTGCCGGGTCTCCGTCCAGGTCGCTCAGCTCCAGTGACCAGAACGACATTCTCGCACTCACACTCGCATTACACTCACTCACGACTGAATAAAGATTATTGTCACTATCTGCTCGTGTCAGTGTCTGTCTCCTGGGTCCCGAAACATGTCAGTACGACTCCGTCACGATGACCCAGCGGACAGCTCACTGTCGCGCCAAATTAACACTCTTAGCGCCCGGGTAGATTTACTTGCACACCAACAGACAGTAGTCTTGAATCAATTAACTGTTATAAATGGTCGGCTGGATCGTCTGGAGGGACACCAGACGTTTCCCCCCACCGCAGACAGTTCTGCCCCTGTGGGCTTAGCATCTGGGCAAACTAACACCTCCTCGTCTTCTCGCCTCACCCCTATTCCCACCCCTGCCCGGTTCAGCGGAAAACTCGGGGAAGCTCGTGGATTCATATTACAGTGTGAGTCAGTTTTTCTTCGTGTTCCGGGGGACTTTACTCTTGATTCAAGCCGGATTGGCTACATTATAAATTTGTTAGCAGGAAGAGCTTTGGACTGGGCGTATTCCATTATGGCGAAACCAAGCTATTCCCTGCTCACTTACCAGGAGTTTGTGAATGAATTTTTGTCTGTTTTTGATCATACGGATAGAGGTGAGGTGTTGACAGAACGATTGCTGAGCTTACAACAGGGGAAAAGATCAGCTGCTGACTACGCTATTGACTTCCGGGTCCTGGCTGCAGAGATTGGGTGGGGGGAGCCATCATTATGTGGTATTTTTCTACGTAGTCTTAATGAGGAGTTAAAGGATGAGTTAGCGGCATGGGACAAACCGGATAATTTGCGGGATTTGATTGCCCTAGCGGTTAGTCTTGATAGCAGATTAAGGGAGCGGGCGGCTGAACGGCGTTCTACTTCCCATTCGGTTAAACCCCACCCTCGCCTCCCCAACTCTCCTCCTCTCGCTCTATCTGCGTCAGAGGAACTTCCGGTTCAGCAAGCTATAATCAGTGGCCGGTCTAAAGTGTCAGCAGCAGAGAAACAACGCCGCAGGGATCAGGGCCTTTGTTTCTACTGTGGGAAAGAGTCACATGGGGTTTTTGAATGTCCCAATAAGTTAAAAGGGAAGGCCCGTGGATCAGAGTAGGGGGATTCACGGGCAATAACTCTAAAGAGCCCCTCACTTGTTGTCGATTACCTCTTAGGCTCATCCATTTACATACAGAACACTCCACATTGGCGTTAGTAGATTCTGGAGCTGAGCAAAATTTTATTTCTAGAGACCTGGCAACCCGGATGGGTCTTAGCTGTCAGACTCTAGATCCCCCTGTCAAACTGATCACCTTGTCTAAAGCGTCTTTGACTACTATTGTTGATCAGACGGTTCCTGTGTCAGTTATTGTATCAGGAAATCACAGGGAGGAAATTCAGTTTTTTGTTCTGCCTGTTTCTTCTTCGCCCGTTATTTTGGGGTACCCCTGGCTGCGCCTACATAACCCCACCATTGATTGGCAAGCTGGGAGAATAACGGCATGGAGTACGTTCTGCCTTAGTGCCTGCCTTCATTCGGCGGCATGCGCCCCATCCGTCAAGGTGCCTCTGCCTGATTCATCGCCACCGGACTTGTCCAAGGTGCCAGAGGTCTATCACGATTTGGGGCTAGTATTTAGCAAGTCTCGGGCGTTGTCCTTACCCCCTCATCGCCCTTATGACTGCGCGATCAACCTGAAGGCTGGGGCCCCTCTACCTGCTAGCCGCCTGTACAGCCTGTCAGCCCCGGAGCGCGAGGCTATGGACACATATATTAAGGAGTCCTTGGCTTCTGGTATCATCCGCCCGTCGTCTTCGGCAGTAGGTGCTGGATTTTTTTTTGTTGAAAAGAAAGACGGTTCTCTACGCCCCTGTATCGATTTCCGGGGATTGAATGAAATATCTGTGAAAGACAAATATACCCTGCCTTTGATGAACACTGCTTTTGACTCCCTCCAGGGGGCGTCCTGGTTTACTAAATTGGACCTTAGGAATGCCTACCATCTAGTGCGCATAAGGGAAGGAGATGAGTGGAAGACGGCTTTTCGGACCCCCAGCGGACATTTTGAGTACCTGGTAATGCCGTTTGGGTTAACTAACGCTCCAGCCGTGTTCCAACATCTGATAAATGATGTACTACGGGATTTCCTGAACTCGTTTGTTTTTGTTTGTCTCGACAATGTTCTCATTTTCTCCCGCACACTAGAGGAGCATCGAGTGCATGTGCGCAGGGTACTGCAGCGCCTCCTGGAGAATCAACTGTTCGTGAAGGCTGGAAAATGTGAGTTCCACACTGATCAACCCTCCTTCCTTGGGTTTATTTTAGCTCGGAACCAGGTGTTCCCTGACCCGGCCAAGGTCAAGGCAGTTGTGGATTGGCCTGCACCCACCTCCAGAAAGCAGCTTCAGGGGTTCCTGGGGTTTGCTAATTTCTATAGGAGGTTTGTGCCTAATTTTGGCAATATTGCCCGTCCCCTGTCTGCTCTTACTTCCCCTAAGATCCCGTTTTGTTGGAGTAAGGAGGCAGCTGGAGCATTTGAAAGACTCAAGAGGGAGTTCGCCTCGGCCCGAGTCCTTACTCAGGTGGATCCAAAGCTGCAGTGCTTGGTGGAGGTGGACGCTTCTGATTCAGGAGTTGGAGCGGTACTCTCCCAACGGTCTCCCGAGGACGGTAAGATTCGCCCTTGTGCTTATTTCTCTCACCGTCTCACTTCTGCAGAGAGGAATTACTGCATCGGAGACAGGGAGTTACTGGCAGTAAAACTCGCCTTGGAGGAATGGAGACATTGGCTGGAGGGGACTGCTCAGCCGTTCGTGGTTTGGACGGATCATCGTAACCTGGAGTACCTCAGGACGGCGAAGCGCCTGAATGCCCGCCAGGCTCGCTGGTCCCTCTTCTTCGGCCGTTTTAACTTCTCTATCAGGTATCGGCCGGGAAGTAAGAACGGTAAGCCGGATGCTCTCTCTCGGCAGTTTGACACTCCATCCTCTGAGGACCAGGAGACCCCTATCCTGCCGCCTTCCTGCGTCGTGGGCGCCCTGTCCTGGGGAATCTGCAAGACGGTTCGCCAGGCTCAGAAGACAGAGCCGGACCCCGGGGGGGGGGGGGGGGGGCCGGGCCGCTTGTTTGTTCCACGCGCTATCCGGGGCAAGGTGATTGAGTGGGGTCACGCTTCCAAGTGGGCCTGTCATCCTGGAGTGGGTCGGACCGTGGATCTCCTTCAAAGGACCTTCTGGTGGCCAGGGTTACGGAAGGACGTTGTTAATCACATCCGGGCCTGCGCTCAGTGCGCCACCAGGAGGACTACCCAATGTAATATCCAGGTGGCCAACCGGCATAGGAGACCCGCCCCGGACTTTAAGGTGGGTCAGAAGGTCTGGTTGTCAACCCGGAATATTTGTGTACCGGCTGAGGAACGGAAGCTCACGAAGCGCTTCATTGGCCCTTACACTATTAATCGTATTATTAACCCTGTGTCTGTGCGCTTGTCTCTCCCCTCTTCGATGCGTATCTGCCCCGTTTTTCATGTCTCCCAGGTCAAACCATACGTCTTGGACCCCCTGTGTCCTGTTCCCAAGGAACAGGACAAGGATGAGACAAGGATGTGCCCCCAAGGATGATCGATGGCCATCCGGCCTGGGGGGTGACTGCTGTCCTTGATGTCCGCAGGCGGGGTCATGGTCTTCAGTATTTGGTGGACTGGGTGGGCTTTGGACCAGAGGATCGCTCTTGGATTCGCCCAGCGTTGATCTTGGATAAACAGCTGATTCGCGATTTTCATCGGGCGAATCCAGGTAGGATTGGGCAGATGCCTGGAGGCACTGCTAGAGGGGGGAGTACTGTCATGGCGGCCTCTGGGCCGTCATTAGTGTCATTAGCCCCAGCTGTGCACAGACCAACAGGTGTGAATCAACGGCTGTTAAAAGCCAGTGTCGCTGACAGCCCGGCACGGAGTCGTCTGTCTTCCTCAACGGAGAATGAACCTGCACTCCGCTCTCTGGTCTCGTCAAGAACATCTCTTGTCTCGTCTGGAACTTTGTCTGTCTCGTCTGGAACTTTGTCTGTCTCGTCAAGAACTTTGTCTGTCTCGTCAGGAACTTTGTCTGTCTCGTCAAGAACTTTGTCTGTCTCGTCAGGAACTTTGTCAGTCTCGTCAGGAACTTTGTCTGTCTCGTCTGGAACCTCGTTTGTCTCGTCAAGAGCTTCACTTGCTTCATCCAGGAACTCCTTCCAGCGACAAGCAAGTAAGCGCACTGTTTGTTACTCAACCCCAAACCTATACCCCTGTGCACAGGTGGACCACCTTGGCGGCGGACCTGCGTCCCCAGCTGACGGGGTAACGCCATCACGTCTTCGTAGCGGCTCGCTACCACCACGCCTACCGGTACGTCTTGCTCCTCGATTGCCAGAACTATTATTGTATCAATTACAGGAGTATTGGCCAACGTTATCGGTGGAATCACTGTCATCAGCATCAGCTGTGTCGTCATTGCCACTGTGTGTGGAGTCACTAACCTCGTCTTTGTCTGCATCATCATCTGTGTCATCGTCATCCCGGTCTGTGGAGTCACAGCCGGCGTCATCGTCAGGATCATCGTCATCCCGGTCTGTGGAGTCACAGCCGGTGTCATCGTCAGGGCTGTCATTGTCACAGCCGGTGTCATCGTCAGGACTGTCATTGTCACAGCCACGGGTAGTAACCCCAACACGGTCACGGACGCCTTCACCTCCACGTTGCCCGGCCGCTGGAACTCAGCAGAGCGAAGCCAGTGCTGCTCTCAAGGTTGCCGGGTCTCCGTCCAGGTCGCTCAGCTCCAGTGACCAGAACGACATTCTCGCACTCACACTCGCATTACACTCACTCACGACTGAATAAAGATTATTGTCACTATCTGCTCGTGTCAGTGTCTGTCTCCTGGGTCCCGAAACATGTCATTTTCAGATGAATCAAAGAGTCTGTCACCACAAACATATCGTGGTTTGTTAAATCCAACTTTAGTACGGCCTTTTTTTTTTTTAAAGACGTGAAATAGCTTAACAATATTTATACAGGAAAGCTTAAACTGTGGTTTGATTCAAACAAATTAACGCTCAATTTAAGTAAGACAAAATTTATAGTCTTTAACAACCATCACAACAACCCAGTACCTAAACTCAGTGTAAATGGTGTAGAGATTGAAAGGGTATCTGAAACTAAATTTCTTGGAGTAATAATTGATAATAAACTGTGTTGGAAGTCACATATTAATTATATTAAAGGTAAAGTATCCAAATCAATTGCAATATTACACAGAGTGAAATATTTGCTGAATCAACCCACACTATACACCTTGTATCATTCATTAATACTCCCATACATGACATATTGTAATGAAGTATGGGGAAATACATATAAAACAAACATATATCCACTCTTTATGCTTCAAAAGAAAGCTATTAGAATAATAAACAAAGCAGCTTACAGGGAACCAACAAACCCACTTTTTCTCAAACAAAAAACTCTCAAGTTGAAAGATCTGGTTGACTTTAAAACTGCAATAATAATGTTTAAAGTGAAGAATTTATCACTGCCCGCAAATATCCAAAAGTTGTTCCAAATAAGGGAGAAACGATATCACTTCAGAGGAACATGTATATTTCAAAAGCCTACAGTGAGAACTACCACCAAGCAACACTGTATTTCAGTGCAAGGAGTCAGATTATGGAACGATTTTGGACCTGAATTAAAATCATGTACAACGCTTGGACAATTTAAACAAAAACTAAAGGAAGAAATACTCCTAACATATATACAAGACGACATGTAAAATCACATAAGGATTGCCATATCCAGCCTGTGTTGTGTTGTAGCTTAGTTTTTTTTTTTTTTTCCTGTCACATTTTGTCTCAGATTTGTTTTTGAATAGTAATCGCTTAACTTAGCTTAGTTTTTTTTCTCTGTCACATTTTGTCTTAGTTTTGTTTTGAATTGTAATCGCTCTTGCCTGTTTTCTCTTTTTTCCTCTTTGAATTCTTAGATGGTATATGGGTGGGCAATATAAGCTGCGGCTTCAGCCATCACCCATTTCAGATAACTTACGTTGAATTGTATAATCAGATGAGTCTTTGTTTAATTTGACCTTGTTATATTATTCAGTTTCTTTTAACCTGTACTGTACTATCCAAAATAAATTCATTCATTCATTCATTCATTCATTCACAGGGGCAGATGTAAACTCAAAGATTTTTTCAAAAGGGTGGGACTTCCAGGTCACGGATGTATAATTTTTTTCAAACAGCGCCTCACTGTGGAAATTAAGGTATCCAACACAGTACTGCAATTCTCAAGTCTGCAGAGTTGACAGTAAATTACTGTTTGTAATTAATGGTTACTAGAACACCTTTGAAGCGGAGTGATACATATCCAGTAAAAAGCTGGAGTGCAGTTATTTTGGATTACATCAATTCCTGGAATCTCTATTGTCCAATCAAATTGCTCAGTCAGAACTAACTGTTGTATAATCTCTTATAAGGTAATGCTGAGCTTAAATAAAATAAATTCACAATTACAAATACAAATCACAAATACAACAGTTTTTTCCTTAAATCTGAGCCCTGACACACAGAGAAACAAAAGAACCTTAAAATAACTGAAACACTTCAATGCATTTTATTAAATTTTTAAAAGGCTATAGTGTATTCTTCTGTTCAGCTCACCCTTCTCTGACCCCCTCTCTGCCTCTTTCATTTGTGTTCTCCTTCTATTCAATCAGAATCAACAACAGGCTCAGCTGTCAGTTAGCAATTGGCAAGAAAGAGGCAGTAGGGCCAGGCCTGCATTTTATTTTCATTTTAAACTTTTCTGAATGCTTCAATTCTTTTGATAAATGCTGTGATGGTGGCGTGAACTGAATTGATAATTGCACTGCAGTGATTTGTATGAGCAGTAGTAGAATAAATCCAATTTTCTCCATTTCAATATGGACTTATTTATATATAAGGCAGATGGGGGACAGAGTCACTCAGTGGGTCCAGATTGAAGGCAGGGATGCCACTCTGCTCTCCGTCTGACCTCTATGCCAGAAAAGCACACATGGACACACACCATCCTGTGGGTCATGTGTAACGTCCCAAAAGATGTACTCAAACGGCGCCTGCCAAGTTCAGACCCCTAACACAGGCATACATTTTTTGTTTCCTCCTAATTAAAATTGCTACAGCTGTTTGTTATGCAGTGAAATTAGAGTGACTACCTGCCCAACACCAGACGGTAGCTAACAGACAAGCTGAGCAAAAAATGGGAACATGTAGCTGTTATAAAATAATTTTGATTACAATAAACATGTAAAAGAGGGTGATTACTTTGCTATATTGGTCACCTGCAATCCAGCCCTGGAAAGGCAAAGACATGTATACAATGAACAACAAGCTTTATAACAATATTAAAAGTGTTTTTTTTTTTTTAAATTAAAAAAAAAAAGACATTTATTCATCTTCTGCTGCTTAACCCCTTGCACTCCGGTCAATTTCCCTAAAAATGCCAAAAAATAACGTGCCCAAAGTAAATCGAAAGCTGTTCTTCAACCCTTTGCAGCATCTTCATGGGGTTGGTCTCATTTAAAAGAAAACACTTTGAATTTTTTGGCAAAACAGTCATAATCTCTCTAAGTGCTCCGGCCACTGAGTAACAGTCATCTAAACATACTGAACTTGAAGAAAATAAATTTGGCCTGGGTGTTTTTTTGGATACAAATGCTTACAAATAACACACAGCTTCAGATCCGGGCTGGAAAATGCAACAGAAATGTAGAACCAAGTGTTATCCAGCTGAGGTCAAAATTTTGTAACAATACCACAAAAAATGAATATATTACACAGCTTTTTCCTCAGGTAGTTCCCAGGCATTTTTTAACTGTGCCAAATTGTGCCAAATGGCACAGTTTGGAAAAACGTCTAACTTTTGAATGATTCAATATAGAAGCTTCATCTTGGGCTCTAATGAAAGGTGACACTCAGGGCTGTGTGTGTGTGGGGGTGGGGTGGGGGTGGGGATTGTCCCCCCGCCTCGCTACAGAGGACGGACATCGGCCATCGCTACATGACGGAATAGTCATGTGGCGACCGTGGCGCTCTCACCGTGGCTTCCCCCCCCTCGCTACAGAAGAGTAGCGGGGGGGGGGGGGCGTTCACGATCCGGATGCGGCGCATGAACCGTGTACCGCAGCACACGAACTTCGGACTTCGTGCGCCACACAGTTGTAATTTACCCATCGGTCAAAAGTAATTTTTGATTACAATTTTCAGGGATAAAGAATAATTTAGCTTATAACACTTTGCCTCTTCACAGCAGCAGTGTCCTGGCGAACTTCTCTTCCTCATTGTCAGACGAACGCGACGCTGGTCCCTTGTTACGGACTCGCGGTTCTGGTCTCGGCGACCCGGTCAAAACATAATTCCATTATTGCGGTTTTGCGCTTCCAAGATTGCGGTTTTGGCGAATGATTTACGACCTTTATCGTCTGCCTCCGTCGGTCTATGATGACCATGGAAGAGAATCCTAAACATCTATTCTGCTGGAATAAAAAAAAAAAAAAAAAGCACCGCCTGTGACTGAACAGGCCGATGCGCGAATGGCAGTCCCTGTCACACAGGTTGCACTTGCGGATGGTCTCCGTGCTGCTGGGTCTGTGACGGTTCTTCCTGCGGGTCCTTTTTTCATCTGCTGCAGCAGTCCGTCTTCACCCAGCCTTACAAAAAACAGCTTGCGAACTTCTGTGCTTCAATTGGCTCGCTGCATTCACAGCGTTGGTAGGCGGGTCCTTCTTGCTAGGTTTTCAGTCATTGGTTCTTCAAGGTTTCAGAAACCCAATTCAAGGCTCTTATTAGTCGCGGCTGTGTCTGTAGTGGAAGAACGGAAATGCAGCTTTTTTTTTTCAGTGCGCGCTTGGACGCAGCGCCCTCGTGCGTCCTAGAGCGCACGAGGGTGCTCTCGTGCGCCCTTGTGTGCTCTGGGACGCAGAGACGTGCCCGTCCGCGGTACACCGGAGTGCAAGAGGTTAATCCTTTTCGGGTTGCGGGGAGGCTGGAGCCTATCCCAGCATCTTTGGGCGAGAGGCAGGGTGCACCCTGGACAGATCGCCAGTCCATCGCAGGGCCAACACAGAGAGACAGACAACCATTCACTCTCGCAGTCATACCTAAGGACAATTTAGAATCCCCAGTTTGATACCAGTTAACCTACCCTGCATGTCTTTGGCCTGTGGGGGGAAACCGGAGTACCAGCAGAGAAAACACGCAGACACGGGGAGAAAATGCAGACTCCACACAGAAGGGTCACCGATGGTCAGGGGGTGGGATCGAACCCATGACCTGCCTACTGTGCTGCCACAGTGCTAACCACTGCTCCACCAAGCATTTGCGCCACGCATCTGCCTATCAGGGGCCCCTAATGAGAACTGTGATCGACAAAGAATATAGAACAGACTGGAAAAAATAAGTCCCCCTCCGCAGAAATGGAACCCCTCATTTCAGTCAAAGCTTCTGTAAAAATATGAAGTCAATCTGATCAGAAATGTAGATGCTATAGCAGTGACAACATAAAAAGACCCCTCCACAATATGCGTGGAACCCCTCATTGGATGTGTCTGAAAATTGAATGTGCCCAAGGTATTAGTGAGTTAAAGCTTCTGTATAAATTTGAAGTCAAAAATGTGTCAGAAACAGTATACCCTGCACAAATTCATTGTGTAGGGTATAGTAATAATTATGTGTAGGCTAGACATCATAGAACAGAGTGGTGGCCTAGTTGGTAGCACATCCGGGAGGTCGTGAGTTCAAATCCTGGCCGTGTCAAACCAAAGACCATATAAAAAAAGTACTTCCTGCCTTCTAGCTTGGTGCTCAGCATAATAGAATGGAGGAAGGAAAGTTGGTTACCCAGCCACAGGGTTACTCCCTGTGCCGGTCCCAGGCCCAGATAAATGGGCAGGGTTGCGTCAGGAAGGGCATCCAGCATAAAAATCCTTGCCAACTCGACATGCAGATTATTGTGATATCAGGTGATGCTACGCTGTGTTGACCCCGAAAGGGAGCAGCTGAAAGAGAAAGAAGAAGAAAACATAGACTGCTAGTTATACAATAGTTAGTTTCAAGTGAGGAATTTAATGAGACAACAGTCAACAGGAGTTACCGTTAATCCAAATATAATTTTACTCTGTTCTTGGTTCATTCCAAAGTGACTCTTTGTCTGTAAATGCCAATAAGATGACAATGTGGTGGACAAAATACACAGGGCTCTCCACCCAGGACAAAGGGTTGGTGGGGGAGAAGACAGTTGATAGACTTGCGCTTTTTTGTTGGCTTGGGTTGCATGGTTCGGATCCCCATCAGACAGCACTTCCGACAGGGGTCCGCAATTCATTTTGGAACTCTGGTCCGCGATGGCCCAGAGCCGGGGGGTCAAAATCCACCGTACCACTGCGTACAACCCCCAGGCTAACGGGTTATGTGAACGCTTTCATAGGTCACTTAAAGCAGTGCTCACAGCCTCACTCACGGATGCAAATTGGGTCGATCGCCTGCTCTGGGTCCTATTGGGGTTGCGCTCTGCGCCTAAGGAGGATCTGGCAGCCTCCCCAGCAGAACTCGTTTTTTCTCAGCCGCTACGGATCCCCGGGGAATTTTTTCCGGAAAACCCTGCACCCAAGACCGACCTGCCCATGCAATTATTTTACAGTACAGGGGCCGCTAACATGCCAGGCCTGGCATACCATTGTTTTCCCCACACCTTCGTCCCAAAGAGCTTACAGAGCACCAAGTTCTTTTTTGTTAGGCACGACTCACACAGAATCCCACTGCGCCCACTGTATGACGGACCGTTCAAAGTGCTGGAAACCGGGGCAAAGCATTTTGTGTTAGACTTGGGGGGGGGGGGTGTAAGGAAACCATCTGCATTGACAGGCTTAAGCCCGCTTATGTGTTAGCAGACAAACAGGTGGTGTTGGCTCAAGCTCCCCGGCGCGAACGCTCACCTACAGTGGCTCCGCAAGTTGGTGTTCCTCCTGCAGAGAACTGTTGGCAGCAGACTAGGTTTTTCCCCTCCCCACCCTTTCCCCCTCCATAGGACTGTGCGCCAGAGACCGAGTTTGTCTCCTGCCCTCCTCAACAGCAAGACACTTCGGCCGGTCCACATTACAGGTGCCGGCTCAAGCCCAAGGTGCCAGAGGGTTAGAGCCCCTTCTGGGTGTTGGGGGGGGGGCGCTATGTGGTGGACACAATACACAGGTCACTCCACCCAGGACAAGGGGGTTGGTGGGGGAGAAGATAGTTAGAGATGCTAATGGGGAAAGCTGAGAGGAGCCAACCAAATAAAGAGTGACTTTCGCCCCCCCGCCGTGCCAGGTTGACACCTGAGGATGCAGGGGTGTGAATGTATTGTCGCAAGACCTGCTCTGTGACATGTATGTCAATGTTATGTTAATGTGTGTACATGTCTTGCAGTCTGAATGTTAATGTGTTTGCCCTATGTGCCAGAGACGGGAATTAAAGTGTATAAAGGAGTTCACTCAGGCACTCAAGAGTCAGAGTTTCTGTGTTTTATGCTGGAAGAGGAATAAAGTTCGTGTGTCGTCTAGCTCGCTGCCTCATCTGCTTTCATCTTCCACAACAACATATTTAACAATTTAAGATACCAATCTGGCTCTCAGCAGAAAAGACACCACGCCCTGCTATTTTTGCTGTAAATGTCAAGTCCCTTACCAACAAATTGGGTGAGCTTTATAATCCAGATCAGCCCTTCAGACTAGCTGTGTGATGACAATCATAGAATAATGGCTACATCCAAGAATCCCAAATACAGCCATTAGGAGATGGCTAGCTAGCTAGTAGGCTACTCTGCCAAAGTGACCAGGGTGCTGGACTTTGGAAATGTATGCATATAAACAATGACTGGAGGACAACAGCAAATCTGTGTAAAATATATGTAAAATGATAATAAACCTATTCTATTTTGTACTCGCTGTTTGTGTTAGTTAACAACATTTGAATAGAGCAGTCTGGAAATCCTTGTTTTCATATAGCACTACTTGTCATGACAAATCGATAATCTGCTGTCGCTGATTACTGCCAACTTAGATAAATTGCCAATAAATTGCATTTGCAGAACTGCCACGCAAAAGCAATATTACACTTAAAGTCCAACGAGATCATGAATACTGCACTCCCTCTCGTGTAATATGGCTTGTCAAATCCACCTCTGAGCTGAAGTAAATACAGATTCCCAAATTTAAGAAGGAAGCTATAGCTATAGCGATCGTGATCATGCCGGGGAGAATACAATATTCCAGGGACATGTTACTGCATTTAAACACGGATAATGCAGCGTCTGTGTTTGAGTCTATGCCGCATCTGCCGGACTTTATTTTAAGAGACGTTCATGGACACAGCGATGAAAAGAGAGACAAGAGGAGGAAACGCGGAAGGCGTGGAGGCGTGAAATTACGCCTGAGGAGACGTCAGTTTAATAGCATTCCTCTCCCTTCCATGATTTTGGGGAACGTACAATCTCTGAGGAATAAAGTAGATGAAATTCAAGGGAATGTACGCTACCAGAAGGACTTCAAGAACTGCTGTGTCATGGCTTACATGGAGACGTGGCTTACTGCGCATGACCGGGACGCGGACCTGTGGATTGACGGCTTTTGGAGCCCCACTTCGCTTGGATTGGCTGGAAGAGGTAACGGGAAAACGTCAGGGGGGCGGCGTATGTTTATATATTAATAAACAGTACTGCACATCTGTCACGGTCAGAGAGGTCTGTAGACCCAATGTGGAGCTGCTGTCCGCATCGCTACGCACCTTTTATCTGCCTCGCGAGTTCCCCCAACTTTTCATAACGACTGTGTACATTCACCCAAGGGTGGACGCTGACTCCGCCTCCAGCACCGTCTTTGATGTGGTCCAGTGGCTGCAGTCAATATCCCCAGAGGTGTCAAACTTTATTCTTGGGAATTTTAACCATGTTTCTTTAAAGAAGACACTTAAAAACTTTTATCAGTATGTCTCCTGCCCAACCAGGTGAAAAAAGACATTGGACCTGTGCTATGGATCCATTGAGAGGGCCTATAAATCACTCCCCCTTCCTCCTTTAGGTTCCTTAGATCACAACTGTGTACATTTGGTGCCCACATATAAAACTGCTCTCAAAAGAGGCAAGGTGAAGACCAGAGACATAGATGTGTGGACAGAGGATTCAGTGCACTGCCTCCAGGAATGCTTTAACTGTACGGACTGGGAGGTTTTCACACTGTCCTGCGGGGATGATTTGGACTCTTTGGTGGACGTCACATGCTCATACATGGCTTTCTGTAAAAATATGATCGTTCCACGTAAACGTGTCAAAATATATCCCAACAAGCCATGGGTTACAAAATCAGTTAAATCCTGCTTACAGAGGAAAGCACTTGCCTTTAAACAGGAGTCTGTTTCTGAGCTACAGGTTGCCACAAAAGAGCTGAAGGCCGAAATTTTAAGAGCAAAACAGAATTATAAATCAGAATTGGAAAGTAAGGTGGTAACAAAGAAACTTGGTTCAGTCTGGGCCAGTATGAAAACTATTGCAGGCCTTCAGAGCACAGAGCGCAGTAATCGTGTGTTTTTAGATGGTTTTAATTCAGACACAGAGCTGGCTAATGCTCTTAATTGTTTTTATGGTCGTTTTGACTCCTTTGATTTTAGCACAGAAACCCAAGATTTGAAACAGAAACTCAAAGACAATCAACACCTTAATATTGAGGTACAGGATATTAAAAGGGAGTTCTGCGCTGTAAAAGTGAACAAAAGTCAGGGCCCTGATAATATATGTGGGCGCTTGGTAAAGTCCTGTGCACATGAACTGAGTCCTGTATTTCATTACATTTTCAATAAGTCCCTACAGACACAACATATGCCCAAGATCTGGAAAGATGCCGTGGTTGTTCCCGTTCCAAAATCCAGCTGTCCTAAAACGGTAAACGACTTTAGACCAGTTGCTTTGACTTCAATTTTAATGAAAATTTTTGAAAAACTGCTCAGATGTGAGGTCCTAAAGCAGACTGAGCAGGCATTGGATCCTTTGCAGTTTGCATATAGGCCTCACAAAGGAGTGGAGGACACCACTGTCACTCTGTTTAACATGCTTTTTAAACATCTGGTTTTAATGGGACACACGCCAGGCTTTTATTTGTGGACTTTTCCTCCGCCTTTAATACAATCCAACCTCATATTTTAGTTGAAAGGCTCCTGCAACAATTTGATTTGAGCAATAATCTGGTGGGTTGGATTCTGGATTTCTTAACCAACAGGACACAGAGAGTAAGGGTCAATGGTACATTGTCTGACCTAAAGTGCTCTTCTACTGGCTCTCCTCAGGGGTGTGTGTTGTCACCACTACTCTTCATCCTGTACACGAACATGTGTCGGAGCAGACATGACAACAGACACATTACAAAGCATGCTGATGATTCAGTTATTGCCAGTCTCCTCCAGGATGGTGAGAGTGGCCACGGCCCAGTAGTTGATGACTTTGTTCACTGGTGTGAGGATTCCTACCTGCAGCTGAATACGACAAAAACTAAAGATATGATTATTGACTTTAGGAGGAAAACTCCCAGGCACAAAGTCACCGTACTAAAAGGTCAGACCACTGAATGTGTACAATCCTACAAATATCTTGGGACGATTATTGATAGTAATTTAAACTTTGAAGAGAACTGTGAAAGGGTGTGCAAAAAGGGTCAGCAACATTTGCATTGTTTGAGGAAACTTGCACGCTTCCAAATTGACCGAACCATAATGACAATGTTCTGTCGGGCTTTTATTGAATCTGTTTTATCCTTTTCTTTAGTGTATGGTTTGGTCAGATAAAACTGAAACAGAGGAAATCCTTGGATAAGGGAGTCAGATGGTCCAGTCGTTTGCTTGGTGAGTCACAGCTGAGCCTGACATCCTTGTACACCAGACAGGTACAGAGGATTGCTACCTCCATTTTAAATGATGACTCCCACCCTTCGCACTGCAACTTTCAGCTTCTTCCCTCAAGACGGAGGTTTGCCATCCCAAAAAGTAAATCCCAGCGCTACAAAAACAGCTTTGTTCCTGCTGCTGTCAAAGAGTTGAACAAGTTGTAACAATATAGTGCACATAATTTAGGTACCTATTTATTAACTCCATTTTATATTTACTTATTTTTGTAGGATTTTATTTGGGTTCTAAATCTTTTATTGGGTTTCAGACCTTTGAGTTTTTAACCTCTTTGATTAGTCTTTAACTTTTTAATATGACCCTTCTCTCTTATCTCTGGTTTTTCTCTCATCTCTTTGTCTTTATATCTTGATTGATGGAGCCTTGAGTATTTTTATCATGTTTATAGTCAGCTTCATGTGTGCCTGTGTTTGTGTTTATGTTGAATGTAATTGTGGCTTGTAAATATGGATGTCACCAGACTGCAAAACAAATCTACCTACAGGTACAAATAAAGTAACCTGAACCTGAACCTAGCCTAATGCCTTTACCTTCATTCCTTCTAACGGGCACCTGATCGAATAATGTAGCTTCAGAAGAAGTTTGGCACGAGGGGTGTGCCATATAAGATAAGATAAGCCTTTATTAGTCCCACAATGGGGAGATTCCAGGATTGCAACAGCACAGGGACAGCAACATTCAGAGCAATAATCTTGAAGATAAGAAAATAAGAGCAGTGAATATACATATGTACACATAAATATATATACACACACAGTGCGGAGCATTGTAGCTAGATGGAATAAACAGCATAACCGTCTATTTAGTTACCCTACATGGTATGAATATGTACCCATACATATTGTCACCCTCCATAGCGACTGATATTGTCCTAGTTGTATACTGGAGGGGACCATTTCTGTAAGTCTGTTGCGTCTTTTGCATTCAATACTATTAGGTCGTCACGTTTTTTTGCTATCTCTGCGAGCAGCCCTGCTTAGGTTATACAGTCTGACAGCCGTAGGTAGGAAGGACCTGCGAAACCTCTCGGTCGCGCACCTAGGATGACGTAGTCTACTGCTAAATGAGCTCCTCAGTGCGTTCAGTATGTTCTGCATGGGGTGGGACTCGGACTCCAGCAGAGATGACAGTTTAGCCACCATCCTTCTCCCCCCCATCTCCTCCACTGGGTCAAGGCGTTGCCCCAGGACAGAGCTAGCTTTCTTGATTAGTTTGTTCAGTCGCTTCCTATCGGCTGCTATAATGCCGTTGCCCCAGCAGACCACTCCAAAAGTGATGGCTGATGCCACCACCGTGTCATAGAATGTCTTCAAGAGCACCCCTTGTACACCAAAAGACCTGAGCCTCCTCAGTAGGAACAGCCTGCGCTGTCCCTTCTTGTAGAGTGCGTCAGTATTGCTGACCAGTCTAGTTTATTGTTCAGATGAACACCCAGGTACTTGTAGCATGTCACCATTTCAATGTCTGTTCCCTGGATGTTTACTGGTGCTGTGAGGGGTTGTCCTTGCCTGCGGCAATCCACCACCAGCTCCTTAGTTTTTCTCGCGTTGATCTGGAGGCAGTTCCGATGACACCAGTCCACGAAGTTCTGGATAAGTCCTCTGTACTCAGCTTCATCTCTGTTGGAGAGGAGGCCAATGATCGCAGAGTCGTCAGAGAACTTCTGTAGATGGCAATGTGTTGTGTTGTGTGAGAAGTCCGCAGTATAAAGGGTGAACGGGAAGGGAGCCAAAACCGTTCCCTGGGGGGCCCCCGTGCTACCGATGATCGTGTCAGACACACAATCCCGGATTCTCACAAACTGTGGCCGGTTAGTGAGGTAGTCCAGGATCCATGATGACAGGTGCTGGTCCACCCCTGTGCACAGCAGCTTGTCCTTCAGGATCATCGGTTGGATGGTGTTGAAAGCACTGGAGAAGTCAAAGAACATGATCCTCACCACATTCCCGGGCTTCTCCAGGTGGGACAGGGAACGGTGAAGGAGGAAGATCACTGCATCCTCCACCGCAATGCCATGCTGGTAGGCGAACTGGAGTGGATCCATCGCTGGTCCCACCAGGGGGCGGAGGTGAGCAAGGAGCAGTCTCTCCAGGGTCTTCATCATGTGAGACGTCAGGGCCACTGGTCTGTAGCTGTTCAGGTCTTTGGGGTGGGAAGTCTTTGGTACAGGTACCACACAAGATGTTTTCCACAACTGTGGTACCCTCCCCAGTTTCAGGCTCAGGTTGAAGATGTGCTCCACAATCCCACACAGCTGGTCTGCGCAGGACTTGAGGAGCTTTGCGCTGATGCCGTCCGGTGCCGAGGCCTTCCTCGCCTTGATCTTCCTCAGCTCCGTCCTCACCTGGGTCTTAGTGAGGGTCAGGTTGCGGGGCTGTGTCCTGGGAGTGGGGGGGTGTTGGTGGAGTGGTGTGTGGACAGCAGGTCTCGATGACTTCAGAGGCAGCAGTGGTTGGTGTGCAGTCGGAGGGAGGGCGGTTGGTCAAACCTATTAAAAAACAGGTTCAGATTGTTCGCACACTCCCTGCCCCCCGTGGCCTGAGAGGAGGTATTCTGAAGCCCAGAGATGGTTTTAAGGTTTCTCCAGACCCCGCCAGTGTCGCTCTGTTGCAGCTTGTCCTCCATTTTCTTCCTGAAGCTGTCCTTGCCTTCTCTGATCTTCCTCCTCAGCTCCCTCTGTATGGACTTCAGCATCTCCCTGTTCCCCGACCTGAAGATCCTCTTCTTCTCTCTCAGAAGTGTTTTAATCTCAGGGTTGATCCAGCGTTTGTTGTTCGAGCAACACCGTATGGTCTTGGTGGGTACGGTGTTGTCCACACAGAAGCTGATGTAGTCCGTGATGGTGTGAGTGAGGCCATCGATGTCCTCACCATGTGGATCGCAGAGCTGCTCCCAGGCAGTGGTTTCAAAACAGACCTTTAGAGCGTCCATTGCCTCCTCAGACCATAACTTCACCGTGCGCATAACCGGAGGTTGTCTGTGTACTAGGGGTTTGTACACCGGCAGGAGATGAACCAAGTTGTGATCCGATCTCCTGAGTGGGGGGAGTGGTGACGAGGTGTACGCCTCCTTAGTGTTTGCATAGAATAAGTCCAGTGTTTTATTGTCTCTAGTGTGGCATGTGACATACTGGGTGAACGTGGGCAGAATGGGGGACAGTGAAATATGGTTGAAATCACCTGAGATGAGGAGAAGAGCATCTGGGTGTTCTGTCAGCAGCCTGCCAGTTACTGAGTGAATGGCATCACGCATTGTCCCCGCGTTCGCCGTCGGATTTGCATAAATAACAATGCAGATCACGTGTGAGTATTCCCTTGGGAGATAGGTAGGCCACATGCTAACAGCTAGCAACTCAATGTCTTTGTTGCAGTGTTGTTGTTTAACCGTGATATGTCCCGGTCTGCACCAGCTGTTATTGACATACATTATCACTCCTCTGCCCCTTGCCTTCCCACTGTCTGGTGTCCGGTCTTCCCGTGTTGCGTGGAAACCCTCCAGTTCGATGTTAGCATCTGTTGCTAGTTCTGTTAGCCACATCTCAGTAAACAACATCATGCTAATCTCTCTGAAGACGCTCTCGTAGCGGGAGATAGCCTCTAGCTTGTCAGTCTTATTGAGTAGCGATAGTACAACACCCATAATAACGGATGGAAGGACAGGTCTGTACCTTATATTTCTCGCCCGCCGTCTTGCTCCAGCACGGCATCCACGTCATTTCTGCCTTATTTCACCCAGTATGTCAAAGTCTTGCGCTAGCATCTTGGTCTGGTTAAGTGCTAACAGCTGGTCTCTGCTGTAACATATCCTGCTAAAAACAGTGGCTTCGTCTGCTGGCTCAGGAGACATTTGGGCGATCCGTGTCTGTCCGTGATGGATAAGGTGTCGCCGGATCAGAAAGATTAGTAAGAGAAGCCAGATAGTAAATAGAAATAGGAAGAAATTGATCTGCTGTTGCAAAAAGGCAGCCTACTCATGTGGCGCCGGAAGTTTAGTATCGTTCATAATAATACCGGTATAAATTTTGATACCAGTGTGAAAATGAACATCACAGTATTTGGAGTCTGCTGCGTGATGCTGTCACACTGCCGACAGAAGTTACGCATTATCATAGAAATGGGAAACAAACACGGAGCGGGAAGCTGCCGTTTCGCAGTTGGACTGTCTGCATCCAGTTGGTAGGAAATGTTTAAAGATAAGATAAGACAAGATAAGCCTTTATTAGTCCTACAATGGGGACATTCCAGGATTGCAACAGCACAGGGATAGCAACACTCAGAGCAACAATCAGAAGGCAAGAGAAAAAACAAGAGCAGCGAGTATACATACATATATACTGTATATATACAGACACAGACACACAGATGAAGATGTGCTTCAAAAAAATAATATAAATCCCCTATAAAAACAAATCTACATTGACTAAAATGGTATCTTATGCCCCTTTTTCTATTAAAAACCTTTCATTGTCTTACAGGTTTGTGTCAAAATCTTTTCACTCCATCCCCCCTTCAAATGCCAGAATCAATGACTAGACCCAACCCACATACCACAAGGCTAATGGTGACTAGCATTGCATTAAACAGCATAAAAATCCTGTGATAGAAAGACATACCAGCTGAATGACATGCCCAGTTGTATGCACGGAGGCCAGGATAATGACTGAAACTGTATCGGTCCTTAAAAGCAGTAAAATCTTAATCTGGGTCAAGTTTTCAAACCAGTTTGTTAAAAAATGCTAACTAGACTGGAGGATAACTTCAGTTAGGCCAGAGTCCCGATTAGCTCAACACTACCCATGTGACAGCTTCATGCATAGTTACATCACCAAAAATGCTCTCTCAACTTGCCTTTTCTCAGGGGGTGGGGCTTAAGTGAAACTTTCCAGCAAAAAAAAAAAAAACAGATACGAGACATTTGAGTGATTTTGCTCTTGATATGTCTTGTAAGTCATAAAAAACATGTTACAGACATGTTAAGGAAAAAAATCTTGATTTTTGGCGGAGTGTAACTTGAAGTTTTAAGGCTGTTTCAAACTGCTGCAATGTTTAAAAAAAGCAGTGCAGCGATGTGGATAATTTGCCTAAATTTTTTCCCACACAACACCACCGCTGGAGTGGTGTTAACATCCGTCAATGTGCCACTCGAAGTGTCTGCTGTGGTAGTTTTGTTCTGTTTTGGCTGCTTCATCTGGGTTTTATTCATCTACCCGAAGAGGGGAAAAAACCAAATATCTGCTCAGTGTGACGAGAGCCAAAAAGCCTCAGGAGAGGTCCATGCAACAAGAGTTACAATGCAGGTAAAGTGATTCAGCATAAAACCTGACATCTGTGTGCACTTAAGATATAATGGTTTATACTATTTTCTTGCCATATTTGATATGGAAAAAAAACATTTTAAACTAAATCTGAGCTGCTGTTTATAAACTGGAGAAAGAAAAGTTTTTGCTTTGTTTTTCCTGAATATGTTGAAGGTAAATAATGCTGGCCTGTGAAACTGTACTTTTCGCACAAATTTAAAAGAAAAAGCCCCTGTATTCTGCAATACTGTGAAAAATATCATTCATCCATCTTCTTCTGCTTAATCCTATTCGGGTCGCGGGGGGCTGAAGCCTATCCCAGCATCTTTGGGTGAGAGGCAGGGTACACCCTGGACAGATCGCCAGTCCATCACAGGGCCAACACAGAGAGACAGACAACCATTCACTTTCACAGTCATACCTAAGGACAATTTAGAATCCCCAGTGTGATGCCAACTGACCTAACTTGCATGTTTTTGGCATGTGGGAGGAAACTGGAGAAATCCCGGAGTAAACCTACGCAGACACGGGGAGAACATGCAAACTCCACACAGATCACTGTTGGTCGGGGGCTGGGATTGAACCCAGGATCCCCCAACCAAGGGTGAGTTGTTGTGCTGCCGCAGTGCTAACCACTCTGCCACCGCACTGCCCATTATCATGAAAATTCACAGAAATATTGTGATATCATTTTTAGGCCATATTACGCACCCCTATTTGGCATATCCTTTTAAAATAAACTTTACGGCTAACACTGCCAGCTAGCATATCTTTAGCTATTTTTCTTTTCTATCAGAAATGCAGTTAACTGCCGACACTTCCAGGTCATCTGCATCTGATTACCATAACTATTCATGTCCACAATACATGGGGTATAATATTCATCCCACAGGGTCTACAGCAGGCCTATTCAACTGGCAGCCCACGGCCCAGAACCATCCTCCGAGTTTCACAGAATTGCAGAAATCCATTAATTACTACAGACCATAAATGCAACACTCTGTAACCTAGCAACCGTCAACCCACAATCCAGTGCATTTGTGTTGAAGTGTGGGCTCTATAGGGCTGTCTACACATCCGGGTACTTGCATGTGAACGCACAAACCGGGAGAGTGGGGAGGTCTGAAAAACTGGCAGTTTACCATTGAAACAATATGGCATATCAATATTATTACGAGCTTTCACTGCAAGATTGGATCAGATATGATCAAAAACTTTAAATTTGTGATCTCAAACGGTGTCCCTACCGTCTACCAGTCAGTGTGTGGAAGAATGATCCAACAGAGTGGCTAGAAACAATATTTATTGATATTTGTAATGACAAATAGATGCGCCAGCTTGGCTGTGCATTGGTGGAACACTCCAATAATCGAAAAATAAATTGTACCTGCTGTGGAAATACCCAAAAAACCATCCTGTTTAGGTTTGCAAGATTTATCCAACGGAGCTCACAGGAGAAACAGCCTCCCGTCTCCTGTATGGGAGACGCTGTTTGTTAATGTTTATACTCGTCCGCCCTTGTTAATCCCAACACTTCATTTCAGCTCTAGAGCTTCGGTCCATTTGTCAGCAGGTGAGTGTCAGTCTTATTTTTAAACTAGTTTAATTGCAGTGTTGATATGTTTATTCCGAGGCTGATTAGCGGCTCAAATTGGAATGAATATTCCTTCCGAGCCCATACATTTCTATGCTAATGCTATTCTAGCTATTAACTCCCTTGGATGCAAATTTGGGTGTTTTTCACATGTACACATTAACTTTATGTGTGGCAAGTTATTTTTAATGATAAATAAGAGTCATAGTATGGTAAACAGACATACCTGTTATAAAGTGGTAAGACCAGATGGAGACATGTGTCATATCATCCCTCAGCCAACTCATATGAAAAGGCAGCTCACAGAATCCTCCTTCAGTAATCTCTGCTGGTCGATGTGAATCTAAAAAAACTTGCATTTCTGATTGGTATCACCATCTTTCACAAGATGGTGATGGCTACATGATCCAGCTGTGCACCATATTGTCATTTTCTTTGTTTAAATTTAGCTAACATTGCCATAGAAATGCATTGAAATCGTCGTTTGTTGATACCTCGCCGTGCCGCTACGGCACGGTCCTGAGATCAGTGATGTAAGCTTAGACAGCCCTAGGACTGTGTCTAAAGGTGCCTTCAGACCAAACGTGAATACATATACACCTTATTCCTAGGCCCCATGATGCCTTGCGTGAATTACGGATGCAACTTCCGGTACTAGTTTAGAAAGTGTGGTTGTCACTGAAACAGGACACTTTTCCTTGTTAAAACACAAATGCAGGAACACGCCCTTTTGCACCTCAAAAACAGTAATATAATCATACCACTTTCCATGACTATGGAGGGATGAGAAGATGACCTTAAAAAGTGGCCTTGCAGACAGTAGCTCTGTTAGTGAGCGCCACTGCTAAGATGCTAACGCTGTAAACAAATAAAAGCTCTGAGATATATCAATGTCTCCACCGCAATAAAGTCAGATGCATTTTGTTAAAAGATGTTGGACATAATCAGATTTACTTCGGAGCAGACGCAGAATCTAGTAAGAGCCACAAAGAACCACAACACCGTGCTTGAGTGTTTTAATGTCGGGGTAAAACAGACAGCTGTGGCTGTTAGTTTTACCTCGAAATTAAAATGCTCATGCTGCTGTCATGCCCTGAATGCTTGTTATTTAACTTAACACATGCAGACATTTTATGACAATTGTTCAAAATTTTATTGATCTGTATTTTGTGATAATTTAAAAATTAATGCATGCTGAAGCTGCTAGTCCATATCGTTCCAATGCAGTGCAACAAATGCAAAAAAAAAAAAAAAAACAACCCAAAAAACTATTTGATATCTTTCTTAAATCGTTAGGCCTTAGGAAGCAAACTGTTACTATTTTTAATTTATTATTTTACTTCATGCAGCCTTCATTCTGGTGACATATATAACACCTACACGTCAGATCTGTGACATTCATACAAGTGAAACATACCTGCTGTGCTCTTGTGTCTGTCCTGTGTCTGTACCACCGATCACACCAACAGTCCTTTTTTGTTTTCAGTGCATCATCTATGCATTGTCAGTGAGAAGCCTCCATTTATACAATCGATGGCACAACCACGAACACCAGCAGCAAGTACCAGAACTACGCCAAAACATTCAAAAAACCCCCCAAAACTACAAGTGCTGAAATTAGCTGCCACTTGAGTGCAAAACACGTATGTGGACTACACATTAAAATGAATTTGAAAAACTTTTAAAAACGTTATTTTAAATGCCCCACTACTCCACTCTTGCTGACTGATTTAATGCTACTTCAGCTGAAACCCAAAATTCCGCCCATAACCGTTCCTACAGCGGCACCCCCAGGAATAAGGTGGATCAAGACAATGGAAAGAGGCGACTTCCCAGACCTACTGTCTCCAGGTGAGTGCCAGTCTCATTTTCAAACTAGAGGGCACTCAAGAGAGCGCATACCTTTGCCGAGGCTCCGTCCCTCCCTCCCTTTGTCCTCCCCTCCATCCATCCATATCGCCATCCATCTGTACATTGCAAGATAGGGCTTTGGCGGAGGTATGCACTCATGGATCACCTCCAACATCTAATGAGTTCATCTTTGGGCCAAGGGCCACCTCTGGTGAAATTTTCATCCAAATCCATCCAGTAGTTTTGGTGTGTTGCTGCCAACACTTTGTGAGAACATAAGAGCCTTGGCAGACGAATGCATTTTCAGATCATCACCAAAATCAAATCATGTGTTCAGTGTGCCATTAGACTTAGACTTAGATTTAACCTCTTGCACTCCGGTGTACCGCAGACGGGCACATCTCTGCGTCCCAGAGCGCACGAGGGCGCTCTTGTGCGCCCTCGTGCGCTCTAGGACGCACGAGGGCGCTGCCAAGCGCGCACTGAAAAAAAAAAAAAGTTCTTCCACTACAGACACAGCTGCGAACAGATCAGATATGATTGACCTCTCATTCGACTAATAAGAGCCTTGAATTGGGTTTCTGAAACCTTGAAGAACCAATGACTGAAAACCTAGCAAGAAGGACCCGCCTACCAACGCTGTGAATGCAGCCAGCCAATTGAAGCACAGAAGTTCGGGCTGGGTGAAGAGAGACTGACTGCTGCAGCAGATGAAAAAAAGGACCCGCAGGAAGAACCTGCTACAGACCCAGCAGCACGGAGACCACCCACAAGTGCAACCTGCACTTATTCCAGTAGAATAGACGTTTAGGATTCTCTTCCATGGTCATCATAGACCGACGGAGGCCGACGACAAAGGTCGTAAATCATTTGCCAAAACCGCAATCATGGAATTATGTTTTGACTGGGAACCACGAGTGGACCAGCGTCGCGTTCGTCTGACAATGAGGAAGAGAAGTTCGCCAGGACAATGCTGCTGTGAAGAGTTAAGTGTTATAAGCTAAATTATTCTTTATCCCTGAAAATTGTAATCAAAAAATGACTTTTGACAGATTGGTAAATTACAACTGTGCGGCGCACGAAGTCCGAAGTGTGTGCGCCGCGGTACACGGTTCATTCGCCGCGTCCAGACCGTGATCGCTACAGAAGAGTAGCGGGGAAGGGGGGGGGAGCCGCGGTGACTGCGCCGCGGTCGCCACATAGCCACATGAGTCTATTCCGTCATGTAGCGATGGCCGATGTCAGTCCTCTCCCCCCCCCCCCCCCCCCCACACACAGCCCTGAGTGTCACCTTTCATTAGAGCCCAAGATGAAGCTTCTATATTGAATCATTCAAAAGTTACAGACGTTTTTCCAAACTGTGCCATTTGGCACAATTTGGCACAGTTAAAAAATGCCTGGGAACTACCTGAGGAAAAAGCTGTGTAATATATTCATTTTTTGTGGTATTGTTACAAAATTTGGACCTCAGCTGGATAACACTTGGTTCTACATTTCTGTTGCATTTTCCAGCCCGGATCTGAAGCTGTGTGTTATTTGCAAGCATTTGTATCCAAAAATCACCCAGGCCAAATTTATTTTCTTCAAGTTCAGTATGTTTAGATGACTGTAACTCAGTGGCCGGAGCACTTAGAGAGATTATGACTGTTTTGCCAAAAAATTCAAAGTGTTTTCTTTTAAATGAGACCAACCTCATGAAGATGCTGCAAAGGGTTGAAGAACAGCTTTCGATTTACTTTGGGCACGTTATTTTTTGGCGTTTTTAGGGAAATTGACCGGAGTGCAAGGGGTTAACTTTATTACACACCTTTCCTGAAAATCTGAATGAAAGACACCATATTAATGCAATCCATTATTATTATTAACAGACAGAGAAAGAACAGCAAAAACAATATGAATACATTTTATGACTACATAATAATAATAAGACTGTCATAACTACAGTATATTGACCATACATTAGGGCTGGGCAATTCCACCTTAAATCAACATCATGGTTTACTGAATCTTTAAGGTCGGTTTTCATTTTCATTTTTTTTTCCTCTTCTCTATTACAGTTTACTGACAAGATTCATAATTATTAAGCAATATTACACAACAGTGCGGTATCATACCATTTATTTTGCAGTTATCAACTACAAATTCATATTTGATGCAGCAAAGTTCAGCCTCCACCTCCTCCACCGTCACCTCCTATTCTTGTCTTCCTGTATCGGCGTCCTATGTCCCACCCTTCCTCAATTCTGAGTGGTTGCTTAGAAAGGCCTGACATTGACGACCACAGCTGTACAGTAGTCTGACAAGTTGAACTTTTTTCAGCTCTGAGCACCACAACAAAAAGCGGCCACCGCTTAAAGTGTTTCAGCACTGAGGGCGCTCAGTGCTGTAAACGCTGGACTACAAAGAATGAACAGAAAATAGTCACCCTGAGCAGGAAAATGAGTTTGGTGGACACACCCCCTAATACTTTTTCCGCAGTGTTTGGTTTCCGGGTTGCTGAGGCACGTGGCCCTATGGCGTGACAACGTACGTAACTGAGTGGACACGTCTTAAAGGCGCAGTACATGAAAAGCGCCAGATTAATATATGAAATAATATTCAAAAAAATTCCTGCGTCCACATTGTGATGCGAATCACCACCAAAACATAATCATCTGTTCCCCATGCCATTCCACACCTTTCCTGAAAATTTTATTAAAATCCGCTAAATGCACTTTGTGATGTTGCCAAGGTCAGTTATGACCACGATGTGTAGTGTATTTTATTTCAAAAGGGAAGCAAATGTTAATGCTACTAACCGTGCACATTGAGTTTTATTGCAATTTTATTCCCCCCCCCCATTCTATTTATTTAATTGTTATTCAAGAGGAAAAATATTTCTACTACTTGAAGTTCTGCTCAACCCCAGCACTGTTGTGTTTTTATGCACTTTTGATGTGCCTTTGTCATGCGCCAAGCGCACATTTAAAACCAAGCCAATGAATAAAAAGTGCATATTTTTCATCATACTGATCTGTGTTGGTTTGAAATTTGTCATATTCAACAGATCACTGAACCTGTGCAGCCCAGTTACATGTCTTGATTTCAAATTGTGGCCCAACTGATTTTATAATTGAATAGCTTTGGTCTACAGTATTTTCTGCATTTAACTTTTTCCCCCCTTTTGGCTGCTCCCTTTTGGGGTCACCCCAGCACATCATCACCGTATATTGCAATGATCCACATGTTGATTTGAAAGGATTTTTTTTTTTTTTTTTTTTTACGCCGAATGCCCTTCCTGATACAACCTTGCCCATTTATCTGGGCTTGGGACCGGCACAGGGAGTACACTGGCTTGTGCACCCCCATAGCTAGGTAACCAACTTTCCTTCCTCCATTCTATTTTTTTGCTGAGCACCAAGCTAGAAGGCAGGAAAGTGTCATTTTTATATGGTCTTTGGTAGGACCCGGCTGGGACTTGCATCATATGGAGTGCTACACAATGTTACATAAGATATGGTCACTCTGACATAGCTTAGTCGATAGAAACAAACATAAGTATGTACTGTCTTTAATCAAATGGACCAAAATATATTAGAACCATTGAAAAAAGTTAGATAAACCAATATTTACTACTTTTGTGAACTACTTACAAATGCCAACTACCTCTAAACACTTTCTAAAAATTTTTCAGCTACTATTACCAGACTGCTAGGGTTATCTTATGACCTATTGTTAGCAGCCTCATTTAGCATAACTGTTGTTTAGCTATAGCTGTAACAGTGTTGCAATACATTTGCTAAAAGAAACGGTTTGTTTTTAGCTGGTATGAGACCATCACAACTGATGACCCAGATTAAATAGCCCAGCATTTAATTTAAGACTGTCCTCTCTTGTGCATACTGGTGCTAACACATTTACCACAGCATCTCAAGAAAGAGGCAAGCAAAGAAAGGAACAAAAACAAAAAAGGGGGGCAGTAATTAGAAAAAGCTGAATTAACTACTCTATAAAAGATAATGAATGTTAAAACTATGCAAATGCTGTGAAAATTTACATAAGTCTTTGTTATACACATGGTTTTAAAAACATTTAAATTATTGTGTGTGTGTGGGGGGGGGGTGGCAGGCTTATTTTTGCAGGATTTAAGTAATTAGGGCAGGAAAGAGAGGCACTGTTGCTTTGGCCTCCCCGCGGAACTGAGTTATGCATCACCAACACACACACACACACACACACCATGTCAAAAAAATCTTTGACAAACAGTGCAAATTCCCACACTGACCAACTGTCCAGTCTCAGCTGTGAAACATGAAATGCACACAAACACGCTTACAAAATACACCCTGAACTTCCTCTTGACCCACTTCCCAAATACAAATATGCCACCTCGCTCTTTTCATTCCTCCCTCCATCCTCTCCTCATCTGCTACAAGCCAAGCAAAGCAGGACACTTCTGCTCTGTGTCACCAGATCAGAGGATGGACACATGCAACCCCCCCCCCCCCCACACACACACAGTTAATCAGTTTGTTCACGAGGGCAAAGGCATGCAGTGAGATCCCTCTCTAACCTCTGCTGTACTGTGTCTTTATGTAATGCTGCTGCTCTGTTTGAGAGGTCACAATGTTACACTGATGGGGTGGTTTAAGCCTTATTCATGCTGCATTTCCCCTCTAGTCCACTTTGGCCCACGCGTGCTTTGGACGAGCCCAGGACGCACGCGGGACTGTTCATGCTCACTTTTTTCCATCTACCCAGGCCAAACGGTTGACGCATACGCACAACCATCATTTGTAGTTTCACTCCCGCCCGATTGGCAGCGCCAATGCACTGACACGCCAGGATTTTCACCAACAACAAAACGCTGCTTACTTTCTGCTACTTGACTTCCCAGTTTTCACTCCTTTTCCACGAAGATGCTGCTGCTGTTGCTGCTTAAGTATTTATGTACTGTATGATTCATGTATGTTTATTCTCATCTTCTGCTTCCTCGTTGTCTTCTTTGTCTACTTTGTCTTGGTATGCTGTGCCGATATCGCCACCTCGTGAATGGGACGTTCAGTCTTGCGCATGCGCTTTTCAACACGTTCAGGTCGTGGGCAGGCAGCACGGTCACAAAATTTGGGCTGCACGCGGTCATCCGCGGTCAAGTACTGCTGACACTAGCGGAGTGGAGACGATAACGTAAATTTCGTCACATGAGATTTCCGGTTACACGTACGTGGACAGCAGAGGTGCAGCGTGAATCCAGCTTAAGACCGCTGGACCAGTATTCTGGTGCTGGTAACAAATCAAAACCCTTACAACTGCTATCATTAGTCCAACAAATGTTAATATACGTAGAGTTGGTGTAGAAAAGAATCCCCACTTTATAATAACCACATTTTGTTGCCTTCTAGCCTGAAATCAAACCTCCCTTTCTAAGGGGGGCCAGAGCTAAGGAAGCTGGCCATGCTGAAGCACCCCAAATCCTCACAGACTCTGGATACCTCACACTGTACTTTAAACACCTTGAGAGTCTGTGCTTCACCGCTCTTGTCTTCTCATTTGAAAATCAAACTCTCGGATCTTGACTTCCAAAAGAAATACAAAATTTGCTTTTGTCAGAAAAGGAAAAATTTGGACCACAGAGCAACAGTCAAAACCTTTTTTTCTTTAGCCCTGTTAAGCATGGTGAGATAGTGGGTTAACACTACTGCCTCACAGTAACAAGGTCATGGGTTCAAATCCACCAACCAGCAGTCTATCTTTGTGGAGTATGTACGTTCTCTCCATGCTTGTGTGGGTTACTCTGGGTGCTCTGGTGTCTTCCCACATTCCCAAAACCAAACAAACAAACTGGAGACTCTAAAGTGACCTTAGGTCTGAATGTATGTGTGAATGGTGAAGGGATTGGAGCTGAAATGTGGCTGCCTCATCAAGGTGATGCCCTTGAATTTCCCTCTGGGATTAATGAAGTATAACAAAACAAAGATACTTCTGAGGTTGTTTCTGGTTCAGGAGTGACTTAGGAACACTATGCTACAGTGGGGAATGGACAGGGAAAGCCAAAGCCAGGGCACTGTTGCTGGGGACATCTTGCCAAAGATGACCCCTATAACATAAGCCTCCAGTCTCAAGACCATCTATTTTCCCCAAGACCACACCAAGGAACATGCACCACTGCAGGATGTCTGACTCCTGGAAAGCTGGAAGCCCAACCCAACTGGCCAAGTTGCTATAACTACCAACAATGGGGCTAATCTTGTGAAAGCCGTGCAAGTAGATGGATGCAGTGTTTTTAGGCACAGACTTCATCTCTCCATTGGTGAAATGAGTGCAGTATTGAATGAATTGATATGAAATGAGAAAAGACAATACCAATGCATAATGTTCAGTAAAAACTTAGTTTACAGTAAGAATGACTTACAGGGCAAATATCCTGTTCATAATTTTTATAGCCATGATTTCTAGGCGTGCCATGCGTAGTGATCACAGGATCCCATCTCTGCTGTTTGCACATGATGTTGTCCTGCTAGCTTCATCGAGCAATGACCTACAGGTCTTACTGGAATGGTTTGCTACTGAGTGTGAAGCAGCTGGGATGAGAATCAGTACCTCCATGTGCAAGTCCATGGTGCTCAACCAGAAAAGGGTGGATTGTACTCTCCAGGTTGGGGATAAGGTTCTGCCCCAAGTGGATGAGTTCAAGTATCTCGGGGTCTTATTCATGAGTGATGGGAAAATAGAGCGGGAGATTGACAGAGGAATTGGAGCAGCACCTGCAGTGATGTGGACATTGTACTAGTCTGTCATGGTGAAGATGGAGCTGAGCGCTCAAAAGCAAAGCTGTTGATTTACCACTCACTCTACGTTTCTAACCTCCCCTATGGTCATGAACTTTGGGTAACAACAAAGAAATAGATCACGGATACAAGCAGCTGAAATGAGCTTTCACTGTAGGGTTGCTGGACTGACTCTTAGAGATAGGGTGAGGAGCTCAGTCATCAGGCAGAAACTCAGTAGTCACTGCTCCTCCCCATCAAAAGGTGCCAGTTGAGATGGTTTGGGCATCTAATTAGCATGCCTCGCACTTGAGGTGTTTCAAGCACATCCCACTGGGAGGGGACCCCAGGGCAGACCCAGGACACGCTGGAGAGATTATGTCTCCCAGCTGGCATGGGAACGCCTTGGTCTCCCCTTTGAAGAGCTGGAGGAGGTGGCTGGGAGAAGGAAGTCTCAGCTTCTCTCCTTGGACTGATGCCTCTCTGACCCAGATCCCTGGAAAAGCGGTAGAAAACGGATGGGTTGCAAATACTATATAATACTGTACACAAGATGAAACATCTAGAAATGTGTAGTCTTATATAGCGACCACTGCTGAAACTAACGGTTCCATAAACTATCAGACCTGTTAATGTGTGTGTGGGAGAGAAAGAGGATTAAATCGATCATCTAGCATCATTAAGACCAACAGAGTTCAGGTCGGTCTGAAGTTTGGTAGTGAAGCCAACAGACCAGTTGAATAAATGGAAGGGTGCAAGACCAGTGTGTTTGTTAACCATAGTCACTGCATAGTTAGAATGTTTGATTACGCTGGAAAGCATGAGCCTTTCTGCATGGAGTTACAATGTTCTTCCTCTGTCTGTGGATTTCCAGTCCAGATTTCAGTTTGTTAGATTGGTGGGATTAGTTAGATCAAATCTAAATTGGCCATAGGTTTCTGTAAACTGATCAGGAGCATAGAATAAATGTAGTTATGAGTTTTAAAAAATTGTAACATCATTCAGTTATTCAAGACCAAGTTTAAAAGTGTAGGTGAAACTGGGCCTTGGTCATGACAAAAAAATAACCTTTAAACAAAACTAAAATTCTAAATCAGCATCCATCTAATGAAATAAAGTAAGTGAATAAATAAGTGAATAAGTGTGAGATTGTGAAAAATTTGCTGGATATTTTGAAGCACAATCACAGATTGAAAAAAAAAAAGTGAGGTGCAGAGTAAACCAACTTTTGGCTAAAAATGTTATTAATCTTCCTCAGACAGGCACAGTAGTATGAGTAATTTGTCACAGAAATAACAGGAGCAAAGAGGAGATGAAAGGATGAGGTGGAAAGTTGGGAGTGAAGGAGAAAAGAGATAAAAGGTGAAGAGTTGAACAGAGCTGCAGCGGTTTGTTTAACTGTCCAAAGGGAGTCCACTATCAGCACGCTCTGATCTGCAACGCCGAGACACAGCGGCTCCGAAAATGAAGTGGAATGCTAAACGGATCCATGTTGGTAAAAGAATTTCTTTGTTTACCAAGATATGTTTGGAAAGAGGTAAAGAGGAGGAAATAAGAAAGAAGACAGAGGTTAGACAAATCTGAAATAAGTCAAGCAAAAAACCAATATGTGTGAGCATTAAAGAAAACTTCCACAACCATTTCTCCTGAGCCTACAGTGCCGCTTTACCACCTTTTTCCTCCCTCAATATCTCATCTCCACCTACCTCAATTCTTCTCCCTCTGAAAACTTATTTTCAAGGATTTGCACAGTAACATTATCTTGGCTCCAAATGAGGTGACATCCCTTTATTTCCCCAGAGAAGGCTGACTGTACACCCACCCGCTGCACATTCATTCAATACCATACATTCATAGCAGTGAACTGCTCAGTACAACCAAATGTGAGCTTATTACTAATTGATCTATGGATTAGCTTTAAACAAACATATCAAAAAGAATAAAAAAGCTGGAATGTGTAAACTGTTCTTGCTATTTATTTATTTTTTAAGTTAATGCCTCACCAGATCAGCTGAACACGCCCACACCCACAACATATGTTATAATACTAATCACACACAGCAAGTCATTTTCAAGAAAAAAATAAATATCAGTTTATGTAGGATTTTTGCCTTCACACAGGGGTAAGCAACCTATGCAGATTCATAAGCATGCAGTGCCCCATTCCAATAATTGCAGTAAATGTGGATGGTGTTTTATGTCGATAAAGTGACCATTGACGATTGCTCAAACCAGAAAAGGAATAGCCACAGTCACCATAACTTGGAGGGTGTGGGAAAATAAGCAAAGTGACTCTGATGAGAGAACAGAAGCAAACGTTCAAGAGTCTTGACAGTCATGACAAACTCTCATGAAACTCATTTCCCACTGAATTCTGTATTAATCTCAGCAGAAAATCACACAAAAACACAAGCAAGAGTTACCTCATTTCTGGATATTGTGTTTTTGACAGTGCCCCCAACATGATAAAGGGCATGTGAAACGAACAGAGTCCTGGGCGCAAAGCTGTGCAACACTGAGAATAAATCCTGTCTGATTAACTGAAGTGGTTGTGTGTGTTTGATTGCTTATTTTTGTTTCATTTTACTTGTCTATTCTCCCTTCACCTTTCAAATGTTTTCGAGTACTAACCAGGCTCACACTAAACAAGTAACTGTTCTTTAAGCATGTATCTCACAGACCAGCAACTGCTGACGAACATTGCGGAATGTTGCAATTGTTGGGGTTTCATCAGGGTTCTTATAAGGCTGCACAATAGTTCACCAACAGTTTTTACAGTCGCAACAAGTTTTTCTTGTTTTTTTCTTGTTGCAAAAAATAAGATAAGAAAAACTTGTGACCATAAAAACTGTTGGTGAACTGTTGTGCAACCATACGCCGCTCCATGAGATACTACTCTCAGCTAGTATCTCATGGAGCGGTGAATGCTAATGAATATTGCAATGTTTGGGTTTCGTCAGGGTTTGCAAAAAAGTTGTGAAACCGTTCGCAAACAGATTTTCTTGTGAATTTATTATTTCGCAGACAGTTGCAAACTTTTGCAAAATAGTTGTAAGCATTTGCAAACAGTTGTAATGTATATAGCTGAAGTCCTTTTTGATTGACTACGTAGTGAAGACTAGCAACTGTTTAAGAACCTTTACAAACCCTTGAAATCTGAATGTTGGGGAGTGTTTGCTCAGCCTTTTTTGTAGGGTTGGGTCCAAGATTCACCTGGTATTTAACCTGGCGTTGGCAAAAGGTCTCAAACATTCCCAGTGGCAAAAGAGTGACAAATAGCTGCTAATCATCACAAACACTTTCACAAACGTTAATGTGAATGTTGCTGTTGCTAAAAATCACTAAATGTCACTAATGACAGAGACGAACCCTGATTTTCATGAACATTAATCAGAAAAATTGGCAAATTAAAAGATTACAAGCTTCATCACCATTACCTGATCCATGAGATATGAGCTTGAATGTCTTGTCTGGTTAAAAAAAGGGTAAAATTTTAAACACATACAGTACACACACACACACACACACATTTATATATATATATATATATATATATATATATATATACATACATACACACTGTACACACACTCACACACACACACACACACACATATATATATACCTATATTTATGGACAGGATTTCTAGGCGCAGCCAGGGAATGGAGGGTGTCTGCAAACAATCTCTGTTGTTTGCAGATGGTGTTGTCCTGTTGGCTTCATCCAGCAATGACCTACAGCTCTTGCTGGGACGGTTTGCCGCTGAGTGTGAAGCGGCTGGGATGACAATCAGCACCTCCAAGTCCGAGTCCATGGTCCTCAGCCGGGAAAAGGTGGATTGTCCTCTCTAGGTTGGGGACAGGCTCCTGCCCCAAGTGGAGGAGTTTAAGTATCTTGGGGTCTTATTCACGAGTGAGGGGAAAATGGAGCGAGAGACTGACAGATGGATTGGAGCAGCATCTGCAGTGATGCGGACGTTGTATCAGTCTGTTGTGGTGAAGAGGGAGCTTAGTTCTAAGGCAAAGCTGTCGATTTACCAGTCAATCTACGTTCCTACTCTCACCTATGGTCATGAGCTTTGGGTAATGACCAAAAGAACAAGATCGCGGATACAAGCGGCTGAAATGAGCTTTCTCCGTAGGATTGCTGGACTCACCCTCAGAGATAGGGTGAGGAGCTGTCATCCAGGAGAGGCTCAGAGTAGAACCGCTGCTCCTCCACATTGAAAGGAGCCAGCTGAGGTGGTATGGGCATCTGATTAGGATGCCTCCTGGACACCTCCCACTTGAGGTGTTTCAGGCACGTCCCACTGGGAGGAGACCCCGGGGCAGACTCAGGACTCGGTGGAGAGACTATGTCTCCCAGCTGGTCTGGGAACGCCTTGGTATCCTCTCTGAAGAGCTGGAGCAGGTGGCTGGGGAGAGGGAAGTCTGGGCTTCTCTGCTTGAACTGCTGCCTCCGCGACCCGGACCTCCGGAAAAGCGGTAGAAGATGGATGGATGGATGGAAACAGTGAAGCGCTGTGAATACTTTCCAGATGCACTGTAGGTCATAGGTCACCATTAATGTGACCTATAACCTGTACAACCCAATTGAAAAACAAACTGAAATCCTTGAAAGGGGGAAAAAAAAACAAAAACAACCCTTACAATAACCTGGTTGCATAAATATGCACACCCTTAAACTAACACTTTGATGCAACACCTTTGGCTTTTATTACAGCACTCAGTCTTTTTGGGTAGGAGTCTATCAGCGTGGCATATCTTGATGTGGCCATATTTGCCCGCTCTTCTTTGTAAAAATGCTCCAAATCTGTCAGATTGCCAAGGTATCTCCTGTGCACAGCCCTCTTCAGATCACCCCACAGATGTTTGATCGGATTCAGGTCTGGACTCTGGCTAGGCCATTCCAACACCTAAATCTTCTTCTGGTGAAGCCATTCTTTTGTTGATATGGATGTGTGCTTTGGGTCATTGTTGTGCTGAAAGATGAAGTTCCTCTTCATCTTCAGCTTTCTAGCAGAAGCCTGAAGGTTTTGTGCCAACACTGACTGGTATTTGGAACTGTTCATAATTCCCTCCACCTTGACTAAGACCCCAGTTCTAGCTGAAGAAAAACAGCCCCAAAGCATGATGGTGCCACCACCATGCTTCACTGTAGGTATGGTGTTCTTTTGGTGATGAGCAATGTTGTGTTTGCACCAAATATACATACCTTTTGGAATTATGGCCAAAAAGTTCTACTTTGGTTTCATCAGCCCATAACACATTTTTCCACATGTATTTGGGAGATTTCAAATGTGCTTTTGCAAAATGCAGCTGGGCTTGGATGTTTTTCTTTGTAAGATAATGCTTCTGTCTTGCCACCCAAGACGGGTGATTGTTGTCACATGTACTTAACAGATAGCAGGGTTTCCTCTGGTAACATTTCCGGGTGGCGGTCCGCCACGCTTGAAATCATACCACCACTCTTGAGGAAATATAAATTTAAGAAAAAAATTTGAAGGAATGACAGTCCGCAAGCGTGCACACGAACAACATGCGTGACCGTCATCTGCACGGAGTTCAGAAGCGCCACACCCATGTGATCGTTTCCAGTCGACAGGCACAGTGTCTCGCCAGCGTCACTGTCCGAGAGAAGCATGAGCTTATAAAGTACTTTAAATATGGGGAAAAAAAGCAGAAGAGGTATGTAAGCAATGGAGGCATCTATCATGGCTTTCACCCGCTGGTAACAGGAGCAATAATGAGGAGTCGCTTCGCGAACAGGTGTGGTTAGGAGCTCGAGTAGGTTCATTTTGTCTTCTTTTTAATTATTAGTTTTGTCTTATTTCAGACAAGAATAAAAAGATGTTTTTACCTTTAGCTTAGTTAATATTAATTAACTAATTTATGTTCATTATTATGTACCTGGCAAGTTAAGATGCCTTGGTTCATGGACAGGTAGCGCTGTGGAGTGTCTGTGTCACAGTTCCGCGACTGTCATGTAACATGGCCTTAAACCACAATAAATCCCCAGTTGTACTAAGAATTGCACCTCACAAGGTGGCAGACACGTATAACTTCCCGGTCGTCATATGAGATAAATTGTGGCGGAATAAAAGCAAAATTGATGTGGAATAATCATAACCGTTTCTGGATGTGGGAGAGAAAGCTAAAATGACCGAGAGAAGACAAAATAACGACCAGGATGGACGAACATGGACAAAGCGAGCCGCCGGGCCAGTGGTAAGTCTGACGAATTTCTTTGTTTGATTACACTGTACTGATTTTCTGGTTCATATACTTTAAAGATAAGATAACAAAAACCCCAAAACAAAAAATGGTGACAAAAACCAAAACCATTGACAGTAAGCCATTATCTCTTACCACTTTCAAGTTATAGCTTTGGAAATCTCTGATATCTGAACTGAATATTTTCTTGAAAAAAATCTTGACCACTAGGGGCTGACGGCACAATGGAGCACCTCAGGCAGTCCAACAGTTAAGATGACCGAAATTGACGAAGTCAATGAGTTTAATCCGTCAGCAGCCTTCAGACAAGCTAAACGTGCCAACATTTGGATTTCAAAATAAGGGAGGTTTTTCCTGCTAACTGGTTGGTGAGATTTGTAAAAAACTATAAATATACAGAAATATTATAACAGAAATAATTACATCTTTGGTCATTTAAGTTAATTTATTTCATTAAATACAATTTTATTAATATTTTTCTTTGAAATCAGAGTTAAATTATTGTTCTGCTCTGGCTCTGCAAAATTATGGTCAAAAATGTAAATTGTTATAAGGAAAAAGTAAAAAAAATTACCACAGTCTTTCAAATTTATTAAAAAAAGTAAATTTTATTTTAGAAAATAGACAAAAATTAGCCATAAAATTATCCACAAATTTATAATAAACTCTCAAATGTACAAGAAAAGTCGATTTTACAAGTGGAAATTACAAATTTGAGGAAAATTGTTTCAAATTTAGATAAATTTACAATGAAAAGTAGACAACCATAAGAAAATACCAGTAACTGTACATACCAGTTCTTGGTAATGTCACTGTTGTGCGATATTTCTCCACTGGATGATGACTGTCTTCACTGTGTTCCGTGATATATTTAATGCCTTGGAAATTCTTTTGTACCCTTCTCCTGACTGATATCTTTGAACAATGAGATCCCTCTGATGCTTTGGAAGCTCTCTGCGAATTTATTTAGGGTTAATCAGAGACACTTTAAATGTTAGCAGGCGTGTGCTGACTCCCATTTAAAATGAGTTTGAATGTGATTGGTTAATTCTGAACACAGCCACATTCCCAGTTACAACAGGGTGTTGCATATTTATGCAACCAGGTTATTGTAGGTTTTTTATTTATTTTTCCCCTGAAAAGATTTCAGTTTGTTTTTCAATTGGGCAGTACAGGTTATAGGTCACATTAATGGTGAAAAAGTTTTGAAATGATTTATCTTGGTCTTGTTTTTTTTACATCACAAAAACCTGACATTTGAACAGGGGTGTGTAGACTTTATATCCACTGTAAATACATTAAATCTGGCTACTGCCATTATCTGGTTATTCCTGGTTACTGGATTATTGTCACCATGTAACCGGGCTGACTGATATCTAGCAAACACAGGACCGAGTCCAATTCCCAGACAAATCTGCTGAAACATTAGTGTATGAATTAAGAAAACAGCCTGCAGTTCAGTTACTGCCTACAGGTGTCACTAAAAACAAGGAATTTCTAGAATTACAAATTCAGTATTTTACAAACTGGTCCGCTGTGTCAACACAAGATTCATGTCTACCTTTTGGGTATAGGCCACTAACCTCAAAAATTTTAAACACTTTTCACAGGGAAATTTTATCCACCATAGCAATATATATATATATATTAAAAAATGATAACTAGTTAAAGCTAAATAAACATGTCAGTGAGATCAAGAAATGCTTGGAATGCTGCCATCTTGGTGCAGTTTTGTTGGCTTTCCCACCACCAGAAGAAAAACACCACTGAAAATGAGTGAAAGCCCAGTGCATAATATCCCATGTCAATCTTTAAAAAACTCAGCACACAGAAGTGTTGTAGGTCAGTGATGGATGACTCAGAGTGGTGGAGTCCAGAACATCTGGTTCCACTCAACATGACTGGCATTCTCCAGGGAAAAAGGGGAGTCACAGCAAGCAGGATGGACAGCAATGAACCAGTTTTTTATACACCTATGTCAATCCCTCCCGATGGGTATCTTAGCAGATCAGGAGCATGTGGGGTTGGCCATGTAAATAAAATACCATGACTCCTAATGTGATGCAACTAAAGGGTGTGGAAACTGGGCTGCAGACTTTGTAAAACTATAATGTTTGAGTTTTCCTGCTGTTGCCCATTACTTCAGCTTCAGTGACTTCATTGGTTAAAAATGTTCTTTTCTCAGTTTGTTACAGTAGTTTTTCAATGTGCCAAACACATTGGGAACTATCTCTGTTTAGGAGTTCAAAGAATTTTCCAAATCTACTTTTATATTCAGATATATTTAATACAAAATATTTTAGGGCATCCCAACAATTCCCAGACAGAATCATGAGCAATAAGAAGGAGATGAACAAAAAAAAGACTATGTTCAACTAAGGGCCAAAATAAAAATACAAAGTTTCTTTTTGGGGAATAATTATGTGGTATCATTTTGATCTTCAATAACCAAGTTAAATGTCAGCTGTCAAATTTAAGGCTTCTTATTCACTTATTAAGGCTACAGCAGTGGCCCCAAATTTGTCTATAAATACTGTGGAAGCGTGCTGCTGTAGTAAACCCCGGCAGGCAGGGGAATCCTTTATGCATGTCTGTCCCCTCCTCTTCAACTCATTTCCTGTCTCTGACTTAACGCCAACAGTCCAATGAAGGAAAAATGCCCAAAAAAGGAATCTTTAAAAAAAAGAAACAAAAAGATTAGTGCATTAATTCAGGGATGAGAATGAGGTTTGGGAAAAAAAGAGGAAACTAAGCCGGGGGTCTTGGGGGACGCAGGCCCCCAAGCCGGATCCAAGGCGGAGCCTTGGTGGGGCTCTGGGGGGCAACGTCCCCCAGAAGCTAACGAAATCTGGTGTTTTAGAATGCTCAAATGTGGTCTTATATTTAAAGTTAGAAGTAAGTACAAATGCACTTATAGTTTACCTTTTTAATCTGCTGCTGCATCACGTGTAAATTTATGATATCTGAATGGTATGTTGATGTAATAATATAATATATATACTAAATTATATTTTACTACTATTTAATATGTTTAGAACTGACAGAATTACATTTACATACACTACCGTTCAAAAGTTTGGGGTCACTTAGAAATTTCCTTATTTTTAAAAGAAAAGCACTTTTTTTCAATGAAGATAACTTTAAACTAATCAGAAATACACTACCGTTCAAAAGTTTGGGGTCACCCAGACAATTATTTTGTGTTTTCCATGAAAAGTCATACTTATTTACCACCATGAGTTGTAAAATGAATAGAAAATATAGTCAAGACACTGCCAAGGTTAGAAATAATGATTTGTATTTGAAATAATAATTTTTTCCTTCAAACTTTGCTTTCGTCAAAGAATCCTCCATTTGCAGCAATTACAGCATTGCAGACCTAACATGGTTGCACAAGGGTTTTCTAATCATCCATTAGCCTTCTGAAGCAATGAGCAAACACATTGTACCATTAGAACACTGGAGTGATAGTTGCTGGAAATGGGCCTCTATACACCTATGTAGATATTGCACCAAAAACCAGACATTTGCAGCTAGAATAGTCATTTACCACATTAGCAATGTATAGAGTGTATTTCTGATTAGTTTAAAATTATCTTCATTGAAAAAAAGTGTTTTTCTTTCAAAAATAAGGAAATTTCTAAGTGACCCCAAACTTTTGAACGGTAGTGTACACTCTATACATTGCTAATGTGGTAAATGACTATTCTAGCTGCAAATGTCTGGTTTTTGGTGCAATATCTACATAGGTGTATAGAGGCCCATTTCCAGCAACTATCACTCCAGTGTTCTAATGGTACAATGTGTTTGCTCATTGCGTCAGAAGGCTAATGGATGATTAGAAAACCCTTGTGCAATCATGTTAGGTCTGCAATGCTGTAATTGCTGCAAATGGAGGATTCTTTGACGAAAGCAAAGTTTGAAGGAAAAAATTATTATTTCAAATACAAATCATTATTTCTAACCTTGTCAATGTCTTGACTATATTTTCTATTCATTTTACAACTCATGGTGGTAAATAAGTGTGACTTTTCATGGAAAACACAAAATAATTGTCTGGGTGACCCCAAACTTTTGAACGGTAGTGTAGTTCTAGAACAGACAAAATAATTTAACCAAGTAAAATAAATTATAAATATTAACAAAATTCCATCACCAAGTCCATCACCCATTTATTAAAATATACTGACATTCTGCAAACATTTTGATTTATCAATGTGTGCATTTGTTAGTGTTACTAGTAATATAAAAAAAAGTTGCATATTAGTATATTTTAATATTTGAAAGATAATCTAAGAAAGTAAGTAAAACCTAAAAGATGTTTAATATTTTTATGCAATGACCATAAAGAAATTATGTTTACTAATAAAAGCAAAGATATCTTAGGAAAGGCAACCCATCACCACCCATGACAAAAAAAAACTTACACATGCATTATGTAACTCCTCCTAGTGAAACAAAAAATGATAAATTATATTCAAAATTCTTAGATTGCATTTCAAATTGTGAGAAAATATGTAATAACATTTATCTATTAACAATCGATAATCAGCATTCAAATGCAATTACTGTTTCAAAACAGGCATGACGTCACAACTTACACATGCTATTTCATAACAAATTCATTACGCGAAAATTCTCAAGTACTTTACTTATAACGAGAAAAAAATCTTACCTCGGAATGTGTCTTCCGATCACTAATTGCTGTAATCGGGGCCGATTGTGATTAACTTTGATTGACTGGCATCTGAATTTGACCGCGTCCATCGATCGTTTTGAATGCAGCACGAGCGAGCAGTTCGATCTCCTTGTAGCCACAATTTTGAGATGTTTCTGTTTTGAACAGTGTTCAACTAAGGCAACACAACCACGAGATCATTAACTCAAGAAATCGTTACAATAAACACACTGGGCTTTCCCTGGTACTTCGCATTTCGCTATGAAGTTGGCCATTTTTTCAACCACAACTTCGGTATTTTTGCCGATCTTTACAGTCACTGACACAGTTTTTTCGAGCCATTCCCAACGAAACTTGTTCCTTATCCCTTTGTCAATTTCTAAAATTCTTGCTTTGTTGTCTTTCGTGAGTTTTAGGTTCACCATTTTCACGAAATCGTGAAAACTCGGTTGATTGAACTGTCCACCATTTGCATTTCGCTCCGCGTGTTGGATATGACAAAGGAGTAACAAAATCGTTGATTGGCTGCTTCAATAAGTATCAGCCAATCAGTGGCCTTGTTACATTACATTACTGATCTCGCTGGGTAGTGCATTCTGCATGGCGGATTTTAGCAGCCGATCGAAAATACGACTCGCCGCTCTTAACATACCCCCCCCCCCAAATTTTCTCCTCGAATTTAGACGATTCACGAGAATGACTCTAGACATGATCAAATCTGAGGAATTCCACGGATCCGCGGAGGATTCTCATCCCTGTTAATTAGCCCGCCCCTATTTACAAGACATAATGTCCTTATAGCAGGCCAATAAACAAGCCTCTCTCCCTCTCCCCCTCTCCCTCCCTCCCTCCCTCCCTCTTCAGGGTCACCACGGCAGATCATGGGTCGGCATATTTGATTTTACACCAGATGCCCTTCCTGACACAACCGTCCCCATTTACCCGAGCTTTGGACCAGCACAGGGAGTACACTGGTTTTGTGCTTCCCCCTATGGCTGGGTAACCAACTTTCCCTTCCACATTTCATTTATGCTGAGCGCCAACCTATCGGCTGTGGGGCAAATGCAGTATATAAATGTGGCTAGCACTACCAGAACATTGCAGAGTTGAACCTTCTGGTCGCCAGGGAAAATTCTGTCAAGAATTCACATTATTATTCCTAACAGCTGCTCTGTTTTACACATGCACAGTAGGAAAGATGGATGCTTGTTTAACTGGTGATCCTACTTTGGTATGAATCTGAATGTGCAGTCGTATTTTTCTGTTGGCTCTGATGGGCTGGCACCCCATCCATCGTTTACACTTCTTCTTTTCCTATGACAGCTGGGATGGGTTCCAGCTCCTCAGACCTCAGTTAAATATGTGGTTAAAGCAACATTGTAAGATTTTAACCTTAAAATAATAATTGCAAAATTATTTTGACCTTTGACTGGGTGAATGTCATTTCCAAATTACCCTGGGTGGGCCCGCATTCCCTGCAACAGCTCTGTTCTTGGCAGGAACACTGAAAGTTACACAGTGCTTCTTTAAGAAAACGGATGGTTTGATGCATCAACAGTAGTAATATTAACAGGGCAGTCAGAGACAGCAGAGTTTGAACCCCGTGGGCCCCTAATGCTCCCCCCACCCCAGCCCTAATTTTTTCAGTGTGCAAAACCACACTCACACATACACACAAACAGAAAGACCACATAACTCCATCGCCTCTTGGGGCAAAGTGATGGTTCAGTTCATTAATGGCGGCAAACTAAACACCTTGATTGGTATGGTATTGGGGATAACTGGCAGTAACAACACAATCCAAACACAACTACTATGAGGTTATTTTTCTATAGAAAATCAACATGCAATGGGTAGCTTGACAAGCGACAACAACCAGAGGAAAATGCGAGTATGGGTAATCTTCCTGAGTGATTCATAACATCTATACTATGTAAGCTCTACAAAGCTACTTGAGAATACCAACATTAAGTCTCAGAGGTGCTGCTTGAATCTGATTTCCATTAATCACTGATGATATTTTTCAGATGTAAACACAACCCCTGAACACCACACACCTCTGTCTCCACAGCACTCAATACAGCAGAAATGCAATTTGAAAACTAATATTCCAAACACGCAATCAAACTCCAGTCAAAAAACGGCACCCGCCCCAAAGTAGCAGCACTGAAAATCTGAACTTCTCTCACCGTCTGCACTAGAAAATGAAATGCCAAGCCTGGCTAAGGACATAATGAAAAAGCTATTATCAGCATAAGCTTTCATCAGCACAGCATTCAAGCATGTTCAATACAAACTGATTCTCTCATCTCATGCTGTACCCATCTGAATGCTGGGATATAATAAAGGAGGCGAGATAAGAGAGAGAGAGAGAGAGAGATCACTTTTTTTTTAAACCAGTGGAAAACACACATCAGCACATTTAAAGACGAGGTGAAGTTTCCACGAGCATTCGCCCTCACTGAGGTTGCGATAATCAACATGTCATTGTTGGACCATGGATCATTCTGATTCATTAGTGGAGACTGCATGCATGTACACTTTCTTTGTCCACTACCTCTTATATCTGCATCCATTCATCACTCAGCCACTTCATTTCCCTGTTGTTGTTGTTGCTGTTGTATTTAATTACTGTCAGTGTATTCTCTTCATGACTATATTTGTTCGTCACCTCCAGCATCTCCATGTCTAATTCAAATGAAGCACTCATTCACACAGTATTCAACAGAATTTTGAATTACATACATTATGGCAGACATTATGACATTATCCAGCATATATTAAGTTCTAATAAGGTGCAGCAGAAATCAGGCTTTGAAGCATGATGTTAAATTGCGAAGAAAAATGTGACAGTAAGTTTGAAAACCTTTTCAGTAGAGTAAAGCTACAAAAAAATGTCAGACCAATTTAATGAAATCTGAGCAAACTTTACTCGCTGAGCTAAGTAACATCCATTAGAGCAGAGGTGGGTGGCAAAAGCAGGTGAATGCAGTCATTTCATGTCAACAACCACCAGCTTTTTTAAGCAAAAATACAATATTGCCAATATCTAGCTGTGGATTTGAAAATGTCATCAACTGGATTTCACTTCGTTCTAAGGATTTGTGTAATAAAATACCGTCTGGAGGCCAAACTGCCCCTCTGGGACAATAAAGCCCTGTTCCAATCTAGTCTACTCTACAACGTTATTGCCAGTAGTGCTAATGGCCAACCCTGCAGGAAGAGTAGAGGGGGTAGCTCAGAGAGGCAGGAGGCAAAGATGATGGGCAAAAAAGCAACAACTGGAAGTCGGTGATTGCAGTGCACGAGGCTGATGTAATGAGCGATTCGGACAAAATGAGTCCCCTTTTCTAAACCCTGACGTGGTCTAATCAAATATAAAGCCAGTATAACTAAGATTCTCTGTGGAAATTACTATCCAGTTGGTTCACTTACAAAATCTAATGCATGCTCGTAGAAAGCAAGTATTCCTGTCTGAAGCAGGTAGGCCAATCAGACTTTACAGACCCAAATGTAGGCTGTGTTTCAAAGTGGAATACAAAGAGGTGTAGGCTATATGTAGGCAATCACATATGTTAGACTTTGACAAATATAAAAGGGACTGAACACTAAAATGTATTTGATTACGTGAATATTACAGAATATAGTCGCTAATATCCAATATTAGTGACTGTTTAAAAACCCTTGTTTATTTGTTTGTCAGACTTATTTGTGTGATCTTTTATGACTTAGATTCTTGCAGTTTGGGGAATGGGAGTTGTTCAGACACCATTACAATTGTTTTAGTTAATACACTACTCACAAAAAGTTAGGGATATTCGGCTTTCAAGTGAAATTTCAGGATGCACCTAAAATGCACTATAACCTTTACAGGTGAACTTAATTTGACCTTCTCTAACCTTTTGAATGCACATGTCCAGCTGTTGACTGTTTCAGTACTTTTTGCACAAGTTGCTGTTCTCCAACAAGGTGCTTAATGGCAAAATTCACAACAGGTGTTTGATCCATGAATTGACCAGTAAATTTTCTGGTTCACTTAGAATTGGTATTTAAACAGTCCTCTTCATCATGCTGTTCACATTTTGACATCATGAAACCAAGACAACACCTAACAAATCATGATCAACAGTACCTCGCTATTGCGAGGCTTCAAACAGGATGTTCTCAGAGGGAAGTGGCCACTGAGCTTAGAGTGTCACAGAATGTCATCAGCAGGTGGCAACAGAGATACAGACAGAGTGGAAGAGTCGCAGAAAGGCATAGAAGTGGACGTCCTTTGGCCACATCCCACGCTAATGACCACTTCAATGTGAACAGTGCCCTGCGGAACTGGATGATGAATGCCACTCAACTCCAGGTACATTTAGGGGAGGTGAGAGGCATCCAAGTGTCACATTAGACCGTGCTAGATGACCTGCAAGGGTACCTGACCACACCACAAGGCACAGGTGTCATCGTCTTGCATGGGCCTGGGAGCATTTACGCTGGGCAAGGGACCAATGGGCCTCAGTGTTGCTTTCTGATAAAAGTCGATGCCTGTTGATCAGAAATGATGGCCGCCAACAACGAGGGAGATGTCAAGGAGAGAGCTATGCATCAGCCACTGTTGTCACCATGTTATGGTCTGGGCAGGTGTGTCTAGTCAATACAGAACTACCTTGTGAACGGTACAGTGACAAGCTAATATTTCCCGAATAAGATCATTAATCCAGTCATTGCGCCCCTGCGTGAACAGCACAGGCCTAATTTCATCTTCATGGACGATAATGTTCCAGCTCATCGAGGATGCATCATTAGGGAACGGCTACTGGAGTTTGGGGTACCTCAAATGAAGTGGCCTGCACTTTCTCCAGACCTGAATCCCATAGAACACCTATGGGATCAGCTGAGTCGCTGTGTAGAAGCTCATAACCCTGCACCCCACAACCTCAATGACCTGAGGGCTGCCCTTCAAGAAGAGTGGAATGCCTTGCCTCAGCAGACACTAAAAGTCGACTTGTGAACAGCATGAGACTTTGTTGTCGAGCTGTAATTGATGCTCAAGGGCACAAGACAAGTTATTGAGACACTGACATTTTTTGTTGTGGTATACCCACCACTATTGTTGGCTTTTGTTTCAATAAATTGTTTGAGATGAGGAAATTACCATTGCATGCTTCTATTTAAATGCCCTACTTTCATGATATAATATATCACTGTAGGGTGAACTTTTTACATTTTCCATAAATTTTACCAAAAGCCAAATATCCCTAAGTTTTTGTGAGTAGCGTATGTGTAGTTTAATCTTCAATAAACTCATGCAGTACTATAACAGGACACGTTTACAAATATTTGAGACCCATTATAGTGCATCATTTTATATTTTAGCAATATTTTGTTATTAAAAGGTTTTTTAAAACTGTAATCCATCGAATTAGCTGCAAAACAGCCAACATTATTATACACAGCAGAATGACCTGTTTGACTGCAACCGCTGCATCGGTGCTGCCGATTTGTCAGTAAATATTTAACTAAAAGTGATTTATTTCATTATTTGGGCATTTTTGTGTCCTGTTTAACCATTCCGCTCCACAATCATGGCAGTATTATTAAGTTTTTAATTTTCAGATACCCGCATAGGAGGGGAGACTCGTGGTCCTGCAAAGTACAGTGGTACCACACAGGTGAAGCAGCAGTCAGGACTCCCTTCTACTACTGACTGGGCAGGCTGGACGTGCGTCCCCGTGATGGACCATGGTCTGCCCGGTCAGGCCGCTGCTTCTCCCGGCATGTCCTGTGTTGGATACATCGATGGTCGTCAGACCCAGTCCAAACCGACGCTCCACCCAGTCTGCTCACGTGCCTCATGTTCTCCACATAAGCCGAATTATCCATTAGACCTACACAATCACGGCAACTTTATGGTGTAATTTCTGAACCATTAAATCTTCAGTATTATCTTTTTCTAGTCATATTTGTCGCTTTTTGCTTCCTTGTTTTGCTCACAGAGCGCTGTGGTTACTGATGCCGTGATACCACGTATTATCCAATCAGTACGTAGTCAAACCAAAACCTCACCCACACTTCTAGAAGCCAGGGGATGAGGCGACAGAGAGGTGACTAAACTTTTATTGATAAAAATTACATATTTTGACTGAACAACTTCATACTCGGGGATGTACACCCTTGTAAGCTCAGCAAAACACATAAAATCCGATCACAAAACCGTACTCACAAAAGTGAGTACACCCTTCACATTTTTGTAAATATTTTATTATATCTTTTCATGGGACAACACTGAAGATACAGTATGACACTTTGATACAATGTAAAGTTGTCAGTGTATAGCTTGAATAACAGTGTAAATTTGCTGTCCCCTCAAAATAACAACACACAGTCATTAATGTCTAAACCGCTGGCAACAAAAGTGAGTACACCCCTAGTGAAAATGTCTAAATTGTGCCCAATTAGCCTTTTTCCCTCCCCGGTGTCATGTGACTCATTAGTGTTACAAGGTCTCAGGTGTGAATGGGGAGCAGGTGTGTTAAATTTGGTGTTATTGCTCTCACACTCCTCATACTGGTCACTGAAAGTTCAACATGGCACCTCATGGCAAAGAACTCTCTGAGGATCTGGAAAAAAAAAAAAAAAGAATTGTTGCTCTACATAAAGATGGCCTAGGCTATAAGAAGACTGCCAACACCCTGAAACTGAGCAGCAGCACGGTGGCCAAGACCATACAATGGTTTAACAGGACAGCTTCCACTCAGAACAGGCCTCGCCAAGGTCGATCAAAGAAGTTGAGTGCACGTGCTCAGCGTCATATCCAGAGGTTGTCTTTTGAAAATAGACATATGAGTACTGCCAGCATTGCTGCAGAGGTTGAAGGGGTGGTGGGTCAGCCTGCCAGTGCTCAGACCATACGCCGCACACTGCATCAAATTGGTCTGCATGGCTGTTGTCCCAGAAGGAAGCCCCTTTTAATGACAATGCACAAGAAAGCCCACAAACAGTTTGCTGAAGACAAGCAGACTAAGGACATGGATTACTGGAACCATGTCCTGTGGTCTGATGAGACCAAAATAAACTTATTTGATTTTGATGGTGTCAAGCGTGTGTGGCAGCAGCCAGGTGAGGAGTACGAAGACAAGTGTGTCTTGCCTACAGTCAAGCATGGTGGTGGGAGTGTCATGTTAGGGGCTGCATGAGTGCTGCCGGCACTGGGGAGCTACAGTTCATTGAGGGAACCATGAATGCCAACATGTACTGTGATATACTGAAGCACAGTATGATCCCCTCCATTCAGAAACTGGGCTGCAGGGCAGTATTCAAACACAATAACCACCCCAAACACACCTCCAAGACGACCACTGCCTTGCTAAAGAAACTGAGGGTAAAGGTGATGGACTGGCCAAGCATGTCTCCAAACCTAAACCCTGTTGAGCATCTGTGGGGCATCCTCAAACGGAAGGTGGAGGAGCGCAATGTCTCTAACACCATGATGTCGTCATGGAGAAGTGGAAGAGGATTCCAGTGGCAATCTGTGAAGCTCTAGTGAACTCCATGCCCAAGAGAGTTAAGGAAGTACTGGAAAATAATGGTGGCCACACAAAAATATTGACACTTTGGGCACAATTTGGACATTTTCACAAGGGGTGTACTCACTTTTGTTGCCAGTGGTTTAGACATTAATGGCTGTGTATTGAGTTATTTTGAGGGGACAGCAAATTTACACTGTTGTACAAACTGTACCCTGACTACTTTACATTGTATCAAAGTGTCATATCTTCAGTGTTGTCCCATGAAAAGATATAATAAAATATTTACAAAAATGTGAGCGGTATACTCACTTTTGTGAGATACTGTATGTGAGGAACAGACACACGGACACACACACAGACAAACTGAGATTTGTTGCATTTATAGATAGATACTGACAAACAGGTTCATATTATAACTAAAACTAAAATGGTAAATGGTCCTCACTTATTTAGCACTTTTTTCCATCCCTGGATGATTAAAGTGCTTCATAGATCTGACTATCCACCCATTCACACACTGATGGCAGCAGAGCTACCGTGCAAGGCACTGGCCAGACCCTTCAGAAGCAGCTTGGCGTTCATTGTCCTGCTCAAGGACACTTCGACACACAGACTGCAGAGAGGAACTGAACCACCAACCCTCCAATCAGAGGTCAACCACACTCTCCACCTACGCCACAGCCGCCCCAATAATAAAATCTAATTACTTTGGCAACTTCAGAGACAATACCAAAAAGTGACAAATGTGGTAGTTCCTCAAATGACCACATAAGCCCAGTTCAAAAATTCAGCCAATATGAGTAGAGCCCTACATTAAAAATCACCAGTTTACAGCAGAACTAGAATGCACTCAACCCAGATGCAGACCCTTCTTCTGCAGCGCCTTCAGATGCAGCGCTTCTGCAGCACTATAGATTTAAAACTTTAACCTTTGACCTTTTGGCCCTAAACCCAGGATGTCAGGGTGAGCCTGTGTACCAAATTTGGTAACCTTCACTTTCGTTGTTCTTGAGCTATAGTTTATATGGAATTTTGACCTCAATTCAATTCAATTCAGCTTTATTTATACTGTGCCACATCACAACAGCAACCGTCTCGTGGCGCCACAGTGCAGAAAAAACCACACAGTCTCAGAAAAACCCAGCAATCAGACGATCTCCTATGAGCAAGCACTAAGTGAGAGTGGAGAGGAAAAACTCCCATTTGGCAGGAAGAAACCTCTAGCAGAACCAGGCTCAGAGCTTTATCTGTTCTATAGCAAGAGGTCATAGGGAATGTAAACAATGACCTTTGACCTTTTGACCCAAGTATAGCCACAGATGCTAGTCCCAAGGCTGGCCTATGTACCAGCTTTGATGGCTGTAGCCTCATTCTCTGTCAAGTTACAGCAGCAATGGCTCTACCCACGTGTAATTAAACATGAAACTGTCAAAACGATACGTGCATCGCACAGTCCACTTGGTCAGGTGCTGGATCCCAAAAAAGCATACCGGAATAATCAAACAAAGATCTGCACACTGAGAAGCTCCCATTAAATAATTTTATCTGCCCTTCCTCAGACTTCTATTGGGCAATTTAACATGCCTACAGCCTGATCTAAAGGTTTTTGGTTTCTCTATACAACTTCCTTTCTTCTAACAACTGGCTAAAGGCTTAAGTGCTTTATTTGTACATCTAAAAAAAGTCACCCAACCATAATTCCAAAAGACCGAGCAATGCAATAAATGGCTTTTTTTCCCCCCTATTTTTCAGTTCTTTATATTTTTCATTTTCTACTCATCTAGTGTCAGAGTCATATGCAAAAAAAAAAACATACTAATATGTCAACCAGCACCCACTGTTATCTGAATAACCAAAGAAAGAACCACTTTCTTCCATTTCAGGTCATGTCATCTTATTCTTCATACCAAAACGGAGGCGTTCAATCTGCATGCACACAATCAGTTCCTTTTTGTCCATCATTCTGCCACTGAATGGCTCCTGCAGGCTGAATTTCAAGCACATAAGGAGCCAAAACTACTTGTTTAAATCAGTCAACACCATTACAGTCATAGCAGTGTGACAGAATACAGGAGAGGCCATACAATTTTCTGGTGTATGAAAAAGACATTTGTATCAGATTTGTAACATTTTTTTCCTCCATTTGGATTATTATAATTTATCCATCTCCTACATGCAACCATTCATCCCAAAGTAAAATCATCTGGAGGATAAGCCTGCAGCTGATGTGCTTGAATCCTGGACAGCTTTCCTTTAAACGAGAGATTCACGCAATAATTCAGCTCAGACTACTTTTCTCTATCCCTTGGTCCAGATATTAAACCCTTACCCCCCTTTACACAGGGGTCAGGATCGTTGACAGATCATTGAGTGATGAAAAAATGGCCAGATCTTTTAACAATTTCTCAATGCTCTCTCAGCGATTGCCAAGATCTCTCAATGATTTTCAGTGATCTTCATGGTCCTCAAAGTTTTGACTCAGTCCAAAACAATCACTCACTGATCACCAAAGGAAAGAAATTTCTCATGGAGATCTCAACAATCTCAATGATCTCCCAATGATCCCTCAGGGATCTCCGCCATAGTCTTTCAATGAACTCTATTGATCTTTCATCGAATGCTCAGTGATCCCTCATTGATCTCTCTGAGTGCTCCTTAAGCACTCTTTGACCACTCAACAATCTCAATGATCTCCCAGTCATCTTTCAATGAACTCCAAATTTTTCCATTCTGAAGGTAGAGATGGCTGAGAGATGAGTGAGGGATCACTTATCGCTTTAATGAAAGACCAATCTCCGCCGTGGTCATTTAATGAAGTCTTCATTGAATGACTGCATTCAATTGAGCTTCGTTGGCAGATCAATGAGATCCTTGAGTGCTTGAGAGTTCATTGAGAGACCACTTTCCTTTGGTGATTGTTGAGAGATTGTTTTAGGCCGAGTCAAAACTTTGAGGAGACTGTAGCGACCATGAAAATTACTGGAGTATCACTGAGAGACCATTGAGAAATCTTGGCAATCACTGAGATATCAATGAAAGATCAATGAGAGATCTGGACATTTTTTCATCGCCTAATGATCTCTCAACCATCTCCACCCCTGTGTAAAGGGGGTAGAAGAGCATTAGAAACCTCAAATGCTCAGCAACCTCCTTGGCCACCCAAGAAACTCTCAATGATCCCTCAGCAATCTCTCTGAATCTCTCAGAGATCTCTGCTCATCTCTCAGCAATATCTCCAGGGCCTTTCAAAGGGTTCTATAGATTGCCATGGAAGTTGCTGAAAATTGAATTTTTGATCTCTCAAACATTTACACAGAAAGAGACTTTAGGAAGTGATTGAGAGATCCGAGACTATTTTTGATCTCTCAGTGGTAACCCAACGATCTCTATACTGTGTAAAGGGGCCCTTAACAGTCTACATTTACACCACAGCATCTTATATCTCAGGTAGCCTACTCTAAATTTGAGTTTTTAAAAGGCAGACATTGCTTGAGTAGGGACTGAACTGTCGACTGTAATGATGGCAGTCAAGTTTACATTTTTGAGCCAGCCCTCACAGCTGTGAGGGGCTCCCCTCTGAGACAAACACCCACACAGAAATAAAGACACAGGCACACTAAACTTCCCTTTGCAAAATAAACCAGCAATTTCCTGCACACCTCCCACAGGAACATGTGGGAGTATGTGCAGGAAATTAAATATGAATACATGTAAATACTGACAAATCAAGGCATCCCAGTCCACAAATACTTCTATATGATCAGCCATTCAACCACTGCATGATGACTACATAGTTGCAAACGAGTGCCGACACGACATTTTCTTTACATTTTTTAGCATAGACAGAGACAACATGCAAAGCTGAAGATGACTATGAATGACTGAGCTCACCATGCCAGTGTGAAGTTTGACAGAATGTAGCAGTTCTGCAGAGTTGTTCCATAATCTCCTTGTACTGTCAGTAGAGATTAGGGCAGTCGTTCATGTAGGGTTTTTTTTTCTGCAACTACAAAAGTTTTAGCTGCCCCTCCCTTCTGTCTCATTTATAGTTTAGCAAAGGTATGTGTTTGTACAGATTTTCAGCTTTGCACAAAGGTAAGCAACCTACACACAAATGTGCAGCCCTCCAACATTCAAACTGCCCGTAGCCCGACATGGTCGACAGGCGTGGGTTGAGTGCTGATTGCTTAAAGCTCAAACTAGAAAAGCAGCTGCCACAAAAAGAAAAGAAACAAAGACATGGGAGGGTAATTCTTTTACATGGAGGAAAAACAGCATCACACAGAACAGAAGATCAGACAAGCTGAAAAACAGATTGATAGAATTTGTCAGTATTATGTTTAGCTGTTTTGGTTTTTTTTTATTTGATGTGGGTAGTTGGGAGAAATCAGTCATTCTGCTGACTGGTATATGAAATCTGTGGAGACTGATAAACTTCTATGGCTATTGTAACCTTTTTAATTGATAATATATTGGTTAACCCCTTGCACTCTGGTCAATTTCTCTAAAAATGCCAAAAAATAACGTACCCAAAGTAAATCAAAAGCTGTTCTTCAACCCTTTACAGCATCTTCATGGGGTTGGTCTCATTTAAAAGAAAACACTTTGAAGTTTTTGGCAAAACAGTTATAATCTCTCTAAGTGCTCCAGCCACTGAGTAACAGTCATCTAAACATACTGAACTTGAAGAAAATAAATTTCACCTGGGTGTTTTTATGGATACAAATGCTTGCAAATACACACAGCTGTCAGATCCGGGCTGGAAAATGCAACAGAAATGTAGAACCAAGTGTTATCCAGCTGAGGTCAAAATTTTGTAACAATACCACAAAAAATGAATATATTACACAGCTTTTTTCTTAGGTTGTTCCCAGGCGTTTTTGAACTGTACCAAATTGTGCCAAATGGCAGTTTGGAAAAACGTCTAACTTTTGAATGATTCAATATAGAAACTTCATCTTGGGCTCTAATGAAAGGTGACACTCAGGGCTGTGCGTGTGTGTGTGTGTGGGGGGGATTGTTTATTCATTCATTCATGAATGAATGAACAAACAAGCCCCCTCACACAAAGAAGCATGCCACGTAAAAAATGTGTGGCTTTTTTTTTTTTTTTACAAGAAAAAAATAACCTACAGTCCACTAAAAATTATACTAAAATATCTGTAATGTAGAGGATAACAACTCCCCCCCCCCCCCCGCTACACAGGACGGACATCGTCCATCGCCACATGATGGGCCGCGGGGAGGGGGGGGGGGGGCTTCACGGTCCGGACGCGGCGCACGGACTGGACCCATGCGCCGCGGTCTTCATGTTGCGATGACGCACAGTTGTAATTTACCAATCGGTCAAAAGTCATTTTGATTACAATTTTCAGGGATAAAGAATAATTTAGCTTATAACACTTAGCTGTCCACAACAGCAGTGTCGCTGGCGAACTTCTCTTTCTCATTGTCAGACGAACATGACGCTGGTCTGCTTGTTACGGACTCGTAGTTCTGGTCACGCGACCCGGTCAAACCATAATTCCATTATTGTGGTTTTGCGCTTCCATGATTGCGGTTTTGGCGAACGATTTTTCAAAACAAATAAGAACAGTAGTAAGAAAAAAAGACTGGCGAACGCGTGTGTGTCACCCAGCGGCTTACACAAAACAGATTTTGCAAGGGACGCACGCTTTCGAACTTCTGTGCTTCAATTGGCTCGCTGTATTCACAGCCGTTGGTAGGCGGGTCCTTCTTGCTAGGTTTTCAATCATTGGTTCTTCAAGGTTTCAGAAACCCAATTCAAGGCTCTTATTAGTCGAATGAGAGGTCAATCACATCTAAACCAATCAAAGCACTCCTTTGGCTTTCTGTTTGCGGCTGTGTCTGTAGTGGAAGAACAGAAATGCGCCCTCGTGCGCTCTAGGACGCAGAGATGTGACCGCCCGCGGTACACCAGAGTGCAAGAGGTTAACAAATAATCGAATAATAAATCAAATCACATTCATATATTTTTTTTCGGCTAATCTGTACACCATTTCCTTCATCTACAAGTCCTAAATGGACAAAAAAAAATTCAAAAACAAACAAACCTGAATCTGAAGGATACAACACAATATGTCATCTGTCAAAAGTGTGTTAAATCTTAACAGCCATCAGTACAGTTCTGTAAACAATCTACCACTGCAGCTGAACAACTTCCCATGTCGGAGCATTATCAGCTCTGACTTCCGGTTGTGTCTTTATCCCTCTGACAGCCCCCCATGATTACACAGCCACATTACTGAAATACTCCATCTGTGTGTTTGTCTGTGCCGTGAGGTCAAATAATTAGAAAGTAGGTCAGCAAAAGTATTTGTTGATACAGCAACTTCAGGTTTAATGAACTGGCTTTATGAGAATTTTATATGGCAGAGCCCAGAGAAGGAGAAGCAGGAGGCCTTTGTGTGAGTGGAAGAATTTATCAATAAAACAACTCAGTGCCTTAAGTGGTACATAAGGCCATAACACCGATTACACAATGGAAAAACATTGCAACATACTGCTGGATGGATAGTTGATCCAAAATAACAATTTAAAGGCTCTGGGCTCTATTACAACAGTCTAGTCAACAGTCTATTGTCTAAAGCTGGATTTATGCTGCACCTCTGATGTCCGCATACGTGTAACCAGAAACCTTGTGTGACAAAATTTACGTCAGCGTTTACACTCCGCTAGTGTACGCAGGGCTCTACTGTGGACAACTGCATACAGTCCACATTTTGTGACCGCGCAGCCTGCCCACGATCTGAACGTATTGACAGAGCATGCGCAAGATTGAACGTCCCATTCATGAGATGGCGCTATCAACACAGCATACAAAGACAAAGTAGACAATGAAGACAATGAGGAGGCAGAAGACGAAAATAAACATACATGAATCCTTTTGCAGCAGCAGCTTGAACGGAGGAGAGCACTGGTAAATGGTCATTCCCCCTTTTCCTTGAAATGACGCCATTGTTGTTGCTACAAAAAAATGTGCGTCACTCTTGTGTTTTATAGCTGGTGAACAAACTGGCGTGTTGGCACATTTGCACTATCCATAGGGCTGGGGCAAAACTACAAATAACAGTTGTGCGCATGCGTCAACGGCTTGGCCTGGTAGATGAAAAAATGTGAGCATGTACAACATGTGTGCACCGGGCTCATCCAAAGTGCACACGGACCAAAGCGGACCAGAGGGGAAATGCAGCATGAATAAGGCTTAAGACACTGAACACATTCGTGGGTGTGTCCAAGTTATTTTCACTGTCCAAATGCTTTTAATTATTCAGAGGTATGTATATGGCATAATGTGAAACAAACCCATTGCTGTCTTTGCTCTCATTCCCTTTAATAAACAGGGGCACAAGATCAAAGGCTTAATACTAATTCACACCTCATTCACACCTTCACGGGCTACCTCAGCTTCTGTGTGGACAAATCCGTTCCCACCAAGACCATACGGCGTCACTCAAACAACAAACCCTGGATCAACCCTGAGATAAAAACACTTCTGAGAGAGAAGAAGAGGATCTTCAGGTCAGGGAACAGGGAGATGCTGAAGTCCGTACAGAGGGAGCTGAGGAGAAAGATCAGAGAAGGCAAGGACAGCTTCAGGAAGAAGATGGAGGACAAGCTGCAACAGAGCGACATCAGCGGGGTCTGGAGAAACCTCAAAACCATCTCGGGGCTCCAGAATACCTCCCCCCAGGCCACAGGGGGCAGGGAGTGGGCGAACAACCTGAATCTGTTTTTCAATAGATTTGACCAACCGCCCTCCCCCCTGACTGCACAACAACCACTGCTGCCTCTAAAGAAATCAAGTCCTGCTGCCCACTCCCCACTCCACCAACACCCCCCCACTCCCAACACACAGCCCCCCATCCTGACCCTGACCAGGACCCAGGTGAGGACGGAGCGGAGGACGAGCAAGGCGAGGAAGGCGCCGGGACCGGACGGCATCAGCGCAAAGCTCCTCAAGTCCTGTGCAGACCAGCTGTGTGGGATTGTGACGTATATCTTCAACATGAGCCTGAAACTGGGGAGGGTACCACAGCTGTGGAAAACATCTTGTGTGGTACCTGTACCAAAAACTTCCCACCCCAAAGACCTGAACAGCTACAGACCGGTGGCCTTGACGTCCCACTTGATGAAGACCCTGGAGAGACTGCTCCTTGCTCACCTCCGCCCCCTGGTGGAACCAGCGATGGATCCACTCCAGTTCGCCTACCAGCATGGCATTGGGGTGGACGATGCGGTGATCTTCCTCCTTCACCGTTCTCTGTCCCACCTGGAGAAGCCCGGGAATATGGTGAGGATCATGTTCTTTGACTTCTCCAGTGCTTTCAACACCATCCAACCGATGATCCTGAAGGACAAGCTGCTGCGTGCAGGGGTGGACCAGCACCTGTCATCATGGATCCTGGACTACCTCACGAACCGGCCTCAGTTTGTGAGAACCCGGGACTGTGTGTCCGACACGATCATCAGTAGCACGGGGGCCCCCCAGGGAACGGTGCTGGCTCCCTTCCTGTTCACTCTTTATACTGCGGACTTCTCACACAACACAACACACTGCCATCTACAGAAGTTCTCTGATGACTCTGCGATCGTTGGCCTCATCTCCAATGGAGATGAAGCTGAGTACAGAGGGCTTATCCAGGACTTCGTGGACTGGTGCCATCGGAACTGCCTCCAGATCAACGCGAGGAAAACTAAGGAGCTGGTGGTGGACTGCCGCAGGCATGGGCAGCCCCTCACAGTACCAGTAAATATACAGGGAACAGACATCGAGATGGTGACATCCTATAAGTACCTGGGTATTCATCTGAACAATAAACTAGACTGGTCACACAATACTGATGCACTCTACAAGAAGGGACAGCGCAGGCTGTTCCTGCTGAGGAGACTCAGGTCTTTTGGTGTACAAGGGGCGCTGCTGAAGTCATTCTATGACACGGTGGTGGCATCAGCCATCACTTTTGGAGTGGTCTGCTGGGGCAGTGGCATTACTGCAGCCGATAGGAAGAGACTGAACAAACTGATTAAGAAAGCTAGCTCTGTCCTGGGGCAGCGCCTTGATCCGATGGAGGAGATAGGAGAGAGAAGGACGGTGGCTAAACTGTCATCTCTGCTGGAGTCCGAGTTCCACCCTATGCAGGACATACTGAATGCACTGAGGAGCTCATTTAGCAGCAGACTACATCATCCCAGGTGCACAACCGAGAGGTTTCGTAGGTCCTTCCTACCAACGGCTGTCAGACTGTACAACCTAAGCAGGGCTGCTCGCAGAGATAGCAAAAAGACGTAACAAACTAATAGTTTTTTGAATGCAAAAGATGCAATAGACTTACACAATGGTCCCCTCCGGCATACAACTAGGAACATACCGGTCGCTATGGAGGGTGAGAATATGTATGGGCACATAATCATACCATGTAGGATAACTAAGTAGACGGTTATGCTGTTTCATTCCATCTAGCAACAATGCTCTGCACTGTGTGTGTTTATATATTTGCATATTTATTCCATCTAGCTACAATGCTCAGCACTGGGTGTGTTTATATATTTATATATCTACATATTATTCCATCTAGCTACATTGCTCCGCACTGTGTGTGTTTATATACTTGCATATTTATTCCACCTAGCTGCAATGCTCCGTACTGTGGGTGTTTATATATTTACATATTTATTCCATCTAGCTACAATGCTCTGCACTGTGTGTTCATATATTCATATATTTATTCCATCCAGCTACAATGCTCTGCACTGTGTGTTCATATATTCATATATTTATTCCATCCAGCTACAATGCTCTGCACTGTGTGTCTGTGTGTGTGTGTATATATATATATTTATAGTAATACGTACATATGTTTATTAGCTGCTCTTGCTTGCTTGTTTTTTTTCTTGCCTTCTGATTGTTGCTCTGAGTGTTGCTATCCCTGTGCTGTTGCAATCCTGGAATTTCCCCGTTGTGGGACTAATAAAGGCTTATCTTATCTCTCTTATCTTATCTTAATGGGACAGTGTTTAAATGCCAGGATAAATCGGTTTTGCACTGAGGACAATGCACGCTCTTTCACAAAGTGAAAATACATTTAAGGGCAAGGCGCATAAAAGGAGCTTTTAAACCTCCATGTCCACAACCCTGCTCACTCTGGGGAGACATAATCATAATTACGCACAGATGAGAGCTGTACAATTCAGAGATTATGCAAGACTTTCACTTTGTCCATGATTTTGACAGAGCTGTAAAAATTCCTACAATTATATGATCATGGGGCACGTGACAGCTGGCACACTATGTTATAATCAAAAGTGCACTGACAGAGGACTTCCGGTTGAGCATGCAAGCATGATAGACGTCCTCCTCGCAGCTCCTGTACGATTTGATATTTAAAAGTACTTTTGCAAACTCCTGTAACAATTATTTCCATTCTTCCACGACTTAAGACTCCAGGGACTGCTACCATGCCAAAGACAGGTCAAAAAACGAAGGATATGTCATCTTTTTTGACGGCTAACTCCGCGGCTAAGTCAGCTAGCCAACGTGCACATCTTCTTTCCTCTCCCTCATTAGCAGAGTCAGCCGCTGCTGACTTTCAGGCTGCTATTGACAAACTAAGGAAGCAAAATCTTGAGTCGCTGGCAAATTTTCAGAAAGAATGTGGGGCAGCTATTTCAGCTCTGCAGCAAGTTGTTGATGAACACAGGAGAACAATTCGAGACATGGAGGAATCCCTCACCAACACCTGTGACAGACTCACGGGGCTAGACGAGACGGTGACTCGGATTACGAAGGAAAATGAGGCAATTAAGAGACAACTGGACCACTTGAGCAACTACACACGAAGAGATAATATCTGTATTACTGGCTTACCCAAGTCTGCGGAGTTGCCCAAGCCAGCTAATTTTATCAGTGGTCTCCTTCGTGAAGTTGTTGGTCCAGCTACTTTTGAGATGCCAATTATCATTGACCACATCCACCAGACTACCGCACCCAGACCTTCAGTGGCGGGGGACAAGCCAAGGCCACTTCTTGTTCGAATGCACAGCTACAGGGTTTGAGAGCTAATAATGCGTCTCGTCAGCCGCCATGATGGACTGATGTTGTACCAAGGCAAGCGGATCCACTTCTTCCCAGATGTCAGCCCGGAGGTGGCCCGGCTTCACTCCTCCTTTAACATGGTGAAGCGCAGGCTCCATCAAGCTAACATTTCTTTTTGTTTTTAATCACCCCGCTCGTCTGGTTTTCTTGTGGAACAACGATCGGGTCAGCTTTACAAGCCCTTCAGAAGCGCTTGTGTTCATTAACAAACATACCGTATACCGACTTTGACAACCATGGGGGAGTCCGCTGATACTGCAGATGACTGACTCTCAGGTACTGCAGATGTTTTTATACCATAAGTTCAAAGTGTTTTGAGCCTAGAGTTATTGTTAAACGTTAAATATGTTAAGCTTCATTGCTCTGATTGTTTGTGTGATTTTTATTGCACATTTTACTGTAATGGTGTCCCTCCATAATTATAGTCTAACTGAAATATTGTTAGTGTGTTGCCACTTATCCCGAATTATTTGGGGTTTGGACTATTTAGAGATTTTTCACCCCCTCTCTTTCTTTAGTTCATAATACCCTTACTATTACAGGACTGTCTTTGAGGATGTCCTGGCTTAATTTTTTTAGTTTTCCACTCTCCATTGTTCTTAATCGTTTTTCTTTTCTTTTTTTTTTACCCTCATTGTACTTCTTGTATAATTATTTTGTTTGATCACCAGGATGACTTGTAAGCAAATCAGTCAAGTTTTCTTTTTTGGACTCCTTTATTTTAAATTTCTTTACAATTGTCTATATTTTCTGTTACTATTCATAGATTTGCATGAGTTTACATCCTTTTTTTTAAAATTATTATTTAGCAGGATGCTGTTAAGCATACATCCTACTATGCACAAGCATACAACTACAATGTTTTACAGGGTGGGTCACCTTCACCTCACTGAGGGAGGTGAATGGCTTAGAGGTTTTATTTTTGTTTTTTTGTTTTTGTTTTTTTTTTCACTTTTTTGAATGTATGTATGGGTGTGTCCGTGTGTGTTCCCCTCCAAAAAAAATCCCCAATCCCCAGTTGTTATTCCTGCTTTTCCCTGGTGAGAGGCAAAAATGTCAATTAGCAACCCTGTAAGTAACTTGTACACAAATTTTATTAGCTGGAACGTTAATGGTCTAAATAATCCTGTGAAAAGAAAGTGAGTTCGTGACAATCAATCATCTGAATGTGGGCACTGTCTTTTTGCAGGAGACGCACCTTCGCACTCTTGACAACTTTAGGATCATTCAAACTTCCACTCCAAAAGTAGAGGTGCCGCTATCCTCATCCATAAAGATGCTCCCTTTCTTGTCTCCAACTCTATTTTAGACCCTAAGGATCGTTACATTATGGTCTTTGGTACTCTTTATAATACTGCCCTGGCACTTGTTAACATTTATGACCAAACTGGGATGACGTCATTTTTTTTTTTTTAACCATCTTTTCAGCTCCATCCCAAATTTAGACAGACACCACCTAATTCTTGGTGGTGACCTTAACCTAGTTTTAGATCCTAACCTCGACCGTTCTTCTAACAAACCCTGTCTCATCTCAAAATCATCCAAAGGAATTAAATTATGAATGATCATGAATATGTTGACCCTCGGCATTTTAAATTCCCATCCTCAAAATCCTATTCTTTCTTTTCACCTGTACATAATTCTTTTTCCCGAATAGATTATTTTTTTTATTAATGCCTTTTTACTTGGCTCAATGAAAGCCTGTGACTATGAAAATATTATCTCAGACCATGCACCCCTTAAACTTCAGCTTGCTATACAGGAAAATATGTCACCTAGACCCTGGCGCATCAATCCTCTTCTTCTTTCAGACCCTTATTTTGTATCTTATTTAACAGCCAAAATTGATTTATTTCTTGAAACCAATTCTATTTCGGACACTTCAGCATCTATTCGCTGGGAAGCTTTAAAGGCTTATTTGATTGGACAGATAATCTCCTTTGCTTCTCACACTAACAAATATCACAAAAGTAAAATTTCTGAGCTCACCTCCTCTATTCTCAATCTGGACCATCAGTATGCCGTAAGCCCAACACTGGGGCTCCTTAAAGAAAGGACAAGCCTAAAGACTGAATTTGACCTCTTAACAACTCAACGTGCAGAGGAATCGCTTCTTAACCCTTTGAGTGTGAATATTTGAAGATGGGGATAAACCTACCAGGCTCTTAAGCTCAACAACTTCGCACCTGTTTGAACTCGTTATCAGTATAAAAGACATCTGTCCACAACCTCAAAGAGTGGATTCTCAATGTGACCCAAATTTCTTTATTAACTTTTTTAATAATTTGAACATTTCCCTGAAACAATAAAAACTTCAATCTTATCTTTGCAGAGTGGGAAGACTGCGGGGCCTGATGGCTTCCCAGCCGAATTCTATAAGAAATTTTGTAACAAGCTCGTGCCTCTCCTACATGCAATGTATATGGAATCATTTCAGGTAAAAGCACTCCCCCCAACTTTATATCAAGCCACCATTTCGCTTTTATTAAAAAAAGGATAAAGACCCCCTGTACTGCTCTTCTTATCGACCAATAAGCCTTCTTAATCAGGACTTCAAAATTCTGGCCAAAGTTCTTGGTCAGAGTTTAGAATTAATCCTCCCCTCTATTATCTCTGACGATCAGATCGGCTTCATCGGCTTCATCCGTAACAGACAGTTATTTTCTAATGTGCGCAGACTACTCAACATTTTACACACTCCCTCTGTGCACTCTGCTCATGAGGCTGTCATTTCACTTGATGCGGAAAAGGCCTTTGACCATGTCAAGTGGAATTACCTCTTCTTCACATTGGGCAAATTTGGCTTTGGCCCTAATTTCATCTCATAGGTTAAGTGATATGCATCACCTATGGCCTCCATTCTTACCAACCAACTAATGTCTGACCATTTCCACTTACATAGAGACACGAGACAGGGGTGCCCTCTGAGCCCCCTCTTGTTTGCTATTGCTATAAAACCTCTTGCTATAGCACTGAGACAGCACAATAGGATAGAGGGAATTGTCCGGGGTGGTCAGGTACATACAGTCGCTCTTTATGCGGATGACCTCCTTCTTTTTATCACAAACCCTACCATGACTCTGCCCCATCTCTTTTGGACATTTGCTTTTGGAGCCATTTCTGGCTGTACAGGTGCATCTCAAATTATAATGTCATGAAAAAGTTAATTCAATTCAGTAATACAATTCAGAAAATGAAACTCCTATATTGTATAGATTCATTACACACAGAGTGATGTAGTTCAAGTGTTTATTTCTTTTAATTTTGATAGTTATGGCTTACAGCTCATGAAAACCCCAAATTCAGTTTCTCAAAAAATTAGAATACTTCATAAAATTATTTTTTTTTTTTTTTTTTAAACAGAAATGTCTGACTGAAAATTATGTCCATGTACACACTTCAATACTCGGTCGGGGCTCCTTTTGCTTGAATTACTGCATCAATGCAGCATAGCATGGAGGTGATCAGCCTGTGGTACTGCCGAAGTGTTATGGAGGCCCATGTTGCTTTGATAGTGCCCTTCAGCTCATCTGCATTGTTGGGTTTGGTGTCTCTCATCTTCCTCTTGACAATACTCCATAAATTCTCTATGGAGTTGAAGTCGGGCTAGTTTTCTGGTGAATCAAGCACAGTGATACCATGGCATTTAACCAGGTTTTGATACTTTTGGCAGTGTGAACAGACACCAAGTCCTCCTGGAAAATGAAACCAGCATCTCCATAAAGCTTGTCAGCAAAGGGAAGCATAAAGTGCTCTGAAATTTTCTGGTAGATGGCTGCACTGACTTTGGACTTGATAAAACACAGTGGACCAACAACAGCAGATAACATGGCTCCTCAAATCATCACTGACTGTAGAAACTTCACACTGGACCTCAAGTAACTTAGATTGTATGCCTCTCCAGTCTTCCTCCAGATTCTGGGACCCTGATTTCCAAATGACACGCAACATTTACTTTCATCTGAAAAGAGGTCATCTGCTGGTGTCGGTTCACTGTGTTTTATCAAGTCCAAAGTGAGTGCAGCCGTCTACCAGCAAATTTTAGAGCACTTCATGCTTCCCTCTGCTGACAAGCTTTATGGAGATGCTGATTTCATTTTCCAGCAGGACTTGGCACCTGTCCACACTGCCAAAAGTGCCAAAACCTGGTTTAATGACCATGGTATCACTGTGCTTTATTGGCCATAAAACTAGCCTGACTTCAACTATATAGAGAATTTATGGAGTATTGTCAAGAGGAAGATGAGAGACACCAGACCCAACAATGAAGACGAGCTGAAGGGTGCTATCAAAGCAACGTGGGCCTTTTTAACACCTCAGCAGTACCACAGGCTGACCACCTCCATGCCACGCCACAGTGATGCAGTGACTCATGCTAAAAGGAGCCCCGACCAAGTATTAAGTGTGTACATGGACATACTTTTCAGTAGGCCAACAATTCTATTAAAAATCCATTTTTTAAAATTAACTTTATGCAGTATTCTAATTTTTTGAGAAACCAAATTTGAGTTTTCTTGAGCTGTAAGCCATCACCATCAAAATTAAAATAAATAAACACTTGAAGGACTTCCGGTTATGGCGGCCACGTAGGAAGACGTGTTTCACTCTGCTCTGCTCCTAATAATAAAAAAGTAGGCTAAAACTCTCCCAATTGGAACAAAAACCTATCCTAGCGTGTAGGCGCGGATATGGTAAAAACCAAGGCTGTGAAATCAGGCGGAGGAAAAACTGATTCGTCGAGACAATCCAAGTTAACAGACTTCCACGCTCGTGACGAAGCAGATAAATCTCCAGAGACCATGACTGAGGAGGGAGCTACCGGCGGAGCGGTGACTGCCGAGGGAACGAATGCGGTCCTTGCTGCTATCAGCGCTATGAGAGCAGACTTTTTGTGTAAGTTTGATGGGATTATAGCAGCGATAGAAGGCATGAGAAAAGAAATAAGCGACTGTATGGAACGAATATCGCAGGCAGAGCTCCGAATCTCCAACGCTGAAGATGATGTCACCGGCCTACAATTAAAGGTCCAAACATTGGAATTAAAAAATAAACGTCTGGAAGATAACGTCCTGGACTTAGAATTCCGGTCGAGACGAAATAATTTAAGGCTGGTGGGCCTCCCGGAGGGTTCAGAGGGACAGGATACATGTTCCTTTTTGGAAAAGTGGATTCCAGAAGCGCTGAACAACGCAGATCTACAGTCATCGGTCGTCTTGGAGAGTGCACACCGAATCAGCCCACCGAGAGATAATAAGACACCACCGAGGACGCTGATTATGAAGTTCCTCAACTACAGAGACAAGATGACGGTCTCCAACGCAGCGCGTACTAAAGGAGAAATCAAATACCAGGATCAACAGGTGCGGTTCTACTCAGATTTGGCCACAGGAATCCAACAATAAAGGAAACAGTTTGACCCCGCCCGTAAAGAGTTGCGCAGCCTCGGGATTCGTCACGGAGTGATTCATCCGGCAAGACTGCTGGTCACATATAAAGGGAGAACCCATGTCTTCAAGACCCCTCAGGAGGCGCAGGAACTCATTAAGCAGATCCAAGGAGAGACTGGCGGGAGCTAAGCATGAAGCAAGAACAAGATATAAAGGTAGAATATTTAAGCATGTGTACAAGTATCTGACCGATTTGAAACATATAGCATGTCTACAAAATATAGATTGTATTATATAAAAAAAAAGCTATGATGTACAAAGTTACTATAAAATTTTGGAGTTAAGTTGGAAAAACTACAGAAGAGAGTTATTGTCATGTCATTAAAAGTAGCAGAGTCAGGGTGACTGAGAGGAGAAAGAGTGAGTGGTTTGACTGAACCTCGCGGGTGAGGAGCAGACACTGGCTATAACGGGAGACAGAATTTTTTTTTTGATTTTGGGCGGGATTACCACGAATGTGGGGAGGGGGAATTTGTTTTTGTGTAGTTTGTGGGATGAATGTTCAACCATCCATGTTTTTGCTTCTCTGTATGAGCATGCTTATTTTGCAAGGTAATCTCAAACTCTTTATCGATCATAGACCAAAGCGTTAATCTTAATTTAACATCATGGAATTGCAGAGGTCTACAAAATCTAAAAAAACTTAAACAAGTTTTGAATAAAATAAAAGACATAGGTTCAAAAATTGTGTTTTTACAAGAAACTCATCTAATAGAGGAGGATGTAAAAAGAATAAGGAGGAGATGGCAGGGAAGTGTGTTCACCTCATCATTTTCATCCCGAGCCAGGGGAGTTATGACTCTCATACATAAAACAGTTCCATTTCAAGTGAAAAATGTAATTGGAGATAAATTGGAGAAGATATCTAATCATCCAAGTGTGGGGCACATATGTTGGTTTCATATGCTCCACAGATATATTACTGTATGTTTATTGTGTGCTTCACGTCTCAAGGGAACAAAGGGACTGAGCCTCCTAGAGTAACAGGAGGGTGTGAGATTTGGCCTTTTATTTCAAGGAGATGGCCTTGAGAGATTTCCTGACCACCGGAGACTAGGGGGTGGATGATAAGATCGGGGGAAGTTACATTGTGACTGGGATTAAGTACCGTGTGACTGTATGTTTGATTAAACACCATGTGACTGTAGGTTTGATGTCCTGGGTATAAAAGGACAGATGTGAGAGGATTCATCCTCTTTTTCTGCTTTGGAATGTTGGAGTATGTGATTGTGAATAAAGCTGAACCTGAGGAATAAACTCAGTCTCGTCCTTTCAACACATCTCCACACTGGTGACCTTACGAAGTAATTCTCCCGAGCCGGGCTCGTCAGGAGCCAGCCTAACGAATGTCGCCACGTTCCAGCTGCCGGACCTCTGGCAGAACAGTCCGCGCTCCTGGTTTAGCGCGGTCGAGGCGCAGTTCAACCTCTGGAGAATCTCGAGAGACAACACAATATTCTACCATGTGGTGGCGAAGCTGGACAACCACACAGTCCAGAGGGTGGAGAACCTGGTCAACCACCCACCGAACAGCAACAAGTACAGCGCATTAAAGGCTGCGCTTATCAGCCACTTCACCCCCTCGGTGCAACAGCGAGCAGAGGGGCTCCTAGCGTTGACGAGTTTGAGAACGACAGACCCGCAGACCTGATGGGGAAAATGCTGAGGTTGAGAGACTCCGAAGATGACAGCTTTATCTTCACCCACCTTTCCCTCAGGACCCTACCGCCAGCGGTGAGAGTGACCCTGGCCGGCTCACCTCTGTTGGCCCGACGAGACTACCACGAGCTGAGCCAGGAGGCGCAACGACTCGTCGACGCCCACAAACAAGCGCGGCTTCGGCCGCGGCAGCAGAGCTAGGCACAACGTCCGGAGACGGCATGGTGCCAGAGGCTGCAGCACCAGACTCACCGACGACGGCAGCAGCAAGGGCCAGGCGACACGGAGCGGATGACATCCTTTGCTTCTACCATCGCCGCTTTGCAGAGAGGGCATGCAAGTGCATTCCACCGTGCCATTTCAAACGCTCGGGAAACGCCAAGACCGGGGGTTGGTAGCAGCTGCGGCCCTCGGGGAGGAGAACAAGCTGCTCTACCTGAAAGATGCACGCTCGGGGAGGCATTTCCTCATGGACACAGGCTCCCAGCTGAGCTTCATCACGCCTTCCTACGCGGACCGGCGCCTTCCAGTGGTCCCCGGGTGTCAGCAGCGAACGGCTCAGCAATTAAGACCTTTGGTGAGAGGACTCTGCTTCTGTCTTTGCAGGGCCGTGCATTTGAGTGGACTTTTGTTGTAGCGGCAGTCAATTTCAACATGTTAGGGGCTGATTTTTTGTGCTCACACGGTTTATTGGTTGATTTTGCTAACAGACGTCTGGTTAATGCACTCTCCTTTCACTCTATTCCCTGCACAGCTCGAGTGGCCCTGCCAACTGCACAAGCCAACGTCACAGCTGCAGGTGGTAAGTTCCACACACTCCTCACTCAGTTCCCAGCACTCACGGTCCCAACGTTTTCGGCGACAGTGGCTAAACATGGGGTGGAACATTTTATTACTACCACCGGCCCAACCGTGTTTGCAAAAGCTCGGCGCTTGGACTCAGCTAAACTGACCATAGCGCGCGAGGAGTTCACCAACCTGGAAAGACTGGGCATCATCAGGCGTTCGAAGAGCCCTTGGGCTTCACCGCTGCACATGGTCCCAAAGGCTGATGGTTCGTGGCGACCTTGCGGTGATTTCCGCAGGTTGAATAACGCCACAGCACACGACCGCTACCCGATCCCGCACATCCAAGATTTTTCGGTTCATTTGGCGGGGGCGCGCATTTTTTCTAAAATAGACTTGGTACGCGGTTACCACCAGGTTCCAGTGCGCGCTGAGGACATACCCAAAACAGCGGTAATAACTCCTTTCGGGCTTTTTGAGTTTTTACGCATGCCGTTTGGGCTTAAGGGTGCGGCGCAGACGTTCCAACGCATGATGGGCGTGGTCCTGCGCGATCTCCCTTTCGTGTTCGTCTACCTGGACGACATATTGGTAGCCAGCGCATCTGAAGACGAACACGAAAGCCACCTCACAGCAGTTTTCCGGAGGTTGGCAGAGCACGGGTTAATAATCAACCCAGCGAAGTGTCAGTTCGGGGTGGCGCAGATTGATTTTTTGGGGCATCGCGTCTCGCCAGAAGGAGCGGTCCCTCTGCCCTTTAAAGTGCGCGCAATAACTAATTTTCCCCAACCACAAACGGTCAAAGCGTTACAGGAGTTTTTGGGAATGGTTAATTTTTATAACCGTTTCCTCCCCCACGCAGCGCAGCTCATGCAACCATTGTATGCTGCACTAAAAAAGCAAAGACCCACAAATAAAATCGAATGGTCTCCCAAGCGGGAGCGCGCATTCTCTCAAGTCAAATCAGCCCTGGCAAACGCTGCGTTGTTGGCACACCCAGTCCCAACGGCCCGCATGGCGCTCACTACTGACGCGTCAGATGTAGCCATAGGGACGGTCGTTGAACAGTATGTGGCTGGAGCCTGGCAACCGCTCGCATTTTTCAGCAAGACCTTGCGCGATAGCGAGCGAAAATACAGCGCGTTCGACAGGGAGTTGTTAGCTCTACACTTGGCCATCCGCCACTTCCAGTTCTGGCTGGAAGGACGCCGTTTCACCGCGTTCGTGGACCACAAACCGCTGACTTTCACGATGGCCAAGATTTCAGAACCTTGGTCGGGCCGGCAGCAGAGACAGCTGGCCGCGATATCGGAGTTTACTACCGATATTCAGCATGTGGCGGGTAAATATAATGTAGTGGCAGACTGCCTCTCACGTGCTGTGGCGGCTCCAGGCCACGTGGGGGCAGACTCTGCAGCCATGGCCGCGGAGCAGGGTAGCGACGCGGAAGCGTGCGCGGCCCCGGTCCGCGTAGGTATAGATTATGCAGCCATGGCCGCGGAGCAGGTTAGCGACGCAGATGTGCGCGCACTCCAGTCTCGACCAACAGGGTTAAGGCTGGAGAACAGGGTGCTGCAAGACTGTATGCCCCCCCTAATCTGCGATGTCTCCACGGGACGACCGCATCCGGTGGTGCCAGCCACGTGGTGCCGCCGCGTTTTTGACTCGATCCATTCTCTGGCGCACCCGGGAGTGCGCGCCTCGATCAAAATGGTAGGAGAGAAATTTGTATGGCCGAGCCTGCGCAAGCAAGTCAAAGAGTGGGCAGCAGCATGCGTCGCTTGTCAGCGGGCCAAAATACACAAACACACGAGAGCTCCCTTGGAGCCTTTTCACATCCCGGCTAAGCGGTTCGATCATGTGCATGTCGACCTCGTAGGCCCCCTCCCGCCGTCACAGGGGTGCACACACCTTTTGACAATGGTGGACCACACCACGCGTTGGCCGGAAGTGGTCCCACTGGCATCAACCACAGCCGAGGAGGTGGCGCGCGCGTTTTTAACAGCATGGGTAGCGCGTTTCGGAGTTACGTCGGACAGTACGTCCGACAGAGGTCCTCAATTTGTTTCCGAGCTTTGGTCAGCGATGGCCCGCAGCCTGGGGGTAACGATCCACCGCACTACCGCGTACAACCCGCAGGCTAACGGTTTATGTGAACGTTTCCACAGGTCATTGAAAGCAGCCCTCAGAGCGTCGCTTACGGATACAAATTGGGTGGACAGGCTACCATGGGTTTTATTGGGGTTGCGTTCTGCACCTAAAGAGGATTTAAAAGCCTCCCCAGCTGAGTTAGTTTTTGCGCAGCCACTCCGGCTGCCTGGGGAGTTTCTCCTGGATAATCCTGCACCAGAGTGCCCCCCCACTCAGCAGTTGCAGAGCGACACGGGATCGAGCACGCTTCCTGGCCCAGTTCATCACAGCTTCCCGTGCGTTTTTGTGCCTAAAGCTTTAAAAGATGCGGAGTTTGTTTTTGTCAGACATGATGCCCATCGCCCAAACTTGCGCCCGCCTTATGATGGACCAAATAGAGTGCTGGAAACAGGAGATAAGCATTTTTTGCTAGATTTGGGGGGCAAAAAGGAAACGATTGGCATAAACAGGCTCAAACCCGCTTTTGTGATGGCTGACGAACCTGTGCAGTTGGCGAGGGCTCCCCGGCACGGCAGACCCCCTAGAGAGCATTCCCCAGAACACCCACAGAGATTGACCAACAGTCCTAATCAACAGGCAGCAGCCCCACAGCAGGAGGATACTGCGGAGGCAGTAAAGCCGGCTTACAGCAAATACGGCAGAAGACTAAGGCCAAGCGGCAGGTGGACTGATATGTAGTGATTTTATTATGACATGCATCTTTAGTTATGATTGTTCCATCTTAGACGTTTGGGGGGGGGGGGGTCATGTGGGGCACATATGTTGGTTTCATATGCTCCACAGATATATTACTGTATGTTTATTGTGTGCTTCACGTCTCAAGGGAACAAAGGGACTGAGCGTCCTAGGGTAACAGGAGGGTGTGAGATTTGGCCTTTTGTTTCAAGGAGATGGCCTTGAGAGATTTCCTGACCACCGGAGACTAGGGGGTGGATGGTGTTAAGATCGGGGGAAGTTACATTGGGACTGGGATTAAGTACCGTGTGACTGTATGTTTGATTAAACACCATGTGACGTGACTTCCGGTTATGGCTGCCACGTAGGACGGACGTGTCTCGCTCTGCTCTGCTCCTGGAGAAAAAAAAATCGGCAAATAACTCTCTCATTTGGGACAGAACGTATCCCAGCGTTTGGGCGAGGATATGTCGGCGAAGCCTAAGGCTGGAAAACCAGGAAAAGGAAAAAGCGAGCCGCCGAAACAGTCCAAATTAACGGACTTTCAGGTCTGTGACGCAGCAAACAGGGCTCCATATATGGCGGAGGAAGCTGGCAACGCTGCGATTTCTGCGGGGAATGGCGCAGATGCGCTGATGGCTGCCATGAGTTCAATGAGAGCGGACTTTTCCTCTAGATTTGATGGGATTATGACAGCGTTGGAAGGAATAAGAAAGGAATTGGGTGACTGTGTAGAACGAACGGCGCAGATGGAGCTCCGTCTCGCTAGTGCTGAAGATGACGTCACCCGTCTTCAATTAAAGGTGCGCACTTTGGAAAAAAAAAATAAATCTCTGGAAGATAATATTTTGGATTTGGAATCTCGGTCGAGACAGAATAATTTGAGGCTGGTGGGTCTTCCAGAGGAATCAGAAGGTCGGGACGTATGTTCCTTTCTGGAAAAGTGGATTCCGGAGGTGCTGGGCAGCGAGGAGTTGCAATCAGCAGTGGTTCTGGAAAAAGCACATCGCATTGGCCCACGGAGAGATAAGGGACCGCCGAGGACCTTAATTATGAAGTTTCTTAACAACAGAGACAGGATGAAGATCTTCAACGCTGCACGAGCTAAAAAAGGAGAGATTAAACACCAGGACCAGCAGGTGCGGTTCTACCCAGATTTGGCCACAGGAATCCAGCAATTGAGGAAGCAGTTTGATCCCGTACGTAAGGAGCTGCGCAACCTTGGGATTCGTCATGGTGTAATCTATCCTGCGAGACTGCTGACCACGTATGAGGGCAGAACCCACATCTTCAAGACCCCAGAGGAGGCGCAGGAGTTCATCAAGAAGATCAAAGAAGAAGAAGAGACTGGTGGGAGCTAAGCATGAACAAAATATAAGGTAGAATAATTAAGCATTTGCACAGGCATCTGACTGACTTGAAGTAAATAGTAAGTTTACAAAATATAGATTGTATTATATATTTAAAAAAAAAACAAAACAAAAACAAAACAAACAAAAAAAAAAAACTATGATGTACAAAGTTGTTAAAAATTTTGGAGTTAAGTTGGAAAACTACAGAGGAGAGTTAATGTTACGTCATTAAAAGCAGTAGAGTTAGGGTGATTGGGAGGATGAAGAAGGAGTGGCTTAGGCTGTTCCCCGTGGGTGTGGAACGGTCGATGGCTATATCGGGAGACAGAATTTTTCTTTTGATTTTGGGGGGTTTGCCACAAGTGTGGGAAGGGGAAATTTGTTTGTGTGTAGTTTGTAGGATGAATGTTCAACCACTCATGTTTTTGCTTCTCTGTATGAGCATGTTTACACTGCAAGGTAATCCCAAACTCTCTATTGATCATGGACCAAAGTGTTAATCTTAATTTAACTTCATGGAATTGCAGAGGTCTACAAAATTTAAAAAAACTTAAACAAGTTATGAATAAAATAAAGGACATGGGTTCAAGAATTGTGTTTTTACAAGAAACTCATCTGATAGAGGAGGATGTTAAAAGAATTAGGAGTAGATGGCAGGGAAGTGTATTCACCTCTTCATTTTCATCCCGAGCCAGGGGAGTTATGACTCTCATACATAAATCAGTTCCTTTTCAAGTGAAAAATGTAATTGGAGACAAATTTGGAAGATATGTAATCATTCAAGGTTCTTTGCTATTAGAAAATATAAATCTTGTGAACTTATATGGTCCCAATATAGATGATCAGAAGTTCTTTGCTAATTTATTTCTCATCTTATCATCACTTACAGGGCAACATATAATAGCAGGGGATTTTAATTGTACATTGAATCCAGGTGTGGATAGATCAACAGGACTGGATTGTACGCACATTGGATGTAGGATGACTATTAATCATTTTATGAAAGAATTGAGATTGTTAGATATATGGAGAGAAATGAAACCACAAGTTAAAGCCTATTCTTGTTATTCCAGTACCTACAAGACATTCTCACGTATTGATTATTTTTTGATTTCCACAGAATTAAGGTCCAAGATTCAAAACTGCTTTTATGATAACATCGTGATCTCTGATCATGCACCCTGTTGTCTAATATATGTAGATAAAAAATTGACAAAGGAATCAGGTAGATGGCAATTTCAGCATAAATGGCTTCAGGATGAGGAATTTGTCAAGTATATAGAAAAACAGATAGACGAGTTCTTTGACATCAATACTACACAAACATCAGCATGTGTAAAGTGGGAGGCTTTCAAAGCTTTTATTAGGGGGCATATTATTAGTTATACAGGATCAAAATCTAAGAAGACTCGAGAGGAGAGAGCTAAATTGGAACATAAAATAAAAAATCTTCAGGAAAAAGTGTATGCAGGAAGTGACCCAAGGTTGGAGAATGAATTACTGATTTTGAGAGCTGAATACGACAAAAAATCAGCGAATAGAGCTGCCTCGAGTCTTCTAAGATTGAAACAATCTTTTTATGAACAAGGTGAAAAATCAGGAAAATTATTAGCATGGCAGATTAAACAATTGGAAATTAAAACACCAATTACCAGTATTATAAGTAACGGACAGGTAGTTATAGATCCTTTAGAAATTAATAGAGCCTTTAGAGATTACTATGAAAAATTATATGATACCAAAAATGAACCTGATTTAACAAAACTAAATGGGTTTTTGAATGAACTATCTATACCGTGTATTCCAAATGAAAACAGGGAGATATTGGAGTCTAAAATTAGTCAAGAAGAAGTTGGGCTAGCCATTGATAATATGAAATCAGGAAAAAGTGCAGGACCAGATGGTCTTCCAGTTGACCTTTATAAAAAATTTAAGAATAAATTAATAAAACCTTTTTTGGAAATGGTTTTAGAAGCATTTCAAAATAATAATTTACCATCATACATAAATAATGCCTTAATTATACTGCTGCCAAAACCAGGTAAGCCCTCTAATAAATGTGAAAATATGAGACCAATAAGCCTATTAAACGCCGACCTTAAGATAATCTGTAAAATTTTAGCAAGACGAATACAAGAAATTTTACCAAATATTATTAATCGAGATCAGAATGGCTTTATAAAGGGTAGACAAGGCTTCCATAATGTAAGAAGACTATTTAATATTATCTATTTTAATAAAGAAGCACCGGATACAGCTCTCCTATCATTGGACGCCGAAAAGGCCTTTGATAGAGTTGAATGGCCCTTTCTTTTTGAAGTCCTACAAAGGTTTGGACTTGGAAATAATTTCATAAAATGGGTTCAAATAATATACAATAATGCTACAGCAGAAATCCTAACAAATAACAATATTTCAAAACCAATAAAAATCAATAGAGGATGTCGACAAGGCTGTCCACTCTCACCTTTACTGTTTACTATGGCAATTGAACCTTTAGCGATAGCGATACGTTTACATTCACAAATATATGGAATTAAAGTTGGACCAACAGAACATAAAATCTCCCTGTACGCCGATGATATAATTTTGTTTATGTCGAATCTAAAAAAATCAATTCCAACCTTGTTGAATTTAATAAAGAATTTTGGGGAAATATCAGGATATAAAATAAATAAAACTAAATCTTCAATATTAATGCTAAATGAGACCCAGAGAAATTACCCAGCCCCTGAGGTAAATCAATTCAATGTTGTAAATCAGTTTAAATATTTAGGAATCCAAATTATGCCTAAGCTAGAATCAGTCGCCAGTGTCAACTATGAAGCCTTAATGTCAGATATCAGTGAGTTAACTCAGAGATGGATGTCACTACCAATGTCGATGATCGGGAGAATCAATATACTTAAAAGTAATATTTTACCTAAAATACTTTATTTATTTCAATACATTCCCTTATCACCACCTTTAGATCTATTCTCAAGAATAAAAAAAAAGTTAGTGGAATTTATATGGAACAACAGGAGGGCTAGATTACGTCTGTCTTTATTATATTTACCATTTGATCGTGGAGGTCTGAAATGTCCAAATTTTATGTTGTATTATTGGTCGGCACAACTGAGGTCTATGACATATTATTTTTCATCAAATGATCTCCCTCACTGGACTGAAATGGAATCATACAATTTACCTTTACCTCTTCCCATATTCATATACTCAGATTCGGCAAAAAAATTACAAAAACAAGTTAAAAATCCATTTGTAAAGCATATGATCAAAATATGGTGTGAAGCTAAAAACTATTTAAAAGAACCACAGTTATTGTCACAATTTAGTCCAATATGGGGTAATCAATATTTTAAACCAGGGAGAGCGGACGCTGTATTTAAAGTATGGAATTTAAAAGGGATACAAAAGATTCAGGATTTATATTTGCCATGTGCAGACAACATAATGTCTTTTGAAGAGCTGAGGATCAAATTTAATCTCAATAGAACACATTTTTTTAAATATCTTCAACTTAGAAACTTTATTCGATCAAATCAAAATAAAGCTCTCACTCGACCTATTTATTCATCCTTGGAAAAAATGATGATGAAAGATAGTAAAAGAAAGGGTATTATTTCAGAGTTTTATAACTCATTGACACTATCTTCAAGTGAAAATTCACTGAAAAGATTAAACTACTGGAAAGAAGATCTGCAAATTGAAATTTCAGAGGAACAATGGGAATTGGCTTGTACAGAAGCTCAAACCAAATCAATAAATGCACGCCTTAAATTGATACATTTCAAATGGTTAATGCGGATGTATGTTACACCGGAGGAGTTAAATAGATATAACAAAAATATACCAGATACATGCACAAAATGCATGGAAAGTAAAGGAACCCTATTTCATTGTTTATGGGAATGTAGATTAATAAGAATGTTTTGGGAAGAGGTGAGGGTAACAATTGAAAAAATAATCTCAAAACAAATCATATTGAATCCTAAACTGGTTTTGTTGGGTCTGTACCCAGAAAAGCATAATTTCAATAAAAGTGAAAGAACATTCATAGACCTCAGTTTGCTTAATGCCAAAAAATGTATTGCACTATTATGGAAAAAGACTCATAGACCAGATGTGACTCAGTGGTTAAGACAGATGTTAACAAACCTTCCATTAGAAAGAATAACATATATACTGAAATCAAAGGAAATTGTGTTTGAGAATATATGGAGACCTTTTATTGATTATGTAAAAAATTTAAACATAACTCTTGAAGAAGAAGGTGAATGATGTGTGTGGACCTTGTAAATTCCAAACTGGTGAACATAATATGTATACTTATGTATTGGATTGTCTAGACTAAACAGAGGAGCATTGTTGAAGACTTGATTTTGTTGGTGGTTGTTGGTGTTTTTAGTGCATTTTTTTTTTTTTTTGTAGTACTTTAGTGTTAGTGTTTGATTGTTTGTATCATGTTTGTTAAAAAAAAAAAAAAAAAAAAGGTTCAATAAAGATATTGTGGAAAAAAAAAACACCATGTGACTGTAGGTTTGATGTCCTGGGTATAAAAGGACAGATGTGAGAAGATTCATCCACTTTTTCTGCTTTGGAATGTTGGAGTATGTGATTGTGAATAAAGCTGAACCTGAGGAATAAACTCAGTCTCGTCCTTTCAACACATCTCCACACAAGGATCTTTGTTATTAGAAAATATAAATCTGGTGAACTTATATGGTCCCAATATAGATGATCAAAACTTCTTCGTTAATTTATTTCTTACTTTAGCATCACTCACAGGGCAACATATAATAGCAGGGGATTTTAATTGTACATTGAATCCCAGTATAGATAGATCAACAGGACAGGACTGTACGCACAATGGATGTAGGATGACTATTAATCATTTTATGAAAGAATTGAGATTGCTAGATATATGGAGAGAAATGAAACCACAAGTCAAAGCCTATTCTTGCTATTCTAATACCTACAAGACATTTTCACGTATTGACTATTTTTTGATCTTCACAGAATTAAGGTCCAAGATTCAAAATTGTTTCTATGATAACATCGTGATATCTGATCATGCACCCTGCTGTCTAATATATGTAGATAAGAAATTGACAAAGGTTCCAGGTAGGTGGCAATTTCAGCATAAATGGCTTCAGGATGAGGAATTTGTTAAGTACATAGAAAAACAGATAGATGAGTTCTTTGATATCAATACTACACAAACATCAGCATGTATAAAGTGGGAAGCTTTCAAAGCTTTTATTAGGGGCATATTATTAGTTATACAGGTTCAAAATCTAGGAAGACTCGAGAGGAGAGAGTCCAATTGGAACGTAAAATAAAAATTCTTCAAGAAAAAGTGTATGCAGGAAGTAATCCAAAATTAGAGAACGAATTACTGATTCTGAGAGCTGAATATGACAAAAAATCAGCGAATACAGCTGCCTCGAGTCTTCTAAGATTGAAGCAAACCTTTTATGAACAAGGTGAAAAATCAGGAAAATTATTGGCATGGCAGATTAAACAATTAGAATTTAAAACACCAATTACCAGTATTATAAGTAACGGACAGACAGTTGTAGATCCTTTAGAAATTAATAGTGCCTTTAGAGATTACTATGAAAAATTATATGATACAAAAAATGAAACTGACTTAACAAAACTAAATGGGTTTTTGGACGGATTATCTATACCGTGTATTCCAAATGAAAATAGGGAGATACTGGAGCCAAAAATTAGTCAAGAAGAAGTTGGGCTAGCCATTGATAATATGAAATCAGGAAAAAGTGCGGGACCTGATGGTCTTCCAGTTGACCTCTATAAAAAATTTAAGAATAAATTAATAAAACCATTTTTGGAAATGGTTTTAGAAGCATTTCATAATAGTAATTTACCGCCATACATGAATAATGCCTTAATTATACTGTTGCCAAAACCAGGTAAACCCTCTAATAAATGTGAAAACATGAGACCAATAAGCCTATTAAATGCAGACCTTAAGATAATCTGTAAAATTTTAGCAAGACAACTACAAGAAATATTACCAAATATTATTAACCGAGATCAGAATGGCTTTATAGTGGGAAGACAAGGCTTCCATAATGTAAGAAGACTATTTAATATTATTTACTCTAATAAAGAAGCACCGGATACAGCTCTCCTATCATTGGATGCTGAAAAGGCCTTTGATAGGGTCGAATGGCCCTTTCTTTTTGAAGTTCTACAAAGGTTTGGACTTGGAAATAATTTCATATAATGGGTTCAGATAATATACAATAATGCTACAGCAGAAATCCTAACAAATAGCAATATCTCAAAATCAATAAAAATTAATAGAGGATGTCGACAAGGTTGTCCACTTTCACCTTTACTGTTTACTATGGCAATTGAACCTTTAGCGATGGCAGTACGTTTACATCCACAAATATATGGAATTAAAGTAGGACCAACAGAACATAAAATCTCCCTGTATGCTGATGACACAATTTTGTTTTTGTCGAATCTTAAAAAATCAATTCCGACCTTGTTAAATTTAATAAAGAATTTTGGGGAAATATCAGGATATAAAATAAATAAAACTAAATCTTCAATATTAATGCTAAATGAGAACCAGAGAAATCACCCAGCTCCTGAGGTCAATCAATTCAATGTTGTAAATCTGTTTAAATACTTAGGAATTCAAATTGAGCCTAAGTTAGAATCAGTCGCCAGTGCCAACTATGAAGCCTTAATGACAGATATTAATGAGTTGCTTCAGAGATGGATGTCACTTTCAATGTCGATGATCGGGAGAATTAATATACTTAAAAGTAATATCTTACCCAAAATACTATATTTATTTCGATACATTCCTTTACCACCACCTTCAGATCTATTCTCAAGAATTAAAAAAAAAGTTAGTGGAATTTATATGGAACAATAGGAAGGCTAGATTACGTCTGTCCTTACTATATTTACCATTTGATCGTGGAGGTCTGAAATGTTCAAACTTTATGTTGTATTACTGGTCAGCACAACTGAGGTCTATGACATTATTTTTCATCAAATGATCTCCCTCACTGGACTGAAATGGAATCATACAATTTACCTTTACCTCTTCCCTTATTCATATACTCAGACTTGGCTAAAAAATTACAGAAACAAGTTAAAAATCCTATTGTAAAGCATATGATCAAAATATGGTGTGAAATCAAAAAATATTTAAAAGAACCACACTTATTGTCACAATTTAGCCCAATATGGGGTAATCAATATTTTACACCAGGGAGAGCGGATGCTGTATTTAAATTATGGAATTTAAAAGGGATTCAAAAGATTCAAGACTTATATTTGTCACGTTCAGATAACATAATGTCTTTTGAAGAACTGAGGGTCAAATTTAATCTTAATAGAACACATTTTTTTAAATATCTTCAGCTTAGGAATTTTATTTGATCAAATCAAAATAATGTTCTCACCCAACCTACTTATTCATCCTTGGAAAAAATTCTGACGAAAAATAGTAAGAGAAAGGGTATTATTTCAGAGTTTTATAACTCACTGACACTATCCTCAAGTGAAAACTCACAGAAAAGAATGAATTATTGGAAAGAAGACCTGCAAATTGAAATTTCAGAGGAACAATGGGAATTGGCTTGTACAGAAGCTCAAACCAAATCAATAAATGTACATCTTAAATTGATACATTTTAAATGGTTAATGCGGATGTATGTTACACTGGTGGAGTTAAATAGATATAATAAAAACATATCAGATACGTGCACAAAATGTATGGAAAGTAAAGGAACCCTATTTCATTGTTTATGGGAATGTAGAAAAATTAGAATGTTTTGGGAAGAGGTGAGGGTAACAATTGAAAAAATAATTTCAAAACAATTCATATTGAACTCCAAACTGTTTTTGTTGGGTCTGTATCCAGAAAAGCATAATTTTAATGAGAGTGAAAGAACATTCATAGACCTCAGTTTGCTTAATGCCAAAAAATGTATTGCACTACTGTGGAAAAAGACTCATAGACCAGATGTGACTCAGTGGTTAAGACAGATGTTAACAAACCTTCCACTAGAAAGAATAACATACATACTGAAATCAAAGGAAAATGTGTTTGAGAATATATGGAGACCTTTCATTGATTATGTATAGAAACTAAACATAACTTCTGAAGAAGAAGGTGAATGATGTGTGTGGACCTTGTAAATTCCAAATTGGTGAATGTATAATATGTATACTTATGTAATGGATTACCTAGGCTAAACAGAGAAGCATTGCTTGACTTGCTTTTGTTAATGGTTGTTGGTGTTTTTAGAACATTTATTTTTAATTTACTTTAGTGTTAGTGTTTGATTGTTTGTGTCATGTTTGTTAAAAAAGGTTCAATAAAAAATATTGTGGAAAAAAATAAACACTTGAAATATATCACTCTGTGTGTAATTAATCTATATAATATAGGAGTTTCATTTTCTGAATTGAATTACTGAATTTAATTAACTTTTCGATGACATTCTAATTTACTGAGATGCACTTGTATTTGCAGAAAAGTGAGTATTTCTCATTAACATCTTCCTCCACTCTCCTAATCAATGTACCTTTTAAAATTGTGAAAGATTCTTTTCATTACCTTGGCATAATTATTACTAGGTCGTATTGAAAACTTTTCCAAGCTAATTTCACTCCCCTTCTTGAACCCTGTAAATCCGACTTCGCAAGATGGGCTGCCCTCCCACTTTCTTTAATTGGCAAACTTAATTCAGTGAAAATGAATACCTTCCCCAAATTTCTTTACCTGTTTCAGTGTCTTCCTATCTTCATTCTTCGCTCATTTTTTTAAAGCACTGCAACAATTAATTTCTGGTTTTATTTTTTTTTTTTTTTTTTTTGGGGGGGGGGAGACCAGCAAGGATATGTAAAGAATTTCTTGAGAGGCCTAAACATCTGGGAGGTCTTTCCTTGCCTAATTTTCTATTCTACTATTGGGCTGCTAATCTGAGTAACAATACTGAGTAAACTCAGTGTAAATGGTGTAGAGATTGAAATGGTATCCGAAACTAAATTTCTTGAAGTAATAATTGATAATAAACTATGTTGGAAGTCACATATTAATTATATTAAAGGTAAAATATCTAAATCAATTGCAATACTACACAGAGTGAAATATTTGCTGAATCAACCCACACTATATACCTTGTATCATTCATTAATACTCCCATACATGACATATTGTACTGAAGTATGGGGAAATACATATAAAACAAACATGTATCCAGTCTTTATGCTTCAGAAGAGAGCTATTAGAATAATAAATAAAGCTGCTTACAGGGAACCAACAAACCCACTTTTTCTTAAATTAAAAGCTCTCAAGTTGAAAGATCTGGTTGACTTTAAAACTGCAGTAATAATGTTCAAAGTGAAGAATCTATCACTGCCCGCAAATATCCAAAAGTGTTCCAAATAAGGGAGAAACAATATCATTTCAGAGGAACATGTATATTTCAAAAACCTTCAGTGAGAACTACTACCAAGCAACACTGTGTTTCAGTGCAAGGAGTCAGATTATGGAACGATTTTGGACCTGAATTAAAATCATGTACAACACTTGGACAATTTAAACAAAAACTAAAGGAAGAAATACTCCAAACATATATACAAGATGACATGTAAAATCACATAAGGATTGTCATATCCAGTCTGTGTTGTGTTGTTGCTTAGTTTTTTTGTCACATTTTGTCTTAGCTTTGTTCTGAGTTGTAATCGCTCTTGTTTTGTTTTTCTTTTGAATTCTTGGATGGAATATGGGTGGGCAATATAAGCTGCGGCTTCAGCCATCACCCATTTCGGATAACTTATGTTGAACTGTATAACCAGAGGAGTTGTTGTCTAATTTGACCTTGTTGGATTTTCTTTCCCCCTTTGTTATATTATTCTGTTTCTTTTTAATCTCTACTTTTAATCTATCCGAAATAAATAAAGATTCAAAGATTCATTCAAAGATAACATGTTTTTCTGGCTTCTTCCTCCAGATAATACAAACGGTCCTGCATGGGTTAACATTGAGGCCTCACTGTGTCATCCCTACTCTCCGGCAGCTGTCCTTGGAGTGTCGCTTCCTCTTCCGGTCTCCATTTCCAAAAAGAACGTGGTGGTGTGGCATTCGTTAAAGATCCTGAGGCAGTTTAAGTTAACTCTTGGTATACATGGCATTTCTCTATTCTCTCCTATTCTGGATAACCCCTTATTCCCTCTTGCCACTCATTCCTCTTCTTTTTTTAGCTGGGCTGCCAGGGGCATACAGAATCTCCAGCACTTGTACACAGATAATACTTTTGCCAGATTCACCCAACTTGCAGTCAAATTTAACCTGTCACACAGTCACTTCTTTCAGTATCTTCAGATAAGGGACATGGTCAGAAAGAAGTTTCCCAACTTCCCATTCTACCCACCTGAAACTCACCTGGACCATATCATGACCAAGTGCTTGCAGTCTCAGAGGAGGAGGCTCGCTAAAATATATGAATATAGTATTTCAATTAATACACCTTCGATAGCTATCATCAAACAACACTGGGAAGATGAGCTTGGTTTTGACATTGAGTATGATATTTGGGACACGGTCCTTAAACGTGTACACTCTTCATCAATTTGTGCACGTCACAGTTTGATCCAGTTTAAAGTATTGCATCGTTTCCATTATTCCAAATCTGCCCTAGCTAAAATATATCCGAACACAGACTCCCTGTGTGATAGATGCAAACTAGTGCCGGCGACCCTTTATCATATGTTTTGGGGATGTTCTGAGCTAGATCATTTCTGGTCCTCGTTCTTTAGTTTATTCTCTATGAATATTTAAGAAAAATATCTCTTCTTCCCCCCAACTGCTATTTTTGGGGTACCCCCAACGAACATATCAACAACTTTCCAACAGAATAAGTCTCTCGCTTTTGCATCCTTACTAGCACGACGGTTAATATTGTTGAACTGGAAAAACGCTGCCCCGCCCACCCACACTCACCGCATTCGTAATAGTATGTCTAATCTTAAAGTGGAAAAGATTTGATGCACCGTAAATGGTGCCCTCCAGGACTTTCACAGCATTTGGGATAGCTTTATAAACCTTGAGAAGGAGCTGGATGGTCTGCAATTAGACTGAACGACATTCAGCAGTCTGTTTAAGATAAGATAAGCCTTTATTAGTCCCACAATGGGGAAATTCCAGGATTGCAACAGCACAGGGATAGCAACACTCAGAGCAACAATCAGAAGGCAAGAGGAAAAAAAAAAAAACAAGAGCAGCGAGTATACATATGTACACACACATACTGTATATATATATATATATATATATATATATATATATATATATATACAGTATATATATATATACAGTATATATACGTATATGTATGTATGACATACAGTGCGGAGCATTGTAGCTAGATGGAATAGATATATAAATATATAAACAAAGTGCGGAGCATTGTAGCTGGATGGAATAAATATATGAGTATATAAACACAGTGCGGAGTATTGTAGCTAGATGGAATAAATATGTAAATATATAAACACACACAGTGCGGAGCATTGTAGCTAGATGGAATAATATGTAGATATATAAAGACACAGTACGGAGCATTGTGGCTAGATGGAATAAATATATGAAAATATAAACACAGTGTGGAGCATTGTAGCTAGATGGAATAAATATGTAAATATATAAACACACACAGCATGGGGCATTGTTGCTAGATGGAATAAATATATAAACACACACACAGTGCGGAGCATTGTAGCTAAATGGAATGAAACAGCACAACCGTCTACTTAGTTATCCTACATGGTATGATTACGTACCTATACATATTCTCACCCTCCATAGCGACCGGTATTTTCCTAGTTGTATACCAGAGGGGACCATTGTGTAAGTCTATTGCGTCTTTTGCATTCAATACTATTAGGCCGTCACGTCTTTTTGCTATCTCTGCGAGCAACCCTGCTTAGGTTGTACAGTCTGACAGCCGTAGGTAGGAAGGACCTGCAAAACCTCTCGGTTGTGCACCTAGGATGATGTAGTCTGCTGCTAAATGAGCTCCTCAGTGCATTCAGTATGTCCTGCATAGGGTGGAACTCGGACTCCAGCAGAGATGACAGTTTAACCACCATCCTTCTCTCTCCCATCTCCTCCACCGGATCAAGGCGCTGCCCCAGGACAGAGCTAGCTTTCTTGATCAGTTTGTTCAGTCTCTTCCTATCGGCTGCTGTAATGCCACTGCCCCAGCAGACCACTCCAAAAGTGATGGCTGATGCCACCACCGTGTCATAGAATGTCTTCAGCAGCGCCCTTTGTACACCAAAAGACCTGAGTCTCCTCAGTAGGAACAGCCTGCGCTGTCCCTTCGTGTAGAGTGCGTCAGTATTGTGTGACCAGTCTAGTTTATTGTTCAGATGAACACCCATGTACTTATAGGATGTCACCATCTCGATGTCTGTTCCCTGGATGTTTACTGGTGCTGTGAGGGGGTGTCCTTGCCTGCGGCAGTCCACCACCAGCTCCTTAGTTTTCCTCGCGTTGATCTGGAGGCAGTTCCGATGGCACCAGTCCACGAAGTCCTGGATAAGCCCTCTGTACTCAGCTTCATCTCCATTGGAGATGAGGCCAACGATCGCAGAGTCGTCAGAGAACTTCTGTAGATGGCAGTGTGTTGTGTTGTGTGAGAAGTCCGCAGTATAAAGGGTGAACAGGAAGGGAGCCAAAACCGTTCCCTGGGGGGCCCCCGTGCTACCGATGATCGTGTCGGACACACAGTCCCGGGTTCTCACAAACTGAGGCCAGTTTGTGAGGTAGTCCAGGATCCATGATGACAGGTGCTGGTCCACCCCTGCACACAGCAGCTTGTCCTTCAGGATCATCGGTTGGATGGTGTTGAAAGCACTGGAGAAGTCAAAGAACATGATCCTCACCGCATTCCCGGGCTTCTCCAGGTGGGACAGAGAACGGTGAAGGAGGAAGATCACTGCATCCTCCACCCCAATACAATGCTGGTAGGCGAACTGGAGTGGATCCATCGCTGGTCCCACCAGGGGGCGGAGGTGAGCAAGGAGCAGTCTCTTCAGGGTCTTCATCATGTGGGACGTCAAGGCCACTGGTCTGTAGCTGTTCAGATCTTTGGGGTGGGAAGTCTTTGGTACAGGTACCACACAAGATGTTTTCCACAGCTGTGGTACCCTCCCCAGCTTCAGGCTCAGATTGAAGATATACTCCACAATCCCACACAGCTGGTCTGCACAGGACTTGAGGAGCTTTGCGTTGATGCCGTCCGGTCCCGACGCCTTCCTCGCCTTGATCTTCCTCAGCTCCGTCCTCACCTGGGTCTTAGTGAGGGTCAGGTTGGGGGGGCTGTGTGTTGGGAGTGGGGGGGGGGGGTGGGTGGAGTGGGGAGTGGGCAGCAGGACTTGATGTCTTCAGAGGCAGCAGTGGTTGTTGTGCAGTCAGGGGGGAGGGCGGTTGGTCAAACCTATTGAAAAACAGATTCAGATTGTTCGCCCACTCCCTGCCCCCCGTGGCCTGGGGGAGGTGTTCTGGAGCCCAGAGATGGTTTCAAGGTTTCTCCAGACCCCGCTGATGTCGCTCTGTTGCAGCTTGTCCTCCATCTTCTTCCTGAAGCTGTCCTTGCCTTCTCTGATCTTTCTCCTCAGCTCCCTCTGTGCGGACTTCAGCATCTCCCTGTTCCCCAACCTGAAGATCCTCTTCTTCTCTCTCAGAAGTGTTTTTATCTCAGGGTTGATCCAGGGTTTGTTGTTTGAGCAACACCGTATGGTCACCGTATGGTTTACTCTGATATGCTCTGGTTGACAATATTTCACCGTTGTCCATGCAACTGGCAATCCCCCTCTCCCCCAACCATGCGTGTCCTGTCTTACGTGGTGTTGATTGTTTTTATGAATGAGTGGTGTGTACAGGGGTTTTGTTTTCTGTCATTATTTTTCCCAGTTTTTTTTTTTCTTTAATTTTATAATTTTTCTCTTCTATGTTTTGTTTAGGGTTTACCACTGTTTGGGGTGTTGATACATTGTGGATTCTCTGTTTTACATTCAGGCTGTGTCTTTGTCATATGAATGTATAGTACTAATTCTGTATGTACAGCCAAAAAAATTCAATAAAAATGCTTAAAAAAAGTACACTGACAGAGAATGCACCTTAATACCAACATGCTGAACTTTACGCTGTCACCCACATTGAGAGAGTAAAAACTGACCGGATCTCTCAATGATCTTCAACCCTGTGTCAAGGGGGTATAATGAAACAAGCAAAGAGTGGTGAAATGCCCTGTTTTAGATCACTGAAATGGAGCCCTCTGTGTTCTCTGAAACCTATGGTTAACAGGTGGACAGCAGCTGGTAAAATGCTAACAGGTTTTTTACACATCAATCTATTTTCATGCACACACAGTTGTACCAGTTTTTTTTTCTTGTTTGGTCTAAATAGTAGCTTGTTTCACTAATAACCACTAAAACAAATAGCAGACAAGGGTAAAATTTTGAAACGGTAACAACCGTTAACGTCCTGTGTAAGACACATACAGTAGCTGAAAGCAGATTATCACAATAAGCCCAAGATGACACCTGAGCAGAGAGACTCCAGTGGGACTATCCAGTCTTCCTTACCTTGACAGTGATTTGGCCTGTTGAACACTGATGACATGAAGTTCCTCAATTTCTTCACCTGCACAAAACACAAAAAATGCGACTGTTTAGTGTTAAAAGTGCATTTTTACTAAGCTTTAATAGCACATCTTCATCTCAGGTCAATAATTAGAGTATTAATATGCTGATGCTAAAAATTCTCCCATGGTAGTTCCTGTTTCATTAGCCTGAGCAGTCAATTTAAACATACAAATTAACAAAATCTAATCTGAAGAACTAAGGTTAATTATGTAGAGACTCATTTAAAAAAAGATAAACAAGAAAGGCAACTTTAGAGAACAAGAGAGACCTAGACACGCAAACACTAATGACATTAAGGACAGAAATGCTCAGCCTCCAACATTTCTCTGTGTCAACCTTTTCAGCATTCCATGCATGTTTGTGTGATCTGGAGCAAACTAAACTAACCAATCACAGCTAAGATTCCATATTAGAATTCAGACAAGTCACTGACAACTTTGTCATCTACTGGAATGCTTGTTCTAAATACAACCTGTGATAAATCATACTACAAAAATAGAATAACATAAAACAAGCTAGCATTCAATGGCAGAGGACGTTCTCACTCCATACTTGAACTGTTTCAACATTTTCATGTATTTCCCTAAAGAACCTATGAGACTCTCGCAGGAAAGATTTGAGTTTCTACACAAGGAATTGAATCACAGAGCAATTCAGTCACAACAAGGCAGTAACTGTGACACTAATGTCTTTCCATTATTAAATACTTTATAACAGGAAGACAGGCAGATTACATCATTACTGTTCCTATTTCATTTAACTATTTGTCTTCTCCAATTTCCAATTCTATGTAACCACAAAGAACAGCTCAACTTGTCTGCACACTTTTTCATAGAAATTAAATGGTATTCTGGTGAATTTCATCTCCAATAAATGATAGATAAAAATAAAAACAATAAAAATATTAACTAGAAAAGCACTCAGAGTGCACACCTCCACCAAGGCTCCTTCCTTCACTCCCTTTGTCCATACTTCCTTGCCTCCATCCCGCCATACATTGCAAGATAGGGCCTTGGTAGAGGTATGCGCTCATAGATCAGCTCCAAAATCTAATGGGTTCTTCTGCAGCCCAAGGACCATTTCTGGTGAAAATTTCAGCAAAATCCATCTAATAGTTTTTGTGTAATCCTGCTAAACCACTGCAAGAAGATTGAGCCTTGGTGGAGGTATGCACTCATGGATCACCTCCAAAATGTAATGGGTTGGTGTGTAGGCCAAGAACCACCTCTGGTGAAAATTTCATCTAAATCCATCCAGCAGTTTTTGTGTAATCCTGCTGTACAAATACAAACAAAGCCCTTGGTGGAGGTATGCACTCTCAGATCATCTCCAAAATCTAATCATCTCTTTCCTGTGTCATTACACACATTTCCTGGAAATTTCATCAAAATCAGTTTAATTTACTAATTTTTTGAGTTATGATGGTAACAAACAAACCAACCAACCGACAAACCAATGCTGGCAAAAACATTACCTCCTCATTTGGCGGAGGTAATAAAAACAGGAAATCTAGACAGAGGAAAATAAACTGCATAAAAGGGGTTTTTAAATCTATATCACAACAAGACAAATTGATTGATAGGCAGGCAAGATCAGGAAAATACAAAAAAAATACAGTACCAGTAGTAATAGAAGCAAAAGAATCAATAAAAAATACGCAATATTACATATACTGTATGTGTTTGTGCCATTCAAATATGGTTTTATGAAGTCCAAATAATAACTGAAGATCCCCACAAAGACAGAGCCCCCTGATGTGTAGTGAGTGTGCAGTGTGTGTGTCTTGCTGTACCCGCCCTGGGTGTGACGTCAGGTGGGCTGCGGCACCATTATAAATAGTTCTGTGTGTGTTCAATAAAGGGAGTTCACTGCATGGCATAAGACCGACTCTGACCATTATTACAGACATAACATTTTGGCGACGAGGAGAAACTATGGGGGCATATGGGCTACCTCCACCATTTTCGCCGTTTCTGGAATATCCGGGACAGCCAGCAATCCTGTGGCTGAACTGGGTGGCCATGTTCGAGGGTTACATCGCGGTGCTGGGCCTAAGTAGACTTGACGTACAAAGACGAGTACTTCTGGCCTACCATCTCGGCGTAGAAGGAAAATTGTATGTATGTTGGGAGAAACGGAATCTTATGTTGATGCTGTCGGGCAGCTGGCCGAATACTTTGCCAAACATACGAGGACCACCATATGAGGACCACGAAACTGCGGGTAATGGAGCTGTTGTGCTAAAAGAGGCTAAGCTAGCTAGCTCGGGGAAGCTAGTGGCTCAGTCGGTGACAATGGGGAAGTTATCCACGAAGCTAGGTGCGTGCCAAAACCAAGCTACCAGCTAGATTTTGAGGTAGAACTGGGGCCACGAGTGGAGGAGCTCCCCGGTCACCGAAGACGGCAGGCCAGCTGAGGAGCTCAGCACGCTGGAGTCGGAGCAGCGACAGCCAGGCGCAGAGGCAGCGCAATGGAGTGCCTTCAATGACGGTGCAGGGAGCAGTGATGAGGCGCCTGGGTCAACGAGTGACACCGATGAGAGTGATGCTGAATGTCCCAGGAAGCAGCAGCGACAGCCAAGACACAGAGACAGCACAGCGGAGCACCTCGGATAACAAAGAGGAGGTGCCGGGCGTCACGGAGGTCAGGCAGATTTCAGTGCTGGGGCTCAAAGTGCCTTGGACGAGGGTGCTGGGCCTTACAGCAAGGTGCCTGAGTCGATGAGTGACAGCGACGAGCGTGTTTTGGTTTTCCCTGGAGCTCGGCCACGGGGGGGCCGGAGTGCCTGGAGCTACGGCGGTGGCAGCTGCAGCAGTTCCGAAGGCGGTCGGGGGTGGACTGACAGGCACAGAGGGACTGCGTGCCGGGCAGCAGCACTGTGGGTCCAGACGAGAGAAGCGGTCAAGGGTGAGGAGAAGAGACATTCTCACCAGGGAGCTCAGCTTCGACCCCGGGGGCAGGCGGCTGCCAAGGGCGCACATGCCGTGGGGCTGCCCTGGACCCCCGAGCCGGTTTTACCCTTGGCTGCCTGTGGACATTGGCGTAACGTGAATAATTTTAATGTGTATATGTAAAAACATTGTGGGATGTGTGTGTTGATATGGGATTATTTTGTGTATTTCGTATAAACACGCTGATTTTAGTTGTTTTTGGGTGAATGTGTTAGGCCATTCTGTTCACTGTTTCCCGTTATTTCCCTTAGTGCATGATTCGGGTCCTAAATTGGGGTGGGTCTGAATTGTGTGTATGTGTTTTACACTTTTATAAGGGGGAAGGGAATGATGTGTAGTGAGTGTGTAGTGTGTGTGTCTTGCTGTACCCGCCCTGGGTGTGACACCAGGTGGGCTGCGGCACCACTATAAATAGTTGCATGTGTGTTCAATAAAGGGAGTTCACTGCATGGCATAAGACCGACTCCGACCATTATTACAGACATAACACTCCCTCCCACTCTGATGTTGAGCTGTAATTCACACACAAACAAAGATTCTTTTCACGTATGGGCAATCAAACATATCCCTGTGCAGCCCTGGTGTTGCATTATCAACACAGGTTCAACAATACAAAACAGCAACAAAAAGAAGTGTCTATTCTGTGGCGAGTAAATCTGCAGCCAGCAAGTTATCCTGCAGCATAAGCTTGGAAAGACACTAGATTTTTTTTTATTACAGGTTGTGCTCTAAGGGCGCACTCTCACAATTGTGGCGGTTCTGTGCTGACTGAGGTTTGACCACTAAAGTATGGAACCTCTGTCAGTGTGATCCCTTCCTTCCTTCCCCTAGCTTTGGAATGGTTGGAAGAGGTAGTCTGTGGAACAGAACAAATGAAAATGATCACTAGATGGCAGAGAGATATAGCTTACTGGTCTGCACTGAAGGACTCAGTTCAGCAAACTGAACTGCATCAAATCTGATATCACTTCCGGGGCACAGAAGAAGAGATGTATAAACAATTGCGCAACATATATTTCCACAAGGAGGAAGCATTTACTCCAAATTTTGCCAACTATGATTCTAAAAGGGATTATTTAGCTTCTGAAGGGAAATATTTACCTTCTGGACAGTACAAAATGGACCGGAGCGGAACGCTTTTCGTCCACCATTACCAAAGCTGCACATGATGGAGAGGACAATACCGCCGGTTCCGCGGGGTAAACTAACCAAAATTGAGGTGGAAAAAAATCAGAAGATAAATGTGATTGTTTTTGGATGTGGGAGAGAAATCGAAAATGACCGACAAAAGACAAAATAAGGACCGGGTGAGCACACAGACGAGCACACGGATGCATGGCGACACATGACGAGCGGTAGGTCTGATGTTTTTTATCAGTTTGTTTATATTCTACTGATTTTCTGGTTCATATATTTTGAAGATGATAAAAAACAAAAACAAAGAAAAACAAAACAGAACCATCCTTTGTGTAAATATGGCCAAAGTCCACTTTGACCGAAAGTTATGTAATCTGATGCGGCTGCTGTCAGATTATGCAAATTAGATGCGTAAATTTACTCCTATCATAAACTTTGGATCATATTCTACATCTTTCTCATTGACAGTAAGCCATTATCTCTTACCACTTTCAAGTTTCCGCCTCTGGAATTTGTGATATCTAAACTGAATATTTTCTTGAAAAAAATCTTCGCCACTAGAGGGTGCATGCAGATGGTGCGGATCTGTGACCTAAATCCTCAAGTAGTTAAGCCCTGTACCCTGCAAAAAGATGAACTGATTAAGTTTTTTGTGATGTCACTATTCGTGGTGCTGGCATGTGGGTAGTGCTGAACTATCAGGACTCTCTGGCCTAACTCAAGTTATCCTCCAGGCTAGTTAGCATTTTTTAACAAACTCATTTGAAAACTTGACCAAAATTAAGATGGGTTTTACCATAAAACTGCTTTTGAAGATTTATGCAGTTTCAGTCATTATTCTGGGCCACCATGTATACTACTGATTGCTGGGGTCTTTCTGCAACTGTGGGGGTCCCCCCTTCAGTTGATAGTGCTATGAGATGACTGTTGTTGTGAAATGGCGCTATATAAATAAAGTTGAATTGAATTGAATTGAATGTCCTTCAACTGGTAAGTCTTTATCACAGGATTTATTCTGATAATGTAGTGCTAGCTACTATTAGCCTTGTGGGATGTAGGTTGGCCACTGATTCTGGCATTTGGGGGGGGGGGGGGGTGGATTTTGACATGAAACTAAAAGTTTTTTGTAGAAACAAGGGCCCAAGTTTTTAGAGAGGATTTCTATCCACCAGAGCGCATCTTTAATGAATTTTTAAAATGCATGCCTCCTATGGCAGGCCGCTGCGGCTGTCACAAAGTTGGTGATAGAAAAACAATATTAGAAATCAAACTCACCATTGCTGCCAAAAATACTCTCCATGCCGTTTTTAAACTAGCGCTCTTCTACGCTATTTTTTTCTTGTGAATGTGCGCCCCCCAATAAATCTAACATGTTTTCCGCAAATTTACAGCTTTCTTTCTTGTAAATTTCTGACTTTATCCACTTATAGCTATATTAGCCTTTCTCATGTAAATTTGAGACTTTTTCTGGTAAATTTGAGGCTTTCCTCTTCAATTTAATTTTTCTTTCTGGTAGAAGGTTATCCATTTACCTTGAGGCCAAGATGTAACGCAACCCTGAAGGGGGTGTCCCATGCTCCTCAATGTATCAATGCAGGCTACAAAATATTCATTTGTATACATATTTTCATGCTGTTTGTGAACTATAAACTCCAAATTTTTAAGTTTTAAAATGAACGCTGTGTGCTCAGCTGACTGTTAGTGCACCCTGTAGTGAAAACATAAAAGTCACTTCGTCTGTGCTCTGCCCACGTGTGCAACACACACTGCCTGCGTGTGACAAGAGGGAGAACGTGCTAAAAAAATACAATTTGAGCACGGCCGGTGCTGACCCCCCACTGAAGTGCCACGTCACCTCAGCACGGAAGAAGACAAACAGCACCAGTGAGAGTGAGACCTAAAGTTGGGCATCATATTAACACAACATGACAAAAATAATAATCCACGCAAGACCTAAATATCCTGTATTAATCAGGCTTCACTGAAATAGTCACACTGCACAAAACACAGCTGACAAACATACAGCAGTGAAGGATTATGGATCTAGTCAAATATTTCCCTCAAGAGCCGGTAGAGACCAGAGGTGGAACAAAGAGTCGATATCAGACTATAATCAGATCAGCGGGGTAGAAAAATAAATCCACATGATTCTCCATGTGGACCAACCCTGAGGTAGTTGCAGTTCACACCTAACTTCCTTTATGTACACCATCCACACAGTATGTTCATGACTGCTGGTTGCAGGCTCAAACCTGACATCAGTGAAGCAAACACTTTTTAGCTTGGAGTCAAGTTACCTGTATCTGTGGAACCAACGATATTAAGAGAAGCCCTGGTGGCTTGAAATCCAATAAAAGGAGGTTAAGACTTGCATTCTTGGAATTCCCCTCCCCTTTAACACTGATGCCGTATCAGATGACCAGCACTGACAGGGAGAGGGAGAAGATGAGTACGAGTGTGTCAAGACATGCGGATGAAGTAAACATTAACGGTGAGAAACACCTAAAAGTACAAGGAGACAGAGGAGGATGAAAAGGTTTTGGTTCAATATGAGCAAACTGACATCTGCCTCGGTGTACGGTAAACACACAGCCTGCTGCTCGGTGACAGATGAAGAGCACGCGCTGAATGGTAAGATGTGATTTACAGGTTAACGTGTTTTAGCTGGCAGACAGTGTCATGATAGTTTATTACACTTTAAAGCTTTTTAAAATTACACAAACACACACACACACACAGATAGAGAGGAAGGGAAGGGGTTGTGTAAATCCGTTTTGGTGGCTGGCTCTTATCTGAGAAATGCAAGCTACGAGAGAGGGGCGGTTCTATAAGCTCAACACTCTGCCTCAGTGAACAGCGGGGAGGAGGCAAGTGGCTGCCAGGTTGAGGTAAGAGCAGCATCACACTGTGCAATTAGTGATGAAACATGATGAAAGTGCACTGTATGTCTACTGTTTAAACGTGACCCTCCTTTTACTGAACAATCCACGTCTTTGATAAACCGCTCAGACGTGCCAACTGCATCCAACCATATTGCTTTTCTTAGTACACGCCATTGTAAATGCTATTCCACTCTGCCCTTTTTGGTCTTTGTCCAAGTCATGAAAGTCAAAAGTGTGGCATCTATTCAAGAGGCCACTACATCAACAGGACCCATTTCAAGCTGGTCGGGCATCTGACTAGGATGTCATAGGAGCATGTTTTTGAAGGGTTTTTAGCTGACCTAGCAATGGAACTTGGACTCAAAGTGCTTTTACACTAATATTTACACATATGCTCATCTATAATCAGTGTTTTGCCCCCTTTGACATGCACACCAGGGTAACAGAAATCCTATACTGTAAGCCACCTGATCTGTTCCATGTGTCACAAGCAAATACACAGTGAGTAGGTGGGGAGACTGAGGGATATATTGCCATCACTGCTTAAACTGGGAGAGGGTGAGATGAAAGCTGAGGCAGAGCGTTCAGGAGCCAGAAGTCACAAAGAGAGGGGTAGATGTTGGAAGGAAGTAAAACACCTGCTGAAATTCCTGCACTCCAAAAGTCATCATATCAATGAAAAATCAATTTCTATGCTGTCAGTACAAATGTTTAGTTTGGTCCCAACACTTCTATGGGCACTTGATCACACTGTGTGAAAAATTCTGGGGGGGGGGGGGGGGGGGGGGGAGGGTGGACTCATTGCAAAGAATTCCTTTAAATGCAAGTTATCAGAGACCAGCAGTGTTTCAGCAGCACTGCTAGTTCAAGCAACAACCTAATAACAGTCTTGAAATGGCTTTGTTTTCTGCTTTCCAATGGGATTGCCTTATCTTAAAAACATTAAGCAGAATAGAGGCAGCTGGTTTAAGTGTTTTTTTCCCCTTAATAATCTGTATTTTGAATAAGGGATTAATTAAAGGTGGTTGGTCTACGAATAAGATGGCTTTTCCCCGTCGTTTCTTCTCCGTTTGGTTCTTACAAGCTGAATCGTTCCTTCACAGCCAGCTCAGACTGTGTGGTTAATGCACTGTGGCATGGCAAGGGCTTTACACACAAACACATGTCAAATGTGTGCCTGGAGTGGAAGCTTTGCAGACATGGGATTTCCTTTCACATCCAGTTGAGACCAAAGGAACTTGGTCAGAACAGCATGGAAGAGAACCCCAGCTAATATGCACTCATATCTGTACACAAACATCTGTGTAAATATCACAACGAAACATCGCACACAAACATCAGCAGCCCAAACACAGTGCTAGTGTGATAAAACATGCAGCATATAAACCCCCTAAAGAGATGCAAAATGGCCACCCTCCACCCACCAACCAACACGCTGGTTTCCCTTTGTAGGAGTTTGCAGACAGGAATTTGTTGGGACGTAATTACAATGTGGAGTCTGAACAGCATCCGATTAAGATCCAGAGGTTTTATGGCAGGCCTTTGAAGAGCTCCAAGTGCTGCGGCTCAGTTGGCTTCTGTAAGCCAGACAGACACCACACACTGAAGCCAAACATGATGCTTCCACTGGGATGAAAAATGTACCACTGTCCTGCTGTCAAAAATGCAATTTCATATTTAAAAAAACTGTACTGCCACACTAGCTACATAAAATGAAGTCAGCTACTTGAACTGATCACACAGTGCTAATTTTTTTGTTTTTGTTTTATCCGAAGGAGAGTGGAGAGTGCAGGGAAAGGTGGAGGCAGAGGATGGATGATATGCAGCACAGATACTAGATCATATCAGGACCCAAGATATTGACACTGCATGGACTCTTCCAGAGGCCACTGGTACAACCCAGAGTTAAAAAGGTAGCAAACACTGAAATTAAACCATGCAATAATTTTCACATAAACAATAGGTCCAATGACAGGGTGCAGCAGCAGTGCATGGATTGTGAAATTATGGGCAGAAACTGATGCTTTCAACTATAGTAGTGATGGAACGGTGCTCCAAGCTTATCCAGGAAATATCTGGCGAAGCGCGTTTCGAGGCATGTATTACTGACGTATGTGTTGGCGTGGTACCACGTGACTGGGTCAGGAAGCCATTCATGATTTTGCATGCAACATGAAATAAAAGTGAGCAGAGATACACAATGGAAATCTCCGTCCCTCATGTTTTGTGTTGTCAATGTTTGACAGTGTAAGGGATTTGTCACAGCCAATTTTCAGACGGAGGCAGCACCAAAGACATGGACTTCTCCCGTTTGGGAACATTTTGAGCGCATTTCTCCCATTGATGTATTTTCCACAAATAGTGGATATTTATTGCAACTGAGGTGGTGGCTTAGCGGTAAAGCATCTGCTCTACAAGTGGGAGGCCTGGGTTCAAATCCCAGCTGGGTCATTCTTGTAATTTTACTTTTCTTTGCAAGGTGAAGCGTCTGTTGTGTTTCAAACAGCTTGAATCATTATTACACATCATTATGCTGAGGCACTATTGCCACTGTGCACTGCATGAGAATAAGGCCAGAGTTGAATATACTGGGAAAGACAGTATAAGAATTGAAAATTTATTATTTCTTAATAAAAATGGATAAGTAGTACAAGCACACGAAGTAACAAAGGCACATTCACTGTAGTCACCCCAGCTTTATCATTTCTTTTTTCCCTTATGATATTTCTTAAAAGACAGCACATTTATTGAAATTGAAAAAATACACACTAAACCAATAATGCCCTTGTAAAAATCTGCATGCTGTATACTTTGTCAACTACATGGCCTAGTAGAGCAAATGAAGTTTCACATGAGGCTTCATCGATATGAATCATTTTGATGGAAAGGCTCAAGTCTTTTTTTTGTTTTATTTTGTGTACTTTATTGATCCCCAGAGGGGAAATTGAGGGCATCCATCTGGATGGATGAAGCAGCCACGATACGGCGCTATCCCTTAACCATTCACACACACATTCACACCTAGGGCCACTTTAGAGTCTCCAATTAACCTAACCTGCATGTTTTTGGCCTGTGGGAGGAAACCGGAGAAATCCCGGAGTAAACCCACGCAGATACGGGGAGAACATGCAAACTCCACACAGATCACTGTTGGTCAGGGGCTGGGATCGAACCAGGGATCCCATGGCCAAGGGTGAGTTGCTGTGCTGGCGCAGTGCTAACCACTGCTCCACCGCACCGCCCACCGCTCTTCAAGAAAGCCTTATCTGGCTGTCATTAAATGGTAGCCTAGAGGTAAAATGTCTGTCTTCCATCTGGAGAGCTGGGGTTCAAGTTCCAGTTGGGTTATTCTTATAATTTTTATTTGCAAGGTGAAGCATCTGTTGTGTTTTAAAAAGCTTGGCTACAACAATAACACATCATTATGCTGAGACACTATTGTGCCCTGCATGACAATAAGGCCAGAGATGAATGTACTGGGACAGACAGTGTAAGACTGCTGAAAAGTTATAATTTCTGCTGTATACATTTTGTCCACTAGATGGCCTAGTAGAGAAAATGAAGTTTCACATGAGGCCTCGTCGATATGAGCCATTTTGATGAAAGGCCTCAAATCCTCCAGAAAGCCTTATCTGGCCATCACTGTTGTGGTGATCCCTAAACTGCTGCCTCCAGTTGTGCAAGAATCCCCAACTCAGGTTTAGCCTCCATCAAGAGGAAGAAGAAGAGGAGGAATTGCATTCATACTGCCACCTGCTGACATGGATGAGCTACCACAAGCATCAATACACAACAATGGCAAGTTGAACATGGTAAATGAATTTAGACAATTTCTCAAAGACCCCTGGTTCAAAAACACTGATTTAAACCATAGTGCGTATTTATTAAAAACTTCAGCGAGACAAAGGAAAAAAATAATTCCAGTCTCAACATGGACTGAAAATATCACTTTGATCACAAAGCCCAAGTTTGTTCAGCAATATTGTAGATTACAGAGCTACCATAACATTAAACATTGATTTGCAAAGTTCTGATAAGAAGCCTCAAGCTGAAACAATGGAGAGTCCCGAGGTAGACACAAACCAGACGTACTTTATCGTCAGTTTTCTTAAAATATGATGTGAAACTTGTTTTTTAAAAAAAGCACATTGGGAAAGTGTTATTGTTGATGAAAGGAGATATAATTCTACCCAGGCCAATGTAGGCTTTCACAGTGGTTTAACTTTTCAACCCAAGAAGCTGCATTTTGATCTGCTAGATTGTTTATGCAGTTTTCGGAGTTTCTTGCACATGCACAGTAAAACAGCTTCCAATACAGAATTAGAACAGAGTGCTGCTTTAATAAGACTTTACTGTACTTAGTATTTATTAGTCAACACTGGCTTCAGCTCGGAGCTAAACCCAAAACCCCGGGTGGTTCTTCAAAACCTCAATGCACGCCCTGGACCTTGGTTGGTCCAACTAGCAAATGTCTAGCAACTAGCAAACGTTAGGGATTGACCAGACATGGCCGCGCCTCCTCCCTTCCCCTTTTTCTGGAAAATAGATTCGATATCCTTTCCCTGGAAGATTTCCCCCACCTGGACGTCAATCATCCTCCCACAGCTGCCCCTCCTCCTTCAGCAGCGGCCCAAACCCGCAAGCCCCGGATTAAAACTACTTTAGGTGTGCCAAATTATACATCAGCTCCAAAAAGAAGAGAGCGCATCACCCCGCCATCACTGCAACAACAACGGCAAAACTATCCACCATTTCAGAAGCCACTGACAAAGCCACCCAAGACAATGCTGGTAATTGGCGATTCAGTAATGAGGAATGTCAGAAGCAGGTACTGTGTGACTAAATTTTTTCCTGGGGCTAAAGTGTCAGACATTGAGGCTCTTACTCCTGACCTATTAAATGAATACCCCCACGCTAAAATTGTCAATGTGCATATTGGATGCAACAACATCCCAGATGAAGCGTCGGCGATCTTAAAGAGACTTCAGGAGCCTTCTGTCCACTCTTATGAACTGTGGCAGATGTGTGTTTATTTCTGGGCCATTGGCACCTTTTAGAAGAGGTTGCAATTATTTTAGCAGAACTCTCAGCCTTAATACCTAGTTGTGTTCTACATGTCCTACTTTTAATATTGGTTTTGTAGACAATTTCAACCTGTTTTGGAACCGCCCATCATTTATGAGGCCAGATGGCATCCATCCAAATAGACCTGGTGCACGTGTTTTAAGGAGTGGTGGCTCAGTTGGTAGAGCATCCGCCCCACACCCAGGAGGCAGGGGTTCAAATCCCGGCCAGGTCATACCAAAGACCATATAAAAATGGTGCTTTCTGCCTTCTAGCGTAGTGCTCCGCATAATGGAATGGGGAAAGTAAAGTTACACACAGAGCTACCAGAGGACTGACCCCCCGCTGTAGCTTTCACTACTTACAGTAGCTGTGTGGCCTAGGGTCAGAGAAATGGAGATAGGCACCGCCCATATACACCTTCAGGTGTGAAGGGATTAACTAACTAACTAACTAACGTGTTTTAAGGGACAATCTGTGCTATTCCATTCAGCATTTTTTAGTACAGTGACTGAAATATGGTGTGTTAACTCACCCCAAAGTTCCTGGGTCTGCCAACCAGCCCTTCTTTGCTTCCACTTCTCATACTAATCCTATTAATCCAAATAATTCTCACTGTTTAGATCAGTCTTCAATTCATAACCCCATAGAGATTGTGTCTGTCTCCCGTTACCCAAAACATTATAACCCAAGACAAATACAACATAACTTGATAAATACACGCCTCTCTGCAGCTCCTCCTCATCTGCCACCCCTCAACTTAGCCCCCGTCTTCCCCATCAGAGAACCTTTGTCAACTCCCCCCAAAGTCTCTAAATTTAATGATTTGGCCTCTCTTCCTCCTCATAATTTAAAAATTAAATGTGGTTTGCTAAACATTAGGTCTCTAACTCCCAAGTCTCTGCTACTCCATGATCTGTTAAATCAAATCAAACTTTGTCATATTGCTGTACATACAACTGTAGTGCAGGAAAGATGAAATTGCGTTTCTCTCGGCATCCATATAAATAGAAGCAGCATGACATAAGACACACTCATACATATCTTCACCCCCCCCCCCCACCCCCATCCATTCACATATCCCTGAGACATACTTGGGAAAAACTAACTAACTATAATATACAAATAATATACATAATGTCCGTGGTGCAGTAGTGTGTATGAGAGATTCCGGGTCAACTGTTCAGTATCCTGACAGCTTGTGGAAGGAAGCTGTTGATCAGTCTGGTGGTTCTGCCTCTGATGCTCCGGAATCGTTTACCAGATGGCAGAAGTTCAAAGTGTTTATGCAGAGGGTGAGAACGGTCCTTGACAATGTTCAGTGCCCTGCTCCTACAATGGTTCTAAAAAAGTTCTTGGCCAGAGGGGAGGGAGACTCCAATTACCCTCTCAGCTCCCTTGACTATCCTCTGCAGGGCTTTTTTGTCTGACATACTGCAGCTGGAGTACCACGTAGCAATGCAGTACGTCAGAACACTCTCCACCACACCTCTGTAGAAGGTCCTGAGGATGCAGATGGGGAGACAGGCCTGTTTGAGTTTCCTCAAGAAGTGCAGTCTCTGCTGAGCCCGCTTCCTGATCCCCAAGGAATTCTTGCTCCAGGTCAGGTCCTGCGAGATCTGCACTCCGAGGAACTTGATGTTCTCCACTCTCTCCACTAAACGGCCGCCGATGCTGAGGGGGACGTGTTCAGGCTGTGACCGCCGGAAGTCGATAATCATCTCCTTCGTTTTGTCCACGTTGAGCACCATATTGTTCTCCCTGCACCAGCCCTCCAGGTCTCTCACTTCTTCCCTGTACTTTGATTCCTCATCCCTCTGAATAAGTCCCACCACCATGGTGTCGTCTGCAAACTTAATAATCTGGTTCCCCTCGTGTCTGGATACACAGTCATGTGTTAGAAGTGTAAACAACAGTGGACTGAGTACGCAGCCTTGAGGGGATCCGGTGCTCAGCGTGACAGAGTTGGAGATGTTGTTTCCAACCCAGACAGACTGAGGTCTCTCAGTCAGGAAATCCAGGATCCAGAGACATGTGGCGGTGTTCAGACCGAGAAGGAGTAATTTCTCCATCAGTCTCTGGGGAATAATGGTGTTGAATGCTGAACTGAAATCAATGTACAGGAGTCTGGCGTAGGTGTCTTTCTGGTCCAGGTGGGTGATGACAGAGTGTAGGGTGGTGACTGTAGAATCTTCCGTGGAGCGGTTTGAACAATATGCAAACTGGAGCGGGTCGTGTGATGCAGGGAGGCAGGCTGTAATGTGTGGTTTGACAAGTCGTTCAAAACACTTCATCACAATTGGTGTCAGTGCAACAGGATGATAGTCATTCAAACAGGACACAACTGGTTTCTTTGCCACCGGTACAATGATAGAGGTCTTGAAGCATCTGGGAACAATGGCCTGACTCAGGGAGATGTTATAAATGTCAGTCAGGACATCCGCCAACTCGCTCGCGCAGTCTCGGAGTACACGTCCCGGGATGTTGTCCGGACCTGCAGCTTTACGTGGGTTGACTCTGGTTAGGGTCCTCCGTGTGTCCGCTGTGTTGATGGTAAAAGCTGGTCCGACCGATGGTGGGGGTGGGCCAGCCCTCCCTCTGGTTGTCAGGTTAGATGCTTCAAAACGTGCAAAGAAGTCGTTGAGCCTGTCTGGAAGCGAAGCATCGTCATCATCGACCCCCTGCCTAGACTTATAGCCCGTCAGTGTCCGAACTCCCTGCCACATCTGCTTGGTGTTCCTAGTGTCACAGAGGTTTCCCTGGATTTTCTCCGCATAGGCGCGCTTCGCCGCCTTAATTCCGTTTGAGAGCGCAGACCTGGCTGAGCGGAGAGCGATCCTGTCCTCCGCTCTGAAGGCCGCATCTCTGGCTGTAAGCAGCGAGCGCACCTCTGCAGTCATCCAGGGCTTATGGTTACCCCGCATGGTGATGGTCTTCACTGTAGTGACATCCTCTGTGCACTTCGCGATGTAGCTGGTGACCATTTCAGCATACTCCTCCACATCTGTCTCGTCTTCCTGGGAGGCTGCTATTTTGAAAACCTCCCAGTCTGTGTGCAGAAAACAGTCTTTCAGTGCAGAGGTTGCACTCTCTGGCCAAATCCTGATTTGTTTCACTGCCAGCCTGCTGTGGTTCAATAAAGGTTTGTAAACAGGCACCAGCATCACGGATATGTGGTCAGAAAGGCCGAGGTGGGGGCGGGGTATAGCCTTATATGCATCTGTGTTTGTGTACAACACAAGTCCAACATATTCTGTCCTCTGGTCTTAAAGTCTACACATTGTTTAAACTTGGGGAGCACAGTCTTTAAGCTGGTGTGGTTAAAATCCCCCGCAACCACCACAAAACTGTCCGGATGTGAAGTTTGGATTTCACTAATCGCATCATGCAGTTCCCCGAGTGCCTTCTTAACATTAGCATTAGCGCTCGGCGCTATGTAAACAGCCGCTACAAACACGTTGCTAAATTCCCTCGGCAGATAATATGGCCGACAATTTACAATAACGAACTCTGCCAACGGAGAGCAGTGTTTAGACACTAATGTGGCATTAACGCACCAGTTCTTGTTAACATAGATGCATAGCCCCCCCCCCCCCACGGCTCTTACCGGAGCTCGCCGTTTTTCTGTCAGCACGGAACATCGCCATATCTTCCAGATGAATGGCCTCGTCAGGGATGTTGTCGTGGAGCCAAGTCTCCGTGAACACACGCACACAGCAGTCTCTCCACTCTCTCCGGGTTTCTCTCAGCAGACACAGCTTGTCCAGCTTGTTGTCGAGGGAGCGGACGTTGGAGAGAAGAAGCGACGGTACAGCTGGTCTGGAGGGGTTAGCCTTTAGTCTAGCATGGATCCCGGCCCTTTTTCCACGCTTTTGCCTGCGTTCACACTGTCTGCGCTTCCTCCTCTCTCGGGTAGCTTCCAGCGGGGACTCCGCCAGAATTCCATGCTGGCGGAGAATGTCCAAATCACAACCGAGCGCCGCGATTCTTGCAGCATGCAGTACCTTGATGTTTAATAAGGTCTCACGGTTGTAAGTTTTACAGAATGTACATCCGGGATGATCAAAACATTCAAAACTCTCACACTCGCTGATGCCAAGAGGGGCCGCTGTGTCCATGTGCGCCGCCGCCATTTTGTCAGACAATCATGTCTGTTTGTCCACATCTGTTACAGACGTGGACAAAATTGTTGGTACCCCTCTGTTAATGAAAGAAAAACCCACAATGGTCACAGAAATAACTTGAATCTGACAAAAGTGGTAATAAATAAAAATTCTATGAAAATTAACCAATGAAAATCAGACAATGCTTTTGAATTGTGGTTCAACATAATTCTTTTAAAAAACAAACTCATGAAACAGACCTGGACAAAAATGATGGTACCCCTAGAAAAGATTGAAAATAATATGACCATAGGGACATGTTCAACCAAGATGTGTCCTCTAACATCACAGGTGTCTACAAACTTGTAATCAGTCAGTCGGCCTATTTAAAGGGTGACAAGTAGTCACTGTGCTGTTTGTTGACATGGTGTGTACCACACTAAACATGGACCAGAGGAAGCAAAGGAGAGAGTTGTCTCAGGAGATTAGAAAGAAAATTATAGACAAGCATGTTAAAGGTAAAGGCTATAAGACCATCTCCAAGCAGTTTGATGTTCCTGTGACTACAGCTGCACATATTATTCAGAAATTTAAGATCCACGGGACTGTAGCCAACCTCCCTGGACATGGCCACAGGAGGAGACGGATAACACGAATGGTAACAAAACAGCCAAGGACAACCTCTAAACACATTCATGGTGAACTCCAAGGTCAAGGTACATCAGTGTCAGATCACACCATCCGTCATTGTTTGAGCCAAAGCGGACTTCATGGGAGACGACCAAGGAGGACACCACTGTTGAAAACAAATCGTAAAAAAGCCAGACTGGAATTTGCCAAACTGCATGTTGACAAGCCACAAAGCTTCTGGGAGAATGTCCTATGGACAGGCGAGACAAAACAGGAACTTTTTGGCAAGGCACAGCAGCTCCATGTTCACAGACGCAAAAATGAAGCATACCAAGAAAAGAACACTGTCCCTACTGTGAAACATGGAGAAGGTTCTGTTATGTTCTGGGGCTGCTTTGCGGCATCTGGCACAGGGTGTCTTGAATCTGTGCAGGGTACAATGAAATCTCAAGACTATCAAGGTATTCTAGAGAAAAATGTGCTGCCCAATGTCAGACAGCTTGGTCTCAGTTGCAGGTCATGGGTCTTGCAACAGGATAATGACCCAAAACACACAGCTAAAAACACCCAAGAATGGCTAAGAGCGAAGCATTGGACTATTCTAAAGTGGCCTTCTACGAGCCCTGATCTAAATCCTATTGAACATCTGTGGAAGGAGCTGAAACATGCCGTCTGGAGAAGGCACCCTTCAAACCTGAGACAACTGGAGCAGTTAGCTCATGAGGAGTGGGCCAAAATACCTGCTGAGAGGTGCAGAAGTCTCATTGACAGTTACAGAAATGGTTTGATTGCAGTGATTGCCTCAAAAGGTTGTGCAACAAAATATTAAGTTAAGGGTACCATCATTTTTGTCCAGGCCTGTTTCATGAGTTTGTTTTTGAAAATAATTCTGTTGAACCACAATTCAAAAGCATTGTCTGATTTTCATTGGTTAATTTTCATAGAATTTTTACTTATTACCACTTTTGTCAGATTCAAGTTATTTCTGTGACCACTGTGGGTTTTTCTTTCATTAACAGAGGGGTACCAGCAATTTTGTCCACAGAGATTTGGTTAGGACAAGATGATTATGTTGGTTTAAATGAATCAGCTCCCTCTGGTTATCTAAACTATCAAAATCCCAGAAGTTCTGGTCGTGGAGGAGGAGTAGCGGCAATTTACCATTCTAAATTACTAGTTAATGTAAAGCAAAAATCATGTTTTAATTCCTTTGAGGGCCTGGTCCTCAGTATTGGGCATGTTAGCAAGCTTAAACCCAATTTTCTTAGTCATAGTTTACCGTCCTCCCTCAGCCTACTCAGAGTTTTTATCTGAATTTGCCGAATTCTTAGCTGATTTAGTGCTGAAATCAGATAGTAGGGGATTTTAATATATATGTTGATATAGATAGTGACTGTCTTAATAAGGTATTTAATTCAATATTAAACTTGATGAGGTTTTCCCAGAAAGAAGAAAATTCTACCCATTATCTCCACCACACATTGGACCTTGTTCTGACATATAGCATAGAAATAGAAAATCTGGTAGTGTCTCCTTATAATCCTGTACTGTCAGACCATTGTCTGTTAACCTTTGATTTCACCATTCCTGACTATTTGATTCCTAAAGAAAAATATTACGACAGCAGATGTCTTTCAGATGATGTTGTTACCAAATTTATGCAGATTGTCTCCTCTAGGCCATGTGTCAACACAACGGAAATAAGTGATGGAGAGCTTGCTCCTTCTGTAATTGATAGCATGGTAGATAGTGTTGCAGCCTCTCTGCATCAGACTCTAGACTTGGTGGCCCCTTTAAAAAAGGACAAGTCCAGAGATTTCTAACCCCTTGGTTTAACACAGAAACTCATAGCTTAAAACAGAAGACTCGTCAATTAGAAAGAAAACGGCGTTCCACTAATTTAGATGAAATCTATTTAGCTTGGAGAAATCATCTTTTAATTTATAAAAAAAATCTCTTATAAAAGCTTGAACAAGTTATTACTCTGCATTAATAGAAGAGAACAAGAATAATCCCAGGTTTCTTTTCAGCACTGTAGCCAGGCTGACAAAGAGTCAGGACTCTGTCAATCCTCGCATCCCCCTAGAGCTCAATAGTCAGGACTTCATGAACTTTTTCAATCATAAAATTTCATCTATTAGAGATAAAATCAGTCAGATTCTTCCCACCGTAAACTTAAATACAGTAACTACTACAACTCCTTCAATTGACATCTGTTTGGATAAGTTTACTCCAATTGACCTTTTAGAGTTAGATAAAATAACTTCCTCATCCAAGCCTTCAACTTGTCTTTTAGACCCTCGATGGTTATCTAGGGTCTAAAAGGGTTATAGTTATCTTTTAGACCCTAGATAGATAGTTTTAAATAACCAGGTTATTTAAAAAAAAGTCTTCCCATTTACTGGTGGCCGTATTCTTCAAATAATCAATTCTTCTTTAACATTAGGCCATGTACCGCAGGCTTTTAAAAACTGCTGTAATTAAACCCTTACTCAAAAAGCCAATGCTTGATCCAGGGGTTTTAGCTAATTATTGATCAATCTCTAATCTGCCTTTCATTTTAAAAATCTTAGAGTTGTACTTGTCCTTTTAGATCTTAGTGCAGCCTTTGATACTATCAACCATGATATTCTACTTGATAGATTAGAACACTATGTTGGACTTAGTGGAACTTCGCTGCAGTGGTTTAGATCTTCTTTGTCTGATAGGCTTCAGTTTGCTCATGTCAATAATGAGTTTTCTTCCAACTCTAAGCTCAGTCATGGAGTTCCACAGGGATCTGTGCTAGGCCCTATTCTTTTTAGTTTATATATGCTTCCGTTAGGCAACGTCATTAGAAAGCACTGTATACGTTTTCATTGTTATGCAGATGACACACAATTATACTCGTCAATGAAGCCAGATGATAGTAATCAGTTAGCCAAGTTAGACGCCTGTCTTAAGGAAATCAAAGCTTGGATGACTTGTAATTTTCTGCTCTTAAATTCAGATAAGACTGAAGTCATTCTTGTTGGTCCAAAAAACCTTAGAAATACCTTTCCAAATCAAACTCTTAGTTTGGATATGGTTACTCTTTCTCTGAATAGTTCTGTGAGGAACCTTGGAGTTATTTTTGATCATCTGTTTTTCAATTCACATATTAAATTTGTTTCTAAGACTGCCGCCTTTCATTTGCATAATATTGCCAAGATTAGGAGCATCTTGTCTCAGAGTGATGCTGAGAAACGGATCCATGCTTTTGTTAGCTCTAGATTAGATTACTGTAACTCTTTCTTATCAGGTTGTCCTAAAATATCTTTAAAAAGTCTTCATTTGATCCAAAATGCTGCAAGAGTTTTAACAGGTACTAGAAAGAGAGATCATATCTCTCCGGTACTGGCCTCCCTTCATTGGCTTCCCATCGAGTTTAGAATTAAGTTTAAAATCCTTCTTCTCACTTACAAAGCTCTTAACAATCGGGCCCCTTTTTATTTAAAAGATCTGATCCTACCCTATCATCCTAACAGAGCACTACACTCCCAAAATGCTGGATTATTTGTAATACCTAGAATCTCCAAAAGTAGAATGGGAGGCAGAGCCTTCAGCTATCAAGCTCCTTTCCTGTGGAACCAGTTACCAATCTGAATTCGGGAGTCAGACTCGATCTCTGTTTTTAAGAATAAGGTAAAAGCTTTCCTTTCGATACAGCCTATGATTAGGGAGGGCTCATGTGTCTCTAAACCCTCCCTTAGTTCTGCTGCTAATAGATTTAGACTGCCGGGTGACCTCCAATAACGTACTTGGCTTCACTCCTTTAATGTTTGCACTATATATGTCTGTTCTTTTCATCTTCTCTATCCCCTCACCCCCCCAGCCAGTCACAGCAGATGACTGCCCCTCCCTGAGTCTAGTTCTGCTAGAGGTTTCTTCCTGTTAAAAGGGAGTTTTTCCTCTCCACCATCACCAAGCGCTTGCTCACAGGGGCCTGATTGCTGGGGTCTTTCCGCAATTGTGGGGGTTTCCCCTACATTTGAAAGTGCTATGAGATGACTATTGTTGTGAAATGGAGCTAAATAAATAAATAAAGTTGAAATGAACTATCAGTGAGCGCACACAGTGGGGAATAGAAAAATTCGGAGTATTCAGGTGTTTTTTCCCCATATCATTAATCATCTAATTAATCACAATAGTCCCTGAACTTTGTCTCATCACAGTGAACAATGTGTTCAGACACACTAATATAAAAGAGTGCTTCAGCATTCATTCTGCATTTTCACCACCTGTAGTCAAACAATACTGAATCCGTCATAGGAAAACTGCTACAGCCATATAAGAAAGTATAATGTCCAACTTCGGTGGTTTATTGGATATTAGAGCTCATGTTCATGTGAAGATGGAGGAGGGTGAATAGGCAGTAAACTAATGTAATTACCCAAGTTGAGCACTCTCCAGTAGGTGCTATTGATTTTCTGTGGTGCTGAAAAGTTTATGCTCAGGAAGGCTGAATAGGTGGACAGACAAATGTGGAAATAAATTCAGCCTCACTTCCAGTGAACATGATGTAACCAGCCAGGCTTGTTCATAGCTGATACGACTAAGATTTGATAATTAATGCCTCTCCACTCAATCTGATTCTAGTATTCACTTTTAAATAAGATTAGCAATAAGTTTGAATATTTTTTTTTAACAGGACAACAGAGTGATAATGTGACTCAAGCACAATACTGGTTATCTGAATAAATATCAGGTCATGTATAGAATTTGATATATATAATTCAACATTCTGTAAAGAGAAAATAATCATCCAAATATCAAAAAAAAATTCAAAACACATTTTAAAGTTACAGCCCTACAACATTAAAAAAACAAATTCAACACAGCTTTAACCTGCAGTCCATTTAATATCCAGCAAGAGACAACACTTTGGGTTGTAAAAACAAAATCAAATTTCACTGAAGTCTAAAGGTGTGTTCAGACCAAATGCAAACGCGTGAATTTTTCATGCGGTATCTCAGAAAAGTGAGTACACCCCTCACATTTTTGTAAATATTTTATTATATCTTTTCATGGGACAACACTGAAAATATAACACTTTGATACAATGTAAAGTAGTCAGTGCCAGCGGTTTAGACATTAATGGCTGTGTGTTGAGTTATTTTGAGGGGACAGCAAATTTACACCGTTATACAAGCTGTGCACTGACTACTTTACATTATATCTAAGTGTCATATTTTCAGTATTGTCCAATGAAAAGATATGGAACTAAGATTTATTTGATTGTGTGAATATTAATTACAGAATACCTAAATATTGAAAATGAATGGGACATCAAATATTAGCAACTGTTTCAGATCCCTTGTTTGTTTTTCAGATCACTCATTTGTGTGATCTTTTATCATATATATTCAAGATAATAGTGTATCTTGCACTTTGGGGAATGGGAGTTGTTAAGTCAATTATTTTAGTTTATATCACTGTTCAGTGATGGATTTCAGTGTAATACTGAATTTCTTCTGAGTATTGTCAATAAACTCATGCAGTACTATAACAGGATACGTTTACAAATATTTGAGACCCATTGTAGTGCATCATTTTATATTTTGGCAATATTTTGTTGTTAAAAGGTTTTTTTAAACTGTAATGCTAACATTGAGGCAGTGCTTATATCGTCGCGCTGGGGTGATACTGAGGCCAAATAATGACCTGAACTTTGAAGGCGTGACTGGCAAAGACGAACAATTTGAGCCCGTGGCTCTATTGTAAGCGGTTTGTTTTTTTATTGATGTGAGAAGATTATTTATTATTATTATTATTACTATTCAGTCCCTCCATGATTTCGCGATGTTGCGATCGGGTCAATTCACACGAAATCAGCCTATCAGCGTAACTACTGTGCGACCTTGCAACTTTGTCCAATCATCTCAACTTTCTGGCAATTTTGGCCAGTCCTTGTTAACTTCCGACAATTTCACCAATCAAATTTGTCTCTAAATGCCGCGCAAACGCTCAATCTAACCAATCAAATGCACCGCTGCACCACGTTCACTTCCGTGTTTACAGTAAGTATTAATGAAACACATCAGCAAAAACAGTGTGTGATTTAAAAAAAAAAAAAAAAAACATTCACCAGCGAGGTTTCGAAAACTGTCCCTTCCTCGATCTCCCCCAGCCTGCCGGTGGACGTCTCGCGCCGTCTTCGTCCTGACTGCATGTATGAAGCGCTGAACTTGTCTTGAAAAATGTCCGCCTGCCCCAAAAGCATCCCGCTGCGGGAGTGCGTGTGAGGAGCGACGCCATAAAACTACAAACAAAACGAGCAAATCTAACACTACTGCCAGTGTTTGAACATTTTATACATCTTTAGAGGTAAAGTCATAACTACATCTTGTCAATGAGCTTTAAAACGGTGAATCTCCGGTCTGGACACACACACCCCTCCGAAAATGAAAGATGTGTGTCTGAAGAGACAAGCGTGTGTGTCAAGACGTGCGGCAGATAGACAGGTAGGAGTTAGGCACGGAAAGAGAGAGAATATTGTCTGTAATTATTTTTTTTTTTCAGAAAAACACAGACTCCAATCGACAATACAGAGCAACAGAATAAACTATATATCTTTTCCACTCCACTTGGTACCAAGTGGTTGGGGACTGTAGGGAGTTTTCAAATGAAGGTGCTGCCAATAATTTCCAAAGCTCAACTCTTTAACATAAATTCAGTGCAGTTTAGCTGTTGTAATGGATGTTGTGTTAAAGTCTGTATTTGCTGGGGACTTCCGGGAAGATGGCGGAGAGACATAACGCTTAAACAGAGAGCTCTCCCTAGCCGGATTAAAAATCATCGGTAAATGGCCAACTCGACATAAGCGGATCAATAAACTAAGGGATGAAAACACGAAGGAGCCGGGCACAAGGACAAAAGCAGAGTAAAATTAAAGAATTCCTCTTCAACAACGCAGGAGAAACCGCTGAGCACGGGGCCCAAAAAAACGAGGTGACTGCAGCAGAGAAAATGGAGGACACACTCGATACCATGAACACTGGCATCGCCAGTTTGGGTAAAGAGTTGAGAGACTTCAAACGGCAGCTACAACAGGATTTAGCGGCTCTTAAGGAGGAGCTGAAAAAAGAGATTAAGGAGGAAATTATGGGCCTCCGAAGAGAAATGGAGCGCAAGCTAGCAGAAAACATGGAGGAGCTGCGCTCCCAGCGGGCGTGTATGACAGAAGCGCAGGCCCGAATATCAGAGCTGGAAGATTGGAATATCGAGGCAAGCGAACAGCTGCAGACCCTGACGGCACAAATGCAGAGGATGCAGGAGAAAGTAACCAACTTGGAGAGCAGGTCCAGACGGGGCAATATACGCATCTTCGGGATCCCGGAGGGCTTTGAAGGCAACTCGATGACGAAATTCATGGATCAGTTCTTAAAAAAAGAGCTTGAGCTGCCTAGCGAAGCGGACCTGCAGATTCAACGAGCGCACAGAGCCTCGGCACAGAACCCGAACCCACGCTCTACACCCAGGTCAGTTGTGGTAAACTTTCTGAAATATGATGTAAAGGAAAGAATCCTGACGCGAGCGTGGAAAAAAAAGATACGAATCGGCGACAAGCAGATATTCTTTGATCATGACTACCCGGCAGAAATTGTGCAGCAGCGGAAGAAATATGCCAACATTAAAAAAACGCTGAAAGAAAAAAAAAATTAGATTCCAAACGCCGCAAATGAAGATGAGGATTCATTGGGAGAACGGCATGAGGACATACAACACAGCCAGAGAGGCAGCGCAGGACATGATGGAGCGGGGCCTTGAGGTGTACGTGCCGGAGGAAACGGTAGGAGCAGCGGCGGCCCTGAACGCATCACGACAGCCGGAGTGGAGGCGAGTGATCGGCAAAAGACGGGGGGAGACGTGGAGCAGCGGGCCCAGGAAAGACTACAAGGCTTTCAACTGAAAGCCTAGATTATAACAAAGATTAAGAAAGACACAGAAGAAATGAAGGCGAAGAAGACAAGGTAAAAGAGAAACAGACGGCTAGGAGAGGTTTAAGTGATATTTGTTGGACATTTCTAGGCTAATGACTATTTCTTGGATAGTAAATACAGGTCTAGGGAGGGCCCTACACTCGGTGAGGACATTCCCTCCACCCACCAACAGGGACCAGTGGGCAGAAGAAAGGCCCAAAGTACGGAGGTCGAGATTTTTTAATGTGTTTTTATATAAATATGTGTTATTTTTGTTGTTAAAGGGGCTAGGAGCACAAGTTAAAAAAATGGAAAAACATGAATATGGTTAAAAATCTTAAGATAATGACATTAAACGTGAATGGTCTGAACTCACCTGTTAAAAGGGAAAGAATAATAAGAAAATTCAAGAAGGAAAAAGCCGAAATTATATTTATGCAAGAGACACATTTGAGCAAGACAGAACATGTGAAACTAAAGAGATTTGGCTGTAAGAACTCCTACTACAGTTCATTTAAGGGAGGAACTAAAAGGGGGGTTATGATACTAATCTCAAATAAAATACAATTTGAATGTGAACAGGAAATCCAGGATAAAGAAGGCAGGTATGTAATAATAAAGGGAAGAATAGATGGAATGCAGATCACATTAGTGAACATCTATGCCCCACCAGAAAGTGACAAGGGTTTTTTTCAACATCTGTTTGATCTCATAGCAACACACAGTGAAGGAGTCCTAATTTGTGGAGGAGACTTAAATGCTGTCATGGATCATGAAATTGATACAACAAGTGTTAAGAAGACAAAAAAACATGTAACAAAGTTCATAAGAACCTCACTGGCAGAAATGGGTATGGTAGACATATGGAGGGACCTGCACCCACTCGAAAAAGACTATACACATTATTCAGCAGTCCATAAAGTACACTCTAGAATAGATTACTTCCTTATGAATGAAGGTGACAGACACAGGGTAAGAAATTGTTGGATTGGAGGGGCAGAAATATCAGATCATAATCCTATATACATGGAAATAAATTTAAACAATAGAAAACGACAAACAACATGGAAACTTAATGTAGGACTGGTAAATGATGATAAAATGAAAGAAAGAATAAAAGTAAACATAAATGAATATATCCAAGAGAATGACAATGAAGAAATGGACCCAACAATACTATGGGATGCACTAAAAGCCGTGTTAAGAGGTAAATTAATTGTTGAAACAGGAAAAGCAAATAAGACTAAACTGGAAGCATATGAACAAAGATGTGAGAGACTGAGGGAATTAGAACATAAACATCAAAGCACAAATGACCCAAAAATATATCAAGAAATTAAAGAAGAAAAAATAAAGATAAAAGAAACACAAATGGATGAAATTGAAAGGAAAAATAGATATCTAAAGCAAAAATATTATGAAACGGGACCAAAAGCCACAAAACTGCTGGCAAAACGGTTAAGAAAACAACAAACAATGAATAATGTATACAAGATTAAAGACCCCACCACAAATAAAACCACAGTTAACCCAGAAAACATCGAAGAAATATTCCATAATTTCTATCAAGAACTATACTCGCAACCTGAAGAAACAAATACTAAAGATATTAAAAAATTTCTATGCACATTGGACTTGCCATCAATAGGAAATCAACAAAATGAAAAGCTAACAGCAGAAATAACAACACAAGAGATTAGAGATGTGATTAAGTCACTTAAAAATGGTAAATCACCAGGTAGTGATGGATACCCCTCTGAGTTTTATAAACTGTTTATAGAAGAACTCACGCCACAGCTTCTAAAGTCATTTAATTGGACGTTGAACAACAACAAAATACCTCCATCATGGAACGAAGCCATTATTTCAGTCATTTTAAAGCCAGGGAAAGATAGAGAACAATGCGGAAACTATAGGCCAATCTCTTTATTAAATGTGGATTATAAAATATATACAACAATTATATGTAAACGAATAAAGACCTTCTTGACGGAATTGATAGAAGATGATCAAACTGGTTTCATAGAGGGACGCCAAACACATGACAATATCAGGAGAACAATACATATAATTAATTAAATACATAAAGAAAAGAAAAGCGCAGTAATAATGAGTTTAGACGCAGAAAAAGCATTTGACAGGGTTACCTGGAAATTCCTATATAGTGTGCTGGAACGCTTTGGATTTAACGAAAAATCAGTACAATGCATAAGGACGCTGTATCAAGAACCTGTGGCAAGAATCAAGATAAACGGTAGCTTAACAGACAAAGTAAATATACAAAGATCAACTAGGCAGGGATGCTGCTTATCGCCCACCTTGTTTGCTCTGTTCATAGAGCCACTGGCTCAAGCGATACGACAAAATAAGAAATTAAAAGGTGCAACAATAAAGGGGGCGGAACACAAGATTGGGCTATTTGCAGACGATATTATAGTTTACCTTGAACAACCAGATGAATCAATAATGGAAATGATGAACTTGATAGAAAATTTTGGAAAATTATCAGGATACAAGATAAACATAACAAAAACACAAATACTGACATTCCACTATAACCCTCTAGACCAGATAACTGATAAGATCAAACTAAACTGGAAACAAAAAGAAATAAAATACCTTGGAGTGAACATACCTAAAGATCTAAGCAAAATCTATAAAGCAAACTATGATAGGTTGGAACAAGAAATAAAAAAAGATATTGATAGATGGTCAATCTTAAATATGGATCTGAATTCAAAAATTGAGACAGTCAAAATCAGCATACAACCTAGATTACTTTACCTCTTCCAGGCTCTACCAACAGAGATTCCAGATGCCCAATTCTCAAAGTGGGACAGGATGATATCGAGATTTGTTTTGGGGAGGTAAAAAACCAAGAGTGAAATATAAAACTCTCCAGTTACCAAAAGAGAAAGGAGGCATGGGCCTACCGAGTCTAAAAGAATATTACTACTCGGCACAAATAAGATATATCATATGTTGGTGCGACGAGGGATATGAGGCAAAATGGAAAGAAATGGAAAAGGAAATTGAGGGACTCCCAGTACAAAGCATAATAGGAGATAAAGATGCATATAAGCAAATCAAACAAATAGACCCAATCACTAAATTTACTTTAGAACTGTGGTATAAAATAGTACAAAAGTATAATATAAAGGAAGACATAAAACTATTGAAATGGGTAGCATTTGACAGTCAGTTTGAACCGGCAAAACAAGATAGGGGATACAAAAATCTGGTGAACAAGGGAATCACAGCATGGGGCAATATCGGAAAAAAAGATCTCGGGAGCTTTGTAAACATCAGGAGAAAATTTAAACTAGAAAGATCGGAATTCTTCAGATATCTGCAGATGAGAGACTATTATATGAAGAAGATTAGGCATAACCTCCAAACAGATGTGAGCGAGATTATACAATTCATTTTAAGCTCATATACAGGAAATAAAACAAGAATTATTTCAAAGCTATATCAGAAACTTATGGCAAACAATCATTCAAGTAACTATATAAAGGAGAAATGGGAGAAAGAGCTCAATTTAAACATAACAGAAGAAAGCTGGCAGGAAATATGGAAAACACAACACACATCAACAAATTCAAGAACATGGAGGGAATTTGGATGGAAAAACCTGATTCGCTTTTTCATTACACCACAGATTCAAGGAAAATATACAAATACCCAATCTTTATGCTGGAGGGGATGTGGGGCTCAAAATGCAGACCACTCACATATGTTTTGGAAATGCTGCAAAATCTCATCATTCTGGAAATATATACATGTGACAATACAGAGGATATTAGGATATAATATACCAATGAACTGTAACCTGATGTACCTATGTGATCTTAAAAGAGACAATGTTATACAGGCTGAGGACAGATATCTAGTTAAAATCTTGTTGATTGCATGTAAAAAAACAATCACAAAAAAATGGCGATCAGAAGTTCTTCCTGACCAAGAGCAATGGACTGACATTATTGAGGACATACGTATGATGGAAAAACTAACATATCGACAAAGAATGCAAGAAGGACTGTGGGAAAAAAAATGGCGAAAATGGACACACTACAAAGTGCAACAACGAGACAGATATTGAAAGAATAACCAAAGACGCTGGAAAAACCAGAAGAATTAAGAGATGGAAACTAAAAACTTGATGCTCCAACATTTGTCCCCCCCCCCTCCTTTTTTTTTTTTCTTTTTCTTTTTTACTCTAGCCCCTTTGTTTTTTTAAATGTAGACTGTGATCTGAATGCAATATATATAATGAAAAATGAATAAAAATCTTAAGTTACAAAAAGTCTGTATTTGCTGTCGCACAAAAGAGTTTTTCTCTAAGTTTCTGGTTAATTTACAAATCACTGTAATAGGGAATTTTTGACAATCCTGTACTTTTTTTGTATTGTTATATAGAATATCACTGCAGTAAACTGGAAAAAAAAACATCTGCTTTAAAATTTGTAATTCTTCCCACAACTTTTAGTGCAAAAAAAAATCCTAAAAACATCGCAACTTTTTAAAAAAGTTCCCACGAATTCAGACTTTTTGGGCCACAACAATCATAAAAACATCCCGCGAAATCCTGGAGGGACTGATTATGCCACTTAAACAATCGCATTTTTGACCCTCTAAACGTTAACCAAAACACAATTTTTTTTCACACACACCTCAGACCCAGTGTAAAATTTTGTTAACTGGATAAAAGATGTGCCCCACGCTAAAAATTTTCAGATGTATCCAGCGTATGGTTGATATGTCTCGCATTCGTGGAGCAAAGGTTGTAGGGAAGTTATGGGTTTGTTTACACACGTTACTTGTCACCGACTCATAGTTACTCAAAAGATGAAATACGCTGAGATTAATGTCTAGCGTACCCCAAAATTATTTCTAACATATGAGTAACGTTCTTTGAACCCATTTGTAACTTTGTGAACAGGTTTCTAACTTGGAGCTACCCTATAATGGCGTATTTGCAACGTTGGTTCACAGGGAAAACCTGTACAGAGCTCTGCTTAGCTGCTGCCTGCAGTGTATATATATACACACACACACACAGAGAACAAAACACACATACTTGTTTGTATAATGGGACCTGTCGGGATGTGTTTGAGCACTTTCAAGCTACAGGATAAAGATCCAAATTGCTGTTTAGGCCCCCCCCCCATGTTTTTATTTACCTTTGACTGCAGTCTGTACCATCAGTTGTCCAGTGCTGTTCTGATAGATATGCCAAAATGTCAGAACACCGGAGGAGGTGTATCCAATCAGCTGATTGCCGAAGGGCAGAGCTCAGCTGTTTGCCATGATAAATCACACTTTGCCCTTTGCTGCGCCTCCAGGCAAAAGCACACTCCATGCATTATCTTGTTTTTTTTACTTTATTGAAAATAAACTTTTTTTTTTTAATCACCATCAGTTAGCATGCCTTTCAGCCAGGTCAGGTCGGGCTGCTGCTTCTCCCAGCATGTTCTGTGTTGATACACCAGTGTTCTTTGTCAGACCCGGTCCCTGCTGACACTCCACACAGTCTGCTCACACACCTTGTGTTCTCCACATATACCGAATTATCCTTTAGACCTATGTGATCATAGCAACTTTATGGTATAATTTTTTAAGCATTAAATCTTCAGTATTATCTTTTTCTAGTCAAATTTGTGTTTTTCACTTCCTTGTTTTGTCCACTGAACACTGTGGTGACTGACAGGTCGTGATGCTGCCTATTATCCAATCAGCATGGTCATGATGCCATGTATTATCCAAACAGTATGGTCGTGATGCTGCGTATTATCCAATCAGCGTGGTTGTGATACCACATACAGTGGGGCAAAAAAGTATTTAGTCATCCACTAATTGTGCAAGTTCTCCCACTTAAAAGATGAGAGAGGTCTCCAATTTTCATCATAGGTATACCTCACTATGAGAGACAAAATGAGAAAAAAAAATCCAGAAAATCACATTGTCTGATTTTTAAAGAATTTATTTGCAAATTATGGTGGAAAATAAGTATTTGGTCACCTACAAACAAGCAAGATTTCTGGCTCTCACAGACCTGTAACTTCTTTAAGAGGCTCCTCCGTCCTCCACTCGTTACCTGTATTAATGGCACCTGTTTGAACTCGTTATCAGTATAAAAGACGCCTGTCCACAACCTCAAACAGTCAGACTCCAAACTCCACTATGGCCAAGACCAAAGAGCTGTCAAAGGACACCAGAAACAAAATTGTAGACCTGCACCAGGCTGGGAAGACTGAATCTGCAATAGGTAAGCAGCTTGGTGTGAAGAAATCAACTGTGGGAGCAATTATTAGAAAATGGAAGACATACAAGACCACTGATAATCTCCCTCGATCTGGGGCTCCACGCAAGATCTCACCCCGTGGGGTCAAAATGATCACCAGAATGGTGAGCAAAAATCCCAGAACCACACGGGGGGACCTAGTGAATGACCTGCAGAGAGCTGGGACCAAAGTAACAACGGCTACCATCAGTAACACACTACGCCGCCAGGGACTCAAATCCTGCAGTGCCAGACGTGTCCCCCTGCTTAAGCCAGTACATGTCCAGGCCCGTCTGAAGTTTGCTAGAGAGCATTTGGATGATCCAGAAGAGGATTGGGAGAATGTCATATGGTCAGATGAAACCAAAATAGAACTTTTTGGTAAAAACTCAACTTGTCGTGTTTGGAGGAGAAAGAACACCATACCTACTGTGAAGCATGGGGGTGGGAACATCATGCTTTGGGGCTGTTTTTCTGCAAAGGGACCAGGACGACTGATCCGTGTAAAGGAAAGAATGAATGGGGCCATGTATCGTGAGATTTTGGGTGAAAACCTCCTTCCATCAGCAAGGGCATTGAAGATGAAACGTGGCTGGGTCTTTCAGCATGACAATGATCCCAAACACACCACCCGAGCAATGAAGGAGTGGCTTCGTAAAAAGCATTTCAAGGTCCTGGAGTGGCCTAGCCAGTCTCCAGATCTCAACCCCACAGAAAATCTTTGGAGGGAGTTGAAAGTCCGTGTTGCCCAGCGACAGCCCCAAAACATCACTGCTCTAGAGGAGATCTGCATGGAGGAATGGGCCAAAATACCAGCAACAGTGTGTGAAAACCTTGTGAAGACTTACAGAAAACATTTGACCTCTGTCATTGCCAACAAAGGGTATATAACAAAGTATTGAGATGAACTTTTGTTATTGACCAAATACTTATTTTTCACCATAATTTGCATATATATTTATGTTTATATTTATATATTTATTCCATCTAGCTACAATGCTCCGCACTGTGTTTTTATATATCTACATATTATTCCATCTAGCTACATTGCTCCGCACTGTGTGTGTTTATATACTTGCATATTTATTCCACCTAGCTGCAATGCTCCGTACTGTGGGTGTTTATATATTTACATGTTTATTCCATCTAGCTACAATGCTCTGCACTGTGTGTTCATATATTCATATATTTATTCCATCCAGCTACAATGCTCTGCACTGTGTGTCTGTGTGTGTGTGTGTGTGTGTGTATATATTTTATAGTAATATGTACATATGTATATTAGCTGCTGTTGCTTGCTTGTTTTTTTCTTGCCTTCTGATTGTTGCTCTGAGTGTTGCTATCCCTGTGCTGTTGCAATCCTGGAATTTCCCCGTTGTGGGACTAATAAAGGCTTATCTTATCTTATCTTATAAATTCTTTAAAAATCAGACAATGTGATTTTCTGGATTTTTTTTTTCTCATTTTGTCTCTCATAGTTGAGGTATACCTATGATGAAAATTGGAGACCTCTCTCATCTTTTAAGTGGGAGAACTTGCACAATTGGTGGCTGACTAAATACTTTTTTACCCCACTGTATTATCCAATCAGCATGGCCGTGATGCCTCGTATTATCCAATCAGCACGGCTGTGACGCCAATCAGCACGGAGTCAATCCAAAACCCCGCCCACACTTCCTGAAGCCAGGGCATGAGGAGACAGAGGGGTGTCTAAACCTTTATTGGTATACCGTATTTTTGGGACTATAAGGCGCAATATCAATGAACGGTCTATTTGATGGTCTATTTTCATACATAAGGCGCACCGGATTATAAGGCGCATTAAAACGAGGTAGTCGGAGCCGGGAATTTTTTTTTTTTTTTTTGCGTGCATGGAAAGAAAATCCTATCTATAGTCATTATAGACACATATAGTGTGATTGTCTGCGAGTGTGAATGACCTGTTCCACGAGCAGGCGGAACGTTTTTAGTCCGTGGCTGTTTACAGCGCCATATTGGCCAGGATACTTGCTTGGTACTCGATACGGCTCGCTCACCGGCGGCGGCCCTGATAAGTAAACATATGCTGGGAAGCCTGAATTCTTTCGTACCAAAAATATTATTTTAGAATATTTAATTACAGCTAAACGGGAGCAGTTTCGGTGCCGAAATTTCACATACAAATCCTAATATACGTGTTCTATACACCATCGGCTTTTGGGTATCGACTACCTCGCGAGGTAGTCGGATCTAGGAATTTTTTTTTTTTTTTTTTTTTGCGTGCATGGAAAGAAAATCCTATCTATAGTCATTATAGACACATATAGCGCGATTGTCTGCCAGTGTGAATGACCTGTTCCACGAGCAAATGTACGTTTTTTGGTCCGTGGCTGTTTACATCGCCATATTGGCCAGAATACTCGCTCGGTACTCGATATGGCTCGCTCTCCGGCGGCAGCCCCGAGAAGTAAACAATGCAAACAAATGCCGGGACGCTTGAATTCTTTCGTCCTGAAAATATCATTTTTGAATATTAATTACAGCTAAACAGGAGCAGTTTCGATCCACGATCCATTGGCAGATAGTGGTGTAAATCGCTAGCAATTTAACTTTGAACGACCTGCTGACACCAATATAGCGGTTGGAGTTCTTTGGTTAACCACTTGCACTCCGGGCAATTTTCCTAAAAATGCCAAAAAATAACGTGCCCAAAGTAAATCGAAAGCTGTTCTTCAACCCTTTGCAGCATCTTCATGGGGTTGGTCTCATTGAAAAGAAAACACTTTGAATTTTTTGGCAAAAAAACCATAATCTCTCTACGTGCTCCGGCCACTGAGTTACAGTCATCTAAACATACTGAACTTGAAGAAAAAAAAATTTGGACACAGTGTTTTTTTGGATACAAATGCTTGTAAATAACACACAGCTGTCCGATCCGGCTGGAAAATGCAACAGAAATGTAGAACCAAGTGTTATCCAGCTGAGATCCAAATTTGGTAACAATACCACAAAAAATGAATATTTTACACAGCTTTGTTCTCAGGCTGTTCCCAGGCGTTTTGGAACTGTGCCAAATTGTGCCAAATGGCACAGTTTGGAAAAACGTCTAACTTTTGAATAATTCAATGTAGAAGCTTCATTTTAGGCTCAAAGGAAAGGTCACACTCAGGGCTGTGTCTGTGTGTGTGTGTGGGGGGGGTCGTCCCCCCCCCCACTATCAAGGACAGACTTCGGCCCTCGCTACATGACAGATTACACTCGTCGCATGTTTCCACAGCAACGCTGTCACAGCGGCCCCCCCCCCCCTCGCTCGCTACAGAGGATGGACTTTAGCCATCGCTACACAACGGATTAGCCTTATGTGGTGATGTAGGACAGCAGTGCAGTCACCGCGGCTCCCCCCCCCACTCGCTGCAGAAGAATAGCGGGGGTGGGGGGGCGTTCACAGCCTGTACACTGCAAGCAACCCCTTGTACCGCGGTGCACGAACTTCAGACTTCGTGAACCGCACAGCTGTAATTTACTGATCGGTCAAAAGTCATTTTGGATTACAATTTTCAGGGATAGAGAATAATTTAGCTTATAACACCTTACCTCTTCACAGCGGATCTGGGCGAACTTGTCTCCTCATTGTCAGACGAACGCGACGCTGGTCCGCTCTGGTTCTGGTCTCGCGACTCGATCAAAACATAATTCCATTATTGCAGTTTTGTGCTTCCATGATTGCAGTTTTTGGCGAACGATTTTTCAAAACAAATAACAGTAGTAATTAAAAAAAGACTGGCGAAGGCGTGTGTGTCACTCAGCCTTCGTCGTCAGCCTCCGTCGGTCTATAATGACCATGGAAGAAACCATAATGTCTACTCTGCTGGAACCAATACAAAATAAGCACCGCCTGGGGCCGAACATGCCGATCCACGAATGGCACTCCCTGTCACACAGGTTGCATTTGTGGATGGTCTCCATGCTGCTGGGTCTGTGGAGCTCTTCCTGTGTCCTTTTTTGATCCGCTCCAGCAGTCAGTCTTCACCCAGCCTTAAAAAAAAACAGCTCACGAACTTCTCTGCTTCAATTGGCTCACTGCATTCAAAGCGTTGGGAGGCGGGTCCTCCTTCCTAGGTTTTCATTCATTGGTTCGTCAAGGTTTCAGAAACCCAATTCAAGGCTCTTATTAGTCGAATGAGAGGTCAATCAGATGAACTAATCTGTTCGCGGCTGTGTTTGCAGATTTTTTCCCCAGTGGCGCTTGGAGGCCAGCACCATCTCCATCTGCACCATCATCAGTATATCATGCGTCATGCGTCCGCGCGCGCACTAGTGCGCTCTTGTGCGCCCTCGTGCGTCCTAGGATGCAGAGACTTGCCCGCCCGCGGAGCAACGGAGTGCAAGTGGTTAATCCACCCAGAATGATGGCAAGCTCCGAATTAGTTTGCTTCACTTGGGTTTTGACAGTATCGGTGAGATGGGTGCACATAGTGGCAGATCAATAGGGATGGAGATTTGTGGAAAAAACCATCCGGCCATTATGTTGAAGCATATATTTTTTTTCCACAATATTTTTTATTGAACCTTTTTTTTACAAACATGACACAAACAATCAAACACTAACACTAAAGTAATTTAAAAATAAAAAAAAACCACTAACTACAAGAAAAGAAAAAAAAAATGTACTAAAAACACCAACAACCACTAAAAAAGGCAAGTGTCATCAACAATGCTCCTCTGTTTAGTCTAGGCAATCCATTACATAAGTATACTTATTATACATTCACCAATTTGGAATTTACAAGGTTCACACACATCATTCACCTTCTTCTTCAGAAGTTATGTTTAATTTCTTTACATAATCAATGAAAGGTCTCCATATATTCTCAAACACATTTTCCTTTGATTTCAGTATGTATGTTATTCTTTCTAGTGGAAGGTTTGTTAACATCTGTCTTAACCACTGAGTAACATCTGGTCTATGAGTCTTTTTCCACAGTAGTGCAATACATTTTTTGGCATTAAGCAAACTGAGGTCTATGAATGCTCTTTCACTCTTATTAAAGGTATGATTTTCTGGATACAGACCCAACAAAAACAGTTTAGGGTTCAATGTGAATTGTTTTGAAATTATTTTTTCAATTGTTACCCTCACCTCTTCCCAAAACATTCTAATTTTTCTACATTCCCATAAACAATGAAATAGGGTTCCTTTACTTTCCATACATTTTGTGCATGTATCTGGTATGTTTTTGTTATATCTATTTAACTCCACCGGTGTAACATACATCCGCATTAACCATTTAAAATGTATCAATTTAAGACGTACATTTATTGATTTGGTTTGAGCTTCTGTACAAGCCAGTTCCCATTGTTCCTCTGAAATTTCAGTTTGCAGGTCTTCTTTCCAATAATTCAGTCTTTTCTGTGAGTTTTCACTTGAGGATAGTGTCAATGAGTTATAAAACTCTGAAATAATACCCTTTCTCTTACTATCTTTCGTCAAAATTTTTTCCAAAGATGAATAAGTAGGTCGGGTGAGAGCATTATTTTGATTTGATCGAATAAAATTCCTAAGCTGAAGATATTTAAAAAAATGTGTTCTATTAAGATTAAATTTGATCCTCAGTTCTTCAAAAGACATTATGTTATCTGAACGTGACAAATATAAGTCTTGAATCTTTTGAATCCCTTTTAAATTCCATACTTTAAATACAGCATCCGCTCTCCCTGGTGTAAAATATTGATTACCCCATATTGGGCTAAATTGTGACAATAAGTGTGATTCTTTTAAATATTTTTTGGTTTCACACCATATTTTGATTATATGCTTTACAATTGGATTTTTAACTTGTTTCTGTAATTTTTTAGCCGAGTCTGAGTATATGAATAAGGGAAGAGGTAAAGGTAAATTGTATGATTCCATTTCAGTCTAGTGAGGAAGATCATTTGATGAAAAATAATATGTCATAGACCTCAGTTGTGCCGACCAGTAATACAACATAAAGTTTGGACATTTCAGACCTCCACGATCAAATGGTAAATATAGTAAGGACGGACGTAATCTAGCCTTCCTATTGTTCCATATAAATTCCACTAACTTTTTTTTTTAATTCTTGAGAATAGATCTGAAGGTGGTGGTAAAGGAATGTATTGAAATAAAGTATTTTGGGTAAGATATTAATTTGAAGTATATTAATTCTCCCGATCATCGACATTGGTAGTGACATCCATCTCTGAAGTAACTCATTAATATCTGTCATTAAGGCTTCATAGTTGGCACTGGCGACTGATTCTAGCTTAGGCACAATTTGAATTCCTAAATATTTAAACTGATTTACAACATTGAACTGATTTACCTCAGGAGCTGGGTGATTTCTCTGGGTCTCATTTAGCATTAATATTGAAGATTTTGTTTTATTTATTTTATATCCTGATATTTCCCCAAAGTTCTTTATTAAATTTAACAAGGTCGGAATTGATTTTTTTAAAATTCGACATAAACAAAATTATGTCATCGGCATACAGGGAGATTTTATGTTCTATTGGTCCTACTTTAATTCCATATATTTGTGGATGTAAACGTACTGCCATCGCTAAAGGTACAATTGCCATAGTAAACAGTAAAGGTGAAAGTGGACAGCCTTGTCGACATCCTCTATTGATTTTTATTGATTTTGAGATATTGCTGTTTGTTAGGATTTCTGCTGTAGCATTATTGTATATTATCTGAACCCATTTTATGAAATTATTTCCAAGTCCAAACCTTTGTAGGACTTCAAAAAGAAAGGGCCATTCGACCCTATCAAAGGCCTTTTCGGCATCCAATGATAGAAGAGCTGTATCCGGTGCTTCTTTATTAGAATAAATAATATTAAATAGTCTTCTTATATTATGGAAGCCTTGTCTTCCCATTATAAAGCCATTCTGATCTCGGTTAATAATATTTGGTAATATTTCTTGTAGTCGTCTTGCTAAAATTTTACAGATTATCTTAAGGTCAACATTTAATAGGCTTATTGGTCTCATGTTTTCACATTTATTAGAGGGTTTACCTGGTTTTGGCAACAGTATAATTAAGGCATTATTCATGTATGGTGGTAAATTACTATTTTGAAATGCTTCTAAAACCATTTCCAAAAGTGGTTTTATTAATTTATTCTTAAATTTTTTTATAGAGGTCAACTGGAAGACCATCTGGTCCTGCACTTTTTCCTGATTTCATATTATCAATGGCTAGCCCAACTTCTTCTTGACTAATTTTAGACTCCAGTATCTCCCTGTTTTCATTCGGAATACACGGTATAGATAATCCGTCCAAAAACCCATTTAGTTTTGTTAAGTCAGTTTCATTTTTTGTATCATATAATTTTTCATAATAATCTCTAAAGGCACTATTAATTTCTAAAGGATCTACAACTGCCTGTCCGTTACTTATAATACTGGTAATTGGTGTTTTAAATTCTAATTGTTTAATATGCCATGCCAATAATTTCCCTGATTTTTCACCTTGTTCATAAAAAGTTTGCTTCAATCTTAGAAGACTCGAGGCAGCTCTATTCGCTGATTTTTTGTCATATTGAGCTCTCAGAATCAGTAATTCGTTCTCTAACTTTGGATTACTTCCTGCATACACTTTTTCTTGAAGAATTTTTATTTTACATTCCAATTGGACTCTCTCCTCTCGAGTCTTCTTAGATTTTGAACCTGTATAACTAATAATATGCCCCCTAATAAAAGCTTTGAAAGCCTCCCACTTTATACATGCTGATGTATGTGTAGTATTGATATCAAAGAACTCATCTATCTATTTTTCTATGTACTTAACAAATTCCTCATCCTGAAGCCATTTATGCTGAAATTGCCACCTACCTGGATCCTTTGTCAATTTCTTATCTACATATATTAGACAGCAGGGTGCATGATCAGATATCACGATGTTATCATAGAAACAGTTTTGAATCTTGGACCTTAATTCTGTGGAGATCAAAAAATAGTCAATACGTGAGAATGTCTTGTAGGTATTAGAATAACAAGAATAGGCTTTGACTTGTGGTTTCATTTCTCTCCATATATCTAGCAATCTCAATTCTTTCATAAAATGATTAATGGTCATCCTGCATCCATTGTGCGTACAGTCCAGTCCTGTTGATCTATCTATACTGGGATTCAATGTACAATTAAAATCCCCTGCTGTTATACGTTGCCCTGTAAGTGATGATAAAGTAAGAAATAAATTAGCGAAGAAGTTTTGATCATCTATATTGGGACCGTATAAGTTCACCAGATTTATATTTTCTAATAACAAAGATCCTTGGATGATTAGATATCTTCCTAATTTGTCTCCAATTACATTTTTCACTTGAAATGGGACTGTTTTATGTATGAGAGTCATAACTCCCCTGGCTCGGGATGAAAATGATGAGGTGAACACATTTCCCTGCCATCTTCTCCTAATTCTTTTTACATCCTCCTCTATTAGATGAGTTTCTTGTAAAAACACAATTTTTGAACCTATATCTTTTATTTTATTCATAACTTGTTTAAGTTTTTTTAGATTTTGTAGACCTCTGCAATTCCATGAAGTTAAATTAAGATTAACGCTTTGGTCTATGATCAATAAGGAGTTTGAGATTACCTTGCAATATAAACATGCTCATACAGAAAAGCAAAAACATGGATGGTTGAACATTCATCCTACAAACCACACAAAAACAAATTCCCTTTCCCCACATTCGTGGTAATCCCCCCAAAATCAAAAAAAAATTCCGTCTCCCGTTATAGCTAGTGACTGTTCCACACCTGCGAGGATCAGTCAAACCACTCTCTCTTTCTCCTCTCAATCACCCTGACTCTACTACTTTTTAATGACATGACATTAACTCTCTTCTGTAGTTTTTCCAACATAACTCCAAAATTTTATAGCAACTTTGTACATCATAGCTTTTTTTTTTAATATAATACAATCTATATTTTGTAGACATGCTATATGCTTCAGATCAATCAGATGCCTGTGCAAATGCTTAAATATTCTACCTTTATATCTTGTTCATGCTTCATGCTTGGCTCCCACCAGTCTTCTCTTGGATCTGCTTGATAAGCTCCTGCGCCTCCTGAGGGGTCTTGAAGATATGGGTTCTCCCTTTATATGTGACCAGCAGTCTTGCCGGATGAATCACTCCGTGACGGATCCCGAGGTTGCGCAGCTCTTTATGGGCGGGGTCAAACTGTTTCCTTAATTGTTGAATTCCTGTGGCCAAATCTGGGTAGAACTGCACCTGTTGATCCTGGTATTTAATTTCTCCTTTAGCTCGCGCCGCGTTGGTGACCGTCATCTTGTCTCTGTAGCTGAGGAACTTCATAATCAGCGTCCTCGGTGGTGTCTTATTATCTCTCGGTGGGCCGATTCGGTGAGCGCTCTCTAAGACGACCGATGATTGCAGATCCGCGTTGTTCAGCGCTTCTGGAATCCACTTTTCCAAAAAGGAACATGTATCCCGCCCCTCCGCTCCCTCCGGGAGGCCCACCAGCCTCAAATTATTCCGTCGCGACCGGGATTCTAAGTCCAGGACATTATTTTCCAGACGTTTACTTTTTAATTCCAATGTTTGCACCTATGTTGAAGCACATATTACTCCGCGAGGCTCCTGACTACCGTAATGCTCCGACAATCCATCAAGCGGTTCGGCTTCGTAGCTTACCAAAGTCGTACTAAAATATTTTTGACAGATTTTTGAGCGCCGTGTACCACATAAAATCGGTTCAAGGTCAGTAAGCATAACCAGTATTAAAACATAAGGCGCACCGGATTATAAAGCGCACTGTCAATTTTTGAGAAAATTAAAGGATTTTAAGTGTGCCTTATAGTCCAAAAAATACGGTAATTTACATATTTTGACTGAGCGACTCCATACTCGGGGAGACACACCCTTGTAACCTCAGCAAAACACGTATAAAATCTTAGGTCAGTCTGATAAATGGAGAAGACAAGGAATTACTTCAAATAGTTGGGGGGTTTTTGTCTAAAAAAAATAGGTTCAGGTTCAGATTACTTTATTTGTACCCGTAGGTAAATTTGTTTTGCAGTCAGGTGACATCCATATTTACAAACCACAATTACATTCAACATGAACACAAACAGAGGCAGACATGAAGCTGGCTATAAACACGATAAAAGTACTCAAGGCTCCACCAGTGAGGACACAGGACAAAGAGATAAGAGAAAAAACAAAGAGATAAGAGAGGGTGGTCATATTAAAAAGCTAAAGACTAGTCAAAGAGGTTAAAAACTCAAAAGCCTAAAACCCAATAAAAGATTTAGAACCCAAATAAAAAACCTACAAAAATAAGTAAATATAAAATAAAAATTAATAAATAGGTAACTAAATTATGTGCAATATATTGTTACATCTTGTTCAACTCTTTGACAGCAGCAGGAACAAAGCTGTTTTTGTAGCGCTGGGTTTTACTTTTTGGGACAGCAAACCTCCGTCTGGAGGGAAGAAGCTGAAAGTGGCAGTGCAAAGGGTGGGAGTCATCATTTAAAATGGAGGTAGCAATCCTCTGTACCTGCCTGGTGTACAGGGATGTCAGGCTCAGCTGTGACTCACCAAGCAAACGACTGGACCATCTAACTACCTGATCCAAGGATTTCCTCTGTTTCAGTTTTATCTGACCAAACCATGACACTAAAGAAAAGGATAAAACAGATTCAATAAAAGCCCGATAAAACACTGTCATTATGGTTCGGTCAGTTTGGAAGCGTGCAAGTTTCCTTAAACAATGCAAATGTTGCTGACCCTTTTTGCATACCCTTTCACAGTTCTCTTCAAAGTTTAAATTACTATCAATAATAGTCCCAAGATATCTGTAAGATTGCACACATTCAGTGGTCTGGCCTTTTAGTACAGTGACTTTGTGCCTGGGAGTTTTCCTCCTAAAGTCAATAATCATGTCTTTAGTTTTTGTCGTATTCAGTTGCAGGTAGGAATCCTCACACCAGTGAACAAAATCATCAACTACTGGGCCGTGGCCACTCTCACCATCCTGGAGGAGACTGACAACAACTGAATCATGAACATACTTTATAATGCGTCTGTTGTCATGTCTGCTCCGACACATTTGTGTACAGGATGAAGAGTAGTGGTGACAACACACACCCCTGAGGAGAGCCAGTAGAAGAACACTTTTGGTCAGACAATGTACCATTGACCCTTACTCTCTGTGTCCTGTTGGTTAAAAAATCCAGAATCCAACCCACCAGATTATTACTCAAGTCAAATTGTTGCAGGATCCTTTCAACTAAAATATGAGGTTGGATTGTATTAAAAGCGGAAGAAAAGTCCACAAATAAAAGCCTGGCGTGTGTCCCATTAAAATCCAGATGTTTAAAAAGCATGACCCCCTATAAAGTGCAAATCAGTCTTTAACAGAAACAAACCCTTTTTATAATTAAGGTTTGATCAAGCAAAGATGAATCCACATATTTCTTATTAATAAAGTGCCAACTTTTACAAAAATAAGTTTTGGAGGGAGGAGGTTAGAGGTGGAAGCTATCATATTTACTCTTGTGAATGGGAAATTGATTTTCATGATATTCATTTTTTAAACAAAACAAAAATTTTCAAATTTCAATTTAAAATCAATTTATTGCCCAGCCCTATCGTACAATAATAACCCAAGCCACAATGCCATAAAGTACATAAGGTGGGGTGAGCTTTTCCAGAGAAAAAGTTCTTCAATAATCATTACAAGTTCTATTAAATTAATATTCCATGTCCACCCCCCACCTGCTCTCATATCCAAGACCCCGGCATTCGATATGAGATGCTAATTTCATTTTATCATCCCAATCACTCTAAACTATTCTATGCCCCAAAACAGTGCAATTTGATGGCCACTGCTTGATGAAACCAATGAAACAACATAATTTGCAAAATCAGAGACAGAACCGTAACCCTGAAGTCCAAAAGGGGAAAAGTAACTTGCTGTATACAGTTGTACCACGGTCTTCCTCAAGATATACAGTGGGGCAAAAAAGTATTTAGTCAGCCACCAATTGTGCAAGTTCTCCCACTTAAAAGATGAGAGAGGTCTCCAATTTTCGTCATAGGTATACCTCAACTATGAGAGACAAAATGAGGAAAAAAAAATCCAGAAAATCACATTGAAGGATTTTTAATGAATTAATTGGTAAATTCCTCGGTAAAGTAAGTATTTGGTCAATAACAAAAGTTCATCTCAATACTTTGTTATATACCCTTTGTTGGCAATGACAGAGGTCAAACGTTTTCTGTAAGTCTTCACAAGGTTTTCACACACTGTTGCTGGTATTTTGGCCCATTCCTCCATGCAGATCTCCTCTAGAGCAGTGATGTTTTGGGGCTGTCGCTGGGTAACACGGACTTTCAACTCCCTCCAAAGATTTTCTGTGGGGTTGAGATCTGGAGACTGGCTAGGCCACTCCAGGACCTTGAAATGCTTCTTACGAAGCCACTCCTTCGTTGCCTGGGCGGTGTGTTTGGGATCATTGTCATGCTGAAAGACCCAGCCACGTTTCATCTTCAATGCCCTTGCTGATGGAAGGAGGTTTTCACTCAAAATCTCACGATACATGGCCCCATTCATTCTTTCCTTTACAAGGATAAGTCGTCCTGGTCCCTTTGCAGAAAAACAGCCCCAAAGCATGATGTTTCCACCCCCATGCTTCACAGTAGGTATGGTGTTCTTTCTCCTCCAAACACGACAAGTTGAGTTTTTACAATAAAGTTCTATTTTGGTTTCATCTGACCATATGACATTCTCCCAATCATCTTCTGGATCATCCAAATGCTCTCTAGCAAACTTCAGACGGGCCTGGACATGTACTGGCTTAAGCAGGGGGACACGTCTGGCACTGCAGGATTTGAGTCCCTGGCGGCGTAGTGCGTTACTGATGGTAGCCTTTGTTACTTTGGTCCCAGCTCTCTGCAGGTCATTCACTAGGTCTCCCCGTGTGGTTCCTGGATTTTTGCTCACCGTTCTCGTGATAATTTTGACCCCACGGGGTGAGATCTTGTGTGGAGCCCCAGATCGAGGGAGATTATCAGTGGTCTTGTATGTCTTCCATTTTCTAATAATTGCTCCCACTGTTGATTTCTTCACACCAAGCTGCTTACCTATTGCAGATTCAGTCTTCCCAGCCTGGTGCAGGTCTACAATTTTGTTTCTGGTGTCCTTTGACAGCTCTTTGGTCTTGGCCATAGTGGAGTTTGGAGTCTAGACTGTTTGAGGTTGTGGACAGGTGTCTTTTATACTGATAAAGAGTTCAAACAGGTGCCATTAATACAGGTAACGAGTGGAGGACAGAGGAGCCTCTTAAAGAAGAAGTTACAGGTCTGTGAGAGCCAGAAATCTTACTTGTTTGTAGGTGACCAAATACTTATTTTACCCAGGAATTTACCAATTAATTCATTAAAAATCCTTCAATGTGATTTTCTGGATTTTTTTTTCTCATTTTGTCTCTCATAGTTGAGGTATATCTATGATGAAAATTGGAGACCTCTCTCATCTTTTAAGTGGGAGAACTTGTACAATTGGTGGCTGACTAAATACTTTTTTCCCCACTGTATATAGGAACCAAAAACCTTCTGTAATGATTATGTCAGCTAGACCTCTGAACGCCCCCCCAGAACATACATGAGATGGGGATGATGCCTTCAATAAATCCACAAAACACCCACTGACTCGTCATGAAAACTCACAGACATTAAAGCATCCTCAGGAGCTGGTCCAGTGTTCTTTGACAATAGGATGCAAATTGCAGTGCTTTTTCCCCATTTTTGGTTTTACCCATTCACAGTTTTTAACAACTAATATCAAATGGTGTGTGAAAGTCTAAGTAAAAAAAGAGCACAGCAAATAAGACCCAAATTGCCTTTAATCTCTACTGACGCCACTTCTTCAACCCCCTAATGAGGTTCCTCCTCAAGAAGAGTGAAGTCTCACAGCAACCTGCAAAAGCAGCAAATGATGCCAAGTATTCCAACACTGGATTCAAATGCAGCCATCCTGTTTCAAGTCTTTGGTTTGATTTGTACCCTGAAAATGTCCCCCCACGTTCACTGTGCAATATCATTAATACCTCTCAGAAGGCCTTATCACAGAGCGATGCAGAAACTTATTTTGTGTTTTGATGTCATTTGTGATCAATATTTTTGGGTTGTAATATGTAAGGACATGTTGGGCAGTCCTCAGAAGACACACAGTGCTCTTTGATTCCTGAATAGGTAAAGGTTTAAATTTTTTAAAAGGCTTGATGTATTCTCCACCCCCCCCCCCCTTGTACTGTCAAGCAGCTAGGTGAGTACAACATAAATTTGCTTCCCTTATTGTGCCGAACAGATTTACTTTGCCAAAAGGAGCTTTACACAGTACATACACAGTGGTGTGAAAAAGTGTTTGCCCCCTTCCGGAGTTCTCATTTTTTTGTGTGTTTGTCACACTTAAATGTTTCAGATCATCAAACAAATTTAAATATTAGGCAAAGATAACAAGTAAACACAAAATGCAGTTTTTAAATGAAGGTGTTTATTATTAAGGGTAAAAAAAAAAAATCCAAACCTACATGACCCTGTGTGAAAAAGTGACTGCCCGCCTGTTAAAACATAAATTAACTGTGGTTTATCACATCTTTGGAAAGTTGAGTTCAATTTCTCTAGCCACACCCAGGCCTGATTACTGCCACACCTGTTCTCAGTCAAGAAATCACTTAAATAGCACCTGCTTGACAAAATGAAGTAGACCAAGATGGCGATTTTTCGATCCAAGATGGCGCCCACAGCGGTCGACATGGTGCTTCGCTGCGCTCTTTGTTTGTTTTTGTTTGTCAATTGTGTGTCTGCTTGCACTTATACCCGTGAAGAACTTTTAAATATCAGGACTTTCACCCACACGGACCTCCTCCCAGTTTTTCTAGCCCCTGCCGCCGATCTGGTTTATTGTTTGGCTCGGAAAGTGAGACGGCGGAAGAGAGGAAGACGAGCGGGCGCTCTCGTGCGACTTCGCAGGAGAGGCTCGCGAACGGCGCTGCCTGGCATATTTCTGTCCAATACCAACTCTCTCACTAACAAGGTGGATGAACTGAGACTGCTGATGCGTTTTAAGGACCTCGCCTCCTCAGCTGTCCTCTGCTTTACTGAGACCTGGCTCCGGGAAAATATACCGGACAGCGCGCTGCGCCTCGACGGCTTCCAGCTCTTCCGTGCTGATCGTGACACAGAGCTTTCCGGCAAGACCACAGGAGGCGGAGTCTGCTTCTACATCAACTGCATCTGGTGCTCTGATGTAACGGTAATTTTCAAACACTGTTCTCCTGCCTTGGAATTTCTTGTTATCAATTGCAAGCCCTTCTATTCCCCGCGGGAGTTTGCTTCTTTTATACTGATCGCTGTGTACGCCCCTCCCGACGCGGACACGCGCGTAGCTCAGCGCGTGCTCGCGGATCACATTCAACACACAGAGCGGAGTTTTCCAGACTCGCTGATTATTGTGGCTGGCGACTTTAATCAGTGCAATCTGAGCCACGATCTCCCCCGCTACAAACAGTTTATTAAATGCCCCACCAGAGGATTAAACACACTGGATCACTGTTACACCACAGTGAAAGACGCATATCGCGCTGTCCCTCGAGCTGCGCTGGGATTATCTGATCACGTGATGGTTCACCTCATTCCCACATACAGACAGAGATTGAAGCTCACTAAACCTGTTGTGAGCACTACGAAGATACGGACCAGTGATGCTGAGGAGAAGCTGGAAACGTGCATGGAAATATCTGACTGGGGCATGCTTAAAGGAGCCACGCATGATCTGGATGAGTACACGGACACTGTGAACTCATATATCCACTTTTGTGAAGAGAACATTCTTCCATCACGCACCAGGGTGAGTTACTCTAATGACAAACCCTGGTTCACAGCTAAGCTCAGACAGATCAGGAAGGAGGTTCAGGTTCAGGTTCAGGTTCAGGTTCAGGTTACTTTATTTGTACCCGTAGGTAGATTTGTTTTGCAGTTGGTGACATCCATATTTACAAGCCACAATTACATTCAACATAGACACAAACACAGGCACACATCTTACAAAATAGGTAAATATAAAATATGTACAATATAATTTTTATAGCTTGTTCAACTCTTTGACAGCAGCAGGGACAAAGCTGTTTTTGTAGCGCTGGGTTCTACTTTTTGGGACAGCAAACCTCCGTCTGGAGGGAAGAAGCTGAAAGTTGCAGTGCAAAGGGTGGGAGTCATCATTTAAAATCGAGTCGGCCATCCTCTGTACTTGTCTGGTGTACAGGGATGTCAGGCTCAGCTGTGACTCACCAAGCAAACGACTGGACCATCTGACTACCTGATCCAAGGATTTCCTCTGTTTCAGTTTTATCTGACCAAACCATGACATTAAAGAAAAGGATAAAACAGATTCAATAAAAGCCCGATAGAACATAGTCATTATGGTTCGGTCAATTTGGAAGCGTGCAAGTTTCCTCAAACAATGCAAATTTTGCTGACCCTTTTTGCACACCCTTTCACAGTTCACCTCAAAGTTCAATCCACTATCAATAATCGTCCCAAGATATTTGTACGATTGTACACATTCGGTGGTCTGGCCTTTTAGTATGGTGACTTTGTGCCTGGGAGTTTTCCTCCTAAAGTCAATAATCATATCTTTCGTTTTTGTTGTATTCAGCTGCAGGTAGGAATCCTCACACCAGTGAACAAAGTCATCAACTACTGGGCCATGGCCACTCTCACCATCCTGGAGGAGACTGACAATGACTGAGTCATCAGCATACTTTATAATGTGTCTGTTGTCATGTCTGCTCCGACACATGTTTGTGTACAGGATGAAGAGTAGTGGTGACAACACACACCCCTGAGGAGAGCCAGTAGAAGAGCACTTTAGGTCAGACAATGTACCATTGACCCTTACTCTCTGCGTCCTGTTGGTTAAGAAATCCAGAATCCAACCCACCAGATTATTGCTTAAATCAAATTGTTGCAGGAGCCTTTCAACTAAAATATAAGGTTGGATTGTATTAAAGGCAGAAGAAAAGTCCACAAATAAAAGCCTGGCGTGTGTCCCATTAAAATCCAGATGTTTAAAAAGCATGTTAAACAGAGTGACAGTGGCATCCTCCACTCCTCTGTGAGGCCTATAGGCAAACTGCAGAGGATCCAATGCATGTTCAGTCTGCTTTAGGACCTCACATCTGACCAGTTTTTCAAAAATTTTCATTAAAATTGAAGTCAAAGCAACTGGTCTAAAGTCATTTACCGTTTTAGGACAGCTGGATTTTGGAACGGGAACAACCACGGCATCTTTCCAGATCTTAGGCACATGTTGTGTCTGTAAGGACTTATTGAAAATGTAGTGAAATATAGGACTCAGTTCATGTGCACAGGACTTTACCAGGCGTCCACATATATTATCAGGGCCCTGACTTTTGTTCACTTTTACAGCGCGGAACTCCCTTTCAACATCCTGCATCTCAATATTAAAGTGCTGATTGTCTTTGAGTTTCTGTTTCAAATCTTGGATTTCTGTGCTAAAATCAAAGGAGTCAAAACGACCATAAAAACAATTAAGAGCATTAGCCAGCTCTGTGTCTGAACTAAAACCATCTAAAAACACACGATTACTGCGCTCTGTGCTCTGAAGGCCTGCAATTTTTTTCATACTGGCCCAGGCCGAACCAAGTTTATTTGCTGCCATCTTGCTTTCCAATTCTGATTTATAATTCTGTTTTGCTCTTAAAATTTCGGCCTTTAGCTCCTTAGTGGCAACCTGTAGCGCAGAAACAGACCCCTGTTTAAAGGCAAGTGCTTTCCTCTGTAAGCAGGATTTAACTGATTTAGTAACCCATGGTTTGTTGTTGGGATATATTTTGACACGTTTACGTGGAACAAACTTATTTTGACAGTGAGCCATGTATGAGCATGTGAGCTCAGCCAGAGAGTCCAAATCATCCCCGCAGGCCATTATGAACATCTTCCAGTCTGTACAGTCAAAGCATTCCTGGAGGCTGTGCTCTGAATCTTCTGTCCACACATCAATGTCTCTCATCTCCACCTTGCCTCTTCTGAGAGCAGTTTTATATGTGGGCAGCAAATGAACACAGTTGTGATCTGATGATCCTAAAGGAGGAAGGGGGAGTGATTTATAGGCCCTCTCTATGGATCCATAGCACAGGTCCAATGTCTTTTTTCGCCTGGTTGGGCAGGAGACATACTGATGAAAGTTTTTAAGTGTCTTCTTTAAAGAAACATGGTTAAAATCCCCAAGAATGAAGTTTGGCGCCTCTGGAGAAATTGACTGCAGCCGCTGGATCACATCAGAGATGGTGCTGGAGGCGGAGTCAGCGTCTGCCCTCGGATGAATGTACACAACTGTGATGAAAAGTTGGGGAAACTCTCGAGGCAAATAAAAGGGGCGAAGCGACACAGACAGCAGCTCCACATGGGGTGTACAGATGCGCTCTCTGACCGTGACAGATGTGCAGTACTGCTTATTAATGTATAAACATACTCCGCCCCCCTGACGTTTCCCCGTTACCTCTTCCTGCCGATCCGAGCGCAGCGGAGCTCCAAAGCCGTCAATCCACAGGTCTGCGTCTCGATCATGCGCAGTAAGCCAAGATTCAGTGAAAGCCATGACGCAGCAGTTCTTAAAATCCTTCTGGTAACGTACGTTGCCTTGAATTTCCTCCACCTTGTTTCTCACAGACTGTGCATTCCCAAAAATGATCGAAGGAAGAGGAATGTTACCAAACTGACGTCTCCTAAGGCGCAATTTCACACCTCCACGTCTTCCACGCTTCCTCCTGCCGCTTCTCTTTTCACCGCTGTGTCCGTCTCTCAAAATAAAGTCCGGCAGCTGAAATCTGGGCGCAATCAGAGACTCTGCACCAGCTGTGTTAAAGCGCAGCAACATGTCCCTGGAATATTGTATTCTGCCCGCTATTCTGCTCGCCATGGAGCCGAACGCGTTTACCTCAGAGACAAAGAGCCACAGCACAGAAAGCAGTAGTGCGAGATATGACAGGAAATCCATGTTGCAGATACCAGGGAGCTGTTCGCCATATATTCCACCAACGCTCCAGGGCAGAAACGACACAGAGGATTTTCTAAAAACGTAAAAAAGTACAAAAAACACACACACGCACACACGCACTATATCACCAAGCTGCTGGTCGCTGGAGAAGGAAGCAAGGAGAAGGAAGCAGCGCTGAAAAGTGGAGACAGGGACTGCTACAGGGAGGTTAAATACCGGTTTAACAGAGAGCTGAAGAGGGCTAAATCTGTGTACTCAGAGAGACTCCAGCAGCAGTTCACTGCTAATGATTCGGCTTCCGTGTGGAGAGGACTGAGGCAGATCACCAACTATCGGCCTCAGGCTCCTAAAGGTCAGGATGACAAAGCCCTTTGTCAGAGACTGTCCCAACACTATGCCCGTTTTGACACCTCGTCATCTGTGTCCAACTCCCCCCCTCCCTCCAGCTCCACAGCCTCCACATTCCCTACTTCATTTAAGGCACCCCCCCCCTCCTCCCCCCCTCCCCTTATCATCAGTGAGCAGGATGTGCTCAAACAGTTCTCCAGACTGAACCCGCGCAAGGCCCCCGGCCCAGACGGCGTGTCTCCCTCCACCCTGAGACTCTGTGCGAAACAGCTGGCTCCTGTATTCACAGACATTTTTAACACCTCCCTTAAGTTATGCCACGTGCCATCCTGCCTCAAATCCTCCACCATCATCCCTGTCCCCAAGAAGCCACGGATCACTGGACTTAATGACTACAGACCTGTAGCGCTCACCTCTGTAGTCATGAAGTCCTTTGAGCGCCTGGTCCTGTCCCACCTCAAGTCCATCACCACCCCTCTCCTGGACCCGCTGCAGTTTGCCTACCGAGCCAACAGGTCTGTAGACGACGCAGTCAACCTGGCCCTCCACTCCATCCTGCAGCACCTGGACTCCCCGGGAACCTACGCCAGGATCCTGTTTGTGGACTTCAGCTCCGCATTCAACACCATCCGCCCCGCTCTGCTCCGGGACAAGCTGTCCCTGCTCAACGTGCCTGACTCCCTCTGCAGGTGGATCATCGACTTCCTGACGGACCGGAGGCAGCATGTGCGGCTGGGAAAGACTGTCTCAGACTATACTAGCATCAGCACCGGATCACCCCAGGGCTGTGTACTTTCCCCCCTACTCTTCTCCCTTTACACCAACTCCTGCACCTCCAGCCACCAGTCTGTCAAGTTGATCAAGTTTGCGGACGACACCACCCTCATCGGGCTCATCTCCAACGGCGACGAGTCCGCCTACAGGAGAGAGGTGGCCCAGCTGGCGTCCTGGTGCAGCAATAACAACCTGCAGCTGAACGCTCTGAAGACAGTGGAGATGATTGTAGACTTCAGGAAAGTCACTACTCCTCTGCCCCCCCTCACCCTCTCAGGCTCTCCCATCACCACTGCTGATTCCTTCCGCTTCCTAGGCACTACCATCACCAGGGACCTCAAATGGGAGCTGACCATCAGCTCACTCATCAAAAAAGCCCAGCAGAGGATGTTCTTCCTGCGGCAGCTGAGGAAGCTCAAGCTACCCACCAAGATGTTAGTGCAGTTCTACACAGCCATCATCGAGCCCATCCTCACCACCTCCATAACCGTGTGGTACGCAGGAGCCACTGCCAGGGACAGACTAAGGCTGCAGCGCGTCGTGCGCACTGCTGAGAAGGTGATTGGCTGCAAGCTCCCATCTCTCCAGGATCTGTACATCTCCAGGACCCGGAGGCGTGCTGGCCGGATCATAGCCGATCCCTCACACCCTGGTCACGTACTGTTTGCCCCCCTCCCCTCTGGTAGAAGACCAGAGGGGAGGGGGGCAAACAGGAGGTTTGCCGGGACGGGAGGTTTTAGTCCATCCAGACTAAAACCTCCCGTCACATGAACAGCTTCTTCCCCTCTGCCATTAGACTGCTGAACACTAAGTGACTCTCGTGCACCATGTACAGCAGCTCAACCAGACTCATGTCAATCATCACTGTTTTCTTCCTGCATTACCGACTGCACTATATAGTTCTCCACAGTATCTGCTGCTGGCTAATATATATTTTAACTGTTGACCAGTATCACTTAATCTTATCCTACACTTTATTACATGTATAGTTTATTTCTCTTATCTTATCATGTTTAATGTTGCAGCATTGTACCGAGACAAATTCCTAGTTTGTGTACTACATGAACAATGGCAATAAACCTGATTCTGATTCTGATTCTGACCAAAAGATCCTCCAAAGATCCTAGACATCATGCTGCAATCCAAAGAAATTCAAGAACAAATGAGAAAAAGTAATTGAGATCTATCAGTCTGGAAAAGGTTATAAAGCCATTTCTAAAGCTTTGGGACTCCAGTAAAATGCCGTAACCCCCAGTTCTTTTATACGAAGGTCAAATAACCAGACTGAGAGATGAAGTATGCTTTCACTTATTTTACTGAAAGTGAGATATGGATTACAAGCAGCGCTGGAACACAACTCTTTAGGAAAATACCCTGAGAGAGTGTTACCCAAAAAGTGGGTCCTATGGTTTTTATAAAGCTTAACCACTCCCTCGTGCAAGAGGGAGGGGTTTTACCTCATAGTATCAATACACTTCCACTTATGTGGCAGCTCGGCTGTGTGCAGAACTGATTCTAACTGATTTCAGCAAATGAATTATAGAGTGTAAACTAAACTCTGCAGTGTAGTGTGTGAAGCAAGCAGATAGAGAAGTGTGAGAAAGACAGAGCAATCATGTCATTTTGCCGACACCAGTGAACCACAGTGGGAGCCATTATCCACAAATGGCAAAAACATGGAACAGTGGTGAACCTTCCCAGGAGTAGCCGGCCGACCAAAATTACCCCAAGGGCGCAGGGCACAAAAGACCCCACAACAACATCTAAAGAACTGCAGGCCTCACTTGCCTCAGTTAAGGTCAGTGTTCATGACTCCACCATAAGAAAGAGACTGGACAAAAATGGCTTGCATGGCAGAGTTACAAGACGAAAACCACTGCTGAGCAAAAAGAACATAAAGGCTCGTCTCAGTTTTGCCAGAAAACATCTTGATGATCCCCAAGACTTTTGGTAAAATATTCTGTGGACTGACGAAACAAAAGTTGAACTTTTTGGAAGGTGTGTGTTCCACTACATCTGGCATAAAAGTAACACAGCATTTCATAAAAGGAACATCATACCAACAGTAAAATATGGTGGTGGTAGTGTGATGGTCTGGGGCTGTTTTGCTGCTTGAGGACCTGGAAGACTTGCTATGGTAAATGGAACCATGAATTCTGCTCTCTACCAAAAAATCCTGAAGAAGAATGTCTGGCCATCTGTTCGTGACCTCAAGCTGAAACGCACTTGGGTTCTGCAGCAGGACAATGATCCAAAACACACCAGCAAGTCCACCTCTGAATGGCTTAAGAAAAAACAAAATCAAGACTTTGGAGTGGCCTAGTCAAAGTCCTGACCTGAATCCGATTGAGATGCTGTGGCATGACATTAAAAAGGTGGTTCATGCTTGAAAACCCTCCAATGTGGCTGAATTACAACAATTCTGCAAAGATGAGTGGGCCAAAATTCCTCCACAGCACTGTAAAAGACTCATTGCCAGTTATTGCAAACGCTTGATTGCAACTGTTGCTGCTAAGGGTGGCCCAACCAGTTATTAGGTTTAGGGGCAATCACTTTTTCCACACAGGGCCATGTAGGTTCGGATTTATTTTTTTTTTGGCTTAATAATAAACACCTTCATTTAACAACTGCATTTTGTGTATCTTTGTCTAATATTTAAATGTGTTTGATGATCTGAAACATTTAAAGCAAGGTAGTCGGATCCAGGAAAAAAAAATTTTTTTTGCGTGCATGGAAAGAAAATCCTATAGACACATATAGCGCGATTGTCTGCAAGTGTGAATGACCTGTTCCACGGGCAAATGTACGTTTTTTTGGTCCGTGGTTGTTTACATCGGCCAGGATACTTTGTGTGCTGATGGGCCGTAGGGATCCCGTATTTTACATCCGGAAAAAAACTGTGAAACGGGAACAGCAGGAAGAGCCATAGTATCGTTGTCTAATCATTTTATAACATATTTCACAACAACACAATCGCATTTTGCACACGGCTCGCTCTCTGGTGGCGGCCCCGAGAAGTAAACAAATGCAGGGACGCTTGAATTCTTTCGTCCCGAAAATATCATTTTTGAATATTAAATACAGGTGAATGGGAGCAGTTTCAATGCCGAAATTTCACATGCAAATCTTAATATATGTGTTCTATACACCATCAGCTTTTGGGTATCCGACTACCTCGCTTTAAGTGTGACAAACATACAAAAAAATGAGAAATCAGGAAGGGGGCAAACACTTTTTCACACCACTGTATATGTACTGTATACTGTTTGTAAACTCCTCTTGTAATAACTTTTAATACTTTAAATTGTTTTACCCATGAAGGACCCAACAGGAGGGGAAATGGGGAAATGAGTGGTGGGGAGGGTGAAAGAAAAGGGAGAGGAACAGACAAAGAAGACAGACACACTAACACAACTGAAACAAACAGAAAACAGACTGTTTCTTCCACTGACGAGGTTTCAACATGAGACTGGTATCTGCACCTGTTAAAGGAGAGACGCGCGCGCGCGCGCGTGTGTGTGTGTGCGCATATGTGTGCGTGTATGAGAGCGCATGCAAAATACAGTAAGTGTGTGCATGTGAGTGGTTTGCCAGGAAACATAGGAAGAGGGTGGGCAGTCACAGCAACAACCCCCTCCCCGAAAACCCTGAGCAATTAGGACAATGCCACCGACCCCCACAGAGCACAAATGTCAGGAGGCCAACAAGCCCCAGGACAGCCAGGCATCCACCACAGGAGGGACAGCTGAGGGAGGCCTGGCTGCTAAGCGGCCACCGCAGCAGACCCGCATCCCCAGACCGACCAACCCCCACCCCCCCAGCGGGGCCAACGCCAGTCCCCAGGCCGCAGGCGGCGGGAGGCTAGCGCCCCCATCCCCCAGGTTAGAGACCGGCCCATGCCCCCAGCGCGAGACCTCCAGAAATCCAAACAGCAGGCCCGCCCCATCCCAGCGCCACCGTCGCACACCCTGGGGACCCCCACGCCCCAAGAAGGCGGCAACAAATGGGTCCCACGCACCCCCCCCCTCGTTCAGGGGAGTCCATGCAGCCTCTCGACCAGCACACACACCCACACCCTCATGCTCTCATACACACCCACTTGCACCCACACGCACTCACTCACTCGCCTTCTCCCCCACATAATTCCACACTCGCACTCCCGGACCCACCCACTCTCTCCCACTCAATCTCGTTTCCACTCACCCTCAAAGTCCCCCGCACCCACTCACACTCACCCATACACACTCTCACTCACACTCCGACCCACTCACATCCACTCGTGCTCTCCCCCACACACTCACCCACACTCATTCACCCTTATTACTTGGGGCGGCTGCGGTGCAGATGCAGCAAACATGAACGTGCACCAGCGCCCAGCAGCGGCCAGGGAGACCGCTGGCGCGAGCCAGCAACCCCAACCCCACCAACCCATCCCAGGGCGGCCGTGGCCACAGAAGCTGCCCACCACCCCAATCACTTGTTCAATCACTCTCTCACTCCCTCGCTCGCACCTATTCATTTGGCAGCACCCTGGGATTTTGACAACATGACGGGCCACAGGCCTCCTGCCAGGCCCCCAGTAGGAGGGCAGCAGGCGTCGGGGAAGACCCCTGCCCCCTTCCCCCATGCACAAATCATGATGGGTGTATGGTAGTTGTGTGGTGTGATTGTGTCTAGGTGTGTGAACTACCTGAGTGCAGTTAAAATTGAGAGAGATACGGAAACTTACTTTGTGTTTTGATGTCATTTGTGATCAATATTTTTGGGTTGTAACATGTAAGGACATGTTGGGCAGTCCTCAGAAGACACACAGTGCTCTTTGATTCCTAAACAGGTAAAGGTTTAAATTCTTTAAAAGGCTTGATATATTCTTTCAAGAGGGAGATCAAACAGGTTGCAAATCGCTGAAGAAGAGTGCTGATGTTGGTTTCCATAGAGCAGATCAGCAGCGATAATCCACTTCAGATAAACTCATAGAACTCTTTCACTTTGATGTTAACAAAGCCAACCAACACACCACTGAACTATCATCCTCTGTGGTAGCCACTGGTAAATAGTCACCAGTATGAATACAAAACTTTGTCTTTTCATGCAGCACAAAAGGGACTGCCATTAAAATGGTCCGTCACATCACCAGGAGGTGGGTTTTAAAGAGACTAACAGTTCTCCTTCATACATGAAAGCAGAAATGTTGATCCTTGAACAAGAGGTGGCATCATGAAAACATGGCTATGCTGATGCATTTCACCATATGGTGCACAGGGAAAAGCTTCCGTCTCAGTCTGCCGAGAAAGGAGCAAATCCCATAAGCCTCGTACAGAAGGGGCAATGAACAAAGACTGACTGAGCAGGGGCCAGGTGCTTTTAGAGTAAATGTGTTCTGTATATCAGCAGGCAGAGTTTGGCCTAAGCAGGTAAAGCTGAATCAAACACTAGATAAATGTTATTCTGTACAACTTTATTCTTTACTAAAAGCACATTAAAAGTTAAAATGTAAAGTGGGATAACTACCCAAGGCTAAAATAGTAACTGACATAATTGTATTGTACAACTCAAGCAGAAACTCATGAGCCCTGATATTAATAAAGGCCCAAAATCATCTAGGGTAATGGAAGCGTTATTAGCTGGATTTTGAGTATTAGTCCCTTAAAAGTGTATTCACAGGGGGCCAATTCCAAAATATCCTGAAGATAAGATAAGATAAGATAAGCCTTTATTAGTCCCACAACGGGGAAATTCCAGGATTGCAACAGCACAGGGATAGCAACACTCAGAGCAACAATCAGAAGGCAAGAAAAAAAACAAGCAAGCAAGAGCAGCTAATATACATATGTACGTATTACTATAAAATATATATATATACACACACACACACACAGACACACAGTGCAGAGCATTGTAGCTGGATGGAATAAATATATGAATATATGAACACACAGTGCAGAGCATTGTAGCTAGATGGAATAAATATGTAAATATATAAACACCCACAGTACGGAGCATTGCAGCTAGGTGGAATAAATATGCAAGTATATAAACACACACAGTGCGGAGCAATGTAGCTAGATGGAATAATATGTAGATATATAAATATATAAACACACCCAGTGCTGAGCATTGTAGCTAGATGGAATAAATATGTAAATATATAAACACACACAGTGCAGAGCATTGTTGCTAGATGGAATGAAACAGCATAACCGTCTACTTAGTTATCCTACATGGTATGATTATGTGCCCATACATATTCTCACCCTCCATAGCGACCGGTATGTTCCTAGTTGTATGCCGGAGGGGACCATTGTGTAAGTCTATTGCATCTTTTGCATTCAAAAAACTATTAGTTTGTTACGTCTTTTTGCTATCTCTGCGAGCAGCCCTGCTTAGGTTGTACAGTCTGACAGCCGTTGGTAGGAAGGACCTACGAAACCTCTCGGTTGTGCACCTGGGATGATGTAGTCTGCTGCTAAATGAGCTCCTCAGTGCATTCAGTATGTCCTGCATAGGGTGGAACTCGGACTCCAGCAGAGATGACAGTTTAGCCACCGTCCTTCTCTCTCCTATCTCCTCCATCGGATCAAGGCGCTGCCCCAGGACAGAACTAGCTTTCTTAATCAGTTTGTTCAGTCTCTTCCTATCGGCTGCAGTAATGCCACTGCCCCAGCAGACCACTCCAAAAGTGATGGCTGATGCCACCACCGTGTCATAGAATGACTTCAGCAGCGCCCCTTGTACACCAAAAGACCTGAGTCTCCTCAGCAGGAACAGCCTGCGCTGTCCCTTCTTGTAGAGTGCATCAGTATTGTGTGACCAGTCTAGTTTATTGTTCAGATGAATACCCAGGTACTTATAGGATGTCACCATCTCGATGTCTGTTCCCTGTATATTTACTGGTACTGTGAGGGGCTGCCCATGCCTGCGGCAGTCCACCACCAGCTCCTTAGTTTTCCTCGCGTTGATCTGGAGGCAGTTCCGATGGCACCAGTCCACGAAGTCCTGGATAAGCCCTCTGTACTCAGCTTCATCTCCATTGGAGATGAGGCCAACGATCGCAGAGTCATCAGAGAACTTCTGTAGATGGCAGTGTGTTGTGTTGTGTGAGAAGTCCGCAGTATAAAGAGTGAACAGGAAGGGAGCCAGCACCGTTCCCTGGGGGGCCCCCGTGCTACTGATGATCGTGTCGGACACACAGTCCCGGGTTCTCACAAACTGAGGCCGGTTCGTGAGGTAGTCCAGGATCCATGATGACAGGTGCTGGTCCACCCCTGCGCGCAGCAGCTTGTCCTTCAGGATCATCGGTTGGATGGTGTTGAAAGCACTGGAGAAGTCAAAGAACATGATCCTCACCATATTCCCGGGCTTCTCCAGGTGGGACAGAGAACGGTGAAGGAGGAAGATCACCGCATCCTCCACCCCAATGCCATGCTGGTAGGCGAACTGGAGTGGATCCATCGCTGGTTCCACCAGGGGGCGGAGGTGAGCAAGGAGCAGTCTCTCCAGGGTCTTCATCAAGTGGGACGTCAAGGCCACCGAGTGGGACGTCAAGGCCACCGAGTGGGACGTCAAGGCATCAAACTCTGAGATCTAATGAGCAGTGAAGCTCTGTACTTCAGGTGCTTGGGAAAACTTTGTCAAGAGTAATAGCAGAATGATAGGATACAGATATATAAACTATGCTTGCATCATTAAAAAAACGGGGCAATCCATTTAGTAAAGATTGAGTTATCCGTTTTCAAATAAATTTTGCTCAACCAAGATCTTTACAAGCTATCTGAATTTAATGGTTCAGCATACTTAACAAAATGAAATCCAAGTCGCAACAAGTTTTGAATGAGTCATATTTCATATATAATAAAATCACTTAAATTTTATTAAAGAAAATTAGACATGGGTGTAAAGGCTTGTATAAGAATTCTGTAAGAATCATTTAAATTCTCAGAGAGGTCATTTTCCCTTTACAGCCTTACAGAGACATGGGCCTGTTCTTAATTAGCTCCCACTACATCATACCACATCCATTCAGTGTTCCTAAGAGAGAAGCAAAGGGATTTTCCCCCGTTCCCATGTACAGGGCAGTGGAGCGGAGATCCAACACAGAAAAACCCAAGATGAAGATTGAAGGTTAGGAAATAGCTGAGCAAACAGCAACTTCTAAATGTTTATACCACAACAAAGAAGCAAATATAGAAACCTTAAACAAAACTGAAATGAATGATATCCTACATTGCCGCTAAATCTAGCAAGGAAGTAGAAGTTGACAGAGCAGCAAAAAAGTTTTCTGTATGATATGAAATCTTGAGAGTTAAGTTATTGCTGTAGCCTGATTTTAACTGAAAATGCGAAAGCGTCAAAAAGCAGTCTTTTTGAAATCTTGCTAAGTTGAACCAAAGTAAGGTTTTAATGTGACGCTGCTCACTTCACTAAAGGGATGATATACTAGACAGTGTAAACATGAAGGGTCTACAGCTGGCCAAACTATTCTCACTAAAGCCTCATTTAGTGAAAACAGCAGTAATCCTATACATGTTTATAATTGTACATTTTTGTTAAAAAAAAAAGTTTCCCTTCAAACATTAGCATGTTGCTGTATTTCAAAATAAACATCACATTAAAGCTGGATTCATGGTACTTTTCCACTCTGGTCCGCCGAGGTGTGTGTCTGCTTTACATGAGGCCGGCGCACACGCGGTTGTGCATCGGGGGGGCGTCAACGGCCACCCCTGGTCTCTGCCACTGGACAATCTAACATAATTTTATAAGTTGTTTTTCTATGTCATATTTTACATGTAGTACATGTTAAAGAACAACTGATGTGTGCTGTACAGTATATTAACAACAAATATTACAAAATACAGCGAAGTAGGACAGGCCACACTGTCAAGGTGGGTTCAGACCAAATGTATATGGGCACACAGTGCGATTACATTTTAAATTGACTTTGATGTGCCACCCCACGATTTTCAGTGGCCCCCCTCATGAAAAAATTCTGGAGGCACCCCTGTTGTATATATGCTTCACTTTTTTTGTCTGCCAGGCCAAGCGGTTGATGCATGCGCACAACTGTTATTTGTAGTTTCACCCCAGCCCTATGGGTAGCGCAAACGTGCCAACAAGCCAGTTTGTTCACGGGCTATAAACGTGAGAACGACACACATTTTTTGTACCAACAACAAGTACCTTCATCTTTCGTTCTGTTGGATGAAGAATTTTTTTTTTGTTTTGTTTTGGGGTTTTTTGTTACTTATTTGTACCCGTAGGTAGATTTGGTTTGCAGTCTGGTGACAAGCCACTGGCTGCTGGTCGCTGCGTGCGCGAGCGCCCTAAACCTACATGTTTTTGGTGTGCGGGAGGAAACCGGAGAAATCCCGGAGTAAACCCACGCAGCACGGGGAGAACATGCAAACTCCACACAGCTCACTGTTGGTCAGGGGCTGGGATCGAACCCACGATCTCATGATCCCCGCGATCCCCCGGCCGAGGGTAAAACTGTGCTGCCACAGTGCTAAACCACTGCGCCACCGTGCAGCCCTGAAGTGAAGAATGCCACTTCACTTCATTATAACTTTGCTGATGATTGCGTTTAAATGGGAGCACATGTCCAAGTATTGTCTGGGAGACAAAGCTATCACAGGGAAAAGTCATCAAGGATCAGTCAGGATTGACGGGGGGGGTCATGAACCCGAAGTACAACAATGAAATGACCAACTGCTACAGAAAAGGTTAAAGGTTAAATGGCACAAGAGACTGTGACAAGTAGGTAGATCATTCAAAGTAAATGTACCTTAAAGTTTGACCTTAAAGGAACTGCAACTATTAAAAAAAGTTTTTAATGACACTAGTGGCCAATAAGTCAGCTGCAGTCCCAGTTTAATTTCCTCTGTACCTCCTTACATTAGCAATATATTACTCAAAGCAGTGTCATAGGTCTGGTTTTGCTGTGTGGACGACTGAATCTCTTCACCACCTCATCATCAGCTGGAGACAAACTCTTCGATGGAGGGAAATGTAGCTTATTTCCATAATGAGGTTCAGAAGGTGAAACAATCCACCTGCCCTTCATCTCCCTCCTGTTTCTCCATTGGTGGTCTTATTAAATTGTCTCTATCTTTCCTCTGGCCGTTCAGAAACCCATTAGAATGCTGAAAGACGTACAAGCCCAATATCCCAGCAATTTAATACATCTCTCAGGTTGTCAGTCTGTCTCCTGAGCTTTTTTTTCCTTTCAAATCTTAATATCAAACAATCAGTCTGGCTCAGTCGGGAGTTTTCTGGAAGGTTTAAAGGAGTTATGAGTTGACTCAGCTGATTATGAAATCCAGCCCCTATGAGGAAAAACGGAATAAATATTCATATTTTTGAGTCCATCTTTGACGGGCTTCCTGTCAACTTGTGTAAATGAGTTCTTAAATCTTGATCTTTTTTCCCCCTCACCAGCTCTAATCTAAGCAGGCATATCTATTAAATCCACTGTTTCCCCACACAGGTTTTGAGGAGGCCAAACAGATGTTTTGCAATCTATTTCTAGTTGTACATACAACTACAGTATATCAACAACATATTTGACTGAAGGCTTATAGTTGGACTTCCTGTTTTCATGCTTCCCGTGCAATAAGTTCTAGTTTTGTCATATTTTGAGATGGGGTATCAATCCACCTTCGTGTTATGTAGAAGTCTGAAATAGGTTATGTGAATGACACTCATTCAGAAATATATTTTGTCTGGAGGATATTGGTCCCAAAAGTCTAAATGGGCATTGCTGAGAAGAAAAAAAACCCCCAAGAGATTCTGCAAATAAATATTTAATTTCTTGCCTCAAGAATGAGAGTTCTCCATTCACAAGAACATGTGCATCATTCAGTAAGGTGCAGTTGGGCATTTTCATGATTGTACCATGATGTAGGTGAGCTGACAATCATATATTTCATATTCTTTCTATCAGCTCACCCACATGATTTAAATACTGGGATATGACCTTTCTCCTGGAGAACTGCATAATATCCCATTAAGCAAAGCTTACAAAGGATATTAAAGCACCATCCATACCAAGAACTACAACTATAAAGACATAGATTAATAACAAGAGGGAACTCAAAGAGCACATACCTCTGCCAAGGCTCCATCTCTCCCTCCCTTTGTCCGTCCATATCATCATCCATCTGTACATTGCAAGATAGGGCCTTGGTGTAGGTATGCACTCACGAATCACCTCCAACATCTAATGAGTTCATCTTTGGGTCAAGGGCCACCTCTGGTGAAAATTTCATCCAAATTCATCCAGTAGTTTTGGAGCATTGTTTTTTTTCCACAATATCTTTATTGAACCTTTTTTTTTTTTTTTAACAAACATGATACAAACAATCAAACACTAACACTAAAGTACTACAAAAAAAAAAAATGCACTAAAAACACCAACAACCACCAACAAAATCAAGTCTTTAACAATGCTCCTCTGTTTAGTCTAGACAATCCAATACATAAGTATACATATTATGTTCACCAGTTTGGAATTTACAAGGTCCACACACATCATTCACCTTCTTCTTCAAGAGTTATGTTTAAATTTTTTACATAATCAATAAAAGGTCTCCATATATTCTCAAACACAATTTCCTTTGATTTCAGTATATATGTTATTCTTTCTAATGGAAGGTTTGTTAACATCTGTCTTAACCACTGAGTCACATCTGGTCTATGAGTCTTTTTCCACAGTAGTGCAATACATTTTTTGGCATTAAGCAAACTGAGGTCTATGAATGTTCTTTCACTTTTATTAAAATTATGCTTTTCTGGGTACAGACCCAACAAAAACAGTTTAGGATTCAATATGATTTGTTTTGAGATTATTTTTTCAATTGTTACCCTCACCTCTTCCCAAAACATTCTTATTAATCTACATTCCCATAAACAATGAAATAGGGTTCCTTTACTTTCCATGCATTTTGTGCATGTATCTGGTATATTTTTGTTATATCTATTTAACTCCTCCGGTGTAACATACATCCGCATTAACCATTTGAAATGTATCAATTTAAGGTGTGCATTTATTGATTTGGTTTGAGCTTCTGTACAAGCCAATTCCCATTGTTCCTCTGAAATTTCAATTTGCAGATCTTCTTTCCAGTAGTTTAATCTTTTCAGTGAATTTTCACTTGAAGATAGTGTCAATGAGTTATAAAACTCTGAAATAATACCCTTTCTTTTACTATCTTTCATCATCATTTTTTCCAAGGATGAATAAATAGGTCGAGTGAGAGCTTTATTTTGATTTGATCGAATAAAGTTTCTAAGTTGAAGATATTTAAAAAAATGTGTTCTATTGAGATTAAATTTGATCCTCAGCTCTTCAAAAGACATTATGTTGTCTGCACATGGCAAATATAAATCCTGAATCTTTTGTATCCCTTTTAAATTCCATACTTTAAATACAGCGTCCGCTCTCCCTGGTTTAAAATATTGATTACCCCATATTGGACTAAATTGTGACAATAACTGTGGTTCTTTTAAATAGTTTTTAGCTTCACACCATATTTTGATCATATGCTTTACAAATGGATTTTTAACTTGTTTTTGTAATTTTTTTGCCGAATCTGAGTATATGAATATGGGAAGAGGTAAAGGTAAATTGTATGATTCCATTTCAGTCCAGTGAGGGAGATCATTTGATGAAAAATAATATGTCATAGACCTCAGTTGTGCCGACCAATAATACAACATAAAATTTGGACATTTCAGACCTCCACGATCAAATGGTAAATATAATAAAGACAAACGTAATCTAGCCCTCCTGTTGTTCCATATAAATTCCACTAACTTTTTTTTTATTCTTGAGAATAGATCTAAAGGTGGTGATAAGGGAATGTATTGAAATAAATAAAGTATTTTAGGTAAAATATTACTTTTAAGTATATTGATTCTCCCGATCATCGACATTGGTAGTGACATCCATCTCTGAGTTAACTCATTGATATCTGACATTAAGGCTTCATAGTTGACACTGGCGACTGATTCTAGCTTAGGCATAATTTGGATTCCTAAATATTTAAACTGATTTACAACATTGAATTGATTTACCTCAGGGGCTGGGTAATTTCTCTGGGTCTCATTTAGCATTAATATTGAAGATTTAGTTTTATTTATTTTATATCCTGATATTTCCCCAAAATTCTTTATTAAATTCAACAAGGTTGGAATTGATTTTTTTAGATTCGACATAAACAAAATTATATCATCGGCGTACAGGGAGATTTTATGTTCTGTTGGTCCAACTTTAATTCCATATATTTGTGAATGTAAACGTATCGCTATCGCTAAAGGTTCAATTGCCATAGTAAACAGTAAAGGTGAAAGTGGACAGCCTTGTCGACATCCTCTATTGATTTTTACTGGTTTTGAAATATTGTTATTTGTTAGGATTTCTGCTGTAGCATTATTGTATATTATTTGAACCCATTTTATGAAATTATTTCCAAGTCCAAACCTTTGTAGGACTTCAAAAAGAAAGGGCCATTCAACTCTATCAAAGGCCTTTTCGGCGTCCAATGATATGAGAGCTGTATCCGGTGCTTCTTTATTAAAATAAATAATATTAAATAGTCTTCTTACATTATGGAAGCCTTGTCTACCCTTTATAAAGCCATTCTGATCTCGATTAATAATATTTGGTAAAATTTCTTGTATTCGTCTTGCTAAAATTTTACAGATTATCTTAAGGTCGGCGTTTAATAGGCTTATTGGTCTCATATTTTCACATTTATTAGAGGGCTTACCTGGTTTTGGCAGCAGTATAATTAAGGCATTATTTATGTATGATGGTAAATTATTATTTTGAAATGCTTCTAAAACCATTTCCAAAAAAGGTTTTATTAATTTATTCTTAAATTTTTTATAAAGGTCAACTGGAAGACCATCTGGTCCTGCACTTTTTCCTGATTTCATATTATCAATGGCTAGCCCAACTTCTTCTTGACTAATTTTAGACTCCAATATCTCCCTGTTTTCATTTGGAATACACGGTATAGATAGTTCGTTCAAAAACCCATTTAGTTTTGTTAAATCAGGTTCATTTTTGGTATCATATAATTTTTCATAGTAATCTCTAAAGGCTCTATTAATTTCTAAAGGATCTATAACTACCTGTCCGTTACTTATAATACTGGTAATTGGTGTTTTAATTTCCAATTGTTTAATCTGCCATGCTAATAATTTTCCTGATTTTTCACCTTGTTCATAAAAAGATTGTTTCAATCTTAGAAGACTCGAGGCAGCTCTATTCACTGATTTTTTGTCGTATTCAGCTCTCAAAATCAGTAATTCATTCTCCAACCTTGGGTCACTTCCTGCATACACTTTTTCCTGAAGACTTTTTATTTTATGTTCCAATTTAGCTCTCTCCTCTCGAGTCTTCTTAGATTTTGATCCTATATAACTAATAATATGTCCCCTAATAAAAGCTTTGAAAGCCTCCCACTTTACACATGCTGATGTTTGTGTAGTATTGATGTCAAAGAACTCGTCTATCTGTTTTTCTATATACTTGACAAATTCCTCATCCTGAAGCCATTTATGCTGAAATTGCCATCTACCTGATTCCTTTGTCAATTTTTTATCTACATATATTAGACAACAGGGTGCATGATCAGAGATCACGATGTTATCATAAAAGCAGTTTTGAATCTTGGACCTTAATTCTGTGGAAATCAAAAAATAATCAATACGTGAGAATGTCTTGTAGGTACTGGAATAACAAGAATAGGCTTTAACTTGTGGTTTCATTTCTCTCCATATATCTAACAATCTCAATTCTTTCATAAAATGATTAATAGTCATCCTACATCCAATGTGCGTACAATCCAGTCCTGTTGATCTATCTATACCGGGATTCAATGTACAATTAAAATCCCCTGCTATTATATGTTGCCCTGTAAGTGATGATAAGATGAGAAATAAATTAGCAAAGAACTTCTGATCATCTATATTGGGACCATATAAGTTCACAAGATTTATATTTTCTAATAGCAAAGAACCTTGAATGATTACATATCTTCCAAATTTGTCTCCAATTACATTTTTCACTTGAAAAGGAACTGATTTATGTATGAGAGTCATAACTCCCCTGGCTCGGGATGAAAATGAAGAGGTGAATACACTTCCCTGCCATCTACTCCTAATTCTTTTAACATCCTCCTCTATCAGATGAGTTTCTTGTAAAAACACAATTCTTGAACCCATGTCCTTTATTTTATTCATAACTTGTTTAAGTTTTTTTAAATTTTGTAGACCTCTGCAATTCCATGAAGTTAAATTAAGATTAACACTTTGGTCCATTCCACGTACCACGATTCTGGCAAACTGTTCGGCGGCTCAGGAGGGGAAAGCAGCTCCCCGTCCACACTGTGTATGGTGCGGATGGGACACTGTTGACTTCAACTGGGGATATCGTCGGGCGGTGGAAGGAATACTTCGAGGATCTCCTCAATCCCACTGATACGCCTTCCACAGAGGAAGCAGGGTTTGGGGACGAGGGGGATGACTCGCCTATCACAGGGGCTGAGGTCGCCAAGGTGGTTAAAAATCTCCTTGGTGGCCGGGCCCCGGGGGTGGACGAGATTCGCCCCGAGTACCTCAAGGCCCTGGATGTTGTTGGGTTGTCATGGTTGACACGCCTCTGCAACATTGCGTGGAGGTCGGGGGCAGTGCCTTTGGCATGGCAAACCGGGGTGGTGGTTCCTCTCTTCAAAAAAGGGGACCGGAGGGTGTGCTCCAACTTTAGAGGGATCACACTCCTCAGCCTCCCTGGGAAGGTCTATGCCAAGGTACTGGAGAGGAGAGTCCGGCCGTTGGTCGAACCTCGGATTCAGGAGGAGCAATGTGGTTTTCGTCCTGGCCGTGGCACATCGGACCAGCTCTTTACCCTCTCGAGAATTCTTGAGGGTTCGTGGGAGTTTGCCCAACCAGTTTACATGTGTTTTGTGGACTTGGAGAAGGCATTTGACCGCGTCCCTCGTGGATTTTTGTGGGGGGTGCTTCGGGAGTATGGGGTATCGGGCTTGTTGTTACGAGCTATTCGGTCTCTGTACGACCGTTGTGAGAGTTTAGTTCGCATTGCCAACACTCGGTCGGAGTCATTCCCAGTGAGAGTTGGACTCCGCCAGGGCTGCCCTTTGTCACCGGTCCTGTTCATAATTTTTATGGACAGGATTTCTAGGCGCAGCCAGGGAATGGAGGGTGTCATGCTTGGTGACCACAGGATCTCATCTCTGTTGTTTGCAGATGATGTTGTCCTGTTGGCTTCATCCAGCAATGACCTACAGCTCTTGCTGGGACGGTTTGCCGCTGAGTGTGAAGCGGCTGGGATGAGAATCAGCACCTCCAAGTCCGAGTCCATGGTCCTCAGCCGGAAAAAGGTGGATTGTCCTCTCCGGGTTGGGGACAGGCTCCTGCCCCAAGTGGAGGAGTTTAAGTATCTTGGGGTCTTGTTCACGAGTGAGGGGAAAATGGAGCGAGAGATTGACAGATGGATTGGAGCAGCATCTGCAGTGATGCGGACGTTGTACCGGTCTGTTGTGGTGAAGAGGGAGCTTAGTTCTAAGGCAAAGCTGTCGATTTACCAGTCAATCTACGTTCCTACTCTCACCTATGGTCACGAGCTTTGGGTAATGACCGAAAGAACGAGATCGCGGATACAAGCGGCTGAAATGAGCTTTCTCCGTAGGATTGCTGGACTCACCCTCAGAGATAGGGTGAGGAGCTCAGTCATCCGGGAGAGGCTCAGAGTAGAACCGCTGCTCCTCCACATTGAAAGGAGTCAGTTGAGGTGGTATGGGCATCTGATTAGGATGCCTCCTGGACGCCTCCCACTTGAGGTGTTTCAGGCACGTCCCACTGGGAGGAGACCCCGGGGCAGACCCAGGACTCGGTGGAGAGACTATGTCTCCCAGCTAGTCTGGGAACGCCTTGGTATCCCCTCTGAAGAGCTGGAGCAGGTGGCTGGGGAGAGGGAAGTCTGGGCTTCTCTGCTTGAACTGCTGCCTCCGCGACCCGGACCTCCGGAAAAGCGGTAGAAGATGGATGGATGGATGGATGGACTTTGGTCCATGATCAATAGAGAGTTTGGGATTACCTTGCAGTGTAAACATGCTCATACAGAGAAGCAAAAACATGAGTGGTTGAACATTCATCCTACAAACTACACACAAACAAATTTCCCCTTCCCACACTTGTGGCAAACCCCCCAAAATCAAAAGAAAAATTCTGTCTCCCGATATAGCCATCGACCGTTCCACACCCACGGGGAACAGCCTAAGCCACTCCTTCTTCATCCTCCCAATCACCCTAACTCTACTGCTTTTAATGACGTAACATTAACTCTCCTCTGTAGTTTTCCAACTTAACTCCAAAATTTTTAACAACTTTGTACATCATAGTTTTTTTTTTGTTTGTTTTGTTTTTGTTTTGTTTTTTTAATATATAATACAATCTATATTTTGTAAACTTACTATTTACTTCAAGTCAGTCAGATGCCTGTGCAAATGCTTAATTATTCTACCTTATATTTTGTTCATGCTTAGCTCCCACCAGTCTCTTCTTCTTCTGTGATCTTCTTGATGAACTCCTGCGCCTCCTCTGGGGTCTTGAAGATGTGGGTTCTGCCCTCATACGTGGTCAGCAGTCTCGCAGGATAGATTACACCATGACGAATCCCAAGGTTGCGCAGCTCCTTACGTACGGGATCAAACTGCTTCCTCAATTGCTGGATTCCTGTGGCCAAATCTGGGTAGAACCGCACCTGCTGGTCCTGGTGTTTAATCTCTCCTTTAGCACGTGCAGCGTTGAAGATCTTCATCCTGTCTCTGTTGCTAAGAAACTTCATAATTAAGGTCCTCGGCGGTCCCTTATCTCTCCGTGGGCCAATACGATGTGCTTTTTCCAGAACCACTGCTGATTGCAACTCCTCGCTGCCCAGCACCTCCGGAATCCACTTTTCCAGAAAGGAACATACGTCCCGACCTTCTGATTCCTCTGGAAGACCCACCAGCCTCAAATTATTCTGTCTCGACCGAGATTCCAAATCCAAAATATTATCTTCCAGAGATTTTTTTTTTTTTTCCAAAGTGCGCACCTTTAATTGAAGACGGGTGACGTCATCTTCAGCACTAGCGAGACGGAGCTCCATCTGCGCCGTTCGTTCTACACAGTCACCCAATTCCTTTCTTATTCCTTCCAACGCTGTCATAATCCCATCAAATCTAGAGGAAAAGTCCGCTCTCATTGAACTCATGGCAGCCATCAGCGCATCTGCGCCTCCCCCCCGCAGATATCGCACCGTTGCCAGCCTCCTCCGCCATATATGGAGTTTTGTTTGCTGCGTCACAGACCTGAAAGTCCGTTAATTTGGACTGTTTCGGCGGCTCGCTTTTTCCTTTTCCTGGTTTTCCAGCCTTAGGCTTCGCCGACATATCCTCGCCCAAATGCTGGGATACGTTCTGTCCCAAATGAGAGAGTTATTTGCCGATTTTTTTTCTCCAGGAGTAGAGCAGAGCGAGACACGTCCGTCCTACGTGGCAGCCATAACCGGAAGTGAGTTTTGGAGCATTGTTGCCAACACTGTGAGAAGATAAGAGCCTTTGCAGAGGTATACATTTTGAGATCATCACCAAAATCTAATCATGTGTTCAGTGTGCCATTACACACCTTTCCTGAAAATTTGAATGAAAGGCACTATATAAATACAATCCATTATTATTATTATTATTATTATCAACAATAAAACAACTTCCGGCGCCACACGAGTCGGCTGCCTTTTTGCAACAGCGGCTCAATTCTGAGTTTTTTTTTTTCTTTCTTTACACACTTTATACATCACGGACACACAGATCGCCCCAAATGTCTCTCGAGCCGGCGGACGGAGCCACTGTTTACAGCAGGACACGGTACAGCAGGGAACAGCTGCTTGCACTTAATCGCCACTCGGTGCTAATGGAAAAACTCAACGTACCGGGAGAAATAAGGCGAAAACGACGTGGTTGTTGGGCTGGTGTTAGACGGCGGACAAAGAGTATAAGGTACAGCCCCACCCTCCCATCCGTTATTATGGGGAATGCACGCTCTATATTGGGAAAGGTAGATGAGCTAGCGGCTATCTCCCGCTACGACAGCTTATACCGGGAATACTCCCTCCTTTTGTTTACCGAGTCGTGGCTATCTGAACTAGTAGCAGATGCTAACATTGAGCTGGAGGGTTTCCACGCGATACAGGCAGACCGAACACCAGACAGCGGCAAAGCAAGGGGCGGTGGATTGATAATGTATGTTAATAACAGCTGGTGCAGACCGGGACATATCACTGTTAAACACCAGCACTGCAGCAAAGACATCGAGTTGCTAGCTGCTAGCATGCGGCCTACATATCTCCCGAGGGAATACTCACACGTGATCTGCATTGTTATTTATGCAAATCTGACGGCGAACCCTGGGACAGCGCGTGACGTCATCCACTCAGTAACTGGCAGGCTGCAGACAGAACACCCAGATGCTCTTCTCCTCATCTCAGGCGATTTCAACCATGTTTCACTGTCTCCCATTCTACCCACGTTTACCCAGTATGTCACATGCCACACTAGAGACAATAAAACATTGGACTTATTCTACGCAAACACTAAGGAGGCGTACACCTCATTACAACTCCCCCCACTCGGGAGATCGGATCACAACTTGGTTCATCTCCGGCCGGTGTACAAACCCCTAGTGCACAGACAACCTCCGGCCATGCGCACAGTGAAGTTATGGTCTGAGGAGGCAATGGACACTCTAAAGGGCTGTTTTGAAACCACTGCCTGGGAACAGCTCTGCGAGCCACATGGTGAGGACATCGATGGCCTCACTCACACCATCACGGACTACCTCAGCTTCTGTGTGGACAACACCGTTCCCACCAAGACCATACGGTGTTGCTCAAACAACAAACCCTGGATCAACCCTGAGATAAAAACACTTCTGAGAGAGAAGAAGAGGATCTTCAGGTCGGGGAACAGGGAGATGCTGAAGTCCGTACAGAGGGAGCTGAGGAGAAAGATCAGAGAAGGCAAGGACAGCTTCAGGAAGAAGATGGAGGACAAGCTGCAACAGAGCGACATCAGTGGGGTCTGGAGAAACCTTAAAACCATCTCTGGGCTCCAGAATACCTCCCCCCAGGCCACGGGGGGCAGGGAGTGGGCGAACAATCTGAATCTGTTTTTTAATAGGTTTGACCAACCGCCTTCCCCCCCGACTGCACAACAACCACTGCTGCCACTGAAGACATCAAGTCCTGCTGCCCACTCCCCACTCCACCATCACCCCCCCACTCCCAACACACAGCCCCCCAACCTGACCCTCACTAAGACCCAGGTGAGGACGGAGCTGAGGAAGATCAAGGCGAGGAAGGCGTCGGGACCGGACGGCATCAGTGCAAAGCTCCTCAAGTCCTGTGCAGACCAGCTGTGTGGGATTGTGGAGTACATCTTCAACCTGAGCCTAAAGCTGGGGAGGGTACCACAGTTGTGGAAAACATCTTGTGTGGTACCTGTACCAAAGACTTCCCACCCCAAAGATCTGAACAGCTACAGACCAGTGGCCCTGACGTCCCACATGATGAAGACCCTGGAGAGACTGCTCCTTGCTCACCTCCGCCCCCTGGTGGGTCCAGCGATGGATCCACTCCAGTTCGCCTACCAACATGGTATTGGGGTGGAGGATGCGGTGATCTTCCTCCTTCACCGTTCTGTTCCACCTGGAGAAGCCCGGGAATACAGTGAGGATCATGTTCTTTGACTTCTCCAGTGCTTTCAACACCATCCAACCGATGATCCTGAAGGACAAGCTGCTGTGCGCAGGGGTGGACCAGCACCTGTCATCATGGATCCTGGACTACCTCACAAACCGGCCACAGTTTGTGAGAACCTGGGACTGTGTGTCTGACACGATCATCGGTAGCACGGGGGCCCCACAGGGAACGGTTTTGGCTCCCTTCCTGTTCACCCTTTATACTGCGGACTTCTCACACAACACAACACACTGCCATCTACAGAAGTTCTCTGACGACTCTGTGATCGTTGGCCTCATCTTCAACGGAGATGAAGCTGAGTACAGAGGGCTTATCCAGGACTTTGTGGACTGGTGCCATCGGAACTGCCTCCAGATCAACGCGAGGAAAACTAAGGAGCTGGTGGTGGACTGCCGCAGACAAGGACAACCCCTCAAAGCACCAGTAAACATCCAGGGAACAGACATTGAGATGGTGACATCCTACAAGTACCTGGGTGTTCATCTGAACAATAAACTAGACCGGTCACACAATACTGACGCACTCTATAGAAGGGACAGCGCAGGCTGTTCCTACTGAGGAGACTCAGATCTTTTGGTGTACAAGGGGCGCTGCTGAAGACATTCTATGACACAGTGGTGGCATCAGCCATCACTTTTGGAGTGGTCTGCTGGGGCAGTGGCATTACAGCAGCCGATAGGAAGAGACTGAACAAACTGATCAAGAAAGCTAGCTCTGTCCTGGGGCAGCGCCTTGACCCAGTGGAGGAGATGGGAGAGAGAAGGATGGTGGCTAAACTGTCATCTCTGCTGGAGTCCAAGTTCCACCCTATGCATGACACACTGAATGCACTAAGGAGCTCATTTAGCAGCAGACTACATCATCCTAGGTGCACAACCGAGAGGTTTCGCAGGTCCTTCCTACCAACGGCTGTCAGACTGTATAACCTAAGCAGGGCTGCTCGCAGAGACAGCAAAAAGACGTGACAACCTAATAGTATTGAATGCAAAAGACGCAATAGACTTACACAATGGTCCCCTCTGGTATACAACTAGGAAAATACCGGTAGCTACGGAGGGTGACAATATGTATGGGTACATAATCATACCATGTAGGATAACTAAGTAGACGGTTATGCTGTTTCATTTGATCTAGCTGCAATACTCCACACTGTGTGTGTTTGTTTGTATATTTATATATTTATTCCATCTAGCGACAATGCTCCACACTGTGTTTATATATTTACATATTTATTCCATCTAGCTACAGTGCTCCGCACTGTGTGTGTTTATATATTTACATATTTATTCCATCTAGCTACGGTGCTAAGCACTGTGTGTGTTTATGTGTTTGCATATTTGTTCCATCTAGCTACAATGCTCCGCACTGTTTGTGTTTATATATTTGCATGTTTGTTCCATCTAGCTGCAATGCTCCGCACTGTGTGTGTTTATATATTCATAAATTTATTCCATCTTGCTACAACGCTCCACACTGTGTGTGTGTTTATATATTCACATATTTATTCCATCTAGCTACAATGCTCCGCAGTGTGTGTGTTTATATGTTCATACAATGCTCCGCACTGTGTTTATATATCTATATATTTATTCCATCTAGCTGCAATGCTCCGCATCGTGTGTCTATATATTTATGTTTATATGTACATACAGTGGTACCTTTACTTACGAACGTCTCTACATACGGAATTTTCAGGTTACGACACGCCTCAACGGGAAAATATTGCCTCTTGTTACGAAAGAAATTTCAGGATACGAAAGGCAAAAAAGTACGCGCTCCTCGCAGCTCCCGTAGTTTACCGAACGTAAACATACTTGTAGCTGCTCTGCCATTGGCTATCGCCTAGCATCTTCCTGGTATCCCATTGGCCACGAAGTGTTCGGGAAGTACGGGCAGTTTTACGTGTGTGTACAGTACAGTATTAACTTTTATTCACTATGGGCCCCAAGAAAGTGATGGAGATAAGTGGAAAAGGAGAAAAGAAGAAGAAGAGAGTTTTTTTGTCCATACAAACAAAGCAAGAGATAATAGAAAGGTATGAAAAAGGGATGCGTTTGGTTGATCTCGCCAAAGAATATGGCCGTAATACATCTACGATCGGCACGGTATTAAAACAAAAGGAAGCCGAAGGATTGTTAAAAGCCGACAAAAGCAAACGTCCTTGGATCGGTTCTTCACAAAACGTCAGGCAAAAACTACTGATGAGAGAGAACATGAACCAAAGAAGGCAAAAGGTGACGACGACGACGATAGCAGTTAAACGGTAAATGAACATAATTTTTATTATTCTTTACTTTATTCTTTGTTTTTTTAAATTATGTACAACTCTCATTTTATGTTTATTGTGCAGTAATCTAATTGTAACATGTATTTGCTACATGTTTTGATGCATTTTTATGATTTATAAAAAATTTATGTCCGAATTTTGGGGGGCTTGGAACGGATTAGGGCATTTACATGTAAAACGCGTCTCTACTTACAGAATTTTCACGTTACGAAAATACTTCCGGAACGAATTAACTTCGTAAGTAGAGGTACCACTGTATGTATACTCGCTGCTCTTGTTTTTTTTTCTTGCCTTCTGATTGTTGCTCTGAGTGTTGCTATCCCTGTGCTGTTGCAATCCTGGAATTTCCCCGTTGTGGGACTAATAAAGGCTTATCTTATCTTATCATTATTATTATTATTATCATCATTAACAACAGGCAGAGAAATGACAGCAAAACAATATAACTACATTATATGACTACATAATAATAATAATAATAACAACAATAATAACAAGGCTGTCATAAATGTATTGACCATTGGGGCTGGGCAATTCCACCTTAAATCAACATCATGGTTTGTTGAATCTTTCAGGTCGGTTTTCTTTTTTTTTTCCCCCCTCCTCTGTTCTCCATTACAGTTTTCTGACAAGGTTCATAATTATTAAGCAATATTACACAACAGTGTGGTATCATACCATTTTTTTGCACTTAACTACAAATTCATATTGATGCAGCAAAGCTCAGCCTCCACCTCCTCCACCGTCACTTCCTATTCTCGTCTTCCTGTATCGGCCTGAAAGGCCTGACATTGACGACCGCAGCTGTACAGCAGTCTGACAAGTTGAACTTTTTTCAGCAGCATTTTTCCTGAGCACCGTGACAAAAAGCAGCCACTGCTCAAAGTGTTTCAGTGCCGAGGGTGCTCAGCACTGTAAACGCTGGACTACACAGTCCCTCCAGGATTTCGCGGGATGTTTTTATGACTGTTGCGGGCCAAAAAGCCTGAATTCGCGGGAGCTTTTTTAAAAAGTTGCGATAAAAGTTGTGATGTTTTGAGAGTGTTTTTTGCAGGAAAAGTCGTGGGAAGAATTCTACATTTTAAAGAAGATGCTTTCTTCCAGTTTACTGTAGTAATATTCTAAATAACAATACTAGAAAAGCACTCGGAGAGCGCAGACCTCCGCCAAGCGCCAGAGTTCCCCCCATACAGTGATTGTGTGTACGTTTTCAGATTCCTTGACCATGAAAACATATGACTAGCAATTGGATTGACAATGATAGGATTAGTGGTTCAGTAGTTATTCAGGAAAATCGCATTTTCCGTAATGGCGGTTTTCTTCAGGACGGTGATCCGGATCACCACCAAAATCTAATCATCTGTAGGATACCCCATTTGTGACAATCTGTGAAAATTTAATGAAAATCTGTCCATAACTTTTTGAATTATCTTGCTAAAAAACAAACAGACAGACAAACCAACGCCGATGAAAACATAACCTCCTTGGCGGAGGTAACAAGAAAAGCACAGGATTGTCAAAAATTTCCTGCTATAGTGATTTGTAAATTAAGCAGAAACTTCTGCTATACAGAAAAACCTGTGCAACAGCAAATACAAACATTAACACAATATCCATTACAACAGCTAAATTGCATTGGATGCATGTTAAAGGGCCTATATCATGCTATTTTAAGCCTTGAGTAAACTACATGCATGTATGTGATAGTATATTACCTTTGGTACACTGGAGAATGAATTTCTTATGAAATAGGAGTTATTTTCGCGAGCTACTTTTCCAACCTGGAAGTAAGATGCCTCGATCTCTGAGGCTCCGCCTCTCCTTCTTGTGGCTACCGCCCATTTCATGACGTAACCCCTGAGCCAGCTGCTGCAGGGTGTCGCTGGGTTCCGCCCACGAAAACTTAGAAGACATTGTCTTACGTAAAAAAGCAAACAGTTGTTGTCACTGAACAGATTAGGTGCGAGAGGAACTACTTCTTCACAGCGTCAATGCTAAAGTGAAAGTTTTGCTGATCACCGCTCCGTTAGCTGCGCGGAGAAAGTGGGTGTGTGCGTTAGCCTGGGAGCGGTGCTGGCAGCACAGGCACTTCCTGGAGTGGGTGGCTCCATGGGGACCCAGTCATTATCAGGGACAGGGCGGAGCAGCAGCTCAGAGAGCAGGATTGAGGAGGAATACTCAGAGATGCGTGAATGGAGCAAAATACCACTTTGAGGGTGTTTTTGGTGAGGAATTAACATTATAACATGCTTAAAAGCTCAAAAAAGTCGATTTTGCATGATATAGGCCCTTTAAAGAGTATAGATTTGGAAATTATTGGCAGCATCTTCATTTGAAAACTCCCTACGCTTCACAACCACTCAGTACCAAGCGGAGAGGAAAAAATAAATAATTTCTTCTGTTGCACTGTATTGGCTATTGGAGTCTATGTTTTTCTGAAAAAAAAAATAGAGAATATTCTCTCTCTTTCCATGCCTACCTGTTTGTCTGCTACATGTCGGTCTTCACACACACACATCTTTCCTTTACAGCGGGACGGCGGGGGGAGGGGGGAGGGGGGAGGGACTTTGTCCGTCCACACCGGAGATTGAGATTTAAAGCTCATTGACCAGATGTAGTAATGATTTTACCTTTAAAGATATATAAATGTTCAAACACTGGCTGTAGTGTAGTGTACGCTCTTCACGTACGCTCTTCACCAGCGCTTGGTACACACGGTCAGGACGAAGGTGTGGCAAGGCATCCACGGGCAGGCTGGGAGAGACGAAGGAAGGGACGGTGTTGAAAACCACGTGGGTGAGTGTTTTTTTTTTAAATTACACACTCTGGTTGCTGATGTGTTCCGTTACTCACTGTAAACTATAAACTCACTACTCACTGTAAACATGGAAGTGAACGCAGTGCAGTGATGCATTTGATTGGTTAGACTGACCGTTTTAGCGCCAGTTAGAGACAAATTTGATTGGTGAAATTGGCGGAAGTTGACGAAGATTGGCCATAATTGTGGGAAAGCTGTGGTGATTGGACAAAGTTGCAAGGTTGCGCCATAGTTGAGCTAATTGGCTGATTTTGCATGAATTGGTGCAATCGCAACATCGCAAAATTCTGGAGGGACTGACTACATAGAGAATTAAGACAAAATAGTCGTTCACAGCAGAAAAAATTAGTTTGGTGGACACCCCCCCAATACTTTTTCTGCAGTGTTTGGCTTCCAGGTTGCTGAGGCGCGTGACCCTATGGCATGACCACGCACGTAACTGGGTGAACATGTCTTAAAGGGGCAGTACATGGAAAGTGCCAGATTAATATCCATCCATCCATCCATCTTCTATCTCTTTTCCGGAGGTCTGGGTCGCGGAGGCAGCAGTTCAAGCAGAGAAGCCCAGACTTCCCTCTCCCCAGCCACCTGCTCCAGCTCTTCAGAGAGGACACCAAGGCGTTCCCAGACCAGCTGGGAGACATAGTCTCTCCAAAGAGTCCTGGGTCTGCCCTGGGGTCTCCTCCCACTGGGACGTGCCTGAAACACCTCAAGTGGGAGGCATCCAGGAGGCATCCTAATCAGATGCCCATACCACCTCAACTGACTCTTTTCAATGTGGAGGAGCAGCGGTTCTACTCTGAGCCTCTCCTGGATGACTGAGCTCCTCACCCTATCTCTGAGGGTGAGTCCAGCAATCCTACGGAGAAAGCTCATTTCAGCCGCTTGTATCCGCGATCTTGTTCTTTTGGTCATTACCCAAAGCTCATGACCATAGGTGAGGGTAGGAACGCAGATTGACTGGTAAATCGACAGCTTAGCCTTAGAACTAAGCTCCCTCTTTACCACAACAGACCGGTACAACGTCCGCATCACTGCAGATGCTGCTCCAATCCGTCTGTCAATCTCTTGCTCCATTTTCCCCTCACTCATGAATAAGACCCCAAGATACTTAAACTCCTCCACTTGGGGCAGGAGCCTGTCCACAACCCGGAGAGGACAATCCACCTTTTTCCGGCTGAGGGCCATGGACTCAGACCTGGAGTTGCCGATTCTCATCCCAGCCGCTTCACACTCAGCGGCAAACCGTCCCAGCAAGAGCTGTAGGTCATTGCTGGATGAAGCCAATAGGACAACATCATCTGACAAACAACAGAGATGAGATCCTGTGGTCACCAAGCATGACACCCTCCATTCCCTGGCTGCACCTAGAAATCCTGTTCATAAAAATTATGAACAGGATTGGTGACAAAGGGCAGCCCTGGTAGAGTCCAACTCTCACTGGGAATGACTCCGACCGAGTGTTGGCAATACGAACCAAACTCTCACAACGGTCATACAGAGACCGAATAGCTCGTAACAACAAGCCTGATACCCCATACTCCCGAAGCACCCCCCACAAAAATCCACAAGGGACGCGGTCAAATGCCTTCTCCAAGTCCACAAAATAGATGTAAACTGGTTGGGCAAACTCCCACGAACCCTGAAGAATTCTCGAGAGGGTAAAGAGCTGGTCCTATGTGCCACGGCTAGGACGAAAACCACATTGCTCCTCCTGAATCCGAGGTTTGACCAACGGCCGGACTCTCCTCTCCAGTACTTTGGCATAGACCTTCCCAGGGAGGCTGAGGAGTGTGATCCCTCTAAAGTTGGAGCACACCCTCCGGTCCCCTTTTTTGAAGAGAGGAACCACCACCCCAGTTTGCCATGCCAAAGGCACTGCCCCCGACCTCCACGCAATGTTGCAGAGGCGTGTCAACCATGACAGCCCTACAACATCCAGGGCCTTGAGGTACTCAGGGCGAATCTCGTCCACCCCTGGGGCACGGCCACCAAGGAGATTTTTAACCACCTTGGCGACCTCAGCCCCTGTGATAGGCGAGTCATCCCCCTCGTCCACAAACCCTGCTTCCTCTGTGGAAGGCGTATCAGTGGGATTGAGGAGATCCTCGAAGTATTCCTTCCACCGCCTGACGATATTCCCAGTCGAAGTCAACAGTGCCCCATCCGCACCATACACAGTGTGGACAGGGAGCTGCTTTCCCCTCCTGAGCCGCCGGGCAGTTTGCCAGAATCTCTTCGAGGCCGACCAAAAGTCTTGTTCTATGGCCTCACCGAACTCCTCCCATACCCAGGTTTTTGCTTCAGCAACCACCCGAGCTGCACTCCATTGGCCTGCCGGTACACCTCAGCTGCTTCGGGAGTCCCACAAGCCAACCAAGCTTGATAGGACTCCTTCTTCAGCTTAATGGCCCCCCTCACCACTGCTGTCCACCACTTGGTTCGGGGGTTGCCACCACGAGATGCACCGACCACCTTGCGGCCGCAGCTCTGGGCCGCCGCTTCAACAACAGAGGTGGAGAACATGGCCCATTCAGACTCCCTGTCTCAAGACTCCCTCGGAATGTGGTTGAAGTTCTTCCGGAGGTGGGAGTTGAAGACCTCCCGGACAGGGGCCTCAGCCAGACGTTCCCAGCACACCCTCACTATACGTTTGGGTCTACCGGGTCTGAATGGCTTCCTCCCCTACCATCGGATCCAACTCACCAACAGGTGGTGATCAGTTGACAGCTCTGCACCTCTCTTTACCCGGGTGTCCAAGACATACGGTCGCAGGTCTGATGACACGATAACAAAATCGATCATTGACCTGCAACCTAGGGTGTGCTGGTGCCAGGTGCACATATGGACACCCTTATGCTTAAACATGGTGTTCGTTATGGACAAACTGTGGTTAGCACAGAAGTCCAATAACTGAACACCACACGGGTTCAGATCGGGCAGGCCGTTCCTCCCAATCACCCCCCTCCAGGTTTCACTGTCGTTGCCCACGTGTGCATATAAGTCCCCCAGTAGGACAATGGAGTCTCTAAGAGGAGCACCCTCCAGCACCCCAGTCACAGAATCCAAAAAGGGTGGGTACTCTGAAACATCATTTGGTGCATAGGCACAAATGATGGTCAGGACCCGTTTCCCAACCCGAAGGCGCAGGGAAGCAACCCTTTCATCCACTGGGGAAAACTCCAATACAGAGGCAGCAAGGTGGGGGGATACAAGAATACCCACCCCTGCTCGTCGCCTCTCACCTGGGGCAACTCCAGAAAAGGCCAAGCTCCAGCCCGTCTCCAGGAGACTGGTTCTGGAACCGGAGCTGTGTGTTGAGGTGAGGCCGACTATATCTAGCCGGTATCTCTCAACCTTGTACACCAGCTCAGGCTCCTTCCCCACCAGAGAGGTGACATTCCACGTACCAAAAGCCACTTTAGAAAGCTTGGGATCAGTCCGCCAAGGTCTCCGCCTTTGACCACCACCTAATCCACATAGCACCGGACCCCCATGATCCCTCCTGCAGGTGGTGAGCCCACTGGAGGGCGGACCCATGTAACTCCTTCGGGCTGAGCCCGGCCGGGTCCCATGGGTGGAAACCCGGCCACCAAACGCTAGCCTTCGAGCCCCTCCCCCAGGCCTGGCTCCAGGGTGGGGCCCCGGTAACCCCATACCGGACGGGGTACACTGAATCCTTGATATAGAATTTATCACGAGAATCTGTTGGATCGTTCTTAGTCTGGCCCTTCACTCAGGACCAGTTTGTCTTGGGTGACCCTATCAGAGGCAAATTGCGCCGGACAACATAACTCCTGGGATCACTGGGGCACGCAAACCCCCCCACCACAATAAGGTGACGATCCATGAAAAGTGCCAGATTAATATATAAAATAATATTCAAAAAATTTCTGCATCCACATCGTGAGCTGAATCACCACCAAAATCTAATCATCTGTTCCCCTTGCCATTACACACCTTTCCTGAAAATTTCATCAAAATCCATTCATAACTTTTTGAGTTATGTTCTCCTTCTTCTTCTTTTAGATTTGATTGCTGGTTAGCAACCAGCTTACAGGTGCATTACTGCCACAAACACTACCTCTAGATCACTACAAATCAACCAACACCACTAAAAACATTACCTACGTCCTCCCTTGGGGGAGGTAACTATAATGTTCAGAGTATCCACACTGATGAACAATAATGTTCTGTGAACAGCAGACACAACCATAGCTGCGTGCACCAAGCATCGGCTTTAAACCACATCACATCTACGTGAAATTGGCACCGATTCTATTGCAAAACTAGGAGAAAGTGTCTTGATCATTGCTCATTTAGGCATGTATTTCATGGGGCAATGAATGCTGAGGTTCAGGTTCCTTTATTTGTACCCGTAGGTAGATTTGTTTTGCAGTCTGGTGACATCCATATTTACAAGCCACAGTTACAATCAACATAAACACAAACCAACCACAAACCTTGGTTCCAAGGTTGTCATAGCCAGGAGCGGCACTGGGGTTAAGCTCCCAGTGCTCATAAAATGCTCCTTACGGCGTGCGTCTCGAAAAGCCTCTGACAACTAAGTCCAACTCCTAGCCTGCCCGTGTGGTTTAGTCTCTAAGCCCGGCGGAACTGCTTTTACTAATAGGAGTAGGGGCGGGGGCGGATCTCTGGCGCCTTATAACCAGATGCTTCGGGTAGATGGTGGCTCGTCAACCTGGGAAGGTAGCCCATCTAGGGAAAGGTAAACCCTGATTTCAAACCTCCGCTGCCTTGCGGTACACCCGGTCAAGGGAAAGGCTTCGGGAGTCATCCCTGAGGAAAAATCCGGAGTCGGAGCCCCTAAGGCAGTTCTCTGTTGTGCTCAACATCGTTCTGGCAGCTCCTGCGACGGCGCTGGTGCCAAACTATAGCAACCCTGCTGTTCCTTTGGATTCATCAGTGACGTGGAGAGGGGGGACAATGCTGCATGGGTAACATCTTGTCCTCCATATCTTCCTGCCCAGGCTTGAATCCTACCAACGCCCAACGCTGGAAGGTAGAACACCGGTGCGCATCGGCCTGTTCAGCCACAGGCGGTGCTGTTCCAGCAGAGTAGACGTTTAGGATTCTCTTCCATGGTCATCATAGACCGATGGAGGCCGACGACAAACACAAACACAGGCACACATGAAGCTGACTATAAACATGATAAAAAAATACTTAAAAATACTTAAGGCTCCATCAATCAGAGTATAAAGACAAAGAGATGAGAGAAAAACCAGATATAAGAGAGAAGGGTCATATTAAAAAGTTAAACACTAGTCAACGAAGTTAAAAACTCAAAGGTCTAAAACCCAATAAAAGATTTAGAACCCAAATAAAGTCCTACAAAAATAAGTAAATATAAAATGGAGTTAATAAATAGTTACCTAAATTATGTGCAATATATTGTTACAGCTTGCTCAACTCTTTGACAGCAGCAGGAACAAAGCTGTTTTTGTAGCGCTGGGTTTTACTTTTTGGGACAGCAAACCTCCGTCTGGAGGGAAGAAGCTGAAAGTTGCAGTGCAAAGGGTGGGAGTCATCATTTAAAATGGAGGTAGCCATCCTCTGTACTTGTCTGGTGTACAGGGATGTCAGGCTCAGCTGTGACTCACCAAGCAAACGACTGGACCATCTAACTACCTGATCCAAGGATTTCCTCTGTTTCAGTTTTATCTGACCAAACCATGACACTAAAGAAAAGGATAAAACAGATTCAATAAAAGCCCGATAAAACATTGTCATTATGGTTCGGTCAATTTGGAAGCGTGCAAGTTTCCTCAAGCAATGCAAATGTTGCTGACCCTTTTTGCACACCCTTTCACAGTTCTCTTCAAAGTTTAAATTATTGTCAATAATCGTCCCAAGATATTTGTAGGATTGTACACATTCGGTGGTCTGACCTTTTAGTACGGTGACTTTGTGCCTGGGAGTTTTCCTCCTAAAGTCAATAATCATATCTTTAGTTTTTGTTGTATTCAGCTGCAGGTAGGAATCCTCACACCAGTGAACAAAATCATCAACTACTGGGCCGTGGCCACTCTCACCAACCTGGAGGAGACTGACAATAACTGAATCATCAGCATACTTTATAATGTGTCTGTTGTCATGTCTGCTCCGACACGTTTGTGTACAGGATGAAGAGTAGTGGTGACAACACACACCCCTGAGGAGAGCCAGTAGAAGAGCACTTTAGGTCAGACAATGTACCATTGACCCTTACTCTCTGCGTCCTGTTGGTTAAGAAATCCAGAATCCAACCCACCAGATTATTGCTCAAATCAAATTGTTGCAGGAGCCTTTCACCTAAAATATGAGGTTGGATTGTATTAAAGGCGGAGGAAAAGTCCACAAATAAAAGCCTGGCGTGTGTCCCATTAAAATCCAGATGTTTAAAAAGCATGTTAAACAGAGTGACAGTGGCGTCCTCCACTCCTCTGTGAGGCCTACAGGCAAACTGCCGAGGATCCAATGCATGCTCAGTCTGCTTTAGGACCTCACATCTGACCAGTTTTTCAAAAAATTTTCATTAAAATTGAAGTCAAAGCAACTGGTCTAAAGTCGTTTACCGTTTTAGGACATCTGGATTTTGGAACGGGAACAACCACGGCATCTTTCCAGATCTTGGGCACATGTTGTGTCTGTAAGGACTTATTGAAAATGTAATGAAATACAGGACTCAGTTCATGTGCACAGGACTTTACCAAGCGCCCACATATATTATCAGGGCCCTGACTTTTGTTCACTTTTACAGCGCAGAACTCCCTTTTAACATCCTGCACCTCAATATTAAAGTGCTGATTGTCTTTGAGTTTCTGTTTCAAATCTTGGGTTTCTGTGCTAAAATGAAAGGAGTCAAAACGACCATAAAAACAATTAAGAGCATTAGCCAGCTCTGTGTCTGAATTAAAACCATCTAAAAACACACGATTACTGCGCTCTGAAGGCCTGCAATAGTTTTCATACTGGCCCAGGCTGAACCAAGTTTCTTTGTTGCCATCTTACTTTCCAATTCTGATTTATAATTCTGTTTTGCTCTTAAAATTTCGGCCTTCAGCTCTTTTGTGGCAACCTGCAGCTCAGAAACAGACCCCTGTTTAAAGGCAAGTGCTTTCCTCTGTAAGCAGGATTTAACTGATTTTGTAACCCATGGCTTGTTGTTAGGATATATTTTGACACGTTTAGGTGGAATGATCATATTTTTACAGAAAGCCATGTATGAGCATGTGACGTCTACCAAAGAGTCCAAATCATCACCACAGGACAGTGTGAACATCTCCCAGTCTGTACGATTAAAGCATCCCTGGAGGCAGTGCTCTGAATCCTCTGTCCACACCTCTATGACGTTTCAAATTTCTTTGTGACAAAAACATAAAAATTGTTGGCAAACTGGTGTGCAACCTTTTACGAACCCTGACAAAACCCCAAAAATGTCAACATTCCTGAACGTTCATCAGCATTCGCAGCTCTGTGAGATATGTACCTGTGCCCATGAGATTTTTGTTTGTGCCTTTATGGTTTTTGACATATCAAAATCTTTAAAAGGTCATTGAGGGGGTCACAAAATTATTCAGCAAATTTTTAATCAACATATTTATAATTAAGTTTATCATTATTATAGTTCTTGATTTGGATGGCCATTAAGACTTAACTTTCAGCTGGTCCACATAATGAGGAAGTAACTGGGGAGGCAGTTTCTGATAACGCCATTATTTACTATCAGACAATATTTCAAAGACACACTCCAGTGGATATACAGTAAATCCCCTATAAAAACAAATCTACATCTAAAATGGCATCTTCATACCTGCCAACTTTTCAAACCTGAAAAGCCTTGTAGCTAGCCGGGGTCCAGGGGTCGCAGCCCTAATGCTAATGCTAATAATGCTAATGCTAATGCTAATAATAATAATAATAATAATGCTAATATTTGCCAAACAAATATTAGCATTAAATCAAGTTAGAATGTAGCTAACAACCTCATATTTCTTCAACTTTCAAACCTGAAAAGCCTAGTAGCTAGCCGGGGTCCAGGGGCCGCAGTGTCAAACAAATATTAGCATTAAATCAAGTTAAAATGTGGCTAACAACATCATATTTCTTCAACTTTCAAACCTGAAAAGCCTAGTAGCTAGCCGGGGTCCAGGGGCCGCAGTGTCAAACAAATATTAGCATTAAATCAAGTTAAAATGTGGCTAACAACATCATATTTCTTCAACAATCATGTTTCTATTTTCCTTAAACTGTCAATGCAGATATGCTGATAGAAAAGATCTAGGACAAACTCTATGGCAACTCTCAAGCATTGTTGTTTTCCATGGTGCACCCCTTAGCTTTCTTCAGTTGGTCTTTTGAATGGAACACACTGTGGCACTTGTTACCCGAAGCTGTCATCATCATTTTCCTGGTCATGAGGTTGCCCAGAACTTTAGTTGACAGACTGGACCTGAACTCAGTTTTGTTCTTGTTCACATGGCTGAATATGCGCTCACAGTCTGCAGTAATAATTCCTGGAAATGCTTTGGAGTATTCCTCACGAAAAGACTTGCCATGTGTGTGGATATGGATTATCATAGTCTCTTAATTTTCTTAATCAGTGTTCATCTATATTTATTTAAGTTGGCAAGATCTCTGATTATTATACTCTTTTGCTTCCTCAGGTGTTCCATTTAGTTAGATCCAAACTGTACAATTTCTTGTCCATGCTGCCTCTTATTTTGTCTTTTCAGCATCCGTGCTTGCCGTGCTATTTCAGCATTAATTTTTGTTAAATATTCATTTAGGCAAACTTCTGTTCCCCATAACTTTCTGGCCTGCCTCAGTATGTCATTCTTTACCCAGGGATGTGATTTGGGGTTGGGGAAATTATCTTAAAATGTAGCAGGGGGTCTGGGGGGCAAGGGGGGTGACTTGCCCTGGTGGGGGGGCAAGGGGGGCAAAGCCCCCCGAAGCTCCTGGGTTTTTATGATTTTTAAGTACCAGAACTGTGCTTAAATGACATAAAACAAACAGCTGAATGCCACTTATTACTGTATAATATTGACTTATGTTCCAAGAAGATAAAATCTCTGAACTTAGTTCAGAGATTTTTTGATCTCTTCCATTTCCTCCTTCTTTGGTGGCATTTTTACTGACCTGTTGATAGTAAAACAATCTCTGCTGGTGTCGCCGGTATCTGATCCGACCGACCTCGAATCCAGCTGGGCCTCAGCTAGCCCCCTCCGCTGCTAGTCCCGCTGCTTACCACCGCTGCAATTGAGCTCCTGTCCAGCCGGGGTACCAGCAGCTCCTCCACTGAGTCCCACCGCCCACCGCCGCTGTAGTTGAGCTCTGATCCGGCTCTCGTCCAACTGTTGCCTCGGTTGGTTCCTCCGGCGAGCCCCAATCACCGGGGACAGAGTCGCTTCTTTGTATCTGTGTTAGGTGCTACGACTAGCTATGGCGTTAGCTATAGCGATAGCATTAGCTTAGCAAATGCTTCAGGTAAATTTAGATACTATTCCTAGCGATCTCGTGTTTGGAACTGCTTTCATGTTTTTTTTTATGATTTAAAATTTTTGACTGAATTTTTAGTGAAAAACCATAATTTTGATTAATAAAGCCGTAACTCGGAATGGGGTCTTGAAAACCGTAACCATTACGCCAAAACCGGAGTAGTTGGCAGGTATGCATCTTATGCCCTTTTTTCTACACACAAAAAAATCTTTCATTGTCTTACAATTTTGTGTCAAAAGCTTTTCCTCCTCCTTCAAATGCCAGGTTCTGTGAATAGGCCCATCCACATACCCCACAAGGCTAACAGTGGCTAGTGCAACATTAAACAGAATAATCCTGTGATAAAAAGACTTACTGGTTGAAGGACATGCCCAGTTGTATGCACAGTGGCCCAGGACAATGACTGAAACTTCATTGGTCCTTAAAAGCAGTTCACTAGTAAAACCCCTCTTAATTTGGGTCAAGTTTTCAAGCAGCTGCCCAAAAATGCTAACTGGCCCTGGAGGCCAACTTCGGTTAGGCCAGAGAATCCTGGCTCAACACTACAGACCTGTATAGTTAGGTCACCAAAAACGCTCCAAACTCGCCTTTTTTCAGAGAGTGGGACCACAGCAACAAAACAGAGACTTGACACATTTGAGTGATTTTGCTCTTGATAAGTCTTGTAAGCCATAAAAAAAACATACTACAGACATGTAAAAAAAAAAACACCTTGATTTTTGGAGGAGTGTCACATTAAATATGTTGTCGGTTAATAACCTAAGAATGCATCAGTGACTAACATAAATACAGCTAAAACCTGCGTAATACTAGCAAAATTATTCTGATTAGTCTGACTTCTCTCTTTTGCTTTCTTTCCTACTTACTGACAGATTCTGCTGCAGTGTTGCTCAGACTCTCAGCCAGCCTGTGCTTTATAGAAAAGTATGTTCATTTTACAACTGAGCAATTTACAGATAGGGAAAAGGGGATGCATCGTATTTCATTAACACCTGTCATCTATATTTCAAGAAGGCAATAACAAAGATTTCTGCTGGGTCCCACTCCAGGAAAATTACGACAATATATCTGCTGAGGTTGATAGCATTGTTGATCAATACTAGTGACTCAACCATTACCCACTCTCCGTTGTAAGGCATTTTGGCTCTCAACACTTTCATTTTAAGCTGCTGTGTTCTTGGACAAAGAAGCTCTGAACTTTAGAGAAACTCCCAAAAGTCATAAATTATTTGGCAACCTTAAGTCTTGGAAGAGCTGGACGGTGCACATCTATTTTGGTTATACGAAAGTAAATGGATAAGACTTCGGAGGACTGAAGGGGCCAGAGAACAAATATATCCAGGATATTAGTCAAATATGGCAGCGAGGTTGAAGTATAAAGTCTTGTCTTTGAAAAATGCACCTGGTATTCCAATTACAAAGACTTTATTTATATTCAGACAAAAGGAAAGAATTATTGTTAAAGAACGAAATGAATAGAGAAATGAAAAAAAAGTTCCTCAAACTTTTAAAAAGTAACAGCAGCTGAAATACAGGAATGGCACAACAAATATGAACTCAAAACTAACATACTGTCAACTCACTGAAATAAGTGTTTTAGAAATTAACACAATGTCCAATATGTACTCTCCTTATTGGCCTCTACCATCACCCTACATACAATAAATGAAATAACATAAAATGAAACTAAAAATCAGCATCTTTAGTATCTAACACCCCTGATTCTGATGTCATCTATTAATTAAATGTTTGTTAACAGCAGATACTAATCACAGACATACCGTTGAAACCATAAGTTCCATACACTATAAAAAGACACATAACCATTTTATTCTCATTGTCTGACATTAAATTAGAATAAACTTCTCCTGTTTTAGGTCAGTTAGGATTACCAAAATTATTTCTATTTGCTAAATCAATAACTTTATAAGTTTATTCATTTATAAAAGGGACAGTGCATATTAATGCACATAAGACATGAATAGTGGATATAAAAAAAAAGTCTACACACCCCTGTTCAAATGCCAAGTTTTTGTGATGTAAAAAAAAAAAAAATGAGCCCAAGAAAAATCATTTCAAAACTTTTTCTACCATTAACGTGACCTATAACCTGTACATCCCAATTGAAAATCAAACTGAAATCTTTTAAGGGGAAAAATAAAACCTTATCTTGTCCTCCGTCTCCCTGTCAGTCCACAATGCCTGTATTGTGGAGAGAGACCCACAGATCCTAAACTCCACCGACTGTGTCAGGTGCGCTTGATTCTTCCCCTGGCATATACCTCCACTGGTAAAGGTCGATTTTTTTAAAAAAAAATTTTTAAAAAGTCACCTTTGTCCTCTTTTATGGTCAAGCTGTGCTGTCTGTGAAACCATGTCAGGGTTACTTTTCAGGTATGAAGCTGTCTACACATCCAGGTACTTGGCACAGGAGTGTGCCCACCAAAACACACTGAGGTGACAAAAAAATGGCAGTTTAACATTAAACCACCATTGACTATAATAGTGATATGTCATATCAATATTATGACAAGCTTTCGCTGCAAGATCAGATCAGATATGATCAAAAACTTTAAACTGGTGATTTTGAAAAGCGTCCCTATCGTTTACAAGCCAGTATGTGGAAGAACAATCCAGCAGTGGCCAGAAACAACGTTTATTGATATTTGTAACTACCAGATACATACACCGGCTTCGCTGCGCATTGGCAGAACACTAATAGAAAATAAATTGTAACTGCTGCAGATGGACGGACGGACAGACTTTGATCCCAAAATTGCAAATTTTAGTGTAACAGCAGCATGACATACAGTGACCAGACCAAACAGACAGAAATACCCAAAACATAATATAATAGTAAAGAAAATAGAAAAGGAATTACCTAGAAAAGCTAAACACACTAAACTAAAAAATAAAGGATGACCCATATAGAATATGCAGTGGTGTGAAAAAGTGTTTGCCCCCTTCCTGATTTCTCATTTTTTGTATGTTTGTCACACTTAAATGTTTCAGATCATCAAACAAATTTAAATATTAGACAAAGATAACACAAGTAAACACAAAATGCAGTTGTTAAATGAAGGTATTTATGATTAAGGGGAAAAAAATACAAACCTCCATGGCCCTGTGTGAAAAGGTGATTGCCCCTTAAACCTAATAACTGGTTGGGCCACCCTTAACACCAACAACTGCAATCAAGTGTTTGCGATAACTGGCAATGAGTCTTTTACAGTGCTGTGGAGGAATTCTGGCCCACTCATCTTTGCAGAATTGTTGTAATTCAGCCACATTAGAGGGTTTTCTAGCATGAACTGCCTTTTTAAGGTCATGCCACAGCATCTCAATCGGTTTCAATTTTCAATTCTGGTCAGGACTTTGACTAGGCCACTCCAAAGTCTTCATTTTGTTTTTCTTAAGCCATTCAGAGGTGGACTTGCAGGTGTGTTTTGGCTCATTGTCCTGCTGCAGATCCCAAGTGCACTTCAGTTTGAGGTCATGAACAGATGGCCAGACATTCTCCTTCAGGATTTTTTGGCAGAGAGCAGAATTCATGGTTCCACTGACCACAGTAAGTCGTCCAGGTCCTCAAGCAGCAAAACAGCCCCAGACCATCACAATACCACCACCATATTTTACTGTTGGTATAATGTTCCTTTTCTGAAATGCTGTGTTACTTTTATTCCGGATGTAATGGGACACACACCTTCCAAAAAGTTAAACTTTTGTCTCGTCAGTCCACAGAGTATTTCCCCAAAAGGCTTGGGGATCATCAAGATGTTTTCTGGCAAAACTGAGATGAGCCTTTATGTTCTTTTTGCTCAGCAGTTGTTTTCGTCTTGAAACTCTGCCATGCAGGCCATTTTTGCCCAGTCTCTTTCTTATGCTGGAGTCAAGAACACTGACCTTAACTGAGGCAAGTGAGGCCTGCAGTTCTTTGGATGTTGTTGTGGGGTCTTTTGTGACCTCTTGGATGAATCGTCGCTGCGCTGTTGGGGTAATTTTGGTCGGCCGACAACTCCTGGAAAAATTCACCACTGTTCCATCTTTTTGCCGTTTGTGGATAATGGCTCTCACTGTGGTTTACTGGAGTCCCAAAGCTTTAGAAATGGCTTTATAACCTTTTCCAGACTGATGGATCTCAATTACTTTGTTTCTCATTTGTTCCTGAATTTCTTTGGATCACAGCATGATATCTTGGTTTTGAGGATATTTTGGTCTACTTCACTTTGTCAGGCAGGTCCTATTTAAGGATCTAGGATTTCTTGATTGGGAACAGGTGTGGCAGTAATCGGGCCTAGGTGTGGCTAGAGAAATTGAACTCCGCTTTCCAAATATGTGATAAACCACAGTTAATTTATATTTTAACTGGGGGTGGGGGGCAATCACTTTTTCACACAGGGCCATGTAGGTTTGGATTTTTTTTTACCCTTAATAAACGCCTTCTTTTAAAAATTGCATTTTGTGTTTACTTGTGTTATCTTTGTCTACTATTTAAATCTGTTTGAGGATCTGAAACATTTTAAGTGTGACAAACATACAAAAAATGAGAAATAAGGAAGGGGCAAACACTTTTACACACACACACACACACATATATATATATATATATATATATATATATATATATATATACTGTATATATATATACTGTATATATATATATATATATATATATATATATATATATACACATATACATATATACATATATATATACAGTATATATATATATACTGTATATACTGTATATATATATATATTTATATATCATAAATCAGACTGCTTTGATTATTAATTCAGTTGAATATTTTATTTAATTAAGCAAATACAAATCACATTGACAAAAACAATGGTACCCTTAAATCTGAATATTTTGTGGCACTCCTTTTGCAACAAATACCACAAGCAAGCAATCCTCATTAGTATCACTGGTGCCTTCAAGCTTTTCATCAGCCATTCAGCCTAGGGAAAAACATTAAAAATACTGTTTAATAATATTAGCAACTGTGGGCACAGGAACATGAAGCTGCTTGGAGATGGTCTTATAGCCTGTAACTTTAACATGGTTATCTATAATCTTCTTTCTGAGCTCCTCAGACAGCTCTTTCCTTTACGTTCTCTGATCCATCTTCAGTATGATGCATACAATAATACCAAACTACACATTCACTCCCAAAAGGGCTGAAGCCTAACAATGTAATTGTAAAGTAAATATCCAAGTCCATGTCATTTGTGGTTTGCGCTCTCATTTACTGCATATATTTGTTCTACAATTTAGCATCGCTCTTACTTCTGTTGGAGAACAAGATTACCCTCCTGTGATCATATTGACATAAGGCTTGGCTCAGAAGAGAAAGAATCTTCAGTGTTTAGGATAACAAGAAAATGAGGCTTCCCTGTTGCAATTTAGCTGATTGGTGTTGCTCTCAATCAAACAGAGGCTCTTCTGAGACCTTTAACTCATCAGTTTGAAAACAATTAGACCAGAAAAAGAGCACAGAGACAGAACATGGGCAGATGCACCGTGGCAAAAGAATGATAATAACAATTATGCAAACTATTCATCCATTCCTCTGCAGTTTACCAATGAATGCTCTGGGGGGGGGGGGGGGGGTTTCAGACTAATTCAATGACTCATGTGTGACCAGAGGTGCTTGGTCTTTAATCTCCTCCCTGCAGCTCTTTTTTTGAGAATCAAAGAAACACAAATGAGCATGTCTTTGCAAAGGCTGACATGAGAAATAACTATGATTGTCAACACCAGTTTGCTTGCTGTGTACGTCACACCAGCTTCCAACGAGCAGTCCGACCACATCTCTGTTCCCTCTGCATACACCGGACATCTTACTTTGGAGCCCTATAAGGACCACCAGTGTGGTCTGTATTCAGAGCTCCCTGCTGGTATCGATCACTGTCAAGACACTTCAAACCCACTTAAGATTGCCTTTCTGCAACTGTGACGTTTTCCCCTAAAGTTGAAAGTGCTATGAGATGACTGTTGTTGTGAACTGGCGCTATATAAATAAAGTTGAATTGAACTAAGCTTCTACTCTCATGGGTTCTAGAGATCACACACTGCATGTTGTGTAAAGAACGGATGCGAGTCTTAAACAGCTTTATGATCTGTTTCCAACAGCGCCATCTTCTTCCGCTTAATCCTTTTCGGGTCGCGGGGGGGGGGGCGGGAGCCTATCCCAGCATCTTTGGGCGAGAGGCAGGGTACACCCTGGACAGATCGCCAGTCCATCGCAGGGCCAACACAGAGAGAGAGATAACCATTCACTCTCACATCCATACCCAAGGACAATTTAGAATCCCCAGTTTTTTGATGCCAATTAACCTAACATGCATGTTTTTGGCATGTGGGAGGAAACCAGAGAAATCCCAGAGTAAACCCACGCAGACACAGGGAGAACATGCAAACTCCACACAGATCACTGTTGGTCGGGGGCTAGGATCGAATCCAGGATCCCCCGGCCAAGGGTAAGTTGCTGTGCTGCCGCAGTGCTAACCACTCCGCCATCGCGCAGCTCCTGGAGAGGCTAAAAAATCCAAACTAACAGCTTCATGTAATTTAAATTCCACAAGTCTTTTTTTTACTTCGTAGGGCATGCAGACAGTCGTGTGGATATTGAAGCTACAATTGTTGCAAACCAAAGCTACATTTTGTGTCAGAAATATATTGCTGAAAGCTAAATGTAATCATTGATGATGTACAATTCACTGACTTGGTTTCAAAATTTTGAAAAATAAAGTCAGCATGGGTGTAATTAAAATTGTATTCTAGTGTCCAGCATGTGGCGACTTGAACTTTAAAACAAGTCAGCTTCTTAATAATACAGTAGCCTACCATATACAGTGGGGCAAAAAAGTATTTAGTCAGCCACCAATTGTGCAAGTTCTCCCACTTAAAAGATGAGAGAGGTCTCCAATTTTCATCATAGGTATACCTCAACTATGAGAGACAAAATGAGAAAAAAAAAATCCAGAAAATCACATTGAAGAATTTTTAATGAATTAATTGGTAAATTCCTCAGTAAAATAAGTATTTGGTCAATAACAAAAGTTCATCTCAATACTTTGTTATATACCCTTTGTTGGCAATGACAGAGGCCAAACGTTTTCTGTAAGTTTTCACAAGGTTTTCACACTGTTGCTGGTATTTTGGCCCATTCCTCCATGCAGATCTCCTCTACAGCAGTGACATTTTGGGGCTGTCGCTGGGCAACACGGACTTTCAACTCCCTCCAAAGATTTTCTATGGGGTTGAGATCTGGAGACTGGCTAGGCCACTCCAGGACCTTGAAATGCTTCTTACGAAGCCACTCCTTCGTTGCCCGGGCGGTGTGTTTGGGATCACTGTCATGCTGAAAGACCCAGCCACGTTTCATCTTCAATGCCCTTGCTGATGGAAGGAGGTTTTCACTCAAAATCTCACGATACATGGCCCCATTCATTCTTTCCTTTACACAGATCAGCCATCCTGGTCCCTTTGCAGAAAAACGGCCCCAAAGCATGATGTTTCCATCCCCATGCTTCACAGTAGGTATGGTGTTCTTTCTTCTCCAAACACGACAAGTTGAGTTTTTACAGTAAAGTTCTATTTTGGTTTCATCTGACCATATGACATTCTCCCAATCCTCTTCTGGATCATCCAAATGCTCTCTAGCAAACTTCAGACGGGCCTGGACATGTACTGGCTTAAGCAGGGGGACACGTCTGGCACTGTAGGATTTGAGTCCCTGGAGGCGTAGTGTGTTACTGATGGTAGCCTTTGTTACTTTGGTCCCAGCTCTCTGCTGGTCATTCACTAGGTCCCCCCGTGTGGTTCTGGGATTTTTGCTCACCATTCTCGTGATCATTTTGACCCCACGGGGTGAGATCTTGCGTGGAGCCCCAGATCGAGGGAGATTATCAGTGGTCTTGTATGTCTTCCATTTTCTAATAATTGCTCCCACAGTTGATTTCTTCACACCAAGCCGCTTACCTATTGCAGATTCAGTCTTCCCAGCCTGGTGCAGGTCTACAATTTTGTTTCTGGTGCCCTTTGACAGCTCTTTGGTCTTGGCCATAATGGAGTTTGGAGTCTGACTGTTTGAGGTTGTGGACAGGTGTCTTTTATACTGATAAAGAGGTCAAACAGGTGCCATTAATACAGGTAACGAGTGGTAGGACAGAGGAGCCTCTTAAAGAAGAAGTTACAGGTCTGTGAGAGGCAGAAATCTTGCTTGTTTGTAGGTGACCAAATACTTATTTTACCGAGGAATTTACCAATTAATTCATTAAAAATCCTTCAATGTGATTTTCTGGATTTTTTTTCTTATTTTGTCTCTCATAGTTGAGGTATACCTATGATGAAAACTGGAGACCTCTCTCATCTTTTAAGTGGGAGAACTTGCACAATTGGTGGCTGACTAAATACTTTTTTTTCCCCACTGTAACTGACAAGTTCAGAGTGTTCTTAATATCACATTTTCAAAAACGGTAAGATGGCAACTCTATATATACTCAACTCAGTGCTTCAAGGCTGAACTTCATAAACCACAGATGCCATCTCTATAACTATATCCATGTTTAGTTCCGTTTCTAAGAATAACAATATCTAATCCAGGAGGTATTTTTCACCAGAGACCAGGAACATCATGTACAGCGGGGTAAATAAGTATTGAACACATTAACATTTTCCTCATTAACCAGCTTTCTGATGGAGCCATTGACCTCCAGCCTTCTACTTCCGCTTCTGAGAGAGAGCAGACGCTTTTCTTCCCTCTCCCTCCTAATCCTCTCCCTTCTGATCCCAGCTTGCAATGTCACTCTTCTCCTGGCTGAATCTTAATCCAAATGGAAATTATGGATCTGGAAAGCGACTTATATGCGATTGTCACCTTTAAAAGAAGAAGCGGGTCAGGGGGAACCCAAGGGAGACTCATGGCATTGGAATTCATGTGTCTGTGTGATTCGACTGAGATTGAACTGATCACAGGATCTTCTGTTTTGGCCCCTGGAGTTTTCCTAGTGTATCGAAATTATCTGGGTGAGCTAATCAAATGCGGACCCCGGCGTAGCTCCCTTAACAAATTCAACAATTCGTCCAGCTGGGGGGAGCACTGACTGTCAGCGGCAGGATTAACATGGAATTTACTACCTGGCATGCATTGAAGAGAGAACAAACTCTCTGGACATGTTTTACCTATGTTTCGGTAGGTGGATAACATCTGTGGATCGCTGAGTGCTCTCCAGAGAATGATCTAAAGTATGATTCAAGCCTGTATGAAATTGAAGCACAGAATCGAAGAGAGAGAAATTTTTTTATTCTCTGAGTGCACTGTGCAGATTTGACCTTGTGTTTTGGTACCCTTGTTTACATTCCTCCTCGATAAGATAACGCCAGAGAAGTGGCTTATGTCTACCCATACATCAACAATCAGTTGTTGTCGTCAGCGGATTGGTCTCTTGAGGACAATGCCCATGTGCCTTCTGCAAGGAAGAGGAAAAGAGACAGACTCTGATCTCTGGTCTTGTTTATAAGTCACATGATTATAACATCTATCCACTGCCTGGAGGCGCCCTCTGCTGCCCACTAACAACTGTTACACTCACACTACACAATGACATGCAAATATACACACACTGCTCTCCCTCCCTCTGCTGTGTGATTGTATCTATTGTCTGCTAATGCATGAGGGTTTTTTTCTGTGTAGTCAAAATTTGGCTCATATACGAGCGCTTATTCTGATTACTATGTTTTTTCTCTCTCCTATTGTGTTTTCCTCCCCCTCCTCTCCCCTCTTTACCTCCACTGTTGACAGGCGCCTTGTATGGCGACACGTCATTGGATGCGCCTAACGTGCGCGTCTAATGTCAAGTCAAATTCCTTGTGTGTTTACTTGTAAATATACTTGGCAATAAAGCTGATTCTGATTCTGATTCTGACCTGAGATTTTCACCAGATATCAGTAACAACCCAAGTAATCCATACATACAAAGAAATCAAGGCAACTATGTTCACAAAACAAGTTATATTTAATAAAGTGGAATGACACAGGGAATAAGTATTGAACACATGAAGAAAAAGCAGTGCAAAAAGGCATTGAAAGCCAAGAGACCCTGTGAAACTGACAACTTCACAACCATTGCAGAGAGGATGTGGAGGACTACAAATACCTGGGTGTCACGATCAGCAATGGACTGGACTGGAAATCTAACACCGATGCTGTATACAAGAAGGGAATGAGCAAACTCCACTTTCTGAGGAAGCTGAGATCCTTCAACGTGTGCAACAGGATGCTGGAGCTTTTCTACCAGGCCGTTGCCGCCAGCACCATCTTCTTTGCTGTTGTCTGTTGGGGTAGCAGTATCCAAGCCAGCGACACCAACAGACTTGACAAGATTATCAAGAGGGCTGGCTCTGTAATTAGTCTCAGGCCAGAGACCATTGAGACTGTGGCGCAGAGGAGGACACTGAACAAACTGCGATCCATCATAGACAATCCTGATCACCCCCTCCACCACACACTGGACAGACAGCGGAGCACTTTCTCCAGCAGACTGCTACAGCTTCACTGCGAAACGGGTAGGTACAGGAACTCTTTCCTGCCACATGCCATTTCACTGTACAATAATTCAATCTGATGTTGAATTCTGGTCATAACTATGCTGCCATACTGCACCTTGCAGTCTAACTGGCACCTCACATTGCACCCTGTGTCTGATAGTCCTGCATTGTACAGTAGGTATAATTCATGTATCTATATGGGTCATCATCAATTCATCTACGATGTATACAAGTTATTTAGGCAGCTTTACTTTCCATGGGTAGTCCCTTTTTCTTTTATGCTGTGTGTGTTTCTGTCGTTTTGGTCGTCTACCGTCATGCTGCTGTTACACTGTAATTTCCCAGTTTGGGATCAATAAAGTACATCTATCTATATATTTAAATCCATCAGAATTTAGGAAGTCATCCCATCCCTCATCAGTGCAAATTAATTTCAGCTGGTTAAGTCCTGACTGATAGCCTTTACAAAGGTCTGTGAAAATCTGATTGTCACACCACAAAGAACTCATGATGGGGAGAAGCAAAGAGCTCTCTCTAGACCTTCACAACCTTATTGTTGCAAAACATAATTATGGCATTGGTTACAGGCACATTTCACATAAACTGCTGAATGTTCCAGTGAGCACTGTTGGAGCTATCATTCAGAAGTGGAAAGAATATAATTTTACCATAAACCCACCACAACCAGGAGCTCCTCGCAAGATTTCTGACAGAGGAGTCAAAAGAATTATCAGAAGTTATCCAAGAGCCAAAGACCACTCATGGAGAGCTACAGAAAGACCTGGACACCATACCAGCAGTGAAATTCGGAGGTGGGAGCATCATGGTGTGGGGTTGTTTTTAGAACATGGTACCGGCAAACTTTATATAATTGAAGGAAAGATGAATGGACAAATGTACAGAGACTTCCTTGATAAGAACCTGTTGCCATCTGCCAAGATGCTGAAGATGAAACAAGGGTGGACATTTCGGCAAGACAATGATCCCAAACACACAGACAAGGAAACTCTCAACTGGCTTCAGAGAAGGAAAATAAAGCTGCTAGAATGGCTCAGTCAGTCACCTGACCTGAATCCAATAAAAAAATCTATGGAACAAACTGAAGATCAGAGTTCATAGAAGACACCCACAGAAACTTCCAAGATTTGAAGGCAGTTTGTGTGGAAGAATGGGCTACAATCACTCCTAAGCAATGCCTGAGCCTAGTTTCTCCATACAGGAGGCATCTGGAAACTTATTAGCACCAAAGGCTTTTCTACTAAATATTAAATGAATTTCATCAAATGTGTTCAATACTTATTCCGTGTCATTTCACTTTATTAAATATAACTTGTTTTGTGAACACATTTGCCTTGATTTCTTTGTATGTATGGATTACTTGGGTTATTACTGATATCTGGTGAAACTCTCAGGTGTTGGAAAAATTCCCTGTTAGGATAGGAGATGCTCAGTCAATGATCAGGCAGGATCAAAGTTTCAGCAAATTTAATGAGAGCGCTGATCAGCGGAACACAATACAGAACACAGTTCTCACAATCTGTCAGTGTATTGTATTAACTAACAGAGTGATTTTGTCTAATATACATACCCAAGGGACCATCGGGGTGGGGTCGCTTCTTGATTAATTCATTCATGACTCAGTGTGATAAGGTCTTCTGAGCCTCTTGATTAGCTCACTCATGACTCAGTGTGATAAGGTTGTGTCTACTGAGCTTCTTGATTAGTTTATTCATGCATAAGATTCTATCTGCTGAGTACATGCAGAAAAACCAGTTAACACTAGTGACAAAGCTGACAGTCAGTGATAGAACTGAACATTCACAGTGATAAACTAACAATCACATCAGCATCCTCCTATTTTTATCCACTACTCAACAACTCCAAATATGGTAACAGGATTTCCTGAGTAGGTATACACATTAAGCTTTAACCCCTTGCACTCTGGTCAATTTCCCTAAAAACGCCAAAAAATAACGTGCCCAAAGTAAATCAAAAGCTGTTCTTCAACCCTTTGCAGCATCTTCATGGGGTTGGTCTCATTTAAAAGAAAACACTTTGAATTTTTTGGCAAAACAGTCATAATCTCTAAGTGCTCCTGCCACTGAGTAACAGTCATCTAAACATACTGAACTTGAAGAAAATAAATTTCGTCTGGGTGTTTTTTTTGGATACAAATGCTTGCAAATAACACACAGCTGTCAGATCCGGGCTGGAAAATGCAACAGAAATGTAGAACCAAGTGTTATCCAGCTGAGGTCAAAATTTTGTAACAATACCACAAAAAATGAATATATTACACAGCTTTTTTCTTAGGTTGTTCCCAGGTGTTTTTGAACTGTGCCAAATTGTGCCAAATGGCACAGTTTGGAAAAACGTCTAACTTTTGAATGATTCAATATAGAAGCTTCATCTTGGGCTCTAATGAAAGGTGACACTCAGGGCTGTGTGTGTGTGTGTGTGGGGGGGGGTTGTTTATTCATTCATTCATTCATGAATGAACAAACAAGCCCCCACACACAAAGAAGCATGCCACGTAAAAAATGTGTGGCTTTTTTTTTTTACAAGAAAAAATAATTTTTTTTTTTTTTTTTCTCTCGGCGCCACACGAGTAGGCTGCCTTTTGCAACAGCGGCTCGATTCCGAGTCTTTTTCCCTTCCTCTCTCTTTTGATCCGTCTTTTTTTTTCACCCCACTTATATCACGGACACACAGATCGTCCTAAATGTCTCCTGAGCCGGTGGACGGAGCCACTGTTTATAGCAGGATACGATACAGCAGAGAACAGCTGCTAGCATTCAACCGCCACCCGGTCCCATTGGAAAAACTCGACATACCGAGAGAACTGAGGCGAAAACGCCGCGGCTGCCGGGCTGGAGTAAGGCGGAGGACAAAAAATATAAGGTACAGACCCTCCCTTCCATCTGTTGTCATGGGAAATGTACGGTCGACACTGGGAAAGTCAGATGAGCTAGCGGCTATCTCCCGTTATGATAGCACATACCGGGAGTGCTCTCTCCTTTTGTTTACTGAGACGTGGCTAACTGAACTAGCAGCAGATGCTAACATTGAGCTGGAGGGTTTTCACATGATACGAGCTGACCGAACACCAGACAGTGGCAAGGCTAGGGGCGGTGGAGTGATAATGTATGTTAACAACAACTGGTGCAGACCGGGACATATCACTGTTAAACAACGACACTGCAGCAAAGACATTGAGTTGCTAGCTGTTAGCATGAGGCCTACATATCTCCCGAGAGAACACTCACACGTGATCTGCATTGTTGTTTATGCAAATCCGACGGCGAACGCTGGGACAGCACGTGACGTCATCCATTCAGTAACCAGCAGGCTGCAGACAGAACACCCAGATGCTCTTCTCCTCATCTCAGGCGATTTCAACCATGTTTCACTGTCTCCCATTCTACCCACGTTCACCCAGTATGTCACATGCCACACTAGAGACAATAAAACACTGGATTTATTCTACGCAAACACTAAGGAGGCGTACACCTCATCACAACTCCCCCCACTCGGGAGATCGGATCACAACTTGGTTCATCTCCGGCCGGTGTACAAACCCCTAGTGCACAGACAACCTCCGGCCATGCACACTGTGGAGTTATGGTCTGAGGAGACAATGGACACCCTAAAGGGCTGTTTTGAAGCCACCGCCTGGAAGCAGCTCTGCGATCCACATGGTGAGGACATCGATGGCCTCATTCACACCTTCACGGGCTACCTCAGCTTCTGTGTGGACAAATCCGTTCCCACCAAGACCATACGGCGTCACTCAAACAACAAACCCTGGATCAACCCTGAGATAAAAACACTTCTGAGAGAGAAGAAGAGGATCTTCAGGTTAGGGAACAGGGAGATGCTGAAGTCCGTACAGAGGGAGCTGAGGAGAAAGATCAGAGAAGGCAAGGACAGCTTCAGGAAGAAGATGGAGGACAAGCTGCAACAGAGCGACATCAGCGGGGTCTGGAGAAACCTCAAAACCATCTCGGGGCTCCAGAATACCTCCCCCCAGGCCACAGGGGGCAGGGAGTGGGCGAACAACCTGAATCTGTTTTTCAATAGATTTGACCAACCGCCCTCCCCCCTGACTGCACAACAACCACTGCTGCCTCTAAAGAAATCAAGTCCTGCTGCCCACTCCCCACTCCCCAAACACCCCCCCACTCCCAACACACAGCCCCCCATCCTGACCCTGACCAGGACCCAGGTGAGGACGGAGCTGAGGAAGATCAAGGCGAGGAAGGCGCCGGGACCGGACGGCATCAGCGCAAAGCTCCTCAAGTCCTGTGCAGACCAGCTGTGTGGGATTGTGACGTATATCTTCAACATGAGCCTGAAACTGGGGAGGGTACCACAGCTGTGGAAAACATCTTGTGTGGTACCTGTACCAAAAACTTCCCACCCCAAAGACCTGAACAGCTACAGACCGGTGGCCTTGACGTCCCACTTGATGAAGACCCTGGAGAGACTGCTCCTTGCTCACCTCCGCCCCCTGGTGGAACCAGCGATGGATCCACTCCAGTTCGCCTACCAGCATGGCATTGGGGTGGAGGATGCGGTGATCTTCCTCCTTCACCGTTCTCTGTCCCACCTGGAGAAGCCCGGGAATATGGTGAGGATCATGTTCTTTGACTTCTCCAGTGCTTTCAACACCATCCAACCGATGATCCTGAAGGACAAGCTGCTGCGCGCAGGGGTGGACCAGCACCTGTCATCATGGATCCTGGACTACCTCACGAACCGGCCTCAGTTTGTGAGAACCCGGGACTGTGTGTCCGACACGATCATCAGTAGCACGGGGGCCCCCCAGGGAACGGTGCTGGCTCCCTTCCTGTTCACTCTTTATACTGCGGACTTCTCACACAACACAACACACTGCCATCTACAGAAGTTCTCTGATGACTCTGCGATCGTTGGCCTCATCTCCAATGGAGATGAAGCTGAGTACAGAGGGCTTATCCAGGACTTCGTGGACTGGTGCCATCGGAACTGCCTCCAGATCAACGCGAGGAAAACTAAGGAGCTGGTGGTGGACTGCCGCAGGCATGGGCAGCCCCTCACAGTACCAGTAAATATACAGGGAACAGACATCGAGATGGTGACATCCTATAAGTACCTGGGTATTCATCTGAACAATAAACTAGACTGGTCACACAATACTGATGCACTCTACAAGAAGGGACAGCGCAGGCTGTTCCTGCTGAGGAGACTCAGGTCTTTTGGTGTACAAGGGGCGCTGCTGAAGTCATTCTATGACACGGTGGTGGCATCAGCCATCACTTTTGGAGTGGTCTGCTGGGGCAGTGGCATTACTGCAGCCGATAGGAAGAGACTGAACAAACTGATTAAGAAAGCTAGCTCTGTCCTGGGGCAGCGCCTTGATCCGATGGAGGAGATAGGAGAGAGAAGGACGGTAGCTAAACTGTCATCTCTGCTGGAGTCCGAGTTCCACCCTATGCAGGACATACTGAATGCACTGAGGAGCTCATTTAGCAGCAGACTACATCATCCCAGGTGCACAACCGAGAGGTTTCGTAGGTCCTTCCTACCAACGGCTGTCAGACTGTACAACCTAAGCAGGGCTGCTCGCAGAGATAGCAAAAAGACGTAACAAACTAATAGTTTTTTGAATGCAAAAGATGCAATAGACTTACACAATGGTCCCCTCCGGCATACAACTAGGAACATACCGGTCGCTATGGAGGGTGAGAATATGTATGGGCACATAATCATACCATGTAGGATAACTAAATAGACGGTTATGCTGTTTCATCCCACCTAGCAACAATGCTCTGCACTGTGTGTGTTTATATATTTACATATTTATTCCATCTAGCTACAATGCTCTGCACTGGGTGTGTTTATATTTATATATCTATATATTTATTCCATCTAGCTACAATGCTCCGCACTGTGTTTTTATATATCTACATATTATTCCATCTAGCTACATTGCTCCGCACTGTGTGTGTTTATATACTTGCATATTTATTCCACCTAGCTGCAATGCTCCGTACTGTGGGTGTTTATATATTTACATATTTATTCCATCTAGCTACAATGCTCTGCACTGTGTGTTCATATATTCATATATTTATTCCATCCAGCTACAATGCTCTGCACTGTGTGTCTGTGTGTGTGTGTATATATATATATTTTATAGTAATACGTACATATGTATATTAGCTGCTCTTGCTTGCTTGTTTTTTTCTTGCCTTCTGATTGTTGCTCTGAGTGTTGCTATCCCTGTGCTGTTGCAATCCTGGAATTTCCCCGTTGTGGGACTAATAAAGGCTTATCTTATCTTATCTTATCTTATCTTAACCTACAGTGCACTAAAAATTATACTAAAATATCTAATGTAGAAGATAACAACTCCCACCCCCCCTTCCACCCCGCTACAGAGGACGGACATCGCCCATCGCTACATGACGGAAAGCGGGGACGGTGCGCCGCGGTCTACTACGCACAGTTGTACTAAAATATCTGCAATAATATCTGCAATCTGCTACAGAAGAGTAGCGGGGGGGGGGGGGCGTTCACGGTCCGTGAACACAGTCCGTGCGCCGTCCGGACCGGAGCGGAGCGGTCCGGGTCCGTCATGTTGCGCACAGTTGTAGTTTACCAATCGTCAAAAGTCATTTTGATTACAATTTTCAGGGATAAAGAATAATTTAGCTTATATCACTTACCTGTCCACAACAGCAGTGTCGCTGGCGAACATCTCTTCCTCATTGTCAGACGAACATGACGCTGGTCCGCTTGTACGGACTCGTAGATCTGGTCACGCGACCCGGTCAAACCATAATTCCATTATTGCGGTTTTGCGCTTCCATGATTGCGGTTTTGGCGAACAATTTTTCAAAACAAATAAGAACAGTAGTAAGAAAAAAGACTGGCGAACGCGTGTGTGTCACCCAGCCTGACACAAAACAGATTTTATGCAAGGGAGGCACGCTTTCGAACTTCTGTGCTTCAATTGGCTCGCTGTATTTGCAGCCGCTGGTAGGCGGGTCCTTCTTGCTAGGTTTTCAGTCATTGGTTCTTCAAGGTTTCAGAAACCCAATTCAAGGCTCTTATTAGTTGAATGAGGGGTCAATCACATCTAAACCAATCAAAGCACTCCTTTGGCTTTCTGTTCGCGGCTGTGTCTGTAGTGGAAGAACGGAAATGCAGGTTGGTTTTTTTTCAGGGCGCACTAGGACGCACAGTGTGCGTCCTAGTACGCCCTCGTGCGCTCTAGGACGCAGAGACGTGCCCGCCCGTGGTACACCGGAGTGCAAGAGGTTAAAAAAATTAACATTCATAAAAATTCATATAACTCAGTGTAACAGAATTTTCCCCATCACAGGTCAATGGCTCCATTAGAAATATGTTTAATGAGAAAAATGACATGTTCAAAATTTATTTTCCCTGCTGTATAAACAATGCACAAAAACATGGCGTATGCTGATTTTCACACACACAGTGGGATGTATAAAAACAAACGTGACATGAGAATCTGCAAGCCGAGCCGCAGTTTTGACCTGCCATGAGAAGTTGCGGCTGCAAAATTCTATTTGACTATCAGGAGGGTCTGCTAAACTACAAAAAAGCTGGAACTCACAAAATGTGTTAAAATAACATTTCTACTTCAGTTAAAATGATTCGTCTATGAATTAGTGGTTGAAAAACATTATTATTACATGATTTATCTCCATAACTTATTGAGCGCAGTGAAAACCCGGTGAATAACTAATTTCCCCTTAGATAATCTGCCTCATTCATGGACCACAGCCAGCACCACTGTAAACTGGATCCTATTTCTGTAAATGTGACAGAGATAATAAAATTAGCCTGACACTATACAGTTGACTCACGAGGCAACACACACAGGTCCGTCTCTTGTGGGAGGAATTCTGGTCAGCTAAATGCACTTTTTAACTAGAAAAGCACTTGGAGAGCGCAGACCTCCACCAAGCGCCACAGTTCCCCCGGTGATCCAGATCACCACCAAAATGTAATCATCTGTAGGATACCCCATTTCTGACAATCTCTGAAAATTTTATGAAAATCTGTCCATAACTTTTTGAGTTATCTTGCTAACAAACAAACAGACAGACAGACAAACCAATGCTGATGAAAACATAACCTCCTTGGCGGAGGTAATAATCAATCCCTGGCTCCAGCACGTGTTGTGCTGGAGGCAGGAGGACAGGCAGATGCCCTGTGGATGAGCCCCTTTAGTTGCAGCGAACACATTTGTGTACATGCAGCTGTCTCAGAGAGAGGAGGTGTTTCCATGGTCTAAAATATCTCTGTTTGGAGATTACAATCTGAAAATAAAAGGCTTTTACATTGTGCAGCTCTGTGTTCTGCCTGGTTATCGTACGCAATTTGGATTCTGACACCGACCGATTTGGTTTGTAACTAGTCTAAATTCAGCTGTAAGACTGGAGTGGTGGTCAGTGGTGTTTATTTACTTTATTTACTTATAATGTCTCTCTGTCCCTCACGTGTGGATTGCTGAGGGTTTTCTTTCACAGCATTTTTTTTCATGTCCCAGCAACAGCTTCCCCAGTCACCCCAACAACTCTTTCAATGAACAGTGATCCACCTATTGATTTTAACTTTAATGCAAGACCATTTTATTTATTGGTTTATTTCAGTCTGAGCCAGCTGCATTAACTGTCATTGTAACACAGTCCACTTATGTTTATTGTTGTTTCCAGAGGGTCAGAACAAAATGTTTTTTTCAGACCTCCACCTCAGTTATCAACACCTCAGTGTCACACTCTGTGAAGTTATTATGTTGTACTTTCCTGCAGGACTGACGATGACTGACAGAAGAGTGACAGAAGAGACGTTTTTAGTCATTTAACCTCTTGCACTCCGGGAAACCGCGGGCGATCACGTCTCTGCGTACTAGTGCGCACTGAAAAAAAAAAAAAAAGCTGCATTTCCGTTCTTCCACTACAGACACAGCCACGAACAGAAAGCCAAAGGAGTGCTTTGATTGGTTTAGATTTGATTGACCTCTCATTCGACTAATAAGAGCCTTGAATTGGGTTTCTGAAACCTTGAAGAACCAATGACTGAAAACCTAGCAAGAAGGACCCGCCTACCAACGGCTGCGAATACAGCGAGCCAATTGAAGCAGAGAAGTTCGACGATTGAAAGTGTGCGTCCCGTGCGTAAAATCTGTTTTGTGTAAGCCGCTGTGTGTGACGGTAGCGTTCGCCAGTGTTTTTTTCTTACTACTGTTCTTATTTGTTTCGAAAAATCGTTCGCCAAAACCGCAATCATGGAAGCGCAAAACTGCAATAATGGAATCATGGTTTGACCGGGTTGCGTGACCAGAACCACAAGTCGCAACAAGCAGACCAGTGTCATGTTCGTCTGACAATGAGGAAGAGATGTTCGCCAGTGACACTGCTGTTGTGGACAGGTAAGTGTTATAAGCTAAATTATTCTTTATCCCTGAAAATTGTAATCAAAATGACTTTTGACCGATTGGTAAATTACAACTGTGCGTCATCGCCACATGGACCGCTGCACCGAGAACAGTCCCCCCCCCCCACCCGCCGCCGCTACTCCTCTATAGCTGATTGCAGATATATTGCAGATATTTTAGTACAACTGTGCGTAGTGAACCGTGCTCCGCGGTCCGTCATGTGGCGATGGACGATGTCAGTCCTCTGTAGCGGGGGGGGGGGGGGGGGGGGGTTGTTATCCTCTACATTACAGATATTTTAGTATAATTTTTTTTGCACTGTAGGTTATTTTTTCTTGTAAAAAAAAGCCACACATTTTTTACGTGGCATGCTTCTTTGTGTGTGGGGGCTTGTTTGTTCATTCATTCATTCATGAATGAATAAATAACATCCCCCCACACACATACACACAGCCCTGAGTGTCACCTTTCATTAGAGCCCAAGATGAAGCTTCTATATTGAATCATTCAAAAGTTACAGACGTTTTTCCAAACTGTGCCATTTGGCACAATTTGGCACAGTTCAAAAACGCCTGGGAACAACCTGACAAAAAAGCTGTGTAATACATTCATTTTTTGTGGTATTGTTACAAAATTTTGACCTCAGCTGGATAACACTTGGTTCTACATTTCTGTTGCATTTTCCAGCCCGGATCTGAAAGCTGTGTGTTATTTGCAAGCATTTGTATCCAAAAAAACACCCAGGCGAACTTTATTTTCTTCAAGTTCAGTATGTTTAGATGACTGTTACTCAGTGGCAGGAGCACTTAGAGAGATTATGACTGTTTTGCCAAAAAATTCAAAGTGTTTTCTTTTAAATGAGACCAACCCCATGAAGATTTAGATTTTTTTTTTTTAGATTTAGTATACTTTGATCCCCAGAGGGGAAATTGAGGGCATCCACCTGGATGGATGAAGCAGCCACGGTACGGCGCTCTCTCTTTACCATTCACACACACATTCACACCTAGGGCCACTTCAGAGTCTCCAATTAATCTAACCTGCATGTTTTTTTTGGCCTGTGGGAGGAAACCGGAGAAATCCCGGAGTAAACCCACGCAGACACGGGGAGAACATGCAAACTCCACACAGATCACTGTTGGTCAGGGGCTGGGATCGAACCAGGGATCCCATGGCCAAGGGTGAGTTGCTGTGCTGACACAGTGCTAACCACTGCGCCACCACACCGCCCAAGATGCTGCAAAGGGTTGAAGAACAGCTTTTGATTTACTTTGGGTACGTTATTTTTAGGCGTTTTTAGGGAAATTGACCAGAGTGCAAGGGGTTAACATAGTCAGTGGAAAGAACTGAGGCGGAGTGAAGAGATCGTGCATGTGTGCCGGTTTTTACGGTGAAATAGGATGTATAGAGAAAAAGTGTGGAGAATCTGGCATGCAAAGAGTTTTATACATCTGTAATTTTTTGTGCGCACATACTTTTCAGATTTTGTGATTATGCCATCTTTCAGTATGAAAACTGCTCAATCCTTCATACATGAGGCCCCAGGTGAGTAGGACAACGCTGTTTACCAACTTTGGCTCTGTAGAGTTTGAAAGCTAATGGGCAGAATACTCTTGTTTAGCAAAGTAAACATTCACATAATGTGTTTTTGGACTGTATATGCACTGACAAAAAAGAAGTCAGGGAGAAAAACCTTAACATACAGTGCATTGCTATCCACAGATGTTTTCTTTCTTTTGCGAGGTGGCTGATTAAAAATACAAGAGCTGCTAAACAGTCTCATGAAATCTCCAGTGACAAAGGAGCACCATTGATAAAGGCTCAGATTTTATACAATTTTACATACACCTGGGTAAGGCTGGGTGATTAAGAGAAAATACCCGAAAATTAATATTTGGGGTGCAAAACTGACCCAATTTTCATGTTGGTTTGTTCGGTTTTCCCCTCTCCTTGGTGTGTGTGTGTGTGTGTGTGTGTGTGTGTGTGTGTGTGTGTGTGTGTGTGTGTGTGTGTGTGTGTGTGCATGCGTGCGCAAGAAACTTTTCATACTCCCCTTTAAGATGTACAGTACTGCCACACCCCAGAAGCACCGCACTTAAGAGCTGTTCAGAAGCAGCAGAAAAAAGGGAAACGACTTGTAATGAAAAGAAATGTGGTCTGTGGTCTTTGTCCACATAGTATGTGATGACTGACTCTTTATTTCATCTGAAGATGCCAACAAAAAGAAAGCGCAGTGTGCAGAAACTAACAGGTAGATGCCTGAGGCTGAGCTGCTGTTGGCCTCTGATGGCTATCCATGTTATCTCAACCGTTTTTTGTTTTTTTGTTTTTTTCCTGCCAGAATGGACAACCATAATGGACAAGCTAAGACCACTGTCGCAAAGTCGTGTGGCCCACATAGTATGTAAACACACTGATGAAAAAAAAATGAAAAGACTGAATGGGTCAATAAACCGTGATGCTGATTTAAGGTCAAAGTGCCCAGCCGTACACCTGGGGTCTCATGTATAAATGGTAAATGGCATTCACTTATATAGCACTTTTATTCTCATCTCTTGATGACCAAAGCGCTTTACAGATCCTGCTATCCACCCATTCACACACTGATGAATGTGAAGTGTCTTGCCCAGGGACACAACGGCAGGATATCCGCGGACAGCGGGATTCGAACTGCCAACCATGCGGTTATTGGACGACCTGCTCTACCTCCTGAGCCACTGTATAAAGGATTGAGCAACTTTCATACTGAAAGATGGCATATTCACAAAATTTGACAAGTACATGTGCACAAAAATTTTCACATTTATAAAACTGTTCGCACGGCCGATTCTCCGCTCCTTTTCTTTATACTTCCCACTTCACATGAAAACCAGTGCACATGCATGATCGCTTTACTCCAAATCGGTTCCTCCCACTTATGACTATGTAATTCAGGGATGGGCAGCTGGCGCCCTGCGGGCCGCATGCAACCCCCCACCATTATCCACTATGGCCCGCCAGACCATTTCCAAAAATCAGTTACAGCCGTGAACAAAACTGTTGGTACCCCTCTGTTAATGAAAGAAAACCCCACAGTGGTCACAGAAATAAATTGAATCTGACAAAATTGGTAATACAGTAAATAAAAATTCTATGAAAATTAACCAATGACAATCAGACAATGCTTTTGAATTGTGGTTCAACAGAATTACTTTAAAAGTAATTGTTGCACAATCTTGAGGCAATCACTGCAATCAAACGATTTCTGTAACTGTCAATGAGACTTCTGCACCTCTCAGCAGGTATTTTGGCCCACTCCTCATGAGCTAACTGCTCCAGTTGTCTCAGGTTTGAAGGGTGCCTTCTCCAGACGGCATGTTTCAGCTGCTTCCACAGATGTTCAATAGGATTTAGATCAGGGCTCATAGCAGGCCACTTTACAATAGTCCATTTTGCTCTTAGCCATTCTTGGGTGTTTTTAGCTGTGCGTTTTGGGTCATTATCCTGTTGCAAGACCCATGACCTGCGACTGAGACCAAGCTGTCTGACACTGGGCAGCACATTTCTCTCTAGAATACCTTGATAGGCTTGAGATTTCATTGTACCCTGCACACATTCAAGACACCCTGTGCCAGATGCAGCAAAGCAGCCCCAGGACATAACAGAACCTCCTCCATGTTTCACAATAGGGACAGTGTTCTTTTCTTGGTATGCTTCATTTTTGCGTCTGTGAACATAGAACTGATGTGCCTTGCCAAAAAGTTCCAGTTTTGTCTCGTCTGTCCATAGGACATTCTCCCAGAAGCTTTGTGGCTTGTCAACATGCAGTTTGGCAAATTCCAGTCTGGCTTTTCTATGATTTGTTTTCAACAGTGGTGTCCTCCTTGGTCATCTCCCATGAAGTCCACTTTGGCTCAAATAACGACGGATGGTGCGATCTGACACTGATGTACCTTGACCTTGGAGTTCACCATGAATGTGTTTATAGGGTGTTCTGGGCTCTTTTGTTACCATTCGTATTATCCGTCTCCTCCTGCGGCCACGTCCAGGGAGGTTGGCTACAGTCCCGTGGATCTTAAATTTCTGAAATATATGTGCAACTGTAGTCACAGGAACATCAAGCTGCTTGGAGATGGTCTTATAGCCTTTACCTTTAACATGCTTGTCTATAATTGTCTTTCTAATCTATTGAGACAACTCTCTCCTTTGCTTCCTCTGGTCCATGTTTAATGTGGTACACACCATGTCACCAAACAGCACAGTGACTACTTGTCACCCTTTAAATAGGCCGACTGACTGATTACAAGTTTGTAGACACCTGTGATGTTAATTGGAGGACACATCTTGGTTGAACAAGTCCCTATGGTCACATTATTTTCAATCTTTTCTAGGGGTACCATCATTTTTGTCCAGGCCTGTGTCATGAGTTTGTTTTTTAAAATACTTCTGTTGAACCACAATTCAAAAGCATTGTCTGATTTTCATTAGTTTATTTTCATAGAATTTTTATTTATTACCACTTTTGTCAGATTCAAGTTATTTCTGTGACCACTGTGGGCTTCTCTTTCATTAACAGAGGGGTACCAACAATTTTGTCCACGTCTGTATTTATTTATAACCCATTTGAACGTATTTGGAACTGCATTCTTAAATGCAGTCATCAAGTCTGCCAGCAGAGGGAGCTCTTCTTCTCTTTTTAGATTTGATTGGCGGTTGGCAACCAGCTTACAGGTGCATTACCGCCACATACTTCACTCTATATCACCACTATCTGGTCAGGAGCTGCAGTCCTATCATAATTGCTGTGTCCAATCAAATCAAATTCAAATCAACCTTTATTGGCATATTGCTGTACATACAACTGTAGTGCAGGCAAGATGAAATTGCGTTTCTCTCGGCATCCATATAAGTAAAAGAACATGATTTAAGACACACTCACACATACCCTCACCCCCCACCCCACCACAGCCATTCACACTTCCCTGAGACATACTTGAAAACTAACTAGGACTATAATATACAAATAATATACATAATGTCCGTAGGTGCAGTAGTATGGATGAGAGATTCCAGATCAACTGTTCAGCATCCTAACAGCTTGTGGAAGGAAGCTGTTAATCAGTCTGGTGGTTCTGCCTCTGATGCTCTGGAATAGTTTGCCAGACGGCAGAAGTTCAAAGTGTTTATTCAGAGGGTGAGAACAGTCCTTGACAATGTTCAGTGCCCTGCTCCTACAACGGTTCTGAAAAAGTTCTTGGACAGAGGGGAGGGAGACTCCAATTACCCTCTCAGCTCCCTTAACTATCCTCTGCAGGGCTTTTTTGTCTGACATACTGCAGCTGGAGTACCATGTAGCAATGCAGTACGTCAGAACACTCTCCACCACACCTCTGTAGAAGGTCCTGAGGATGCAGATGGGGAGAGAGGCCTGTTTGAGTTTCCTCAAGAAGTGCAGTCTCTGCTGGGCCCGCTTCCTGATCCCCAAGGAATTCTTGCTCCAGGTCAGGTCCTATGAGATCTGCACTCCGAGGAACTTGATGTTCTCCACTCTCTCCACTGAACGGCCGCCGATGCTGAGAGGGACGTGTTCAGGCTGTGACCGCCGGAAGTCGATAATCATCTCCTTCGTTTTGTCCACGTTGAGCACCAGATTGTTCTCCCTGCACCAGCTCTCCAGGTCTCTCACTTCTTCCCTGTACACTGAATCAAACTTAATCAAAACCTTGGTGCCCCTATGTGCAAGTGGTCGAAAAAATATATATAGATTTGCTAAAAAAAAATGGCCAATTTAAACCTTAAATGTAGCATATTTATCAGTAAAACAATTTTTACTTTGATCATCTTTTGATATTTTAAACATTTTTCTTCATCATATTTCCTTTTCTTCTTGGCTTTTTGTTAATTGCCGTCCAGAATTTGTCTTTGCTCATCATTTTGATGGAGAGAGTTTTAAAAATTAGATCATGATATAATTTTATCAGTAATTTTAATTTTAATATGATAAAACACTGAGTAGCTTTTATTTTCATTTGCATTTTCAGTTTTAACTGTGACACTTTTGACTTTGAAGAAAATACCCCAACAAAGTTTACATGTAAATCTGGCCCTCAGGAAGTGAGGAAAAAAAAATTGTGGCCCTCACTACCACCAAAGTTGCCCATCCCTGATGTAAATGAAGAGAAACACCCCTTCTGTCACTCTGTCAAACAGTGATCTTCAATTCTGTGGGGAAGCACAACATAAAAAATAATAACTTCACGGAGTGCGATGGTGAGGTGTTAATAACGAAGGTGGAGGTCAGAAATATTTTGTTTTATTTTGTTCTGACCCCGCGGAATCAACAATAAACATGTTTACCAAGTACACTGTGTTACAATGACAGTTCATTCATTTTTTTATTTTTTTTTTTTTTATTTCTATTGGATCATAACAAGAAAAAAAGAAAAGGAAAGAGAAAAAGACAACATATTTCAAACAGAAAGGGTGTAGGCTGAAGCAGCAGCTTCTGCCTACACCCTCAGTTAATTCAGCCGGCTCAGACTGAAATAAAATAAAATCGTCTGGCATTAAAGTTAAAGTCTACAGACGGATCACTATATGATGGTGACTTTTGGTGGGGGAAGGGAATGCTGTTAAAGAAAGCCCTCGGTAATCCACATAGACAGACATGATGTTACTGAGTAAAATAAGTAAATAAACATAACTGAATACCAGTCCAATCTTACAGCTGAATTTGTACTAATTACAAACCAAATCTGTGTCAGAATCCAAATTACACACGACAGCTAGGAAGAAACCTTTTATTTCCAGATTATAATCTCCAAATAGAGATATTTTAGACTATGGAAACATCTCTTCACTCCGATATAGTTGTAAACGTCTCTGGTAAATTTTATTTTCTCTATGTCACATTTACAAAAATGAGATCCAATTTACAGTGGCACTGGTTTTGGACCATGAATGAGGCAGGTTATATTTAAGGGAAATTATTATTCATCGGGGTTTCATTGCGCTCAATAAGCCAAGTTATGGAGATAAATTATGTAATAATCCCATAATTTTTATTTGTATTTAATTCATTTTAGTATTATTTATTTATGTATTTACTTGCTTTAATTGTGTAACCTTGTGTTTTTATGTGATGCTGCCATTCTTGGCCAAGTCTCCCTTGGAAAAGAGGTTTTTAATCTCAATGGGATTTTTACCTGGTTAAATAAAGGTGAAATAAAATAATAAAAAAAAATATAATCATGTTTTTCAACTACTAATTCTTAGACAAATCATTTTAACTTAAGTAGAAAAGTTATATTAACTGTGTGTTTCTGCTGTTTTGTAGTCTGGCAGACTCACCTGATAGAGTCAAACAGAATTTTGCAGAGAGCCTGCAACTTCTCACGGCAGGTGGAGACTCTGCGGCTCAGCACGCAGATTCTCGTGTCACGTTTGTTTTTATACATCCCACTGTGTGCGTGAAAATCAATGTATGCCATGTTTTTGTGCGTGCACACTGTTTACACATGAGGCCCCTGGGCTTTGCAATAATGCACACACTTTAAAGCAAAATAAAGTGCAAACAGCCCACACTATTTAATATGCTTAAACAATAGGTGAGTTTGTTTAGCAGAGATGCAGAACTTGAAACATGCTCGATAAACCCCGATCGAAATCTTTAGTTTTACTTTGATTGAATAATGATGTGAATATTTTTGACATGAGTGGGATGTGAAAAGTAACCCTTGTTTTTATTCAACAGGGAAATAAAAATGCAGCTGCTTAGTACCTCTGTTTAAATTGCCAAAACAGTCTCTGATAAATGTGCAAAAAGGTTCTTGCAGTTAAATAATTTGCTGTCATTCGCACAGTTTTAACAACCCACCCACAATTTCAAAGCAAACAACATATAAAGCTACTAGTCTGGAAATGAACTACATCTGAGTATTTATTAATCAGAGCTGCTTCAGGCAAATGAGATGCAGAGGAAGTATGCTAGTTTGAGTCCAGATGTGTGAACAGGACTGCTGCTGGGAGCCATTGTTTTTTTAATCTTCCCTGCCATCTTTGCTATGTCCTCTGCTGAATGCTGAATGGATTCAGGGGAAATCACTGTGGAGATCACACTAACAGAGATGATACAGGACATTAAGAAACTGACAAGCTGCAGGCTGCATCTCAACCCATCGCTCCGTTTTCACTCATATTTACACAGTATCAAACCCACAGGCTGACTACAGGGAACTCATGGGTTCTCATCCATTTGATGTTCAACTGTTTCTTCCCCCCTCATTTTCATTTTTTTTAAATTTCTTTAAGACACTTGAGGTTTGCTGTCATTTATTCAGCTAAACATCATCACTGATCCTTTGGTTTCCATTTTCTCTTTTATATGTTTTAATAGTAGGGTTTACCTGACTAGATGAATATCTCAGCCTTTCAATAGTCTGTTCCCTATCTTTCTGTGCCAACAATTTATCCTTGAGTCTTTGGTGGGTAAGCAAGCTATGTGACTTCCCCCTGGCCAATCTAAGATCATCTGCAAACAAAACGAATGAGGAGGAAATGGAACCTGCCTACCATAACAGTGAGTTGATAACCAAGACAACATTGTCAACATTTTAAACGTTATTCTCATCCCAATTAGTAAATAAGAATTCAATGTATGAAAAATGTATTGTGAAAGACACCTCAAAACCTGAAATTCAGTGATGAAGTAGCTCACTGGGGTCTAACAAATATGAGAACCAGGATAAAGACCCATCTGAGAAAAATCATGGCTGAGCCTAGCCTAGAGGGAGAAGTGACTGTATGAAATGTTAACTCCACAAATCTTATGCTCTTTGACTTTGACACTGTGCAAAATCTGAATGCAGAGTCACCTCTGAATCATTGTTTATGAGTCTGGTGAGCAGTCAGGAAACTCTACAAGAAGAGTGGTAGAGATTTTTTCTAAAATCTCTCCTCCAAGGCAACTACCCAGCTGAATGTATGAGGACAGTGAGGTTTGTTCTTGGAGTGACGAGTAGATTCAAGTTGGGGGTGGGACTACATCAGGGATCAGCTCTTAACCACTTCTTGTTCAATGGTCACAGGCAAGCCGACACATCCAGAGTCTCTGTGGACTATGATGTTCACAGAAGACATTGTGATCTGAAGTGAGAGGATGGCGCAGGTGGAAGAGAACCTGGAGAGATGGAGATATGTGCTGAAGAGAAGAGGAATAGAAGTCAGTAGAGGAAAGAAAGAATATGCGTGTGTGAATGACGGAGGCACGTGGTTTTGATAGTTGAATTTAAACACATGGGGTCAACCATCCAAAGCACTGGACAGTGAACATGAGAGGTGAAGAAGAGAGTGCAGGTAGGGTGGAGACAAGTGTCAGGAGTGACAGAAGCATAAGGGAAGGTTTATGAGATTCAAGTAAGACCTGTCATGATGCATGGTTTGAAGACTGTGGCACTGACAAAAAGACAGGAGGAGGAGTTGGAAGTGGCAGAGTTGAATCAATCAATCAACCTTTATTGTCATGATGCTATGCATACAACTGTAGTGCAAGCAAGATGAAATTGCGTTTCTCTAGGCATCTGTATTGTAAAAAAAGAACATAATTAAAAAACACACTCACACACCCCCTCACCCTCCACCCCGACAGCCATTCACATATCCCTGAGACACATTTGGATATTACAGTAATGTTAACTTATTACAGTTGCAGTTAAAATGATAATAACTGCCTATGTATATATAAAACAATTAAAATGGCTAAGTGAATCTAAGTAGTTAAGAGAAATAAATACTTAAAACTGACTAAAACTATAATATATGTACATCACCAGGGAGAGCGGATGCTGTATTTAAAGTATGGAATTTAAAAGGGATTCAAAAGATTCAAGACTTATATTTGTCACGCTCAGATAACATGTCTTTTGAAGAACTGAGGATTAAATTCAATCTTAATAGAACACATTTTTTTAAATATCTTCAGCTTAGAAATTTTATTCGATCAAATCAAAATAATGCTCTCACCCGACCTACTTATTCATCTTTGGAAAAATTTTTGACGAAAGATAGTAAGAGAAAGGGTATTATTTCAGAGTTTTATAACTCATTGACACTATCCTCAAGTGAAAACTCACAGAAAAGACTGAATTATTGGAAAGAAGACCTGCAAATTGAAATTTCAGAGGAACAATGGGAAATGCCTTGTGCAGGAGCTCAAACCAAATCAATAAATGTACGTCTTAAATTGATACATTTTAAATGGTTAATGCGGATGTATGTTACACCAGTGGAGTTAAATAGATATAACAAAAACATACCAGATACATGCACAAAATGTATGGATAGTAAAGGAACCCTATTTCACTGTTTATGGGAATGTAGAAAAATCATAATGTTTTGGGAAGAGGTGAGGGTAACAATTGAAAAAATAATTTCAAAACAATTCACATTGAACCCTAAACTGTTTTTGTTGGGTCTGTATCCAGAAAAACATAACTTTAACTAGAAAAGCACTCGGAGAGCGCAGACCTCCGCCAAGCGCCACAGTTCCCCCCATACAGTGTTTGTGTGTACGTTTTCAGATTCCTTGACCATGAAAACATATGACTAGCAATTGGATTCACAATGATAGGATTAGTGGTTCAGTAGTAAAAGCATTACCTCCTTGGCGGCGGTAATAAACTCAAGTGTTGCTGTTGTGTCCATCTCCTCCATCTCCAAACTCCCAGGCTGCGGGCGTTGCAATTCATTGCACAACCGTGTACAACCCACAGGCCAATGGGTTATGCGAGCGTTTTCATAGATCACTGAAAGCAGCACTCAGGGCTTCACTGACGGATGCAAATTGGGTAGACAGGTTGCCGTGGGTTTAATTGGGGTTGCGCTCCGCGGCAAAAGAGGATTTGGAAGCTTCCCCGACAGAGAGCTTGTTTTTGCGCAGCCAGTATGGCTGCCCAGGGAATTTCTGCCAAATAATCCCACGCTGGACAGCTGCCCGTCTCAGCTTTTGCAGCGTAGCACAAACACAGGCACGCTGCCGGGCCCGGCCCACCAGTTTTCCGCATGTTTTTGTGCCTAAAACTTTGAAGAACGCGGAGTTCGTGTTCGTCAGACACGACGACCAGCGCCCTCCATTGCGCCTGCACACATGTTGAAAATGGCCCTATCTTACAATGTTAAAGAATGCTTTAAAAAATTCCTGTATCCAGACGGTGATCCGGATCATCCCCAAAATTTAATCAGTTCTTCCTTGTACCATTTCCAACAACGCCTGAAAGTTTCATGGAAATCCGTCCAAAATTTTTTGAGTTATCTTGCTAACCAACAGACAGACAAACCCTGGTAAAAACATAATCTCCTGGCCTGCGGCCTGGAGGAGGTAATAAGAGTGAAAGAGCATTCATAGACCTCGGTTTGCTTAATGCCAAAAAATGTATTGCACTACTGTGCAAAAAGACTCATAGACCAGATGTGACTCAGTGGTTAAGACAGACGTTAACAAACCTTCCACTAGAAAGAATAACATATATACTGAAATTAAAGGAAAATGTGTTTGAGAATATATGGAGACCTTTCATTGATTATGTAAAGAAATTAAACATAACTTCTGAAGAAGAAGGTGAATGATATGTGTGGACCTTGCAAATTCCAAACTGGTGAATGTATATTATGTATTCTTATGTAATAGATTACCTAGACTAAACAGAGGAGCATTGTTGTTGACTTGCTTTTGTTAATGGTTGTTGTTGCTTTTAGTACATTTTGTTGTTGTTGTTGTTGTTGTTAGTGTTTTTTTAAATTTTTAAATTACTTTAGTGTTAGTGTCTGACTGTTTGTGCCATGTTTGTAAAAAAAGGTTCAATAAAAAATATTGTGGAAAAAAAACTATAATATACATAAAATATACATAATGTCCATAAAGTGCAGTAATATGTGTAAAGGATTCCAGATCAACTGTTCAGCATCCTAACAGCTTGTGGAAGGAAGCTGTTGATCAGTCTGGTGGTTCTGCCTCTGATGCTCCGAAATCGTTTGCCAGATGGCAGAAGTTCAAAGTGTTTGTACAGAGGGTGAGAGTGATCCTTAACAATGCTCAGTGCCCTGCGCCTACAACGGCTCTGAAAAAGTTCTTGAACAGAGGGGAGGGAAACTCCAATTACCTTCTCAGCTCCCTTAACTATCCTCTGCAGAGCTTTTTTGTCTGCCATACTGCAACTGGAGTACCATGTTGCAATGCAGTACGTCAGAACACTCTCCACCACACCTCAGTAGAAGGTCCTGAGGATGCAGATGGGGAGAGAGGCCTGTTTGAGTTTCCTCAAGAAGTGCAGTCTCTGCTGGGCCCGCTTCCTGATCCCCAAGGAATTCTTGCTCCAGGTCAGGTCCTGCGAGATCTGCACTCCGAGGAACTTGATGTTCTCCACTCTTTCCACCGAACGGCCGCTGATGCAGAGATGGACGTGTTCAGGCCGTGACCGCCGGAAGTCAATAATCATCTCCTTCATTTTGTCCACGTTGAGCACCAGACTGTTCTCCCTGCACCAGCCCTTCAGGTCTCTAACTTCTTCCCTGTACATTGATTCCTCATCCCTCTGAAGAAGTCCCACCACTGTGGTGTCATCCGCAAACTTAATAATCTGGTTCCCCTCGTGTCTTGACACACAGTCATGTGTTAAAAGTGTTATCAACAGTAGACTGAGTACACAGCCTTGAGGGGATCCAGTGCTCAGCGTGATGGAGTTAGAGATGTTGTTTCCAACCCGGACAGACTGAGGTCTCTCAGTCAGTAAATCCAGGATCCAGAGACATGTGGCGGTGTTCAGACTGAGAAGGAGTAATTTCTCCATCAGTCTCTGGGGAATAATGGTGTTAAAATGCTGAACTGAAATCAATGTATAGGAGTCTGGCATAGGTGTCTTTCTGATCCAGGTGGGTAATGACAGAGTGCAGGGTGGTGACTATAGCGTCCTCTGTGGAGCGATTTGTACAATACGCGAACTGGAGCGGGTCATGCTATGCAGGAAGGCAGGCTGTGATGTGTGGTTTAATTGAAGATGCTAAAATTCTCATTGGGAGCGACTAGGAAGGACAGGAATAGAAATAAGTATATCAGAGGGAGAGATCAGGTTGAGCAGTTTGGAGACAAAGTAAGCAAGGCAAGACTGAGATGGTTTGGACATGTGCAGAGAAGGGATAGTGGATATACTGGACAAATGATATTGAAGATGGAGCTGCCTGGCAGTAGGGAAAGAGGAAGACTACAGAGAAGATTCATAATAATAATACCACATTTTATTTGTAACGCACTTTATGTTAAAAAAAAATCTCAAAGTGCTACATGTAAAAAGCATAAAACTCAAATTCATAAAAAGGGGGAGATAAGAAGATAAAACCAAAAATAAAAAAGAGAAGCAGTTAAAACAGCAGCTCAATGATAATTTTTTTTTCTTTTTTGTATTTTGTATACTTTATTAATCCCAGAGGGAAATTCAGGGCATCCACCTGGATGGATGAGGCAGCCACGGTACAGCGCCAATCCCTTCACCATTCACACACGCATTCACACCTAGGGCCACTTTAGAGTCTCCAATTAACCTAACCTGCATGTTTTTGGCCTGTGAGAGGAAACCGGAGTACCTGGGGTAAAACCGCGCAGACACGAAGAGAACATACAAACTCCACACAGAAGCATCACCAAATGTCAGGGGGTGGGATCAGATCCATGATGGTGAGGGGTGGAATCGATCCCGTGACCTTCTTACTGTGCTGCCACTGTGCTAATCACTGTGTCACTGAGCTGCCCCTGACCATCTAAAAAGAAAGGTCCTGCTAAAAAGAAAGGCTTTATGTTCTCTTTTAAGACAGTCTGGATTGTGACGCCCTCAAGGTGTCAGGGAAGGCATTCCACAGACATGGGGCAGCAACACAAAACGCCCTATCCCCCATGGTGCTGAGTTTTGTCCTGGGTGTATGAAGGCAATTTGAATGAGTGGAATGGAGGGAACATGTTGTGGCTAGTGGAGTTAGCAGTTCTTCGGGGGGGGGGGGGGGCATTTCTATGAATGCACTGGTGAGTGAGGAGCAAGAACTTATATTCAAACGTGATGAATACAGGAAGCCAGTGAAGTGATTTAAGAATGGGTGTGATATGTTCATATTTTCGCACTCTCATCAGGACCCTTGCTGAAGAATTTTGGATGCACTGCAGTCTTTGAAGACTCTTGCCAGGGATCCCAATGAGGAGTGCATTGTAATAATCCAGTCTGGAGGAGACAAAGGCATGGACCAGGTTTTCAGCATCTGGGAAGGTGAGAGAGGGGCAGAGTTTTGCAGTGCAGTGAATTCATGAATTCATGACTGTAGCGAAGAAGGACATGGAGAGGGTTCATGTGACAGAAGAGAATGCAAGGGATATGTTGAGATGGCGACAAACGATCTCCTGTGGAAACTCAAAGTGAGTAGCTGAAAAAAAGAAACAGTCGTAGAAATTTTCGTGAAATCAATAAAGTGCCCAGATCTTGTGACCATTGACCCTGACCTGGACCATAACCTGGATACAGACCTACTTGAAGATCATCGTGTGTGGGCAATTCTAGTATCATATTGACACTTTTTAATCCAACTTTTTTTTTCCAATTACCAGCACTAAAATGCAATAACACTAGCTGTAGCTGAAGGGCTAATAGTTCAGTAAGATCAACACCTTTGTAAACCAAAAATACGTTTTTTGTTTTGTTTTTGTTTTTTTTGGGGGGGGGGCTTGTTTGCTTCCTTCGTTGTCATGAACAGGGCCCCCTTTGATGAAACTACAGCCTTATTAACTGAAGGCATAAAGAAGAACCAGTTTATCAATGTGAAATGTAGTCCAAATTACAAGGGATTTATAGACATGTTTAAATTAATCCTACAAAATGTAAGAGGATGGATGCAATCCACTGTGCAGGCTACACAGAAGTGAAAGTTACATGCAAACACACACCCACTGAAGAGAGAGCAACCTAATCGCTGCAGACTCTCCAAAGCTCCTACTGTATTCAATAAGCTATGAGCTGCCGTGGTGATGGCACTCAGCTGGAATGGTGCCAAGATTAAGAAATTATACGTGATGCAAGAGACAGAGAGAGAGAGAGAGTGACCAGAGTATTGCTTGGTTCATCCAGTCCATTGCAGCCTCTTACTCATTTGGATATAAGCAACTCCTCATTTACTGGGTCTCAGGAGAATTAACAACCATCAGGGGCACACTTAACTAAATTTGCAAACTATATGGTTTATGTTGTCCTCAAACCTAACAGTGCACAGATAGGAGAAAAAGTATAGGGAGGCATCAGTGGGAAAAGTTCAACAGTGTATCTCGTCTCTATGTTCTTAATCACCGATTCTGAAAATGATTTGGAGGTGGTGGCTTAAAGAGAAAATTTGTAATACCCCTGTTCCAATCTGAGATAAAGACTAAAAATGCTTCATGTCATTGTCATACTCAAACAAGAGTGATGCCTCCTGTTTGTCCCTTTCAGCCCTTTCACTAAATACGAAAAAAGCAAGTTGCCAATTATTATTCATGACCATTACAGCACAGAAACACCAGAAAATTGCTTTGTCTATCTTTGGCAGGGTCATCTATCATCACAACATTTGCTCCTTACTGACCAGTCACTGTAATCGGTCTTGCTTTAAAATATACATACAAATACACACAACAAAAATGTGAGGGGCTGAAAGACTAAAGCAAAACAAGATTTAAAGAAAACTAAGCAGCTCCTGAGCTCAACTTTTTGCATTTTCCTGTCCTTTTTTGGTTAGTCATTCATAGACATGGTCTGAAAAGTCACAAGACAGATGTAAGCTTCAACAGAAACGCAATCTACAAACAAATAGGTGGCAAAATGGCGATCATCTGAAGGGGGTTGTAAAACTTTATGAAGAGAGTCCAAACAAGGTTGCGAAGTTAAACAAATCTTCACTTTGTCCCATGACAGTGATGACAAGCTGAGCTGTTTCTTGTCAAAGAAAAATTTCCAGCCAATGTTGACAATGATGTCATGGAGATTTTTAGGAACTGAGACCAACCTTATGGGACTCCAGCAAATATGAAGTGTGATTCATATGTATACTCTATTGAAAACAGTGACTTTGTTTGAATTGGTCACATACTGGGTCACAAACTGTCCCAGCCACGGCTTGAAATCCAGCCATGGCTGTTGAGAATACAGTAGATCCACTTCACGGTGTTGTTAGCATAGCTAGCTGTTAGCACTAGCTTTGTCGGAGGAGCTTGTTGCCGTTTTCATGAGCTTCTGAAGATTGCAATTAGTCTCAACCGACACTTTAGTTTGCAACCCACCAATATGCTTTTGTCCTTAACTGTGACAAAGAAAAAATAATACAGTGGTACCTCTACTTACGAATGTCTCTACATACGAAATTTTCAGGTTACGAGACGCCTCAACGGGAAAATATTGCCTCTAGTTACGAACAAAATTTCAGGATACGAAAGGCAAAAAAAGTACGCGCTCCTCGCAGCTCCCGTAGTTTACCGAACGTAAACATACCTGTAGCTGCTCTGCCATTGGCTATCGCCTAGCATCTTCCTGGTATCCCATTGGCCACGAAGTATTCGGGCAGTTTTACGTGTGTTAACAGTACAGAACTACCATTTATTCGCTATGGCCCCCAAGAAGGTGACGGACGTAAGTGGGAAAGGAGAAAAGAAGAAGAGACTTTTTTTGTCCATACAGACAAAAAAGGAGATAATTGAAAGGTATGAAAAGGGTGCGCGTTTGGTTGATCTCGCCAAAGAATATGGCCGTAATACATCAACGATCAGCACAGTTTTAAAACAAAAGGAAGCCCTTAAAGCTGGGACTCCTTCCAAAGGCCTCTCTGTCATTTCGAAGAGGAGGTCAGCTGTGAACGATGAGATGGAGAGGTTGTTACTCGTGTGGATAAAGGAGAAAGAGATAGCTGGTGACACAGTGACCGAGGCCATAATTTGTGAAAAGGCGACCGCCATCTTTAATGACCTCGTGAAGGAAGATGCAGGCGAGGGAACTTCGGCCCAAGAAATACACCAGGAGTTTAAGGCATCGCATGGGTGGTTCGAGAAGTTCAAAAAGAGGTCTGGAATTCACTCTGTTGTTCGGCATGGCGAGGCATGTAGCGCCGACCGCAGAGCGGCCGACGAATTTGTGCAAAAATTCCAACAATTGGTGATTGATGAAGGCTACGTTGCACAGCAAGTTTTTAATTGTGATGAGACGGGCCTTTTTTGGAAAAAGATGCCTCGCCGTACCTTCATCACAGTAGAAGAGAAGAAAATGCTAGGCCACAAGCCCATGAAGGACCGCCTTACGCTGGCCCTTTGTGCCAATGCCAGTGGGGATTGCAAAATTAAGCCCCTGCTGGTGTACCACTCCGAAAATCCCAGGGCATTCAAGGCTCACAAAATATTAAAAGACAAACTTCAGGTGCTATGGAGGGCCAATGCCAAGGCCTGGGTCACCCGACAATTTTTTGTTGAGTGGGTCAATTTGGTTTTTGCCCCTGCTGTTAAGAGTTACCTAGAGGAGAACAATCTCCCCTTCAAGTGCCTCCTCATTCTCGATAACGCCCCTGCCCACCCGCCCGGCCTCGAAGATGATATCCTGGAGGAGTTCTCCTTTATTAAGGTGCTGTACCTCCCACCTAACACCACCTCTATCCTCCAGCCCATGGACCAACAAGTCATTTCGAACTTCAAGAAACTCTACACAAAACACATGTTCAAGAGGTGTTTTGGTGTTTTCAAGAGGTGACATCACTGAAAACACCCAGCTTACCCTTCGTGAGTTTTGGAAGCAGCACTTCGATATTGTTGTTTGCCTCAAGATAATCGACATGGCTTGGCAGGAGGTGACCAGACGTAACCTTAATGCAGCTTGGAGAAAGCTGTGGCCCGATGCTGCTGCCCCACAAGATGTTGATGTTGAGGGGGTTGAGGTGGAGGGTGAAGTTGAATCTGAGGTTGAAGAAATAATTTCGCTGGGAAAGGGCATGGGTCTTGAGGTGAATGACGAGGACATCAACGAGTTGATTCAGGAGCACAACGAGGAGCTTTCCACGCAGGAGCTGAAGGAGTTGGAGGCAATGCAGCACACAGCAGTGCAGGAGGAGTTCAGAGAGGAGGAGGAGGAGGAGGAGGAGGAGGGGGAGGGGGAGGGGGAGGAGGAGGCATCCATTATTCCAACAGCCCGAATTAAAGAAATTTTTGGAAAATTCCATGAAGTTTCGGAATTTGTTGAAAAGCATCACCCGGAAAAAGTGTTCACTAGTCGGGCTATCGCTCACTATGATGATGTTTGCCTTGCACATTTTCGGAGGATCGTTACAAGCAGACAAAAGCAAACGTCCTTGGATCGTTTCTTCAAAAAACGTCAGGCAAAAACCACTGATGAGACAGAACATGAACCAAAGAAGGCAAAAGGTGACGCCGACGATCGCAGTTAAAAGGTAAATGAACATAATTTTTATTATTCTCTTTTATTATTCTTTCTCTCATTTTAAACTCTCATTTTATGTTTATTGTGCAGTAATCTAATTGTAACATGTATTTGTTACAAGTTTTGATGCGTTTTTACGATTTATAAAAAATTTATGCCCGATTTTTGGGGGCTTGGAACGGATTACGTCATTTACATGTAAAACGCGGCTCTACTTACGAATTTTTCATGTTACGAGAATTCTTCCGGAACGAATTAAATTCGTAAGTAGAGGTACCACTGTACAGGGTTACAAAAATAATTTTTTTGTAAGTGGTCTGTGTTTTTTCAACTGATTTAAGACAATTTTGCACCGCTGAATCCGAAAATGACATCCGTTTCTCTCAATCAGGTGCCAAGTAAAAACCTGCACTTACTTGGTGCTTACTTAGTACGGTGCACGTACTTACCTTTATATAAAGGTACAGTAAGTACATGTAAATTGAATGCTACATCATCATTGTTCAACATTCAGAGAATTTCAAGACAAAGAATTCTGCATCATGTAAAGCAAAAATACCCGTACATGTAAACAAAAACGTATAAAACAACATGTGGCCATAATTCAAAAAGTTGACCTGATTGAGCAAAACCAATGTGATTTTTGGATTCAGCACATCAAAACTGACCTAAATCAGCTAAAAAAAACCAAAAAACTTAGACAATAAATTTGGTGTTGACCAGTGTAATCTATTTCCACAAAAACAAATTAGCTTCATCTTTTCCCAGCAGGAGCAAGCTCCATTTGTGGCTGCTGGCTGCAGCAGTGACCAGGCTCTTTGCAACAGGTCATGTTGACTGGCAGCTGCGTTAGCTATGTAGGATCACTTTGTATGTATTTGCGCAAAAAATATCTATCCATATTAATAAAACGAGTAACAAGTAACACATCTGGTGGCTTCCGGTTATGGCTGCCGCGTAGAAGGACGTGCTTCACTCTACTCTGCTCCTAAAAAAAAAATTTTTAAAAAAATCGGCAAATAACTCTCTCAATTGGAACAAAACCTATCCCAACGTTTGGGCGAGGACATGCCGGTAAAGCCTAAGGCTGGGAAATCAGGTGGAGGAAAAACTGAATCGCCGAAACAGTCCAAGTTAACGGACTTTCACGTCCGTGACAAAGCAGAAAAATCCCCAAATATGGCGGAGGAAGCTAGCGGAGGAGCGGTGACTACTGGCGACGGCACAGGTGCGGTGCTCGCTGCCATTTGTTCAATGAGAGCAGACTTTTCCTCTAAATTTGATGGGATTATGGCAGCGATTGAGGGAATGAGAAAGGAATTAAGCAACTGTATGGAACGAGTTTCGCAGGTGGAGCTCCGAATTTCCAGCGCTGAGGATGACGTCTCCGGCCTACAATTAAAGGTGCGCACATTGGAATTAAAAAATAAACGTCTGGAGGATAATGTTCTGGATTTAGAATCCCAGTCGAGACGGAACAACCTGAGGCTGGTGGGTCTCCTGGAGAGAACGGAGGGTCTGGATCCATGCTCCTTTTTGGAAAAGTGGATCCCAGAAGCGCTGAACAACGCGGAGCTGCAGTCATCAGTCGTCTTAGAAAGCGCCCACCGAATTGGCCCACCGAGAGATAAGGCATCACCGAGGACGCTGATTATGAAGTTCCTCAGCTACAGAGACAGGATGACGATCTCCAACGCGGCGCGAGCCAAAGGAGAAATTAAATACCAGGATCAACAGGTGCGGTTCAACCCAGATTTGGCCACAGGAATCCAACAATTAAGGAAACAGTTCGACCCCGCCCGTAAAGAGCTACGCAACTTTGGGATTCGTCATGGAGTGATTTATCCTGCAAGACTGCTGGTCACGTATAAGGGCAGAACCCACATCTTCAAGACCCCTGAGGAGGCGCAGGAGTTCATCAAGAAGATCCAAGAAGAGACTGGTGGGAGCTAAGCATGAACAAAATATAAGGTAGAATATTTAAGCATTTGCACAGGCATCTGACTGATCTGAAGCATATAGCAAGTTTACAAAATATAGATTGTATTATATATTAAAAAAAACCCTATGATGTACAAAGTTGCTATAAAATTTAGGAGTTAAGTTGGAAAACTACAGAAGAGAGTTAATGGTACGTCATTAAAAGCAGTAGAGTTAAGGTGATTGAGAGGAGAAAGAAAGAGTGGTTTTGACTGATCCTCGCGGGTGTGGAGCAGACAGTGGCTATAGCGGGAGACGGAATTTTTTTTTTTTGATTTTGGGGGGATTACCACAAATGTGGGAAGGGGGAATTTGTTTGTGTGTAGTTTGTAGGATGAATGTTCAACCACTCATGTTTTTGCTTCTCTGTGTGAGCATGTTTACATTGCGAGGTAATCTCAAACTCCTTATTGATCATAGACCAAAGCGTTAATCTCAATTTAACCTCATGGAATTGCAGAGGTCTACAAAATTTAAAAAAACTTAAGTTATGAATACAATAAAAGACATGGGTTCAAAAATTGTGTTTTTACAAGAAACTCATCTAATAGAGGAGGATGTAAAAAGAATTAGGAGAAGATGGCAAGGAAGTGTGTTCACCTCATCATTTTCATCCCGAGCCAGGGTAGTTATGACTCTCATACATAAATCAGTCCCATTTCAAGTGAAAAATGTAATTGGAGACAAATTTGGAAGATATCTAATCATTCAAGGATCTTTGTTATTAGAAAATATAAATTTGGTGAACTTATACGGTCCCAATATAGATGATCAAAATTTTTTTACAAATTTATTCCTTATTTTATCTTCACTTACAGGGCAACATATAATAGCAGGGGATTTTAATTGTACATTGAATCCCAGTATAGATAGATCAACAGGACTAGACTGTACGCACAATGGATGCAGGATGATCATTAATCATTTTATGAAAGAATTGAGATTGCGAGATATATGGAGAGAAATGAAATCACAAGTTAAAGCCTATTCTTGTTATTCTAATATCTACAAGACATTCTCACGTATTGACTATTTTTTGATCTCCACAGAATTAAGGTCCAAGATTCAAAACTGCTTCTATGATAATATTGTGATCTCTGATCATGCACCCTGCTGTCTAATATATGTAGATAAGAAATTGACAAAGGAACCAGGTAGGTGGCAATTTCAGCATAAATGGCTTCAGGATGAGGAATTTGTTAAGTACATAGAAAAACAGATGGATGAGTTCTTTGATATCAATACTACACAAACATGTATAAAGTGGGAGGCTTTCAAAGCTTTTATGAGGGGGCATATTAATAGTTATACAGGTTCAAAATCTAAGAAGACTCGAGAGGAGAGAGTCCAATTGGAACATAAAATAAAAATTCTTCAAGAAAAAGTGTATGCAGGAAGTGACCCAAAGTTAGAGAACGAATTACTGATTCTGAGAGCTGAATATGACAAAAAAAATCAGCAAATAGAGCTGCCTCAAGTCTTGAAGCAATCTTTTTATGAACAAGGTGAAAAATCAGGAAAATTATTGGCATGGCAGATTAAACAATTAGAATTTAAAACACCAATTACCAGTATTATAAGTAACGGACAGGCAGTTGTAGATCCTTTAGAAATTAATAGTGCCTTTAGAGATTATTATGAAAAATTATATAATACAAAAAATGAAACTGACTTAACAAAACTAAATGGGTTTTTGGACGGATTATCTATACCGTGTATTCCAAATGAAAACAGGGAGATACTGGAGTCTAAAATTAGTCAAGAAGAAGTTGGGCTAGCCATTGATAATATGAAATCAGGAAAAAGTGCAGGACCAGATGGTCTTCCAGTTGACCTCTATAAAAAATTTAAGAATAAATTAATAAAACCATTTTTGGAAATGGTTTTAGAAGCATTTCAAAATGGTAATTTACCACCATACATGAATAATGCCTTAATTATACTGTTGCCAAAACCAGGTAAACCCTCTAATAAATGTGAAAATATGAGACCAATAAGCCTATTAAATGCTGACCTTAAGATAATCTGTAAAATTTTAGCAAGACGACTGCAAGAAATATTACCAAATATTATTAACCAAGATCAGAATGGCTTTATAAAGGGAAGACAAGGCTTCCATAATGTAAGAAGACTATTTAATATTATCTATTCTAATAAAGAAGCACCGGATACAGCTCTCCTATCACTGGACGCCGAAAAGGCCTTTGACAGGGTTGAATGGCCCTTTCTTTTTGAAGTTTTACAAAGGTTTGGAATTGGAAATAATTTCATAAAATGGGTTCAGATAATATACAATAATGCTACAGCAGAAATCCTAACAAACAGCAATATTTCAAAATCAATAAATATCAATAGAGGATGTCGACAAGGCTGCCCACTTTCACCTTTACTGTTTACTATGGCAATTGAACCTTTAGCGATGGCAGTACGTTTACATCCACAAATATATGGAATTAAAGTAGGACCAACAGAACATAAAATCTCCCTGTATGCCGATGACATAATTTTGTTTATGTCGAATCTTAAAAAATCAATTCCGACCTTGTTGAATTTAATAAAGAATTTTGGGGAAATATCAGGATATAAAATAAATAAAACTAAATCTTCAATATTAATGCTAAATGAGACCCAGAGAAATCACCCAGCTCCTGAGGTAAATCAATTCAATGTTTTAAATCAGTTTAAATATTTAGGAATCCAAATTGTGCCTAAGCTAGAATTAGTCGCCAGTACCAACAATGAAGCCTTAATGACAGACATTAATGAGTTACTTCAGAGATGGATGTCACTACCAATGTCGATGATCGGGAGAATCAATATACTTAAAAGTAATATTTTACCCAAAATACTTTATTTATTTCAATACATTCGCCCCCAGGCTCTGGAATAATCTCCCCCCTGACCTACGTGCTATCTCTGACCTGGCCCTTTTTAAATCAGAACTTAAGACATATTTGTTTAGGATGGCTTTTAATACCCAGTAGTGGTGATATTTGTCTTGGGATTTGTTTTTATTTTATTTTTAGGTTGTTTTTGTTGATGTTATTTGTTTTTAATGCTCTGTGTGTTTTTAACGCTGTTTATTTTCTGTAAAGCACTTTGGTCACCTATGGGTTGTTTTAAAGGGCTATATAAATAAAGTACATTACAATAAAGTACATTACATTCCTTTACCACCACCTTCAGATCTATTCTCAAGAATTTAAAAAAAGTTAGTGGAATTTTTATGGAACAATAGGAAGGCTAGATTACGTCTGTCCTTACTATATTTACCATTTGATCGTGGAGGTCTGAAATGTCCAAACTTTATGTTGTATTACTGGTCAGCACTACTGAGGTCTATGACATATTATTTTTCATCAAATGATCTCCCTCACTGGACTGAAATGGAATCATATAATTTACCTTTACCTCTTCCCATATTTATATACTCAGACTCGGCAAAAAAATTACAGAAACAAGTTAAAAATCCATTTGTAAAGCATATGATCAAAATATGGTGTGAAACCACAAAATATTTAAAAGAACCACACTTACTGTCACAATTTAGCCCAATATGGGGTAATCAATATTTTAAACCAGGGAGAGCGGATGCTGTATTTAAAGTATGGAATTTAAAAGGGATTCAAAAGATTCAAGACTTATATCTGTCATGTTCAGATAACAATGTCTTTTGAAGAACTGAGGATCAAATTTAATCTTAATAGAACACATTTTTTTTAAATATCTTCAGCTTAGGAACTTTATTCGATCAAATCAAAATAATGCTCTCATCCGACCTACTTATTAATCCTTGGAAAAAATTTTGACGAAAGATAGTAAGAGAAAGGGTATTATTTCAGAGTTTTATAACTCATTGACACTATTCCCAAGTGAAAACTCACAGAAAAGATTGAATTATTGGAAAGAAGACCTGCAAACTGAAATTTCAGAGGAACAATGGGAATTGGTTTGTACAGAAGCTCAAACCAAATCAATAAATGTACGTCTTAAATTGATACATTTTAAATGGTTAATGCGGATGTATGTTACACCGGTGGAGTTAAATAGATATAACAAAAACATACCAGATACGTGCACAAAATGTATGGAAAGTAAAGGAACCCTATTTCATTGTTTATGGGAATGTAGAAAAATTAGAATGTTTTGGAAAGACGTGAGGGTAACAATTGAAAAAATAATTTCAAAACAAATCATATTGAATCCTAAATTGTTTTTGTTGGGTCTGGATCCAGAAAAGCATAACTTTATTAAGAGTGAAAGAGCATTCATAGACCTCAGTTTGCTGAAAGCCAAAAAATGTATTGCACTACTGTGGAAAAAGACTCATAGACCAGATGTGACTCAGTGGTTAAGACAGATGTTAACAAACCTTCCACTAGAAAGAATAACATACATACTGAAATCAAAGGAAATTGTGTTTGAGAATATATGGAGACCTTTCATTGATTATGTAAAGAATTTAAACATAACTTTTGAAGAAGAAGGTGAATGATGTGTGTGGACCTTGTAAATTCCAAACTGGTGAATGTATAATATGTATACTTATGTAATGGATTGTCTAGACTAAACAGAGGAGCACTGTTGAAGACCTGTCTTTGTTAGTGGTTGTTGGTGTGGGTTTTTTTTCCACAATATCTTTATTGAACCTTTTTTTTTTAACAAACATGACACAAACAAACACTAACACTAAAGTACTACAAAAAAAATGCACTAAAAACACCAACAACCACCAACAAAATCAAGTCTTCAACAATGCTCCTCTGTTTAGTCTAGACAATCCATTACATAAGTATACATATTATGTTCACCAGTTTGGAATTTACAAGGTCCACACACATCATTCACCTTCTTCTTCAAGAGTTATGTTTAAATTTTTTTACATAATCAATAAAAGGTCTCCATATATTCTCAAACACAATTTCCTTTGATTTCAGTATATATGTTATTCTTTCTAATGGAAGGTTTGTTAACATCTGTCTTAACCACTGAGTCACATCTGGTCTATGAGTCTTTTTCCACAGTAGTGCAATACATTTTTTGGCATTAAGCAAACTGAGGTCTATGAATGTTCTTTCACTTTTATTAAAGTTATGCTTTTCTGGGTACAAACCCAACAAAAACAGTTTAGGATTCAATATAATTTGTTTTGAAATTATTTTTTCAATAGTTACCCTCACCTATTCCCAAAACATTCTAATTATTCTACATTTCCATAAACGATGAAATAGGGTTCCTTTACTTTCCATGCATTTTGTGCACGTATCTGGTATGTTTTTGTTATATCTATTTAACTCCTCCGGTGTAACATACATCCGCATTAACCATTTAAAATGTATCAATTTAAGACGTACATTTATTGATTTGGTTTGAGCTTCTGTACAAGCCAATTCCCATTGTTCCTCTGAAATTTCAGTTTGCAGATCTTCTTTCCAGTAATTTAATCTTTTCTGTGAGTTTTCACTTGAGGATAGTGTCAATGAGTTATAAAACTCTGAAATAATACCCTTTCTTTTACTATCTTTCATCAACATTTTTTCCAAGGATGAGTAAATAGGTCGAGTGAGAGCTTTATTTTGATTTGATCGAATAAAGTTCCTAAGTTGAAGATATTTAAAAAAAATGTGTTCTATTAAGATTAAATTTAATCCTCAGCTCTTCAAAAGACATTATGTTATCTGAACATGACAGATATAAATCTTGAATCTTTTGAATCCCTTTTAAATTCCATACTTTAAATACAGCATCCGCTCTCCCTGGTTTAAAATATTGATTACCCCATATTGGGCTAAATTGTGACAATAAGTGTGGTCCTTTTAAATAGTTTTTAGTTTCACACCATATTTTGATCATATGCTTTACAAATGGATTTTTAACTTGTTTTTGTAAATTTTTTGCCGAATCTGAGTATATGAATATGGGAAGAGGTAAAGGTAAATTGTATGATTCCATTTCAGTCCAGTGAGGGAGATCATTTGATGAAAAATAATATGTCATAGACGTCAGTTGTGCCGACCAATAATACAACATAAAATTTGGACATTTCAGACCTCCACGATCAAATGGTAAATATAATAAAGACAGACGTAATCTAGCCCTCCTGTTGTTCCATATAAATTCCACTAACTTTTTTTTAATTCTTGAGAATAAATCTAAAGGTGGTGGTAAGGGAATGTATTGAAATAAATAAAGTATTTTAGGTAAGATATTACTTTTAAGTATGTTGATTCTCCCGATCATCGACATTGGTAGTGACATCCATCTCTGAAGTAACTCATTGATATCTGTCATTAAGGCTTCATAGTTGACACTGGCGACTGATTCTAGCTTAGGCACAATTTGGATTCCTAAATATTCAAACTGATTTAAAACATTGAATTGATTTACCTCAGGGGCTGGGTAATTTCTCTGGGTCTCATTTAGCATCACTATTGAAGATTTAGTTTTATTTATTTTATATCCTGACATTTCCCCAAAATTCTTTATTAAATTCAACAAGGTCGGAATTGATTTTTTAAGATTCGACATAAACAAAATTATGTCATCGGCATACAGGGAGATTTTATGTTCTGTTGGTCCAACTTTAATTCCATATATTTGTGACTGTAAACGTATCGCCATCGCTAATGGTTCAATTGCCATAGTAAACAGTAAAGGTGAAAGTGGACAGCCTTGTCGACATCCTCTATTGATTTTTATTGATTTTGAAATATGAAATAAATATGAAATTGAAATATTGCCATTTGTTAGGATTTCTGCTGTAGCATTATTGTATATTATCTGAACTCATTTTATGAAATTATTTCCAAGTCCAAACCTTTGTAAGACTTCAAAAAGAAAGGGCCATTCGACTCTATCAAAGGCCTTTTCGGCGTCCAGTGATAGGAGAGCTGTATCCGGTGCTTCTTTATTAGAATAAATAATATTAAATAGTCTTCTTACATTATGGAAGCCTTGTCTTCCCTTTATAAAGCCATTCTGATCTCGATTAATAATATTTGGTAAAATTTCTTGTATTCGTCTTGCTAAAATTTTACAGATTATCTTAAGGTCGGCATTTAATAGGCTTATTGGTCTCATATTTTCACATTTATTAGAGGGCTCGCCTGGCCCCGGCAACAGCACAACCAAGGCATTATTCATGTATGATGGCAAACTACTATTTTGAAACGCCTCCAAAACCACCTCCAAAAAAGGTTTTATTAATTCATTCCTAAATTTTTTACAGAGGTCAACTGGAAGACCATCTGGTCCCGCACCCCCCCCCGACCCCACACCATCAATGGCCAGCTCAACCTCCTCCCGACCAACCCTAGACTCCAGCATCTCCCCGCCTCCACCTGGAACACATGGCACAGATAGCTCGTTCAAAAACCCATTCAGCTCCGCAAAGTCAGATTCACTTTTGGTATCACACAACTTTTCATAGCAATCTCTAAAGGCTCCACCAATTTCCAAAGGATCCACAACCACCCGTCTGCCACTTACAACACTGGCAATTGGTGTTCCAAACTCCAACTGTTCAATCTGCCACGCCAACAACTCTCCCGATCCTTCACCCCGCTCACAAAAAGACCGCTTCAATCCCAGAAGACTCGAGGCAGCTCCACTCGCCGATCCCCCGCCATACTTTTTCCGGTTCCGGTTCCGCCGGACCGGCGGCGCCACACGAGTCGGCTGCCTGTTGCAACAACCTTTTTTTTTTTATCTTCCTTCTTCTTTCTACACCTTTCACTCTGTATATATATCACGGACGCAAGGATCGCCCCGGGGGTCTCCCGGGTCGGCGGACGGAGCCACGGTTTGCAGCGGGAGACGTTACAGCGGGGAGGAGGTAGTGCTAGCTAGCACTTGGCCGCCGCCCGGTGCTAATGGGAAACTCGACATACCGGGAGCTGTAGCGAGAACGACGCGGGTGCCGGGCTGGAGTTTAGGCGGCGTGAAAGAAATATAAGACAGAATAATAAAGAGCGATGGCAAGAACCAAGCAGACCGCCCGTAAAATCTACTGGAGGAAGAAGCCCCCCAGGAGACAGCTAGCCACCAGGGCTGCTCGGAGAGGCGCTCTGGCCACCGGCAGAGTGAAGAAGCCTCGCCATCACAGGCCCGTGGCTCTGAGAGAGATCCATCGCTACCAGAAATCCACGGAGCTGCTCATCCGTAAGCTGCCCATCCAGCGCCTGGTGAGGGAGATCGCTCAGGACTTCAAGACCAACCTGCGTTTCCTGAGCTTCGCCGTCATGGCTCTGCAGGAGACCAGCGAGGCCCACCTGGTGGGTCTCTTCTTCGCTAAGGGGGTCACCATCATGCCCAAAGACTTCCAGCTGGCCCGCTGCATCCGCGGAGAGAGAGCTTAGACTTTCTGCTGCACATTCACCAGCCATAATGCTCTGCACTGTGTGTCTATACAGTATATATACATTTATAGTAATATGGACATATGTTTACTAGATGTTGTTTTTTCTTGCCTTCTGACTGTTGCTCTGAGTGTTGCTATCCCTATGCTGTTGCAATCCTGGAATTTCCCCATTGTGGGACTAATAAAGGCTTATCTTATCTTATCTTATACTCAGCTCTCAAAATCAGTAATTCGCTCTCCAACCCTGGATCACCTCCCGCACACACCCCTTCCTGAAGAATTTTTATTTTATGTTCCAACTGGACTCCCTCCTCTCGAGCCTTCCCAGACCCCGAACCTGCACAACCAACAATATGTCCCCCAATAAAAGCCCTGAAAGCCTCCCACCCCACACACGCCGATACCTGCGCAGCACCGACGTCAAAGAACTCATCCATCTGTCCCTCCATGTACCCAACAAATTCCCCATCCTGAAGCCACCCACGCTGAAACCGCCACCTACCCGGTTCCCCCGCCAACCCCCCATCCACATACACTAGACAGCAGGGCGCACGATCAGAGATCACGATGCCATCATAAAAGCAGTTCTGAATCCTGGACCCCAACTCCACGGAGACCAAAAAACAATCAACACGTGAGAAAGTCCTGTAGGCACCGGAACAACAAGAGCAAGCCTCAACCCGCGGTCCCACCTCTCCCCACACATCCAGCAATCTCAATTCCCTCATAAAATGAATAATGGTCATCCTACATCCATTGCGCGCACAGCCCAGCCCCGCCGATCCACCCACACCGGGATTCAATGCACAACCAAAATCCCCCGCTACCACATGTTGCCCTGCAAGTGATGACAAGACAAGAAACAAATTAGCAAAGAACTTCTGATCATCCACACTGGGACCATACAAGTTCACCAAATCCACACCTTCCAACAGCAAAGATCCTTGAACGACCAAACATCTTCCAAATTTGTCCCCAACCACACCTCTCACCCGAAATGGGACCGACCCATGCATGAGAGTCACAACTCCCCTAGCCTGGGACGAAAATGACGAGGTGAAAACACCTCCCCGCCATCCACTCCCAATTCTCCCCACATCCTCCTCTATCAGATGAGCTCCCTGCAAAAACACAACTCCTGAACCCATATCCTCCACTTCATCCACAACTTGTTTAAGTTCCCTCAATTTTTGTAGACCTCTGCAACTCCACGAAGCCAAACTAAGACCAACGCCCCGGTCCACGATCAACAGGGAGCCCGGGACCACCCTGCAGTATAAACATGCCCACACAGAGAAGCAAAAACATGAGCGGTTGAACACTCACCCCACAAACCACACACAAACAAATTCCCCCCTCCCACACCCGTGGCGATCCCCCCAAAATCAAAAGAAAAACTCCGTCTTCCGATACAGCCATCGACCGCTCCACACCCACGAGGACCAGCCAAAGCCACTCCCCCCTCACCCCCCCAACCACCCCAACTCCACCGCCTCCAATGACACAACACCAACTCTCCTCTGCAGTTCTCCAACCCAACCCCAAAACTTCCAGCAACCCTGTACATCATAGTTTTTTCTTTTTTTTTAATATATAATACAATCTACACCTTGCAAACCCGCCACTTGCTTCAAATCAGTCAGATGCCCGCGCAAATGCTCAAACACTCCACCTTATTTTTTGTTCATGCTTAGCTCCCACCAGTCTCCTCCCAGATCCCCCCGATGAACCCCCGCGCCTCCTCCGGGGCCCCGAAGATGTGCGCCCCGCCCCCACACGTGGCCAACAGTCCCGCAGGATAAACCACACCATGACGAATCCCAAGGCCGCGCAGTTCCCCACGCACGGGATCAAACCGCCCCCCCAACCACCGGATTCCTGTGGTCAAACCCGGGCAGAACCGCACCTGCCGGTCCCGGCGCTCAATCCGGCCTCTAGCTCGCGCAGCGCTGAAGATCCCCACCCCGTCTCTGCTGCCGACGAACCCCACAATAAGCGTCCTCGGCGGTCCCCCATCCCTCCGCAGGCCGACACGATATGCGCCCTTCAGAACGACTGCCGACCGCAGCCCCGCACCGCCCAGCGCCCCCGGAATCCACCCCTCCAAAAAGGAACATGTGTCCCGACCCTCGGACTCCTCCGGCAGACCCACCAGCCCCAAGCCGCTCCGCCTCGACCGGGACCCCAAGTCCAAGACACCATCCTCCAGACATCCATCCCCTTCCTCCAAAGTGCGCACCTTTAATTGAAGGCTAGCGACGTCATCCTCAGCACTAGAGACACGAAGCTCCACCCGCGCCACCCGCTCCACACAGCCACCCAACTCCCCTCCCACTCCCTCCAACGCTGCCACAATCCCACCAAACCCAGCGGAAAAGTCCGCTCTCACCGAACCAACGGCACCAAGCACCGCACCTGTGCCGCCTCCCACAGTCACCGCACCGCCGCCAGCCCCCCCACATATGGAGCTTCTTTATCTGCTGCGTCACAGACGCGAAAGTCCGCCAACTTAGACTGCTTCAGCGGTATGCTTCCCCCTCCACCCGGCCCTCCAGCCCCAGGCCCCACCGACACATCCCCGCCCAAACGCCGACACAGGCCCCGTCCCAAATGAGAGAGTCATCTGCCGTTTTTTCCTCTCCAGGAGCAGAGCAGAGCGAGACGCGTCCCTCCCACGTGGCCGCCATAACCGGAAGTCGGTTGTTGGTGTTTTTTAGTACAATTTTTATTTATTTTATTTTTTAAAATTACTTTAGTGTTAGTGTTTGATTGTTTGTGTTGTGTTTGTAAAAAAGGTTCAATAAAAAATATTGTGGAAAAAAAAAACAAGTAACACATCTGATCAAATTTCAGTAACTGTAATGCATTACTGAATTTTTAACCAGTAATTCCGTTACACAACACGTTACTGCAAAAGTAGTGGCGTTACTGTAACCCAGCACTGGTGGCAACCCGGGTGGTCCATGCATGCAGGGAGGGTGGGGCAGCTGTGTTCGCAGGGTGGGTTGTGTTTAGTAAAGTGGAATGACACAGGGAATAAGTATTGAACACACTTGGTGAAATTCTTTTAATATTTAGAAGAAAAGCCTTTGTTGGTAATAACAGCTTCCGGATGCCTCCTGCATGGAGAAACTAGGCTCAGGTATTGCTCAGGAGTGATTTTTAGCTTGTTCTTCCACACAAACCGTCTTCAAATCTTGAAGGTTCTGTGGGTATCTTCTATGAACTCTGATCTTCAGTTCGTTTCATAGATTTGCATTGGATTCAGGTCAGGTGACTGACTGGGCCATTCTAACAGCTTTATTTTTTTCCTTTCTCTGGAGCCAGTTGAGAGTTTCCTTGGCTGTGTGTTTGGGATCATTGTCTGGCTGAAATGTCCACCCTTGTTCCATCTTCAGCATCTTCGCAGGATGGCAACAGGTTCTTATCAAGAATGTCTCTGTACATTTGTCCATTCATCTTTCCTTCAATTACATGAAGTCTGCCTGTACAATGTGCTGAAAAACACCCCCACACCATGATGCTCCCAACTCCAAACGTCACTGTTGGTATGATGTTTTTCGGCTGATGTGCAGTGTCATTTCTCCTCCAAACATGCTGTGTGTTGTTGCATCCAAACAGTTCAATTTTGGTCTCATTTGGTCAGCCTATATTCTCCCAGTATTTTACTGGCTTGCCCAAGTGTTGTGCAGCAAACTTTAAATGAACTTCAACATGCTTTTTCTTCAGCAATGGAGTCTTGCGGAGTGAGCGGGCATAGAGATCATGTCAGTTGAGTGCATTACCTATTGTTTTCTTTGAAACAGCAGTGCCTGCTAACTCCAGGTCTTTCTGGAGCTCTCCACGAGTGATCTTTGGCTCTTGGATAATTCTTCTGATAATTATTTTGACTCCACCATCAGAAATCTTGCGAGGAACTCCTGGTCGTGGCTCAATGTTCCAGTGCTCACTGGAACATTCAGCAGTTTAGAAATGCGCCTGTAACCAATGCCATCATTACGTTTGGCAACAATAAGGTTGCAAAGGTCTAGAGCAGGGGTGCTCATTACGTCGATCGCGATCTACTGGTCGATCGCGATCTACTGGTCGATCGCAGAGGTAGTACTGGTCGATCGCAGCGTGACATTAAAAAAAATATTTGTCAGCCTATCAAACATCCCGTCACTTGATTGACATACAGGGCAACCATTCAGATGACAACTGAATTTTGACCTTTAGGTCACCGCTCATGCGTAAACAACGGCACTAAGCGCAGCAAAACTTACAAGCTAGTCAGCGAATTACCTCAGATTTTAAACCCTTGCTAAAACATATGGTGATCAAAATGAGTGAGAAAGCTGGACCAAGTAAGAAGGCAAAAACATATCACTTTCATATGGAATGGGAGGTGGACTTTTTTTTTCACGATGTCATTTTCGAAGTGCGTTTGCCTCATCTGCCAGTCTACCATCGCAATACCAAAGAAGGGAAATGTGGAGCGGCATTTTCGGACTGTTCATGGAAAATACGACATCGACTTTCCGCCGAAAAGCCAGCTGAGAAAGAGAAAGGTGGTGGAACTAAAATCCCAGTTGACCGGACAGCAGTCATTTTTCACTCAACAAACTTCAAAAGCGAAAGCCGCCACCGAAGCATCGTTCCGGGTGAGTCACGCCATCGTTAAAAACAATAAGTCCTTCCAAGACTCTACAAACCGACATTGAGCTGAAGTCGAGAGCTCATGGACAGTTCTGGAACTTACTCACAGAGGAAAAGTACCCCAACATGAGGAAATGTGCTACCTCCTTGACTGCATTATTCGGCTCCACTTATTTATGTGAGTCAGCCTTTTCCTACATGAAGATCATTAAGTCCAAATACCGTTCCACCATGACTGATGAACATTTGGAAATGTGCTTGAGGCTGGCTGTCAGCAGCTACTGTCCGGACTATGCATCCCTGGCTGATTCAATTCAGTGCAAGTCATCAAAGTAAACTCAGGTAATTACAAAAAATGTTAATAGTTATTTATTATGTGTGTTGTGCAATATTGGCTTATTCAGTTATGCAAGGTACATCAACATACATTGTACATATAAAGAATCCTTAATACATTTGAAAATAATTATATGTTTTAAATTTTTGTAGTGGGTGGATCATTTTGACTTGGTTGTTTTATAAGTAGCTCGCATGCTGAAAAAGTGTGAGCACCCCTGGTCTAGAGAGATCTCTTTGCTTCTACCCATCATGAGTTCTTTGTGGTGTGACAATCTGATATTCACAGACCTTTTTAAAGGCTATCAGTCAGGACTTAACCAGCTGAAATTAATTTGCACTGATGGGGGATGGGATGGCTTCCTAAATTCTGATGGATTCAGCTGGTTTCTTGGCTTTCTAAGCCTTTCTGCATCGCTTTTTCTTCATGTGTTCAATGCTTGTTCCCTGTGTCATTCCACTGTCATTCCACTTTATTGAATGTAATTTGTTTTGTGAGCGTGGTTGCCTTGATTTCTTTGTGTGGATTACGTGGATTATTACTGATATCTGGGATCTACTGGATATTTTGGACAGTTTTTACGTTTTTCCTCCGTTCTTCAGTCTTCAGTTTGAATATCTTCATTTGTAAAGGACATTTCAAGGTAAGACAGCTGTGTTTTATATTAAACTACTTTCCGTCTTGCAATACTCTTAACTTTAGTGTTGTGTGTGTTTTAAAGTTGCTCGTTTGCAATAACTTGCTGCCATCCGTTTCAAAGTGAAATGCCGGTTCCACGTTGTCGAAGCCATGCAGGGTTTTAATGACACCAACAGCCGGTTTAACCGTTGGATTATTTTAGCGACTTTGAGCCTTTAGTGGTATACTGACTTGGCCATTTTATACAAAAAAAAAAAAAACCCACTGCGCCAGCACAGTTTTACCCTCGGCCGGGGGATCGCGGGGATCATGAGATCGTGGGTTCGATCCCAGCCCCGACCAACAGTGAGCTGTGTGGAGTTTGCATGTTCTCCCCGTGTTGCGTGGGTTTACTCCGGGATTTCTCCGGTTTCCTCCCGCACACCAAAAACATGTAGGTTTAGGGCGCTCGCGCACGCAGCGACCAGCAGCCGGTGGCTTGTCACCAGACTGCAAACCAAGTCTACCTACGGGTACAAATAAGTAACAAAAAAAAAAAGGTGGACTCTTCGAGACTTTTAACTGGAACAGCAACCTCTTAAAGACAAAGCCAAAGCAAAATTTTAACATTTTTGTATAGAATCTGGTCCGTCCCATGAAGGGTACTTGCAATGTTTGAGTGCAGGTGATCTCGCAGGCAGAACTTCACTAAGGAATCCAAAGATTTTTATTCTTAAATGCTCCCAGTTGTATTCAGATTGATTGTTTTTAGTTCAAGTCTTAAGTTGGTTGCAAATACTCTGCTTGTTTGAATTAAGATCTAAATGTGATCAAATGAAATTATATGTTAAACGGCATATTGTATGATACAGTGTAGTTAGAAATTTACTTTAAGTCAGTTAACATTATTCTTAAAATGATGTTTTACAAACTCAAAGCAATCACAAAGTGGCCATAAGGACTGGAAGAGAAGCAAAAAAAAAAAAAAAAAAAAAAAAAATCAGCAAAATTTAAAACAATGTGTCATGGGTTTAAGTGTCCCCTGAAGTTTATGTTTCCTGAAATTGTGACTTAGATTAAACCATTATAATTCAATAAGTGACTCCGTGAAACACTCATGGCTGAACTGTTCATTCACAGAGCAAAATGTTCAAGCTGTTATCCTGTTAAATCAAAGGGAATCTTGGTTCTTTTGCATGTTCTTTTGTTGTTAAAATTGTGTTAACAGGTCTGAGGAGTTGTTAGTTCCTGTCCAGCAGGTCAGTTGGCTCGGGGGGGGGGGGGGGGATCAGTGCTGCTGTTAAAGCCACGTCACCCTTTAACCCTTTGGTTTCCATCTCAGCAGCAGCTCCGTTTGAATTGTCCTCAGAAGGGAACATGTAAATGGACAGAGGTGTGAAGTTTGTCCCAGGTGTTCCCACTGATATCATGGGGCATAATCTGTTGGGTGTCATGTGTTTTCTCTTCCTGGGTTAACTGGATTATTTCTTCTGCTGGGGATCACATATTTCTCTTCTTCATCTCCTTTTCCCTGCTGATTAGTGCAGATCTGCAGGATTTAACACCACCAAACACCACCATTTAGCTCCTCCTTACTGCTGTCATTTAAAAACGGCCAACACACGCCAATTTATCACATCCTTTTTCATGTAAATTAGAAACATTCTGTAGTAAATGTGAGGATTTTTCTCATAAATTTGCAGGATTTTCCTGCAGAATTATAGCCATTTTACTCAGAAATGTACAGCTTCTTACTTGAAAATTTGCAGCTTTTTATTATTCATAATTTTGCAGCTTTTTCCTCATGAATTTAGAACTTTTCTTACTCTGGAATTTGCAGTTAAAAAAAACCCACTTAAATTTGCAGCATTTTACTCAATTTTTATATTTGCAGTGTTTTAAGTGGTAAACAGTTGGTAATTTACACCTTTTTGTTGTCCTTTTGCTAAAGTTCCAGCTTTTTTACCAATAAAATTCCACTTTTTTGGTCAGAAATCGGCAGCTTTTAACTGAAACTTACATCCCCCCCCCTTTTTTTTTTAACTTCATCAGATCAGGCATTGGCTTGCTTGCTACCGGATAACCATGAAAACTGGTACTACCTGTCTCATGGGTCGGGCCGTTGGCGACGCAGCTGGCATCCCCGCCCTTCCGAGGGCGTGGAGGGTGAAACAGGGCATCCTGGCAAAACTAAAAACAATATTTGCCACAGGTCTGTGGTGGACCACTTCCAGTTACCCGGGGTGAGACTGGACATCCTGGCAGATAAACACATCTGTCGCAAGGTCTGTGGTGGACTGTGCCAGTCGGTGAATCATGACATGCACTACACAAAGAGCAGAGATAAACAAACCTATCATCTGGTCAGTCACTGCAACAGATACTGGAGTCAGTTTGTCTTGGCTTGTCCTTGCCACTGATAATACCTCTATCTGCCAAGAATGTGTTGCTAGTCCAGCAAAAGCTAGCGTTACTCAAATACTTTGCAAGCAGTTTCATGAAATGGTCAGTCAGAAGGCAACTCATACCGGCTCGGACGTTGCCCAGGCTAACAAGGTCCATGCTGATCTGTTCACACTCCGACAGGCAGCGAAAAGTAAGCGAGGAGCAGGAAGACAAAAGAAGAGGAAAACAGCAGCCTTGTGTGTAGCAGAATGGAATGTACGCACTCTGTTAGACAGAACAACATCACAGTGCCCAGAAAGACAGACCACACTTGTGGCCCTGGAAATGGACAGGTACAATGTAGACATAGCTGCACTTAGTGAAACAAGATTGCCTGGATATGACAGCTTGGAAGACCATGGGTACATCTTCTTTTGGAGTGGGAAATCAACTCAAGAAAGGAGAGAAGCAGGAGTGGGCTTTGCAGTTAGAAAGGAGATAGCAGCAATGCTTGATGAGGAACCGGTGCCAATCAAAGACAGGACAGTGACTATGAGACTCCCACTACAGCGGAAGATGCATGCCACACTCATCAGTGTATATGCCCCAACAATGACCAACACAGAGGAGGCGAAGGAAGAGTTCTACAGTGATTTACATGAGACTATCAGGTGTGTACCAACTGATGACAGGCTGATACTCGAAGATTTTAATGCCAGAGTTGGTTCGGACACTGAGAAATGGAAAGGAGTGCTAGGCAGTCATGGAGTAGGCAAGTGCAATGCTAATGGAGAACTTCTACTTGCACTATGTTCAGAGTACAACCTTGTGATAACCAACACTCTATTTAAGCACAAAGACACACACAAGAAGACATGGATGCACCCAAGATCCAAGCACTGGCACTTGTTAGACTACATCATAGTAAGGCAGAGAGACACAAGGGATGCATTGGACACCAGAGCAATGAGAGGTGTGGACTGTGGTATTGATCATGTTATGCTGAGATCTGGATTAAGGATTTGCAGATGAAAAAGCACTGCAGGACGGGTGCAAAGCCATCACAGAAGCTAAACTCTAGTGCGCTGAAAAGCCAAAAGAAGCAGGAAGAACTTACACAGGAAATGGATGAAAACTTGAAAGACTGGGACAGCAACAACTCAGAGAATGACAGAAGAGAATTGGGCAACACTGGAGGATATGGTGTATCAGACTGCGAGTGATGTATTAGGCCACCCCGAAAGGAAACATCAAGATTGTTTTGATGCGCATTCTGAACACCTGAAGAAACTACCAGAAGCGAGGAATACAGCTAGGCAGGAAAACCCACAGTGTAGCACAAGGTCGAAGAAGAAGAAATACTCAAAGGCTCAGAGTGAGCTACAGAAGTACACCAGAGAGATGAAGTCCAACTGGTGGGATGAAAAAGCGGACGAACTTCAAACTGTAACAGACAGAAAGGACATGAAAACATTCTTCACAGGTTTGAGAGAACTCTACCAGGAGGATTGATCCAACTAAAGGCTATGGATGGTGAAACAGTTTTGCAGGAGAAAAACAAGATCCTGGACAGATTTGCAGACCACTTTGACCAACTACTAAACAACCCTGGAGATCTCACTGAAGAGGCTAAAGAAGCTCTAGTGCAGTGACCAGCTGTATCAAGTCTGGATGAACCACCAAATCTTGATGAACTAATGGCAGTTATCAGGACAACACAGGATGGTAAAGCTCCAGGAAGGGATGGAATTCCAGAAGTGTGGAAATTTGGTGGTGTTCAGCTGACCAACTGCCTGCACAAGCTCACACAAGAGATATGGGATGCCCAGAAAGTACCTCAAGACTGGAAGGATGCAAGTATTGTGCCTTTGTTCAAGAAAGGTGACAGGAAAGATTGTGGAAATTACCGAGGTATATCACTGCTAGCCACTGTTGGTAAGATTCTCTCATGTGTACTACTGAACAGACTCAATGAACACATCTCGCAGAATGTACTACCAGAAACCCAGTGCGGCTTTAGAAGTGGAAGAAGCACAATGGACATGATTTTCTGCTTTAAACAGGTTGAAGTAAAGTGTATTGAACAGAACATGCCGCTTTATGTAGTCTTCATAGACTTCAGTAAAGTCTTCGATACTGTTTCGTGACAAGGACTTTGGCAGGTATTCAAGAAATATGGTTGTACAGAGAAGTTTGTCAGCCTGATCGAGGCACTCCATACAGGTATGCAAGCAAACGTGGCAATGAGTGGTTCAGTATCTAAATACTTTTCAGTAAGCAACAGGGTGAAACAAGGATGTGTGCTGGTGCCCACACTCTTCTCGCTATATCTGGCAGCCATGCTTGAGGTGGTCTTCAAAGACACTTCAGAAGGAGTATACATTCAAACAAGGAAAGAAGCAGACTTGTTCAATGTGGCACAATTTAAAGCCAAGAGTAAGACATCAATAAAGGTAGTAAGAGAAATGCTCTTTGCAGACAACAGTGCTCTAGTTGCACACAGTGTGGAAGATATGCAATCTTTAGTGGAGAAATTTGCAAGAGCAGCTAGCCAACTCAGCCTCAAAATCAACATCAAGAAGACAGAGTGCCTTTATCAACCACCAAAGTTCCAGTCATCAACATCACTACCAGAAGAGATCAGCATTGGTACAGAGCCACTAGTCAAGTGCACAACTTTCAAGTATCTAGAGAGTACTGTTTCAGAGAATGCTAGGCTGGAGGATGAACTCTCTCTCAGAATGGGAAGAGCAAGCACTGTGTTTGGAAACTTGAGGGAGAGACTGTGGAACAATCGACATGTGTCTATCCGTGTGAAATGCAAAGTGTACAGAGCAACAGTACTGGCTACTCTATTGTACGGTGCTGAAACTTGGGCTGTTTACAGAGTGCAGGCAAAGAAACACTACGTGTACATGATGAGACACCTTCGAGCCATAATGAACATCTCATGGAAAGACAAGATAACCAACATAGAAGTGTTGAAACGAGCTGGTCTACCATCAACGGAGGACATGCTAATACAGATGAACCTGAGATGGCTCGGACATATTGAAAGGATGGACCACCAGCGTCTCCCTCGGCAGTTACTCTTCTCAGTTATGCGAGGGCAAACGCAACCAGGGTAGACCAAGGCTCAGATTTAAAGACACTGTAAAAAGAAACTTGAAGAAGCTGGATACAGACAGGAGTTCCTGGCAGCAGAAGGCTAAGGACAGAGCTGCGTGGAGGAATCTGATCAGACCTAAATGAAACAGTCATTGTCACCCACGACAGACTGCTATGATGATGGATACTCAAACCTCAACTGAAAGTCAATATACAGTCATGTGAAAAAATTAGGACACCCCATTAAATATTCAGTTTTTTATTAAGTAATTTTCACATATCTATGTCTAACCTTGTTTTTGTTTTTATTTGCATTTTTTAACATTTATTTTAGCCATTTTAAGTGGGAATGAATGTGGGGGTGTCCTAAAAAAGATGGGGGTGTCCTAATTTATTCCTCACTATTTGTTTAGAATTACATTTTACAGAGAATCTGAAAAAAGTCTTTAATTCATTTTTAATTGTTTAGCTGTATTACGTGAATCTCCCAGCATTTTAAACGTTGATATTAAATATCCATATGTCCAAATATGTTAAAAAAAAAACAGGTTTATACAGGGTATCCCAACTTTTTCACGACTGTAATTGTGAGCTTTTCAGATTCATCCCTCATGGATGAGCATTGCATGTCCAATCCTCCAGTAATATTTCCTCCATCCTAACTATATGTTTTGTAACTACATCAAGACCTTGTTAGTTTTATGCTGAACATATAGAATGATGGTGGTTCACAAGATGAGTAAATGTGTCGAGTGAGCCGAGTGTGGGATTTGAAGAAATGACAATATGGCACTATTTATTTAATTCCACCAGTACTGCACTTGAGATTTGATTTTATTTGCTCATTTTAACTTTTACCCCCTCCGTGGATCGCCACCTTATCGAAGTGGAGGGGTATGTGTTCCCTAATGATCTTAGCATTTATGTTGTCGGGAGCAACTTGCCCCTGGTAGGGTCTCCCAAGGCAAACTGGTCCTGGGTGAAAGGCCAGACCAAGAGTGGTCCAGTGGATTCCCATGAAGAAGTTAAACCAAGAATCCAGTGTACTCCACCCGCTTTTGGAGCCCAAAGTAGCCACATGGGTCCGCCCTCCAGTGGGCTCACCACCTGCGGGGGAATCTGAGGGGGGACCACCTGAGGGGGGATCATAGTGCTATGTGAACTGGGTGACAGTCTGGGATACTCTGCTTGGACTGCTGCCCCGCCAATCCAGAAATCTGGATAAGCAGTAGAGGATGGATGGATGGATTTTACAAAAATAAAGGTCTTTTTAAGGAAGCAGCCACAGGAAATAGTTTCCTATGAAACTTGGTGTTAATGAGCTGTAACCTTCAAAAAGTATATTGCTGTTACTTTTACTACACAGTAGCCAGGTGGAGCACCCACAATTTCATTGTACTTTACAACTGCACAATGACAATAAAGCCTATTCTATTCTTGTTCATTCATTCATTCATTCATTCATCTTCTTCCGCTTAATCCTTTTCGGGTTGCGGGGGGGCTGGAGCCTATCCTAGCATCTTTGGGCGAGAGGCTGGGTACACCCTGGACAGATTGCCAGTCCATCGCAGGGCCAACACAGAGAAACAGACAACCATTCACTCTCACAGTCATACCTAAGGACAATTTAGAATCCCCAGTTTGACGCCAATTAACCTAACCTGCATGTTTTTTAAACAAACATGCTATTGTTTTATGCATATTTAAAGGTCTGATGAAACGATTGACATTTTTTAGCATGTTGTGTAAACTCAAAAGTCATTGTCGATGAGCAATATAATATTTACAACCGCGCCTGCATGAACTAGTTATCATCAAAAAACCGCAGCCGCTGACTGGACTGTGGTGCCGCCCACCAAATGAAGGGCGGCACCACCATGACGTAAGCGACAGAACGGATGCCGGTGTTGCTGACTGGAATGAGAGCAGCTTTGTAGCTCACAGTTTCTCTGGTTTCTTGTTTTAATTTTACGGCTATGCCTTCGCATTGTGTCACAGGCTTAGATAAACAGCAGGCCGTGAAAGACCACATCACACGCTTCAGCTCCAACTATCATAAGCCTCCTCGTGCACTTTTAGGCAGGAGGAGCATACGAGGAGGGGAAGGATTAATGGATTTACGCTCAGCTTTGACCTACTTACTGTGACCGCATGCTGATGCTCGTCGTTCTGGCCACGTCCCCTCTTTCGTTACCATCAGCTGATTCAAACTCCCGCTGATCATGTTTCCTGGTCCTCGCCCAGGTGTTTCTCATCACACCATCACCAGCAGTGCGTGTACTTAGCGGCCGTTTGCCAGTCACGCATTGCTGGTCCATAGTATTGTCATCTGTGCTGTTAGTCTGCCAGTATTTTCAGCGCTCTCACAACGTGTTAGTCACTCCATGTTCGCCATGGTTCTCGTGCGTCCTTGAAGCGATGTCGGCTCTGGGGCGCACCTGTGGCTAACACGTCTCCTCTCATTCATTCTCTGGGCGATGCCGGCCCCCAAACGCCATCAGTAAGAGTGTTTGTGCTTTTTGTATGTCTTCACCTTTTTGGGAATTGTCTGTCTTTCTGTATTAAATGTGCTGTGGTGAACCCTGCACGTAAATCCTCGTTATTTCATCCTTCCACTCCCTGCCCTGTGTAAGAGCACACGGAGGGTCATGATGAATGGATTTAGGCGCAGAATTCACCACAGCACATGTATTGAACATAAGAATTGTGACAACAGTTCCCAAAAAGGTGAAGACTTACAAAAATAAACAGAAACACTTACAGTTTGCATTCGGGGCCAACATCACCCAGCAAACATGGAGAGGAAACGTGTTAACCACGGTTGCGCCCCAGGGCCGACATCGCTTCAAGGGACGCAGTAGAACCCCGGCTGTGTGGAGTGGCTAACACGTTGTGACAGTGTTGGCAATATTGGCTGGCTGACAACACGGCAGATGATGCACACAAAACATGAACAGCTGACTGTCAAAGAGAGAGGGGGCGTGGTTGGACTGGCGAATTTTGGACAGTGCCCACCTGAAAGTGGGTCAAAACGCACAAACACACGTACAAAACAAAAACAACAAGAACTCAAAATATAAAACATAATAAACCCGATGCCTGAGCCACAGAGAATACACTGCTATGATTTTATTGAAAAACCAAGTTTAAATAAATTATATTTATGAACAAATAATTTGTTGGAATATCTGTAACAAAAGCATAACACTCGGTGTTCCCCTGCAGTGTGTTTGTCTCTGCTGCTGCTGTGGCGGGCATGTGTGCCTCTCCACTGTCACTCTCTGAGTGTGACTCGCTAGGCACAATGCCCGCTTGGCATGGCTCAAACCTATACGGTCTGATGCCCCCAGATTCTTCATTGTCAACCCATTCTTCGGAATTATAATCGTCTGAAGATTGGACAACACAAACCAATTCCAGACTACATGTGCTGGAACCATCGTCGATGTTTTCTACCGCTTCCATCCTGTGTGTACAATGAGCAGCCAAGCACTGTGTTCTGTCGCTGACGTTACAACATGGCCGGGGGGGTTTCCAGCCACTGACGCAATTGGTGACGTGGCGCTCATGAAAACGTTGGATATTCGCGTGAAAAAAAGCCTGTTTGACTTAGAACTGCACAGACCAACCTATTTTGTCATATTGTATTATGTGTTGAAAAATTAGATGAAGTCAAAAATGTGTCATCAGACCTTTAAACTGATATTATGTTTCATGTGTCTTGCAATTGCTTTTGAAAGGTGCTAGAGAAACACATTTCGTTATCATGATTACATTCATAGTTTTTGTCCATCAAGCAGCGCTAACTGAATAGGATTCCCTGACTGTAAAACTCAAAACAGTGGAAATTGGTACAACACAGATCAACTCTCACTTTAGGTCTGCAAAGGAAACTGGAACAGAGCCCAAATGTGTGCGAACCCAAGACCATTTTTAGCACTCTGGCATATGTAGTCCACTTTATAATTGCACAGTTATGACACTGCAGACATAATTAGCTCTTTGAGGATGCAAACCTGACTGCTACATGTGTTTTGCTAAGCTGACTCTGTGACCCTAATTTTAGTAATCACCCAGTTAGAGAGGGAGAAACGCAACCAAATGAGCTGGAAATAAGTCCCAAAATGCTCCCATGAACACTTCCTTGTTGTCTGATGAATGACTAATGCTGGAGGTTAATGGGAATTCACCAAATAACTTGTTCTCGAGGTTAACAGGGAATTTCTCCAAAATGACTGAGTTTCAAGGTTAATGGGGATTTCCAGTTCAGGGCCACAAATAGCTGAAAGGATAAATTGGCAAATTTGCAGAAGAGGAAATTACAGTCCTGAAAAAAAAAAAAAAAAAAATCACTGAACTGAAGGGCTTTTTTTTTTACCATCACATGGGAATGAATTTTAAGAGCAATATAGCAGCACAAATAATGAAATAAAGCTCCCAACACTGGCCTGGCTCTCACTGAACATAAACTGTAAGAACCATTATGATATTGATTGCGTGCATAAAAGCAGAGAGAATGTATAGTTGCTGTTATTAGATAAGTCAAAATAGCATTTAAAGGCCTTTCATACTTTATTTGATTTAGATCAAATGAAGTAAGTTTCTGCTACTTTAAAGGTGCCATTCACTCAAACATGGTGTTTATGAGTAGTAACCTTACAAAAATGCTTACTTGGGTCATATGACTACAGTAAAAATATTAAAATCACTCTTCACTTAGAAATAACTACATTTTGACATTTTGGTAGAATGGTCTGAAGACAATTTTGCTCTTCCAGCATCTTTTTTCCCTACATCACGGCCAAATAATCCAGTGTTCAGTTACAAACCTTCACTGTGCGACTGGCTGTGGTCATTCAGTCCCCACCCAGAATGTGAGCCCAAGGCTTTTATCTTCAAAGCTAACAGTGCTACTATGACATGAGCTTACCAAGCGTGGTTTATATTATTTTCTTTAAATTCCAGTCACCCTATGAGACATCCCCATTTCCAACTGGTTCACTAATTCAGAGTCGATAATATGCCTTGCTTAATTTTGGCTTATTTTGTTATATTTTTGCCGTAATGGTAGATGAACCAAGGTTTCCTCTGGTAACATTTCTGCGTGGTAGACCACCATCCTTGGATTTATGCCCCCATGCTAAAGAAATATGAATTCAAGAAAAAAAAATATGGAGGAATGACGTTCCGCAAGCACGCACACAAACAACACCCATGACCGTGATCTGCACGGAGTTTGGAACCGCGCTGCCCGCGACCATTCCAGTCAGCAGGCAGAGTGTCTCACTAGCGTCACTGTCCAAGAGAATCATGAGCTTATTAAAGTACTTTAAATATGGAAAAAAAAAAATCAGAAGAGGCATGTAAGCAGTGGGCACATTTATGGTGGTTTCAACCTGCTGGTAACAGGAGCAATAATGAAGAGTCGCTTAGCAAACAGGTGTGGTTAGTCTTCATATGCAGGGAAAGGCAAGAGTGACTAATGAAATGCTGAGGATTGACTTCACCAGCCACTACAATATTAATTCACTAATTTATGCAACCCAAAAAGGATTAAGCAGAAGAAGATGGATGGATGTTCATTATTATATACCTGGCAAGTTAAGATGACCGAAATTCATGAAGTCAATGACCTTAATCCGTCAACAGCTTTCAGACAAACAAAACGTGCCAGCATTTGGATTTCAAAATTAGAGAGCTTTTTCCTGCTGTCTGGTTGGTGAAGAAATTTCTAAAAAAAAAAAAAAAAACTATAAATATATAGAAATATTATAACAGAAATAACTGCATTTTTGGTCATTTAAGTTCATTTATTTCATTAAATACAATTTTATAAAAAAAAAAAAAAAAAAATTGATTTTTTTGATTTTGTGTACTTTATTGATCCCCAGAATGGAAATTCAGGGCATCCACCTGGATGGATGAAGCAGCCATGGTACAGCGCTATCCCTTCACCATTCACATACACACATTCACACCTAGGGCCACTTTAGAGTCTCCAATTAACCTATCCTGCATGTTTTTTTGGTCTGTGGGAGGAAACCGGAGAAATCCTGGAGTAAACCCACACAGACACGGGGAGAACATACCAACTCCACACAGATCACTGTTGGTCAGGGGCTGGGATCAAACCCGGGATTCCATGGCCAAAGGTGAGTTGCTGTGCTGCCACAGTGCTAACCACTGCGCCACTGCACCGCCCCAATCAATCAGAGTTAAATTATTGTTCTGTTCTGGCTCTACAAAATTATGGTCAAAAATATAAACTGTTATAAGGAAAAAGTAAAAAATTTACCACAGTCTGTTTCAAATTTATATTAAAAAAAACAGTAATTTTTTTTTAAAAAACAGACAAAAATTGGCCATAAAATAATGCACAAATTTATAATAAAATCTCAAATGTACAAGAAAAGTCAATTTTCCAAGAGGAAATTACAAATTTAAGGAAAATTGTTTCAAATTTAGATAAATTTACAGAGAAAAGTAGAAAACTATAAGAAAATTGTTATAAATTTTGGAGAAAAACCTCAAACCTTCAAGACTGAAGTCATTACTCAAGCTTTTAAGTGGGTGCTCTTTGTACCCTTAAGTCTTATTCATGCTGCATTTCCCCTCTAGTCCGCTTCGGTCCGTGTGCGCTGTGGACGAGTCCAGCGCGCACGCGGCACTGTACATGCTCACTTTTTTCATCTACCCAGGCCAAGTGGTTGACACATGCGCACAACCATCATTTGTAGTTTCACTCCGGTCCTATAGGTAGCGCAAATGCACTGACACGCCAGGAAGAGGAGCTGCTGTTACTATATTCTGTGGCAGAATTACAAAAAGTATGTTTATTCTCGTCTTCTGCCTCCTCGTTGTCTACTTTGTCTTTGTATGCTATGTTGATATCGCCACCTCGTGAATGGGACGTTCAGTCTTGTGCATGCGCTGTCAACGTGTTCAGGTCGTGGGTAGGCGGCGCGGTCACAAAATTGGGGCTGCACACGGTCGTGCACTCCAGACACTAGCAAACTGGAGACGATGACGTAAATTTCATCACACGAGGTTTTCGGTTGCACGTACATGGACAGGAGAGGTGCAGCATGAATCCAGCTTTAACTCAACTAGCAATTTTTGGTTGTCTACTTTTATTAATTTCATAGTATTGCTTTTACATGAGTAGGATTTCTGGCTACCATACCCACCTCTGATCATATAATTTAAGTATGCATGAGTAAATTACTATTATGAATGTTTTATTCGCTTCCCTTTCCTACTCTTTCTCAATGGAAAAAAGAACACTAGAATAAAAATACACCTATTTTTGTCATTTATGTAAACCATGTCAAAAAATAAAATCCTGCAGGACAAAACATGACACTTGTCATTATCTTACCCGTTTGTATACCACCATAGACAGAGAGAGAACCTGAATTAGACGGGGCTCAGAGAGGGAAAGATGAGACAGAAGAGAGGAGCCAAGGAGAGGAAAAGTGTTCAGGCAGAGGGTCCAGGAGAGGTGAGAGAAGAGGAAGGAGAGAAGGATGATACCAGTAAAAAGTCCAAACGTCTGGGTGGGACCCCGACTGGCCCAATATTCCAACATTCAAGCCTTGGTTGTACAACACTTCAAAAAGTAAGTTCCATATGCAAAGTTACTGTGCAAAATTAAAAAAAAAGAAATAAATAGTATAAAATTACCATATTCCGGTTACAATAATGTCATTTGTTTTCTGCCACCCCCCCCCCACCCCAGAAAAATATGTTGCCACCGCGCCAAGGTCTTTAAGCCAGAGGAAACGCTGTGAACTATAAGCATTAGTTTGGCTAAGCGGTTTGAGTCAGACTGCCTTTCATTAGCTCAACTGTTTGATTGTGGATGGGTTTGATATCAATTTGCTACAAATTCTATCTACCCCCAATATCATAAAATGTATCTTTTTTAGTTATATTTTAAAAAAAAAAAAACTTTCACGTTCTAATTTACTGAGATGCAATGATAGACTGTTTTAAGAGGAAAATAAATTGTGAGCTGCTTCATCTGTTGCATGTTAAACATTATCACAGTACCCCGGCAATCCAGACAAACCCAGAACAATCTGGGCTCCCTCTGCTGTCTGTTAACTCAGTGGTGACTTGATTCCGGTCTGCTTTCCCGTCTAGCGGGGATAGGTTTTTGTGCAGCCTGCTGCAGTCTGTTTATCCACCAAGTTGATTTGAAGTAGGCGGGTGGACATTGGAACCTGTTGTGATTCTCCGACGTAACCCGGAAGGTTGAGTTTTTTTCGCTCTGCACAGCGCATGCGCTCTGGGGGCTTAGCATCTGCTTCTGCTTTTTCTCGTGAAATGCGGCAGTGGGTGACCATATGTGCCTCCGCCTGGACGGTGCAGCCACTACATGTCATAGAATAAGCTCCCATTGAAAAGGACTGCTGAGTTATCAATTAAATGACAACTAATTTAATTTAGTTGACTAAATTCTTATCAACAATTAATCGAAATTCAATTAATCATTAACATCCCTACCCCAAACCCATAGTTAGGTCAGGGCATAAATCGTCCAAGATGTGTTTTAGACAAAACTACTGTATTGACTTGAAAAGCCTACATCATTTCTTTCAGTACTTATTGTGTTTAAAAGATTTAGGATTTATTAGATTTAGGATTTATATGACCTCTGACTTTTGACCTCAAGGTCATCCGATCAGAGAGAAATTGCATTATGCACATCCTCAGTGTATATCAAACCATGGTACCAAGTTTCAAAACAATCAGAACAAAACTGTAGGAGGAGTTGATTTCATAAAAGTGGGACAGACGGATGGACAGACGAACTGACCCACAAGAAAATTCCCCTTTGGCCTTCACTCAAAGGGCTCTTCGACCCCTTTGGGCTTTGCCCGATGGGGTATAAAAAGTGCAGTAAATGAGACTTTTAGGACTATCCTGGTCTGACTGCAGCCTTAAACAAAAGCTACAAAGCATACACACATACATCTGTGCACAAGCATGTAAGCACATAAGGCACCTCAGGAGGGCTTCTCATCACCGCTCACACTGTCAGCCTGACAGACAGAGACTCATACCGTGGCTTTGTTATACAAGTACAAAGATGAAGCATGATCCTGTGGGAGACAAACAACAGGCAGAGAGACAACTGACTTACGAACACAATCTGTTTTAAAACATTAAAACTGACAAGGTTTCATACTGAGATTAATATCTTTAAAAAGTGAGGTCTGAACAATATTTAAAACACACAATTCTGCTGATCCCAACATTTCCCATATAACCAGAAAACCAGTAAACAGTGATTTAGTCAAGATTTCAGGTTTTACAGAATCAACATTTTAGTGGACCTGCATTTAGCACTATATTTAGGATGTCTAGACATTGGTTTTGATTTTTTCGGGGGGTTTTTGTCACTGTACCATTCACATGGTATTGGGCAGTTCTGTATTGACTAGACACACCTGCCCAAACTGTAACACCACCACCACCAAAGGCTCGTCTGGTGACAACAGTGGCTGATGCATCGTGCTCTCCTTGACATCCCCAACATCGTTGGTGGCCATCATTTCTGCTCAACGTTAATCGACTTTCACCAGAGAACAGCACTGAGGCCCACTGGTCCCTCAACCAACGTAAATGCTCCCTGGTCCATGCAAGACAATGACATTTGTGCCTGGTGGTGTGGTCAGGTACCCTTGCAAGTCGTCTAGCATGCAGACCACGCTGATGTAAACAGTTTTGAATGGTCTGACATGACTCTTGGGTACCCTTCACCTCCCTTAAATGTGCCTGGAGTTTGAGTGGCCCTCATCATCCAGTTCTGCAGGGCACTGTTCACAATGAAATGGTCATCAGCGTGGGATGTGGCCAAAGGACATCCACTTTTATGACTGTGACTCTTCCAGTCTCTCTGTACCTCTGTTGCAACCTGCTGATGACACTATGTGACACTCTAAGCTCAGTGGTCACTTCCCTCTGAGAACATCCTGTTTGAAGCCTCGCAATGGCGAGGTACTGTTAAGCAATTGTTAAGTGTTGTCTTGGTCTCATGATGTCAAAATGTGAACAGCATGACAAAGAGGACTGTTTAAATACCAATTCTAATTGAACCAGAAAATGTATTTGTCAATTCATCAATCAACTTTATTTATAAAGCACTTTAAAAGCAACACTCGCTACACAAAGTGCTGTACAGCAAGAGAACATAAAAGCAGGGCACTAACACAAAGGGCGCTAACACAAGAACCACAGTAAAAAAAAAAAAATCATAAATAAAAAGTAAAATAAATAAAAATCCATTTCATTCAATAAAATCAATGTCTCATACTGGGTCGAAGGCCAGGGAGTAAAAATGTGTTTTAAGACGTGTTTTAAAAATGGACAGTGAAGGTGCCTGTCTAATGTCCAAGGGTAAATCATTCCATAACCTGGGGACCATGATCGAAAAGGCTCTGTCCCCTCTGAGCTTGCGCCTCACCTTTGGTACCTCCAAAAGCAGCTGTTCAGCTGACCTAAGGTCAGACATGAAGACCTAATTCATGGATCACACACCTGTTGTGAATTTTGCCTTTAAGCACCCTGGTAGAGAACAGCAAGTTATGCAAAAAGTACTAAAACATTGAACAGCTGGACATGTGCATTCAAAAGGTTAGAGAAGGTCAAATTAAGTTCACCTGTAAAGGTTATATAGTGCATTTTAGGTGCATCCTGAAATTTCACCTGAAAGCTTAATATCCCTAACTGTGTGTGTGTGTGTGTGTGTGTGTGTGTGTGTGTGTGTGTGTGAGAGAGAGAGTGTGTGTGAGTGTGTG